>OY977937.1:39605263-41087763 GCA_963854355.1 Epinotia brunnichana | reverse complement strand
GTTCTGGGTTGCCAGTCTATACGCAGTAGGTAATAGTAAGTCAATGATACAGACGAATTGAGCAGAGAGAATGTCAGCGGGTAGTGCGGCCAGAAGGCTGGCTGCATTTGCTGGATGGCAAAGCTTACTCTTTGAGCGAAATATAGGCCAGCCTTCTGGTCACCGCTGCACGCTGGTGTCTTTAGGCGCACCGAATAATCTTTATACTTATACCTAGTCGGCGCGCACATGGTCCACATTGTCCGAGTGTTTCGACCCCGAACACCTCAAATAATACCTCAAAACATACGTAGCTACCTACCTACATTTGATTGGTAGTATTAGATTCAATTCTTCTCTTGATGATGGATATTGAGAATCAAAATATTGTACGCCAAACTCTGGCTGATTGTGATGTAACCAAAATACTAACCCTAACACCATTTTTATATATAACCACTCACATTCGAACAATAAATCTTTTTGTATTTGTAGGGTTTTTTCTAGCTTGATTAGAATGATAGATGCTTTATATATATATGGATAGATGTCACTTCATAATAGAATTTTCACTTTGTATTGGTAAGCGAAATTCATATTTTTTCCAAGGGACAAATATTGCTTGTAAAAATTAAATCACTTCCAATATTTTATAATATAGACTTTGATCTCAAATCAGTTAATAAAAGGTCTAGCTACCGCGAACACAGTCGCCATCACATACATAGGTACACTTTAGATGTTCAAAAATATCGGCACATGCACCCTAATGCCTTGAAAATAGAGGTGTGTTCCGATGTTTGTGACGTGCTTGTTTGCTCCGATGTATGTGATGGCGACTGTACCTACGTAATATACTTACTTACGTGAGTTTGGCATCTGTCATTCTAATCAAGCTAGAAAATATCCTATATAGTATGATGTTTTTCAACCTGTAGCTCGCGTCGCGAGTGTTAGGTATTTTATAGGGTCTCCGGTCCGGTGCCTGTTTATTTATTATTTAAAGATAGGTACTTGGAACAAGATATATCATCATATCAGCCGAAAGACGTCCACTGCTGGACATAGGCCTCCCCCAAAGAGTGACAAAATGACCGGTCCTGCGCCACCCGCATCCAGCGGACTCCCGCAACCCCGCAACCTTTACCAGGTCATCAGTCCACCTTGTGGGGGGGCCTTCCCACGCCGCGCCTTCCGGTACGTGAACAACATAATATAATTAAATTACAAACAAATTCAAATTGCCATTAAATGTAACAAACGGTTTTCAACATTTTATTATACCTACATCAAACCTACATGATAGATAGATAGATAGATTCATTTATTTCATAGTAAGATTACATTGTAAATTAAATTAGTATGTTAATTTACATGAAGTCATTATTATGATCGTCAAAAAGCAAATAGATACATATGTCAATAAAATCATTTGAATAGTCAAGAACAGGTACATTTTAGATTTAAGAGCAATACTCATAATCATGTCAGAAATATTATCACCGGCAGTGGATCGTCAAATAGGTACTAAAGTCACAAAGTTTTAATTACTAAATTCCAGGTTTGTGATCCATAAATTCGCTTACAGAATAGAATGGCTTATTCAACAAAAAAATTCTCAATCGGTGTTTGAATGTTTGGTCACATAGATCATTTCGTATTTCGGCAGGAAGATGTTCATAAAACGTGGGGCCTATGACGCGTGGGTTTTTTTGTACAGGCATGTACAGGTAAATTCAAGGATGGTGGGTGGTTTTATCGCGAATAAACCTTCTTAATATCTGACAAAAGGAGGAAAACGAACAACTCTTGCGCAGGGAATCCCGCGCATAGTACATACCTAGTCTACTGCCTATAATGTAGAGTTGTAGAGCATCTTGCACGCTGCTCACGCACAGGTCCATTGTGAGTAGGTATGTTTGTTTACTGAGGATTGTTTTGTTTTCATTTAGGTAACAAAGTCTCTTCCGTAAAACTGTATTGGTTTTTGAAGTTTGCTGCACTGAAAAAAATGGTTTGTTGGATTTACCAAATTAGCTAAGGTTGGCTGAATTACATGGAAACTAAGATAAATATAACAAAACCTCGCTATTGGACTTACAAAACTAAAAAGGTTGAAGTCGCTACCAGACTTCTGGTGTAAATCAACAAAGAGTATTTTACATTTTACAAAACAAATCTCAACAATTTGGTTTGGTTGATTATATCATAAAAATATAATAAATATAACAAGGCCTCGCGGTTGAACTTACAAAACTAAAAAGGTTGACGTCAAAATATAGTCCTTACCAGAGTTCATGGTGTATATTAACAAAGAATCTTGTACATTTTACCAAACAAATCTCTACCATTGGGTTTGGTAGATTTTATTATAAAAATATGATAAATATAACAAGACATCGCGGTTGAACTTAAAAAACTAAAAAAGGTTGAGGCCAAAATATAGTCCCTACCAAAGTTCATGGTGTATATTAATAAAGAATATTGTAAGTTTTACCAAACAAATCTCTACAAGTCGGTTTGGTAGATTTTATAAATAAAATATGATAAATATAACAAGACGTCGCGGTTGAACTTACAAAACTAAAAAAGGTTGAGGTCAAAATATAGTCACTACCAGAGTTCATTGTGTTAATTAACAAAGAATATTGTACATTTTACCAAACAAATCCCTACAAATCGGTTTGGTAGATTGTATAAATAAAATATGATAAATATAACAAGACGTCGCGGTTGAACTTACAAAACTAAAAAAGGTTGAGGTCAAAATATAGTCACTACCAGAGTTCATTGTGTTAATTAACAAAGAATATTGTACATTTTACCAAACAAATCCCTACAAATCGGTTTGGTAGATTTTATAAATAAAAATATGATAAATGTAACAAGACATCGCGGTTGAACCTACAAAACTAAAAAAGGTAGAGGCCAAAATATAGTCCGTACCAGAGTTCATGGTGTATATTAATAAAGAATATTGTAAGTTTTACCAAACAAATCTCTACAAGTTGGTTTGGTAGATTTTATAAATAAAATATAATAAATATAACAAGACATCGCGGTTGAACTTACAAAACTAAAAAAGGTTGAGGCCAAAATATAGTCCCTACCAGAGTTCATGGTGTATATTAATAAAGAATATTGTAAGTTTTACCAAACAAATCTCTACAATTTGGTTTGGTTGATTTTATCATAAAAGTATGTTAACTATAACAAGACCTCGCGGTTAAACTTAGAAAACTAAAAAGGTTGACTTCAAAATATAGTCCCTACCAGAGTTCATGCTGTTAATTAACAAGAATATTGTACATTTTACCAAACAAACCTCTACAATTCGGTTTAGTTAATTTTATATTGTAAATATGATAAATATAACAAGATTGCGCAGTTGAACTTACAAAACTAAAATGGTTGACCTCGAAATATAGTTCCTACCAGAGTTCATGTTGTTAATTAACAAAGAATATTGTACATTTTACCAAACAAATCTCTACAATTTGATTTGGTTTATTTTATAATTAAAATATGATAACTATAACAAGACCTCGCGGTTGAAATTACAAAACTAAAATGGTTAAGGTCAAAATATAGTCCCTACTAGAGTTCATGGTGTAAATTAACAAAGGATATTGTACATTTTTACTAAACAAATGTCAAGAATTTGGTTCGGTTGATTTTATGATAAACATATGATTAATATAACATGGCCCTGTGGTTGAACTTACAAAACTGAAAAGGTTGAGGTCAAAATATAGTCCCTACCCAGAGTTCCTGGTGTAAATTAACGAAAAAAAATGAACATTTTACCAAACACGTCTCAACAATTTGGTTAGGTTAGTAAAGGGTAAACATATTTATTTTATTCTGTTTTTAGTATTTATTGTTATAGCGAAAACAATTATTAGTAATAATATTAATATTAAAGACAGATGGACAGTGGAGTCTTAGTAATAGGGCCCCGTTTTACTATTTGAGTACGGAACCCTAAAAACGAGTCATTTAGGGATTACGCGATATTTTCGATTTTTGGTAAAGTGACGTTCGACGCTCGAGATCACAAACTTGTATTATTCATAGCGCCAACTTCATAAACAAGTCTGCAAAAATCAGAACTACCAACCCCGCCAACTACCCCGTACTTTCAGGCGACATAGTTACTTATTAAGAAAAGTCGGATAATTTTTAATTATCGCGATGAGTACGAATAAGGCAAAGCCCATGGTTGTAGGTATATGTTTCAGTTTAAGTTCTAGTGACATTGTTACAAGGTTTATTATTCCAGTTTAACAAGGTTTTACAAAATAAATATCACGGAACAATATACTTAACACAAATATAATGCGGATTTCAGTAGCGTTGATATCTTTAGATATTCAAAGGCATCTTTTAAAATGCAAGTAATTAATAGTGTTAAGAATAAGCAGCATAAATAGTATGAGAAATACATATCTCACCTCTTATCATGTTTAAAAATGTTGTAGTATTATACTTAAGTTACTAAATCTATTTGATTTTCTCTAAATATGGGATGTATACAATAATATTGTCATTAGGATAAACTATAGCAACATATTCTCATTTGCAGTAACCTATATGCTTTCATCTTCAAAACAAAAAAAAACAATTACTCAAACTTAATTTAAAAAAAAAATCATCTCTCTTTCACAAATGTTGTGATAGTCCGTTCAATTGTTTACATATCAAGTTATCTAGGTAAACCTGTAATTGGCCATACTACTGTGTATTATAGTAAAAAAACGTACTTTGTATCGCTGTTGGTTTTCTGAATAAATAATAATAATAACTAATGCACTTGCTAGTTAGAGCAACAAAGAGAGAGATAAACGAACTTAGTTTGTTTTCGTTTCGCGGTAGCTCCTCAGACTACACTACGCTAAATGGAATAAGTAGGTACTTATTAGGTATATTGTGTAAATACGTAAATATGAAGTAAATCGAGTTTTCTTTCGATTTAAAATAATACTCTTACGATTTAATATAAAAGATACTCTTGGTTTTATTAGTATATAGGTATAATAGTTAATGTAGTTAGCACAATTATTAGAATTACGTACGACTTAGTTTTGCTTCAATCATTATTAAAACGACATTACTTAAGTATCATAACCCATAAGGCATAGGTAACTGTATGCAATTGTATGTAACATGTATTTAACCTAAACCTATTTACAAATTAGTAATTAATTAATTATTAACTCTGTACTTATTATGATGTTTATAATCACACAGACAAACTGTTCCGACAGTTTTGCGAGACCATGTTAGTTATTATGTTTATATTATTATTATATTAAATATTAAATATATTAAATATTTATTCCGCAAATAAATATTTCATTTCATTTCATTTCATTATACTCTGTGTATTAAATAAAATTAAATCATAATCTAGGCCGCCTTTCACGTTGTATGTAGGTACCTACCTAGCTAGACTATACCCAAATTAATAATTTGCAGAGCCATACCACAGATTGCCATACCTATTCCCAGACAAAAAAAGTAAAGTTGCGTAGGTACTTACTTAATGATTATCTATGTAGTAATTAGGCTTTAACGACGTTAAAGTTTTCGTGGCTTTTCCTAAATACGAGTAAGTAATATCCTTCCTTATCCTTACTAATAGTATGAATGTAAAAGTGTGTTAATTGGTTGGTCCTTCCTTGGTGTTTGTTTGGACGTCTTCATAAATAAGCAAAATATTTACGTTTGTCATGCGGGCCAAGCCGCTGACAAAACTAGTAAGTAGATACTACATGGTGTACCCACGTAGGTACAGTCAGCAGCAGAAGTAGCAACACAAAATAACACGCTCGAAATTATCTAGAAAGTCCGTATCCTCTTGACATTAGAGCCATGTGTAGGTCATTTTGAGCACTTTGACCCGCGTAGCTACTTTTGCTGCTGGATGTACCTTTAACTTTATCATTGATTAATTGACGTCTTAAAATATACAATTGGTAAATTACCTAAATACCTAATCATAGTATACACGTAGTATACAACAAAGTCACTTACGTATTTTTCAGTAGATAGTGTGATTCAAGAGGAAGGTTTATATGTATAATTCATGCATGTATTATACGTATAAATCCGTGCGAAGCCGGGGCGGGTCGCTAGTTATAAGTATATAATCAAGTAATAAATCGTTTTGTCTTTACTTGTTGGTCGTAGGAATGAGATTCTATTGCTTTGTTATTTTGCAACCTTTCACGCCACACAAAATAGTATTTAGTACTTACCTAGTCTATTTTTTCCAACAACATTAACACGAAACATTTGGCGTTTAGTAGGTACATAGGTAACTATCTACTCGTACCTTTTGAGAAAGCGCTGCAGTCACTACCAGACCTATACCTTGTTAAAATTACCAAAGAGTTTGGTAATTATAACTAGGTAAAAGTCTGGTACATTTTACAAAACAATACCGCTGCATGCATAGTTCCATCCTACTCAATTTATAAACATAAGGGTGAGATGTGACTATTCCCCTCCCCGACTGCCCTGCGGAGGTGCGCCCCTTCCCCCGGCTACAGCATCTTGCGATGCGCGCGCGGCGCGGCAGGCTTCATTGCGTTGAGGTAGTTCATTGTATATAGTCACTTTGTTTTGTTTGCGTTTTAATGAAATTTTCTTGGTGCGCCATTTCATTTCGGCTGGTGCGTGGTGGATTTAGTTTGCAAAGTGTAACCAACTATGGATAGTGATCTCGACGATGACTTAAGTGTGGGGGTGACTGAATATTTGAAGGAATGGGGATTATCTCAATCTACCATAACAAGTTTTGAAGGTAAGCATTAGAACGATATTACACTAAAAGTGCTAAATTGGCAACACTGATACCTTACTAATTAATTGTGAATAAGAATGATATTGTATGTGAATAACGTACTTATTCCATTGTTAGTTCTTTTTTGTCTGAAACACAGGGTAACCTATAGTTGACACCGTATATGGATTCCCCACCCATACCTCCTTATTATTAATGATTAAATATAATAATATTGTGATTATAGTTTAATATGAATAGGAAGCTTAACTCAGGCTTAGATATTGACCTAGAAATATTGGTTACGTATTACCTACCTAATTACTTTGATTAATTTACAAATCGAATTTCAGTAAAATTTACCAAATCGGTTTGGTTGGCCATTGTTGCGTTTGTATTTTGTCTGCATGTAACTAACTGAACATTAAATAATGAGTTTAAAGACTGATGAATTACATATATGTCTTATTTTTTAGAAAATCAGATTTCGTTAAATTTGCTCGACTCCATTCAAGAAATGAACTGAAGGAGCTGATTCCCAGTTTAAAGGAAATAATATTATTCAAGCGGGGGTTGAACAAACTCCAAAACATTATTCATGTAAGTATTCTTGTCTGTTTTACATTTATTATCCATACTACATTTAAATGCGAAAGTGTGTCAGTCTGTCTGTTGCCTCTTAACGCTTAAACCGCTGAACCGATTTAAATGAAAATTGGTATCAAGATAGTTTGAGTCCCGGGGAAGGACATCGAATAGTTTAAGTCGGTGAAGTAGGTGGTAAAAAATTGTATGGAGCTACGATATAAACGAGTTCCACGCGGACGGAGTCGCGGGCAGAAGCTACCAAAGAAAAACATAAAAAATCCGAAATTAATAAGAGCCCGTTCACGCGCTCACCAGGGCCACTGGTAAATTATTGAGATTATTTAAATTTAACGATAAATATTTTAAAAAGTAGGCCGGTGATAAAATCAAAAGAAAAACGGCCATCATATTTTTGGACGCATAGATTGACGAATCCAGCAACGTAAAAACAAGTACATCAAACTTATTCATAAATTTAAATAATATTATTTGTAATAGTTTTAAGATATATTGTGTTTAGCGTAGGTATTTGTTTTGTGTTGCCTTCCAGGAGGTAACTCAGGTAAAGGCTCCGACGGAAGACCAGCGCTGGCCTTCTAGGTTAGCACCATGCTGAGTCGGGGCCTTTTCGTGGACCATGTATTTTTAACGTTCTGTGTTTTGTTTTTTACACCCATTGTTTTGTCCACGAATAAATGTTTTCTTTCTTTCTTTCTTTCTTAAATAATCTCAAATATTTACCAGTGGCGCTAGTCAGTACGTGAACGGGCTCTTTTTAGATGAAATTTGGGATGTAGATATTTAGCTTGAGTCCCGGCAAAAGACGTAGGATACTTTCATCCCGGAAATCAGTCCGCGAGTCTGACTCTTGACCGCTTTTTAATGTATGGTAACACCCCCTGATAAATAATTTACATACTTGAATTTCTTATTATTCAATATTTGTTTTTGGCTGACCAAAGCCAAATCGACAAAACGTGATGGATGAAGAACAAGATACCTAGGCATTTCGCACATTAAGTAAAATACATAAAATCGTTTTTTTTTTTCAGATTGAATTGGATTTTGAAACCAAGTTTAAAGGATCAGAGCTCCTACTATTCAAGAAATGGCCCAACTTCTTAGAGAATGCGTTTAATCATTTGAAAACGATTAAAGCTGCTTCTGTCTACATTAAATTGATCGAAGAAAATCCAAGCAAAGGTTGGTTATCATAATATTTATTAAAAAATCACGAATATCACCCCAAAATCGAAACGTCGAGGAAATGGCAATTCGTGGATTCGTATTTACTGACGGATTAAGCTACGCTTCGTCCGTCAAACTCTACCCATCCACGAATTGCTTTTTTCCGCCCTCTGCAATATTGTACTTTTACGTGATTGGTTATCATTATTCTGATGTTTAATTAGTGTTGAATAGGGTGTTGGTAAAAAAATAAAATAACCAATATTGTATAAACATAATGTTTGATCTAATTAAGTCAACAAATATGCATCATACATAACTAAATATTTATTTTTATTTTCCAGATATAAAATATAATAATAATTAAATATAAATTTGGATATAAAATAGTTCCACTTGTGAGATTACACTACAAAGATACAGATGGTAAAAAAAAACCGTAAAGCCAAGCTTTCAAGAAGCTATGAACAGTTTCATTCTTCATGCAAAGGTATAATTTCATTTTTAACACTATTGTGTGATGACGACTTTCCATACAAACGGCCATAAGGATTTCATATAAACTCCAATACAAATTTTCACTACCCATTTTTCTTCCTTAGGGGATGATTTTCAGGATAAAACTATCCTAATCAGTTCTATCGGAAGACCAGCACTGGCAGCAATTCCAGCATTATGCTGAGATAGAACCGTTTCGTGACAAACGCTGTGTGTTGTTTGTCTCGAATAAATGTTTCTTTCTTTCTTTCTATCTCCTTCCTCGGGACCCCAATTATCTCGATACCTACTAAATTTCATCTCCTTCAGCTCAGCGGGTTAAGCGTGAAGAGGTAACAGACATACAGATATACAGACAGACACACTTTCGTATTTTTAATACTAAAAGGTACGAAATTTGAAATAAATTATAGCCTGTCATATTCTGATATATACTCGTAAGGTACATTACTGGAAAATTTCTTAAAAATTCATCCAGTAGTTTTTGAGATTAATTAAAACGTACATTCATCCATATTTCCAAACTTTCGCATTTATAATATTAGTAGGATTAGTATGGATACGGTTAAAAGTAAACAATATATTTTAATTTCCAGAACGAAAGCGAAGTCCTCACCCAGCTGGAATATTGGATAAAAGCCCAAATGGCTAAGGGACTGTGGTGCCAACCCATCATCATTGCTGTCGGACCGACCATCGATGCCCTAAAGGACTTTTATGTTCCTTATGACGACATCCTTTATAATATAGACTCATTCCTGAAAGCGCTGGACGTATGCTTCAAAACTTTTCACTGCCTGGACGCAGAATATGGTTGGCAACATCTCGCTGCCCCAATATTATAAACTTCAAATTTCAAGTTGATAAAATTGCAACATGGAACCTTATAATATTGGGGCAGCGAATTCTGTTGATTGTATGTCTGGAATCTACACAAAGACGTCAGAATACGGTGCGCTATTTTTGCAAACGATACTTCACTGAGAGCCCAGTCTATAAGACTACTCAGCAAATTTTATCATGACTTGTAACTCAGCCTATAAGATTCACACTTACTACGTATACCGTGAACAAGGTATCTATCTCGTAAACTTAAAGTTAAGATATGTACAGCCAAGGAATTTGATTCACGTACGGTCAGCCGCAGAGAAAGTATGTGGGCCGCAACCTGGCATCCTTTTGACTTTTATTATAAGAAAGATTTTGTACCCTACTAAGTCACTGACATAATTTTAAAATAAGTGATCTACAGTTTATTGTATCGATTCGTAAAATAAATTATATTACATGTACCAAAATTCGGACTATTTTTCTTTAAACCACCGTATTTATATAGCCCTTATAATATTAAATAAGGCTACTGGTAAATCGACGTTATTCCTTTTAACAGTGTTATCTATTTAAAAAAGGCAATTTGTAAATTTTCACTCTCTAGGAATTGCTGATTTTCGGATAGCCTTCATGACCTTTTTAATTGCAAATGAGCTTTACTATATCTCCCTTAAAAGAAATACGTTGGTTACCAATAAGCCTGCATATTTTTGAAGTGTTTGTCTTTAGCTTTTTTTCATCTACAATATTTTTAGGGTGTGGCTACGAATAATCTTCAATCTACATAGAAAACTACGTAGTTTGAAAATCTAAACTGCAATATAATTTTACTCTCATACCATGTCAGCAATATTGCAAGTTTCTAATTTTCAATGATACCACACCCTATTTATACTCTGGAAATCAAAAATGTGTTTGGTGATATCTACCTAAAAAGATGTGTACATTTTACTAGTGTTAGTTTGATAAATTAACCAAACTAACACCTTTAAACTACACTACTTATTTGGTACGTCTTACTAAACTAAGACCGGTACAATTAGCAGAACAAGCACTGATAAAATCTTGGTAGATATTACTAGTAAACATTTGGTAAAAACCACAGTACAAATCTGCTAGATATTACCAAACCAATTTTAGGAAAAAATACGAAACACATGATCGATAATACTTAATTATATTTGATAAAATCTGCGATCCACTTATAGTAGATAATACAATATTATCTTTGATATAAAGCACGATCCAATCTGATAGATGATACTAGACTAACTTTGATGAAAACTGCGTTACATATCTGGTAGATATATCAAACACCTTTAGTAGTAACTAAAATATAAATCTGGTAAATATTACCAAACTAAAGCTGACAAAATACACCGAACGTGATTAGTAAATACTACTTAACTTTGTTTGTTAGAGTTCACCAAATAAATTACATTATACTTACAAGTTAAGTTCAGCTCATTCAATCAAAATTTTTTGATACATTGTACCAATAGAAAGTGCTATATCTACCAAATTGTGTTGTAGATTTTACCAAATTACTTTTGCATTTTCTACTGACTAACTTCGGTAATTTGTACCAAAAAATAGTAACAGTAGAACATGCCAAAAGTATTTGGTAAAAAAAGACGAGTATGTTTGGTAAAATGAAAAATATCCGTTTGGTAGATTACACCAAACTACATTGAAAAAAATTATACTTAACTACTTTGATAAAAAGGTTACTAAAGTACTTTGTTTAAAAATGTACTAAAGTTCTTTGGTGAGAAACGTTACTAAAGTACTTTGGTAAAAAATATACTAAAGTACTTTGATGAGAAATGTTACTAAAGTACTTTGGTAAACAATTTTACTATTTACTACAAAATATAGGTGTAATCTACGAAATAAATTTGGTACAACACCAACTTATTTAGTTTGATAAAATCAACCAAAATTCGTGATAGGACCGAAATCAACCGCTAACTTTGGTAACATTTACACGGAATCTGGTAAATCCAACCTAACATTTTTTTCAGTGTGATAACAATAATTATTCATTAAATTAGTAGTTTTTAAGGTGGTTCGACGACCATACAAAACGTTTTTTGACATTCGCAGGCTAACGGCGTGATATTGGCTTTCCATTTACGCGAAATTCCCCGTTTCCTAGAATAAACTTGTATAAACTAGAATAATTTGAGAATAATCGTTTTCCCAAAGTATCACGTGACAAACTAATTTCTTAAATTATTCTAGTTTATACAAGTTTATTCTAGGAAAGGGGAAATTTCGCGCAAATGGAAAGCCAATTTATGAAAGTGTGTTACATAAGTTTCTTATAATATCACGCCTTTAGCTTGCGAATGTCAAAAAACGTTTTGTATGGTCGTCGAACCACCTTAAAGTTGAACCAGATACAGGCATGCCAATTTGTGTAACTATACACAATTACACAGGACAATAGGAGGCACGTGCATAGAGCTGATAAAAAGGTATAAGTGTGCCACTTGTGCCAGCTATACGCTACAGGCATGTGTATTCCCGGTTATAGGCCAGAGGTGCCTAGTTTCAGAACAAAGAAAACGTGAATAATAAACCGCCTATATTTTCCACGATGCGTCACCCTTAAGCCGGGTATTTATCAGGCAACATTTGTCAAGAAACACTGTTTATTTATACTCGGCTTTATTAATCAAAACTGTACGCATTTTCCTGGGTAATTGCGTATAAAATTGCTGATTTAGGTACTTCAGGTACTTGAGTGAGTGAGTTAAGTAAGTAGTAGTTGTATTTCTACGGTATCTTAGGAAAGCGAGTCATCAGGCAGCCAGTCGCATATATAAGTCAGTCATCTTCACCATACACCATCGCCCGAAAGATGTCCACTGCTGGACATAGGATTAATTCCCAGGCCATGTATTTAAAAAGTACCTATCGAATAGTTTAGAAAATTGAAGAAGACGCGACAAAACTTCTTAAAATGCTTAAGAGAAAGTGACAATATTTCACGACCGTAAGACCAACAATAAGCAACGCCTTTTTTTCTGGAAGGATAACGAAAATTCCGACCCCTACCTATAGGTACCTACTTATAGTAATCATCTGCCCTCATCCAGCGGACTTTCGCCACCCTAACCAGATCTTATGTCCGCCTTACCTTACCTTTGTTAGGCCTTACCTTATCCTTATACTCTGCACCTTCCATCAACGTGGTTCGTCACTCAAGAACCTAAGTTTGTATAGAGAGCAAGACATTTTGAGATAAGAGATTTGTAACTTCGATTTTAGACTGTTTACTTAAAGACTACAAAACTAATTTCAATGTTTTTAGGGTTCCGTACTCAAAGAGTAAAACGGGACCCTATTACTAAGACTCCGCTGTCCGTCCGTCCGTCTGTCTGTCACCAGGCTCTCACTGATACCGTGATAGTTCCAGCTGAAATTTTCACAGATGATGTATTTCTGTTGCCGCTATAACAACAAATACTAAAAACACATAATAGAATAGTTTTTTATAGATAATGGTACGGAACCCTTCGTGCGCGAGTCCGACTCGCACTTGGCCGGTTTTTTTTTATTAATTCCTTATACAAACATTAAGACGATAACATGTTCTACGCGGACGATGTCGCGGGCAACAGCTAGTTACAGAATAAACAGGCATGTGGGCTGATAATATTGAGGAGTTCCGACGATTCCTCAAGAATCTCAGAAAAAAATACTACTAAGTAGGTACTCGTAAGATTAATGAAATTTGAAATTTTTATTTCGTGTTTTATATTTCGTTAATATGTTTCTCATATCCATAAAAAAACATGTTACCTGATATTTACGCGAGACACTTATATTTTAAGCACTACCAAGGTCTTCGAAGATAATTACTTAATTATTTCGGTCTGCACTGCATTTGAATTTCTGACTAAGTAATTACCTACTTATGAAACGTTACCTATTCTTAGCGTGTAAGGCAGTTAAATGTCTGTTATCGGGAAGGAAAAATCGCTCACCCGTTTAACATACCTAATCGAACAAAGCAGCGTAAATAGCGTTCAAGCTCAACTTAGGTAACACTTGAAGACCTAATGTATCGGGGATTCCCTTCGTCAGAGCGTCGTTTTCCGAGTCCGCAGTACTTAAGCTCGGCAAATTTCACCTTCCAACTTCCAATACAATCGGAGTTTCGTTCTCATTTATAACTATGTACGTGTTGGATTGTAACATTTGTAACGAAACTGTGCATATACAATGACATGAGGTAGGTATATCTAGGTCTGTAATTAGTTTATATGGCTCCAGTTTATATAACAAACGAAATACAGCAAAAACAAGTTTTGCATGAAAAACTTAAATTTGCTACATTTTTTTACAACGGTATCTGAAGCTACTGGTACTTAATTTTATTCTGAGTACAAAGTTTCAGAGCAAACCAGCTAGTCGTTTTAAAATGAGAGCGTTAACTACATTTATCCATCCAAATATCATAAACCCTCCATGATGCGGCCAAGAACCGCACATTATGACCACCATACAAATAGACTGTTTTGTTAGAACAAATTTATTATCTGTGAAAATGTTATTATTTCTAAAGAATAACATCGATTTCGATAATATTATTTCAATCAAATTTCGAACGTCTCTGAAAAACAAAGAAATTTGATTTAACCTCTTTCTAATATCAGTCGAGATGACGTTTAGTCGAGATGAATTGTCAATTTGCATACAAATTTGACAAATGTCGCACTCTAGTTTGTCTATGAATTAAGAGGGCGCTCGTTTTTTGGTTAGGAATAAGCGAGAATGACGGATTTTTGACGTTGTAATTCTAAGAAACGGAGAGCTTTTTCTAGATCCTGATTACTTATTTGCATAGGTAAACTTCTCATATTGGTCCTAGCCGCCTCCAATTTACGAATTACTGAATACTTTAACCGAAAATACCCGATTACCGACAGTAGTTTTCTGAAGAGAGCGCAGAGTCATAAGTTTGAGCCCCTAATACTCCATGATGTTTTATGAGAACCTACTTGTTTTATTCTATTTTCACTAGCGTAATATGTTGCCATTGCGCCTAGCCGCCTCGAATTTTCCTTATTCTGCACGTATATATATGTAACCTGTTATCAATTACACCATATTTGTCAACAAAATCTTACTGAAAACTCAAGGATTTTCTCATTATTGTTGAATTATTTGTGTATTGAATCTTACACAACATTAAAGTTCATGCTTGTACCAACAAGATCCAGTCCAAAAAATATAACTTTAGTCAAAATTTATAATTATAAATAATTATTCAAAACTAGTATAAATTTACCGTCGCGCGGGAATATATCTCAGTACCGGCTGAATAGCCCTCCGAGACAGACGTGTAGTGTGTTTATTTGTGGCTATTCACGAAGCTAACCGGCCACTCTTCAGATAAAATAATATTATTTTGATCTCCGACTAGGCATAGTTGTTACCAACCTCGGGGTCAAACTATACTGGGGATACATTCGTGAGGCTAATCGAGACAAGTTATGAATTGCATAGCTGCCAGATAAGACGTAGTGTAGCGAAAAGGCTCAAACCCACAGTATACGTAACATTTAAAATTGAACCTTCTACCTAAAACAAAAGTCATACATTTCAATGGTGATGTCTTGTGGGTTGGATCCTTTTGTCTAAACTACGCGTTCTATAGTCAATTATTATTGTACGAGTGATCGTGATACTTGATAGATTTAATTTATTTACTTGTTACTATCAGTCCACCTTGTGGAGGGTCCGCTGCAGTTTCCGGTACGTAGTCGCCTCTCGAGAACCTCCCCGCCCCAACGGCCATTATGATTAGTTAGTATGTATGTATGTATGTTAGTTTGGGCGAAATCTTCAAATTAGGTACAATTATCTTCTTATATTAAGTATCTTCGGTGACAATGCCATAATATCATAGAGCTGGTCTGATGATGGAGTCGGAAGGTGGCCATAGCAACTCCTAAACTCAACAAGATAAAGCCATCGAATTTTGGCTCATTTATTTGGTCATGGCACGGCAAGACTTGGATGCTGGATGATTTCCAGAGTCTGATGATGGAGCTGGAAGGTGGTCATGGAACTCCTAAACTAAACTAGATAAACCCATCTAGTTTGGGCTCATCTGTTTTGTCTTGGTAAACACTTTGGTGATGGATGATTTCCAGGATCTGATGATGGAAGGTGGTCATGGGAACTCCTAAACTAAAATAGATAGACCTATCTTGTTTGGGTTTGTGTGATTTGTCTGTACAAGTACCCACGAACCAGCGACATAATATGCAGGGTTATTGAAAATAACAAGATGAATAAAAAACTTTTTAAAAAACAAGCTTATATGGCGTTTGTTAAGTACAGCACGATCCTACCTTGCATTTAGTTATTATTTTCGTTTATATATAATAATAACACACACCGGGGGTTTACACTGGAAAGGGAGATTTTTACGTGGTTTTATTACATTTCCGAGTCATCATCATCATCATCATCATATCAGCCGAAAGACGTCCACTGCTGGACATAGGCCTCCCCCAAAGAGTGCCACAATGGCCGTTCCTGCGCCACCCGCATCCAGCGGACTCCCGCGACCTTTACCAGGTCATCAGTCCACCTTGCGGGGGGCCTACCCACGCTGCGCCTTCCGGTACGTGGTTGCCCTCAAGAACCTTTCCACCCCAACGGCCATCGGTTCTACGTGCAATGTGCCCCGCCCACTGCCACTTAAGTTTAGCAATTCGGAGGGATATATCGGTTACCTTGGTTCTGCTGCGGATAGCCTCATTTCTGATGCGATCGCGCAGAGAAACTCCCAGCATAGCCCTCTCCATTGCCCTTTGAGTGACTTTGAGCCTTCTTATGAGGCCTATAGTAAGCGACCACGTTTCCGTGCCATATGTCATCACTGGCAACACACACTGGTCAAAGACTCTCGTCTTGAGACACTGCGGAATATTGGACGAAAAGATGTGCCGTAGCTTCCCGAATGCTGCCCAGCCGAGTCGGATTCGACGATTGACCTTCCCTTCGACATTTCCGAGTATCACTCTTTATTTCGAAATAAATGTTAAAAAAACCGGCCAAGTGCGAGTCGGACTCGCGCACGAAGGGTTCCGTACCATTATCTATATCTAAAAACGGCAAAATATCTATATCTAAAATCACGTTTGTTGTATAGGAGCCCCCTGTAGCCTAGTTAGTAACTTGGAAGTGACTCTGCCTACGAAGCTGGAGGTCCCGGGTTCGAATCCCGGTAAAGGCATTTATTTGTGTGATGACCACAAATATTTGTTCCTGAGTCATGGATGTTTTCTATGTATTTAAGTATTTATTTATCTATATAAGTATGTTTATCGTCGTCTAGTACCCATAGTACAAGCTTTGCTTAGTTTGGGGCAAGGTCGATTTGTGTAAGATTGTAAAAGAAAAAGAAACAAATAAAAATAAAAATAAAAAGATGTATTCTGTTTTTTAGTATTTTTTGTTATAAATAGCGACAACAGAAATACATCATCTATGAAAATCTCTATCTATCACGGTTCATGAGATACAGCCTGGTGACAGAAGGACAGACAGACATTCAGACAGACAGACGGACAGCGGAGTCTTAGTAATAGGGTCCCGTTTTACTCTTTGAGTACGGAATCCTAATAAGTGACATATGTTTTAGGCTCAGAACATAAAAAAAGGGAGAAGTGCCGTACTGCTTAATTTCAACCAAAACCGATGTCCCCAGTTTTCTCCCACCGCAGCGCCCACAGGCACACACATTGAACCGTGTAAAAACAAAGACTCGGGCGTTGCCAGTGAGTCTACGGCAACATGCAAACAAGGGCTTTGATTGGCTTAAACGCACTACACTAGGGGGGCGACAAACGTTAAAATTATGTTTTATCGACATTGATATTAAAATTAATATTATGTTATGATATTGATGGGTAACAACTTCAACAACATGGTAAGTTTATGTGGTGGTATTTAAACTTCTAGCTACAAGTTTCAATAACACGTGTTGTTAACTTACCATAAATCGCAAAAGTAAAAAATATTGACGAATACCTACAGAGTAACATAAACGGCTTTTTATAAGTTCGTGTTCACATACATTTAAAACTCTGGTCACATCGATATTTTTGACCTGTAGGTACCAGGCCGATCCGACTCGCATTTTGGCGCGAAATAATATGTCCATTACTCATATTACGAGATTTAAGGCTAAGGGCGAGTATCCACCAAAGATGTGCGAAGATGTGTTACCATACATTTTACACCTAGGTTTCAAGCAAGCGAGGTGTCAAATATTCGAAAAGTGTACGGCTCTTATTAAGTGGTTGGAAACATTTTTCTTGAAAATGTTACGAACACATTAACTCTTCTCTGTACAGGAAACCAGTTAGGACCTCTGCCAGTAGCATCTATCCATTTTTTTAGAACCTAATCGGATTCTTTGGAAAACTGTAATAAGAAACCGAGATTTCTTCTTCAATTATCACATTTGAAATGAAAGTAAAAAATACTCATTTAAAAAAAAATAATGGTAATAATATCACATTTTAAGTTGTTCTGAAGCCATTTGCAACTAAATTATATACTTGTATATACAATTTTAATATGTCTATTTACCGTTCATACTGCAACTTAGTGAAAATCTTATTAGTAGGTACCGTAAACATTTTGTGCCTTTTAATCTTATTAGTTACCTTTAAGATAGGCACCCAACCAAAACAAGTAATTAAATAAAATAAAACAGCGAAAGTAGTCGAAATAAAATAACTAGTATGATATCGTACTTCTATTTTATCGATTACGCGTAAATTGTAACTGCACTTTGGCACCGCTCTAGTTTGCGACGCCAAGCAGCGGCCGTACCACTAAAAAATTCAAGCATCGTCCATATCCATAGTGGTTTAATACATTGCGCCGTGGTTTACTGTATTGAACGATCAATGTACAACGCAAAGAACAAAAATATGCTTTTTCGTTCGATATGTTAGTTCGATCCCGAGAAATGATGCGGTGTTGCGTTTATTTATTAAAATATTAGTTTTTACTGACTTAAGTGAAAATACTAATACTCACATGTGGTGCGTGACTCCACCACCATTCATGTAGGTTTTAGTTTCATTCCTATTTTTGCATGTAACCACGCTACAATTCGGCATTTTGAGTAAACGTGGAATAACATTTCAGATTCACGGCAAATTGCGACTAACATGCGGTGGGCAGTGACATGCCCATTTGACCATGTCGCACCGACACGCGCCAAGCCCCCGTTTCATATCTATTCCTTTTTATCATCTGAGGTTTTAGGCTTTTGAATAAAATCACGCATTAATTAATTGCATTCTAGATAAAAAGCTGTGTTTGTATAATTTATAATTTTCAGTTCCTTTGGTAAGAAACGGACATAGCTATTTCTATGAAGGGCAGTTTTTTTTTACTGTCCATAACAAAAAAAAAAATTCTTCAAGAAATGAATACGTAAGTACCCAGTAATTTCCTAGTAGTCTACTGGTATAATTTTATTATATTACTATATATAAATAAGACTCAGATAACATGCAAACTATTAATATCCGTAAAACAAATTATTATTCTTATTACTGACAACTTTAAAACTCGTTTTTATACTAAAAAAACGAAACTAAATATACTTTGTCATATCATAGTATTTTAATATAAATAGAAAACTTGTGCTCAAAAATCAAATACTTACTTTATTCAAGTTATCTAACTTCGCTAACATGATGTTCTAGAACATCATGTTAGCGAAGTAATACTTACCACTTTTTAGTGCAAGTATCAATATCGGTCACGGAGTGAATTCCAACGGTGCGCTATACAGCTATTTGCATCGGCAAGCTCCGCGGTTAGTTCTATCCCGATCGCACTTACATATAGCTAGAAAGGGACGGCACCCGCGGCTGGTGCGATCTCGCTGTGCATGTGGGGGTTAGGTACGTTTGTGTGGGTGGTAGTAGTATTTACACACACAAACGCACTACGCGTGTCAAAATACCGAATTCTGAGCGAGCGCTTTTTTGAAGAGCACTCTTAAAAAAAACTATGACAGCTACCAGAAAAGAACGCCGCGATGCCGGTCATAATTAGCGGCTCCTGAATGCATCATGGAGGCTTATGATATGTGGATAGATAAATTAGTGTATGTAACTGTACATAATTAGGCATTATGTACAGTCACATAAACTACTATTGTATGGAGAATCGAGCTTACTGCTGACTCTTAATGGTTTGTCTCACAGTTTGATCAAACAAGGTATTTATGTATCAAACTTATATACCTACACCCGGTTGAAATCAAAAGGATGATAATTGTAAGGCGAACAACTATTGTCCTATACTTAGACGACGACATGACAGGTTTAAGAATAACGTTTCTTATTAGATTGAATAGTGATAGTAATTAATTATACTAAGTATATACCTACCCTACCTATTGCGGTTGTTGAGTATCTAAATTTATTTTACTTATACATATAAGAAGACCGGTTATTTATCCAGGCGGGCTACTAGACTGAGAGCTGAGGGACCAAAACTGCAACAGTTTTATAAAGGCTGGTATTTTAATATTCGGTCATTAATAGGTCGAACATCAATAGCCTGCCGTCAGTCAGCCAGTTTTTGGGACAACTGGCGTGGGGGTGGTTCCGAACTTGTTAAAAAAACAACTACGTCGCAACTGTTTTATAAAATCTGAAAATCTGTCTGTGGATTGTAAGACAACTAACAAACTATGCGGACATAGTCAGTCTGCAGAATATTGGGACAACACGCGTCAGCAGCCCGCTAAACCCGTCAAAAAAATTGGTTGGTGAAAGTGTTTTATAAAATTTAAAAAAAATCGTGCAAGTAATTCATAGTACCCAAAACAAGACTAACATAGTCAGCCCAAAGTTTTATGGTACATACGCCGTCAGCAGTCAATAGAACGGCGCGCCGAACGCTTAATTTATATAGCGCGCTCAACCGCAAAATGGTTTTATATTCAGAAATATTTGAAGATCAATACTTTATTTATAATACATATTAAACAGTCTGCTTTATTTTGTACACGGAGAAAAAAATCTGTTACTAACAATAATAATCTGAATTATGAAACTGATGCCAGAGAGCAAGCCTGTAGAGAAGTAAAGAGCTGTGAAGTAGGCGCGGGCGGAGTGTGCCGGATAAATGGGCATAGCCGGCTATTGAAGTGATGGATTTATGAGACTACCCATAGTAGCAAAAAGCAAAGTAGCTTTTGCCGACCTAGATGCGTGGCGTCCTGCAAACCCAAGGTCATCATATCCATATCAGAATCTATCTTACGACCACTTTAGCCTTGTTGGTAGTGACCCTGCCTACGAAGCAAGAGGTCCTGTGTTCGAATCCCGGTAAGGGCTTTTATTTGTGTGATGAGCACGAATATTTGTTCCTGAGTCATGGATGTTGGCTATGTATTTGAGTATTTATTTATCTATATAAGTATGTGTATCTTCGTCTAGTACCCATAGTACAAGCTTTGCTTAGTTTGGGACTAGTTCGATTTGTGTAAGATTGTCCGCAAAATATATATATATATATTATTATCTTATAACACCGTATTTTTTGCAGCGCGTCATGCAAGACTGAATTATTAACGTCCAGAGGGGTAATCACGTAACGTTCCAAACGCGCGTCGGTACAATTTAACTGTCAATTTTCCATATAAAAAGTGACATTTAGACCTACCTGACGCGCGTACAATGCGTTACGTGATCGACCTACAGATCATTAAAGTGAAATTAGGTGCACTACTTGCACCTTATTTCACTTTAATGACCTGGACGTTAATAATTCTCGGAAATATTCTCTAACAGTGTAGCTAATGAACGTGTATTAGAGTTTTATGGTGGCCAGACCGATTTCTGTTTAATTAGGTCTTAATTAATAAAATCACATTTTTCTTTAAAATGTTCTACAAGTTTTATTGCTAATGGTGAAAAAAAAATATGAGGACCAGAGTGGCCAACTTCCTGAAAAATAGTTTATCTAACACTGATTCTAGAATGGTATAACACACGCCATTTACATCTTTACAAATAAAGATGTTGCTATAAATGTTCACTTTTAAACACCTTGTTTTGGTACAATTCGCTCTTCGAAAAGTGCGATAACCTCGAAAACCAGGGGAATTTTACTAAACCTCAAAGTATATTTTCTGGACCAGTCTAAGGTGCCCTATTAGTGGTTAGAATGTTGTCCACCGTTGTTTACCGGATACCCTGTATATTATATTTTTATCGAATTTTATTACCTAGTAGGTAAATATCTTTTTATTATTGTTTTTTTTTTATTTATTTATTTAAACAAACATTTTACACAAACTAAAGAATTATAAAATAACATTAAATTTAGGTACTTACCCTAGTCGTTACAAAAAATAAACATAGCGGCCTTAGCGAGATCATTCAGGGAGCACGTAAATATGTCCACCTCGAGCGTTACTTTATTAATGGCGCGAAAAGCGGGGCTTCTTTCAGAAGATTTGTGCGAGCGATGGGTACGGCCAGCAGCGGTGGCCGGCGTAGCTACCGGACGATAGTTACTGGTCTCAGGTCTACCGCCACCCTTCGGCACAGGTACCACCCTAGTCACTTTCCATATGGCTGGAAATATCTTGGCTCTAAGGCATACATTAAATACATGACACAGAGGGTCGGCTAGTGTCGAACGACAATCCTTCAAGAGGAACGGTGGTATTCCGCCTGGGCCCGTTGAAAGTTTACCCGGAAGCCGTGCCAACGCCAGTCGCACATCCCCCACATGTAGACGGTCGATGAGAATTCGTGCGCTGCTCACTCCTGCTGCTGCATCTGCCGCAACATAGTCTAGTTTAGCCGGCACCTGATTAAAGACGGAATAGAAAAACTTAGAGAATTCGTCGGCGCATTCCTGCCCCGAAATTATATAAGTATTGTAATATTAAACAACTCAGTCCGCGCCATAAAGCACGCTATATAAATTAAGCGTTCGGCGCGCCGTTCTATTGACTGCTGACGGGGCGTATGTTCCATAAAACTTTGGGCTGACTATGTTAGTATTGTTTTGGGTACTATGAACTACTTGCACGAATTTTTTAAAATTTTATAAAACACTTTCACCAACCAATTTTTTGACGGGTTTAGCGGGCTGCTGACGCGTGTTGTCCCAATATCCTGCAGACTGACTATGTCCGCATAGTTTGTTAGTTGTCTTACTATCCACAGACACATTTTCAGATTTTATAAAACAGTTGCGACGTAGGCGTTTTTTTAAGTTCGGAACCACCCCCACGCCAGTTGTCCCAAAAACTGGCTGACTGACGGCAGGCTATTGATGTTCGACCTATTAATGACGTAATAATATTAAAATACCAGCCTTTATAAAACTGTTGCTGTTTTGGTCCCTCAGCTCTTCGTCTATACTGATTAGGTACGGGTTAATTTTGCTATCTTTGAAAGTTGGAATGACAGTCGCACCTGAATGACTTTGAACCATATATATAAAGGTTATCGTGTTCGTGTTCTTAACCCACCGATACATATAATTACATTATCCTTATCAGACTGGCGGACTACAGATGTTTCAACAACAGGAAAATATTGTTTATCATTTCAATAAATTATCAAGTTTTAATTTTGTGGCCGCTTTGTCTAAGATTTGATGTATGAATTATTAGGCATCTATAGGCATAGCTATGGGTGTATGTGAACGGACCAAAAATAAATTATTTAATTATCTTTGTGTAATAGTAACCAACTGTTATACATGTTTTGTTTCTAACGTTTAATACCATGTTACCTAGGTACGTCATTTAGCGCATATTAAGTAGTAGGTAATCTTGCATGCTCAAATTCATACTTCTATGATTTTTATTAGATACCTATGGGAAAAAGTCCCGGTAAGTTGCTCACATTACTCACAGAACTCCGACATCCTTATAAAGCGAACGCGCGCCGTCGTGTCCAGCCAGTCGTCTCCATGAATCGTTGCGAGTGTCACAAACAGGAAAAATAACAAGACTAAGTGACTGAATAAGAGTAGTGACAATGTTCAAGCTGCTCTTGCTATGCGCTGCCGCGACGTGTGCGTTAGCCGCGGGCAACCATCATGACCACAAACATGCTGGTAATTATGACGTTGTTGTATTAAATTTAAGCGTGCCTACAAACTCCCGCACTTTTCTCAAGCGTCAACTTAAAAAAAATGCTACCTACATCTTATCTTATTTCAGGCTATACAAAACCCACAACTACGCCCGAGGCCACCACCAAGTTTTCCCCTACCCAGCCTTCGGCGTCTGGCCCCCTGACAGTGACGCCATCGGGAGCGATCCGCGGCTCGTGGATGGACTCGCGACTCGGGCGCCGCTTCCAGTCCTACCGCGGCATCCACTACGCGCAGCCACCCGTTGGAAAACTACGTTTCCAGGTATTTTTTGTATACTACGACAGCAGCCTGCCTGATGGTAAACAGTCGCCGTCGCCTATGGACGCTGTTATGCGACTCTCGATAAATCATAAGCGCGCTGCCGACCCTTTATTGATTCGAGGAATCGCTGTGTTGAAGACGATAACCGATAACCTGAGCGACAACATGGACATCGAGCGGGAGCGAAAGTCGTTGGCCGTTCGGTGCTATATGTTGGCCCGCAGGTTTGCAAGATGCACTAAAGATGTCAAAATCTGGGGGCACGGCAGTGCCCCCGCCAAGTCGAGCAAAACAAAGAGGCACGGCCGTACCATCCTTTTCTCGAAGCCATTCAGGCCATTTTCAACATCCTGTAATTTCGTGCTGGCTAAAGCCAAAACCCTGAATTTTCATTAACATGTAGGGCATAATATGGCTTAAATATATTCCCAATAACATTCAATTTGAACTTTTAGTTTCCCATCAAAGTTCCTTAGTTTTGTCACTGACATATACACTGACTCACTTATGATCATCGTAATTCTAAGGTACTTTTAACAGACCCAAAAGTTTCACGTTTTGAACATAATTATTTTTTAGCCTATCAATTCATAAAAAATCTAAAAATATTGCAGTTTCCGTCACGATTTAGAGATACACAAACAGCATAAGTAAGTTTGTAATCCTATACAAATACATGCGATTGCAACGTTACTTTTGCAGTTGCTTCCTGCAAAACTTTACAAACGTTATTTGCGGTTGGTAAAATAACATTCCCAATACACAGTTGGTAACACAATAACCTACAAAAAGAAATGAGATCCCATAAAAACATTCCATGTAAAAAATAGGCCAAGTCTCGCAACTCTTCCACTGTAAAAAGTGGTGAGATATTTCGTACAGCCAAGTACATAGTTTAAGGTATGCAAAAATTAGTAAATGCAGTAAAGTTCTGTGATTCCCAAGGTGCAGAATTGTATTTAGCAAGTAAATAAAGATTAATAAGAATGCCTGACTTGGCTCTACGAAATATCTCACCACTTTTTACTGTGGAAGAGTGGCGAGACTTGGCCTTTTTTATTTTGTATAAGGAATGTCATTATGGGATTACCTTGTTCAAAGCCTTTTGTGTAGGTATATTTTTATTCATGCAGCCTGAGGGTCAATTACACGCAGATGGCGTACAACGAACTTCGTATCCAATACGCGTTCCGGGTGCTGATGGGGCTGCCGCGATGGTGTAGTGCGTCCGGCATGGTTGCCGAAGCGCGGACGGATGGCTTCACGGCTCTTCGAGGAAGAGATGCGTCTCGCTTCTGTCTCGTTTGCGCGGCAGTCCCAACAGCATCCTGAGCGTGTTCGCTTACCGCTGGGACAGTCCTATGCTAGCCCGCT
Source organism: Epinotia brunnichana (assembly GCA_963854355.1). NCBI lineage: Eukaryota > Metazoa > Arthropoda > Insecta > Lepidoptera > Tortricidae > Epinotia > Epinotia brunnichana. The sequence continues at coordinate 41,062,067 of OY977937.1, read as the reverse complement.
GGACGCGGCGTCAATGCATGTGTAGGTAGACGCGCGCACGAGTATTCTAGACTCTAAGTATTATTATTAACTAACACTCATTTAATTCATAAGTTAATTATTTTTTTACTAACAAATGTGTATGACAATCATGATGATGATGATGATGAAATGTGTATGGATGGACCTTGTCTGAAATAAAAATGAATTGAATTGAATGGAAGACGAATACAAGGTCCCCATTTTCAATACAGTGCATCTTTAGGAGCTCTGGTGACATTACTCACCACCAGGAACACAACACCAAAGCAAGTATTTCCAGGTATTTTTTGGGTTCTCCTCCACTAGTTCTAGATTGTCTGAAATCTCTCACATACAGGGTGGAAATAGATTTTGGGTCAGTGAGGGTAGCTACCAGATCCCGTGTTGCTAGGCGAAAATGGTCTAAGGAGACCTTCCTTCAATTTCAAATGAATGAAGATTGGCGTTTACAGATTTTGGAAAAAACATACAGGGTGCGAGGAAATGGTCATTTTTGACAAACTTTTTTTTTGATGCCAATCGATCCCATTATTGTCCAGGATCAAAAGCTTCTATAGGACCAAAAATAAATTTTAGGCTAGAAAAGCCATAAATCGAGAAAAACTTTCCCCATACAACTTGTATGAAAATGAAAAAGTTTTTTTTACATGTATTTTTTTTATGTCAATCGATTCCATTTCTATCCAGTATCAATAGTTTTCTTGGCGTCAACTTTCAGTAATGTACAAAAAAGCCAGCTCTCCTAAGACCATTTTTGGGATCTGGTAGCTGCCCTCACTGACCCAAAATCTATTTCCACCCTGTATAACATATAGTTAATTAATTCATCTGCAACCAAATAAAGTCATCGTATTCCAGCCTCCGGTAGACATGGAGAAATATACGTCGGAGGTGGACGCGAGCCGGGAGGGCCCGGGCTGTCCGTTGCCCGTCAGGCCCGACAGTGGCGAATACTACGTGGATGAAGACTGTCTTCGCATTAACGTCTACACTCCAGAGAACAATAGGTAACTCTGACGTTGAGACTCCTGAACCATTTCATCAAGATTACCTTAATGAGATTGATTTGACATTTATTGAAGAGAGATTGGCTTAACAAAATTTGTATTCAGCGTCACCCCACAGTATTCAATTCCTTATTAAGTAAATAATTACTAAAACTATAATCTAGTATCGTTTTTTTTCAGCTCCCTTAAGATGCCGGTAGTAGTGTTCATCCATCCAGGGGGTTACTACGCATTTTCAGGTCGTTCCGACCTCTTCGGTCCCCTCTACCTGATGGACAGAGATCTTGTGCTCGTCGTGATCAACTACCGACTGGCCTCACTCGGTAATTTTAATCGATATACCTTCTTAGGAAATTATTAGCTGTTCTATTCACCTTGAACAGCCTTCGTTTGCGCTGCTTTGATGTCTGTGTCTTTTTCTTGTCTGAATTAGATTTATTGATAGCATAAATTTACTCTACCAGGTTTCCTGAGTACCGGTGACTCTGTAGCACCTGGAAACAACGGTTTCAAGGACCAGGTGTCTGCTCTGCGCTGGGTGCAGCGCAATGTGGCGGCATTTGGCGGCGACCCGGGCAAAGTTACCATCACAGGGTGCAGCGCTGGCTCCTCTAGCGTGGTACTGCACATGATCTCACCCATGTCTAAAGGTAATGGTGTACTAAATTGTCTATTCTTTAAAATACTGATGATCTCCCCTATGTCTAAAGGTAAGTAATTCGCGTTGTATATTCATATTGATTTTATTGGTAATATAAATTACAGGTCAGGTTTACTTAAATTAATTCACAATATCAGGATACTTAGTTCTAAATAACATGTCAACAGGTATGTTTTACAATAGTAATGTATATTATAATTAAATGAAATATTCAATATGTCTAATTGTCCATTATGATTATAATAATACTTATGTTGTTTATCTATCCACATATCATAAACCCTCCACGATGCGTTCAAAAACCGCACATTATGGCCACCATAAAATAGACTGTTTTGTTAGAACAAATTTCTTATCTGTGAAAATGTTATTATTGCTAAATAAGAACATCGATTTCGATATTATCATTTCATTAAAATTTCGAACATCTCTGAAATCAAATAAATTTGATTTGACCTCTATTCTAATATCAGTCGAGATGACGTTTAGTTCGAAATAAATTGTCAATTTGCATTCAAATTTGACAAATGTCGCACGTAAGGCCTCTCACAGACTGGCGCGGCCTGGCCGCGGCGGACAATAGAAAACTTGTCATTAGCCGTCAAATTTTGTATTGTCCGCCACCGCAGGCCGCGCCAGTGTGTTGCAGGCTTAAGTAAGATATCGAACGATATGATAGATGCGACTCTAGTTTGTCTCTGAATTAAGAAAAAACTTTGACAGCTGCCAGAAAACAACGCCGCGATGCCGGTCATAATATGCGGCTCCTGAATGCATCGTGGAGGCTTATGATATGTGGATAGATAAAGTAGTATATGTAACTGTACATAATTAGGCATTAAGACACTCGTGTGTTAGCTATTTTATAATCAAAGATGTTAATAAACGCCGATACGTCAAGAATTAGGTCGGCGAGACAGCGACGTGAGTGGCATTATGGTTCGAGCGCAAGAGAGTTGGCGGTTTTTAAGAAAAAAAGTGACAGACGGAATCGAAGCGATGGTGGATGCGAGATGTAAAATGAAACGATATAAATAAAGAAATATTTACAATAAGAAGAACAAGTTAGTTTCTATTAGATCAGAAGTGGTAACGACCAGAAGAAACGCCAGTGTCAATCGATAAAACAGGTGAGGGTTTCTAATCGAGATATAGAAGTAACAATGATGTTTGATTTTCTGTAAACAGTTCGCTGCATTGAATATGGCGACAAAATAAGAAGAGACTCCAGTTTTCAGATACGAATTGACAATGAGTAATGAGTATGATAAATGTTGTATTTTGTATGAATAATGAATATGATTTTATTACAAGTAGGTACATAGGTACCTATTATAAATCTATAAGTGAATAAATTATGTATGTAAGATAAGAGTTGTATTTGTATTGTATTTATAATATGAATTTGAAAAGTTCAATCAATGTAGACATAATATATTTATTCAGAAAACTAACAGCAATACAGAGCATGACTGTATATGCCCAACTTTAATGCAATAATACACAGTAGTATAGCCAATTATAATAAAATCCAAGTATACCTTAGATAACTTGATGTGGAAGAGAAAATGGAAGGTAAGTGTGTATTTTCGCGGTCAATAGAAATGGCAAAAGATGAAATATAGGTCGTAACTACGTAGCATGTCAAACCATAGGTTAATGTAAATGCAAATATATTAATATCCTATTGACAATATTAAGTAATTTATTAACGCCAAATTAAGAGTGAAATAAATACAGATTTAGTTAAATAAGTACAACTTTATTAACATTTGTAGCCACTTGTTGTTTGAGACATTAACATTACTTAGGTAAATGATGAAAGTTTGTTTAACATATTACTTACCTACCAGTTGCGGCACGTGAAAATGTTCGATGGGCAACCCGGAACATAAAAAATATGAAGGAGTTTAGGGTATTTAACTATAGGTTTGCCTAAAAAGAAATTTTAGGCAAGCAAACTGCTACCTACCTAATTGTATAGTATCCAGAATATAGTAAGTAGGTACAACAACGTCCCATAAAAATACATGTTTACAAAGTAACCAAGTAAAATGATAAGGATTTGAAGACTATCAACATTATAGACACACACCAACTATAGGTACCTACATATGTTTCCTTATTAATCTGTTTTAGTATGTATGTGTGTTTTGTTTGATTCATTGGATATTTCAATACTTACTGTAGTATTATTTAAAAACATTAATGTTAATTTTATTAACTGAGAAGTGGACACAAAAATTGGTTGTTCAGTCAGCCAGAACTGTGTCAGTAGTAAAGAAGCTGAGAGGGTACATGTCCTTTTGTTTCGGCTGAGAGTTGGCTTACGCGGGTCAATCAACTATTTCTTGTCGTTATTCTGTCCCATTAGCCAGGAGACAAAATGACAGATTTTGTAACAAGCTGAAAAGATACAAAAAGAAATTGACAGAAGGATACCAAATATTTGAAAGAGATATGGGTCGTTTGGTGAAATTATGAAAACAAGTTGAGCCTGCCCGTCATGCCCTACTGAAAAACTATGTATAGAGACTAAAATATGTATGATTTAATCGTGGGTGGCTCACTGGTGATGCATTGTGGCCAATGGTAAGGATAGCCCAGATTCTGCTGTACTCAATGATGTTTAATTGTACTTTTACAATGAAAAACACTTTTCTGGAGGCCAGTGAAGATTCAATCTTGTATTGAATCAATATTATGAAGACTGACAGGGAGAATCTTTTGTTCACTACAGCTTCAAGTTTAGAGAGGTGATAAAGAAAAAAAAAAAACGAGTCATCATTCAGTATTTTTTGTAATCAGATCATTAAAACGTGTTTATTGTTTACCAACAGTCAAAACTTTTAAGGTTAAACAGGTTCTAAAAAACACTTCCTTCAATGTTTATATAACTTTGACTTCCACATTGATTCTTCATCATGTTTTTATTTGTAACTTAAGAGTACATATTATTATGATTATACACTTGTTACACAGCAAAATGCCTACTCATAAGAGAAGTTGCGGCACAAAAGGTTCAATTGTATTGTTTCTTCCCGTTGAAGACACTTGGAGTCCAGTCAATACAAAAATGAATTACCGACGTCAGTTCTTAATCTCTTCGTTAACGTTTGATCCATTCATTGCGGTAAGTATTGCTTGCCTTTTGAAACGCGTCGTTTGTTCAAGGTAAACAGAACCGTAACTGTCAAGTCTGCAGCAAAGCCCGTTTCTCGTCCAGGAAATCAGTATCCAGGCCATTTAGGTCTTAGTCCAGCTTATAATACACATAAATAATAATCAACCTCAACGATGAAAACAATTCCGAAGATTGGCGTTTGACAATTTTGAGTATTTTGACATGAAATAAAGTGCCCATAGAATGACATATGAGTTGAACCGTTTTGCGTTCCGATACTTACCATATTCATGCTGAAATAACGTTTCTTTGATTTTCACTTTATTTCTTTTGCTTATTTATATAAATCAATGAGAAGATCCAGTTTTGCGAAAAAATATAAAACTGAAACATTTTGACGAATGATTTTTGGCGTGTTCAGACCACCAAAGTAATCGTTATAAAATATAAGGATACGAATCGTTGGCGCAACGCAAAAATGCGTAAGTACAAAAAGGATTCCATAGATGGAGTCCTAGCGAGTCCCCAACAGGGATGAAGGTAAATTATGCTACCTAACTAAATTAATAAGTAGGTAACAAAAGACTAAAATACATCCTTGACATATTATGTCCTATCTATATAGGTACTTTAGTCGTATTATGTGCATAACGTCAGCTTTTGGATTTCTAACAAAAAAAAAACCGGCTATTTATGATGAAGAACAGGAGATTCAACATTTGGCATATCTCGTTCCGTGTGTGTTTGTGTGTATCGCCTCTACACAGGGATGGAATTTACGTCCGTCAGCGCGATATTTAACGTTGATCACGTGTAAAACGAAAGTACCGAACATATTTTAGATATCATAGTACTTACAAGGGATCTTAGAATCACAGCAACATTGATAAGAAAAGATAATCTAATTATAGAAGTATTCAAATGGAGTTCAATATACAGTAGAAATAATACTTATATGAAATTATGCAAACAGAACTTTTGAATTAAGACTTGCTGCTACTAAAGTTGAAAAGAAAAGTAAAATATCTAATAGCCATCATTCCCTATTGGTACATCGCAAATCACATACAATTTGCTGTTTGAAATTAAATACGTCCAGATAGACTAGACTGTACTGTAGACAAAAAGAAGACTACTCACTATGGAAACTGTCAAAGAAGATTGAAGTGGCCCTTATCATAAGGGTATGCTTAAAACAAAACGAAACAAAAACTTCTTTCAGCATTGCCGGAGGATGTGATGTGTTTCAGCCGAATGAACGAGACAAGACCTGAATATCAAGCTAACCATAGAGTCTTGTAGGAAGACAGTTGAAGTGAAAATAAAATACTTATTTACGAACGTCATTCCGATATACGTACTTACTATGGACTTGCAGCAGTTACGGGCCTCAACTAAGAAAGAAAGAAAGAAAGAAAGAAGACATTTATTTACTACACAAAAGACACACAGAAACAAAGGAAGTAGGGAGTAGCGGTAGGTAGGGAGAGCTATGGGCTCAGTTTGTTAAAAAAAAAAAAATATTGAAATTCTGCAATGATTGCAGAACAATGCCCTAAAAATAGTATTAAAAAAATGCCCCATGCTTCATATAAAATAAAATAAACACAGAAGATCATGAGTAAACAAGCACTTTCGAATCGTCAGTTAGAAACATAATCTTCTAATTAATTATTATTCCTCAAATCCATTGATAGATACAGTTGGTGCCAAAATAATCATTTGTAAGTATATAGTATCTGGTAATGCCAAAAATAAAAGAGGATATACAAGGATGTTGCAAAAATTACGAGCACAGACTAGCATAAATAATATTTATGTATATATATATATTTAACTATACCTAGTAGATTAAGCTGTTTTCATTATATTATAGTTTATATTGTTATTAATAAACTATTACTTCGCTCATATATCGTCTTGTATTTGATAAATATCTGTACATATTTGTTTGACTATCGTACCAAGTTGTAGAAGTCAACTTTGACAATGCCCATGCTATGAATGATATTCAAGTTTATAGGCGAAAGATAGATCTAGGTCTTAAGATCTGTATTTAATAGACCTAATGTCGACAATGATTCTGCTTGGAGTATTTGTTTATTTTAAGGTGCAGTGCAGCAGGTGTTTGGAGTGAGCGTGCTCCGACACGGCTGGCTGAAGATATAAGCGACTTGCTGGGTGTCGGAGCGAGCGTGCTACCGATGACAGCAGATGAATGACTAGCCTGGGTCTTGGAGGAAATCTAGTACCGATCGCAGCAAATGAGTGCAGCAGGTGCAATCTAACCTTTGAGACATCTAATTTATATTATTTAAGGTTGAAAATGATTCTGTTTGGAGAATTTGTTTATTTTTAGGGTGCAGTGCAGCAGATGTTGGAGTGAGCGTGCTCCGACGCTGCTGAAGATACAAGCGATTTGCTGGGTGTCGGAGTGAGCGTGCTACCGATGACAGCAGATAGATGATTGACTCGCTGGGTGTCGGAGTGAGCGTGCTACCGATGACAGCAGATAGATGACTGACTCGCTGGGTGTCGGAGTGAGCGTGCTACCGATGACAGCAGATAGATGACTGACTCGCTGGGTGTCGGAGTGAGCGTGCTACCGATGACAGCAGATAGATGACTGACTCGCTGGGTGTCGGAGTGAGCGTGCTACCGATGACAGCAGATAGATGACTGACTCGCTGGGTGTCGGAGTGAGCGTGCTACCGATGACAGCAGATAGGTGACTGACTCGCTGGGTGTCGGAGTGAGCGTGCTACCGATGACAGCAGATAGATGACTGACTCGCTGGGTGTCGGAGTGAGCGTGCTACCGATGACAGCAGATAGGTGATTAACTGACTGGGTGTCGGAGTGAGAGTGCTACCGATGACAGCAGATCGATGTAACTGACTGGGTGTCGGAGTGAGCGTGCTACCGATGACAGCAGATAGATGACTGACTCGCTGGGTGTCGGAGTGAGCGTGCTACCGATGACAGCAGATGTGACTGACTGGGTGTCGGAGTGAGCGTGCTACCGATGACAGCAGATAGATGTAACTGACTGGGTGTCGGAGTGAGCGTGCTACCGATGACAGCAGCTAGATGTAACTGACTGGGTGTCGGAGTGAGCGTGCTACCGATGACAGCAGATAGATGTAACTGACTGGGTGTCGGAGTGAGCGTGCTACCGATGACAGCAGATAGATGATTGACTAGCTGGGTGTTGAAGTAAGCGTGCTATCGACGACAGCAGATAGATGGCTGAAGCTGGGTGCCGGAGTGAATGAGCTACCGATGAAAGTAGAATTAGATGCCTGCAGTAGATACTGAAGTGAGCGTGTTCCAATACGGCTGAAGATTTGACTGATTTGTCTTGACATCCCGGGGGATAAGAATTAGTAATGATAAAATAAAAATGCTACAAGAACTAGACTCTGAAAGCAAGAAAATTGGCTAACATATGATATGAATGCATCTAAAACAAAAATAATGTCAAACTACAACAGGAAAGTAATTAAAATAGAGGAAAACCCCATAGAATATGTGGATGATTATGTATATTTAAGGAAATTGGTGTCTTTCGAGGCAAATAGTAATGAAAACGAAGTTGATAGAAGAATAAACACAACATGGAAGAAAATAAATACTGGGCTCAGAAAGAAATCTTTAAAGGAAACTACAAACCTTAACATGAAAAAGATAATAATGGATTCATGCATCCTTCCCAGCTTGACACATGCTAGCCAAACATGGGTCTATACTGAAAAAATAAAGAACAAAATTTTATTCTGCCAGCATGCAATGGAAAGGAGTATATTAAAACTAAGAAGAATACAGAAAACGAGAAACACAGATATACGTAAGAAAACTAAGATATCAGATGCTCTTCAATACAGTTGAACACAGAAGTGGAGATGAGCAGGATATAAAGATAAAAGATGGACCCTCCAAACAACGAAATGGCAAGGTCCAGCTGGAAAAAGAAATGTAGGAAGACAAAGAAAAAGATGGATTGACGACATCATAAAAACGGCAAAAAAAAAAAAAAAAAAAAAAAAATGGACTGAAACAGCAACAGACAAGGAAAGGTGGAAAACGATGGAGGAGGCTTTTACCCTTGGGGACCACTAATGTGGAAATAAAGCTTTAATAATAATAGAAATAATAATGATAAAATAAACTGATAGAATAGGGTCATTCTATGATTGAGGGATGGCCGAAGCACTACAGGAATACAGACTTGAAAATTGAGTCCTTTTGAATAGATCTTGCAAATGAGATTTGAAGTTCAATCAAGTAAGGAATAGGAACTCAGCAATATCACAATCCGGTGTACCTAATCAGTGAATATTGTGTGAAAAAGTACAGTCAGCTATAAGAGCCTGTGCCAGGGAATATTTTTTTTTGTCAGAAACCTAACACAGTTGCTTTGAAGTGGTTACCCAACAGTACACAAACATTTGAAACATCGGGTCTCTACGGGGCAATACGAGCAGTCTTTAAAGTGAAGGTCTGGATCTCAGCAAGGTCTTGTATGAATTTGCACACGCACGAATGTAAAAGAAAAAAAAAGCCAGAAAGTACCTTTATTTGAATTCCTGTATCGTGGTCTGAGGACAGACACGAGTCAGAATGGCCGAATGTTAGCTATTTTATAATCAAAGATGTTAATAAACGCCGATACGTCAAGAATTAGGTCGGCGAGACAGCGACGTGAGTGGCATTATGGTTCGAGCGCAAGAGAGTTGGCGGTTTTTAAGAAAAAAAGTGACAGACGGAATCGAAGCGATGGTGGATGCGAGATGTAAAATGAAACGATATAAATAAAGAAATATTTACAATAAGAAGAACAAGTTAGTTTCTATTACGTGTGATGTTATTATAAAACTCGCTTTCGGCTCGTTTCATAAACCCACACTCGTCTTTAATGCCCTTCATTATGTACAGTCACATAACTACTATTATGTTACATATCTCAAGACATTTCCAACTCAAAGATCTTTGTGCTTGTAGAAGGCTAGCTCGACTAACCAACTTTTCAGTCTTCTTTTAAATATGGAGTTATTTTGTGCTGCCACAATTACACTCGGGAGATGGTTGTACACATTTTGGACCTAAGATGTGTAATTATGTGCTTGCTTGACTTTGTCAGCTTATGAGGCACGGTCGGAAGCCTGTTGCAAGACTTGCAAGTACGGGTCGACCGCATCGGGTACCGGCGGAGAGCCGCGACGAGAGGTTTGTTTTCTGCCTGCTCATGCGCGTATACTGCTGCTTGGAGAATCAGCTGTGATGGTAGTTTTAATATGCCCAGTGCTCTGAAGTGCGGTCTCGCTGACTCAGTCTGTGTGATGCGGACAATCGCCCAGATCAGCCCTCTGTCTAGCTCGAATCCCAGGAATTCGAACTTGTGACCTGTTTAATGTCCAGTCCATTTGTGCACACTTGCAGGGATTTCATTTCCCGTCCTGATACCTAGGTCAAAGTGTACAAAATGTGTTTTTTTGATGTTCAGGATGAGGCCATTCTTATTGAACCAGTCGGATAAAAGTGCTGCAGTGACGTTTAACTGTTGATTTAGTGCATCACACGTGGGAGCGGAAACGACCACCGCTACATCGTCCGCATACATAAATGTTTCACCACTGTGAATGGCCTCCGGTAGATCGTTCAGCAGGAGCGAGAACAGTATGTTGGACACGGAAGACCCCTGCGCTAGGTACTCCTATATGAGTTCGTACGGCCTACGAGCGCACGCGTCCTCCATCTGCCACGATCACCTGAGACCTTTCACGTAACATGTCGATCATTCGTTTTAGAGCTCGATTATCAAAGCCTTAGTGGCGCAGATTGTCTTCTAAGACACCATGATCCGCTGCGTCGAAGGCTTTGGACAGGGCACAGCAATGCGATCTGCTTTTTAGACTCTCGAGCCTCTAATATGCGGCGTATGACTTCCCGTGTCAGTGCTGTCATCGACCGCCCCTTGCGATACGCATATTGTCGATCAGAGAGTGCCTCGGTCAATTCTAGGAAGTCCGTTATTCTTGCGCTGAGTCCATATTCAAAGGATATTGGCTACCGGTCGGTACCCGTCAATATCGTCTCTCTTGCCTTTGAGCGATTAGACTTTCCTTTAGGGCCTCCGGAGACACTCCTTTACGAATGCATTTGTTGTATGCAGTGGTCAGGATCGGTGACAGGTGTGCGGCCACAGTTTTAATCATGACCACCGAGATGTCAAAGATGCCTTTCGTGATTTTTTGTTGCTAGACCGGATGTGACTATTTGAAAAATCTTCGATTCATATCAGCGCAGTGGGTTGATTCTTAAGATTTAGTAGTCTTGTGTGGTTATTGTTCATGTCCGATATTTAATTTGACATCATTACGTCATCTGGCTGTAATTTTGCTATGTCAATAATATCAAATAATATTTTTTAATATCGGTAAAATATCATCAGTCACCCACGAGTCTTTTTTCCGATTATTAATTGTGGTTATAGGGAAGCATATTTCAACCTTATTTCTAATCACGTTATTGACTGACACAATTAAATCTTCGGCCGACATCTCGATACGCCCCAAAATAGCTTGCCGTGCACACTCTGTACTCTTGACGTAGTTGCGCTGTGAGTAGATGCGACCTTTTCTTGTGCGCGGCGGCGGCAGGGGAGGGGCGGGGCGCGCGAGTGCGGCGCGCACGGCTAGGTAGTCACTGAGGTGCGCACTCACCGGCGGCGCCGTGCACAGCGCGCCGCGCTTCCCGTTCCAGTAAGTACACATGGTCGAGGCTAGTGGCAGTCCTATTCGTGATTCTCGTGGGAAAATCTACTTCGTTTTTTAAGAAGGTCTGAAAGTCTTGAGAATGGGTTTTCTGTTGTCTATATCGTCTATGTTCATGTCCCCCCCAATAACACAGTCTCGCTCAAGTTCAGTCAGCCTGTCGAGCAAGCGCTCCAGGTACCACAGGAATTCGTCGTTGCTAATTTGACTATTAGATATATATAAACAAACAACGGTCATATTTAAATCTAAAAGGTCTACAGCTGAGAATTCACAATAACGTTTCTCAGACAGCGCGGTCACATCTACATTTTCTATTGCTATTAAATTATTTCGTACGTAGATACATGCACCTCCGTGTTCATTATCCTTTCTGCAAAAACTAGATACTAATGCACTTCAATGTTAATGCACTTCAATTTCGTCACAAGCTAATTCGCTTTGTAACAAGACTTCTAGCTGTTGGGTTTTGTTATCTAAAGCTCGAATATTCTGATAACCAACTCTCTTGTCACGTGTCTGGTGCGCACATCGGCTGCGACGGTGGAGGGTTGAATACTACTGTCAGGTCCTACTGTGTCAGTGTTGTGCGAAAAAACCCCAAAATCCACCCTGGATAAATCTTCCAAGCGTTGAGCGAAAATGATTTTTGAATATTGAACGTTTAGTTATTGTTGTTACGAATCCTGTCAACAGGTCTGTTCCACCGCGGCATTGCGATGTCTGCCTCCCCCATGGGCAAGGAGCCGCTGCCTACTCACCAGATGGAGCTGGCGCAGAAGCAGGCACAAATTCTCAACTGCCCCACCAATTCTTCTCAGGCTATTGTTGACTGCCTGAAGACCAAGACCTGGCAGGAAATAGGAAACTCGCTGACTGGATTCTGGGATGTACGTTCAGTGTTTTTAAGCATCCGAAATAGTTACTCACCTCCATAAAACCTGCAAAATCGTACAGTCAATATAGATATCTTTTTAAATGTTTCAGCAATCCGGCTTCAGTCCTATAAGTTTCTGGAACCCTGTGGTAGAACCAGATGTAGGACAGCCGCGTTTCCTCGCGGTGCAGCCTGACGAAGCAGTTCGCAAGGGACAAATGCACGCCGTGCCTCTACTCATCAGCCAAACCGAAGACGAGTTCTTCTGGAAGACATTCAGTGAGATAACTATAAAACAAATATATTCATTCTAAGTGATGACAAATAGTATAAAACGCTTTTTTAATAACTGGCGTCAATCCTTTTCCCGATGTTCTACATGTGTAGGTTCAATCGATCATTGCGTTGCATTTACAGTTCACACAGCCTAAAGCTATTTAGCTACTTAGATTTTTTTTCTGTTTAGACTTTTTAATCTATGTATCCTTTCAAATCTTTCGAGCAACATTTTTTTTAATAGGTATCACAAGGAACAAAACCCTTGTTGATCGTATGAACGCAGAGTGGGAGACGATCGCCCCGAGTGAGTTCGCTCTGCCCAAGAAGGACTCCGCAGCAGCAAGCCGCCGGCTCAAGGACGCATACTTGGACGGCAAGCCGGTTGCAGACACCCCTGAGAGCAACAAGGCACTTGGGAAACTGTATGGAGATAGCTGGATTGGCCTTAATACGCATAGGTAGGACAAAAAGTGCCTTGATATTTATATATATTGCAATGCTCGACAGAGCTCATGTTAGAACTACACCTAGCCTTAAGACCTATTTTGTTACAACATGAACGCAATAAAAATCTGAAATCTGAAATTTTGATGGCTTATTGTTTTTGACTTACAGAAGAGCTCAATTCTAACTATTTTGTACCAGACCCGGGGATGCAGCTGCTGAGAGAGACTATCGTAAAAGAGAAAATTAATGAACGTACCTTTCTTCGACAGGTTGGCAAACCTGATGTGCCGCCACTCGCCGCAGCCAGTGTGGTACAGCCTCTTTAGCTACATCGGTAACAACAGCTTCTACGAGGATCCACTCACCGGCAAGCCCGCTGGTGAGTTATATGCCTATGGAAGAAAATATGTACCTCTTATTAGCTCCCTATTGTCCGCGTGTGAAAAGAAACAAGATTTTCGGATACTAGCTGGCAATAGATTCTCAGTTGTGTAATGTAACTGGCTCCGTCCAGTCGAGCACGCGTTCTTTTGCAAAACATGGAATTCAAAGAGTTCAGTTCATACACTTTGCTTGATACTTAAAATAAATAAATAAATAAATATTACGGGACAATCTTACACAAATCAACCTAGGCCCACGGTAAGCTCAGTAAAGCTTGTGTTGTGGGTACTAGGCGATGATATATATAATAGAAAAATACTTATAGATACTTATATACATATATAACATCCATAACTCAGGAACAAATATTCGTGATAAACTCACAAATAAATGCCCTGACCGGGATTCGAACCCGGGACCTCCAGCTTCGTAAGCAGAGTCACTACCCACTGGGCTACGGAGGCCGTACTTAGATATACTTAGATAGACAGTATAGGAGGGCCTTCGGGCGGAGGATAATTAAACACATCTATTAGCAGGTCTCCTATAATTCAATGAAAATACTGAAATATAATTGTGTCAACTCAATTACATTTAACATCATTCACATGACATCCATGACAACGCTCCAACTCGATGACCATAGACAGGTAGCTGGCCGCCCCACTACTCCCCGACCAAGACCGTTGCTTGCTACGGTCGATAGTCACGAAGATGCGCCGGGAAATGCACTGCGCGTTCTTATGGCTCCGACAGGCTCAGGTTGAATCGGCGTATTGGTGGGAGCAGCTAACTCTAAAGGAAATCTCGATGTAGCGTCGGAATCAGTCCGGTCGTCATCGATGGCTATATATGCTGGCCTGAGTCTGTCTATTGTAACAGTGTTTGTCTTCCCTGCGATGTTAATCTTGAATGTTTTGCTTGTTCTGGCAACAACCTTTTACGGCCCAGAGTACGGCGATTCTAATGATCCCTTTGCAGGCCCCTGACGTAAGAACACATATTTTGCAGAACTGAAACTTTTTGGGATGTAGAAAGCTAGAGAGCTTTCAGGCTCACGTCATACTCAGACGAGTATGACGTGAGCCTGGTACTGGATTGATTTTGGCTATATGATTGCGCAGTCTGGCTACAAAGCTTGAGTAGTCCACTGGAGTGTTCTCTGGAGCTTTGAAGAAATCACCCGGTAAACGTAATAGCTCGCCATAGACAAGCTCCGCTGCCAAAGATTTGATGTCTTCTTTCCACGCGCTGCGAATCCCGAGCAGCACCAGTGGCAAGGCCTCCACCCAGTTAGTATTCGTGTGGCACATTATGGCTGCTTTTAACTGACGATTCAGGCGCTCAACCATTCCATTACAAGCCGGATGGTATGAAGTGGTTGGCCGGTGTTCAGAGCCGAGGATGGCGAATAGACTCCGGAAAAGTTCGCACTCAAATTGTCTGCCTCTGTCTGTAGTGATTCTGGTGGGACAGCCAAAACGAGCTATCCAGCCGGTTACGAAGGCTAACGCGCAGGTTTCTGCAGTGATGTCTGGCAATGGATATGCCTCAGGCCAACGCGTGAAACGATCGATGATCGTGGGGCAGTATCTGAAACCACAAGAAAATGGTAATGGCCTTACTATGTCCATATGAACAAGTGAAAATCGATGGGATGGAGTCGAGAATGTTGCGATGGGAGAGGAAGTGTGGCGTGTGATTTTATTCCGTCGGCAATCTGTGCATTCTCTCGCCCACAAACGGCAATCCTTTTTAATACCTGGCCACACGAATCTTTGTGATACCAGCCGGACTGTTCCTCTCACGCTCGGGTGACTAAGGCTGTGCACCGCGTCAAACGCTTTTCGCCGAAAAAACTCAGTGATGAATGGCCTCAGATTAGTAGTTGAAACGTCGCAGTAAACCTGAACGTTAGAGTCAGGTACATTCAACTTTTTCAGGCTTAGTCCTGTGCCATTAAGCAACAATTGATGAAGCTCACTGTCTTCGTTTTGGGCATGTGCCAGGGCTTGGTAGTCGATCGTGCAGTTTCCGATCTCTTCTACCCTCGACAGGCAGTCGGCGACAACATTCTGTTTCCCTGCCACAAATTGTATATCTGTTGTAAATTGTGAAATATAGTCTAAATAGCGAAATTGTCTGGGTGAACATTTATCTCTTACTGTGGTGAATGCGTAAGTCAGGGGTTTATGGTCGGTATAAATGGTGAATGGTCTAGCCTCGACCATGTGACGAAAATGACGAATGGCGTCATAAATGGCTAGCAGCTCCCGGTCATAATTTTTTTTTTGCGATGGTTTTAGGCGTCGAGAAAAGAATGCCAGTGGTTCCCATGCTCCAGGTGCTACTCGCTGTTGCAGTACAGCCCCGATCGAAGAATCTGAAGCGTCGGTAGCTAGAGTAGCCGCGCGGGAAAAGCCTTTCTTGCAAGACTCGAACGCTTCCATCATTTCTTGTGAAAACTCAATCTCCTGAGAGGCTTTCTTTTTCGGCCCCGATAACACGATGTTCAAAGGTGCCTGTAGAGCTGACGCTCCCGGTACAAACCTCCGGTAAAAATTGAACATTCCAAGAAACCTGCGCAGTTCCTTGACAGTTTTGGGTGCAGGGTAATCTAACATTGCTTAAACCTTAGACTGAAGAGGTTGGATTCCTTCAGCGGATACTTCGTGTGCCAGAAAGGTGATTCTAGCCGACCTAAATTCGCATTTTGCCGTATTAATTAGAACGCCGTAGCCTTTCAGTCGCTGGAATAGGGTATGCAGATGCTGCTGGTGCTCTTCTTCATTGGATGAGGAAATCAGAATATCGTCCATATCCCGTAGCAGAAGTCCAAACCTCTTAGTCCATGAATCGCTGGAACGTTTGCGCCGCGTTTTGGAGGCCAAACGTCATATACGGGAACTGGAACAGGCCGAAGGGAATTATAATGGCCGTCTTCGGGATATCAGTTTGGTTTACCGGTATCTGATTATATGCCTTGACGAGATCGACCTTCGAGAAAATTTTGCTTCCGGTCAGTTGCTGCGTAAAGTCTTGAATATGGCGAATTGGATACTTGTCTGGGAATGTGTGCGCGTTTAAAGCGCGATAGTCGCCGCAAGATCGCCAGCCGTCGTCTTTTTTTGGAACAAGATGGAGTGGGGACGACCAGGGACTCTCAGACCTACAAGCTGTTCCACTCTCCAGCATAGCTTCGAACTCCTTCTGCGCGATCTTCAAACGATCCGGGGGAAGGCGTCGTGGTCTGCTTGCAACTGGCGGTCCGGGTGTTGTGCGTATGTGGTGAACTGTATTATGCTTAGGCGTGGACTGCATGCCAGCGGGACGAGTGATGTCTGGGTACTGACGCAGGATATCGTGATAAACGGATTCTCCTGACATAACTTTGACCGAAGCTATAGCTTCCGCTGACGGGTGCGCTGGAACCGTGACGAAGGACGTGGTTCAGTTATTAGTTATCTATCAAGCGCTGGTTTCTACAGTCAACTAAAATGTTGTAGAATGACAGAAAGTCAACACCGAGAATTGGCTTGGACACGTCGGCAACGACGAACTTCCAGCTGTAGGTACGATGAAGTCCCATGTCTAGTTGTAAATGTACCGAGCCATATGTAGGTATGATCGAGCCATTAGCAGCGAAAAGTTCATAATTCGATTTTGTGCGTGTCCCTCTAATCATTGTACGCGGATACACGCACAAATCTGATCCTGTGTCTACTAGGAAGAGAGCTTTAGAGGTGTGGTCCGTCACAAACAGGCGGTCCGGCGTAATATGGCAGACGCTGGCCGCTAATTTCGGCTGCCGCGGAAGTTTTCCGCTCCTGGGAGGCTGCAAGGCCTGGTGCATCTAGTAGCTCTATCGCCAAATCTGTTATGGTACCAGCATATTGACGTGTCCCTTGGTTTTGATGCAGAGCGTTCTCGATGGGCGTTTACAAATGGCGCTTGACCTCTACCACGGGAATTGAATCTCGATCCGTGTACTTGGTTACCATACTGCGCCTTTAGGGAAGCAACCTCTTTAGTAAGCTCCGGCATGTGTCTTGCCATCTCTGACATCTCACTGCTTTTCATGGCATGGACGTGCAGCGGCTGAGGTACAATATCATGTACTCTGTCCGCTGATACGGCCAACTCGTCCAATGATGCCTTGGTTTGAGACGCGATAAGAGCCTGTAAGTTGCCGGGCAAACGGCTGGACCACACGGTTTTCAAGAAATCCTCGGGTATTTGTTCTCCAGCCAGCGTGCGGAGATGCCGCAAAAATTGGGATGGCTTTCTATCACCCAGTTCTTCGTATCTCAATAATTGAAGGAACTGTTGCTCTTTTGACACCGACAGCCTTGATATAAGTGCCGACTTAATCTTGTCGTATTTCATGACCGCCGGAGGGTTACTTATTATATCTTTAACTTCTACGGCATACTTGTGATCCAACTGGCCAATGATGTGATTAAACTTCGCGGCGTCTGCGGTTATTCCGGACAGATCGAACTGAGCTTCCATTTGTGCGAACCATAATGCGGGTTCCTCGGGCCAGAAAGGCGGCGCTCGTACCGTTACCTTGCACACCGTACTTGGGTCTTCCTTTACGTTTTCTAGTGGCATTTCGATTTTGTATTTATAATATATTATGTTTGCGAATTAGTTAAAAAACGGGGTCACCAATATAGGAGGGCCTTCGGGCGGAGGATATTTAATTAAGCACAGCTATTAGCAGGTCTCCTATAATTCAATGAAAATACTGAAATATAATTATGTGTCAACTCAATTACATTTAACATTATTCACATGACATCCATGACAACGCTCCAACTCGATGACCATAGACAGGTGGCTGGCCGCCACAACAGTATAACGCCTTGTTCTTAAATAATTTATAAGCCCATCTGGCTCCGGCTGTGGACGCTACCTCTGACTTTTGATACAACTTTTCCGTATTGTCTACAGGTGCAGCACACCACGACGACTTGATATACCTCTTTTCTATGAGCTACTTCCGGACCCCGATCAAGGCGCGCTCCCCGCCTCCCCCTGCCCCGCAGGACCACGTCTTGGTGGAGCGCATGACCGCCATCTGGTACACCTTCGCTAAGCACGGGTGAGCACTACTAAAACAACGTTATTTTATACAAATACGGAGTCTGATCAAAAGCTCCGGCACCCTTGCCCTACGCTAAGAGTCGCTTTAGAAGCTGCGTTAAATTTGACCCAACTTCTACCCTATTTAATTTAATGTGTATTTTGATGAACGCTGTAGTACCTACGAGTATGTAATACTATTTACTGTTCTGCGGCTGAAAGCGGTGCTCGGAGATGGGTAGGTAGGTACTACATTAATTCTCTTTTACCAACACTAATGGTTTTGGAAGAAGGGCAAGTTATATATTGTAAATATTCATGGATCACAGAGATTTATTCATCTAGAAAAAGCACACGATTCCTAATAGGCCACGTACTTAACTAGTAGGTTATGTACCTTCTTAAACTTCCTTATGGCTCATTAATTCATACATGAGTATGACGCAACTACGCGATAGTGGGAGAAAGACAACAACGCATAACTGCGTCCTGTCCTGCGGCCATGATGGCCATATTATGCTACACACACTTCACACATTACGAAACATTCCTACAACAATCAAGAAGGCCACGTTCTCTCAAGAATGAGAGCTGTTATAAACGCTCACAATCACAACTATCTGTTGGAGAACAGATAGTTGTGGATAGGAGTATTTAAACAGCTTTAAGGTGTCTGTGTGTAGTATGTCCTACTCACTACCACAAAGTGAGATGTTACCTAATTCGCGACTATCTGTCCCCAGCGACCCGAACCCTCGTAAGGGGGAGTTGCCCGAGCTGTCGTCGATGCACTGGCCGGCCATGCGGCCTGAAGACCGGCAGTATCTCAAGGTCGACCGCGAGTTCTCCGTGCACAACAAGCTGCACGAGACACGACTGCGCGTCTGGGATGAGCTCTACCCAATGCAGTTCTGATTTCTAAGATAGACTGTGATACTCGTATTCACAAGAGTGATTCTGAATATTGCCAAAGGTGATGTTGTGCCTAGTTTGTTAAGAGATCTAGTTCTATTATTTTAAACCGACTTCAAAAAAGGAGGAGGTTCTCAATTTGTCTGTATGTTTTTTTTGTGTGTTGCTGTTGCTACGGGTGTGTAATGATCGGTATAAAAACAAATAATATAATTTCATTGGATATAACCATTTTTGATATAATTTCAAAGGGTAGAATCATTCATTGTATACATAAAATAAACGTTTGGTATAATATCAAAATATATATTTTTATTTAGTATAACTATCATTCGGTATAACGCTCATTTCTTATAACTATCATAGAGTATAATTTTTATTTGATATAAATCTCATATTGTATAATGATCAAGCGGTATAATTTTTAACCGACTTCAAAAAAAGGAGGGGGTTCTCAATTCGGATGTATTTTTTTTTATTTTTTTTATTTTTAATGTTTGTTACCTCAGAACTCCGTCATTTATGAACCGATTCGTACAATTCTTTTTTTAACTGAAAGTATATGTTTCCAGATTGGTCTCATTGTTTCCAAAACCCCAGTTGGATGATGGGAACCATGAGGAATTGAGGGAACTCCTCAAATATATTAGGCACGCGTGTAGTAATTTCGGTATTTTCTATTATAACTCGTGTATTTACACCCGGAAATCATAAATTTGGTGAAGTGGAAGTAATGATGAAGACCACAGAAGGCTTGTGGCTTGTGTGATGTCTCAATGATGTACTTCAAACTATATAAGTACGTCACAGATTCTGATATTATTCCGTTGAAATAGCAAACAATGAAGTGCCAAAGGTAATTCTGAGATCCTTGAGGAATCGACGGAAGTCCTCAAATATTATCGGCCCACATACAGCGATTTGGTTTATTGGTCTAAAAATCAACGCTTTTGTTCTCGGAAATCAGTTTATGTGGTAAATTGGATAAAAAATGTGGAAATGTTAATGTGGCTTGGCGGAGTACTGAATTAAATTCGGTTAAAACTTTGTTTTGAAAGTAAATTATTATGTGCAAATTGCGTTTTATTTACCTTAGCTAAACTACTTTTTTTCCGTTCAAATCTAACGTAAACCCTCAGACCAAGAAAGAAAGATAGACGGAGCATGACAAACCACCTATTAGTGGAGCCCGTTTTCAACCAAGACAAATACGTTTAGCATACGCTCACGCACACATACCTATACAAACAAAATTGCACAAAACTCTTCTGCACGTGTCGCAATCCTTTCAATATCACCTATTTCGAGTTTTGTGGAATTTAAAATGTTTATGTGTGCGTGAGTGTATGATAAACTTATTTGGCTTGGTTAAACAACCTAGTGAAGCTAGTTTCACTAGGTTGTTCGTAATGCTCTGTCTATCTTTTTTCTTGGTCTGAGCGTAAACCTAACCCAACCGCCAGCCTGTCGATTTCCGCTCTAAGGGACACAAGTGAACCCTAACCTAACCCACCAATAGTATAATTGTTGCGAGACTTGCGAGTGTGTTTTTTACTGCCCTTGCGGGGGCTTCGCCCCGCCCGTTCCCCCTTTTTCTGGCTACTCAGGCTTGATTATATCAACTGTACATTAGACAAAATTAGCATTATATCCAATGTTCAATATAGCAAATATGCATTATACTTAATGTATGTTATACTAAATATTATTATATCAAATGATAATTATACCAAATGAAAATATATTACTTAAGTGTTGTTAAACAACAATTATATCAAAAATATTTATAGCCATCGTTACGCACCCCTGTTGCTACGCGATAACTCGGTAATTTATGAACCGATTTATAGAAAAATGTTTTCTTAGTTTGAAAGCATATTGATCCAGATTGGTCCCGTTGTCAACAAAATCTAGTTCTGATGATGGGATCCTGGAGAAATCGAGGGAACTCTTCAAATTTTATAGGCAAACTTGAAGCAATTTGGCTACTGATTTGAAGTCGGTTAAAACTTTGTTTTTAAAGTCAATTTTATAGATTTAGTGTCACAAGTATAAATTAATGTAATGCATTCAATTTGTTTTCTTTTACAATTAATAGTACTTTACTTACCTAGGGCGGTAAAACATAGAATGTCTCAGATCGCAGGTATTTGACGCCCGAGCCGAAGGCAAGGGCGATAAATATGCGAGCTGAGGCTTTATTATTACCGCCCGTGGTGAGTACAAAATTTTAAGTCTCTCCCTGGCCAGGAAGTGGGATTTTCCGCACGCAATTGCTACTTTATGGCCAGGTATGCATTTAATATTTCACAGATTACCTATAGAGAGAGATATAATAGTCTCTCATTTTCCAATGTTCAGTTGTGCTGATGAGTCTAAAAAGCAATATTAATTCGTGCGAGCGGCGAGCTGATTTAATAATCCTGCAGGGGTCCACAATAATAGGAACTCTGTAAGAGATAAATTTAAGGTACACTCAGCATCAAATACTCTGTAGCAGTCAAAGTTGCCAAATAGTTCGGTACACCATACTAAATATATGGTGTACCGAACTATTTGACTACCTACTTTGGTTGCTACAAAGTATTTGACGCCAAGTGTACCTAACTGCATGGTAGAAGTAGAATAAAACAAGGCAAGTTATTCCCATGCCAGCTTGTGACGTCAGTGTCCCTGACCTAGGTCATCAGCTTCTTAAAAATGGCGGTCATGGCGAATTGTCGTTAGAGGATATATGTATATAATCCCATAAAAAACATAAGCCAAGTCTCGAAACTCTTCGACGGTGAAAAGTGGTGAGATATTTCGTAGAGCCAAGTCAGGCATTTTTATTAATCTTTATTTGCTTGCTTAATAAAATTCTGCAACTTGGTAATCACACAACTTTACTGCATTTACTAATTTTTGCATAGGTACCTAAGACTATGTAAGTGTGATTGCCAAGTCACACAATTTTATTTAGCAAGCAAATAATAGTAGGTACATTACTTACCTAGGGCGGTTAAACAAAGAATGTCTCAGATCGCAGGTATTTGACGCCCAAGCCGAAGGCAAGGGCGATAAATATGCGCTCTGAGGCTTTCTTTATTACCGCCCGTGGTGAGTACAACATTTTACGTCTCTATCTGGCCAGGAAGTGGGGTTTTCCGCACGCATAGCGTGCGGTAATTCCTACTTTATGGCCAGGTATGACGTAATAGTACATTATGATACAAGTGTGCTAAGTTGGTCATTACACCCGTGTCGGTTTTTAAGCCTGAGCCGAAGGCGAAGGCTTAATGGAGACGAGAAGTGTAATGACCAATGCTCACGTGTTTCATACGACGTTTTTCAACACATTTGCGAGGAAAAAAAATAAAAATTAAAATATTAAAATATATGTAATGAAAAGGCACTAGTGCGATAATGTAATGTAAAAGTCACGGCATGGGTAATATTCTGCATTATTTTGCTAATATTTAAAAAGATATGTAATGAAAAGGCACTAGTGCGATAATGTAATGTAAAAGGCACGGCATGGGTAATATTCTGCATTATCAGTGTAAATACGCTGTAATAAGACCTACTTTACGAGCAGGTGTGTTGAAAAGATTATTAAGGGACGATGGTAAATTAACCTTACTAAATTAAGGTATCAGAACAGAAGAATAATACATTCTTGACGTTTAGTGTCATTTATAGTTTAGTAGAGTAATATCGGTGACGTCAGGGTGGTGTCAGTTTCAGTACAAATTTTGACAGGTGTGGTGGCAAACAAGCTGGTGGCAAACAAAAAATCCGTACCTATACCTACGCGATGAGAGACAGAAAATATGAGCATAGTTTTTTTAATCTCCACTTATAATAAATCTCTAAATTAAAAAAAGAATCAGCCAGTTTGAAACTAAGCTTTCTGTGGTACGAATGTTCTCAGCATCCCATGGACGGAAAAATATGAAACATTTTATATAGGTACATTATTATTCCAGCTGCAACTTAGGATAGTTTTTATCCGACTGCGACAATTAATTTATTTTCCGTAATATACGACTTCATTTAATTTTTCATTTATTATTCTTAAAGTATATCGCCGCCACATCTATCAGCTAAAAGAAACGTCAAAATCACAGACTAATAAGAAATACTACGGACAAAATGGCGGAATTTCTTTGCCTTTCTTTCGCCTATTAATAATTTTAATCCCGTCTACGATATACATTGACGAGACACATAGGTACCAAAAGCAAATATAAAATTAATCGATTTTGATATGCGAACTTATATGCGCAAATGTCGAATGTTAGTGCGATAGAGATAGAGATACCCGAATATTTTCGAATTCCGAAGTTCGTGGTTTAAAAGAAAATACGGATGTCGGATAGATCTAAATTAATACGAGGGCGACACTGAAAGTCTTTAGAACTGGCCACTTGTAATAAATATAATAAAAAAATAAGTTCAAAATTTGAAAATGGAACTCTTTCTTAATATTTTTGTGTACGAATTCCACTCGATTGTCATTTGTTTTACGATTTGGCGGCAAATTGAAAATTGTGTGTACTACGTGAGCATGAATTTAACGCGAGAAAATTTTCGAGCAATGATTTTTTACGACTTTCGATGTAATTTAAGTCAACAAGAAAGTTATGATAGACTTCGATTGGCCTTTCACGATGAAGCCCCATCTCGTGCTACTATTTACAACTGGTTTAATGAATTTAAACGTGGCCGCACTGATCTCACTGATGATCTGCGTGAGGGCCGGCCTTCTACGGCGACTACTGAAGATAACATCAGTGTTGTGCGGCGTATGATAGAGACTGACAAAAGAGTAACCTATCAGCAGATTCGTACAAGCTTAGCCATTGGTATGAGTCAAGTCCACAAAATCCTCCATGAACATTTAGCGGTGAGGAAGCTTTGTGCCCGGTGGATACCTCATAATTTGACAGAAGCCCAAAAAGTCCGTCGTGTTGATTGGTGCCGTGAAATGGGTCAAAGATTCAACGGAGGTGACTCAAATGCTGTGTTCGACGTAGTTACGGGTGACGAAAGCTGGATTTACTGTTATGATCCTGAAACTAAAAGACAGTCTGCTGAGTGGGTGTTTCCTTCCGAGGAGTTGCCTACTAAAGTGAAGAGAGGTCGAAGTGTGGGAAAAAAGATGGTGGCCTCGTTCTTCGGAAGGACTGGTCATTACGCAACAATTATTTTAGAGGATCAAAAAACAGTTACTGCGAAGTGGTACACTAACAATTGTTTACCACTTGTCTTGGAAAAAGTTCGAGAAAAACGGCCTCGCAGTAGGATCCTGCTTCACCACGACAACGCCTCATCGCACACCGCCAAGCAAACGATCGACTATTTGGCGACGGCAAACGTGGAATTACTGGGTCACCCACCTTATAGCCCCGACCTTGCACCTTGTGATTTTTATTTATTCCCAAAAATTAAAGAAAAACTTCGAGGAAAACGTTTTATGGACGCCGACGAAGCAGTGGCTGCGTTTCAAAAGGCCGTCGAAGAGACCCCTAAGGACGAGTGGGCAAAGTGCTTTTCTCAGTGGTTCTATCGAATGCAGCGATGTATTGATGTGAAGGGAGGCTATTTTGAAAAGATATAATAAAAGTAATAAGTTGCTTGATTGCTCAGTTTTTGATTTTCTAAGAACTTTCAGTTTGACCCTCGTATTTTATGTGTGAATATGGTTAAAATTATTTGGAAATACTATTGTTGTTATTGATTTAGTATATTTGACTAGCTTTAAGTTTAATATTGTACGTCCGAAATGGGC
This sequence comes from Epinotia brunnichana, assembly GCA_963854355.1. Classification (NCBI taxonomy): domain Eukaryota; kingdom Metazoa; phylum Arthropoda; class Insecta; order Lepidoptera; family Tortricidae; genus Epinotia; species Epinotia brunnichana. Next base: position 41,036,722 of record OY977937.1, on the reverse strand, counting down.
AAGCTGTTGGACTTTATTTTACCCAAAACAACTAAATGTACACAGTTCTGACAATAAAGAAATCTTATTTTATCTTATCTTATCGAAAATAGGGATGTAAACACTAAACAAAATAATCATAATGTTGTATTATCTCGAAAAAAAACAACGCAAGAGGCTATACTCGTATAGGTAATCACTAAGTTATTAGTTTATAAAGTTTTAAGAGGGGGTTTGTTGCGTCTCTTTTCCGCAAAACGCACCTTTATAATGAAACGATTGTTTTTTTACTATGACGCTCGAGGATCGTGACGTCACGGTCCCTGATCGTTTTCTCACTCTAACAAGCGACATTAAAACGGTTGTAGCTTCGTAATTTTTTGAGATATTTGAATGAGTTTTTCTTTTCTTCTTTCTTTTGAAGTGAGTCTACAGCTACACCTCTATATGGAAGACAAGCGGAAAGAACCCATACTATCCATACTAATAATCCATACTTCCATATTAATATTATAAATGCTAAAGTGTGTCTGTCTGTCTGTTACCTCTTCACGTCTAAACCGCTGAACCGATTTAGATGAAATTTGATATACAGATAGTTTGAGCCCCGGGGAAGGATAAAGGGTAGTTTTTATATCTGAGGGGCTGAAATTGGGGGTGGAATTTTGTATGGAGCTACTTAAACCGCTGCACCGATTTAGATGAAATTTGGTATATAAATAGTTTGAGTCCCGGGGAAGGACATATAATAGGTTTTATCCCGGAAATCATCCCCTAAGGGGGTGAAAGGGGGGGGGGGATTTGGATGTATACTATTTAGATGAAATTTGGTGTAGATATAGGTTAAGTCCTGGGAAAGGACATGGGATAGTTTTTACCCCAGAAATCATCCCCAAAGGGGGTGAAATTAGGGGTAAAAATTTGGATGGAACCCATTTTAATACAATTTGGTAAAGAGATAGCTTGAGTCCTGGGAAAGGACATAGGATAGTTTTAATTCCGGAAATCACTCCCTAAGGGGGTGAAATGGGGGTGAAAATTTGGATGAATCCCGTTTAGATGAAATTTGGTATAAAGGTCGTTTGAGTCCCGAAGAATGACATTAGATAGTTTTTATCCCGAAAATCATTCCCTAAGGGTATGAAATAGGGGGTGAAAGTTTGGATAAAATCCATGTACCTAGATGAAATTTGGTATAGAGATAATTTGAGACCCTTCGAAGGATATAGAATAGTTTTTGCCTCGGAAATCATCCCTTAAGATGGTAAGTAGAAGTTTGTTTGCATTATATTTTCTAAGTATTATGTATAATTTCTATTTTCTACGCGGACGAAGTCGCGGGCAACAGCTAGTACGTTATAAATCGTAAACCGCAATTTATTTTACGGAACCCTTCATGTGCGAGTCCGACTCGCACTTGGCCGCTTTTTTATATTAGTTTCCGTTAGTATGGAAGATGACAGTCAATGGCAACATTTGCGTGCCAACTTTGCACAATGGCAACTTTTGCGTGCCAACTTTGCACAATGGCAACATTTTTGTGTGACGCAGGGTACGTCAAAAACGACAAGAACATCGTCGGGAATGTCAATGACATACCTTGTTATTCTCCCATGGGCAAATGGGTGATGGGTAACTCTAGTTTGGATGTCTCGTTTGATGAGTAGTTAGTATAGTACCTATTTAAAATAAGATTGCTACACCCTAACAGGGTCCATGCTGTACCTATATGTATTTATAAGATCTTGTTAAACCATGGTTGCATGAATATGAATATGAATATATGACTACCTACATACAGGCTGTTATTAGGAACGCGCTAATGCGCCTCACCTCACCCGTCACGCCTAACAAAACTATGTAGACCTACGCTTAGTTGCCTACTAGGCTACTACTAATCACAACACAACGTCAAGTCAAGATACATTTGCGATAAATAAAATAAAATAGCCTTTATTACTAAGAAGACATTATACATTCTATATTGTACTCTATATTGTATTGTATTGTATATTGTGGTAAATAAATATTAAGGTGGTAAATAAATATTAGAATATCAAATATCAAAGTATCAAAACATGAGCCCTGCCCTGCGGCATCACAAAATGTAGTAGGTGTAGATAGTTAGGTACCTACCTACTTAATGCTAATAACTAGGTAAATTAAATATGAGCTTAATAGGTAAGTAACAAAGTTTAAAGCAATATGTTAGCCTTTAATAATAATATTAGCTTATACCAGGTATTCAAATCAATAATAAGTACTTTCTTAGGTACCTTACGTAAATGCTTGATGAAAATTCAAAGAAAAAACAAGCAGTAATTATTCATATCAACCTACCTAACCTCGCTCAAATTAAAGTCCACTTTTGTTTAAAACGATTACAAGTACAAGTACGGCCTTATTCCTCTCAATGTAAACTGAGTCCTATTCCATGAAGATAAGGGGTATTTTTGAAGTACCTACTCTTTAAATTGGAAATGGCTCTTCACGCGCGGGGGCGCATGCGTGTTGGTATTTGCTTCTCCATCCCCCGAGATGTAGTGATGCGAATAATTATCGATAGGTACTGAAAACTAACTCTAGCCTTTTTATTAATAAAGGGCTCATACTTTTCTTAATTACGTACTTAACTGACGGCAATTTGGCGCGACATTACGTTTGTTTGTAGTACCTTAGACTTAAGAAGGCATAAGACATTTATTTAGCAAAATCGTTTACATTAGTATTACAGGTACCAGTCCCTGCACTAGGCTTTGCCTGTATCGCAGGAGACCGCATATTACATTTTACATCACAACGAAAATAATAAAATCAAATTGGATAGTATATTATAAATATATATTAAATAAAGAATACAATGTGTGTGTGTTTGTAAAGTGTTTGTGTGTGTACGTGTATGTGTTTTATTTGACTATTTCCAGAATTTTCTCTATTTCATCATAAGAAAGTGAATTGAGCCATGATTGTACCTTAAGTTTTACTTCTCTCGTCGAGTAGTCTTGCAAAGGAATTTTTGTACATATTTTATTATATATGAATGGATGGAGAAACGAGCCAAATCTTTGCGCAAAAACTGAATTTGTAGAGGAAACCGGAATTCTGAAATTATCCTAAATTCCCTATTGGCGCGTCCAGACCTCCGAGCGCGGCGGCCTGCATGCGGCGGCATAATCTATAAGATAAGAGCGAGATAGAATACATCATGTTTCCTGTCTCGCTCTATCTTATAGCTTATTACATTGTCCTGAATGAGTAAGGAAGCTGATGCAGGAAGGTGTAATCGCATTTAGCTATTAAGGATGCGATTGCTAAATGCGATTACACCTTCCTGAATCAGCTTCTTAACTCATTCAGGATGCTAAATTCGGGACAATGTAATAGGTACAGACTATAATATGTCGGATGGAGTCCGAGGTAATAGATAAACTTGACAACCTGTTATTATAGCTACCTGCACTGGCGGAGATTATTAATAATTATTAATCATCATCATCATCATCGGCCAATATACCTACGTCCCACAGCTGGGCACAGGACTCCTCTCATGAATGAGAGGGAACGGGCAGTAGTCCCCACGCCGGCCCAGTGCGGGTTGGGGACTTCGCATACACCTTAGAACTTCGTCGCAGATGTATGCATGTTTCCTCAGTGTTTTCTTTCACCAAAAACCTAACGGTACCTTTAGATACCAAATGATATTCCATACACAAGTTCCGAAAAACTCATAATAATAATATTACCTATCGGCTATCGTAAAAAGTATCGACTTCTTCACACCACTATAGGCCTCCCCAATGAGAAAGGCCTGGCGCCGCGCTTACCATGACAGTCGCGCGCGCCCCTCGCCTCGCTCGCCGCAATCAGATAAACAATTTGTTTATTACCCAACGAGCTTTAACCTATCAAATACACATACATTTTAAGTGAGTAATCTTCATAAAATTATTAAGCTTGTTTTGTTGCTTATATCTAAATTAAAATCATCCAGGCACCCAAATTAAAATGACGAAAATGACAAGTGATTCTTGGTCATGCGTTTTGTTTATGCACTGTGTTGAATGAATTGTCAAACGGTTCAAGCAAATAAAATGAATGCGACATTTGTGATATCTACAATTTTATATAAGTTGTTGAAGAATAGGAACCTACCTACCCAGTTTTTATTGTTGTTTCATGTGTTTTACAGCTAACGACTAGGCTTTGCGGCCATATTTCTTTCAAGCTGGCGAAGGCATGGTGGAAAGAACCGGACACTGGAGGTGAGATATTCTTATTTTGCCCTTTATTATAAAAAGTCATGAAATGTTTAATCCTACTTTTTTTTTTACAAAATTGTGTTTATCTATAATTGCAGTTTGTAGATTTCTTTGAATAATATTAATCAAACTTGCGAGTTGTATCGAAATATATCAATGGCAGGTTTAAGTAGACTTGGTTGTAATCCCGTAGGCAGGTACCGCCAAAGGGTACCGCCACGGTATTTGCAGTGCCCTATAAAGCCTATTTTGACGTTTATACGTCAAAATAGCGGCGTGTTTGAGGAGACCTATTTTATTATTTAGCAATAATAACATTTTCACAGATAAGAAATTAGTTCTAACGAAACAGTTTGTTTTTATGGTGGTCATAATGTGCGGTTCTTGAACGCATCATGGAGGGTTTATGATATTTGGATAGATAAAATATATTAGAACTCAGAAATTGCCTTTATTATTTTAAATTTATTCGTTAAGCAGGAGTTGGCATATTAAATATCAATGTGTATGCATGTACCGGTAAAGTGTATATGTGTGTGTGAGTATTTCCGTTCACGCACACATGCGTACACTCGACGCACACATATGAACTTACTAGAGCTAGCTCTTGGGCTGTTGAAGTCGGTTAAAAACTAGATGACGCGCGGCATGCAAAACCTTGACTGACGTCTCTATCTCTATATATACATAGTACTCTTTAGGTACCGCTTTGACTCAGACATGTAGGTATTTTGACGTCCTCTGGCCCCGTAGCATGGATGGCGTTATCACGCGATAAGTGATAGGATAAGCGTAGGTACAACACACGGTGAAGTATTATCACGCGATCCATACGCTGTCTCTATCTCATTGTATGTTATAGATAGAGACAGCTATGGCGGATCATCAGTATTTAATCACCGTGTATTGGCCGCCATTCGTTGGCGTTCGTTGGCTTGGTGTGTACGCAGTACGCACCATAACTACAGTACGTAGCCAAGTTTAGGACTTATATTGAAAGTATTGACAATACCAAAAAAAGTGCGAAAATTTCGTGGTTTTTTGAGTGCTGCAAAGTTAGCACAGGTTTTTCGAAGCTGCAAACTTGGATATACAGTACTGGTAGTGGTCCTAACATCATATTAAAAAACCGGCCAAGTGCAAGTCGGACTCGCACACGAAGGGTTCCGTACCATTATCTATAAAAAAAACTATTTTATTCTGTGTTTTTAGTATTTGTTATTATAGCGGCAACAGAAATACATCATCTGTGAAAATTTCAGCTGGAACTATCACGGTATCAGTGAGATACAGCCTGGTGACAGACAGACAGACGGACGGACGGACGGACGGACGGACGGACAGACAGCGGAGTCTTAGTAATAGGGTCCCGTTTTACTCTTTGAGTACGGAACCCTAAAAAGCAGAACTAGCCGTTAGCTTGCAATTTTAGCGATTTTTCTGGTCAAATATGACTGGCCTAATACGCGCGCGATTAAAATAGATAGAGACAGAGAGTTCAGAAAAAGTTATTATTCTGAAACCGCTTTTTAAAGATAATGTATTGCTGTCTCATACCAAATATAGCAGCGTCTCTATCGGTGTTTTAAACATTTTACATGCTTGTGCATATCCAGTGCCTGTGGGCGCCCGCGAGGGCTGCGCGGCGGCACGCATGTGGCGTGCGGCGTGCAGCGTATTGGTGTGCCCTGACGCTGATGCCGCCTGGACGCGCATCTCCGACACTGCGCCCCCTGACACAGTTTGGCATTCGTTGCGTAACTGCGTCGCGTATCAAGTAAGTGCAAGTTATAAAGCCGCGATCTTGGTCCACACCGACCGTGTAGACAGTTGTTTGCAGTAAATTTCATACTACAGCGGTCGGTGCGGACCAATGTCGCTCGGTCGGAGGGGCGTGTTGGCGACCGTCTAGCAGAGGCTTTAGTTTAATATGTGAACCTGTTTGTCTGTATGTGGTATAATATATAGTTCCCAAAAGCCAAATTCCCACGGCTGGCGGACGATATGAGTGGTGCATATCGCTCTATCTTAAAGCTACGTACCTACCGCTCATGCCGTCCGTTCGTCACCAAAATCCAGTTCCAATGATCGGATCCATAAGGAATTGAGGGATAGGTACCTCAAATATGATATAAGGGATTCATAAAATGATTTTAGTATTTTCTATTACCATAAATTTGGCGAATCTGAAACTGCTGATGATGACCACAGACGACTCATGAAAGTCGTCAATTATGTAGGTAGTTTACACATATCGATGAGATTCCGACGATACCTAACTAATGAAGTACCAAATGTAATAATGGGATATTCGAGGAATCAACGGAACGCCTCAAATATTAGCAGCTCACGTATAGCGATTTGGGTATTTTCTGCAGTAACCAACTATTTGCTTTTTCAAATTTAGTACTGTTTTTTCAGGCCGGTGTATGGCAGAATTTACTAGCAAAAGGTATAGACGATGTGATGCAGCCAGCGGCGTTTAAATTGGCTATAGTACTACGACACACGCCAACAGATCTCACCGTGCGTCTGCTTGCAGACCTTTTGCGCCTTCACCCACAATCTGTAAGTATTTGTACTGATAACAAAATTCTTGCCTGTTCGTTCCTTAAACGAAATGAATCACAACCTGGTCGAGTAAAAACCATGTAATTAGGTATTCGTAGTCCACTTTCGTTCAAGCGACCCATGTGCCAAAATTGGTTGAACCAAGTGATGGCCCTTAAGATGTTCAACCAAACGTGATTAGATTGAATGCCTTGAAATGTTTTCTAACCATGGTCATAGTTAAGTTTAGTTGTTTAATAGACTTTTGTGTTATTTTACAGCAAGATCTGACTTCTTATGTGCTGGCACTACTGACGGACGACGAGGCGGCGTGGTGCGGTGCTTGTGGTGCGGGCTCGCCGGGTGGTGGCACGCCGGGCCCCGCCCCGCTCCGCGATCTCCAGCTCTTCGGTGACTGCGAGCTTGCCATCCTCGCCGCCAGCCGCGAGGAGTACGAAGCCCACGCCAAGCTAGTGCGCGCGGAGTACGCTGCACTGAGCAATAAGAACTATGTTGAACTGAGGATCAAGGTGTGTACAAATTCATTTCACATCATTTTCAGAGTATACATACGTAGCCTGCAGATGTCCGGCAACTATTGAGTCACCACGCTCGTTGCCAGCCGCGAGGAGCGCGAGGACCAAGCTACACTTGTGCGCGCTGAGTACGCTGCGCTTACCAATAAGAACTATGTTAAACAGAGGAGAAAAAGAGTCGCCTCCATGCTAAGGCGAGTGCGCAGCAGCAGCAACGGTCTTCTCGGGGCGTTGGCTGAAAGACTCGACTGCCCGATGATGAAGTTTTGGGTTGAGGTGGCTATAGGGAGAGTTTAGCCTTGGTGTTCTCTTCACTCTCTCAATAGCCAACTCTTTGGAAAACCTAAAATTTTATGTATTTTTTAAAGCTTGTATTTTCTTACTTTATTTTATTTTTTGTTCCCAATACTAACATAACACGTAAGATTTTACTAACAAAACTATGGATCTGTATGGTCTGAAATAAATGTTTTTTATTTTTATTTTATTTTATTTATTAAACAGGGGATAAAAGTGTGTTATCTATTCATTACAGATAAACAAAAAACTTATACGAGGTCTGCTGCTTTTCAGCGTCTGTAAACTCACTATCCTCGCTGCCAGCAGCGAGAAGTACGAAGCCCATACCGTTTGTCTATACATTGGCGTTATGAAAGCAAGGAAAGAGATAGTTAGACTATATTTAAATATTCAATAGTTCTATACCTAAAGGGATTAAAAACATTGACTTTTTGATATTGGTCGTACGTTGACGATTAAAAGCAACGACTTTTTTTTGTTTTCAGGTCCTGAACCAGTTCTCCCAAATCCCGAAGCTGTATCACACTCCTGAGTTCGAGTGCTTTGAACCGCTTGCGCGGGAAAATATTGAACGTGAAATTTGCACTCTGCGCGAACACCTGCTCACAGGCCAGGAGGAATAAAGTGGTAGAATATAAAGCACATAATGTCTTGAAGTACTTACAATTAGTCCAAGCTAGAAAGCAATAGATGCTGATGATTGAAAATTAAACGGAGAACATGACAGATCAGTGCAATTGGTATATTATGTGGCGCTTTTAACGCTGTTCCTATAAGAATAATCATGTGCAAAAAATGATTAGGTACACGCCTTATACTTACTCGTAGTTCCCTCGTAACTCAAAAAACCTATATAAAAGACGAACTAATCATTTAATAAAACCTGGCCGTCTTTATATTAAGTATAATTATTTTTATGATTGGTAGCAATCAGTATTTTTTCCGTGTAAAATGTAAACACACGTCAAATTTTAATAACACAATCATATAAAAACATTCCATATTGCAAACGCGTACGCGTTCTTCCAAATTTAGTTGTGAGATCTCGTATGAAGTCAAAGTTAAGTCAGGCCCGCTTATTAGGTAGATGACAGATGAAGTAGTATTGAGTAGGTATATTGCAATTACTCTTTCTATTGCAACCATTGTCTTAGGTATTTGTTTATTTTTATTTAATTTATATTGAACTATGCCGTAGTAGCTTACAAATAGCAACAAATCTACTCGCTACGTAATTAGGTAGATTAGGTTTTGTGTTAGATACCGTCTGGTGCAATTATTCGAAGTTTAGAAAGTCACTGGATATCCAAATTGGCATCTGTAATTGCTTCTGGTCTTTAGTGACCCGATTAAAGAACGAATGATTGATTTGATTCGAGAAAAGCTTTACGCCCTTGCTTGCTCGATTAGGGGGCGCCTCTGTTAGGGCCCCAGAATGCGAATACATTAGTTAGTACTATAAAGTTGTTCAAAAATTTTAATAAATGTAACAAACAAAGTTGTTTCCGATGTATATAATTTTATTTTAATTCATGCGTGTTTTATTACTTGCAATCGATATACATATAAATTAAATATATGTGCTGTAAGATGTATGCTACTATCTTACAGCACTTATATAGTATATATTGTGTTCTAACAGATAGCTCCCTGGCAGGATCCCTATTCGATGGCCGATTCGAAATTTACGACAAAGGAGCGTACCTCCGCGCGCGCTCATAAAGGCTCAATCAAGAGATACGTTGTATGTATGGCATTCCATTTGAAATAGGTAAAAGTCCAAACCCATTCTGGGTAAAACATTCGGGTTCAACGGATAACAAGAAAATTAAAAAATCGGGTTGTTCTGTGGGCTATGACAATGTCACTTTTTCTACTGCCGACATGCAAAGAATATACATAGGTAGCGACCCTCTTCCTACCCCAAACACCCGAAAGAACAGTACCCCGTTTCTGTGCTAGTCGGGTAATACAATAAAAAAAGTCTACTTAAACCTTCTACCAGTTGTCTTATATGGTGGGTACACACTGAGCAAACGAAACGAATGATCAACGAACGCGAACCATTTATGTGACAACAATTTGTTATAGAGTGAGTTAACCCGCGTCCACTGCGCCATGTTTTCGTGGTTTTTAAACGTCAAACATGTTTTGCCAATCAAAACAATACCCTATTTGTTTGCCGAAACTGACGGAAAAGATGTTAGATGTTTAAAAACATGGAAAACATTGGTGCAGCGGACCTGGCTTTACATAGCCGTTCGGTAGCTTGGTTTGTACTCACCATCACATAAATGCTTCGCGTTCGTTGGTCGTTGATTGCTCAGTGTGTACCTTATTATAGGTTGGTAATTTGTGGTATTCATGTTTGACGGATGTCCCAACAAGTCTTTGGCGGCCAATACACGGTGAATAAATACTGATGATCCTGGTTTGCCAGTATTTGCAGCAATACTCGGTATGAAAGCAGTATTGAATGGCCCTTTAAACGCTAATTATTTATCGCATCAGTGGCCAGAGGGTAGTTCTGCTTCTTCCATATCCCCATCTCGCTCTATCTTATAGCTGCGTACCGCTCATACCATCAACCAAGCAGAATCGTGTGGTGTGTCTTTAGTCACTCAAGGCGTGTCCGCTGCGCCAAAAAACTAACAAGGTACAGTTGCACGTCCATTGCAACTTTAGTTGGAGTGAACGATGTATTGTTTGTCACTTTTCTTTTGACATCTGACATCTGTCATCCCATTACAATTTGTCATCTTTGACGTTACATGGATGTCCGACAAAACATAACCCCCTCCCCCGCAGACGAACGCGGGGAATGTTTTCCATCCGTGACGGAAAACATGTTTCTATGTTTTTAAACAAAACACATGTTGGCCACGCCCCTTTTCTGTTCGAAAAACATGTAAGATGTTTAAAAACACTGAAAACACAGCGCAGCGGACGCGGCCTTACAGATTATTTCTTAATTGTGGGTGGATTTTAAAATCATCCGGGTATTGGTGGCTAATACACGGTGATTAAATGCTGATGATCCACTATAGCTGTCTCTTTCTATTGCATGTTATAGAAAGAGACAGCTATAGTGGATCATCAGTATTTAATAACCTTTTTTTGGCCGCCATTCTGCAATATATTGACAGTCCTGTGATACACGACAATATGCTTGCGATTCGGATTGTATCATCAGTATTTAATCACCGTGTATGGCTTGCCTTTGATTTTCCTAAAAAATAATGACTTAATAATAGCCACTGCGAGCTGCGAACTACAGCTGAGAAGAATTTTCAACTTCAATGCCTGGTTTCCACTATGCCGAAGTGGGCAGGGAAGTGGGCAGGACGGGCGTAATACCGCATTTTACGCCCGTCCTGCCTACACCCTGCTCACTTCGGCATAGTGTAAACCAGGCACAAGATTCTCCCCCACCACGGGACAGGCAATGCCTAAATAGTGTGGGAATCTTCACTTGGGGGTTTGTGTTCGCGTTGCGTCGTTGCCTCTCTTTCATTTGCCGTAGGAAGGAAAAAGATGCAACATGAATATTTGGGCACACACCGCCAAGTGTGGTGCGACCATAAAGCCGCGTCCGCTGCGCCATGTTTTCGTGGTTTTTAAACGTTATGGTCGCACCACACTTGGCGGTGTTTGCCCAAATATTCATGTTGCATCTTTTTCCTTCCTACGGCAAATGAAAGAGAGGCAACGACGCAACGCGAACACGATATCCCAAGTGTGGTGCGACTATTAGATGTTTAAAACTTCAAAAACATGGAAAACATTGGTGTAGCGGACCCAATAAGAGAGAACAAAATTTAAATAGACTATTGGCACCGAACACCTTGCTGAAACTAAACGCAGACACGCGCTGTGCCCGCGCTGCGGACTGCGGAGTAAAAAAAAAGAAATCAATATGGCGTCAAATCATGTTCGTTGTCTTGTCTAGGGAAGAAAATTAAATGAAATGTCTGGCTATTTAAAATAACTGTACTATAAGAAAAGCAGTAATCGATTCAGTGTTAAGAATTTACGTCTGTATCATCGCAGAATTACAATAAATTGACCAAGTGACAACTGCAGGTAAACAAAAGTAAAAGGGGTCAATGATCGTCGAACTTTTTTAGGGCTCCATTGGATCTGCGGCAACGGCGACGTGGGAAGGCTTGTGAGTAACGTATGTTGATTTCTGTGGATGTTCGCAGGGGTTAGAGATGTCGTGGCGCGGACGAGATGAGCGCGGCGACCGGGGCTCTCGGTGGGAGTCAGATCGTCAGGACCAGTGGCCGAAGCGCGGGCGTTCGCCCGTGTGGGACATGCGCCGCGATTCTCCAGATCGCTCGCGAGGGTCCCCTCGCCACCCCCGCGACCGCTACGACCGCTACGACCGCGACGTGAACCGTGATCGCGACGTGAACCGTGATCGCGACGTGAACCGTGATCGCGACGTGAACCGTGATCGCGACGGTAACCGTGAACGGCGCGACCGCGGTGACCGCTATGAGCGGGACGAGCGGCGTCCACGCTCGCGGGACCGTCACGAGCGGGTTCGCTCGCGCTCGCGTTCTCGATCGCGACGACGTTCGCCGCGGCGCCACGAGCGCGACATCGACGTGCCCGCGGCGCCGTCGCCGCCGACCATCAGTGCAGTTGACATGGTCATATCGCGATCCCGTAGTCGCTCCGCCAGCCGCGACCGTGAGAGTATCAGTACCTACGACAACAAGGATGAACTAGCTGCCAATGCCTCTCCTGGTGACTGGTTCTGTAAGTGTGGCTCATACAATTTTAAAAGGCGTCAGATATGCTACAGACGCAACTGTGATGGAAAGCGATCAGAAGGCACTGTTTATGGGGCAGATGCTGAGAGACATGGCTTGTCAGAAGGCATGGGCATAACCAAGAGGCTTCTATTTAGAAGGTTAGATGCTCTAACAACTGAGGAGAAAATATTAGAGGCTTTGAAAGAAAGGTGTACAAAGGGAGTTTTAGATTCTATTGCAGGCATCACTATAGGCAGAGAAACCCTGACAGGTGCATCAAAATGCCTTGCATATATAAATTTTAATTCTATAGCAGATTCTACAACGGCTCATTCTGAATTAATGATGCTGTCACCCCCGTTAGAGATTGATAGTCGCGAAGTGTTAATATCATTTTACAATGAGCCACAAAAAATGCAGAAGCCTGCTCCTAATCCAGTAGACTATGCAAGCTACTATTCTCAAATGACCACATACAATAACAGTTCAGCTTTGTCCGAAGCAGACAGAGTTAATGCTGCTGCCGCAGTGGCCCAGTCAGCTATTACAGCAGCTCAGGCCCGTCAGCTCACATGGACACCTGCTGCCCCTACCTTTGTAGCTTCAGCTGCCCATGCAGTAAGCGGCGCCAAAGCTCCCACAGGCGATGGGACAACAGTGTATTCAGCACCTGATGTTAGGACATTCATGTATGATGAGACATCTGGGTACTACTATGATCCGTCTTCTGGACTGTACTATGATGGTACCACTCAGTACTTTTACAATAGCCAAAGTAATCAGTATATGTATTGGGATGCTACAAGCTCGACTTATATTGCTGCAACACAGGCCACCCAAAACACAGACCAGCCTAAGCTGCCAGCTCCACCAACAGTCACAGTGGATAACACCATCAACGTCATTAAAGAGCCCGAGGAGAAAAAGAAAAAAGATAAAGATGAGAAGGTGAAAGTGGCCAAAAAGATAGCCAAAGATATGGAAAGATGGGCGCGTACTTTAAATCAAAAGAAAGAAAATGCTAAGAGTAACTATGTCATGGACCAGCCTCAAGATACAGGGCCTAGTAAGGGCTCCGCAGATATTGGCTTCTCAGTGCTCGGAGCCGGGCCCTCATTAATGCATGTCAGAGAAATATCCCCACCTCCTGTTGTAATTGCAGCTGCTCCTGATGAATTTTTGATAAAAAGAGTATCAGAACCAGCATTTGATAATGATGAGGGCATTATAGACTGGACAAAATTAACATGCATACTGTGCAAAAGGAAATTCCCTTCTGCTGAGGTACTTACAAAGCACAAGACTCTATCAGACCTACATAAGCAGAACCTTGCAGAGCATATGAAACAGTTTGATGCACCGCAGATGAATGGGTACAGAGACCGCGCTGCAGAGCGCCGCATGAAGTTTGGAGAGGATGAGTTGCCAGTCCGGAAGCGGTATGAGCCACCAGAGCCTATTCAGGCTCCCATACAGTCAGCACCACCACCATCTGTGGTAGACACTATCGGAGGAAAAATGCTCCAGAAAATGGGTTGGTCAGCTGGACGAGGTTTAGGCAAGACTGAGCAAGGAAGGATAGCTCCCATCGAAGCAGAACAAAGGCCAAGCTTAGCGGGTCTTGGTCAGAAGCGTGGGATCTACACACCCACCCCAGGGGAGACGTATCGCGACACTGTGAAGAAACTCATGATTGCGCGATACAAGGAAGTCGTCGGGCAAGAGGAGGGCAACTAGGTAGGTTACATTTGTTATTTCATACTTTTAATGTCTCTTTTTCAGATTCAGGATTTCATGGTCAGTGTGATATATTATATAATTATTCTTTTATTTATTTTGTTAATATGGCAGCTCTTGAAGTGGTGGAGGCAGTATATAGAAGACAAAGTGTGTCAATTCATTCTGCAATATCTTTTCTTGTTATTTATCTGAGCAGGTACAGTCACTGTCATAAATAGGTACGTCCTGCACACTTTGTTTCAGTTAAAATTACGAAAATACTTAAAGCCAACCATTACCGACATCTATTGTTTCATTGTTATCTTCAAGTATGGTTGTAAAACAATTACGCCGAACAAACCATACACGTGCCACACTTCCGTCAGTTTTATGAGGTCTCTTTGTTATCTTTTCCATTCATGTTTAGCTACAAAAAGAAGTATTAAAATCATTTCACCACGTTAAGTACATTTTCGTCATTTTAACTGGAACAAACTTTACCTGTGCACTATTTTTGCCTTCCTTCAAGGCATTAAAGCGATGAGAGAACAATTAATGAAGCTGACTGTACCGGCGATTAGATGTTATGCAGTATTTATTATGCACACTGTTTTCCAGTTGCTATTTCTATTAATCTGTTTAATTCTGGCTTTTCGAAATATATATTTGGGTTTTTTCATTTGGGTACTTCTGGGTCTATTATGGTTTGATTATGTTTGGCCGAAATTAGGCATTTTTACATACTTACAGGTATATACAGGATGTATTATTCAAACGGGTCAGTGAGGGAAAATCTGAAGGTATAAGAGATACTCAAATTGACTCTTAGGAGACCTGACACCGATTTTACTAAAAATTAAAACTGCATTAAAATATTTCTTAAAAAGCCTCATCATGGCAGGGAATCGAATCCGGTCAAATCTGTCTAAAAATTACGAGTTCGCTTTATAACGTTAGTGCCGGTTGTAAGGAACAATTGTTGCTATGGGACAAAATGCCGATTTTTAGACCGAGTTAACCGGGTTCGATTCCCAGCCGTGTACGAAGCTTTTCTGTAAACACTGAAAATCTTTGCAAGCAGTTTTTATTTTTTCTAAAGTCGGTGTCATGACTCCTAAGAGCAGATTTCAGTATCTCTTATTGTTTCAGATTTTCCCTCACTGGCGTATGCCCTTTATACTAATTTAAGTTTCAGTTGACACCTGACACCTGATCTTCCTACTATGAAGTTATTGAAAGGAATGTGTTCTCATAAAAATTGAATTATTCTAATTCATACTTTATGAATGTAAAGATGAAATATAAGGGTCAATCAACTTTTTCTTGTTGTTATTCTGTCCCGGTAAGCCAAGAGACAACAGTGACAGACTTTCTTATAAAAAATACTATAAACTGGACTCCTATCATGCTAAGGAGATGCGCCACCATGGAATGGGTTTACCAATATAACAATAACACGTTTTTAGTGGATTTAAACCCCATAAAATTATAGTTTTAAAGAGTGACCCAGGAGACGTAACCATGGCAACGAGCAACAAAAAATAGTTGATTGACCCATAAAATAAAATGAAATGAAACTTAACTGTCAGATGTCAACTTAAAGTAACTCTGAAAGACGGTCTTTTCATTAAAAATAATTAGCACCAACTAACAGATGTCTTGATATTACTACAATTTGCGGCGTTTCTTCTCTTCATAACTCAAATTGTAATATTTTAAGTAAAATAATAGCACACATCATGAAAAGCATTGATCCGTATCATCAGTTAGTTATAGTAGAACCGAAACTATTCTATATATATAACTATAAATTCTGTCACGTAATTTGCTTGTGTAATACGATCATATGGTGTTTAGCACGGTTTTGACAAGACGGCGCGCGAGCTGTTGTGTCGCGGCGAGGTAGGCCTGTTTGTCTCTTTCTAAGTGTTCTAATTAGAAAGTGACTGGTAGTCTTTCTCGCCGCCACACAGCTCGCGCGCCGCCGCCGTCTTGTCAAAACCGTGCTGAGTAGACAGTTTTTTGCTTGCGTTTTTTTGACAGAATTTACTCTTTCATATTCGATCCTATTAGTACTGACTCACCAATTCTTTATTCAGTCGACAATAAATTGATGGAATACTTATTGTACGGCGTTAACAAGAAACATTTTACCGTGTTATCATTATCTAACAAAACAATGAACCAATTTAGTAGCTAAGCAAAATAACACGCTCAAAATGACCTACACAGATCCTTATTCCTTTGACATTAGAGTCCATGGTCATTTTGAGCACTAGGAACGATTAGCAACTTCTGCTGTACATGAATTTTCTCATAGGATAAATAATTGTCAGCATTCTTCGAATGATTGGCGCAAAGCTTTTATATAAGGAAACGATGGTGCCTATTCTGCTAAATCTTAAAGCCACTGTTTAAGATTCAGCGTGCCATTCATTGGATTTTTTACCCTTCCAAATTTCATAAATTTCGATTCAGCTGATGGAAAACTCACTTAAGGAGAGGTTTCTCACCATCTGCTATGGAATATTTTGACTAATATCGGGGACAGTAAAAATATTGTGTGAGATTTTGTTGCGTTATTGTATTAACACTTTTAGAGTGCATATATTCTTGAAACCAGCCAAGAAGGGAGTTTCCAAGACGGACATGTCACCGGGTGTTTTTGATTTTATCTAATTGTGTGATTCTGATTTTAAACGCTAGATGGCGGGCCGCGCCGATTTGCCACGCCCCTGCACCGCGGTGAGTAACGTCTTCATTTGTTTTCATTCGTTCTCTCTTTCTACAGGTTCGGCGGCTAATGCTCTTGTACTTTATCGTGGCTTTGATAATAATCTATATACCTACCTTACCTTGACTGTGGCCGGCCAAGCAGGGATTGTAACCCGGTTAATTTTGCCGTAGCGGTTAGAGCCAGATTTTGAGAGCCTAACCCATAATAAAGGTTACGCTCGCAAGAACACCGCTCTCCCCGGAGCGTATGTCGGAGCGCAAACAGGGAACGAAGTACCATTTACCGGTTAGAGAGCGCTCTCTCCGTGTACGGGTGAACGACCGCTCGCTGGCTCGCTAGAGTCGCAAGCTTATACAGTAGCTCTAGTATAAGTTTTATCGCTACATATACGTTTTCGAACGCGTTTGAGTTTAGTTTCAAATTGTATGGCAACGCGTAGTTCCTAATAGTTACCACCAGAGGCGCTATTCGCGTTGCCATACAAATTGAAACTAAACGCAAACACGTTCGAAAACGTATTGTATCGATAAAACTTATACTAGAGCCTCAGGATTAGTTGGCTATATATATAGACGCTTGAGTATTATTACTATTTATTTATACTTTATTGCCCAATATAAAAAAAGTAAATGGCGGACTTAATGCCATAAGGCATTCTCTACCATTCAACCATTGGGCTAATATAAACATTTGGTGCATGCATTTAAATTATTAGTATTAGATTCGATTTTACTAAGTAAGTACCCAAATTTACCTAAGTATTTATACTGTTCATATATTGACATTGTACTGTAGTAAGTAATAGTGGCGGAGCGCCCGTCCAAGCCGATTCCCACCAGCCTTCCTAAAATTTATTTTTAGGCAAGCCTATAGTTAAAAACTCTTAACTCATTCATAACTTATTTTGTTCCGGGTTGCCCATCGGAAATTTTCACGCGCCGCCACTGGTAGGTAAGGACTTACATAAAACATCAAGTATGATTCGCGAAACATTGTATAAGTACTTAAGCCCCTGCTAGACGGTCGCCAACACGCCACTCCGACCGAGTGACCTTGGTCGGCACCGACCGCTGTAGTATGAAATTTAGCTCCAAACAACTGTCTACACGGTTGGTGCGGAACAAGGTCGCCCGGTCGGAGGGGCGTGTTGGTGACCGTCTATCAGGGGCTTAAGAAATTTAGCTCCAAACAACTGTCTACACGGTCGGTGCGGACCAAGGTCGCCCGGTCGAAGGAGCGTGTTGGCGACCGTCTATCAGGGGCTTAAGAAATTTAGCTCCAAACAACTGTCTACACGGTCGGTGCGGACCAAGGTCGCCCGGTCGGAGGGGCATGTTGGCGACCGTCTATCAGGGGCTTAAGAAATTTAGCTCCAAACAACTGTCTACACGGTCGGTGCGGACCAAGGTCGCCCGGTCGGAGGGGCATGTTGGCGACCATCTATCAGGGGCTTAAGAAATTTAGCTCCAAACAACTGTCTACACGGTCGGTGCGGACCAAGGTCGCCCGGTCGTAGGGGCGTGTTGGCGACCGTCTATCAGGGGCTTAAGAAATTTAGCTCCGAACTACTGTCTACACGGTCGGTGCGGACCAAGGTCACCCGGTCGGAGGGGCGTGTTGGCGACCGTCTAGCAGGGGCTTCACACCAATTTGTTCGACAAAATGGTAAAATGCCCTATCGCAAACCTAACGTGCATAGGTAGTAGGTAGGTAGGTACTTATCCAAAGAATTAGTGAGCCATTAGCTACCTGTGACGTAAGTAGGGACCAAAAAAATATAATGAGTTATATATTTTTTCACACCTCTCATTCAGAAAAGTAAGTTTTGGTCCCCGACGAGAGGGAGCAAAATGCTACTTTTCTGTTCAAGCTACTTTTTTAATTTATTCATTGGCTTGTAGCATTTACGCAATGTGCCAATAGAATCTTGATAAAATAATCGATTGTAATTTCATCGTAATCGACAAACGTATATATATATCATCATCATCATACTCGTATCAGCCGAAAGACGTCCACTGCTGGACATAGGCCTCCCCCAAAGAGTGCCAAAATGACCGGTCCTGCGCCACCCGCATCCAGCGGACTCCCTACCCACGCCGCGCCTTCCGGTACGTGGTCGCCACTCGAGAACCTTTCCGCCCAACGGCCATCGATTCTACGTGCAATGTACGTATATATATATATATAAAGGATATTTTTTTTGTTTTGTTCTTTTTTGGTTCTTTTTTTTTGTTTTTTTCTTGTTTTTGTTTTTTTGTTTTAGTTTTTGTTGTTTTTTTGTTTTTCTTTAAGTTTTTTTGTTTTGTTCGTTTTTTTTTGGTTTTTTGTTTTTGTTTTTTCTTGTTGCTTGATTTTGTTTAAATTTTTTGCCTTTTTTTTTTTGTATTTTTGTTTTTCTTTCGTTTTTTGTATTTTAGTTTCGTTTGTTTTTTGTTTCGCTTTTTAGTTTCGTTTTTTTTTGTTATTTTTTGTTGTTGTTGTTTTTTGTTGTTTTTGTTTTGGTTTTTTTGCTGTTTTTTTTACTTTTTTGTATTTTTGTTCATTTTTGTTTTTCTGTTTTTTTTTGTATGCGTTGTATTTTTTTTTGTTTTTTCTTTTTTTTTTCGTTTTTTTTGTTCTTTTTTTTTTTGTTGTTTTGTTTTTTTCTGTTTTTTTTTTTATTTTGTTCCTTTTGGTTTGTTTTTTTTTAGTTTTTTTGTTTTTGTTATTTTTTCTTTTATTTTGTTCATTTTTTTGTTATTTTTTGTTGTTTTTTTTTTGTTTTTTTGCAAATGTTTCCTCATAGTTGTTGTGAAAAGTAACGTGTTTCTCAGGAGCAAAATTATTTTCGTCTTGGGCGTTAACACTTGAATCCCTCACTACGCTCAGGATTCAATACACCGCCCTCGCCGTAAATATACGATTTAGCTCACTTGTGTACAAATAACTATAATATAATCACTTACTATTACTAATCAAAATCATATACCTACATAACGCAC
The DNA here is from genome assembly GCA_963854355.1 of Epinotia brunnichana. Lineage (NCBI taxonomy): Eukaryota > Metazoa > Arthropoda > Insecta > Lepidoptera > Tortricidae > Epinotia > Epinotia brunnichana. The sequence continues at coordinate 41,016,895 of OY977937.1, read as the reverse complement.
ATTACATGTAGGTAATGTATGGAAAAATATTCAAATATCGAATATAGTTGTTATTTTCTAAGCCGTCCGTTCTGCAGTGCGGCGTTCTTTAGTGCGGAACGGACGGCTTAGAAAATAACAACTATACCGATGGTTGCGAACAGTCTCAACTAGGTTATACTTAGATACATACATTACATACAACATACAAAAGGGGCATTTCGTTTGTTTTTATCTATAGGCACCCACCTAAACCTTTGAAGTCACTTTGTAAAAAAGCATAAGTTAGTTACCTGCCTACCTTTATTTTGGTTCAACAACCTTCAACTAGGCATTTTGATGTGTGCTAATTTATATCATAATCATAAAATTGGTAGATGTAGTTCCTCTTTGTTCTGCCCATTTTGAGTAGGTGTTTACGCTGTACACTGTACAATAGTAATTTGTGTCACAAGGGAGCAAAATAGTATATTTACTGCGAGGGCGGTGTATTGAATCCTGAGCGTGTTGAGGGATTCAAGTGTTAACGCCCAAGACGAAAATAATTTTGCTCCTGAGTGACACATGTAACTTTTCACACCGACTATGAGGAAATACTTTGCAAAAAAAACAAAAAAAAAACAAAAACAACAAAAACAGCAAAAAAATAACAAACAAAACAAAAAAAAAAAAGCAAAACAAAAACAAAACAAAAAAAAACAAAAACAGCAAAAAACTAACAAACAAAACAAAAACAAAAGAAAAGCAAAACAAAAGAGAACAAAAAAACAACAAACACGAAAAAAATAACGAAACAAGGAACGAAAAAAAAACAAAAAAACGAACAACAAAAAAAAATTAACCAAAAAAATTGAACAAAAATAAAACAATAATAACACCAAAAAAAACAACAGTAAATACAAAAAAAACTAACAAAAACAAACTAAACTAAATAACGAACAAAACAAAAAAAAACAAAAAAACATCAAAAAACAAAAAAAAACTAAATAAAAAACAAAAAGAAAACAAAAACAAAGCAAAAACAGAACAATACAACAAAAACGAAAAAATACAAAAAAAAAACTAACAAAAAATCCATCGAAACAAAAAAACTTAAAATGAACCATAACAAACTAAAAAAACCAAAAAAAAAACCAAAAAAACAAAAAAAAACATCCTAAAAAAAGCGAACAAAAACAACAAAAGAAAAAAAACAACAAAAATACAAAAAAAAAAACAAAAAATGCAAAAAAAATGAACAAAAAAACAAACTTAAAAACGAACAAACAAACGAAATAAAAAAACAAACAAAAAAAAACTAAAAATGAACCATAACTAAAAAAAAAACACGAACAAAAATAAAAAAAAAACAACAAAAAACAAAAATCCTAAAAACAGCGAACAAACGAAACAAAAAAAACAACAAAAATACAAAAAATAACAAAAAAACAAGAAAAACGAAACAAAAAAACAATCCAAACAAAAAAAAAACAAAAAAAACTAAAAAAAGAACAAAACAAAACAAGAAAAAACAAACAAAAAGAACAAAAAAAAACAAACAAAAAATTACTTATTAAGTCGATTATTTTATTAAGATTCTATTGGCACATCGCGTACGAGCAAATGCTACAAGCCAATGAATAAATTAAAAAAAGTAGCTTGAACAGAAAAGTTGCATTTTGCTTCGGGGACCAAAACTTACTTTTCTGAATGAGAGGTGTGAAAATTTTATTTCAATATTTTTATCGTCGAAAGTAGGAGCGGCGAGCAGAAAACTAGGGCGTCAGCATCGGCGGAACACGAACGAATTCATCGAATAAACAGAGTAGGTAGCTACACTGTAGCTAGGTACCTACGCAGCGCCCCGCAACGAAGCGGCGGTCATTGATCCCGTTTCGCAGCACGGAGTGAACGGTTAGAGAGCGCTCCGAAATAAGGCTCCCAAATCAAATAGTTCGAACGGAACCTAATCAATTAACCGGTTCTGTAACCGGTAAATTTGTAACCGGTTACAATCCCTGCGGCCAAGGCATCTTTTAGTAGCAAACTATTTATATGGTTGCACCAAACCGTCTGTAATCGTTAGCGGTGCTCGTTAAAATCTGATTGTATGGAAAGATTGTCAAGTTTTTATGGAATGACAGCTGCCGGCGCCATATTTTACCTTTGATCGGTCTGTAATCGTAAGTAGGTGCAACCCGCCCTTAGACTCGTCATACGCGATGGCGTGGCAACTCTTGGTCGTTAGTTAAGCGCTTATTACACACGATATCTAGGGGCACTTTCTCTAAATCAGGGTGGTGTAATAAGCAGTGATCGGATCTAGGATGCAATTTCCCGGGGTTTAAGTTATATTAAGGTGAATATGACTTACAATCCCGCGACTTTTTTTGTTACCTATCTTTACAAAAAGGTAAATAACTTTCAATTTTAAGTAGTTTACAGTATAAAATTAACAGAAAATGTAATAACAACAAAAATGTTTACAGTACCTACTGCATAGAAGAACTGAACGTATCTTGTATGTCTTATCTTTTACATATTTTTATTATTCTTATATGTTTACCAGGGTATACAAGAAAAAGTAATAATTGTTATTATTAGTTCACTATCACTATTTCGTTAATCTTATCACCAGGGCTCGAACTTTTAGTGCCGATGACGTTGCACTGCACCGCACATAGGATGCCATCAAATAGTATTTTCGTAAACAACTACCACTTATCAACCTCTTTTATTAAATGAAATGGCCACTTGAAATGAGCAGTATATAACGTCTTGACTGACATTGTCATTCAAATCGAGCCCTGCTTATCACATTCTCAACTTATCGACAAATAATAATAATTTCAGTTATAAATACCCATTATTAGACAATTCTAGTGTGCTTTAAGTGTGCAAATATTAAGTGACGTATTTTTTAATTTACAATAGCCCATTTCCCAAAATCCCAGGAGATCCGAGACACATCCACGATAAACATAACGTTTGAGGTCGTTCACCCCAAATTGCATCCTAGATCCGATCACTGGTAATAAGAGAACGTTTAGTAAGGGCTTTAGCAACGCGCGATAACGTAGCAACGTGGTTGCGAGGGTGAAGTTAGATGGCATTGCGCTTGATCGCGGCTGAATCGTTGCGAAAACGTGAACAACCGTCTGAATTTTAAATGAAATTGTATCATAGGTGTTTTTTTATTCGCTCTCAATTGTGGGAATATTAAAATTCGGACATAATACCGAATTTTATGTGAATTCTATTTATTAAATTAAATTTTTATCCTTCGAGTTTGAGGAGTATGAGGTCGCATTAAACTGCATCCACTTGAGCAAATTATATTAGGCTCGTAAGATTTACCTATGGCTCTGGTAGATCTTATTACTTAAAACAGTCAGTCTTGTCTAATACAATTGTATAGCGAAATGAATGTATCGGTACATACGGTACCACTACCAAGTCACTCGTACTAACATGGTAGGTACCAACCTATTTTCAGTAGGTATCCCATATTGACTCTACGTCACGCATGTTGTTTACCCTTTAAATACACAGTGACTATTATAGCTCATTACAAAAGCCTACTTAAATCTTCACAGCGGCAATATTGGCCTTTGCAATATAATTAGAACACTGAAAGATACGGATAGTATATGTCGCCGAGACACAGCTCGCGGGCCGTCCTGTGATGGCCGCGCAGCTCCAAATATATGTATCCATATGTATCCAATTTTCAACTTTATTCCACCGACATACGTTCGTAAATGTGTATACATTTATGATGCTGACTGTACAGTCGCCATCACACACATCGGAGCAAACAAGCATGTCACAAACATCGGAACACACCTCTGTTTTCAGGGCATGTGCCGATATTTTTGAACACCTCTGTAGTGTACTGATGTATATAGATTATTAGAAAAGCCACCTGTTATTTCTGGGAGACTTGGGGTTATATACATGTCCTGTGATATAGCTTGTGTTCTAGTCTTTTAGTGTAATAGGTTCACTGGTTCAAGCTCAAAAATAAGTAATAAAAGAATAGACGGAGTACGAAGCGTGCAGCGATGGAGCATAGACTCTGGAAAAAACATTACTGTGATATAACTGTGATATTTAGTGGTGCAAAGAAACGGTGCAAGTGTGAATCATTTACTGACGAATTTGACCATTTACCTTACAGAACCGGCGCTGCGCCAGGACGGGCCAATCCTTGTTTAGAGCAGGTTTATTTATTTGTACAACGTGTGTACACTGATTGCCTGGCATCCCAGGCTAGCGAGCAGCTCGGTGGCAGGAGTGTAGCGTCTATAGATAGCACAGATAGGTATGCCAAAATGTTAAGCTAAGAATTAACATACTGCAGTTGAAGTAAAAGTAATCCACTATTAATTCGGCTTGTCTGAGGGCTTTCTCGACGCCACACTACTGCTCGACGTTCTGTTGAAGTAAGGATAACTCTGGCAGACTTACGACAACACCTATTTGCTTTAGAATTGTAATTTTATTCTAATTTATTGGAATTTTTATTCGTAATAAATAGTAGGCAACTCGCGAAGATTATCTTGTCTGTTTGTATAAGTGACGTAGCGTAGATACAGTTTCCAAATTTAGTAGACTATTTTTATAGGTACATATTATAATATTTTAGTTGTTTAACAGTGAATTTTGTGAATGTGGGACGGATGTCATTGAGTATTAGTGGATACTGTTACGATAGATTTGTTAATGTCGTAATCTTAATTTAATTACACATTATGCTAATAACAACAGTCATTATTCATTATCAATTTATCAGTCTTAAGAATAGGAGAACATGATACTCAGTAAAGGACAAGATACTTTTAAAGTACTTAAGAGGAAAATACTGCTTAAGACCGAAATGAAATTGATATGTAACCATGTTATCTGTTACTAATTGAAATTACACTTGTTATATAACAATCAGATTTTTTAGCCACTTAATATTTGGACAGCAATGACTAAATAATTCATTAATATTTGTAGTTGTTATGTAATTTAAAGTAAATACTTTTGTCTTACCCACCATTACACAAAGCATTAATTGTAATCTAGATTAGGATAATTTTAAATTAATATTTTCCATCGTATCTTGTTATAGTTATTCATATCGGTAGGTAACAACGAACCAAATGAATTTAGAAGCCATTACAACGTATAGTTGTGCCGTGAAATAATGTAAGTACTTTTTAATCAAACACGATGAATTCATTAACTCATAAGATATTTATTATATGCAAGTATGTCGTACTTACTGCTAAATGATAAATTAATAATCGTCAATAGAAAATTATAAACAAGGTTCGGTTCACCTGAAAATAAGACTCATTATTATGTTTTCCATCAATTTCGTAATATCGTCGGGTGACAAGCAAAACTCACTAAGTAACAAATACCTACTTAAATCAACGGTCGTATCTCGATATCGACTACGTACCGAGATACGAGGTTTTGAAGAGCAGTGACAGTTTTGGTAGTGACTTGCTTGTCACCCGACGATATAGTGTGAGTACACTACCCTTATGGGTATTATTTTTGTATAATATACGCATAGGTACGGTCAGCCTCACAAGGGGCTTGACACCTTTGTACCGTGTCGCATTAAAGGCTTCCACACACCGGTCGCGTGCGCGGGTCGGGCGCGGACCCGCGCAAGTTGTAAAACATTGAAACTACACTTCAAACACACATCGAACGCGAGACCGCGGGCACGCTTTCGATGTGTGTTTGAAAAGTGTAGGTAGTTTCAATGTTTTACAACATGCGCGGGCCCGCGCCCGACCCGCGCACGCGACCGGTGTGTGGAGGCCTTAAACGTCATTTTCAACTGCCATATGAAGTTGTCAAACGAGTGATAACGACAAGGTACTTAGGTGTTCAGCAACTTATGAGACCGACTGTACATTCTCGTAAATCAGTAAATTATATTCTGCTTCTATTGATGTGATGGCAGTGAGCAGATACAGTGGCGTTTGTGTCATCTTGCTATTCTTATGTGTTCCAGTCCTATCAGATTTTTAAGATTGTTAATTCTAGGCTTAGGTTACTCCATATATGTATTAAGGTAGGGCCATGTACGTATACAGATTATACAACAATTTTGTTAAACATTTTGTGTTTTATTTACGAGAAGCTGGGACCCCATTATGACTTAATGAGCAGATAAAGTAGATGTCTAGTAATAAGAAAGTTTAGCTTAAGTAATCATTTAATCTTTGGTCGATGATATAGTTACAAAATTTGATAAAATACAGACTTCCGGTCGAATCTGCATTTTCCGTAAATTATTAGCTTCCTCTATAGGTAGAATATCCGTAGGGACTGAGCAACAGAGGGATGTGGTAATGTTCGCTTTCTTTCACTTCGAAGACAATCTGAAAATTGAAAGGTAAGTAATTAAATGTAATACCTACTTATTTGAAATTTAGTTTCATGTCCGTGAGCTGGTAAGTCCGGCCTGGATGAAACCATGTTGATGTCTATTTCTATGACATATCTCGAGAACCCCGAGCTACGATTTAGGTACCCATAGAAAAGCTCTGGTGGAAAAACAGCATAAATCTGAAGGACTTAAAAGCTCACAGACAGACTGTATAAAACTATAGGTACCTATATCATTTGAATTTTAAACGGGTCTTGAGTAATTAAAATTAAACTAGCGTACCTACCTAATAAAAACATAAAGGACACCGCACACCTAAGTAGTATGGAAAAAAGCTCTGTGAATTTTGTTGAAAAAAAATAATTGCGTATTTAAGTGTAGGTATATTTAATAATTTACTTTAAAAACAAAGTTTTAACCGACTTCAAATCAGTAACCAAATTGCTTCTAGTTTGCCTATAAAATCTGAAGTTCCCTCTATTTCTCCAGGATCCCATTATCAGAACTAGATTTTTGGTGACAACGGGACCAATCTGGAAGACAGGTATATGCTTTCAAACATAGTTTTTTTTTCAAATCTGTTCATAAATTACCGAGTTATTGCGTAACAAACACACAAAAAAATACAGTCGAATTGAGAACCTCCTTTTTTAAAGTCGGTTAAAAATTGTGAAGAGGAAAAAGTGATCCACTTTGAAAAAAAAAGCTAAACCATCCTTCAGGAAAATACATTCTACGTCACTGGTAATTGTCAAAAATTGCATTTGTGCTATAATAATTGTGAAAAAACCACTGCTTCGGTTTTCCACTGGTCTATGACAAAAAAGTGGCTATCCGGATGCAACAAAAATATTGCAGGAGTGACGTACCTACTCAATAGTATTTTTCACAATCGTGTTATCTCCACTTATAATAAATCTCTAAATTAAAAAAAGAATCAGCCAGTTTGAAACTAAGCTTTGCGCGGTTCGAATGTTCTCAGCATCCCATGAACGGAAAAATATGAAACATTTTATATAGGTACATTATTATTCTAGCTGCAACTTAGGATAGTTTTTATCCGACTGCGACAGTTAATTAATTTTCCGAAATATACGACTTCATTTAATTTTTCATTTATTTTTATTGAAATCAAACGCTGCTCCAACTGTCAGCTATAAGAACCGTCAAATTTTCGTCAAAATGGCGGAATTGCTTTGCCTTTCACTTATTAATAATTTAAATCCCGTCTACGATAGACCTTTACGAGACAAATGCTAAAATATAAACCATAAACAATATTCGATTCTGATATGAGAACTTATATGCGCAAATGTCGTTTTATGTCGTAATTTCAATAAATGAAATCAACAAATTTGAACAATATAATTAACACGAATTTGTTTTTTTTGAATGACAATGGCACGCGCTCGGCGCATTCAGCCAAAGTACCTGCGGCGCTACGACGAAAACCGATACTCAATGTTCATATATTCGTGGTTATAGCTCAGGAATCGAAAATATGGTAAATAATCATAATGTATTTTCTCGAAAAAGAATTTAAAATAAATATAGTCAAATGGAGAAAAAAACAAAGCAAGAGGTTATATAGGTAATGATTAAGTTATAAGAGTCCAAAGTTTTAAGAGGGGGTATGTTCTGTCCCTTTTCCGCAAAACGCACCTTCATATGAAACGATTGTTTTTTACTATGACGCTCGAGTATATTGACGTCACAGTCCCTCATCGTTTTCTCACTCTAACAAGCGACATTAAAACGGATGTAGCTTCATAATTTTTTGAGATATTTGAATGGGAGTTTCATTATCTTCTATCTATTTATACATAATAAATGCCTATGTCCTGACTGACTTATTCACTCAATCACTCACTCACTCACTCATCAACGCACAGCCGAAACTACTAATCTTAGAGAGTTGATTTTTGCACAGTATGTTGCTTTTATAACGTGGGCTAGGGATAAAAAGGGATTTTTGAAAATTCTACCCCTAAGGGGGTAAAATGGGGGTGCAAAGTTTGTATGGGAGAACCTTTTTTTTTTGAGCTATAGACTTAAACTTTGTAGAAAAATTAGTTATTAGAATACAAATGAAACACTTTCAGCGTTTTGGAAAATTCCACCCCTACGGGGGTAAAATAGGGGTGCCAGGTTTGTATGGGGGAAACATTTTTTTTTTAAATAGAGACTTAAAACTTTGTAGAAAGATCAGTCATTATAATACAAATAAAGAACTTTCAGGGTTTTAGAAAATTCTACCCCTAAAGGGGTAAAATAGAGTGCAAAGTTTGTATGGGAAAAACAACTTTTTTTTAAATAGAGACTTAAAACTTTGTAGAGAAATTATTCATTAGAATACAAATAGAGTACCTAGATTCAGTGTTTTAAAAAAATCTACCCCTAAGGGGGTAAAATAGGGGTGCAAATTTTGTATGGGGGAAACAATATTTTTTTTAAATAGAGACTTAAAACTTTGTACAAAGATAAGTCATCAGAATACAAATTAAGTACTTTCAGCGTTTTAGAAAATTCTACCCCTAAAAATAGGGGGCTAAAATAGGGGTGCAAAGTTTGTTTGTGGGAAACTATTTTTTTTAGCTAGAGTCCTAAAACTTTGTAGAAAGATTATTTAAATACAAAGAAAGTACTTTCAGCGTTTTGGAAAATTTCACCCCTAAATAGGGTGCAAAGTTTGTATGGGAAAAACATATTTTTTTTTAATAGAGACTTAAAATTTTGACGAAAAATTACTTATTAGAACATGAAAAATACTACATTCGGCGTTTTACAAAAATCATTCCCTAAGGGGGATAAAAAGGGGTGCAAAGTTTTTATCAGGGAAAGTTTATGTTTTTGAGTTAGAGACTTGAAACTTTGTAGAAAGATTACTTATTAAAATACAAAAAAAGAACACAAATCGTTTTAGAAAATTCCACCCCTAATAGGGTTAAAAAGGAGAGCAAGCTTTGCATGGGCAACACTTTTTTTTGAGTTAGACTTAAAACTTTGCAAAAAGATTACTTATTAGAATACTAAAAAAGAACTTTCAGCGTTTTAGAAAACTCCATCCCTAAGGGGATCCTTAAGATCCTTAAGAAGGGTAGCCAGTGTTGTGTGGGGAAAACTTTTTTTTTTACTAGACTTAAAACTATTCAAAATGTTACTTATTAAAATTAATAATAAAGTACTTTCAGAGTTTTAGAAAATTCCACCCCTAAGGGGGTTAAGAAAGCTTTGTATGGGCAACACTTTTTTTGAGCTAGAGACTTAAAAGTTTACGAAAAAAGTTCTTTCAGCGATTAGAAAAATTCAACCTCTAAGGGGGTTTAAAAGGGGGTTCAAATTTTAAATGGCGAGCAATAAAATTTTAAAGTGTGAGTAAGAGATTTTTAACTTCGGTCTTATTCTGTACGTTAAAAGACTACAAAACTGATTTCAGAGTTTTTCCAAATTCATCCCCTAAGAGTGTTAAAATAGGTTCAAAGTTTGAGTATTTCAAGGCATTTTTAAAGTATGAGATTTTTAACTTTGGTTTTAGACTGTTTGTTCACAAACTAGAAAATGAACATCAACTTTTTTTTTAATTATCCCCTAAAAGAGGGTTCAAATTTTGTATTGAGAGAAATCATTTTCTAAGACGATAAAAAGTTCTACGCGGACGAAGTCGCGGGCAACAGCTAGTAATATAATAGATAGCTTTTTAGTAGAGTACCGTGTTTAGGCCACGAAGCTTAAGGGGGTTCGATTGCCATACAAAACGTTATTTGACATTCGTAGGCTAACGGCGTGATATTTTAAGAAACTTATGTAACAAACTTTCATAAATTGGCTTCCCATTTGCGCCAAATTCCCCCTTTCCTGGAATAAACTTACATAAACTAGATTAATTTGAGAAATTGGTTTGTCACGTGATATTTTGGGAAAACTATTTTTCTCAAATTAATCAAGTTTATACAAGTTTATTCTAGGAAAGGGGGAATTTGGCGCAAATGGGGAGCCAATTGATGAAAGTTTGTTACATAAGTTTCTTAAAATATCACGCCGTTAGCCTGCGAATGTCAAATAACGCTTTGTATGGCAATCGAACCACCTTAAGTAAGGTACGAGATTAAAAAGCTTGATTTTTATGACACTATTGTGAACAATACTTTTTGTACGAGTACATTAAAATTAATAATTTAAGTCATTAATACGAGTATATAAGAAAACTAAATATCGTAAGTACTATATTGTCTAGTTCTACTATCCGACTTCTTTTACACAATATAATTGAAATAGTTATTTTCACTTCTCATACTCGCAAAGTACGCCTTTGTGCTGGATGTAAGTATGCTGTACAAAATGCCACTTTTATGCTCTAGTGCACAAAGTAAAATTGTTTTAAGGCTTATACACCCGCTAACGTCCTTGAGTCGTCGTCCGTATGGGCCAGCGCGCGACTGATCGGGCCTGCCGAGCCTCCGCGCTCGCGCATTTTGTAGGTATTTAAACATAGTAATTAAGATCTATTCAAACTCTGCGAATTTGTCTATAAATATTTAATAACTTTATTTGAGTACAAAAATTTAATTTAAAATATCTATAGTTTAGTCATAATATCGAATAAACTTTACAAAAAGAGGTAACTTTGGGATTTTTTTCTATCGAGTGAAGTTCATTAGATCGCGTAACTGAATGCGACGTTGACTAGATTAGATCCTTAAGTTATACGTATCTTTTTTTTAGATTTTTAAACCCTATTTTCTACGTCTGAGATTGTTTTAAAAAACTCGAAAACGCTGCCCCTGTTGACTGTCGAGCCTTAAAGACTAAGGCCTGACAGCCACACACAATAAAACTTCGTAGAATAAACTTGTCATTTGAATTAATTTGCTTTAATAAATTTTACATTTGTGTTTTCCATGACTAAATTATAAAACCAGATAAAATAGGAGTCAATTATTATTTTAAAACGTATTGAACCATTAAATGACTTGTTAGTATGAAGTACCTAAGCAGGGCCGTAGCCAGAGTTGAATTTAAGATAGGGCAGCCGTAATTACAGGTAGGGAACAAGTCAAAAATTAACTTGATCTAATCTGTATGCGGATGGCGCAGGACCGGTCATTTTGGCACTCTTTGGGGGAAGCCTATGTCCAGCAGTGGACGTCTTTCGGCTGATATGATGATGATGATGATGAATCTGTGTGAGGCAGTTTCTTAAGGTAGGGCATTGCCCCATAATGCCCTCCCCCCCCCCCCCCCCCCTAGCTACGGCCCTATACCTAAGTCTAATATCACGTGTCGAAAATTAAACATAAAAAAATTAAATAGTTAAGTGACAGAATAAGCTATTATTTTATTTTGCAATTATTTGTTATTTTCTCGCAATCGAAGTGAAAAGCAGTGTGTATAACTCGGGCATAAATTAGCCATTTAACCCCTCGACTTAACTATCCACCCCCGCCGGTGGCTCGGGTGGATATAAACGTCTCTGGTTAAATGGCTCGTTTTACGCGCTTGTTGTACAATCTACTGTTCTTGAAGAGTTAAGTAAAGATGTTTCGTCACTGTCACTACTCATTTTCTTAGTTTTTATTTTAGCTTTATGCAGCTTGGCTTTGTAAAGAAAAGATATCACACCACCGGCGTCCGTAATGTTGCAGTCAAGTGTGAAGTTATAATATCCATGGTAACCGGCCAAAGTCACCATGACAAAATGACAGTAAGAGAGAGAACGGAAGTAGGAGATAGGTAGTATGAGTCCACCATAGCAAAAGCACAGATAGAAAACTTGTCACTTGTCAGATTTGATGCTGAATTTGAGCAAATGGACGTCATTCAACTTTTTGTTCCTAGTTGCGCGACACTGGCTGTGTCTGGACGACTCTACAAACGCCAACGACCGTTCCATAAGTAAGTACCTGAGTAAAGTGTGAAAAAAAAATGTTGTTTAAGCCTCTCACAGAATGGCCGCGTTGGTCAATAGTAAATAATTATGCTGCCGAATCACGAGGTTGTGAGCGGTTATACTCTAAGGCAGTTCGGTGTAGGTACGACGACGAGCGAAGCGAGGAGGAGTGTTAGGAAAAACTGCTACCCTACAGCGCGCGAGCCGAGCGAGCGAAGCGAGCGTGCCGCGGCAGCGGCCGGCGAAGCGCCAGAACCGACTATACGACAAGTACAACCGTCACAACCTCGTGATTCGGCAGCATACAGATACTTTCGAACACAATTATCTCGGTAAATACCGATCTGAGAGAAAAAAATTAAAGTATAAAACATGCTTATCTTTTCGCATTTTTTATGATAGGAAAAGAAAATTAAACAAAAATGAAAATTTAAAAAACTGAGAAATTTTCGAAGTCCAAAAACCGGCCACCCTTAAAAAACTGAGAAATTTTTTAAGTCCAAAAACCGGCCACAACCCCCCCCCCCCCCCCTCCCTCCCCTAAAGACACCTCCCCCCCCCCCCCCCCCCCCCAACACTTACATATGGTTGCGCCCCCTTTGCTATACCTTGACCGCTACAGTTAATGAAGATTTTCCTGGAAGTGCGAATAACCAATTCTCGGGCATCATTCGGCGGTTCGTGGTCGCGGCCGCCATTATACTTTGTACTGCTCCAGCTATCACCCAGTGCATTGTGAAGGCCTTCTACCGTACATCATGCTAATAATACTGTTTAATTTATAAACCTACTGACTCTGGCAAAGGCCCTAGAGGCTGCCATCGAAGCACACAGCCAACGAAGGCCAGCGAAACCCATTCGATGGCGTTTGTTGGCCTGGTGTTGTACGCACCTGAACGAGAACCAACGAACGTGCGACAGCCAACACTGTAAATCGTTCGTTGGCTTGGTGTGTACGCAGCATTAGGTGTGCGGTATCCTTCATGCCGTAAAAAATGCAGTTACACTTTCTATAATAAGGAAGGAAGTAAGTAGGTATCTTAACATAATTCTCATCTTATAGCCAGTTTCGCCGGGCAGGCGGGCACTCGAGTAACGTCATCTAGTGAAACAGCTGCCGCGGCCTGATAAGTAAGTGTCGGTAGCAATGGTGTGATAAAGACGATCTACCTAGACGTTTAGAGTTTAGAGCATGTTGATTTGCGCAGTTGTTGGCACATTGCAATGGTCGAGGGAAGTGAAGTGAGATATTACGTCTGGTTATAACAGGTGGCGCTGATATCAATAATTTATGTTCACTTACTTCATAATCACAAGCTATGAAAACATTGCTATTATGCTATCATTTGCTATTAATAGAGTTCTAACCTAAAAAATATACCTATGCATGCATATTGAAACATCTTACATACCTCTATATAAGGGTAAAGTGTTACTTTCTCGTTCCTCGTATAATAATCGCCCACGTTGAACTTTAATTTGTAAGTTCCTGCACTCATGGAGTCCTTAGTGAAGGGAAATTGGATCCTTCCATCTCCCGTCGTGACGGTGCTGTGCCATGCCATCCAGGAATCTCCCTTCTGCTTGAACAGTTCTGTGAACAGCTGAACCGCTGGTCGCCCAGTGGAAGTGTCGAGGACGTGTGACGTTAGAACGGGGCGCGACATAGCTGTGTGCTCTTGAAGAAGGTTACAGTAACAATGCAATATATCAATGCCGGCTGGGTTCAAATCGCTGACACTAAGTAGTTGTGGTTAAGATAATATTATCGCTGCAACGTGGGATGCCGATAGCAGAGTTCGTGTTACAATTTCCCACACCACAAAATATCGTTGTGATAGGTAGCAATTTATAAATTAATTAGTTAATTATGCTAGTTTGTGGCTCATTTCGAACTAAGTAATGGTATCATTTAGATAAGTATGGCTGCTACAGACATTAGTGACGTAGGTAAGTACCTTAATGTATGGAGTTCACCCTTAAAAAAAATTTTTACCTACTCATTTCATTACAGAACTAGGCTAACATAATTTACTTTAAAAACAAAGTTTTAACCGAATTCAATTCAGTACTCCGCCAAGCCACATGAACATTACCACATTTCTTTTGCAATTTACCACATGAACTGATTTCCGAGAGCAAATGCGTTGATTATTAGAGAAAAAACCAAATCACTGTATGTAAGCCGATAATATTTGAGGACTTCCGTCGATTCCTCAAGGATCTCAGAATTACCCTTGGCACTTCATTGTTTGCTATTTCAACGCAATCATATCAGAATCTGTGACGTACTTTTATAGTTTGAAGTAGGTACATCATTGAGAAGTTCCACAAGCCATCTGTGGTCTTCATCATCACTTCCACCATCACCAAATTTATGATTTCCGGGTGTAAATACACGAGTTATAATAGAAAATACCGAAATTACTACACGCGTGCCTAATATATTTGAGGAGTTCCCTCAATTCCTCATGGTTTCCATCATCCAACTGTCAACAATGAGACCAATCTGGAAGCATATACTTTCAATTAAAAAAATAATTGTACGAATCGGTTCATAAATGACGGAGTTCTGAGGTGACAAACATTAAAAAAAAAAAATACATCCGAATTGAGAACCTCCTCCTTTTTTTGAAGTCGGTTAAAAATACACCTATCCTCCAAATTATATTCAAATAAGTATACTTTATAGTTTTCGAGTAAAATGCCTGTGACATACGGACAGACAGACGGACATAACGAAACTATAAGGGTTCCGTTTTTGCCATTATAGCTACAGTAGACGGCAAACTTCGTGCGCAAATGACCTTGCCTGCGCAAAGGCGAATTGTACGTGCAAGCTGCCCCTCCACTTCCCCTCATTTGCGCACGAAGTTTGCCGTCTACTGTACGGAACCTTAAAAAACGAAGTAGGTCGACAAAAATAAATGTAATTATTGAACCTGCTCACACAATTTCACGAGGGTCGGTTGAGAAACGCGACCTGTAGAGGAGAACAGCCGGACAGACGCCATGCATACGAAATAATTTTGACCCAAGCTGAACAAAGAACTTTGTTCGCTTCGCTCGCTCATTCAATTAAGACTGACTGTTAGTTAGAAAAGTATAAAACCTTAGTAGGTAGTGTAGGTACCTACTTATTTTATCTACCTAATACTTAAGATAATTGGACTTTTATCGAAGGACCAAAAATAACCCACATTGTATTGTCCATAAATAATTTTTATTTTGTCTAAGCTTCTAGCTGTGAACAATACAAACCGTTTCCCTCTTTGATGTTTGAATAAGGAGTATTTAAATGTACCTAACTATAATAGGTACGCCCTTTTGCTGAAAAGGTGCCTCCACTCATACCTACTTAATACTCTTGAACTCTCTTCGCACTATTCTTAATGTAAACATTGGGATGGAGCACGCCAGTTCTGTGCTTGACGACGCTGCTATCTGTATCATCACCGTTCTTGACCAGTTTGCCTCTGAGCTGATCGGTTTCTTGACTATAGTTTGGCAACCTGGGATCCCCGTGCCTCGTATAGTCTATCTGCCACATTGGCATGTGGTTTCCTTCTTTCTTAAGTCTGAAGTTATCAACTTTATTAGTGTCCATGCGAGGGTTCTCTTCGGACATTGACATTTTACCTTGAGATTTATCGATGTCATTTATTCCGTTCCTGTCCTTATATCTGATCTTATGTGGGAAGTACTTTCTGATGTTCTTGCGGCCAGGTAAAGCGTGATGTCGTTGGGACCGCTCGTTTCCCGCGTCCGACCAAACAGGTTTAGGTGTGACAACTTGTAGTTCTTTACTGTGTTTATGTTTTTCTGTGAAGTAACCCGTGTTTTCTACATCCAGATATTGAGATAATTCGACGCTGTTGACAACAGGGGGTGTTTGGTGCTCGGTCGTCTGCACGTCGGTGACGTTCTGAAGTTTACGTTGCTTCTCGTTCAACAGTCTCACGGTTCTTAGAATGAGTTTCCTGAGCGCTTCGTCTTTAGTGATGAGTTTACATGGGATGGATGGAAAGTTTTTACAGAGCACGTTCCGCATGATATCCACTGTTCGGCCCTTGGGATTGTGGTAGTTCGAAACCATTTTGGTCATAAGTGCGTTGTTTCTGTGGATCATCCCGCAGTTGCGTGAGATGGACAGGCAGAATAGTAATAAGAGGGACAAACTGTTCTTCATTATGAATCTGTAACAACGGTTGATTACTATACTAACAAGCTGTAAACATGTTTGATTCCATAACGGAAAGTAATTTAAACTGAGATGTTGCGTTTGCAAGGGTAGGTATTTACTTTATGATCGGTTAAGTTCTACTCGTCTACTAGCTATACTTAGATCTCAATAAGTTAGTTCTTTCTCCAATATAGTTATGTCACTACTAACGCTTACCTGTGGTGTTCCAACCGCTGCCCTTGCAGCACTCACCTTTTGGTAGCTTAGATTTTCACAATACCCCAATACCTACACACAGTATAAGAATCAAAAGCAGCATAGTGACTACCTAAGATAACAGCTTTAAAACACAAAAAATCACAAGATGTGTCTAATTATCCGGTCGCTATGATGTCTCATCATGTCGTTCTATGTATGGTTTCTACTTGTACCTAATCGCAATGAGTCCTAAGTCTATATATATGTTCTGGAGACTCATCTCAGTTGCTGTTGTTCTATAATGGCTGTTAGGTTGAAATAGGTGCAAGTAATCAACGAATTGTACCTAAATATTTTCGGTAATTGTAATTGCCAAAGCGTCTTTTCAGTTTGTATAATACTGTCAATATTAGGTACTTCTATTGTAGGTACGCAAAGAGTTGTTTGTAAACGTGTAGCACGCGACCACCCGGTATTTGATAATTCCGTTTTATTGCCTAAATGTAGCCATTTTGGCTTTATAAACAACAACCAAGCTGTGTTTGCTGTTGTGTGCTTGAGATTGTGTCGACTCACCTCACCACTCCCTTGGATAACTTGACTCCGTGATAAGTAACAATTGATCGTAATCCGAGGCCAGACTTCTACTGGTTTTCTGCTACATTGAGTTGTCGGTAGGTAAATGTTAATGAATACCCAGTTGCTGACATCGTTCACTGTACGCGCTATAAGCTGACACAATCACACAATACGTCGATGGCATCAGGCATGTGAGAAATCATTTGATCTAACTATTTTTATTTTATGATTGGATTTACTTAGTTATAATGACATTAACTTAATGAATATATTGCTTCAAATATTTAGCAGTAAAATTAGGTATGGTTGGCTAAAATCTAAGAAAATAAAACTTTCAGTGGCAGGCAGCATTGCGCTAGGTAGGCGCTCTACAGGCTGGCGTCCACTAGGCTCGCCGTGGCGACGCCAGCCTCACTAGTTACATTTCTCCGTCTCAGGTTCGGCTATTGCACGTAGAACCGATGGCCGTTGGGGCGGAAAGGTTCTCGAGTGGCGACCACGTACCGGAAGGCGCGGCGTGGGTAGGCCTCTGATGACCTGGTAAAGGTCGCGGGAGTCCGCTGGATGCGGGTGGCGCAGGACCGGCCATTGTGGCACTCTTTGGGGGAGGCATATGTCCAGCAGTGGACGTCTTTCGGCTGATATGATGATGATGAGGTTCGGCTAAAACTCTTTCGTATGTCGAGATGTCCGGCTGCTATCCTCTACGTGTCGCATTTCTCAACCGATTCTCGTGGAATTTTGTGAGCAAGTTCAATAATTATATTAATTATATACAGTGTAGCGCAACTAGGAACAAAAATATGAATGACGTCCAACGTCCAACTGCTCAAATTGAGACACAGACTAATACAGACCGGCAGTATTAAGCAATACCATGTTTCATACAGTTGTCTCTGTCAATTCTTATGGACAGCTGACATGAGTTAGAATGAGACGAATATTAAGTTATTTTGAGGCTTTACCGAGCTGTCTCCAAATACTGTCAACCGAGGCGTTAAAAAAAGTAAACAAAATACCGACCCGTCAAAGTCAATCAACGTCAAATATTAGATTATTGTGAGATTATTTGAAAAATATTTTGTGTTTTGTGTGGCAAAAGTGTAAGATACAATTTATATGAAGTGGCAAAACTGGCAAAATGTCTTGTGTAGTTCCATTTTGCCGGACTTACTCCAAAAAGAAAGGCTCCGGAGAAAAGACTGGTTTTCATCGGTAAGAACCTTTTGCTTATTTTTCAAATATTTCGTGTACATTACGCAATATAATGGTCTGGGATTACAGCAGATGCTGGATATTATCAAATAAGTACTTTTTACATGGTTTCAAGTTGATCTTATTGGGATTTTTGGTAAAAATACAATTGTCGTAAACACGGGTAGTGTTGTAACTAAATTAAAATATATATGTCGATATTTTATCGACATGAATTATTTATGTAGGCGTTTAGACAAAATATTTTGATGTTACACGTAGTTAACTGTTAAGTTCAGGTTTCCGAGAAATAACCTTCGACAAAAATGGATTAATTGAAATGTTTTAAGTTGCGTATTTAATGTCAGGCTTGGACTTTTCTCATAGCTTACATTAGTGACACTCGATGACTTTTAATGTGTTTATCGGTGCCATTATAACTTACTTTAATAACAAAAAGTTTTTTACGTCATACCTGGCCATAAAGTAGGAATTACCGCACGCTATGCGTGCGGAAAACCCCACTTCCTGGACTGATAGAGACGTAAAATGTTGTACTCACCACGGGCGGTAATAAAGAAAGCCTCAGAGCGCATATTTATCGCCCTTGCCTTCGGCTCGGGCGTCAAATACCTGCGATCTGAGACACTCTTTGTTTAACCGCCCTAGGTAAGTAATGTACTAAACCGACTTCAATTCAATACTTCACCAAGGTACAGAAACATTTCCTTTCCACAATACCACATGAACTGCTTTCCGAAAGCAAATGCCCGAGTCACTATTACCCAAATCGTTTCAAGTATGCCTATACAATTTGAAGATATCCGTCGTTTTCTCCAGGATCCCATCATAAGATGAACCACTGGGAAAGGATACCCTTTCTAACAAAAGATATTTTTCCATATTGGTCCACGCGTTGGGATAATCGAGAAACATACATAAAAAATAAAAAAAATCCGACGAATTGCCAACCTCATTTTTTGAAGCCAGTTAAAATTAAATTAGTTCCACTAAAAATCCACAAAATGGCCAGGGTTAAAAAAAACTTGTCTGACTACCTATGTATTTTCATAAATTTATTTGTAGCGAATGTCTAAATCTTGAATGCAGTGTATTATTTTCGTAGTACTTAATGGATTTTGTTTTTAATTCGGTAAGTACCATATGAATTTTGTCATAGTATGGATGGGAAGATGGATAGAGTATAGTTACGAGTATCGCACATTACGAATATTTAAACAGAAATATCGATATCGATAACTTGTAAGGTAATATCTTTCGCTGCACTAAATCTCAAGCGAGTGAGAGAGCGAATTACATCGTGCGAGCGAGAAAGCGGAGACAATGACGTATGAAGACCTGGCAGATTACGTGTTTCTATCCCTTTCTTACTCGTTGTTCAGTACGTTAGTGTGAAGAGATCGGATGTATAGAAAACGTTCAATGTATTAGGGCCTATCTGCCTTTCTCTGTAATCTGTGAATTGAGATCAAATCTGACAAGTTCTGACAAGTGACAAGTTTTCTATCTGTGATATTGCTATGGCGGACTCATGCTATCTCCTACTTCCGTTCTTTCTCTGTCTGTCATTTTGTCATGGTGACTTTGGCCGGTTACCATGGATATTATAACTTCACGAGAAAACATGTGTGTGTCAAACAAACAATGCTTTTGACGAAATAAAATTAATAATTATCTTAAAATACAACACATAAGTATTAATAACGAAATATCAAGCGCCAATATTGATTTACTTATGATAAACAACGGTTGGTACTTGGATAAAACCTACAAGCGCGAGGTTTCTTAGTTCGAGAAGAATTCATTGCGACCCGCAAATATAGTCAAAGTCAAAATATTTTTATTCAGTTATATGTGTGCAGATTGGTGAATTTTTGTAAACTGTGATTTGGTAATAAGTGTGAAATAAACTGTATGAAATATTTGTTCTCCTTTTATTATTTAGGTATGAAATAGATATGTGTAGGTACAGATTGGTGAATTTTTGTAAATATACTATGGTCTATGATTTTGAAATAATTGTGAAATAAACTGTATGAAATATGTGTTCTCCTTTTATTATTTCATTAATCGGATTAGTTTTAGATTTTGTAAAGCAATTTTCTGTTCATGCAGTGGGCCCAACGACGTACCTAATCATAATTTATCGATATCGATAACGTTGGGTTCTAATATTATCGATATCGATAACGTTAAGTACTACAACCCTACTATCGTCCTCGTTCGTTAGGTTGGTAAGTCTACTTCCGTATTAGCGTTTATTTTTATTGGTATTGTGGTATTTCAAACTAGCTAAAGTTCGAATGAGTTGTCATGTCAAAATCAAATGACAATGTCACTGTCATCCAAAACCTTGTTCGAAGCAATGACCAAAGAAACTAAAGGACGTGAAGTATCAACAAAATGAGCGTGCCAAGTATACTGTCATATTGGCGTATAACATGGCGGATGTCGTGCTGTTCTGCTATCGATAAAACAGGGAACATGTTTATCGATAATATACGAGTATAGACAGATCTCAGAACGTACTGGTTTCCTGTAATTAAGTATTATTAAGTTATTAAGTAGGTACATTATTTAAGATGATCTAAATGCTACTGTATTTTTACAATAATTGTTGTATCAGGCATTACTAAGCGGAATTCCATGATTTAAGTTACTAGAAAAATAATTATTTGCTAGCATTGTGTGTGACGTTAAATAAGTGTATTTTCTTTTTTCTTTAATTTTTTCTATGGCATCAAACATGGGCAAAAAAAGAATGGCTCAGTAATTTTTTCTAAGCAGCAAACAGTGTCTTCATCTAAATAAATTTCTAATAATTTCCATTCCAGCTTCTGTGATACCTACACTACAGACTGACAGGCAGGCAAACGAACGTAAAGTTATTGTATAGTGTCAGTATACCCTACAAATACAAAGTTAACTACTCAAAAAAACGACAAGATACCAATATATATTTTGATGGCAGTGCACCATCTCGTAGTCTAATAACATTTAGGGTTTTGTTGAAGCATTTCTGACCAAAATGTAGAGAGCAAATGTAGGTATATTTCTTTTACATTTTGCCTTATATTTTAAGGTCCAATTGCCTCCAACCTTTTTTTGCTTAGCACAATCGCTTCTTGATAACCTTTATAAATAGCTATATTAGCGATCAATGAAGCCTGTTTAGTTCCAAGGTAGTACCTGCCTACTATACAATTTTACCAATCTTGACAACCCAGACGGTTTTTCAGGTTTTTTTAAATGCAAGATACTGTCTCGAGATCTCACTGGTTATAGAAATAGAAAATTCGATGATGCGAATGACGTCATCGCCATTCAGTATCGATATTTTCAAGAACAACCCTAACTGCCACTCAAACGTAACTTTAAGTACAAAAATATCGAAAATAAAGCTAAATCCTATTACAACACATAACTAATCTTAATCTGTGTACTCATTACAACATAATGCAAATGCTCAGCTCTCGATAATGCTTAAACTATCCAATATTTCAATAAAAATACATTACATACCGGTGCAAGGATAAACTTTCCTGATTTGGGCCTTTTCTTAAGCCACATCCCATTATTGCATCTGGGCATGGTCACCACATTCCACTAATTGTGCTCTTTGGGCTTTATGCAGTTTACAATGTTAAATTAATAGTTATTTTATTATTTTGGTATGTTTACATCATTCGTTGACATATGAAGTACCCACTAAACTGACGGGAACTGACATTTCGTGGCGCGTAAAATGGCGATTTTAGGCCACACTTGACATTTGATCATCAACTTTCGGTTCTGACTGTTATACTACCATCTCTTTTTTGGTAGCCAAATGGTGCTTGGTTAAAATGAGACAGAGTTATTTTTGGAAATTTTATGTCTAAACAAATGATATTTGAAAAATACACCCTGTCCATAGGTTTTCCTATGTTCATGGTTCGAAGTCCCGTCTCTTATTTATATTCTCTTTGATTATATATGTAGATTTTTTGTTGATTCAGTGTTGCGAAATTAAAAAAGAAAATGAAAAAAGGACGGTTGTGAGTTCTTCAGCTCATAGAGCCATTATTAACCGTTTCTTGCATGTTATCGGCTACGACAACATCAATACATCAACAATAACAATTATACAGAACAATAACATGATAGGTAAAGGGTAATTCTCAAAAATACCGCCATCTATTATAACTACAACTAAACGTTCACAGCACCATCTAGTGGTAAATAGCAAATCCGTATAAAAGAACCTCGAACTTTGTATACCTTATCGTAACCAGCTAGTCTACGCTAGATGGCGCTAGTTAACACAATATCAGCGTCGAATGATGTTTTATTTCTTTTCACCTTAAGAGTGTTGTATAACTGCATAAATATATATACTATTGCCTCTCAGCTGCAGAGCTCGCTAATCTGTTTCCGTAAAATGGGGTGAGTAGGGTCAAAACTGACATTCAAACCTCGATAACATTTTATTTTTACATATGCAAACTGAATGGTGTATAATAATAAGTGTTCCGGACTTTGTATTTTAATTTTAATTTGGGTAGTTCCATTTCATAACTTTGACGATAAACAGGAAAACCCACCTCACACCGTAGTCCCTCGTAATTGGGGTGAGCTGGGTTTTCATATAAAGGTGATTTTGGAAGATTGTTGGAACTTTTTTTTTTAATATGAGTATGACTATGGCTCCATTTTAAATTGGAATACTCGTACATTATTTTTGTAGCAGTAGCCTTAAAATCCCATCTCACCCCCCTTTCAACCCTTCTCTCCCCATTCATAACCCAACTCTCCCCGCGAACCCTACTCACCCCATTTTACGGTTCTTTAAATAAATAATTTTTAAAAATTCCCAAAAACAAAATATTATGTTATGCACCTAATTATCGTACAGTGATCATAATATTTCACGAGAATCGGTTGAGAAATGCGACCTGAGGAGAACAAATGAAATGATTTTTGTCCATGCTGAACCCATAAATTTCGGGGCTTCCTGATACAGGTATTTCATATTTAATAGGAAGCCCCTACCTTGTAATAGTTGTAATCAACTTAAATATCACTGTGTGTTAGGAAATAAATATTTTTTCATATTTAATTTTATTTTTTATTTTTCATAAATTGAAACGGAGAACTTCGATCGCTTCGCTCGCTCGTTCAACTATCTTTCAGCCACTTTCAGTAGGTATTTGGTTTTGACCTGGCCCCGTAGCATGGATGGCGTTATCACGCGATAAGTGATAGGATAAGCGCGTCGTCTCATTCTATCGAACGGTGTCAGCCAGGGACGGCAGCTCTATCCTATCACTTATCGCGTGACAAGGCCATCCATGCTACGGGGCCTGAAATGAAGTGGAGCCATTTTTCTTTCAATACGGAACATTACGCAAAACTCCACGTAGGGGGTGACACTAGCAGAGTTGGCATCTCCTTCCCACTTGCGGTATTGTCTATGCATGCGTCCTTGTCACTCATTTGACAATCAATTAAATGCATGTGCGTGTGAGTACCTATCTTCCTCTACTGGTTTACGGTTTGTGCTAGTGCTGCACTATGGCGGCAGAACATTGCAGTAATGTTCCCTATTACTTACCCTTTACTTGGCAAGTTAAAAAAATATGGTGAGTTCAAGCCTCTTTGCGGATTGTAAATAAAAAAAACTGTGTCTAAAAATAATCCAAAAAGGAGCATCAAAAATCTAGTAAAGTATCTTAAGATAAATACCTACTAAAGAAGGTTCGTCAAGAAAAGGGTAAGTCTAGTGCTTTTCTTTTATAATCCGATCCCACGAACCTAATAAGCATTCCAATTAATATATAATAAGACTTTTCAGCTGCGTCAATTATTTATGAAAACTATAAACAATTTCTTTAGTTACTTACGTTTTGGGTTTAAGACGGCGAATGAGACACTTTCCGTGATCCGTCTCATCGATCGTCTCAAAAAATATGTTAAAAATCCGTGGTAAACTGACACTGGCAATGATATTGGCAGCTGCAGCAGCTATATTAGTCATTGCCACAGGGTCAGATATTTAAAATATTTTTTGTAATATGAGACGGATCCAGAAAAGTGTCTCATTCGCGGGTCTAAACCCAAAACGTAACTGAGGAAACTGTTTATATTTTTCAAAAATTATTGACGCAGCTGAACCTGTTGCTGAGTCATCGAGGTCGCTTCTCTTCATGGTGGGGCCATGGTGAAGCCACAAAACTCGGCTTAGTAATCAGAGGCAACAAGACATCAAGTGCGTTCATTCAATCTGACATCCTAATCCTCCGAATGATACAGATGGCAGCTGACGTACCTAAACTGTTTTGTGGCTAGAAATACCACATAACCCATAATTACCCGAAAACTAAGAACGTGGTTCGCAGTTCACGAAAAAAAGTCCTTCCTCGTAACCAATTGGCTTCGAAATGGGAAAAGAAACCCATTTTGAAACTGACTGTGAAACCAAAATCTTTAGTTACCTACCTATCTGATTTCGATACCGAGAATTAAAATGGCTTTTTAGCAACATAGACTGTTAGATCTTGATTGATAATCAACCTGGACATCCATAAAACCAGTGCCTATGTGTGAAGTGTGTGGGTCCCAGCTGGGGTGGCTATAATCCTGAAATCTAGACAAGAAACCACGAGGAGAAAGCGCAGCTGGATTCATGAGGTTTGTTAGGCACAGTTTCCTTTTCAATGCTATTTGTTGCTCAATATTTCTATCCGCCGGTAGAAACGGGGACTTCGGTGTCTTTTCAACCAACCTTGAAGACCTTAAGGGGCCCTGCGCATACTCGTACCTACTTACGCACTTTACAGTTGCTCGTGAAAATGAAAAGCACACGCACACTCCATTCCCCTCGATCCATTGTCTCAACAACTCAACATAGCTAATAATGGTACAAATATACTTAGTAAATTAAAATAATCAAAACTACAGTGCAATTTGATTTCTATTCGAGTTTCTTTCTTAGTGGTTCAGGGCATGCGGCTGTCGGGGGTTCAAATCCCGGCTCGTACCAATGAGTTTTTCGGAACTTATGTACGGAATACTTATATGTATACCGTTAGCTTTTCGGTGAAGGAAAACATCGTGAGGAAACCGGCCTAATCCCAATAAGGTCTAGTTTTCCCTCTGGGCAGAGGGCAATCGCTTTCGTAAAGCTAGTGCCTGTGTCAAATCTTGGGGTTAGGTGTCATAACGGACCCCGGGGTCCTTTAGGGCACAACCGGGAAATCCTCTAGGTGGATGATGATTCGAGTTCCTTTCAAAAACGTAGGATGCAATACTACAACGTCTAATCAAATGTTCCGTATATTTCTGGGAGTCTAAGTACCCATTTGAACCTTTAATATCAATAGGGGTGTAGACTCAAAATGTATTATTACTCCAAAAGAAAGAAGGCAAAAAAATATGTCTAGTGACAAAAATCCCATTCTGATATCTCAAAAAATTACGAAGCTACAACTGATTTAATATTGCTTGTTAGAGAGAGGCGGACGAACCCTAGGGGATCGTGACGTCACGGCAGTCGAGCTTCATAGTAAATGACAATCGTTTCATACGTAGATAGAGGATTATATAGATGGCGTCCTAGCGTATACCCAAAAGGGACGATGGTAAATTAACCATACTAAATTAAGAAGTATCAGAAGCTAATACATTCTTGACGTCTAATGTCATTTATAATTTAGTCGTATTATATCGGTCACGTCATGGTGGTGTCAGTTTCAGTACAAATTTTGACAGGTGTGGTGGCAAACAAGCTGGTGGCAAACAAAAAATCCGTATACGCGATTAGGGACAGAAAATATGACATTGTATCTCGTTCCCACTTGCGGTATTGCCTATGCATACATCTTTTTCACTCATGTGTGTATGTGTGGGTGACTCCCTCTATCTATTCTACCTCTATGATTTCATATGAAGGTGCGTTTTGCGGAAAAGGGACAGAATATACTCCCTGTTAAAACTTTGAACACTTATAACTTTGTGATAATTTAGTCCTCTGTTTTCCTTTTTTCTCCATTAGACAATATGTTTAATCCTTTTTCGAGAAATTTTATCATTATTGGTTATCTAATTCGGTGTCTACCTACACCCCTATTGATTCCAATAAAATAGCCTAACCTAACCTACTCGTATATACAAATAAGCTAATCGCCCTAGTCCACGTTACACTAACTAGTGTATGACATGCGCACTTTATGTCATAGCAATATGGGTTAAATTCGAACTAAGAGGATATTTTTCATTAGAATTTAAGACATATGTCACTTTGACATAAAGTGCCCATGTCATAAACTACTGCAACTAGAGCGTTTACCTTAATGCTAATGCCACAGTATTCATAAATACTCCCATTAATAAGTTTCTATCAAAAATTTCATTTTTGGTACAAACTTTTATTGCCGGCTGTACTTTTCTGCATACCATCATCAACTACTCATTGAGACGTTTCTGACGAGCCCAAACTCGATGGGGTTGTGTCGTTTTATTGCGGAGGTCCTATGGCCACCTTCCAGCTCCACCATCAGATCCGCTCCAAGTCATCATACCAATTATTGCATTGTCATGCGATATACATATGCTTGCAAAATTTCAGCTCAATTGGATAGCGGGAAGTGACTGAAAAATGGATTGCAAATTTTGACGGACAACTTACATATTTACATACATACGAACAGTGCAAGTTAATATAAAGCTTGTAAAAAAAAATCAAGATGGAAATATAAACGCAAAGTGAAGGAGTTAGTAAATAAACAGTGGCCTGGTTAACACCGAGCAAGGGTGGCGTGGCGTCCGATCGGCGATACTTGTGGCGCGGCCGCTTACAATTCGTTCCCGGCTGCCCGGTGTGGAGACGGGCTCTTGCGTCACCGGAGATAGGTATACATTTTTGTAGATAGCTTAAGGACACTACATATGTATTATAACACTTTAAACTCTCGCGCTTTGTACACATATTTAAATACTGTTTAATCCGGGTCTAACGCGATATTTATTTACCTTTATTTCTGACGTTTCGACACGGGTTACACCGGTCATGGTCGCAGATAACTGTCGTCCCAGCAAGTTGTCAACAGAGATATATGGGTTTACAATATTTATACAAGGTGGAATGCAGTTGTGGGAGTGTTATATTGGCCAGACTAAGCGAAGCGTTCAAGAGAGAGTGAAGGAACATATAGCGGCAGTCAAAAATTGACAAATAAACAAATCCGCAATAGCGGACCACCTGCTAACCAGTGGATTGAGTTGCACAAGCCCGAAATCCTCTCTACTGAACGCCACTACTACCCGCGGATGGTACGAGAGGCAATTGAAATCAGGAAACACCCGAAGAACTTCAATAGGGATGATGGTTTCAATTTATCGGCGACTTGGGGACCAGTGATTCAGAAACTGAAATCTCGTATATCTTCGGATCTGTGAGCGGATACTGTAAGTGTTGTGTGCCGTGCCCTAGACAATTAACATTAAAATGGATGGGTAGTGGACTTATTTCGGATGTACCCTCCATGTTTTTATCGACTTTTGGAGGGTAGTGAAATATTGTAAACCCATATCTCTGTTGACAACTTGCTGGGACGACAGTTATCTGCGACCATGACCGGTGCAACCCGTGTCGAAACGTCAGAAATAAAGGTAAATAAATATCGCGTTAGACCCGGATTATACAGTATTTAAATATACATATGTATTGCTGTCTCATTCCAACTATAGCGAGTTGAAAAGACATACATACCTTTCATTCTAACTGTACTAAGTTGGTGTGACAAATTACGTCGTTTGTAGTGTCCTTAAAGCAATAAAATATACGTCAGATGTGACGCACTCAAAGCGGCGCTACAATACACTTCCGTCATTCGGCGTGATAAGTAGGTACCTACATCAGTCCGCGTGCCGCGCATGTGCCGCGTAGAACTGGGTTTCAATGGAGCTCAGGTCTAAATAGGTCTTAAGAGATTCTAGTTGAAATACTGCTTTAGCTAATACATTTACTGTGCTTTCGTAGCCATCTACGAGCTGCTACGGCGTAGCGGAGTGTGTTCAATATCGTGAACATACATACAAGTATTATTAATAAGTAAGTAGGTAATGCAAGTTGTAATTTTATGTACATTGTCTCTGTAGACCCAATAGTTTTCGAGATAAAACTTCGCAATTTTTTGCAATATTTTAGACGTCACTCGAACAACTCTAGCGGGTTGAAGTTCTAAGTATACCCATGGAGACTTGGAGAGTGCTAGTGTTGCGAAGTTCGAAAAATTATAAACGTTGATAGGTTTTATCTCAGAAACTATTGGACCTACAGAGACAATGCTAGTCTCATGTTGTAGCAAATCTAGTCTACTTTAAAAACGTTGAGAAGGTACTATCAAAAACTAGTCCTTTAGGGTTATAAATAATAAAAACTTTCGCGGTATTTTAGATTTTTGACAAAATTGCGCTCGGCGCTCGAGGTCACAAACTTGGATTATTCATTGGGCCAGCATCATAAACAAGCCTGCAAAAAATCAGAACTACCGGATTTGACGCAAGCTCTGTATAAAGTTACTGGACTAACTTGATAGTCTAAGCAACCAGATTTAATATAAAATCTGCAATAAAAAAATACCACTCACCAAAAGATAGGTGAAATATATGGTATTTGCAATATGTTTCAAGGTCGGTAAGAATGATTTTATGAAGAGTGTATTTATTAGAAGGCCGACGCCAAAGAGGGCTTTGATGCCTCAAATTTGTGCATATTTTATTTTATTTATTTATTATTTTATTTATTGAACTCGATAAAAATACTTATAGCTTATAGTTACATATTTTACCTCGCCAAACTGTATTCACAGTTTGTTGGCGAGTGATAAAAGTTAAAAGAAGCCGTCTCCACTCTCTCGATCTACTCATTGGCTGTCAGCGACACTCTCCCGGTAATTATTTTTATTACTCCCCCCCGCCGCCCCGCTGCCCGCTAAGCACCAGCGAATTTTGTTTTTTTTTCCTATTTTATAATGTGTCTGTCACCGGGCGCTTCATTTTAATTTCATATTTAATCTACGAGCTTTCAACGTGGTTTTTTTCTACCTAGGTGTACAAGTATGTTGGTCGGCACAGGTATGTCAGGTTTATATTTATATTTATTTAACAAAGAAGTTTTACAAATTATGAATATCCATCAGACACCAAACTAGGCTGAGCCTGTCTCTTGGTAGTCTGCGAGTGCGATTTACAGAATTGTAGGATGTCGTACATAAGTTTTTACTTACATAATACATATATCTATATTCTTAATTTATACAAAGTTTTAGCTTAGAATTGGCTTATATGGTCTAATGTAACTTGTAGCTCTAAAGTTAACTTCGCTTAAAATTTAATCCAATATTATTTATTCAGCAGATCGACTGTTAGCTTGTATATATGTGAGTGTGTGTGCGAGTGTTTGTGTGTAAGTGTGCGGGAGTTGTGTATAGATGGATGGATGTATAAGAGTTTGTGTGTGTGTGCTTGATTAAAAACATGAGAAAGTATTTGGCTGGGTGCCAATTTGACGGAACCAGAGTAGGTATCAGAGGCTCTAGTATAAGTTGTATCGATACAATACGTTTTCGAACGCGTTTGCGTTTAGTTTAAATTTGTATCGCAACGCGTAGTTCCTAATAGTTACCACCAGAGGCGCTATTCGCGTTGCCATAGAAATTTAAACTAAACGCAAACGCGTTCGAAAAAGTATTGTGTCGATAAAACTTATACTAGAGCCTCTGCTCATACAAGGCATTTTCACAAGGAATTCAGTTTCATCTTTTGACAAGGATAAAAGCCAGTTTTTCACAGCCCCTTGTATGTACGAGTATTAAGTATAGTTTATATAAAAGGTGTTTTTTTTTTTTTACTTTACTAGGGACGGCCCCTCATTTGGGACGCTACATGCGTTGACACCCTGGTGCCGTCCCACCTTGGCACTACATCTTTGAGAGCAGGCGGGACAGCTGCAGCGGCGGAGGCAGCAAAGTGCCGCAAATACATCGGCCTGACAGACCGGCATGTTTTTGCGGCTTTTGCTGTCGAAACCCTCGGACCCTGGAGCCCAGGCGCTCACCAATTATTTGGCCAATTGTCAAAAAAATTGGTCAAAGTATCCGGAGACCATAGGGCTGGCTCGTTCCTTGCCCAACGGATCGGCATAGCTATACAAAGAGGGAACGCAGCCAGTCTTATGGGAACCCTTCCGCAGGGATCCGACCTTGGGGACCTCTTTTGATTAAATTTATGTTTTGCCTAATTTTAGGTTTATTTAGTTTATTTAAGTTTTTTCTATAGTTATGTATTGTAAGTGGGTTTTTAACTGTCAAATAATTATGATAATAAAGATTTAAAAAGATTAAACCTTTACTATTATAGCGAAAATCCAAACTTCGGCGAAATTCGTTTTCGGAGATCAAAATCAAAATCAATGATTTATTCCGCAAATAGGCCGCAAAGGCACTTTTACATGTCAAATGATAATCATTTCAAAAATTGCAGATTACCAACCGATAAACGGTTTACAAACTTAATGTCTCTAAATGAAAACAAAACAAAAATGCAAAATATAATCCATTACATTCGATATCAGGTCTGTATCAGAATTAACAAGAAGTTAATTATATTAATTTAGTATCCCAGAGATGTATAAGGTCTCTGAGCGTCCAAATACAAATGAATAACTATCCTAATGTTCTTAGAGATGTATACGGTCTCCAAGCGTCAAAACAAACAAAAAAACATCAATGTAAGTAAGTGTAGGGTACCTAAAATACAGTCGCCATCACATGCATCGGAGCAAACAAGCAACTCACAAACATCTGAACACAACTCTATCTTCAAGGCATATGGCATCATCTTCATGTTCAGATATTTTTGAACAGCCTGTAGTGTACAGATGTATGTGATGGCGACTGTAGGTAAATTCACCAAAGTATTAACTATACCCTGTAAAAAGGAGAAACAGAGACAAAATAAATATAATAATAACACTAGTATTTAGGTAGTTATTATGCCCTTGAAAGCATGAACAGACCGGACTCCACAAACAGCACCCCATTACAGAACCGAGTTCTATGAATAGGTATCACTGCCTACTCCTACTACCTAGCACATCTCAATAACTTTCGCCTTAAGAATTTAATCTTTTAAGTGTCGTAGCTTCCAGAACAGGAGCGTGCGAATATTATTCTGATTTACCGAATGGAAACAGCGATTCAGATTCTCCGAATTTTTGATTTTAATAAGTTTAAATGAGTTCATGAATTATGAGTTACAGAAAACCATTTATTGATTGATAAATGAGGTCATCAGTCCACCTTGTCCTCAGTAAAATGTCGCGGGAGTCCGCTGGATGCGGGTGGTGCAGGACCGGTCATTGTGGCACTCTTTGGGGGAGGCCTATGCCCAGCAGGATCTTACATGACATGACTAACAAATCGATTGGACACATCAACCGTCACGTTCATCATCATCATCGTCATATCAGCCGAAAGACGTCCTCTCCGCGACCTTTACCAGGTCGTAACTGTTAAATTTTCAAAATGTTCCAAACCCACCACCCACCACAAATTTCGAAATTGTACATGAAGATGTACATTTTTAGGGTTCCGTAGCCAAATGGCAAAAAACGGAACCCTTATAGATTCGTCATGTCCGTTTGTCTGTCCGTCCGTATGTCACAGCCACTTTTTTCGAAACTATAAGAGCTATACCTACTGTTGAAACTTAGTAAGTAGATGTATTCTGTGAACCGCATTAAGATTTTCACACAAAAATCTAAAAAAAACATTAAGTTTTAGGGGTCCCCATACTCAGAAATGAAACTCAAATTTTTTTTTTTCATTTTTTCTAAACTGAATAGTTTGCGCGAGAGACACTTCCAAAGTGGTAAAATGTGCCCCCCCCCCCTGTAACTTCTAAAATAAGAGAATGATAAACTAAAAAAAATATATGATGTACATTACTATGTAAACTTCCACCGAAAATTGGTTTGAACGAGATGTAATAAGTAGTTTTTTTTTAATACGTCATAAATCGTAAACCGCAATTTATTTCACGGAACCCTTCATGTGCGAGTCCGACTCGCACTTGGCCACTTTTTAATCTAAGAATCACCAAGTGCAATTCCATAATACCAACCATGGTAAGTTTAATCAGGCAAATCGGAGCACAATTTTACAATATACCACCGACTTGGGCGCGAACTTGGAACAAAGGACGCCCTGTCTCCGTCACTCCCGAGTTGCCTTGTACGGCTGTCCTTGTCTAGTGAACTTATTGTAATAGTGCAAGTTAGCTGGAAGAAAGTATTGAATTATGGCGCCGTTAAGAGTTATACGAGCGGGGTGGTGCCTCTTGCTAACTTGTGAAGGTGTCTTATTCTTACTGGGATAGTACTTTTAAGGGTTGTCCCTTACCGACAAATGTTTCATCGAATGTATGTTTCGCAGTTTTCTGTGAGAATGATCGTTTTTCGATGAATTAAGTGACATCCCTTTTAAGTTGTCCTTAATGTACCTCTATAGGCACATTAAGGCAATGATTAGATCTACACACCTTGCAGTTTATCACGACAACTAACAGAGACGCAGCTATAGTTGGTATGAGAGAGCAACACATACCTTTCATTCTAACTATAGCTGCGTCTGTCAATTGTTATGACAAATGGAATTGGTGTTGTGTCATTGTGTATGCCGCTCATGCAACGCCCAAAATCGATCACCACAGGTTCTATTACTAGAGTTACGGCATAGCATACGTAGCGGCCCTACGCAGATATTAGTTATGTTTTCAGGCAACGAATTGTCCTCATTATGTCTAGAACATGAAATTATTCCTTTCTTCCAATTCCAAAAACAGAATCGATAAAAATACACCTAGTATACATTACAATTATAATTATCAAACCAGTAGGTCGATCACGTAACGCATTGTACGCGCGTCAAGTAGGTCTAAATGTCACTTTATATGGAAAATTGACAGTTAAATTGTACCGACGCGCGTTCGGAACGTTACGTAATTAACTACCCCTCTGCTCACGAAATTTCACGGGAATCGCCATCCACCGGACTTCGTTCGCTCCGCTCGCTCGTTTAAATAGGTAAGGGTATATTCCCTAATGTTTCCGACTTGTATGGGGAATACTCTGTTTTTGTTTTCCTCTGTAATTATAAAACTTCTAACCCTGCTACACTTGCAGTCCTTACCCTAAATGTGACAGAGTACCTATCTAAAAATGCACACATTCTTTTGTCACCTTTTTGCATTTTTCTCTATTACGATTTTTTACGCTCTATACCTACAGTGCTCACGAGACTTGAACGCACGATTTATTTTTATTTTTATTTAGCACTATTACCAAAATGTATTTAATTTTCTGTGGACTCCCAAACTTGTACAGTCCACAGTCCCTGTGTCCATTGCGCCGACAATGCGAGATTTACCGCCCCTGCGGCAGACGGAAGTTATTTATGCGACTGTACCCGTGTACCCGTTATTCAGTGCAGTGTAAAGTGCTAGTGAATCCTTTCCCGTTGTTAATGCCCTTATTTATGCAACGACTGTACATGGTGGGATAATTTGTTGCCAAAACGTTTTGGTGAGTTTTATGTTGGTTAAATTATAGAGGGGTAATCAAATGCAAACTTTGAAATTTTTTTTACTAATTTTATTAATTCTAGTAAAAATACTAATGATTCTCCTAACAAAAATGATGAAAAGAAAATAAGCCTTCCTTTCAGTACTCGTAAACCTCGTCATCATCCTTCTGGCGTTATTCCCGGTTGTGCCCAAAAGGAGCCCGGGGTCCGCTTTGACACCTAATCCCAAGACTTGGCATAGGCACTAGTTTTACGAAAGCGACTGCCATCTGACCTTCCAACCAACAGGGAAAACTAGACCTTATTGGGATTAGATCGGTTTCCTCACGATGTTTTCCTTCACCGAAAAGCTAACGGTGAATATGCCCATACATAAGTTCCGAAATACTCATTGGTACGAGCCGGGATTCGAACCCACGACCGCCGCTTGATAGCCGCATGACTGAATTACTAGCTAGGCTACCGTATCGTACGTGTTATTGATGTAAGTATCATGTCTAAATTTACCTAAGAGCTACTTCAGGGCAGACTGTGAATATCTACTTATTGCCTTACACATTCACTGTCAAAGTGGTTTTCCCCATACATAGTGGAAAGCGACTACGGCGTAGGCGCCCGCTAGGCCGGTTCCTGGCAGTGAAGTGTTAAGGACGGATTCGACCAAACAGGATTTAGGGTTACCTATCTGATTTTAAAAGTATTCACTGATAACAATTTCGTAGCGGTAGCGCTAACCTGAGCCCGAGCGTTAGGCTCGTAACGCCAAAACGCCACATGTGAAAAGTGGCCTATACCCTACATCAAAAACGTACACACTGTCTATTTGTATCGGAGTAAACGAGAGCGAGTGTTACTTGGGCGGCCTGGATTATATTTGTGAAATATGGCTCGTTAGCGGTTTAGGTATGAATATGTGGACTTCATGTTTTTAATTGCAGACCCATACGTCAAAAAAATAAGGACATAGAACCGTTTAAGATGATTTAATGGCAAAGTGCCTAAGCAGCAAAAAGCCACAACACGAGAAAAAAAAAAAAAGATGATTTAAAGACCAATCTTTGCAATTATTTTCTATCGAGCCGATTTCGTCCAATTATGTATCGAGGCCGTCTACGGTCTTGCAAATATGATGAACGTATAATTAAAAAAAAAAACTGTTTAATCAATTTCATTCAAATAATATCAATTTCAACAAATTAGGTCTTGGCAGCCTCTTAATCTTGGAATATATATTGTTTAGCTGAATTTAGTCTCAACTAAATGAACTAGTGTTTTTTTTTCGAGAAACTGAATTAAATTGACAAAAAGAATCTATATAATTATTGAACCTGCTCACAAATTCGTGTGACAAATGCGACATCCGGACATACGAAAGAATTTTAGCCCAAGCCGAAACGGAGAATTCTGTTCGCTTCGCTCGCTCTTCCAACTAAGTGGGGATTCTATATACCTAAGTAGGTAATTCTTGAAAACAAGTTATGCTATTGAAACTATTAAAGCACCCCCTCTCAGCATTATCGCCCCACAATACCCCGCGATAAATATGTTAATTCTCGCGGAAAATCAAAAACCAAAACTGGCATGTCAAAACGGATCAGCAAACTAGGCAATTTCTGATCTAAAGCGCACCATTCACTAACTAGTTAAGAGGTCCATACGAAAACTGAAATTAAGAGGTCCGACGATCGACTGATTCCTCCAAAGTTCAAAGTAAAGCTTGTTGAGGTCTGTCTGTTTTTCTGTATTTTTTTTTACAGTTCTCGTGCCGCTCAATGTGCAACATAATGTTCACCTATTCTACTTCAATGGAAATGAAACCATTTACACATATAAAGTCGCATTTCTTTTGTTTAGGCGACAGGAAGCTAGAGAGAAATTGTTTTTTTTTGCGTTTTACGTATGTCACATAATTAAATTATAGAATTAAAAAAGCGGCCAAGTGCGAGTCGGACTCGCACATGAAGGGTTCCGTGAAATAAATTGCGGTTTACGATTTATGACGTATTAAAAAAAAACTACTTACTAGATCTCGTTCAAACCAATCTTCGGTGGAAGTTTACATGGTACGTCATATATTTTTTTTAGTTTTATCATTTTCTTATTTTAGAAGTTACAGGGGGGACACACACATTTTACTACTTTGGAAGTGTCTCTCGCGCAAACTATTCAGTTTAGAAAAAAATTATATTAGAATTCTCAATATAATTTTTAAAGACCTATCCATAGATACCCCACACGTATGGGTTTAATGAAAAATTTTTTTTTGAGTTTCAGTTCTGAGTATGGGGACCACTAAAACTTAATGTTTATTTCGATTTTTGTGTGAAAATCTTAATGAAATTCACAGAATACATCTACTTACCAAGTTTCAACAGTATAGCTCTTATAGTTTCGTAAAAAAGTGGCTGTGACATACGGACGGACAGACAGACAGACAGACAGACAGACGGACAGACATGACGAATCTATAATGGTTCCGTTTTTTGCCATTTGGCTACGGAACCCTAAAAACGATAAAACCAAAACAGAGCGGCCAAAAAACTTGTAAGTAATTTCAAAGTGATAGGAAAAAAGCGGCCAAGTGCGAGTCGGACTCGCACATGAAGGGTTCCGTAAAATAAATTGCGGTTTACGATTTATGACGTATTAAAAAAAAACTACTGACTAGATCTCGTTCAAACCAATTTTCGGTGGAAGTTTGCATGGTAATGTACATCATATATTTTTTTTAGTTTTATCATTCTCTTATTTTAGAAGTTACAGGGGGGGGGGACACAATTTACCACTTATTCAGTTTAGAAAAAAATGATGTTAGAATCGTCAATATCATTTTTGAAGACCTATCCATAGATACCCCACACGTAAGGGTTTGATAAAAAAAATTGTGAGTTTCAGATCTGAGTATGGGGAAACCCCCAAAACTTA
Organism: Epinotia brunnichana; assembly: GCA_963854355.1. Lineage (NCBI taxonomy): Eukaryota > Metazoa > Arthropoda > Insecta > Lepidoptera > Tortricidae > Epinotia > Epinotia brunnichana. Next base: position 40,979,927 of record OY977937.1, on the reverse strand, counting down.
ATGGTTTTTTTCTATTTTTGTGTTTTTTTAATGCAGTTCACAGAATACATCTACTTACCAAATTTCTACAGTATAGCTCTTATAGTTTCGGAAAAAAAGTGGCTGTGACATACGGACGGACAGACACACAGACAGACATGACGAATCTATAAAGGTTCCGTTTTTTGCCATTTGGCTACGGAACCCTAAAAATCATTCATATTGCGAATGAAAGTAGTTGAAAGACTGGATTAACTTATTTAAAACATGTTAATTTAGAAAAAACTACTTATGAAAATTAAAAATCTGAAACTTAGTAAATATAAAGGCCTCGGCAGAGAGAACAATTTTGTATTGTACCCTTTGGCGTCGAGACCCTCGGTCCGTGGGGTCCCAGTGCGTAAAAGTTGATCGTGGAAATCGCGATCCGTCTGGTTGATGTAACTGGTGACCGAAGAGCTGGCGGCTTTCTCGCGCAACGAATCAGCATTGCAATTCAGCGAGGAAATTCCGCCAGCATTCTCAATACAATGCCTCAAGGGCCTTTTTTAGGTTTAATTTACTTTTGTTAGAAAATAAATATATTTAAAATAAAAAATAATAAATAATAAATAAATAAATAAATAAATATTATGGGACAATCTTACACAAATCAACCTAGGCCCACGGTAAGCTCAGTAAGGCTTGTGTTGTGGGTACTAGGCGATGATATATATAATAGATAAATACATATAGATACTTATATACATACATAACATCCATAACTCAAGAACAAATATTCGTGATAAACTCAGAAATAAATGCCCTGACCGGGATTCGAACCCGATTATTAAAAGTTTGTTTATCATTGAACAGCAGGCTTTATCTAATCCTGCGCGCGCGCCGGCACGCGACCGCCCAAGATGGCCGCCCTAATGGCGCTTTAAAACTCGTCACTTAATTGTGCGGTTTTAAACAGTTCACAATTGAACCGGGGGTCAAACTTAAACCAAAATAACTGCGACACTTAACAAGCGAAAACATACCGTATTTTCATATACTTTAGATCCATGGTCGTGACCGTTTAATTTTGTTTGTCACAAACTGACCAATTTATTTGGCTTTAAAAACATGCAACTCTCGCCTTTATACAAAAGAAATAGGAGCGAAGGCAAGATCGAATAAATTGGCGGGAGTATTGTGTTTGTTTGCGTGGGAAGGTTTGTGGTCTACGGTTTTATTTTAATTATTTAAATACTTACATTTTAAAGTTTTATATTCCTTGACGTGCCTTTAAAGTGACATAAAATAATAATTTACTAATTGGAATTAAATATTATATGCATTACGTAGTTCATGTAATGTCATGTCGTATCCGGAGCTCAGAACAGTGGCAAAGAGAATGGCGATTATTCCACCGACAAGAGCCCGGGTATTAAGAAACTGTAGTCAACTGAAGTACCTTTAAATGTATCCAGGATTCCATGTACATGATTTCATTGAATACTGTATTTCTCTCGCAAAAGTAGTTACGGGTTTTCACAGTAAAACGTAGGGCTTACTTTTTTAAATGCGTCCTACGTGAAGGTGGTTCCATTAAAAACGTTATTTGACATTCGCAGGCTAATAACGGCTTGATATTTTAAGAAACTTACGTAACAAACTTTCATAAATTGGCTTTCCATTTGCGCGAAATTCCCCCTTTCCTAGAATAAACTTGTATACCTACTTAAACTATGTAGAATAATTTGAGAAATTCGTTTGGGACGTGAATCGTGATAATAAATAATAAATAATAATAAATAAATATTACGGGACAATCTTACACAAATCAACCCAGCCCCACGGTAAGCTCAATAAGGCTTGTGTTGTGGGTACTAGGCGACGATATATATAATAGATAAATACATATAGATACTTATATACATATGTAACATCCATAACTCAGGAACAAATATTCGTGATAGACACACAACTAAATGCCCTGACCGGGATTCGAACCCGGGACCTCCAGCTTCGTAGGCAGAGTCACTACCAACTGGGCTACGGAGGCCGTTAAACCTGATACTTTGGGAAAACTATTATTCTGAAATTATACTACTTTAAAGTCTTTAAACAAGTTTATTCTAGGAAAGCGGTAATTTCGCGGAAATGGAGAGCCAATTTATGAAAGTTTGTTACATAGTTTTCTTAAAATATCACGCCGTTAGCCTGCGAATGTCAAATAACGTTTTGTATGGAATGTATTGTAGAAAGCGAACCACCTTGTATGATCAAACAATTCATATAAAACTTTATATAAAAGGACAGTTATTTAATTCCCGAACTAATCGCGGTCGAAAAATACCCAAACAAGAACAGTGCATCCAAAAAACAAACAGTATCTAACTCTCAATCAAATGCGCCAACTCGAGGTGATCTGCCGTCACGCCACATCACACCACACGTCACACGCCACACGTCACAAACCGCGCTGTCACTCCGCGATGGTCCTCGCACCGAGGGTCTTTCACGACCTTTGCCTCGCCTATTGTCCGCGCGGTGCAGCAGAATGCGGATATTGCGATGTTTCTTTTTACAGGCTTTTGCGGAGTACCTACCTAGACTACCTACGGTGTGTGTTGTGCTCAATATACATACGTTGTATGAGTAATATTGGAGTATAATAATCTGTTTAAAGTACCTATCAATAATAATATTATAAAGAGGAAAAGTCCATTAGATTGTAAGTTTGTATGTTTGTACTCGTATCAAGGGAGTAATCTGGGGAACTCTTCCACCTCAAATTAGATGAAAGGAAAGTCTAATTTGAGGTTTGAATTTTTCTGTTCACAGTTAGTGGTGCAGGGTGCAGCTGCAGCTGCATGAAAATTAATAATCCACCGATTTTCCAAATTTTTAGTCACCCGTTTTGTAGACAATTAGTTCAGTTTTTAAACAAGTTATTTTATGAAAATATATTTACGTATTCTTCGATTGTTTCAGTTATTTCTCAATACTAGCTGAGATGTATGTAGTTCACTCTGAACATAGCTATTGTTAGGGTTATTTAATTATTTGATTGATAGGTAATTTAATTGTGACATTTACGCTTTCAGTGTTCTAGTTCAACCGAGCCAATACGGGTTCCTCAATCGACAGTAAATCGGTAGTTGATGACGGCGACTGGTCCGATTCGGTGCAATCGATTCCCATTAGGGTTGACGGAGACTCGAGCGCCACCGACGTAAGATAATGTCACGGCTCTGCGTTGCAGAACACTGCACTGCCCGGTAAGGTGGGAGCCACGAGCGGAGCGGGGCTCTCAGGGGCGGCTTTATCTAATTAATGATAACGCTATTATGGTGGCACTAGCGCGCGCTAGGCTAGGGGGGGGAGGTGCTTGAGGGCACTAGGGTGATAATAGCACACGAGTGCGACATGGGCTAGACACACCTCTGGGGCTCTGTCCACGCTCTGTCGTTACTCTTACTTGTAGTGAGTCGTGGCGGACATGTGATGCGAGCTTTGCCTTCCGGCACTTGTCGAACATAGAATATTTGTTCCTTACTAGCAACTGCGAGATCTTAGAATAATAACGCATAGAAACGCAGTTCACGCGCAACGGTGAGGCCACTAAAACTCGGTCATAAATGGCTCAGTACGCCGATCGGTGGAACAAAATTGGTGCGTTTGTGTGCGTATTGGCGCGTGTGGAATACGAGGTGATCACAACTACATGAATCCATTTTATGCCTCACGCTTGGCGCGTCGGCCGTATGATACTATCCTTCTATGCGTTATTATTCTAAGTGCGAGATATATAAATGCGAGGGAGACGTTATGTCTGACGTAGGTAAATACGATCAGGCTAGCTATAAGCTGGGAGCTAGCATGATGTTTCATGGTTATGATTTACGTGACTTTTTGGGCAATTTGGGCCATGAAACTTCTATACATGTAATAAAGCTGAAGAGGGTCGAAAGTCTGTACATGGAAGATATTCGAAAAAAAATTGGCTAGGGATACTTAAAATCGATAACAGAACACGTTCCAACAGTTTTTAGAATTTTTGTCTGTTTGTCTGTTTATCTGTTTGTCTGTTTATCTGTTTGTCTGTTTATGTGACCGCGCATCACGTGAAAACGGCTGAACCGATTAAGATGAAATTTGGTATAGAGATAGTTTGAGTCCTGGGGAAGGACTTAGGGTAGTTTTTATCCTGAAAATCAACCCCTAAGAGGATGAAATGGGGGGTGGAAATTTGTATAGAGCTACTTAAACCGCTGCACCGATTTGGATGAAATTTGGTATATAATTAGTTTGAGTCCCGAGGAAGGTCAAAGGATAGTTTTTATCCCGAAAATCTTCCCTTTAGTGGGTAAAATGGGGGGGTGAAAATTTGGATGTAATCCATTTTGATAAAATTTGGTTTAGAGGTAGTTTAAGTTCTGGGGAAGGACATTGGATAGTTTTTATTCTGGAAATCTTCCCCTAAGGGGGTGAAATGGGGGGTGAAATTTGTGATGGACTCCGTTTAGACCAAATTTGGTATAGATATAGTTTGAGTCCCGGATAATGACAATAGATAGTTTGAATACCGAAATTCATCCCCCAAGGGGATGAAATAGGGATGAAAATGTGGATAGATTCCATTTAGTTAAAATTTGGTATAGAGATAGAAGGAGTCGCAGGGAAGGACAATGCATAGTTTTTATCCTGAAAAATCATCTCCTGAGGGGGTGAAATGAGGGGTGAAAAATTGGATAGAACCGATTTAGATGAAATTTGGTATGGAGATAGTTAAGAGTCCTGGGGAAGGACTTTAAATAATTATTAGTCCAGAAATCATCTCCTAAGGGGGTCAAATGGGGTATGAAAATTTGGATGGAACCCATTTACGGTAAAGCGAGTTGGAGTCTTGGGGAAGGACATAGGATAAAAAATTTGTTTGTGACCCATTTTGATGAAATTTGGTTGAACGATAGTTTGAGTCCCGGAGTATGACAACGGATAGTTTTAATCCCGAAAATCATCCCCTCAGGGATGAAATACCACGCGGAAGACAGCGCTGGCTGCAAAGCTAGCAATATGCTGAGCAGGGTCCATTTCGTGACAAAATATGTATTATATTATTTCTTTTGTATGTGTAAATTGTGTGTCACGAATAAATATTTGAATTTAAATTTAAATTTTGAAAAAAATAGGGGGTGAAAATTTTGATAAAACCCATTTAGATGAAATTTGGTAAAGATATAGAAGGAGTCCTAGGGAAGGACAATGCATAGTTTTTATCCCGAAAAATCATTTCCTGAGGTGGTGAAATGAGGGTTGAAGATTTCGATAGAACCCATTCAGATGAAATTTGGTACAGAGAGAGGTCTCAGTCCAAGGAAAGAACATAGAATATTTTTTATTCCGGAACACATGAAATGAGGAAATAAGGGGATCACATAAGGGGGTGAGAAATGGTGGATGAAAATTTGGATTGAACCCATTTACGGTATAACGATAGTTAAGGAAGGACATAGGACATAGGTGTTTTATCCCGAAAATCATCCCCTAAGAGGGTGTATTTGGGGGTGAACATTTGTTTGTGACACATTTTGATAAAATTTGGTTGAAAGATAGTTTGAGTCCTGGAAAAAGACAAATGATAGTTTCTATTCCGGAAATCATCCCCTAAGGGGGTGAAATGGGGGTGAAAATTTGGATGTAGCCCATTTAGATGAAATTTGGTATAGAGATAGCTTGAGTCCTGGAGCATTCTCCATGATTTTCGGGATAAAAACTACCCGTTGTCATAACAACGGATAGTTTTTATCCCGAAAATCATCCTCTAAGGAGGTGAAATAGCGGGTGAAAAATTGGATGGATCCCATTTACGGTATATAGCGGTAGTTGGGAGTCCTGGGGAATAGGAACATTATATAGGTAAATATATGTATGTGACGTTCCACAAGGGTAAAGGTACCTTATGGCGGTAGTTTCGAAGATGTTTTCTAAAACGGTGTAAAAAATACGTTTTATTAGGTATGGCTATTTTGAAAACTATCAGATGTAACATTTTGTTGACGTATCTTTATTTTTAATTTAAAATATAGTTAATTTAGTCTTATGGTTTAGTAGAAAAGGTCCTTGCGGCCGTGTGATATGAAAATATGCAAAATAATAATGAAAAAAGCCTACATCATCTATTATGGTGAGGCGGGTCATATAAACCAAGTTTGCGGCGGAGTCTGTTTTGTAAAAAAAGGCGTTCGGAGTAAGCTAATCAATAAAATCATGCAACTCAGCCATAATGACCCTTTCCTTCATACAATCCGTACTAATATTACAAATGCGAAAGTAACTCTGTCTGTCTGTTAACTTTTCTTCCTTAATTTGGTTGAAATGAAATTTGGTGTAGAGATACTTTGAATTCCGGGGCCTTCCCAAAGAATCCTTACTAAAGAAGTTTTTATCTGGAAATTCATCACCTAAGGGGGTGAAAAGGGGGGAGAAAGTTACGATATAAACGAGTTCCGCGCGGACGAAGTCGCGGGCAAAAGCTAGTTAGAAATAAGCCTATCGTGCTAGCTAGGTAGGTTTATCTATTATCTACAAAACAGCAGTCAGCAGCAGAAGTTGCTAAGCGGTCCTAGTGCTCAAAATGATCTACACATGGACTCTAATGTCAAGGGAATAAGGATCTGTGTAGGTCATTTTGAGCGTGTTATTTTGCTTAGCTACTTCTGATGCTGACTATACTCGTAAGTACATGTACATACATGTACAGTCAACCAATTTGATTCCTAGGCCATCATAGAACCTTGACGTTGTAAATGCTATGTATACGGGTTACTAGGATTATTGCGTTGCTATGTAGCAGTTAAAATGAAAGGGTTCTACGGTGGCCTAGGAATCAAGTTGGTTATTGACCGTACATACAGATAACAAACAATAAAAATCCGTGCAATGCCAGGCTACGAGTAGGTCGCTATGACGTAAAGTAGTTACATACATATTATGCTCTTCGGTATGTCGCGACGTGTTTTTGTTGCATGCCCATCGCTTTTTCTAATATGGACGTGAGTTTTCTTTACTTTACCCGCGGTCGGCAAGGCGTGGCCTCACACTTGTCCGCCCTTTGTCTAGGGAACCGTCAAGCGTGAGCGGACATGGGGGCCTCTTGTCCCGGCTAGGCTAATCTAGGCTGACCTAGCCTCGTCGGGGGCTGACGGCTGTCGACGTCTGACGGAGGCAACGCAGCGGAACTGCCATTCGTATGTCATAGAGATGTAGCTATAGCACATATTACCAATAAGTACAGTCGTCATCACATAACATCGGAGCAAACAAGCACGTCACAAACATCGGAACACACCTCTATTTTCAAGGCATTAGGGTGCATGTGCCATGTGCCGATATTTTTGAACATCTATAGTGTACCTATGTATGTGATGGCGACTGTACGTGTACAGTCACCAGCATTCATATCTGCTACAACAAAGTGCGCATAAATATCTGACACAAGTCTATTCTGTAGCCGTTAGGACGTGTCAGATATTTTTGTCGACCTTGTTATTTTACTACTTGGGTACTTTCCTGGGTAGATTTTTTTTAATTATCAATAAATATTATGAACGATTTTTTTTATTTAGTCAATAAAACTAAAAATTGTGAAGATATAGCCCGTTAAAGTTTACACATTACTTATACTAAAAAGTGTATTTAATGTGACCTCACGCGACCACATACGTGTCCAATATTTTTTAACCGACTTTAAAAAAGGAGGAGGTTATATGTTCCACTGTATGTTTTTTTTTTAAATGTATGATCGCCGATTTCTCCGTCAATTGTGGACCTATTTCCAAAAAAAAAATTTTATTCGAGACAGTATATATTCCAAGTATGATGGCAGCCCAGGGAAATTGAGGGCAACCCTCAAATTTTATAGCCACGCGTGTAGTGATTCGGTATTTTCTATTAAAACTCGTGTATTTACCTCGGAAATTGTAATTTTGGTGAAGTGGAACTGATGATGAAGACCACAGATGACTTATTATGGAACTCCTCAAAGATGTAAATTACGTCAAAGATTCTGACATGATTCCGTTGAAGTAGCAACTAATGAAGTGCTAATTCTGAGATCCTTGAGGAATCGACGGAACTCCTCAAATATTATCAGCCCACATATAGCGACTTGGGTTTTTTCTGTAATAATCATCGCATTTGCTCTCGGAAATCAGTTCATGTGGTAAATTGGAAAGGAAATGTGGAAATTTTCATGTACCATGTGGCTTGGCGAAGTACTGAATTGAAGTCGGTTTAAACTTTGTTTTTAAAGTAAATAATTGATAATCTGACGGACTAAATATTTTTTTTAGAGAAGTAGCCAATACTGGTGACGGTTACATACTATACAATATTAAACGATTAATATTTTGTATGAAACTCCCTCAAGTTAAGCACACAAACGAAGCAATTTGCTACAGTTGGAATTAGACAGCAATAGGTAATAGCTTTCATTGTAACTTACCTAATACTAGTTGGGTTCGAATTAAGTAGGTACAGGTGTTCAGTGACAAGACATGGCATATTTTTGTACAAGACAACTGGAACCACAGTTGCTTCTGTCTGCTGGGACCGAAATAGTGCGTGTTGTTAGGGGATTCCGTCGTACAAATACTTCACTTGGATACCGGCTCCATATTTTAGTATGTTGTTAGGCATGTCTCCTAAATTCCAAAACTGCCGGGAGACAATCTCTGATGAGTCTGTCTCCCCTGTAATGACGTCATCAAAAACGCCGCGGCGGCGCTTGGAAAAGTTTAAATTACACCCAAACCATGCAACGTAGGTTCATACAAATGTGGGAAACCAAATGAAAGCTCAATAAATTGTCAATAGTTCATTCATACATTACATTTCAATATAAAGGCTAGTTTTGAGTACTATTAGCAAAAGTATAAAACAATCTAAGAAAAATCTAAGGACTTTCAGACTTTGCGGCAAAACTAGAAAAGATAATTAAAGAAGATTGTACTTTTGCTAATATTACTAAAACTAGAGTATACATTGAAATATATTGTATCAATGAAGTTATGGATGTTATATATATAAGTATCTATATGTATTTATCTATTATATATATCGTCGCCTAGTACCCACAACACAAGCCTCATTGAGCTTACCGTGGGCCTAGGTTGATTTGTGTAAGATTGTCCCGTAATATTTATTAATTTATTTTTATTTAATGAACTATTGACAATTTATTCAGCTTTCATTTGATACCCCACATAATATGTGTATGTACGTTGTATGGTTTGGGTGTAGGTAATTTAAACTTTTCTAAGTGCGACCGCGGCGTTTTTGATGACGTAATTACAGGGGAATTTGACTCCTTAGAGATTGTCTCCCGGCAGTTTTAGAATCCAGGGGACATGCCTAACAACATACTAAAATATTCTTTATTCTTTTAAATATTCTTTATTCATTTGTAAAGCCATGTACATTGCAATTAAGGTGTTACATTCAGTATTCAGGTCAGACCATGACGCCCTGTAAGGACACACAAAACTTAATACTAACATGCATACAATAACAACATTATTAACATTTTTGCATTAAATACATATTCATTCATTTTAATTACAATTAGTTTGACTTTAATTTCATATTATTTTTACATTATTTCTACAATATTTTTATATGTCAATTTAGATATGTCATTCATAAAATTTATAAAGACCCATCATTTAAAAATTCATATACTGAGTAATAACATTTCTCAATTAATAATTTCTTTAATTTATTTTTAAATATTTTTTCGTTACGTTCTTGTTTAATTGTTTGTGGGATTTTATTTGTAATTAGAGTACATTTATAATGTGGACTATTTTTATACAATGTCAAGTTAGCGTTTGGTAGCAATAACTTATTCCTATACTGCGTTCTATATGGCGCTGGTATCTGAAAGTGAAGTATTTTCCCCTAACAACATGCACTAAAAATTAGATGTTTTAAAGGCTTGTGACTTGGCGACCTTGTATTCATTTCTACCTTACTAAATAGGGGTTCTGTAAGTGTAAGCATGTAAAACTCGCGAATATGTCTTAAAAAAAACGAAAAACTGATTAAACAATAAAATTCTACATAATTCCCTGCTTACAAAATTTCACGAGAATCGGTTGAGAAATGCGATCTGTAGAGGACGACCGCCGGACAGGCGCCGGGCATACGAAAGGAAAAAATGTCAACGGGAACTGCCAGGTCAGCTTTAACTATGCGAAATACTGGTAACCCTTTCAGCACGTAAGCGTTTACTAACAATATTTTTACTATACGTAAAATTTGTGTAGGTATCACGTGTCCAAATTTTAACTATAATAGAAAACACGATAGTTGTATGTTTTGTATTTAAATCATAGATAATTTCATTGAAGGGGAGGACACGTTTTAAAATATCGTTACGCGACTTTATGGGATAAATAAAGCCGTGCAGATATTATTTTAGTACTGATATAGTTGTTGACTGTAAGTACATATAATGGGCTATACTCTTGTTCGGTTGGTAGCCGTGAAAGAGTTGAATCATAGATGTAATTTACATAGGTCAATATCATGATAATTTAGAAATTTGTCAATTTCAATACAACAGTCAGTCAGTAACAGTCGTTGAAGAAGTTTTGAATATAACTCCCGGTGCCTTTAATACAGCAGAGCAGTGGATTGTGATATTACTTATTATATCAAAATAATTGAGTTGGTTTACTGCTTGAGTAGGCAGTTAGGTACCATGGTTACAATTGTATGTCTTAATCCCACCAAAAAACATAAATGTAAAAAAGGAGAGCCAAATTCATTACAAAGAATATGCTTGGCTGTGGGCTTCGCCGCAAAAAGATTGGAGATCTAAATTAGTGCCAAGTTCTATGCAAATCCAAATATGTATTAATAGGAACAAAATAACATTATGGTTATTTAAAAATGTGAGATCTTAAAGTAGGTTCGATTTGACTTGGCCAGTTTTTATAACATCAGGGATTTTATAAACTTATTCAACATATATATATTAAATCTGATAAAAACTGGCCAAGTCAAATCTAACCTACTTTAAGATCTCACATTTTTAAATAACAGCATTTGTTATGGGTATCCAATAAAGCAAATAGGTACATAGAGTTTAATACTTGTTCATAATGTTATTTTGTTCCTATAAATACATATTTGGATTTTGCATAGAACTTGGCACTCATTTAGATCTGAAAACTGAAATTGAAATGACATGAATTTGATATGATTCGAAAGCCTGAAATATTAGCTTTCTAATAATACCCAGTATAGTTACAAGACTAAAATTAGTTTCAGTCGTCAGTGCTAAAATTTACGACTTTTTGACCTTCATATATTTATAACCGTTTGAGCTAGCTTAATGAAATTTGGCCTTCTAGATGTCCGTATGGATATAATTAAACACACGTAAATTTATGTGTTTACGTTAAAGAGGGTTTGAGTTATAGAAGGGTCAACAGTCGTACCAAGTGGTTCGTGTAATATGTATTACACTTGGCGCTGGCTAGCCAGTTCTTTTGCTTGAACTTGGCTTGACACACTGCCGCGTGTCTAGATATTGTTCTGGATAATATATTCGTCTCGTTCTGACAAGTACCTATGCGAGTGCAAGATTGAGAGATGTTATCCACAATGATAAAAAAACAATCACTATACCTACCTTCGCCCCTGGGTAGATTTTAGGTTATAAATAATAAATGATTTGTTCATGACTTCGTTTATTGATCGTCGTATATTGGTACATTCGGACTACGCTACTCTAAGGTTATATAGGCTTATACCTACATAATATTTACAACGATATATACCAGTATTGTATTTAATAATAATACTTTTATTACTCTAACGAACACTAAGGTACTGCATAATTTTAGAAAAACGCTTTTTATGACAAATTACGTATTTTAAATATATATTGCGTTTTTCTAAAATTGAGCCTAAATAACAATATCGAGTATTATGCATTCACTAGCTACTTACGTAATGTACTTTTACTTACAAAGTTTTACTTTAAATGTAGAATCATAATATTAAAGTATTTTAACTTATTTATATAGACATCAGAGAGAAGAGAAACGTTTTTGTTAGTTTTATGGGCAGAGTTGATATAACCAGTAGCAGTTTTAACTTAATATTACATGTAGTTCATTATGTATTAAACGTTAACTATATTTCTTGGTTATAATTATAACTTGATGTTTTAAACTAGAACGCTTTTGTATTTTAAAGCCCATAACTTTAAAGCATAAATATACACGCCTATTATATACCTGCCTACTTTGACATATACCTCTGATATAACTATTCTAGCTAACATTATTTACATACATAACAGCGTTACACGCTGCAACTGAACACTATCCGTATACTTTAGTCGAGAAAACTCATTACATTACAATGATGGTGTTAGGGTGATCAGTGTGATCACCCACCAAATATGTGCTAAGCTGTGTTTTGTCACCTAGCTGTCAATCGTGCTATATGAAAACACATCTTTACACATCTATATGTTACATAATATACATATCATATTCATCATCATCATGATATCAGCCGAAAGACATCCACTGCTGGACATAGGCCTCCCCCAAAGAGTGCCAAAATGACCGGTCCTGCGCCACCCGCATCCAGCGGACTCCCACGACCAGGTCATCAGTCATCTACCCACGCCGCGCCTTCCGGTACGTGGTTGCCACTCGAGAACCTTTTCGCCCCAATGGCCATCGGTTCTACGTACAATGTGCCCCGCCCACTGCCACTTAAGTTTAGCGATTCGGTTACCTTGGTTCTGCTGCGGATAGCCTCATTTCTGATACGATCACGCAGAGAAACTCCCAACGTAGCCCTCTCCATTGCCCTTTGGGTGACTTTGAGCCTTCTTATGAGACCCAATGTAAGCGACCACGTTTCAATATACATATGGTTGAGAATATTTAATGTCACCGTTTTTATTATTAAACTGTTTGAATCTTCTAACTTTGGACGGTAGAGTTGATTTTTCACTGGAGTACTTTGATGCAATTTGGCCAACTCAAATAATCTCAAGTATATGTATAATATACACATATTGCTTGTCCAAGCATTTTTTTATATACGAAAACTTATATCACTTTCCTTACTTCCTCTGCCATAAAGCCTAGAACTACTTACCCAGATGGCGTAGACTCTATGTCGTGGATAATATATTAGAAGTGGCATAGATAAAACAAATGCTTGGAAATTATTTAATTACATTAATTACCTACTATTACGTCGTACCTGGCCATAAAGTAGGAATTACCGCACGCTATGCGTGCGGAAAACCCCACTTCCTGGCCAGATAGAGACGTAAAATTTTGTACTCACCACGGGCGGTAATAAAGAAAGCCTCAGAGCGCATATTTATCGCCCTTGCCTTCGGCTCGGGCGTCAAATACCTGCGATCTGAGACATTCTTTGTTTAACCGCCCTAGGTAAGTAATGTACTATTGACACACCTTCAAGTTTAAATTCCAGAAAATGACATCTATTCTAAACCTTATTCCGATTACACAGATTTCTTAAAGTCATGGATCAGCGATGGAATCTTTCTCTTATCTAATTCTGTTTCATAACGTCATTACATTACACTGTAAACTTATCTGCAGATACCTCAATAATCTAGATACAATATATATATGTAATTAATTTCCATATAAGGTACTAACAATTCTTTATTAACATCATTTTATGAATAATTCAGCCACACAAATTAAATTAGAAAAAAGTATACTTAATGTTATGAAAGTCAAATGGTGAGAAACAAAGAGACCACACTTTCATTTGGCGTAAGTAACAAAATTTCTGGGTAGATTTAAGTTTCCTAACCTGTTTTGCTAACCCCCATAGAGTATCGATAAAACTGTATCATGGAATAGGTTACGCTCGTATTTCGGGTAACACTAACACAGAGTTAATTTGTATGAATGCCACCACACTACTTTCTGTTACGTCATCCTTGAATGCTTTTTGCTGTAGGTTACCTATATATTTTACTAAGTATTGATATTGAATCACACAGTCCTCAAATCAGCACTTCACAGCACCGTCCAATGCAGGTACCCCTAATCGGAGAACTCGGTGTTAGTATTGTCAGAGCGCGGTGAGGTGCCGGGAGACGGCACGGGCATCTGCCGGCCGTACAACAGCTCGGCCGGTGGCATAAAACCGGACAAGTAATCCGGCGGTGGCCGGATCACCGTTGGGAGGTACCCCGTACCGCTGTACGGAGGCGTCAAGAACCTCCGAGAAGGAGAAAACTTGAAACTCTGATTGGACAACGGAGAAAAGGCAGATTTCGACTGGTAGTTCTGCATATACGGAGGAGATTCTTGCTGCATGTTGTACACGTTCGTGGGTGGCTCAGTCCCATTGATCATCATCTCCATAGCGGCGACCACATCGCCTTTGCAGCGCGCTAGAAGCGCTTCGATCTCCTGTCGACTCTTTCTTGGGAAAACTTTGGTAAGAACGTCAACAGGAGATTTCTGAAAAGACGATGAGCAGTCCTCGGATGATTCTGGTATTGACTCTTTTCGTTCTCGTCTGAACATCTTGTATTTGAAATCTGGGCTATCCCACTTGTCATCGTCTTCTTTTTTGACTGGCATCGACTCTTCAGGTCTCGGCGCTTTCATGGAGAGGTTCTCGGGAGTGAGGGAAGTCTCGGACTGGTCTTCGAGTTCCTCTTCAACGTTGAGCTCGTGGTCGGAGGGCGAGCGCGGTGGCGGGGAGGCAAGGTGTGGGGACTGTGGGGGGGACTTGGAATCAGGCTGCTGGTCCGTGGGCGGAGAGGGACTGGAGCACACCTCTGTGATACGCGCGCGCTTCTGAGCTGTGGACAATGGAAAACATTCTATTAGACCAAAAACTTGAGACACCTTTTTTCAACCTATTAGTGATTGTTATAAGAAACTATCTACATATCAGAAGATTCGAGTTAATGAAAAGGGGTGACACGGTTTATGGCGGCACAAGCGGCTTTACGTTAAAGTCTTTGTACTTTTACTTTGATGTGTTTTCCGGGATTAAATGTATCCTAGGTTTAAACCAGGTTATATCTGTGCGCTAAATTACATTTGTCAACTCTGGCGTTTATTCTTCGACTGAACAAAGACCGTTAACACACAAACTTCTCCTTTGTGTTCGCCGTGCTTTGCTAACAATACGAGTACATTACATATGTTAAACCTCATTGCTCGCAATATCGCACCAAGTCCTGAGCACAAGTACAGTCGCGCACTCAGTCGCGTCCACTCGCGCGCACCGGTTTAATGGCGGCCATTGTTTTAAACCGGGGTAGGCGGGGAGGGGGACCGATCAGTCGTTAGTTTAGCGGAAAACCGGTGTTGAAGAATTCATTAAAATATTGGGAAAAGTTGGAGACGTTTTACTAATTAATGCAATACAAGTTGTACAAGCAGAACGTGGTAGTGGGTACGTAACAAATGTGGCTTGTGGGTGGGTAATTAGTATAATTAGTATTAACTATTTTTCTTAAAATACATTTACTCCAAACTACATAGGTTAAATATTTGATTCTAAATTAAATGATCTTTTAAGGTAGTAAAATTATTCCAATGTAATTTATGCCCCAGAAAAAGTGGCAAATCCACGATTGCATCAGTTGACGGTCCGAATCTTCCTTCGGGATTCGGGAGTGATGTAGAGGTTCTATATCAAACCTCTAATTCTCATTTTAAATCCAGCTATCTGGAAGTCTACAAATACAGAAAACATCCACATGCACCCACCGCTCCGGTAAGGTGAGGATGATCATACATTATACACTATGCCCTCGAAGCTCACTGGGCCACACTACTCGCGTACCTACGAGTATTGTTAGCCAAGCGAATAAATGCATTTTAAGGGATTTGCCACACTGGATGCGGTCTGCGATCAAAGGGGTAATCACTAATCACGTAACGTTCCGAACGGGCGTAAGGACAATCCAACCGTCATTTTTCCATATAAAATTTGTCATTTATGTACATAGATCTACCTAACGTGCGTACAATGCGATACGTGATTGACCACAAACAACCGCGGTCAGGTCACCTTTAACCTAAAACAAAGGTGACCTGTGGGTCGATCACGTAACTTTTCTTACGCGCGTCTGTAAGGTCTAAATGTCAATTTTATATGGAGAAATGACAGTTAGATTGTGATTTTACTGTCAGACGCGCGTACAATGCGTTACGTGATTGACCTACTGACCGCGGACCGCAGAACGCATCCAGTGTGGAAAATCCCTAAACGTTCATACGTCTTCGTTATATTCCAATTTGAGCTATCCTCCATCATCACAGAACCAATTTTTTTCCACCTCTCGGGGTCGAGTCTGGGTTATGTGGTATTTCTACCCACTAAAAACCTCCACGTCAGCCGCCATCTGCATTAAGTAAGTAATTTGGAGGACTCTATACGCACAGGACCTGCCGACTTTATGTAGGTTAGCACATGAGTCACAAAACCCATTATCCATAGTCGCGACTATTCTTCAATATGCCTATTAAATCAGCGTTATAAGATAACTTTCAACATGATTCAATTGAAATTCAACATACCAATATAAAACGAATAATTTACATAACATCTTAATAAAACGTAATCGAGACGCGAGCAACTGTTCGATTGTTCGAATTGAATGAGCAAACCTAACGAATGAAAAGAAACGAAAAAACCTTTTCACGAACACAAAGAACGCCCTCACGGATTTCATTAAAATAATACGCCGTGCTTAGTTCAACGCGGGCCACAAAGGAAACACTGGTACATATTTCAATCGTTATGTGAAGATATGAGTTTTGAATGCAGATGTCTATTATTCTTACCGTAGCTTTTATACACATTTATAAACAGTTTTAGATGGTGGGAGTACTTAAATCAATTTAGTACCTATAACCGACCCCCCCCCCCCCCCCCCCCGTCCCGCCCCCCAACAGTATTTACAATCTGTAATTCCCCAATGTTAGTCTGTAAGTGCTTAAAACTTGGGCCTGTCGATAATAACGAAATTTTCCGTAAGTATGCCAATTTGATAAATGCTGTTCAAAAAGCTAACTTTACAATACTTTTCTGGGTGTACAATAGAGATGGTTGCCAGGAAATACAGAATTCCAGTAATGTAGTTAAAAGAGTAGTAAACAAAGACATTAGCGCTGTGTGGAACAGCAGTTTACAGCGGCAGCGGCATAAAATGCAATAAACTGTAGCGGCGTATATCACTTCACAATGGAGATGATTTACTGCAAGAGTGTTGGTTGTGGCGCGGCGGAGGGATGAAGTGGGATCACCTGGATAATCCAATTATCTAATTAGTAGTACGTAAGTCTCTCAGTGCCCAAGAGTCTTAGGCATCTAGTCTAGTACATTATAATTAAATTATAGTAGAAGGTGCTAATTTGTCTTTTCAGTTCCTAATAGGAACACACCCTTAGGTACACATCGTTTGGATACTGTCTGGGATAATGCATTATTTGTCATTTTGTCTCCGTTAAGGTTTATTATGCATTTTTAGAGACTCCCGGTGTTAGTAAGACAATCTTGTTCGAAAGTATAACTTCCGTCTGTCTGTTTTACTCGACTTCTGCGGTATTTATTAGAGAAAAGATTGTTCACATAATTACAGAGTTTTAAATTACGCACATTTCACCGCTTAATCGGTCTATGACACTTCCATTATTATTTTGCAATGTACCTACGTCCCCATATTCCACATGGGACAGTAATTAGGTTAACTGCATAATGGCCGGTACCCGGGGCGACAATCGCATGGTGTTCATGTAATTTACGGGCTTGTCCGGGCCCGCCGGCCGCATCGCGCTATTGACGCAGCAGTGTATTGTAAACTGGAATTATTGCTGCCTGTGGTCGACACTGAATTCGATTGTTTGTGGCTCCGTCAGAGTTCCATACGGTCTCTTTGGGCTAATTAACATCATGAAGGTGAACGTAAGTAGGTACGTTGTTGTTATTATCAATTTTCGTTTATGGTACAGTCGACGCCAAAAATATGTTTACAGTTTTCGCCTTATTACAATGGAATAAGGTGCAAAAGTGTAAACATATTTCTGGCGTCGACTGTACAAGCTTTTACTGCCGACTGTACTTTCCTGCATGTACCATCATCAAATACTCATTGAGACGATGGGGTTGCATCGTTTTATTGCTGAGTTCCTATGGCCACCTTCCAGCTCCAGCATCAGGTCAGCTCCAAATTATCATAATATTGCATTGTCATGCGATATAAATTGTTTGTGCCCCTAAAGGAGCCCGGGGTCCACTTTGACACCTATGCTTGCAAAATTTCAGCTCAATTGGATAACGGGAAGTGACTGAAAAATGGATTGCAAATTTTGACGGACAACTTACATACTTACATATTTACCTACATACGAACAGTGCAAGTTAATATAAAGCTTGTAAAAATGGTTTAAACCTTTGATATTATAATACCAAGACCAGCGATAAAAGAGTTCCAGTTGGGTTACCAATTAATTAAGGGTGGGTTGCATTAACTTACGATTACAGACTGATCAACGTTAAATATAGCGGCGGCAGCTTTCGCCCCATATAAACTTGTCAAACTCACCTTACATTCGGATTTTAACGAACACCACTAAGACATCGGTTACACGTTAATTCTGGCGTCAGCTCAGTCCATCAGTATGATGAGAGAATGATAGTGTAACCGTTGTGAATGACAGAGACAGACAGATCATACTGATGGACTGAACTGACGCCAGAATTAGCGTGTAACCGATGTCTTACGATTTCGACTTAGAACCGGTCATTGTGGCACTCTTTCACATAGGCCTCCCCCTATGTCCAGCAGTGGACGTCTTTCGGCTGATATGATGATGATGACTTACGATTACAGATGGTTTAGTGTAACCCACCCTAAAAGTCGAAGAGTATTCCTTCTGTTTATGGACGTTAAGATCACTGAAGTCGCAAAAATGCGTTGAAGTTGAAACATATTCGCATATAAGTATACCTACGCCAGCTGACCCCGCGAACTTCGCATTCGCCATATAAAATGGATCAGAAAATGAATTGGAAATGACTTTTTTTTCGTCAGTTTTCCCGTGCTTTAATACTCTGATATTCGGACCGGAGACAAATCCAAAAAATCCAAAATCATAAAAATCGATCCAGCCCAGCCTTTCTTGAGTTATTTATTTAAATGGTGTAACTAACGCGACTTTGTTTTATGTATGTAGATATGGGTATAGCCCGACCGATATATTTAGTTTACATTACACCTGCGTCTAAAATTGTGGAGTCATTGTGCTTTCAAGTTCAAACACTTATCAGTTATCACTAAGTCTTCGGTTACACGCTAATTCTGACGTCAGCTTAGTCCATCAGTATGACGAGATAATGATAGTGTAACCGTTGTGAATGACAGAGACAGATAGATCAAGTGATGGACTGAACTGACGCCAGAATTAGCTTGTAACCGAAGCCTAACAGACACAGAAATAGAATCTCAAGTGTTCATGACCCAGTTAACCAGTTATCTCTTATTTAGTTATCTTAACTGTATCAGCATTTGTCAAATAAGAATTACTCTTGAGCACATTACGATTTGACCGACCGTGTAGTAATGACGCAAATTAAATAAATATTTTAGATAAAAACAATTAAGATATAATTTACTTTAAAAACAAAGTTTTAATCGACATACAGTACCCAAATCGATTCAAGTGTGCCTATAAAATTTTAAGAGTTACCTCGGTTTCTCCAGGATCCCATCATCAAATCCTGACCATGGAGTCAACTGGAAAGGATACACTTAAAATAAAAATAAATCCTAATCGGTCCAGGCGTCTTCGAGTAATCGAGGAATATACGTCCAAAAATTTGCGAGCCTAAGTCGGTAAAAAAATGGGTAGGTAACGTATATTTGCTTAAACTTTTTGGAGTTGACTGAATCAAAGGCTGCTTCAAAAGCGAAATGGTGGAATAAATAAAAGCGAAAACAAAATGAAAAAAGTTAATTGCGTTAGAGTAAACTGTGGAATAACTGAATTGAGGAAAGCTAATTAGTGGGCAGTGGGCTTCCAAGGGGCGGCCTGTACGTGAATACTTTAAAAAAATATTTCAACGTGCGGCAACTAAGGGGGAGTACAACAACGCGGTGTCATTGAGCTGAAATTTGGAATAATCTGGGTTTTTTAAAGTGGGCTTGTTTAGGGCACTATCGGGAAAAACGCTAAGGGATGATGAACCGGAGTTTTAGACTCCGTCGAATACAGAATATCGCCTTCTTCGATATTATTTTAAAACAACTACTACTTATTATGTCGCGTTAAGGTCGCGGGAGTCCGCTGGATGCGGATGGCGCAGCGGTCACTTTGACACTCTTTGGGGGAGGCCTATGTCCAGCAGTGGACGTCTTTCGGCTTATATGATGATGATGATGCTTATTATGTAAATAAGTGATACTAAAAGAACACAAACACATTCACTGTCAAGAATCGCTACGCTACGCTCGTTGACGATCCCGTGGTTTCCCCGTATGAAGCGAAAAGCGACTACGGCGTAGGCGCCCGCTAGGCGGGTTTCTGGTAGGGAAAGTATTAAATAATAACCGCCACAAAACTATGTTCGCCAGTAAACCGTTGACTAACAAAACTCTTGATGTACCTAGTCTCTCTTTCAGTATCTTCAAAAACTAAATCAAATGATGATGAATGATGATGAAATTAATTGGACGACCACTTTAGCCTAGTTGATAGTGACCCTGCCTACGAAGCAAGAGGTCCTGGGTTCAAATCCCGGTAAGGGCATTTATTTGTGTGATGAGCACAAATATTTGTTCCTGAGTCATGGATGTTTTCTATGTATTTAAGTATTTATTTCTCTATATAAGTATCTATATCGTCGTCTAGTACCCATAGTACAAGCTTTGCTTAGTTTGGGACTAGGTTGATTTGTGTAAGATTGTCCGCAAATATTATTATATTATTATAATATTAAATGTTTCAGTTTAGTCTTAAAAAAAATTTGTCGTAGTCAGCGGTAAAAGTATAAGCGATTAATCAAAAACATTTTTTTATATCGAAATAAAATCGCAATGAAATTGACATTCCTGAAAGAAACCCTAAAATGAAATAGAAATTCAATTAGTTCGAAGTTCATAAAACAGCCCCCAAAAGTGACTTAACCCCTAATTCCCTTCCGTCCATTCTCGAGTGATTAGCGATACTACAATACCACCCCAGCCCCTGGACCAATTGTTGGTGACACCTATTATTTAATACTTCACGTCGCAAACCGTTAACAACCTTTTAGTAAATATACCAAGGTTCAAATTGCGTCGGCGTGAAAGTTCAAATTTGTGACTCCAGTGGAGTAAGTTTGAATCGGCGGGTGGTAACAATAAAACCAATTGTTGGGTACGTATTACAAAACTATCGCGAACAAATTTGAACTTTAATGTAATAGCTGGAAACTGATTTTTGAGTGGGATCGGGCGGCGTAGTCGGAGCTATGCATTCGATTGAGGAATTAGTGTTCTATTACAATACAATCATACGGTGGCTGGGTCGTAGGGTTGGCGATTAAAGTAATTATTAAATTGCCAGTTTTTCTTAACATTAAAAGATAAATAAGTAATAAAGTTATAAAGAAATAATACATAATATTAGTGACTCTTTGAGCTATAGAACCCGCGAGCATTTAAGAAAACCGGCCAAGTGCGAGTCGGACTTCCGCACCATTATCAAAAAAACGGCAAAGAAAATCACGTTTGTTGTATGGTAGCCTCCTTAAATATTTATATTATTCTGTTTTAAAGTATTTGTTGTTATAGCGGCAACAGAAATACATCATCTGTGACAACTTCAACTGTCTAACTGTCACGGTTCATGATATACCTACATACAGCCTGGTGACAGACGGACAGACAGACAGACGGAAAGCGGAGTCTTAGTAATAGGGCCCCGTTTTACTCTTTGAGTACGTAACCCAAAAAAAAAACTATAATTAACGAACCTGCTCACAAAATTTCACGAGTTCGGTTGAGAAATGCGGCCTGATTTTTTTTTGAATACAGTTTCATACTTGTTGTTTTTCTTATTTTTTCGCAATTGTATTAAAAAACGTCGTTCGATTCACGTGCGGAAATGTCATTCTTCACTCGCCCCGAGTCTTGCCACTCGCCTACGGCTCGTGGCAAGATATCTCGCCACTCGTGGAGTAATGACTTACTTTCCGCACTAGCATCGAAATGTACTAATAAAGAAAGTTGAACTCGGCACTTTTTTTTTATTTACATGCTCAAATTTTTACTTGACCAGTTATGTATGAAAATACACTGTTAAAATTATTTGAAATCCTCCCGCGTAGCTAGGTTTTATTTTAATGAAGTATTATTAATTGCAATAAGGTCAGTTCAAGGTATGAAAGAGATGTAACTGAACACTAAAACTTTCTTAGAATCTTCTTCGATACAGGGATGGGGACGATGGGGTTCTTTTGAGATTTTTCGGATGAAAACTTGACTCCTGATTTTCTTTTTTTTTTGACAAGTTACATGTCTTCCACATACGAGACAAGCCCCTCTACCCTGCATTTGTTTCCAATAAGTAATTTAAATTTTCATCCGTGTCGAGCTTGAGGGCAGCCCTAAGCACAGGGCTGTCCCAAAGCCACTGTGTTCAATATAGGGTGAGCGCATCACAATAAACAAATAATCGTAATAAACAGACGTATCCTTTCATTTGAATATCTGCCCTTTATTAATTCTATCAAAAAGGGTGCATCATCGTGGATGTTTGTCAAAATTATATTTTTGGTACACAAATTGCACAATGCATTTCGTGCGTTTGTTTTGTATAGATATTTATTTAAACTTTATTTCATATAACAAAAATAATTACAAATGGCGGACTAAATGCCTCAAGCCATTATACCAGTTAACCATTAGATACCAAACAGAAACACCAATATATATAAAGTAAGCATTATGCAGATATATACCTACTTACCTAGAGACATGCTACCTACGTAGGTATAAGATTAAAAGTTGTATATCAGTATGAAAGTTACAAATATCAGTATGAAAGTTAAATTAGTATGTTTAACCATTTACTTGGAACCCCACGGATAATGTCTGTATAATCTGTAATCATGTGCTTGTCCAATAATAAATTATTCTTATTCTTATTCTTACTTCGCAAAAAACGTGAGTTCAAGCCTCGTTTGCAACGTGTAAGTAGAGCAAGAAAATAACAATTTCGAAAAAGAGAGACAAAAATTGTTTATTGGATCGACAGGTCATACAGACACAATATAGTCGCAACTTGGATACATGCCTAAACTTAGGTATGTAGAATTGTAGAAAGATCAGAATTAACACTTCATTAGTTGCTACTTAAACGGAATCATGTCAGAATCTTTGACGTACTTTACATCTTTGAAGAGTTCCATAAGTCATCTGATGTGGTCTTCATCATCAGTTCCACTTCACCAAAATTGCGATTTCCGAGGGTACATTTACACGACTTTTAATAGAAAATACCGAAATCACTACACGCGTGCCTATACAATTTGAGGGTTGCACTCCATTTTCCTGGGATCCCATCTTCAGATCCTGACTTGATGACAATGAGACCACCTCAAGCGTATATTGTTTAGAATAAAAAAAGAATTTTTGAAATCGTTCTACAATTGACGGAGAAATCAATGAACATACAAAAACAAATACAGTGGAACATATACCCCCTCCTTTTTTGAAGTCGGTTAAAAACTACAGTTAGTTGTGAACGGCACGGGAGATCTCTCTAGCTACCCCATCCAGCCACAATGACTGTCATTATCACCGGCCACGCACCTCCGCCCGACCACTTAACCTAACCCTATACATTGTGTTTGTGTACAGATAATGAAAACTAATTAGCAACCGCTCTCGAGGCCCGTCCGTCCCCCGTCCGTCCGCCGACCGTCCCCCGTCCGTCCCCCGACCGTCCCGCGGCCACAGCCCTCGACCAGTTATTGTTTCCGCGGAGGGTGATTTTACAAACAGATTAATAAGTTAGAAATCGCAACCCTAAACGGTTTGGAGATAACTGAGCTATAACCACGAAATTCGAATCTCGAACTTCGTATATCTCCGTCTCTATCGCACTTATTGTTTATAGTACTCCAGCGACAGAGACGGAGATTTACGAAATTCGAGATTCGGACTTCGTGGTAGCGCCGCTAAGAAATTTGCGTTCGTACTGTTGTGAATTTAAATGTTTTTTTGTATTGAAATTAATAAACATAGGTATTTAAGGGTCGCCAGGACGGTCGATTCAAATCGACTCTCCATACAAATGTTGTTTGGTTCTCATTTTAAAACGGCATGCGGGAATAACATGTTTTTAGGGTTCCATAGACAAATGGCAAAAAACGGAACCCTTTGAATGGCAAAATATGTCATGTCTATCTGTCTGTCCGTCCGTATGTCACAGCCACTTTTTTCCGAAACTATAAGAGTTATACTGTTGAAACTGAGTAAGTAGATGTATTCTGTAAACCGCATTAAGATTTTCACACAAAAATAAAAAAAAAAACAATATATTTTTCGGGTTCCCCATACTTAGAACTGAAACTCAAAAATTTTTTTTTCATCAAACCTATACGTGTGGGGTATCTATGGATAGGTCTTCAAAAATGACATTGAGGTACGTCATAAATCGTAAACCGCAATTTATTTAACGGAACCCTTCATGTACGAGTCCGACTCGCACTTGGCCGCTTTTTATTTTTACACACTGGGTCACCTTGATCCAGGTCGGAAAAAATGAAGCGATTAGTGACTTTATATGCAAAACATTTGTAACTATCATTAGGGGGTAGGTATATGCCATAACCGCCACGTTTGGCATGCGGGTTGGCGATCGCAGTATTTCCACCGCACTCCAGGGATGCTGCTGCCTGGTCTTGGTCGTAGTTTTACACCACGTACGTGCACATTGCACGTAGAACCGATGGCCGTTGGGGCGGAAAGGTTCTCGAGTGGCAACCACGTACCGGAAGGCGCGGCGTGGGTAGGCCCTTCACAAGGTGGACAGATGACCTGGTAAAGGTCGCGGGAGTCCGCTGGATGCGGGTGGCGCAGGAACGGTCACTTTGGCACTCTTTGGGGGAGGCCTATGGCAGCAGTGGACGTCTTTCGGCTGATATGATGATGATGATGCAAAACATTGTAATCGCTCTATTTTTTTACTATTTTAATTTCTAGCAACAGAAACTATAGTTTCCGATCTAGTTAAGGATGACTCACGCTAAACGGGCGGTGTCTGGCCCGGGCCGTTTTCTAAGAAAAACGACGGCGTTTTTACGTGGCCGAGCCATGCTCAAGCCCGGCCGAGCCACGTCCGGGCCGTGCCGACACCGAGCCGCTTCCGAACCTCGGCCGTGGCTCGGCCGGGCTTAGGTATTGCTCGGCCGCGCAAAAACGACGGCGTTTTTGCGTGGCCGAGCCATGCTCAAGCCCGGCCGAGCCACGTCCGGGCCGTGCTGACACCGAGCCGCTTCCGAACCTCGGCCGTGGCTCGGCCGGGCTTAGGTATGGCTCGGCCGCGCAAAAATGCCGTCGTTCTTCTTAGAAAACGTGAATCATCCTTTACGACGGATCCTATTGTGTAGGTATACAAAGTTCCATGTTATTCTTAATCATAATCATCATCATCCTCCTAGCGTTATTCCCGGTTGTGCCCCTAAAGGAGCCCGGGGTCCGCTTTGACACCTAATCCCAAGATTTGGCATAGGCACTAGTTATTACGAAAGCGACTACCATCTGACCTTCCAACCCAGAGGAAAAAACTAGACCTTATTGGGATTAGACCGGTTTCCTCACGATTATTCGTAATCATAATCATAATCGTTTATTGAGGAACACGTTTAGTTACAATATTTGACACTGGTCTCCGCACTAGGCTTCGCCTGTATCGCGGGGAACCAGTTGAAATTACATAAGAGAGTTTAAAAAGCTATTACGTTCAGTTAACCAAAACAATAAAAATAAAAAGATTATTTCACATTAAATTACATGTTGTACAAGAACAATATTTAGAGTATGAAGAGAACTTAAAAATAGACATTACAGAAAAATAAAACTTAAGTTACTTTATCAATGATAGCCTCTGTCTTAGCGTAGTTTAGTGAGAGAAACAATTTAAGGATCAGCTTTTTCGCTTCGTTAATGTTACAATCGTTTAAATTACGATGCTTGAGAATTGCATTGTATGTGGATACTCTGATGTATTCTCCGAAGCGTTTGCCAAAGGTAGACAATGTTCTTGGAACCGGTAAGTTGATAAAAAAAAATCTAGCATGTCGATAGAAAATGAGAGTCATACTAAGTTTGTATGTACAGTCGAGAGTCCTGAAGGCGACCGTTAAACACATATGTTTGGTTTTAACTCATTTGGTTATTCTAGGAAATTTGTGCTGCTTGGCTTTTCCACGCAACCCTGTAATCCCTTGCAATAACTCCACGAAGTATTTCAAAGTCTTCGCAAACATTGATTGTATGAAACAATATGATCACATCCCCACGTAAACAAGACGCGCGCAATCAAAAACAAAACAAACAATCCAACTAAGAAAGCAGAGAAAAATTTAATAAAAACTGCGAAGCCCCGTGTATTGTGTTACACGGGGAATCAATCGGTGTATCGGTTACATGGAAAGGGGGACTTGGTGATAAAAAGAGTGTTTTCCGGACAGGTTAAGGAGTTAACAGGGTTTGTTGACTAACAGCCTAACATCCCTGTTATTCTGTAACTTGTTTTAAGTTCACCTCAACGCTCACCCACAAATATATCTTAACGCCGCGAATCTTAGTAACTGAGCGTAGGTAGAGGTCTAGTTTCGTTAGGCGTGACGGGTGGGGTGAGGCGCATAAGCGCGTAAAGAATAACAGCCCAGGAGATTGTTCATGCAAGGTGAACACTGATGCGGTGTGTTGACAAACGCAGGACTGTTATTCTTTACACGCTCATGTGCCACACCTCACCCATTAAGCCTAACGAAACTAGACCTCTACTTACGCTTAGTTACTACGAATTGCGGCGTCAAGTTATATTTGTGGGTGAACGGTGGATGAGGTTAAAACAAGTTACAGAATAGCGGGGCTTAGGATAGATGCATGTCCGAACGGTACTGGAAGCGGTCATGGAAAATGCAAGGAAAATTGCGTTAAACGGTATCCTATCGCAATCACCAAGTTTTATTTCCGAACTGTGTAGTTTTTCCAAATTTTCATTTCGGGTAAAGCCAGTTTTCGCGAAGACCCCAAATAAGAGTTTTTTTAAGTACTGATCGTATATAACCTATAAGGTTTGTTTTTTGTACTGAACATTTTATGGATTCAGAGAAAAACGTCTTTTCGCCGAAATGAAAATTCTGCCAAAGTATTCAGTTGGGAAATAAAAGTTAGTGAGTGTTATAGGTCACCGAGTGAAACGTACATTGCATTGTATTTAATTCGGGTTCAATTCGACGAATCCGGCATGTCATAATGACCGTTTGTGATATAGTGACCGTATGGACAACTTTGTGAATAGCGGCGAAGTCATGGACCGCCAAGTCGACCATGTCATAGGAAGATAATATCAACGAGATGTCGCAAAATAGGGTTGTGGAATGTAATTTTATTATTACTCCAAAAGAAAGAAGGCAAAAATATGCCTCAATTTTTCGTCATTACGAAAATCCTATCCAAAATATTCAAATATCTCAAAAAACTCTGGATAGTAAGAAGTTACTTTGTGATAATTTATTGTCTTGTTACTTTTTCGAAAAAAACTATAAGTTGTGTTACGAGATTTTAAAAACAATTTCCAATATCGCAACCCTTGGTTTATTTTTCTTAGCTTTTGTGCATTTTATAGGTGTAAGTATGTAAGTTGTAGTAAGTACACGTCGTAGAGTTGCCGAATGTCAAGATTTCTCTTTGAAAATCTCCGCAAATCGTGACCATTTTCTTAATGTAAAATTTTCACTAATGCAAAGTTAACAATGTGAGATACAAATGCAGATCCAGCCACTCTATCTCCTCACATATCAAACGCAGCGACCCTCAGGCGTCTACGCGTCTGTCGATTACTGAACCATTAACCTTACCGAAATTGGAGAGCTCTGGAGCACCCCTAGCACAAATAGACAGTCTTTAAAGCCAAATCAGACCTTAAGTACACCCGACAGAGTACAAAATGAAATGCGCAAGCCGATGTTTAAATGGTGAGTCCACAAGAGTAACAGAACTATTCAAAGTCATTTCTAGCATCTAAGAAATAAGGTTCTTTTCCTGATGCGCTTAGTGGAAGACGTTTTTAAGGATGTAAAACATCTCTAGGCCGTTTTAACAGTGATTCCAATTGAGTTTCTTTTTCTATTTTTACACAAAAAGGTTTCAATAAACGTTGGCCAGCAGATCTGGAGAGCGATCGAGTGTCCTTATTTTTCTTTGCACGAGTACGGGATCATTATAACAAGTTCAGAACAAGTAATACGATGAGGGTCTATTTTTGTATACAAATTGGTAAGTGTGTTTTTTCAATGGTATCTACACTCTGCCTTTTTTATAATTATTGACAAAAAATATAACCTCAATTTAAAGAGATATCCTACAAAATACCATATTTTAAATGGTCAATCACGACACACTATGCGTCAGAGCGCTACGAGCTACATACGGAGTTTAAGCTGCTACGGACTACGGCGTAGCGCTACGAGCGTAGCGTGGCCGTGAATGTGTTAAGCCAATTGTAACTCTTATCCTGCAACTACTGAGGAAAATGTCATATACTTGCCCACTCTAACTGTAACGTCTGACGCCACGCCAATCAATTGATTAGGCATGATTTGATATAAGTAGTAATTGATATTATAATTTTGCAGGGACCGTATACCTAGATACCGGTATTAATTCATATAAAATAAATTTAGCGGTATTTAATGTCGGTATCTCGCTAATTCATCTTTATCCAATTTCAGTGTCATTACGTCATTACCGAAGTAAAATTTTGAAGTACCGTAAAAATATTACGAATTGAGGAAAATATTTAATTTGTTTTTATCAATCTAGCCAAAAAGTCGTGCATTCCACAAAACGCTCAAAAATAATTGGAAGTGAAGTATTTTTAAGAAATATCCATAGCTTTGCACTCTATCTCGGTATAAATAGGTAGAGTCAGTTTGGCACATCATCAACCTCAGAACTTTAGTCATGGGCACAATCACGACACAATGGCCTATAATGTAATCCAATTAAAAAAACAAATGAAATAATGTAGGAAAAGTGTTAGAAATCCCAATTTCAGACGCAGACTACCCGCTACCTCTTAAAAAATAAAAGGTAAGGTTCAAGAGACTCAATTACAGCAAAAACCCTCAAAGCAAAACATTTAGAAGCAACCCTTTACTGACCGAACCGATTCGAGTCCAGAGTTCATTATATCATTACAATGGAAACCCAGGTTGCATCCTGCCCTCGAGAGCACGACAGAAGATGCGATGTTCAATAGTAGGAAGCAAGACAGGTATAACTCCCGAGTGTCACTTGAAATATAAATGGTAGCGGATTGTGAAGGAGAGGGTTGTATTTAGTTTCGCGGTAGTTAGAAAGGGTGCGATGGTAGCGTATGAGTGGATGGTTAGTGACCGTTCAGGATTTCAGTTCGCGGTTGAATGAAAATGAGAAAATTGGCTTTAGTAGAAATGTTCGATCTTATTTGTAGAATATCTAATTCAAAAAACTAATAATAGGAGATAAAACCGATTTTATAAATCCTACTAAGTACCTACACTATTATATTCACAATCACGCTTGTGTTCAGTTCTTGTAAATTAAGGCGACGTATGCTCGTGGTCTCCTCTCCCTCTCACAGCATAAGCGTGAGCGAGATGGAAGTGCGTGTTCGGAAGCGCGGCTATCATGTTTTTTAATTTAATTTTTTTGTGCGGTTTAATAAATAAAAAAGTAATAGCTAAGTTCCCTCGAAAACGGGCTCAAGATTGCTAATAAAATTTAGGGCAGCCGTATTATAATCCAAACAAGAGCTACAACTTTATAAAAATCTGTTTTCTGATCTCACGTCGCCTTAAGTCATGCCGGTGGGCAATCAACTTTTCTATGGTTGATTTGACATTTGAGTTAAAGAAAACATCCACCACCTCTATGGATAGGATAGGAAACCTAATACTACACAATAGCCAATACTTCATATTTACTTATTTCATATTCTCATTATCAAAATTAAATTATCAAAGTCAAAACGGCATTCTGAAGGTATTAGCTGGTAGATTTAATTGCAATATAATGTGGCACTGGATCGAGCGGGTCAGAACTACTTTGACGTATGTCAAGTAGTACTGCAGTTCTTTTTTTTTTTTAATGTAAAATTATAATTGCTAACATAGTTTTAAGTTTATTTTGTTACTAACAGTATATGGATCACATGGTCTGAAATAAAACGATTGAATTGAATTGAATTGAATTATGTTAGGTACCTAGGTACTGGGTAGACTGGGTACGATTGAACCAATTTTTCGTATATCGTCCGTAGTTTTGTTTTTTATAATCTGTGAGTTGAAAAAAAATATCAAATGAAAGAGCGTGTTTTTATCTACTAAACGGCAATAGAATTTTCGGTCCAGGTGCTGTTCTAGTTTTAGCAATAATTCAAATTGAAAAAAAAAATACCGATTTGTTTCAACTGTCCCCATCCCAGGGGTGGTTGAAACAGTGACATAATATAATTATTTTATGTGTTTCTTTCGTAATTTTTATGAGATAACGTATAATTTAGGAACTGTTTTTAATCAGCTTGCGTTTTTGCTCTTACAAGTTAAACTCTGCGTATATTGTCAGTCATTTCATCATTTGTCACCTTATTTAAGTAAGTTAACTAAACTAAAACAAAAATAAACTGTTTGCATTTTAAACGTTACAAAGCTAATTCAAAATACATGAAAATAAACTAAAAGAAAACTTACTTTGACTTTCATTACTGTCAAAAAAATACAAGCAAATCACTCTGTTGCAACCGTCCTGTTTCAAACGTCCCCACCTCCTACTTTCGGAAAAAAGCTGTTGTAGTAATAATTAGAATAATGATTCAGTAAAACTAGGTACGCTGACATGATCCACAAGCTTCACTTCAAACATAAACGCACACTCAATACTCTCACTTGAATATAAACCAGAATAAACTCTACGAGGGAAAATACTTACTTTTGGGGATCAAAACATAATAGGGTCTTCTACAAACAAATTACGCGCGCGGGAAGCAACGTTACGATCAAACCGATCGTCCACTCCTTTCCCCCCTTGGACTCCTCGCCGTCTCGCCAACGGCTTGCGAGATATTTACGTTGTTTCAACCGACCTCTGTTTTAACCGTACCCAGTCTACCCTACTTACCTGATGCATGAAGATATTTTACGTTTTGCTAAATTATAAATCTACTCTTATATGTAGGTTTTTTTTTTCTAATTAGGAGGGTAAAGTGGTCGATTATCCTTGTTCCATATTAAGTTACCGTGGACATTTGTGGTGAAACCTGACACCATTGGCGACATTTGGATGTTTTACCCCAATTTACTTGGGATGACAATTCTGATCAAATTAGGGTGTACTCTATTGTTTATAAAAAATGTCGTTCTCGTATTACATTGCAATAGTTAACTGAATTTCTCTATTTAATAGGCCGTGTGGATTTCGTGGAACCAAAGTAACAGAGATTAAGAGGCAGATAGATAGAAAATGGCAGACATAATAAATATACTATATATGAAAAATTTAAGAGTCCCCAGCAGACTCGACTCAAGTCGGGTCTCCATACAAACGTAATTTGGTTCTCATTATAAAAAACATACAGTAATAACATGAAACCTTTGTACACAGTGGATTCCGCCATATCTAGGTCAGGAAGTATAGGTAATTCTGTTTCTGTTGCTATAAATTAGAATAGAAATACCACTAAAAACATTACATGTAAAGTGATTGCCAAGACTCTAGCTACTATAGCTTTCAGCGTTAAAAAGATATTAGATCGCAAGTAGCGACGAGCTTTCTACTCCACACAGCTTAAAGACCAGCCACGCTCTAAAAATTCTACATCTTGGCTAAAAGGTCTGAAGTTTTTTACCTATACTTTACTATTAATTTTATTGTGGGGTAAAATTAAAGCATGATTATAAATATTTACATTTAAATATAACCTAAAAGGCTTTAAAGAAGGTCAAATCAAGAGTACCCTAATCGACGAGCATGTAACCTATAAACATGAAGAAATATTTTTGTGAGAGAAGTTTATAGAAATAAGTGATATCTGCCTACCCCACCCGGAAACAGGAGTAGTTATATGTATATCTATATAGGTAAACATATGAATAATGAATTACATATGTAATTAATTTTTAATAGAGCACAGTCATAATTTTAGGTAATAGGCTAAATTACATCGTAAATAAATCTTAGGTCACAACCTAAGATTTATTGACGATGCCATTCGAACCAGTTTTTGGAGAGGAACAAGTGTTTGTATGAGAGCAACTACAATTACTAAAGAACGTAAATACTCAAAAAAATTGTTAAAGACGGATTAATTGTTAAATGTTGGCGGCAGGCAAAACGCTTCATACTAATTGACGTTAAAGTATGACGTCACACGTTGCAATTCATCCTTATCGTTGTATGGAAAACCAAGTAAATTGCTGTTTCGATCGCGAAATACTGCGTTTAGGTCCATAGTTGTTGTACAATTTTGTTTGTATAAAAGCGTAAACATTCTATTGATAACTTTAAATTTACTCTTGGACAGTAAACAATCTATTTATGATTTTAATTATATTTTGTAATTTATACTTTATTACAATAGTTTCATGGTTTACTATCCATTTAGCAACACTACGTTGTAAATTTTAACATGATGCAACTACCCTATTGCTTCGTTTATTTCTACTTATACCTACAATTATTTATTGGCTCCGCTCTACTGATGTGCCGACGGAAAGTTTCCTATTTTGCGATTTTTTTCTGCAACATATGACAATTTTGTATGGGAATTGAAATTTAACATTTCCAACATGGAAATTCCGTACCCGAGAAGCTTAAAACTGTAGCTCTTATACACTATGTATAAGAGTTACAGTTTTATGCTTCTCAGGTACGTATAATTATTTCCTTATTTCCTTGTGAAACTTTCTAGAAATTTCCGAGAACGTTTCCAACTTTTTGGAAACTTTTCGCAATTTGCACATCACTACTCCGCCCGCCGTGGGTTTAGGTGGATAGTCTAAGTCTATTCTATACATTCGTGCAAGATTTTTTGAAATCTGATGAGTACCTACGTAGTTCCATAGATGGCCCCCTTGACATTAGAACTTCAACCTCAAACTTTTTCTCATTTGTTATTATTCATTTAACTGACGATTTCACCAAACTTCACTCGTTATTAAATGATTGAACTACCAATTGAAGGTCAATCGCCGGACAACCCTACACTATGGTTAATGCTAAATCAATGGCGTAACCTCCCTCCGCGCCTCGTCTCGCCCCCCACTCGCCAAGAGGGTTGCCACGTATTTATATTGATGCCGAATCTATTGAGAACCGATTTAATTGGTGTGGGCGGTGAAAGTGCTTTGTATAAGTGCATCTGTTGGTTTTTTGCTTAAAACGGTTTTTAAATTTGTGATTGCTAAGCTATAGAACTATTTTACCAGTTTTATAAAAAATATCTGATTACTCGTACCAATGCCTTAAAATAGTAATGAAATTATACATTCTATCCTTTATAATGAGCATTATTTTAATTGATTTATTCGGAGAACAGAGATTTACATACTTAGTTACAAATTAGGTACAATTATATTTATTTGTTTGTAAATGGGCGTTCTAAAATGGCTGTAACTGTAACGATTTAAATCAGACTTACAATAGGATTTACGGGGCGAAAGATTGATCTGGCTAGGTCTTATCTCCGGGAAAATTGTATTTTCCAAGATTTCACAGTCGCCATCAGATATATCGGAGCGGCCAAAGTGCTCACAAATATCTGAACATGTCTCTAATGCCGCAATGATGGCAAGGTCGTTGCACAATATAGACGTGTTCAGATATTTGTGAGCACTTTGGCTGCTCCGAAATAATATATCTGATTGCGACTGTACTATGGTATTAAACAGGTGATTATTATTTGAAATCGCTACTCAATAGTAGAATCACATAGTAAGCATTTATACAAGTGAATATAATGCTAATATTATTAAGAGGTTGAATGAAGATGAATATAAGATTTTTATTTATTATAACGTAAAGATGGAATTATTAATTATTATTATACAGGGTTAGCCCTGTAACTGGAGAAAATATTCAAAAAGACGCTTCCTTAGAGCAACTTTCAACATTTTTGGTTTCGGAGAAATTTTGATCTAAAGGTATGACCTCCAAGTAATGTATCTTGGCACCACGAGATCATATCACGGCAGTCAATGCAGATTTTGAGGTAACATCATGTACATAAAATAAATAAAATAAAAAAGCCTTTTATTATTCCATATAGATTACAGATTTAAAATTCCCTTGTTAGCTTTAAGTATGGACCCCTCTTCGGGTAAGTCTCCAAAGTCGCCCATTCGTCTCTTTGTTTCGCTTTTGTAGGCCAGTTTTTCCCTGCTATCGCTTCGATCTCGTCTTTCCACCTGCCCTTAGGCCTGCCGACACGTCTCGATCCTGCTGGTCCTGCCCACATGGTCACTGTTTTCGGCCAGCGGTCGTCTTTGTATCTACATGCCCTGCCCACTTCCACTTCAAGCCTTGAGCAAATGAGAGTGCATCAATTACTTTGGTCCTCTGTCTTATCTTTGCATGATTTATCCTATCAGAGATTTTTATTTTTAATAGTTTTCTTTCTAGAGCCCTCTGAGTACTTCTTATTTTTCTTCTGGCGTTAACATCAAGTATCCATGGCTGGCAGCTGTATCCATTATTTTTTTCTTCAGATTCATGTGTATATCAGAGTTCATTACCTTTTTGTAGCCCCAGTATTTGTTCCACATAAGTGCAATACGTCTATTTATATCTTATATGTTTCTTTTGTTGGAAAACGATACTTTCTTCCGAGATATATACTCGTATAGTCATTGACATAGTCAATATGTAGTGGCTCACATATGTATTGTGAATATTGTGATTGGTATTTTTTGTGGTTTTTCATAACCTTTGTTTTGGTTGCATTGAGCTCTAGACCTTCCTTCCTGGCTGTATTTAAGTCTTCCATCATACTCTGCAACTCTACTGGAGTTTCGGAGAACAGAACTATGTCGTCCGCGAAACGCAAATGACTGTATTTGTTGTTGATGTAAATACCTTTTTTAGACCATAGATTCTTCATGAAATTTTGTAATACCTACTGATATAAAGAGATTGGGAGAGAGCGTGTCACCCTGTCTCACTCCTCTACATATTTTGATTTTTTCACCTGACCGTTCCGATTTTACTGTACTAGTACTTTTCGAGTAAGTATATATTTTTTATAATTTGTATATATTTATGATTTACGTTCTGACTTTCTAGAGCATCCCATATGCTAAGATGTGATATACTGTCGAATGCTTTCTTATAGTCTATGAAGGCAATATATAATGGTTTTCTATATTCTACATATTTTTCAATTATTTGGTCCAGTACTTGGATGTGGTCGTTAGTGCTGTAACCTTTTCTGAAGCCTGCCTGCTCTGCGGGTTGGAATGTTTCTATTTTATCACTTATCCTTTCCTACAGACATGCTGCAAACAGTTTATAGAGGCACGGCATCAGGCTAATCGGCCGGTAGTTTCCCACATCTTCGAACATCATGTAATGAGTCATAATCATAATAGTTTTTGCATTTTTGTGTTCAACAGATAGTTTTGTTTTTTTTTTTGTGTTTTTGAAATAAAAAGTTACTCATAGCACCCAAAAAATACAAGTTAACTTATTTTAAAGATTTTTTTTTTCAAACAAAAATTTTTTTTTCGCGTAAAAACACTTGGAGATATTTGTTCACAAGCTTAATAATCTACCATTAAATTGTTTGCTCCAGTTAAAGGGCCCATCTTGTATAAATTGAATTACTTTACTGCCGACGTTAAATTGAATTACTTACTTTGTTACAGAGTTAAAATGGAAAACGGTTTTAATAATTTTTGAATTTCTACTAATTTCACTATTTACTAAGACGTGTCATGTTGCATGCCATATAAAAATTAGTTTAAATGTAAATGTTGAAACATTATAGGTAATTGCTTTAGTATTTAGTTTTAGTTAAGTACATTGCTATATACCTACCAGGGTTCACGTGAACACTAGCTGTAAAATGCCCTTTGTAAGACCTTATACACACATGATTATTAACGCAATAAATTATGAATTATGAATTAAGATTGTATGTGGACGGTTATAATCTAACCACATATCCAGTAATTCTCCTAGAGTTATTCCCGGTTGCGCCCTAAACGACTCCGGGGTCCGCTTTGACACCTAATCCCAAGATTTGGCATAGGCACTAGTTTTTACGAAAGCGACTGCCATCTGACCTTCCAACCCAGAGGGAAAACTAGACCTTATTGGGATGAAACCGGTTTCTTGACGATGTTTTCCTTCACCGAAAAGCAAACGGT
Organism: Epinotia brunnichana; assembly: GCA_963854355.1. Classification (NCBI taxonomy): domain Eukaryota; kingdom Metazoa; phylum Arthropoda; class Insecta; order Lepidoptera; family Tortricidae; genus Epinotia; species Epinotia brunnichana. The sequence continues at coordinate 40,943,246 of OY977937.1, read as the reverse complement.
AAATATTCCATACATAAATTCCGAAAAACTCATTGTACGAGCCGGGGTTTGAACCCACGACCGATCTGACCACATACCTATCCAATTTCAAAAATTATTTCATCCAAGTATAGTATATGGGCATTCTTTGCAATACCTACGCGAACGGAGCCGCCGGGGCAGCTAGTACGTTTATAAAACCTTAGAGTTATATTCAGCATCAAAAGTAGCTACGCGAACGAAGACGTCAAAAGTCTTTGTTAAAAGGGAATAAGAACTTTTGACGTCTTCGATTGCGTAGTTACTTTTGATGCTGACTGTACCTAACTACTGTGACCTAACTGATGGCGTAATGGCGGAGTTCCACTCAAAGAACGCTACTGTGCGCGTATCAAATATTACGTCATTGTTCGTAAGATATTTCCAAAAATGTTTACTTATTTAAAACCTTTAAGTAGCGTCGTAACTTATAATGTAAAGTCAATACTTCTTTGTAGAGTCATTGACAAAATGTTTAACTTATTTTCAACGATGCTTCGTGGTTGATTTTTAAATTAGGTATTGTGGCGTAATAAAACTGTTTATGGCGTTTATATCTATTTTGTGTATCTTTGTTGATCTTTTACTTAAAAATTACCGAATATTTTTCCCATAACAGTGCAAAACTTGGGCAGCGTTAAGCTTGTGTTTTAAAAAGGAAGGTAAGCAGATTGGGACACTCCGGAGTAATAAGACAAGATAACACTTACTTTTTGTATTAACAGCCAAAACTATATAATTCAAAGCTAAAAATTGGGTTGCAGCCGAAAGACGTCCACTACTGGCCATAGGCTTCCCCAAAGCGTGCCACAATGTCCGTTCCTGCGCCACCCGCATTAGGTGGACTCCCGCAACCTTTACCGTGACTCAGAATCTTTTCAGCACGGCTATCACAAGACGGCCGCGACATACTCTCGAGCTCTATCGCACTATCCGTCTCTTTCTAAGTGGTCTAATAAGAGAGAGACGGATATCGCGAGAGAGCTCGAGAGTATGTCGCGGCCGTCTTGTGATAGCCGTGCTGAAGTGTTAAAGATATTCATTAATTTCCAACCTATTCGATGTAAGCATCCAGTGACAATGACCGGTCTTGCGCCACCCACATCCAGCGGACTCCCGCAACCTTTACCATAACTCAGAACCTTTTCCGAAGTGTTAAATATATTAATTTCCAACCTATTCGATATAAGCATCCAGTGACAATGACTGGTCTTGCGCCACCCACATCCAGCGGACTCCCGCAACCTTTACCATGACTCAGAACCTTTTCCGAAGTGTTAAATATATTAATTTCCAACCTATTCGATATAAGCATCCAGTGACAATGACTGGTCTTGTGCCACCCACATCCAGCGGACTCCCGCAACCTATACCATGACTCAGAACCTTTTCCGAAGTGTTACATGTATATATTAATTTCCAACCTATTCGATGTAAGCATCCAGTGACAATGACCGGTCTTGCGCCACATCCAGTGGACTCCCGCAACCGTTACCATGACTCAGAACCTTTTCCGAAGTGATAAATATATTAATTTCCAACCTATTCGATGTAATGTAAGCATCCAGTGACAATGACCGGTCCTGCGCCACCCACATCCAGCGGACTCGCGCAACCTTTACCATGACTCAGAACGTTTTCCGAAATGATAAAGATATCAATTTCCAACCTATTTGATGTCAGCATTAAGTCGGTGCAGTAAAAGGTAAATAAGCGTTAATAAGGTGCCGCGTTCCCCTCGTTCAAAAGGCGCCCCGCCGGGACGCAAACAAAATTAATCTTTTGCGAGTGATATTAGACTGGTGAGCGTGTAGGATTAAAGGTAATTTCATTTGGAGATATTGGATGGTGTTACCCTCTCAGTTAAGTATTAGGTATGCATGTAACCTACGTAAAATAGGCAAGTTTGATTCGCGGAAAACGCAAAATACACATATACAGTTTTTTTAATCCTGTCATGATCTATATTTAATTTTACACCTAAACTGCAAAAATAACAGTAAAAAAATAACGTTACCAGGTTTAAATCGAACTCGTAAAAACCCATGAAAAAAACAACGTTAACGGAGCGAGATATCGCAAAAATCTACATTTTGGATATTGATATTTTCATGATAGGACTGCAGAAATTGCTAATACAGTTGGGTTTTATAAATAATAGTATATTATGTAAATACAACTCTTGTTTTATATTTAAAAATCTATTATTTTAGGGCGTCCCGACGAAATTTTTGACTGCGAGTGTATGTCGTTAAATAGCAGGTTTGGTCGATGGATTATTCTATTTAAATTAATAAGAGTGTTTTAATAAAAATACATAAATGCCCCTTTTCTTCGCAAATAACAAAAAATCTTGAGTTCAAACATTGTAGAGCAAAAATAATGACGTAAAATGAGTTTCATAAAATAAGTATCTTATAAAAAATACAATTTCAGGAAAAGGGACTACTAACTAAATTGTATCTTGTCCGAATATGGTTTATTTGCAAACCTTTTAATAATCGTACTAAATAGGTACGTAGTTAAAACATGTGATTAAATAACCGACCACATTCAGAATATAAAACGCCCAAGATACAAAGGCAACGCTGAAGTGCTCTATAAAATGTCACCATGTCACCATTTTAATGGCAATATCGACACGATGCGCATACCAGCGGAGAAGGCGGGTGGTCCAATTCAAAAAATGTTTGAATTGTAATATTGTAAATTGTAACATCCTTAGAACGTGGTGTGAGTTTCAATGTACAGTCAGGTTAAAAAAATTACATTTCTTGATACAATCATGGGATCGTTAAATATATCCGGGATTTACCACACTGCAATGGATGCGTTCTGCGGTCTGCGGTCAGGGGGGTAAACACGTAACGTTCCGAACGCCCGTCGGTACAATTTAACTGTCAATTTTCCATATAAAAAGTGACATTTAGACCTACCCGACGTTCGTACAATGCGTTACTTGATCGACCTAAAGTGTGGCAAATCCTTAAGAGTCCCCGACAAGCTCGGTTCTCCATAGAAACGTAGTTACGCTCTCATTTTAAAACGGCTAGCTAGTTTGCTCTGAAACTTTGTAATTAGAATGAGTTAAGGTATATCCAGGTCTGTAATTAGTTTATGTAGCTTTAGATACCATAGTAAAAAATACAGCGAATTGAAGTTTTTCATACAAAACTTGTTTTTGCTGTAGGTATTTCGTTTGTTTTATAATAATAAACTGGAGCCATATAAACGAATTACAGACCTAGATATATATACCTCATGTCATTGTATATGCAAAGTTTCGTTACAAGCCAACACGTAATAGTTTTAAAATGAGAACGAAACTCCGTTTGTATGGGAAGGTGAAATTCGTGTATACCAAACTTATTGATTTAATATTTTTTTCTTTTTAGGGTTCCGTACTCAAAGAGTAAAACAGGACCCTATTACTAAGACTCCGCTGTCCGTCTGGCTGTCACCAGGCTGTATCTCACTGATACCGTGATAGTTCCAGTTGAAATTTTCACAGATGATGTATTTCTGTTGCCGCTATAACGACAAATACTAAAAACAGAATAAAATAAATATTTTTATAGATACGGAACCCTTCGTGTGCGAGTCCGACTCTCACTTGGCCGGTTTTTTTTCACAATGTGTGACAATGCAAAATGGTTGACTTTCACAAGACTTTTGGTACTTAACCCTAACAATTTTTTTTACTTTAATCGCCTGAAAACAACCAAAGAAGGAAACAAAAGAAGTTCACTTTGAATATTTCGTGTGAAGTTCCATTATGGCCCTCACCTCTAGCCGCACCAGTAGCGTGATACTTCGCAGTCTATTATAAGAAACATACCTAATGTCAATATTTAATGGGAAAAATGTAATCGCTTTCCAAAAACATACTGACGGCGCACCAAAAAACACTGACTGAACTTTTAAGAACCATAATTATCTGTGCAAATCAGTATTTTTTAGGTTGTTATGTTTCTTATGCTTTTAAATACTAGCCACATTTAATTGCAGAAAGACTTTTTTTAAAGTTGTACGACACCCGCTGAAGTCTCTGCCCCACACCGGATATCCAGGACGCCTCGGCACGCGGTATTGCGGTTACTATTGCAGCCAGCGACTGTGGTTATTGCGTTATATTACTCTTATAGCGCTATAGCGGCGCATTCCTCTGTTATACACCGAGGTGGGACGTGACCGTCATGAAAGAATTCTAGAGAGGGTATTGGTTGGCGTTATTGTTATACATAATGGCCAGATATGAAGGCGTATAAAGGTGACAATATGGTTGTGTAACTCTTTTACTGAAGTTTTATAGCTATGAATACAAACGTGTGTATCATCATATATTGTTCATATGTTGTCCATAAAAGTACGAAGTTATGTAATTTTCTGTGTAAACTGTAATATCTACAATTTTCAGAGCCGAAAGGAAGGGATGTGTAGGATTTACTGTCATTCAGCACAAATAAATAAAATAAATAAATATTATGGGACAATCTTACACAAATCAACCCAGGCCCACGGTAAGCTCAGTAAGGCTTGTGTTGTGGGTACTAGGCGATGATATATATAATAGATAAATACATATAGATACTTATATACATATATAACATCCATAACACACGAACAAATATTCGTGATATACACACAAATAAATGCCCTGACCGGGATTCGAACCCGGGACCTCCAGCTTCGTAGGCAGAGTCACTACCCACTGGGCTACGGAGGCCGTTAAAACAAATGTATAATTTACAACTCGAAATTATTGATCGAATCTGAATAATGTCAATTTGAAACTCCTCGGCATGGTAAATTGGTCCAGCCTGGATAATAGGTACTAAAATGTAATTGCGTCCTAAAAGTAAAATTAACATACTCGATATAGATCGAAAGAAATATTCGTCCATATGGAATTACGTGCACTTCAAAAATACGACCAATCGGAAATACGTCATATATGAATTTTGTACAAAATAATCGAATTTCATGTTTATGAATTTTTAATATTTATTTAAACTAGAGAACATTCACTTTGCGCGTATTTGAATTTGAACCGATTTCATACTGGACAAAATTCCATTTGGACTAATAAATTCACTTTTGGTGGTAGGTACCTATGTATATTGCTTATAGTCCAATTTCAAAATGGTAATTGGCAGTAAATCGTTTTTAGCAGTCTATGTTTGTAGTTAACGTGTGTACCAGCGTATCATATGATGAACGAAGTTCGCTTCGAAGCTTCGAAATTATGCTCCGTGTGACATAGGCTTCAATGTATGAAAAAAAATACAGTTTTTGTTCCGATAGTTTTCGGTACGTTACAACTTTTTTTTATATTTTTTATTAGCCTATATTGTGTCCCAGATTAAGATTTGCCAGCGAGCAATGGAACGCAGCATACTCGGAGTCCGTAGGATGGACAGGATCAGGAACACGGAGCTGCGTACCAAAACTGGCATCGTAGATGTGGGTGCCAAGACCGCGTAGCTTAAGTGGGACTGGACTGGACATGTCTGCCGAATGCACGCGGAACGATGGGCCAAATTAACCACCGAATGACCGAAAAGGCGATGGCGGGATGACCTTGATACATTTTGTACAGATTGGCGAACACTAGCACTGGACCGAGACGAGTGCAGGCGGAAACAAGGGGAGGCCTTTGCTCAGCAGTGGAACTTTTTATGCTTGTTTAATTATTTTCCCGTCATCTCATTCCAATAGATTTGCCCATTACTTTCAAAGACACCCTGTAAGTATAACTACCATTAAAAAAAACAAACAAACAAAGAACACCGCTTTATTACCTCGATCCACAAATCCTTAGCCTTTGATCCCACAAAAACACCAAGTTTGCGTAAGTACTCATTTCTCTTAAATTCGCCAACCCTCCGTTAAAACGCCGTGCTCAATTTGCAACCCCCACAGTTGCCAGTTAAAAGGCTAGAGCTTTCAGGGTGTAAGCGTTTGCACGAAACGTGTTATTAACGTGTTATTTCCATTGACACAGTACACGAAACAAGTTCATACGCACAAAAAGCTTAAAGCTGTCGCGAGTCAACAGCGCGGCAGCGGGCGGCGAGCAGCGCCGACGAAGCTTTAGCGAAGCTGTAATAGGCAAAGAGCTATAAAACAGGAAACATTTAAGATATCTTTTAAAAAGCCAAACGCTGTGAACCTAATGCATGAATAATACAGATATCGCTTTAGGAACTTTTTGATTTGAGACCACTTGAAATGAAATACCCGACAAGACGAAGGAAAGGATGGATGGCTTGGTACTAAGAATAAGTCCTAAGTTTAAGGATTAAGAGGGTATCCTAGCAGCATTTTTCCATACAAACGTATTCCCCTATTTCCTTCCTGGTTTATCCCTCTAGAGGACTCGTTTTTTTTTATAAAATCTAGGTGTACTGTATGTACAAAAAATAATTACCAAAACAGATACGAATTTTCGAAAACCTAAAAAACGCCCCAGTTTTACTGTCATATTCAGATGACTACCAGACAAATATGAAAAGTTTTTACGTTAAAACAAAATAATAGAAACATAGATCTACTCTTCCTCTAAATTTCAACACCAAACATAATTGAATCGGCGCAGGTTTGGCGGAGAAAACAGGGGAATACAAAGCATCGATCTTGTCAAGATTTTGTAGTGAAAATCGGTCTGAGCTGCGGTTGTCCCTATCGCACATTACGCTCGGTCGCTTGGGCGCAACGCGACGGCAATAGTTTGTACAAATACCTATTTCTCAATTTTGTCGCAGACCGACTACGCTCTTAAGTCTTAGGATAATCATCAAAACTAGGGTAGGAGACCGCTATATGTAGAGTAAATATAGCTAGGTCAGCTAGTGCTATTTGTGAATTTCAGTTATGAGAGGTATGTATCTCGATTCTCGCCAGAGCAATTTTCAAATAAAGTGTAGGTACCCTAGTTAAGGTAAAATTAAGAAATGTTAACTTTTTCAGGTGGGTTACGGAAATTTGCCGTAAGCTGATTCCAAAGGTACATTTTAAAAATAAATTGGCATAATCCGAGTTAGAAGTCTAGGTACCTACTCTTTTTTCCTGGGGGCACTGAATTATCATCCTAGAATTTCTTTGAAAAGCGTACTACTAGGACTAGTATTTTAATTTGGAGATGAGTGACTAGTGAGGCGAAGTTCTAGTTTTCTGGAATATAGGTGATTGAGAGTAACCAAAACTGGAAGCAAAAGGAACAAAAAAAATTTGTTTACTTCGGATATACCTACTTACATTTTGTCTACGTATTTTGTTGTTTGTCGGAAGCCACGGTTTTTTTTAATAAGGTTTTTACCGTAGCCAAACAATACATTATAAACGATGAAATTAAGTTAAAATTATGATATTTCATATACTTAATCTAAAGATTTATAGAAGCAAATGTAAATAAAACTTTACATTTTGATATTTATCGACTTCAGTCAAAAAACCCATTCGTGAAAAGCGTTGCGTCTGTTTCTCTCAAGAATCAAGATTTATGGTGAACGCTAAAATAGCTCAGTAAGGTGTAATAAAATAAACCACCTGTGTAGTAAGTGTAATAAGATTAGGTAAAGTGCTCTACATGTACATATTAGAGTTAGATATTTTAGCCCGCTTCGTTGTGGTGTACAATGCTGGTGCCACTACTGAATATTATCATCGTCATATCAGCCGAACGACGTCCACTGTTGGACATAGGCCTCCCCCAAATAGAGCCAAAGTGGCCGGTCCTGCGCCACCCGCATCTAGCGAACTCCCGCGAATTTTACCAGTAGGTCAATCACGTAACGTATTGTACGCGCGTCTGACAGTAAAATCACAATCTAACTGTCATTTTTCCATATAAAATTGACATTTAGACCTTACAGACGCGCGTAAGAAAAGTTACGTGATCGACCCACTGGTCATCAGTCCACCTTGTGGGGGGGGGGGGGGGGGGTACCCACGCTGCGCCTTCCGGTACGTGGTCGCCACTCGAGAATATACTGAATATAGGTACCTACGAGTAATGCTTTTCTAAATAACTTGCAGACTTAGATGTTAGAATTTTATTGCTACGCCATAGCTTCGCTTAGGTAGTGCTCCACGCCACGGCTCCAGGAGAACATTTGAATGAAACTCGCAAGAGGCTAAATGCAATTAACTGGTGACCCGCCGCGCGTGTAATAAGCGCGGACCTAGAGCCGAGGAATACCAACAGATATGGAGAGAATATAAATACATATAGGTAACATGAGAATCGTATTACCTCATAACTGCCTCGCTCAAGGCATCAGCGCGGCTATCATAGCACGGCCCGCGAGCTGTATCGCGGCGACATAGACTCTCTGTCTATTTCTAAACGTACTAATTAGAAAGAGACGGATATGGTCCTGTCCCTGTGATAGCCGTGCAGTATTGCGATACAACGGGGAGATGCAGATGCTAGCGTCTTCGGCACCTGCCTCGGAGGACGCCACATTTTAGTTTTTGTTTTTTTTATTTAATACTTGTTGACCCCGCGAACATCGTATCGCCATATTCGCCATACAAAACCTATGAGAAAGTAAATTTGTTTTTATTTTCAACACTTTTTCTTTTTTTTTGTGGTTATTCTGCTATTCTGTGCGGAGACATATCTAACAAATCAAACTTCATAGAAATCGTCTAGCCGTGCTCGAATTATAAATGGTGTATTAACTAACACGCCTTTGTTTTATAATTATACCTATATAGATTAGTTTTTGTGATAAATCGGTACTTATTGTTAATAATATGTGTATTCCTTATTAATATAATAAAGATGTTATCCGTTGTATCAAAATACTGGAACATTAAAGTGCTCTCTGGACTTAGCGTAAGTTTCTAAAAATATGTACCCTTTTTTTCCAAGAAATAACATGATCGTCGTTTATCGTGCTTTAAAAACAATAAAACCTATTTGAGTTTATTACCCAATAAACTTTTGGCAATCTTGTGCCACCGGTATTATAGGAAATATCGGTTTATCGTAACAAGATGACTGGGTATCTAATCCAAAAGGCAGAGTTAGGAGACAGCTAGAGTTATGTTTTTTTGATTCCAATAGGGAACATTACGCAAAACTCTTCGTAGGTGGCGACACTAGCAGCGTTGACATTGTATCTCATTCCCACTTGCGGTATTGTCTATGAAAGCATCCTTGTCACTCATTTGACAATCAATTGTGCATGTGTGTGTGAATCCCTATATTCCTATAGTGGTTTACTATATTAGTGGTAGTGCTACCTCTGGCGGCAGAACATTGCAGTAATGTTTTTGGCATAAGGCGAGTCATACTTTTTCCTTGGAGGCAATATGATCAATGATCATCCTATAATAACTAAACACCACGACATGAATGCCTCCATAAAACGAATTCTGTTTATTTTTTAGTATGAATTTATTTTACTGGCGTTCTTACATTAACTCAGTATTTATCTTTACTAATATTATTGAGAAAATGTCTGTGAAATTGTATCTATGTAAATTTAGCTACATAACTACGCGGGGTGTAATATTATCCACTACTTAATATGATTTCTAAAATGTAGGCTATATTTTATACCGCGTGCTTGAATGCGTTCTTTTCAATACGAAGGCGGGGCCGCGGTGCACTTAGTTAATAATAAAATGTCGCATCTAGCGAGCCATGCTCCGCGTGCACCGGGTGTTTAATTAGAAACCTGGGGCTTAACTTGCGCACACAGTATCGAGTGAAGTCGCCGAGAGATTCTGTGGAGACGGGCACTATAAAAAAATGTATTTAAGTAAAATTCATCTTATTCCCGCAAGAAACTAAGGTACAAATCTGGTTTTACGTCGCAGATATTTTATGGTAACTACTACTCGTAATTAATGATCCCTGGATACCTATTTCAAAATATTCAATAAGGTAGGTGCACCAAGGATGGCTCGGTTCCTAAGAACTATGGCCCACCTTTAAAAAACTTCCAAACTACTTCAAATTTCGTGAGCACATGCGTTTATGATTACAAACAAACGTGCATTTAAGTTTTTTCAACACACCTGCTCGTAAAGTAGGTCTTATTACAGCGTATTTACACTGATAATGCAGAATATTACCCATGCCGTGCCTTTTACATTACATTATCGCACTAGTGCCTTTTCATTACATCATATCTTTTTAAATATTAGCAAAATAATGCAGAATATTACCCATGCCGTGAATTTTACATTACATTATCGCACTAGTGCCTTTTCATTACATATCTTTTAACATTTTCATTTTTTATTTATTTATTTTTTTCCTCGCAAATGTGTTGAAAAACGTCGTATGAAACACGTGAGCATTGGTCATTACACTTCTCGTCTCCATTAAGCCTTCGCCTTCGGCTCAGGCTTAAAAACCGACTCGAGTGTAATGACCAACTTAGCACACTTGTATCATAATGTACTATTACTCAAGCGTGCTGCCATTTTGTAAAAAAATAACAGTTTGCTGTGTTGTGTTAAAATATTCCACGTTTTATTATATTCCAACCTTTACCATATCACCCAAAATTTAAAAAAAATAACGTAAATTTCGTCAGTATTTTTAGTGAATTTAGGTGTTTAATCTGTTTAACATCCAATTATAGGTAAATTTATTTGAGTATTTTTACGACACTCAATTGAGCTGAAGTAAGAGTCCCCTAATAAGGCCCACTCTATATGTATCCTTAACTAAAAGTATGTCAAAAAAATATGTTAGAATAAAGAACCGATTTATAAATATCATGATTTCATGATACAGACTAATAGAAAGAATCTCACACACATGTGTTTTTTTTTCTAATTTAAAAAGTTGTGGTCGTATTATAGCAATTTTTCATATTCATATACTCCTAAGACTCCAGCTATAATTTTGGGATAGGTTCAATATTTTATTAAATCAATTTAATAAAAAAAAAAAAATTACGACTAGTTCTATAGACAATAGTAATGTTTAAACATTAATTAAACGATTGTTTGAAATAATTTATAACTCCTTATTAGGCGACCGGTTGCCTAAGATGACACACTAGCAACATTTTATTGAAATAGTTTTTTTTCTGTCCGAACGCAAATAACATCAAAGTTTTTTTTTAATATATCGTTTGCTAAACAAATCATTAGCAGTCCTATGAATGGCTTTTCTTTATTAATCATACTGTAATTATTTTACAAGGCTTTGAAAATAAGGTTGAAAATAAGTTATTAGGCGACGGTACCTTATCCACTGATACTGATAATATTTGAACTCCAATTTCATACGTGGTTTATTTATGTCGAAATGAGTAATCGTAATGCTTCCCAATACCGTCTGGAATATTTCGTGTAAAATAGCCCTAGGACTTCGCGAACATAAGTAAAACTGTCCTTAGTTTGGCGGAACATATTTTGTAAAACTAACGTTTAAGTTTTTGTGAGATACTTAAATAAATTAAAAATTAAAAAAATACAGATTTTATAGTTATAAATAAATAAGATAAAAATAAAATAACCTTTTTATTTCTTGCCAATTCATAAAATGTGAACATAGCAATAAATGCAATAGTATTTAAGGTGGTTCGATTGCCATACAAAACGTTGTTTGACATTCGCAGGCTAACGGCGTGATATTTTAAGAAACTTATGTAACAAACTTTCATCAATTGGCTTCCCATTTGCGCCAAACTCCCCCTTTCCTAGAATAAACTTGTTTAAAACTAGATTAATTAGTATCGCTATACAGCGAGGAAATACGGCCAGCCTTCTGGGCACCTTGCCTATTGACGGCGACTTAGGCCAAATTTTTTACCTTTAGGTTAAGTTTTATATTGTTGTTTTTATTATTTGCCTTGTTATACGATTAAATAAATTTGAGAAAAATGGTTTTCCCAAAATATCACGTCCCAAACCAATTTCTCAAATTAATCTAGTTTATTAAAGTTTATTCCAGGAAAGGGGGAATTTGGCGCAAATGGGAAGCCAATTTATGAAAGTTTGTTACATAAGTTTCTTAAAATATCACGCCGTTAGCCTGCGAATGTCAAATAACGTTTTGTATGGCAATCGAACCAATCAAGATAATTATTAATGAATTTTAATTTAATTTAAAATATTGAAGTTGAAATTTGACGTAATAAGTAATCTAAATTATTCAGTTGTAGCAAGAACCCCTCCTGCGAAGGTAAAGGCCTCCTCCAGTGATGACCAGTGCTCCCTATCTTTGGCGTCTTTCCTCCACTCTTTGCCTATCATCCGAAATGATCCGAATCCGACCCACACACGACGAAGTTAAAACAAAAGTCATACATTTCAATGGTGATGTCGGTTTGAATTTTTTCCCCAAACTACGTCTATTTTTCAGGGTCGGCAGCGTGGTTGTAATAGGCTTGTTGCGTGGTGTTAAATTGATAACGTCGTGTTGCTAAATGGATAGTAAACCATCAAATGATTGTAATAAAGTATAAATTACAAAATATAATTTAAATCGTAAAAAAGATTTGAACCTTGAAAGTTTAGAAAAAAAAGTTTTTTTATTTATTGTCCAAGATATTCAAAGGTTTTTATAAAAACAAATTTGTATGACAACTATGGACCTAAACGCAGTTCACGACCGAAACAGCAATTTACTTCATTTTCCATGCAACGGTTAGTACAAATTGCACGGTGTGACGTCATACTTTAAAGCCAATCAGTATGAACCGTTTCGGCTGCTGTCAGCGACGTCCGTCTTTAACTCGATTTTTTGGGTACTAATGTCCTTTAAATGTAGTTCCTTCCATACAAACATTTGTTCATCTACAAAAACTGGTTCCAATGGCATCGTAATAGTACATTGTGATACAAGTGAGCTATGTTGATCATTACATCAGAGGCGTGATAATAGAGCCGAGGATGTAATTATCAAAGCTCACGCGTGTCATACGACGTTTTTCAACACATTTGCGAATAAAAAATCCTTTTCATAAAATTAAAATGTTACAGGCTCCTTAGTTATTTCCTTTAGTTACTGATGACCACAGGTTTTTTTTTACTCACATACATTTGTACTCCAAGAATGTACAATTCTATTTATCACTTTTCTATTCACCACGAGTCAATATTTTTAATAATAACCAAACACGCATCATCTATGCTTACAAATATTTGTGAAAATACTTATAATGGCGCGCAACTATTTTTTTTTCGTGAAGTTCGCGCAGTGCGCCCGCAGCGAGGCTTAGATGAAATCTCTAAACAGCCAATACAAAATAAAATAAATATTTTCTTATTCAATATAAATTCATGTAAAATGTTAACAAAAGTATATAGTTTTACTAAATGAAACGTTTCTATACCATATCCAAGAAGAAATAATCAATTAATTCACAAGAAGGATTTAATTTGTTTAGTCGAGTAAGAATCCATTTGACGAGAATTAAAAACAAACCTGTATAACCCGGTCAATTTAAGAATGCGCCGAGTCCATACATACACCTTGCTGCAAGGTGCCAACGTGTCTTAATCGGGATATAAACATAACTACACGAGTGTCGTAATGTTATTAAACACGCGTGTTTAATACCCAGGATTATGAGCCCAAAAGCGGCACAATAAGAGGCACGTTACGAGCAAATGTGTTGAAAACAAATTTAAGGTCACATGCCCATTCTACTAATGTCCCAAGTATCAGACAGTTTGTATGCTATATTGCCGTTGTCGTAGTATAAAAAGTCATGTACCTAATATTCTTTATAACAAGAATGTCGTCTCCGGTCGCTGTGCCGCCGCAACAATATCGACTCGTGTACACTTTCCTATACGTTGCACTTTTTCACTGCTCTTTTCATCGCTTTCCGCGGTTTCACCCGTTTCTCCGAGTGGCAACACTTCGCGGCGTCTTAATTGGCGCGATATTTAACCCCCCGATTGAGGACTTAAGCGATTTTTAATGCTTGTTAAATGGAATTTGCAAACTTATTTGTGAGTTGTAATCGTTTGCGAACCGTTAGGACCTACTTGTTATTGTTGAAATATGTACATTTCAGATAAATTTCAATTATTTCTGCATCCCATACCTACCTACCCATTAAGTGATTATACTTATACCTAGTTGACCGACAACCTAACTAAATCACTTATCTTAAATTGGGCAAATATGAGATTTGTAATCCATCATCATCATCATCATATCAGCCGAAAGACGTCCACTTCTGGACATAGGCGCCCCCAAACAGACCATACAGATCCATAGTTTTGTTAGTAAAATCTTACGTGTTATGTTAGTATTGGGAAAAAAAATAAAATAAAGTAAGAAAATAAAAGCTTTAAAAAATACATAAAATTCTTAGGTTTTCCAAAGAGTTGGCTATTGAGAGAGTGAAGAGAACACCAATGCTACTTAACTCTCCCTATAGCCACCTCAACCCAAAACTCCATCATCAAAGCCAAAGTGACAGGTCCTGCGGCACCCGCATCCAGCGGACTCCCGCGACCTTTACCAGGTCATCAGTCCACCTTGTGGGGGGCCTACCCACGCCACGCCTTCCGGTACGAGGTCGCCACTCGAGAACCTTTCCGCCCCAGTGGCCATCGGTTCTGCGTGCAATGTGCCCCGCCCACTGCCACAGTAATAAGTTCTAATCCATAGCAGATAAATTTCCAATTGATTGCCATAGGTACCAACACCAGGCTAGTACCAATAATCAAAATTACGCAATTCGTTTCGCAACCAATCAATTAAGGTGCATGAGTTGCACCACTTTACGATTACAGACCGATCAACGGTAAATATTGCGCCGGCAGCTGTAATTCCATACAAACTTGTCAAACTTTCCATACATTCAGATTTTAACGAACACCGCTTACGATTATTACTGACGGTTTTCGTGCAACCCACCCTTAAGAAACATCCCAACAGGGTGTAATTTTTTAAGAATTAAGGTGTCAAACTTTGATTCAAGTACCTTAGATTAATTTACTTAATTATTTCTAATAAAGTTTAAATCGAGTGTTCAAATTAGTACATGTGTAGGTCTATAGTCTGATCAGCGTTATTCCCAGCACCCAAAATTCTACAAAGACCAAAGACATTCAAAGTCACTACATTAGGCTACGTAAGACGCGGAGTTGGTGAGTCCCCGAGGCGGCGGAAGCGAGCCCATCAGCGAGCGGAAGCGGGGGCGGGGCTGCGAGTGTCACCCGTCTGACGACTCTGACGTGTAGGCATGTTGACGCAGTCACTGCCAAGAATCGCTACGCTCGTAGCCGATCCCGTGGTTTTCCTCGTATGTAGCGGGAGGCGACTACGGCGTAGGCGCCCGCTAAACGGGTTCCGGGCAGTAAAAGTGACGAAGCTAGAGGTTCCGGGTTCGAATCCCGGTTAGGGCATTTATTTGTGTGATGAGCAGGAACATTTATTATTCCTGTTTTCTATGAATATTTCAGTATTTATTTATGTAAGTATGTTTATCGGCGTCTAGTACCCATAGTACAAGCTACGCTTAGTTTGGGACTAGGTCGATTTGTGAAAGATTGTCCGCGATTTTGTTTTTTTTTAAACGTAGGTAGATTATGTTCTCCGGCGGTAATTATCTACTGTCATAGCCGTACCTACTGCCAAAACCTAAGTACAATGTGAAATGGAATACGGCTATATGAGGGTTAGATGGTAGTTTCTCGGGCATAATTAAATTAATAAACTAACATTTAGCTTAGCCAACCTACTCGTATGCTTGGCTCTGACAACTCGTTACAACGATCAATTTACCTTTCTTTTACCGATAAACGTTTCATAGGTAAGGTATGTTTCGCAGAATTTTCATTTTTAGTAAATGTTTATGACGCAGAAACTTCCGCTAAAGCAATTCTTAATTTCGATTAAAGTAGTTTTTTTTTGTTTTATTTACATTTTCCACTTTGAACGAAATTTAGAATTTTCATTAGGTATATCGAAATAATTTTTTTTATAGGAACGGTACCTAAAATTTTCACGATTTTTATAAAGATAAACTCTTTAGCTGTAAGTAGGTACCTACTTGGCAAATTATTTAAAGGTTTCTGAGAAAAAATAAATCGATGAAATAAAAATTCAGCGAAACAATACATTCGGTGAAATATGAGGATCCCTCTATACCTAATAAAACTAATATTGAATTTTCGCATATTTTTTCAACAATATGAAAATTCTTTCCACAAGTTGAATTTAATAAGGTTAGCTGAGTATTCTAGGTAGGTTATAGGTATAACATACTGCACCTGAGGACCATTTAACGAAGGTACAAAATACAAGTAATGGGCCCTTATATAAATTGCCAATAAGCATAATAGACGCCCCTAGTCATGTCAGTTTCAAAAATAAACGCAAGGCATGGCTTGTTGAGCAGTCGTTCTATAGTTTTTAACCACAAAATAATACAGTGTGTCTACGACTCGGGCTTTTATTAAGACTGATGATAATACGAGTGTCGAGTATGCTTCGTTAACAATCGTTTGCACGTATTAGTAAATCATAACTATGCAAATTAACTGCACAACTAAATTTCCAAAATCCGAACCTTCAATGTAGGTGTATGACGTCGTACTAAACAAAGTATGAAGAGCTGTCATTTACACTAACTTGTCAATTTACTTCGCTGTACATTGCTGGCAATTAAACATTTGTTAGAAAATTAACAAAATCTGAAATTTAGTTCATAAATTAAATTAATATCATGATTACATTATAAATATACGTTATTTTAACCACCTTTAAAAAAATCCCGGGTCGTAGACAGACACTATATAATTAATAGCTATGTTAATATTGTTAATAACCTAAGCTTATTTTAATAATTATGTATTATGTTGACATGTAATTTTTAACCTTCGACGCAAAAAGAGGGGTGTTGTAATATAAGTTTGACGTGTCTGTATGTGGTATCATAGCTCCTAAACGAATGGACCGATTTTAATGCGGTTTTTTTATCCGAAAGCCGACTTAATCGAGATGGATCTTAACTACGTTTTAACAAAATCGGTTCCGCCGTTTTTGGGGTATTTCTCAAATAATGTGATTAACTTGTCACAAGCATGTGCAAAAGTAAACGCTACTAATACATAATTGATCTTTTTAGGGTTCCGTAGCCAAATGGCAAAAAACGGAACCCTTATAGATTCGTCATGTCCGTCTGTCTGTCCGTCCGTATGTCACAGCCACTTTTTTCCGAAACTATAAGAGCTATACTATTGAAATTTGGTAAGTAGATGTATTCTGTGAACCGCATTAAGATTTTCACACAAAAATCGAAAAAAAAACATTAAGTTTTAGGGGTCCAACTGAAACTCAAAATAAAAATTTTCATCAAACTCATACGTGTGGGGTATGGATAAGTCTTCAAAAATGATATTGAGGTTTCTAATATCATTTTTTTCTAAACTGAAGAGTTTGCGCGAGAGACACTTCCAAAGTGGTAAAATGTGTGTCCCCCCCCTGTAATTTCTAAAATAAGAGAATGATAAAACAAAAAAATATATATGATGTACATTACCATGTAAACTTCCACCGAAAATTGGTTTGAACGAGATCTAGTAAGTAGTTTTTTTTTAATACGTCATAAATCGTAAACCGCAATTTATTTCACGGAACCCTTCATGTGCGAGTCCGACTCGCACTTGGCCGCTTTTTTTATATACGGACCAACACGTTGATAAAGACAGCTATTATATAAATAAATATAACAATATTTTACTGTTGGGAAATTCTTAACTATTGCACATGGTCGTGACAAGTGACGTTAACTATTTGAGAATGACCCTTTGAGATAAGTATTGAACTTTAAAATTAAAATGTCGGGGGTTTTTCAACACTTAAAGTTGTAGTTAAATAACTTGTAATAAATATTATCAATAGATTATGAGATATTTACAATTTAACAAGTCTAATTGGCACCACACCACTGAGGCTTGTAAAATAACAACTGAACTTTTGACCAGTGTTGATGGTTTGGACTTGTATGATGTACCTACCTTGTAGCTTCGGGAAATAAGCCTTTGGTGTGGAAGTTCACCAAAGAACAAAAACAGGCTAAAGCTTTAATTAAAGGGTTCAACAATAAGCTGTCTAAAGAGCTATTACAACTCAAAAGGCACAAAACCTGCGCAGTGACGAGCGTCCTGCCTGACAGGACACTGCAAATTGAACAAACACCTGTTTCAAATGGGTATGAAACAAGACGCAACACGCAAGTTCTGCCAGGAGACAGAGGAAACAGCAATGCACAGTCTCTGCTCCTGTGGACCACTCATGCACAAAAGAAGTACCTACGTACCTAAACTTAGGGCAGCACATCGTGCACCCAGAAGAGGTACAACATATCACCGCCCAACATATCATCTGGGATTTCCTAGATCCAACGGGCTTTAACAGTGAACTCTAAAAAAAGAGCTGCCACAATAGATCACTTGCTGGTCGGAGCGGCATATTAACCTTAAACATCAAGCCCCGAGTCAACAATGTCATGATTATCTCATCTTGTCTCATCTTATGTTATCTGAGTGAGGGCCTTTTCGGATGCACTTTGACCTAGTGGGATCTTTTATGCAATTGGCCTATTTTTATGCCTACTTCAAAGCACGCTCCATCATATGTCGTGATGATAACTGACGGAAAAGTAGTTTCAACTCACCAGGCGAGTCTTCGGTGATATCGTAGTGATGTGGCGCCGTCGGCTGTCCTGTGTATAGCAGGTTCAGTTCCCGTGCCTCGTTCTCCTCCTGCGCTTGTTGCCGACGTAGCGCCACCTGGTCAAACGGTCAAAACTATAGAAGGTATGGTTGGAAAAACAGAGCTTATTTAGGTAGGTATACATTTTGTCACCAAGTTTGGGTAATTGAATTTCTTCTACATTTCAAAAAGTCATTAGGTACATGATGTCTGATGTGTCACTGAGGCAGATAGATGAAGAGTTTTAAATAAATTTACCATAATTATTTGATTATTTTCTCAGTTCTTTGGAGTCAATAAGGCGGTTGTCGTATTACCTGTTCTTCAGATGATGCCTTATGCACGTCCGTGCACGTTATGACTTTAGGCTATCAGACTCGCTGCTCTGGACTGTGCTGCTATGAGCCGTGGTTGTTACTATATGAAGGCAGTGACCGCCAGGCGCCATGACACCCTGTCGCTTGGCAATGAGTGGCAATAGCGCTTGTGGCCTACAGTGCTAATACGCCGTGGTTAACGCGTGATGCGCTGCCACTCGGAGAAGAGCGTGCATTTGGAGAAGACGCAGTTCACGCAGTCCCTCCAGCAGTAGAGCGCTTGTGCCCCTTCAGCGACACTTGGCTGACACTGTATGGTGGCTCACCTGTGCCGCCATGATGCGCTACCGCACGACGATAAGCGTGCACTTGGCGCACACGCAGTCCCGCCAGCGGCAGTAGTGTTTGTGGCTTCAGCGACACGTGGCTGACACTGTATGGTGGCTCACCTGTGCCGTCATGACGCGCTGCCGCTCGGCTATAAGCGTGCACTTGGCGCACACACAGTCCCGCCAGCAGCGCTTGTTCCCCTTCAGCGCTGACACTGTGTGTGTGTTGTGGCTCACCTGTGCCGCCATGACGCGCTGCCGCTCGGCTATGAGCGTGCACTTGGCGCACACGCAGTCCCGCCAGCGGCAGTACCGCTTGTGCCCCTTCAGCGCTGACACGACGCCGTGGTTGCGGCAGCGCGCGCACTTCGGCGTCCTCTGCGGACAAGAGAACTGCGTTGCATAAAACACAAGCATGATGGCAAATCACATACTGTTTTGTATATATTAAGTCTACTAATATATCGGTAGGTCGGTATTTTGGAAATTGGTACGGTGAACAACATAGATCTACAAAGCATACAAATCTATATAACAAATTACACAGTAGGTATAATTTCGTTTTCAATTGTATATTCTGTTCCAATATCATTGATTTGTGATTGTGAACAAAGCGGATACCGCGAAACGTATAACGCCCTGCGCATACAATATAACAACGTCTTCAGGATGCTGTTGGGGCTGCCGCGATATATATATAGTGCGTCCGGAATGTTTGCGGCAGAACGTACATATGACTTTTACGCAATAATACGCAGCAGGACGGCATCACTAATGCGGCGGATGTGTGGCAGCGGTAACAGTATCCTGAGGACGCTGGCTGCGAGGCTGGATGCTCCATTACCTAGGCACTGGAACACCCTACATTGTGCAGGACCCTATGCTAGGGGATGGAGCATCTAACTCCATTAGGATTATACGATTAAATTAATTTGTAATACTAACCTTAGTCATAATTCGTACTAACAACTTATGGACATTACCTAGTCCGAAACAAATAAAGAATTGAATTGAATTGAAACGAGAATGAAGTTCGTTGATGTATCTTCCTCTCTGTCACACTTGCAGATTCGAACGACAGAGAAGGAGATACACGAAATAAATTCATTTTACTTTCGCGGTAGTCGCTCCAAGCTGGGAATTTTTGGGACTAGCATGTGACGTTTGCTAGGCCTCGACTAAAAACTATATTACTATTCATCGATATTGATAATCTGCTTTTTAATACAGTCGATATTGTTCAACCTCAAAATTTCGGGGAGTTTGATGAAATTTGGTACGAATGTTTGTTGGAAGCCCTGTTTTCGTCCCCCAAAAGTCCCCGGATCAGGACCTTGTAGAACGGCCGCTATCTTGGAAAATGTACTCCATTCGTAAGAAATTCAGGTTTTGTTTCAAAACTACGTACTTTATGAAAACATGGTCTACAGCAACATTAAAGCTGAATAAATTCTGCACAAGCCTGTAGTATACACCTTGACGAGAAAACGTGTCTTCGTGGAGAAAAATGCATCCACATGCGAGATTTTCCCTCAATGTCCTACCAGGGAAGATTCTCCGAATTTGGAGCTCGGAAGAATTTCAAATCCACTTTGATTTACACAATAGGATATGAACTACATTAATAATAACATTTTACCCGACTACGACTAAACCCAAAAGAATGATAATGGATTAAATTTCTCGTTAAGTAGTGACAGTTTGCTACCACTTACTTACACGTTTTAGTAATAGGGTCCCGTTTTACTCTTTGAGTACGGAACCCTAAAAAAAACAATATGGCGGGCGTGAGTGGAGACCAAATCTAAAATCACAACTTTGCTTCTACTTAGCACTTAATTTATCGGGCGGATTTCAATAAACATGACATCAGTAGACGGGTCTGTAACACGCCAGTGCTATGCCTGCCTATAGAGTGTTGGCAATGTTTTTCAACCTTTGCATTGGTCACACTTATCTTCCTCAAGAGCTTATGAAAACCATCGTTGTACCAATACCGAAAAACAGGACCGGAGATATTTAATGCTGATAAAAATAATTACCGTCCCATATCATTGGCAACCGTGGTGGCGAAGGTTTTGGACCGTCTGCTTGATCGTAATCTTTCTCATCATATATTGCTCAATGAGGCGCAGTTCGGTTTCAGGCCAGGGCTTTCTACCGAAACAGCGATTTTACGACTCAAGCATACGGTTCATTACTATACTTCGCGTAACACTCCGGTATACACCTGCTTTTTGGACCTATCGAAAGCCTTCGATCTTGTGTCGTACAATCTACTGTGGGGAAAAGCTCTTGAGGGCTACACCCAAAGAGCTGGTTTTTATTTTAAGATATTGGTAATACCATAACCAAATGAACAGTGTGAGATGGGCAGGCGCTTACTCGGAGGAGTACAGGTTGGAATGCGGTGTGAGACAAGGGGGGTTGACGTCTCCACGGCTTTTCAACCTATACATAAATAACTTGATCGATGAGCTCAGCAGTGCCAGGGTTGGGTGCTCAGTTGGTGGCCAAATTATGAACAACGTTAGCTACGCTGACGATATTGCGCTGCTGGGCCCATCGATCGGGCTCTCTCGAGATTTTGATTGGCATTTGTGAGAGGTACGTGGAGGCCCACGGTCTCAGATATAACTCTAAGAAAAGCGAGCTAAGTACTTGTTTTCAAGGCAGGAAACTGTGCCACCGCTTAAACTTGGAGGAACGGAGTTGACTAAAGTCACAAAGTTCAAGTAAATATCTGGGGCACTGGGTCACCGAGGACCTCTCAGATGGTCTCGATGTGGAGCGGGAGCGTATTAGGGCATTGGCAGTGAGGAGCCACATGTTGGTCCGCAGGTTCGCATGTTGTACAAGGGATGTCAAAATAACCCTTTTTAAGGCATTTTGTCAGACTTTCTACACGTGTATAGCTTGTGGACCAAGTGCACGCAGAGAGCTCTCAATGCCTTACGCGTCCAGTACAATAATGGTTTCAGGATGTTGTTGGGGCTGCCTCGCCTTTGCAGCGCATCAGGAATGTTTGCAGAGGCTAGAGTTGATAGTTTTCATGCTATAATTCGTAAACGAGTTGCCTCTCTGATGCGCCGTGTGCGAGGCAGCGACAACAGCCTCCTGAACACCATTGTTGATAGGCTGGAATGCCCGATGGTGGAGCACTGGAACTCCTTACATGTTGTAGCTAATAATTGTATTGTCTTATTTCAATGTCTTAATTTATTTTTAACGTGTACTTTATTTTAATGATTGTATATGAACTATATGTGGTTCGAAATAAACAAATTAAATAAATAAATAAATATACACTATATACATTTAACATTATTGATGCGGGGCGTATTACTGAAACTTCATAATGTGATGGTCAAAACATATTTTCGGGCAAAAAATGGGGCAAAATGCAAGTGACAGTAGTCACGTTTACTACACACACTTACCGAAACCTCTGTTTACATGTCTTAAAATTTGAAATTTATGGACCATAGGGATTAACCGCTATCTTGAAATGTATACTTAATTTTGCATTTTCTTAAAAAAATATTGAATTTATGGGCATGCCATATATCTATGACAAAATGAAACCTTAATTAATTTTACACAAAAAAGTACAACATCACTTTAACAGTACAAAATCACAGAAAACTCCTGTTTATATAAACTACAGTAGTAGGTAGGCCATTATGCACTAACATCCAAGTTCTAAACCAAATTTTCTCAGTGAGTCTTTACGTTATCACCAAAGTGATTTTTTGGTGTAAAATTAAAAAAGGTTTCATTAAAGTTAATAATTTTCAAGGACAATTCAAAAAATTAAAAATTAAGTATACTTTTCAAGATAGCGGTTAACCCCTATGGTCCCTAAAGTTCAAATTTTAAGACATGTAAACTGAGGTTCCGGTAAGTGTGTCGTAAACTTTACTACTTAACTGTTACTTGCATTTTGCCCCATTTTTGCCCTAAAATATGTTTTGACCATCACATTATGAAGTTTCAGAAATACGCCCCGCATCAATAATGTTAAATGTATAGTGTATAGCACTGGCATGTTACAGACCCAACTACTGATGTCATGTTTATTGAAATCCGCCCGATAAATTAAGTGCTAAAAGCAAAGTTGTGATTTCAGAATTGGTCTCCACTCACGCTCGCCATATTGTTTTTTTTTAAACTCGATGTGCGCCAACACGTTGTCAGCATTAAGAAAAATCTAACACCACCTCCTTTTTTGGAATTCATCAAGCATCTTGACCTGGAGGTGGTAGCAAACTATCACTACTTAACGAGAAATTTAATCCATTACCATTCTTTTGGGTTTAGCTGTAATAGTCGCGTAAAATGTTATTATTAATGTAGTTCATATCCTATTGAGTAAATCAAAGTGGAATTTAAATTCTCCCCAGCTCCAAATTCGGAGAATCTTCCCTGGAAGGACATAGAGGGAAAATCTCACATGTGGATGCATTTTTCTCCACGAATATACGTTTTATCGTCAAGGTTGTGTACTACAGGCTTGTGCAAAATTTATTCAGCTTTAATGTTGTTGTAGACCATGTTTTCATAGAGTACGTAGTTTTCGAACAAAACCTGAATTTCTTACGAATAGAGTACATTTTCCAAGATAGCGGCTGTTCTACAAGATCCTGACCCGGGGACTTTTGGGAGACGAAAACAGGGCTTTCAACGACCATTCGTACCAAATTTCATCAATTCCCCGAAATTTCGAGGTTGAACAATATCGACTGTATTATTTATCATTGGGTGATAAATACGTTTTATATTACGCGTTTAAATAGTGTAATTGGTTAAAATCCTCACAGCACTCTCATGAAGATGTACCACTAAAATTAACACTACTAGGTGAAAACACGTAGTTTCCATTTTATAATTTTATTCAATGTTTGTTAACGCCAAACGTTCCTTAAGACGACGTGAGCTCCGAAAACGGATTTTTAAAAAATCGTAGCTCTTGTTTGGATTATAATACGGCTGCGCTAAATTTAATTAGCAATTTTGAGGCCTTTTTCGAGGGAAATCAGCTATTCGAATCCTGAGTTTTTGACTTTCGCTTGATAGAAAAAAATCACGAACATAGGTCTAAAATACACTTAAAAAAATTCTTACAAATTATGCACAGCAGCTAAACATATTACAATTGGTTCTTAAAATTGGCAATGTCATGTTTGAGGGAAATCAGCTATTACTTTTTTATTTATTAAAACGCACAAAGAAATAAAATTAAAAAACATGATATCCACGCTTCCAAACACGCACTTCCATCTCGCTCACGCTTACGCTCAGTGAGAGGGAGAGAAGACCACGAACCTACGTCCCCTTAACGACATTAAAGGAAATTCATAAGCGAAATTAAAAAGATAGGAACGTATAAAAACTCTTTCTCATGTAATTGTATTAACAACAACGAAAAACCGACCAAACCGAGTCCACAAAAGATGATGTTTGGATGAACTATTTTAGATACCTACCTATATCTAAACAGGTATTAGGTACGTAGGTATAATTTATTTTTCACAATTACCTGTTTAAAGATATCCAAATCATTGATTAAAAAAAACCGGCCAAGTGCGAGTCGGACTCGCGCACGAAGGGTTGCGTACCATTATCTATAAAAACGGCAAAAAAATCACGTTTGTTGTATAGGAGCCCCCCTTAAAAAAATATTTTATTTTGTTTTTAGTATTTTTTGTTATAGCGGCAACAGAAATAATAATCTGTGAAAATTTCAACTCTAGCTATCACGGTTCTTGAGATACAGCCTGGTGACAGACAGACAGACGGACGGACGGACGGACGGACGGACGGACAGCGAAGTCTTAGTAATAGGGTCCCGTTTTAGTCTTTGAGTGCGGAACCCTAAAAAAAAGAACGTCGAGGCGTTTTACATTTCATGGCAACTTGGGAAAATAAATAAAAAAGCCGAATAGCGACTGAAAGAAAAATAAAAATACCAAGTGGCATGTAAAGCAATCCAAAAGAACCATGAATGAAATGATATCACTGCTTTAATCAGTTATCTGGCACATTCGAAGTATCTTATCCTGAAAGTTAACGACTCGCAAATAGATGCGACATTAAATTTGATAAAATAAAATAAAATAAAACATAGGTACAAAATATCTAAAGCATTGAAAAAGTTCAGCTGAGGCATGAGATAATTGTCAAAAGGTTTGTTAAATTTCTTAATAAATTTAATTCTTTAAATATATAAATGGTTAATATCCCATAATTGACATACTTAGATACTATGCTGCTTACAGACTATGATGTTAACATTGTAGCTGTATTAACTGCCATAAAATACCCCCGGAATCAATATTTAAAATAACAATTGCAACTCAATCTCATTCACACTATTGCTACAATAGCTCTTACTTACACCCCAGTGTCAAGTATCATTATATTACCGAGTATCATTGAACAAAACAAACTAACACTCTTGACACTTCCGGCAAAAATAACATTGTAATTTCACGTAATTACCATTGTAATTGATTACAATATAATCGACACATACAGGGTGTAACGGGACACGGGGTTAATGGTGTAATACGGTAATGTTGGAATAAATAGCGGTAATTGTAACTTAGAATGTTGCAAGTATCGGGTTTCTTTTGTATGTTGTAATATAGAAATGTAATGGTATCATTATCTTACAAGTTTCTTTTTTCAATAAAACTATTTTAACGTTTGGCAGGGGTTACCCAGTGAAACTTCAATAGGGTTTCAATTCATGTAAAAATAGCAGCTCAACTGCAAATCAGCATAAGCAGCTCAGCGATGTTGTATATTCCTGGTCGCTAATAAGGCAAAATATGCAATAATATCAATTTACCATGGCATTTAAATAGCAGAATAAGATACCTACTTATTGTCATATAACAACTAAGGACACTGATGTACCCACTTATTCTAAGCAAATAAAGATTCTATTCTATATTATATTGGCGCTCGCTTTTGTTTCGGATCGGAAATTATCTTGCAAGATAAGCGACTAGTAATGAGTCAACTTCGTAGTTAATAAATAGGTGACCACGTTGAGTACTTCGGTTTTCAGGGATTGAAATGTAAAATAGAGCTTCAATAAAACGTGGATTGAGTAATCAACTTCAATTAAACTTCGAGGTAACTATAACTAGGTAGGTATATCTATTTCTTATTTTTAGCCTATTAGGTAAAAAGGATTATTAGCGTTCATTCACATTGTTTCAAAAGAGCTTCATCATTAACAAAATAATCATGAGATAAATGTTTCTTAAATACCTATAAGAAAGTAGGTAGGTACAGGTAGGTAGTTGAAATATTCCGTCGCCCGTGTCATATTTATGCGCCGCCGGTAATAGGTGTAGCGAGAGCAAAATTATTATTATCTGCTTACTCGTATTTTATAAATTGTTTAGTTGTAGAACATAATTATATATTTTTTATTTTGCTGACATTCTCAATTAGTTGAAGCAATTTATTCACGTGAGAAAATAATTTCTATCTGAATTACCTACTTTGCGAAAAATAACTACCGAATCCATAACTTTATGTTCTAAACTAAAAAACTTTACTTCTGTATCATATTAGCATAGACTCAGCTGTTAAAAATGATTTCCATACTCCAATCCGAGCCTGAATTTCTTTTCATTTGATTTGGAAACTCTCGAAGCCTAACTTGTGTTTGTTTATAAATTAAAACTATATTTAAAATACGACGCCTTTTGGCCTATACTGACACTTAAATAGGGAAGTGCATGTAAGTGAACTAGTATGTACTATGTAAAAAAAAAAAATTTAAAACTGTTCATTTCAGTAATTTAATTGTTACAAAAAATATGTCTACTAATTAATTAATTATTTATATTTATATTATTATTTAATATTATTATTTGTAGGTACATATTACTAAAAGACCTGCAAATATTTTACCCACACTATTGTCATAAGGTGATACATAAGTAGTTTCTCAAATACCTTACCTAAAAAAATTGTTAATTTACCTATACTTAACAATATTTTTTTTTGTCCAATCACAATCAATCACCATCAATTCGGACGTAACAATTTGATTCTTACTTAAAGTTTGTTGTGCCTTATCATCTTAATACTTTATATTATAGTGGAAAAAAACCAAAAATTCTGGGTAGTGTCGAGCACAGTGCCAGTGTTTTAATTTTATACATAAATACTGCGACAAACATAAGTAAGATTGTACCTATCTATAGGCATCCATCAAAAATAATATTTTTTAATTTATAGAATTTGTAAAAAACACCCTGTAGGATCGTAAGGGGCCAACTAAAGATTGTATCTATCTATTCTTCAATCAAATGTTAATAACCATGAAAATATTTAACAGTATGACATATGACTAATGTGTAATTTATATTTACCTGGTATCTTTCTGAAGCTCTGAGGAAAAAGGGTGGCAGCGCTGCTAGCACAGGGTGCTGCACCAACTGGGACACGTCCACACCATTCGGTAGCGACATCTCCATCACACAAATATAATAACACACTCAAAAAACTATCATGCACATCGCTACACTATTATAAAAATATCAAAATTTCTCCGAACAACAACCGAATTTAAAAAGTTCCGAATTTGAAATCCGTTCGATTTTTCAAATGTGGAACGTGCAACTGTTAGGGCGCGCTCTCCTCGCGAGTGTTGCCAACACTGTTGCTTCATTTTCGGCGAACAAACTGACAGTATGGCGCGAGCGAGACGGCGCGAGTGCGAAGCGACACACTGTCTCCATCATCGTGCTATCCCGCTCGCTCTATAGTGTTAACTGTATATGTTGTATCATCCGGTTATATAAAATGTAGACAGATGAGAGCGCCGGGAGCGCCAATGAGGAGCCAGCGTAACCCCGCCTCTGCGCTGTGATTGGTGTTCACGAATGCTGAAACTTAATTTATAAAGGTGACTTTTTTGAGAACCAGTTTTTGTATTACCGGACAAAGCTCTATTGAATGAGGCACAAAAAAACAATTATATTTGTTATTCGCGTCGAGGATTCCGCTCCTTTTTAATATTTATTGTTGAGGTTTTTGTTTAATTGTTTAGACAGTGCGCTTAAATGTGCTGAATGGGACATAATGTGTTGTGCGAGATTGAACCCGTGATACTGTTCTGTTGAATCTGCATACTATCTTTATGATGCATCTTGACATATGTATACTGAAGCTACATTATATTTCAATTTTGTAGTAAAAGGCTGTCAACTCGAATTAAACTAGACGTGGGAAAGATGAAGACACAACTGTAGTCAATGACAGTTAGTTTACTCTCTATCGTTATTATATTTCATAGCGGCATTCTCATAGCGAAAAATATTGATTTGTTTTCGTGTTCTCTGAATGAATTCACAAAGGCAGCATTGCTCGTAATATGTTATAAGAGTAGGTAGGTAATACGTAAAAAAAAATGTTATATTATAAAATAGTTACACGGTTGTCTTAGGTTCGATGCCTGTAAAAATGGTTGTAAGTGTGGATAATAAATAAAAAAAAAAAAAAATTACTAGGTACCTGACTAAAGAACTTGGGAACAACGCCAGCCCACTCATGTGAAATTTCGAGATTATTACTGATTTAACATTTACAGATTTGAAACAGGAACATACCTACTCAGGGAGAGTTTTATTTAGCTGACTAGTTCAAAAATATCTTAACATAATAAACTAAATTAATAATCATAGATTCAGTTCTTAAACTAGATGCTCACGTTAAGTAGTAATAGATAAGTGAGAGACATCAATGAAATCCAAACTAAACGCGTCAAGCCTATAGGTATTAGGTACTCGTAAATCCAACAGGCGCGACGCGGAAGTAACGGTCATTTAATTCGCATTTCAAATTCCGAACGGCGGAGGTGCCAAATTGAAATATTCCAAATTGAAATATTTCCATTTGCTTGTCGGGAATTCGATTTAAATTACAATGAGAGGCGAAGACGAGGGGGGAGGGGTGGTGTAATTATTAATGTATAAAACGAATTGAATATCTGGTTGTAAGCCGATCGTGTACAGGGTGGGTGGAGAATTGGAGGCTCGTGTTTTACATAAAGTGATAGGTTGTGTACTGTCGTCATCAAAATACATGCATCGTAACATGGAAGTACCCTCTCGCCTTCTCCTTGAGAGGTTGGTCGCTTGACAATAAGATGGTCTGCTTATGTTTGTGACGACCCAGAGGCACACTAGGTTTTATGTCGGCGAATAAATGTACTGAAACGTCACGTAAAACGCGACATAAAACCTAGTGTGCTAGGGCCTCTGGATCGCTCAAATGTGTTCGAAAGTGACTATAGTTGCAGGTAGGATAGTTAGGGTAGGATAAAACCCTTGAGATACCACTTAGGTATAATTTGCTATCTAGAAGGTTAGCTATTCACCCTATAAGCATTTTATACAAATCTATGATTTATAAAATGACAGCTCTGTAGGTTTTACAATTTTGTGACAATGACAGACTTCATGATATTATTAAATATTTTATTATTAAGATTTAGTTGATACATCGATATACGTATATCTATGTATGTGTCTATTGCTTCAAAGCTCCAATATCGGTGTGAACCCCCTGCAGGTGCGGGGCGGGGGGCGGGCGGGGAGGCGCAAATGAGAATTCCGCAGCGGAACGATCAATTCGTGAAATATCCACATTTCGCAAACGTCTCAACTTGGCGCTAGGGAGGGGAGAGTGGTTCAAGAATAAAATAATTTTGTTTAAAAGGTAATATTTGGGTCAATCAACTATTTCTTGTAATTATTTTGTCCAATTAGGGGGCGTCCACAAATTACGTAACGCAAAATTCTTAAATGTTTACCCCCCCCCTCCACCCATGTAACAGGACCGTCACGCTTAGCTGGGACCCCCCCCCCCCCCCTTCAATTCCGTTACGTAACAAGTCTTCAGGGTAATATTCAGAAAAGAAAGATAAGTGCTATTTTAGATACTTTTTAATCATAAATTTGTATTTTTTGAATGAAACATTAGTGTGGTTTCAAGGAATCAAGAAATTTAATCATCTATGAACGGGTTTCTGTTCCATTTCTTAATACATTCTATTAAGGGTAAATCGGAATCAGAATCACTCTCACAAGTGGTATCGGCTTCGGCGGCAATTACATCTTCTGTGGCTGTCACTGCGTCTTCTTCTGCCACCCACTCCACCGCGGCAGGTGCCACCTGGCACAATAGCTCTCCCTGACGCCGCGTGATAACTCGCCTAACGGAGACTTTATTTGCAGAAGTTGATTTTAAGTGAATGAAATGATGATGAAATGAAACCGCAAACTAGGAATGTGAAAAACTAAACTTATTTAAGTATACTATTATAAAAAATCGTGCGTGACGTAACGCAAACCTTGACACCCCCCTCCCACAACGTAACAGGACCGTAACGCTTGGCCGGACCCCCCCCCCCCCCCTCCCTCCAATTTGCGTTACATAATTTGTGGACGCCCCCTTAGCCAAGATATAATTTATGAATTAATTTATTTAATTTATTAATTCATTTATAAATTCTGTACATTTGTCTCCTTTTCACACAGCTGTAGGTAGGTACTGCTATTGTAAACATCTGTTAACGTATAACTTAAGTAAGTCCTTACCTAACGGAAAATTTAATGCTTCTGCAACGACCCTGTCGTTCTCACGACACAGGCTCGACCTAGTGTGAGAACCACTGATACCTACTCTAACACCAATCATAACTTGTCACACTGATTTGTAAAACTAATGCTTGTAATTGCACCTTTGGTAAATAAAGTAATTTGTATTTGTATTTATTTGTATGATATGCTGAGATTATTAGAAAAAATATTAAGTAGGTACGACATGAACCTCTAACCTCTAACATGCGTAGGAGGCGGCCCGTGTAAAAAGGGGTTTAAATTGTCAATAAAATCCTACATTTGGTTATTTTAAACCCGTAAAATCACAGTTTAAAAAATTGTATTGTTGTACAAAAACTGGAAACAGAGCCACACTCTGTGAAAAAAATAGGTAGTCGAAGTATTTCAGCCATAAAAAATAGTCAGCTCAAATCAATAATAACTCAAATATCAATAAAAATCATGACGTAGGTATTTCAGAAAAAAATCTATCTCCAAAAAAATAACCGACCCTATTGAATTTCCTCGGTTTTCCACGAAAGTCATGCAATTAATGAACAGCGGAACGGAACTAACTTTTAGACCCAAACGAAAGCTATCAAACAAGAAATTTTACTTTCTGTTCTAATGGTTGATCTGTAAGTAGGTAAATGTTTTGTGCAATTGCAAATAAAATGAACCTATAATTTCTTAAAAATGTACAAAACAAAATCACAGTTTACCGAAACATTTCTATCGATATCGACATCGCTCCACATCCGCCCCGCCCTCGCGAGCGTGGGAGCGGGTGAATATCTTCACAAGCGTTAAAATGAAATGTTCGCAATTTGAATATCGCTCCCCCTCCCTCCCCCGGCCCTTCCCCTCGCTCCCGCAGCGCGGGACATCTTCGGCTTAGAGGGTAAACGTTTTACTTATTGTTCAACTTAACTGGTAAATCATATTTTTCTGACAGTTTGCAGTTTAATTGGTGATAGTAATCATTTTTGTGAGGACGCTCTGTTAGGGTTCCTTTTTTAAAATCTTGGCATCTTTTATAACTTTTGATACCTAGTTTGAGAACTTCCTGTTTTTGAACGCAGTTAAACATAGTTTAAGAAAACTCATATAGGTAAGTAGGTAGGCTTATTTGGCACTTTGGATAAGTTATAAGTTATTGATATTTGGATTAGTTTGACGACCGCTTTAGCCTAGTTGGTAGTGACCCTGCCTACGAAGCAAGAGGTCCTGGGTTCGAATCCCGGTAAGGGCATTTATTTGTGTGATGAGCATGAATATTTGTTCCTGAGTCATGGATGTTTTCTATGTATTTAAGTATTTATTTCTCTATATAAGTATCTATATCGTCGTCTAGTACCCATAGTACAAGCTTTGCTTAGTTTGGGACTAGGTTGATTTGTGTAAGATTGTCCGCAAAATATTTATTTATTTATTTATTAACCCATTTTTTTGCAGACAAGTTTTCTGCTCGATATTTCGAAAACGAGGCTTGAATCTGTGGGCTTGTATTAAAATTGTAAAAAAATGGACGTTACCTCCCTATTATGACTATACATATTAAACCTAGTATACCTACTTGGATAAAATCGAACGAAAGAATATATTTTGCTCAAATTAATTTAAATTCCAAGTATCAATCGAATAATAGGCAGTAAACAACAAATGGCTACTAAAATTAATTTGTGATTATTTAATGTCCTACCATCATCGACTTTTTAACATTTATGGAATAGGCACTCCATTAAGTACAGTCGCGGAATGAAAAGGTTGACCAGTTTTCAAATAAATTAATTTACCTACGCGTTGCAAGCACATGTTAGGTTATTATACTCTGTAACAGACGAGAGTGTTGTATTGAAAATTATGTTTAACTGTTTGACAACAAAGCTCAAATTTCCTTAGACGAATGTTCCTTGACTATTGATAGTTGAACTAAAACCTTTTCATTAGTTTGATCTTGCCATTACGTTGTGTCAAGTTTGATAAATCTAATGATTAAATCCTCCTCTCTTATAATGATTAAAACTATAAATGTGCGTAACAGTTCGAGTCTATGTCATCATTGCTATTTCTTCTATTCGTTTATTTTTAACTCGCCTTTCCAAAATTCAAAGAGGTCAATTCTCATAGTGGACGTGTCTGTAGGTCATGTAGTGAAATGACATTCATTATGACGGAATGTGTCTGACACTCGGTCGATAAAGCAGATACTGATAACTTATACTGAGCAAGCAAAAATAGATCTTAATCAACCTTTTCATTCCCCGACTGTACTTGATGAAAATTATTCGCGACCTAACAGAACTTGAACCCACATATCGTCTACGTCATCATCATCATCATGTTAACCGAAAGACGTCCACTGCTGGACAAAGGCCTCCCCCAAAGAGTGCCACAAGGACCTGTCCTGAACCACCCGGATCCAGTGATAAACTACCGCGACCTTTACCAGGTCATCAGTCCATCTTGTCGGGGATCTACCCACGCTGCGCCTGCACTACGCATATAACATAGCATATTATAACCTTAATGCCTATTATTTTAATTTTGTTGGTCTTTGTTGAAACAAATTAGGACAAGAGCCTACAACTACAACAGCCGTGTCGCATCGATTGGCGAGCACAAGCTAATACCATTCACGATTAATCTCAATATTCTCAACTCAGTTTCACCAATTTAACCTGACCCCTAGATTCGTAACAACAATGCGCATTTCGAGGTCACACTTATACTGGCTCAGCTGAGGCCAGATGCCGGTGACCGTTGTGAAGCAACCCGACAACACGCCCGGATATTGTGTTGAAGTTCACTCAAGGGCTGGCAGGCACTGCCACAAATGATGTAATATAAAAAAATATATATACATACAGTGGAACATATAACCTCCTCCTTTTTTAAAGTCGGTTAAAGAGGTAGATATGTTATCTATACGACATTCACCGTTTAAAAATGGCCAAGCACATGTATCTATCTGACAGCTGAGACACGTCTACGTTTCCATTGACGACGCGAAACTGAGGCAAGTTGGTGCAATTGACTCAATTTGAGTGCGCTATTTGAGTTACAAACTTGGATTATTCATTGGGACAACATCATAAACAAGTCAGCAAAAAATCAGAACTACCGGATTTGACGCAAACTACCCCGTACTTTCAGGCGACAACGTTACTGGATTATATGGTTTTCGGAATTAAGAAATTCCGAATTAATATGGAGGAATTTGGAGGGTACCTTAAAGCCTACATGGCCGTGTCAATAAAACACGTTCTTTACAAACCGATACAGAAAAAGCAACAAACGACATTAAAAATCGTCAGGTAGGTATAATATTCATGAAATAGATAGGTAGGTAGGTATGTTTCAAGCGCGGTATTATCAAACCACGATAAGAATGGGATTGGAATAGCTGTCAGTTCATATAAACTTTGACATATTTATATGGAAAAACTATCCGATCCAATCCTATTCTAATATAATCGCGGTTTGATAATGATAATACTCCATAAGTCTAAGGTATCAAAATTCGATCAGTGGAAGTTTCTTTGCTTTCAAAGTCCCACTCCCCCAATTGGACACAGTTTTCGCTAGAAGGTTTAGTCATTTCCTCAACCCTTTCATTTATAAGAAAGTTAACCGCAGACTTCTAATCAAAAACCTTATTGTGAACCAAACTAAAAGAAATCTCCACGAATGGCTGAGCACACTAACTTACGCAGAAACTGAGAGCCCTCCTGAAAGGAATCACTCACAAACAAAAACACTTAACTCGACACACCATTACGCACACCCGCACGCACAATATACACACAAGTTTACACTTACTATAATCTTAATTTGCATAGATACTAAGTTTATATATTTTAATTTGCTAGTATATAAATAAATGCTTTATGTTTATGATCCATCTTTATATATACGATGGGTCGTATGTGTACCTAAGTCTTTGGGCTTTCTCAAGTTAGTGACAGCCCTGTATCACACGATGTCACACACACAACCTTCTGTGCCTTTGAGCCCGCTATTGTCGTCTCAGTTGCTTCATAAGTACGCGTACATACATATGTGTCTCGTCTGAGCGAGTTTCTGTTTTAGATGAGAACTTGAAATGTCTACGGTTTCTTAATAATACGACATTGGCAAATAACAAACGGTACTCTCTGATGGTAAAGTAGACACCGTGACCTATGGGTGCTCGCGACTCCAAAATAATCACAAGCGACGTTGCCGACCCTCTATTAATTCGAAGATTCGTTGGGTCGAGGAGAATTGTCAAACTTCCCGTTTTAACGATCGAACTTCCCATCGTGGTCTTTCGTCAGCGGTGGACGCCTTGCTTCTTGTGTGAAGCTTATGCCGTTGGCTGCGTTATTGACGACTGACGAAACTACAGAACAACGTCGCTTTATAATTAAACTTTAATTACCGAACAACGTCGCTTTATAAGCAAACTTGACACTGGTGAAATCATCTTAAATTAGATGGAAGGCAGTTTTTAAAAGACGATAGATAAGACTACTACTACCCATCGTATCGGTGAGCGAATTCTACAGGCCTACCTGTAGAATTCGCGAGCCTGATGTCTTTAAAAAAAAATTTGACATGCAGAAGTGTGGCAACGTTGTTTGTGATTCTTAACGTGTTATTTTCTTAAAGTGATACACAATACGTGTCGCCTTATTTATATGATGATGAAAATTCGATTGAAAATAGAGAGATTACGGTAAGTATTTCTTTTTGGGTTTTATCATAACTGAAGGTCTCATTTTCGCTTATATTTATCTGAGAAATTATGCGTCCTATCCTAGCGACATGTTTTACTCTGTCAAGTTTTTCGATATCTTGTATAGTTTTCGAGATATCTGCCCTTGTAAGTCTGTAATTTTGGAAAAAAACAACTACCTTCTTCGTCTTTGACGGCTATTCTTCATCATCAACCTCAAGCATGTAAGTAGTAGAGCATCAAAGGCGCTATCGACTCAGGAACTCTATTGACATACATTTTACCGAAGACACCGAGATAAACGTCAAACAAGAATCTTGTTTGACGGCACGGGCTGGGACTTTTGATATGTTCATCTCTTAACTAGTCCAAAAGTCCAAACAAAGTTACGAAGTCGAAAATTGTGTTCCAAGCCAATTGTGTGCTACATAGCCAACTTTTATATTATGACGGCGGCGAACAAGTACCTATGTGGCCTGCTTGATGGTAAAGCACATCACACCGTCGCCTATGGACGCTTTAGCGACTCCAGAAGGATCACAAGCGCGCTGCCGACCGTTTTTAGGGTTCCGTACCAAAAAGGTAAAAAAGGAACCCTTATGGTGCGACTCTGTCCGTCTGTCCGTCTGTCCGTCCGTCCGTCTGTCACAACGTTAAATATCTCAGGAACTACTTAATCTATCAATTTAAAATTTGGAACAACTGTTAAAAGGGTTACACGTGTATGGAAAATGAAAAAATTAAATATACATTTTAATTTTCTGTTTAAATGACGAATATGAGGGGGGTTAAAAAATCAAAGTCTAGTAAATAGATCAAGTGGGGTATCATATGAAAGGGCTTGAGTTTCACTTTCTAGAACCGTTTTTAGTTTTTTTCTACGGTGGTTAAATTTTAAGGAAAATGTAGAAAAAAATACCATCCCCCTCCCCCTTATCTCCGAAGTCTACAAAGCGAAAATTCTGAAATAATTACATATGATTTTTTTTTATATGATATGAGAATTCGTTGTGTTGAGATAATGTAGAGACATAAGTGCAGTGCCCTCGCTCCCAACACAGCGCCTCCTCGGGAGAAAAGAGCTACTTTTTCTGAAACGTCAAAAACGCTCTGTTAATTTAATTTAAAGTTTGTAGGGAAAAAGGAACAAGTGACGTTACGATTGTCTATGGGAAAACGACAAAAAAAACAGTTGCAGTGAACTTAGAAATTCGCAGTGTGATGTTACAAAATGTGCAGTTGCCAAAGGGTCAAAAACACATTACCCTCCTTTACGTCGCGCAGTCGGGTAAAAAGGGTCTCTGTTGACCTACAGCCGTTCCTCCTTAATTTTGTCATATACTGACGATAGAAAACCCTATCTACATATATGTCCATTTGGCGTCTCAATAAACGTATTTACAATATAAAAAGTAGATAACCAAACCGTTTATCTGCCTAGCTAGCATGATCGCTTTTATGTTGGACATATAGCACACATAATTGCTAGTAAAGGGCAAATGCTAAGTCTTGTTCACGAAAAAAAGTAGCCATCGAAATGGTCCATGGTCTATAGGTAGGTAGGTAGTTCAATCAAATTCAAACAGCAATTAGAATGCCAACTGGGTATACTTTTTAATGTGTAAGAATCTAAAATCCATACATATTTCCTTAAAAGTTGAGAAACCTACATACCTAATGCCAGTTACACATAATAAGTTTCTGTCAAAAATTTCATTTTTGGTACAAGCTTTTATTGCCGACTGTACTTTTCTGCATACCATCATCAATTACTATTAGCCACAAATCGATGGGGTTGTGTCGTTTTATTGCGGAGTTCCTATGGCCACCTTCCAGCTCCAGCATCAGATCAGCTCCAAGTCATAATAATATTGCATTGTCATGCGATATACATATGCTTGCAAAATGTCAGCTCAATTGGATAACGGGAAGTGACCGAAAAATGGATTGCAAATTTTGACGGACAACTTACATATTTACATACTTAAATAATAATAAATAAATAAATATTACGGGACAATCTTACACAAATCAACCTAGGCCCACGGTAAGCTCACATACTTACATATTTACATACATACGAACAGTGCAAGTTAATATAAAGCTGTGTGTGTGTGGATAGAAATGTGTGTACGCCACAAGGCTTGATTTAAAAAGAATTACCTGCACACGGTAATTAAGAGTCTGGAAAGATATTTGCCGAACATTAGGTATAGCATCGATAATATATTTTACGTCATACCTGGCCATAAAGTAGGAATTACCGCACGCTATGCGTGCGGAAAACCCCACTTCCTGGCCAGATAGAGACGTAAAATTTTGTACTCACCACAACCGCCCTAGGTAAGTAATGTACTATTACGTCATACCTGGCCATAAAGTAGGAATTACCGCACGCTATGCGTGTGGAAAACCCCACTTCCTGGCCAGATAGAGACGTAACATTTTGTACTCACCACGGGCGGTAATAAAGAAAGCCTCAGAGCGCATGTTTATCGCCCTTGCCTTCGGCTCGGGCGTCAAATACCTGCGATCTGAGACATTCTTTGTTTAACCGCCCCAGGTAAGTAATGTACTATTACGTCATACCTGGCCATAAAGTAGGAATTACCGCACGCTATGCGTGCGGAAAACCCCACTTCCTGGCCAGATAGAGACGTAAAATGTTGTACTTACCACGGGCGGTAAAAAAGAAAGCCTCAGATCGCAGGTATTTGACGCCCGAGCCGAAGGCAAGGGCGATAAATATGTTTAACCGCCCTAGGTAAGTAATGTACTATGAGTAAAGAAAAAAAAGAACCACTATGACAAAAAAAATTACAAAATCCAAGACTAAAATGCAGACAGAGATTTTGAAAGTAAGCCAAAAATGGATAGCAGCTGATATAAATAGCCATAACGCCGCTCAAAAGGAAAGGTGAAGAGTCCTTGTTTTTTATTTAATTCTTAAATATCATTTCATATTGAAAACCTGAATACAACAGTGGCTACTTTTTTCGTGGACAAAGCCTTTTAAGCCCGATATAAACGTGATCTTTCTACCGGCTGGATTGGCGTATATCTTCTTAAACGCTTAGATTGAAGGTAGGATTAGGCTGTTTAGCTACCCATCTAAATAAAGCAAAAACCTTCAGCCCACCCCCTGAAACAATTGTTTCAACTGCCCCGCCCCCACATCTGCTACAGTTTGCTCCAATCCCTCGCTCGCTACAGTTGCCGGCGCTCCCATTGGTCGACGGCGAATGACTTCGTGCCAAGATAGAATAACGAATGCTATCGCCAATGAAGTGGATGCCTACTGCCTACCCGGAGGAGAGAATTTGAATGGTACAGCCTGTTATTTTTATTTTGGTAAACAAACAGCCACTACAAGGGGGTTGTAATCATTAGTCATATACTTATTAACTACTTAGGTAAACCTACTTAAATGACTAATGATTACAATGTGTGTGACCCACACCGTTTACCACATATTAAAATTCTGTTTTGTCGATATCGAAGGAAAAGCGCTGTTGAACTAATAGTAGGTATATATATGTATACGAGCTCTGTGTGCTGTAGAACTCGTGAGCCCGTCTTTTTTCGAAAACTTTTTTTTGTATCGGAAATATGAATTGACCAGTACCTAAACTGTATATAATTATAGAACCTGCTCAAAAAAATTCACCAGAATCGGTTGAGAAATGCGACCAGTATCTAGAGGAGAACAGCTGGACAAACTAACATACGAAAGAATATTGGCCCAAGCAGAGAATTTCGTTAGCTTCGCTCGCTCGTTCGATAAGTTATATAAATTGTATCTAAGTAGTGTTCACCTTTTAACATCCCACCAATTAATGCTTAATTAACCCCGGACGCAAAAAGAGGGTTGTTAAGCTTGACGTGTCTGTGTGTCTGGCTGGGTGTCTGTCTGTGGCACCGTAGCTCCTAAACGAATGAACTGATTTGAATGCGGTTTTTTGATCCGAAAGCTGACGTGATCGAGATGGTTCTTAGCTACGTTTCAACAAAATCGGTTCAGCCGTTTTTGAGCTATTCAATTTTGAAATTAAAATATCATTTATTTCATTTATTTATTGCATCATGTTGTTACAATAGTATTTTATGCAACTGTTGTATAAGAAGGGTCTTAAAAGGCGAGTGGCGTGGGTTGCGATGCGAGCCTTGGCGAGCATCGCAATTAAAGACGCCACGAGCGTTTTAAGACCAGTTATACACCGTTGCATACAATACTTTTTCTACGACGATTTTTAAATAAATAGCAGACTACAGAATAGTTAAACTTTTCAGGCAGCAAGTTTTCTATTCGTACTTTTGCTACTCACGCAATTTCTTCAGGAGTGCAGTTATTAATTTCTTCGACCATTTTATAAGGAACGTACACCTTTGTTTTCACAAGCACGAATAAAATCTTAATAGTTTAGGACTAATA
This sequence comes from Epinotia brunnichana, assembly GCA_963854355.1. Lineage (NCBI taxonomy): Eukaryota > Metazoa > Arthropoda > Insecta > Lepidoptera > Tortricidae > Epinotia > Epinotia brunnichana. Next base: position 40,903,145 of record OY977937.1, on the reverse strand, counting down.
GTTTATCATCTTTCGTCTTTTCACTTTGAACTGTATTTTGGTGGGAAATCGGAAATATGACAGCTCTTGCTTATGGTTTGTTTTGTTTTTAATTTGTTTGCACTTGCCATCCGAACCAAACCGAATCCGGACCCGGACCGAATTCGAACTGTTTATTTTTATAAATAATACCAATAATTTATAAAACATGTAATTTAACACACAATAGATGATGATTTATTATTATTGTAGTAAATGATTATAATATACAAATGTTAAATCGTAAATAAATACTTTTATTTCGAAATATTTGTTTATGAAGTTGGCACCACTGCAATATAGCGGCCGATTAAAAAAAAAGTCAAACAGTGCTTTTATGAAAAATGTATGAACCAAAAAAGTACGCTAAACAGTGCGTTTTTGGGCCATAGAGCATAGAGTTTTTCGAAGACTAGTAGTGTCATTGTATTTGAGCTATAGCCTATATAAATGACAGATAACGGTACAGGAGTAGAAAAAGGTGTTATCAATACATTAGGTAGCATCGGGGGATTTTCAATTGTTCCAAGTTATTAATTATTTTAGTAGATACAATTAAAGTTAAAACTAACCGCAGCGTCTAAAATCCGATGCGATTTATCGTAATATCGTTAAAAATCAGCAGTAAAGCTTTCGATTGAAATTAGCACTGTACACTTAGAAAAATATCATAATCATAACGAGATAAAATTATTCATAAACTTTCTTTGGGCTTAAACCGCGAGTTGCCTTGAACAAAACCATAAAGCACGTCGCTTAATGCTTTAAAAAGGAAGGAGTGTATTTAAGAATAGGGTAGCTAGTCGAGTCAAATTTTGCAGGTACCCCAAAAGAAAAGAGACTAAAAACTACAAATATCTCAATAATATACAGAGCTACAGTCGTTTCATGTGGCGTAGAGTAGACAGAGTGCTATAGGCTTATGAAATTACATTACGAACCCGCTAGCGTCGACGTGTGACGTAAACGTGTTTCATTTTGATTCTCTTATGTTACTTATATCTCTATTTCCCTATATTTTTAGTCCTGCACGTCGATCATGCAACGCATTGCACGTACCTCACGTCAGGTACGTGATCACTTCTCAGGAGAGGTGGTATATTTTCGAACGCACGTTAGGACAACTCAACTATCATTTTCCCATACTAAAAGTAAAAGTGGCGTTTAGGCTTGAATTACTCCTACGCTGACGTCGGTCGGGCCTATGAATATACACTACACCATGTTCTATGGGACACCGCACAGCGACTCTGACATTTCAGTCAGCGGCGCTGTGCGGTGTCCCATACAATGCGTTCGTACAATGCGTTACGTGATCTACCTGCTGCAGGTCGATCACGTAACGCATTGTACGAACGTCGGGTAGGTCTAAGTGTCACTTTATATATGGAAAATTGACAGTTAAATTGTACCGACGCGCGTTCGGTGATTACCCCTCTGCTGATAACATTCAAAATATTTGGTGTCAATGTCAACATCTCTATTGGTCTTAAACGCTACGGTAGCCTAGTGGTTCAGGTATGCGGCTGTCAAGCGGCGGTCGTGGGTTCGAATCCCGGCTCGTACCAATGAGTTTTACGGATTATTTACCGTTAGCTTTTCTGTGAATTCCTTCACTGAAAAGCTATGAAAAACGTCGTGAGGAAACCGGTCTAATCCCAAAAATAAGGTCTGGTTTTCCCCTCAGGGTTGGAAGGTCAGATGGCAGTCGCTGACGTAAAACTATTAGTGTATATGATAAATCTTGGGTTTAGTGTCAGAGCGGACCCCAGGCCCCTTTAGAGCACAACAGGAAATACTCGTACGCTAATAGGAAGATGATGCACATAAAGTCCAATTTCATTAACTACATTAAGTACCCGTGTTCCTTTTCTCAGCAAAGAACAGCCACAATTTATGAGACACCTACCTACTTAAATCTACCAGCAAACGCGTGGTCAACCTTTGGTAAAAAACCGCGTGGAACAAATGGACATATATCAAGAGTGCCCTGCGTTCTATTGCCGCATTACTTTGATTTGTACCCGTCTTTGGCACCGGCCGGCGGGCAGCGGCCGGCGTCCGTCAAAGAGCTAATGCTAGCAAACAGATATCTTAGGGTAGACATGCTTGAGCTAAGCACAGTAGGAAATAATGGGAGATTGTGTTTCAAGGGAGCAAAAATATATATTTATGTCGGGCCAGTAGGTATATATTGAATCCTGAGTGAAACGAACGATTCAGAGGGATACAAGTGTTTACGGATAAGATAAACAAAAATGCTACCGAGAGACTCGTACTGCTTTTCACACTTGCTATGAAGAAAATTGAAATTAAACAGGGAAAATAGTGAAAGAAAAGTACATCTTTGATCCCTCATTTGGCCAACAATCACTCTTTTCTGAATAGCAGTTTGTTAAAAATGTATTTTTGATATTTTTCAGACTTCAATGATTAATTGGCTGACTATATTGTAAAAGAAAATACACATAAATACGCATTAGGGCTGAACTTACGTACTATCGATACAAGGACAAAGGATGGAAGGATGTAGGTAGTTTATAGTTATGGATTATGGAAGAAGATTCCAAAGTATCCTGTTCGCTCTACAGACCAATACCGCAGTAACTATTATTTACCTTTGAAGTTAAAATAAATAAATGTAGAGCTGATAGCTTTGTTCGTGTGTCCCACCTAAACCGATAATTCTCTTAACTTTTATTTTATTGCCTATCTATATATATATAAAAATCTATAATAATATTACCACAGTGAGATGATATTACCTACTGTATGATTTAAAAAAACAATGCAGTGCTAACGTTAATTACTTAATTTATTAAATGACGGAATAAATTACGTCTTAATTTTAGTAGGTAGTTATTATTTAGAGAAACAAGATCATAGGATTGGTCTCGCTTGTTTCCAAACTGAAACCAAAGCTGTACATAATAAATAAATAAAATTATTTATTCATCCCAAATTGTGCACTTTACAAAATTACTGTTAATGGCAAAATATTTGTTTTTTTTTCAGATAAAAATTGTTGCGATGTCCGTCATGATATTTTAAAACAGCAATATACTTATGCATCGTGCTTTCATCAGGTATTAACCGAAACAAAATATGAAGGTTAATATTTCCCTCAGATACTTACAGTAGATAAACGAAGAATTTTACACAAAGACCATTAAAATTCTAATCGAATTTAAACTTAATAGTTACTTTCATTATTTTTATTTAGTTTTAAGTCTTTATTATCTGTTGTTGTGTTTGTATTCTTTAATAAATTTATTTAATCGTATAACAAGGCAATCAATAAAAACAACAATATAAAACTTAACCTAAAGGTAAAAAATTTGGCCACAGCCGCCGTCAACAGGCAAGGTGCCCAGAAGGCAGGCCGTATTTCCTCACTGCGATACTGATACGCTGTGCGAAATAGTGGCCAGTCCTCTGGTCACCCGATGCCTCTATTAGGCGCGTCGCCAAATCCTTGTACAGCCGACGCGCACTTGGCCCCCATGGCCATATTTCAACGCCAAACGCCGCAAACATGTAGCTATTTCCTAGGATGGCATATTTGCGGCGCTTGAGGTTTTCGGCCTTTAATAAATTAATTTAAATTTAATATTTCTTGAGACATGTTAAATTAATACTGATAATAAAATTATCAATTGTAAACTTTACAAAATAACTGTTGATGCCAACATATTTGTTTTTCTTTCAGATTACAAAATGTTGTTGTTGTTGTCGCCCGTAGCGACGTGTATGTAATACGTAAGTTCAATCGTTTAATTATTAGTATTAAAATTCTAATCTGAATAAAAACGAAGTGTATTGTTGTGGCTTATCCTGCCTAGTCGTACCTTACTCTGCTGAGCTGACCCGGCTGGTATATTCCACTTTTTACCGCGTGTCCTTTTTGTCCAGTGTCGTTATTCACTCGACGGATCCTCTCGATTCAGAATTCTACTGACTGAGCTCTTGGCAGCATTATTTTAATACATTGTTGTGTTTCATACACTTTTTGGTTATGATCTACTTAACTATAATTAGAATTTAGAACTAAGAAGATACGTTGGCGATAATTTTCTTTTGGTACAAGCTTTTATTACTAACTATACTTTTTTACCTACTACTTGTTAAGGGGGTTAAATAAATATAGAGTCCCTACCTAATAGAGTCCTAAGATCAAATTATAATAATAGCAGCGTCATAGGTACCTACTTGACGACCGGTTAGCCTAGTGGGTAGTGACGCTGCCTGCGCTAGCTGAAGATCCTGGATTCGAATCCCGATAAAGGGCAAATATTTGTGTGATTAGCATGAATATTTGTTTCTGAGTCTTGGATGTTTTCTATGTCTTGTACCCATAAAACAAGCCTTATTGAGCTTACTATGGGGCAAGTTCGATTGGTGTAAGATTGTTCCCTAATATTTATTTATTTATTTACTGCCGTCACAACTGAAATTTATACTTTCACCACAAATTCCTCATCGTTTTAGAGCATCTATTGATTCGGCTGTTTGTTTTTAATTACCTATGTCATACCTAAACTTAATAGCAATCAGTTGTTTATGTCGATGAGCTACAGGAAATCAATAAGACTGGTATGTACGGGGTTAGACTTCGTTGAAAAGGTACAACGAAAACGTAGCCTATACAAACTCTTTCCGAGACATCCTTCCAACCCCAAACATTACACAAGTATCGTTTACACAAAAAGCCTTCCCACGGTTAACCGCAGCCACTTGCCGATCGCAGAGATAACAAACTGTAACAAACCACCTGTGCAACAATGGCTGGGCGGATCGATCCTGCGATAAACCTAACATTGCTCGAGCTAAGAGAGGCTGCGGACTTGATCATAGCGCAGGTTACAGTGAAGTCATTTGGCGGAAAACCGTTGACAGAGGCTATTTAAAAGTTTTTGCTTGAAATAGAGGGTTTTGGTTTAAACTTTTTTTTGATAATTTATGTTACGATATAGGTAGGTACACATTTTTGGTGCTTTTTCCATGTTTTCTAAAGTTTGTTTTTAATATTTACTTCGCCAAAGACTAAATTCACAATTTTTTTTATTTGCCAAGAAAAAAGTTAAACGCCTGACTAAACCCGATTGTGTTTGAGTGTTACTCTATCGAAAATCAAATGTAATAAATAAATAAGTAGAGTCAGATAGAGTACCTAATAATGTAGTAACGATTAAGTAACGAAGATTCAGAAGAGCTTAACAGCTCATCTTTATACTTTATTTAGTCAAAATTTCTTAGGCTCTCAAATCGTTGTTGGACAAAATATGTAGTACACATGATACGAATACGAATAGGGATAAAGTCGTATTCCAAATCATCTTTCATTTAAATACCCCAATTTTTAGATTCGAACTTTTAAACAGGTACCTAATAGGCAACAAACATCTCTGTTCTTTCAAATGCTTATAAAACCTGTAAAAAGTTTTCCGTTTTGTCCAGAAAATGTACCTACAGTAGCGTTTTTAAGACCGCGTCTTAGCAAAAGTAAGCTATGACGCTTTAGCATGCAAGGGGGACGCGTGGTATGTTTTTAAGGCATTTTTTGCCTTTGAACCAATATCTGTCCCACGCGAAAACGCCTAAAGGCTTGTGCGCATTGTGGCGAAACCTCTTTGAATAGTGTCGCTTACAAAGGTTTGTTATCTTAAGCATCGACTCGGAATGGGTTGAGATAACTTAAGCCGAGTACCGACATATGGTGGGTAGGTAGGTTTTAAGAGAGGTATGGCACTGCGGAATGTCCTCTAGCTCATATTTGGAGCAGCCCAACTGGGGAAGTCCATCCACCTTTAAGGGCGTCGCCAGCCGATGGACTAGGGTGGGGCAAGTTCATACATTTACATATAAATGGTTTTTTTTTTAGCTTGCCTACATTTTTTACATTTTCTTAATGTCTGGGGGGGGGGGGGGGGGGGCTGTGTGGAGTAGGCGACGCCCATGTCCAACTTACTAAAAAAGTACGAGGGGAAAATCGTTCAGAAATCGACCTAGTCCTAAACTAATTAAAGCTTCATATTTATACAGGGTGGGCCCTGTAACTGGAGCAAAAAATTAAACGGTAGATTATTAAGCTTGTAAACAATTATTTCGAAGTGGTTTTATGCGAAAAAAAAAATTTTTTTTTTTTTTTTTTAATCTTTAAAATAAGTTTACTTGTATTTTTTTACTCTTCTGGAGTGCTATGAGTAACTTTTTATTTTAAAAACACAAAAAAAAAGAAAAAAAATGAAAAAATCACAAAACTATCTGTTGAACACAAAAATGCAAAAACTATTATGACTCATTACATGATGTTACCTCAAAATCTGCATTGACTGCCGTGATATGATCTCGTGGTGCCAAGATACATTACTTAGATCAAAATTTCTCCGTAACCAAAAAATGTGAAAGTGAATGATACACAAGGGGTTACTGCAAATGCTCTAGGGAAGCCTCCTTTTGAATATTTGCTTGTGTTACAGGGCCCACCCTGTATAGATAAATAAATATTTAAGTTGATAGAAAACATCCATGGCTCAGGAACAAATATTCATCTCTCAAATGGTTACCTATCTAAATCACTAAATTTAATTTCCAAACTGTATCGTTTGTCCAAATTTTAATTTGTCCTAAAAGCCGTTTTTCTCTGAAGCCATGATTTTGAGGATGATTATTAAACAAACTTAACCTAACCTAATGGTTCTAGGCGATAAATATAAAATACAATGAAAAGCTTTTGATTTGGGTTTTCGAGATAATTGACTTTTTGCCGAAAATAAAATTCGGACTAACGATGCAGTAGGGAAATGAAATTTAGTGATTGCGATAGGTTACCCTCCATTCTCCAAGGTAGTTGGTTTTGCCTTTGACCCGGCGAAATAAATAGTTGGTTTTTTAACACGGCGATATGTATATGTGGGCTTCTAGTTTTTATTTTATGAAATAACTTAATCTAAAGAAATTGGTGAGAACAGGAGTATAAATAGATGCATCCCCTATGGGATGATATTGAATATTTCATTTATGTTATGATAATATCTGAAATAGTCAATCTGCTGATTTTATGACAATGACATTACATAACTGTCAGTCAGTCAGTCTTTATGTAAGTTAATACATATTATTTTTACTTAAAACTAGGTATATCACTAAAGGATGTATGTGTGTGCGTGAATATGTAGGTACGTGTGTGGATGGTCTGGGTGAGTCTGCTACTAAGGTCTGTACTAAGTAGGTATATTAGTATTAGCACAGAATAAGTAATAGTACATGTATTAGGTACTACACGTTATTGCTTCAGAATTTGGGTAGGAACAGTTCATTTTCAAATTTGGTTTTTCTCATGGTATAATCATAATCACACTGACTCGTCTTCTTAGTCGGTCATTCTTGACTGAATGACGTCGACTACATGCAAAAAACCTTAAAGTTACATTTATTATTTCTAATAACCGCTTCGAGCATATAGGTAATCGAATATAGGTAAATCTAAGGTTAAAAGGTCTATATAAACCATGTCAATTATCATGATTTAAGTTTTTTTCAGTTTAATAATTGAAATTGCATTATTCTCTTTGGTGTACGTTCATAATAAAATGGTTAACCACTAATTACTAAAATCAGTTTATAGCGACCACGCCCTTAACAACATACAAAAGAACCTTACCAATATTTAAACACAGCTCCCGTTGTTACCCACTTATGATTTAACATTTTAATTTGAACTTTAATCCATTGATATACGAAAACTTAAAATACACTACTTAATTGACTAACTCTATATCAAGTCGAGTACGTATTATAATTCTAATAAAATAAAGGATATAATAAAACAATTACTTGAGTCCCATACAAAGCAGTTAGTACCATTCGGAGTCAATAGATGTCGTGTGGCGGCATTGTAGTGTTCAATTCGTGCAGCCTTTGTTCAAAGTGTTCAACAGAGTGAACAAAAGGTTCATTGTTTCTTGAAACATGCCGCTACCGTGCCAACTTCGATAAATTACTTACGGAAGTTACGGGTGATGCTGGATTTTGAAAGATCGGGTTACAGGTTACAGCACTGAACAAGTAAATCTTTACTTATTCCGTAGGTTATCTACAGCATCTGGAGTTGATTTAATCGCTCATTTAATTCCAATTTTATTTATTTATAACTCGGCCCTGTTTAATAAACATTAGGTACAATTCTACAATCTATATACAACGAGTTACAAAACACCCCGTAAAAAATGTTCTAATTCTTTTCTTTTATTGATACTGCGTCTAAGTCATACGGCGAGGTAGGCAGGTACTACGGTTTTTAAATTTTGTAAATTGACTCTTTATAAGGGACTATTTAACCCCCTTTCCGTTTTACGGGTATTTTTGTAACATCCTGTATATAAAACAAAGTCGTGTTAGTTACACCATTTATAACTCGAGAACGGCTGGACCGATTTTTATAATGTTTGATTGGCTGGATTTGTCTTTGCTCCGAATACCAGAATAACTGTTAAAATATTGTTTTTTAGCAAACATATAAAAATACGTTTTCTCATATATATTATTGTGTGTGGCGATACGAAGTTCGCGGGTTCAGTTAATTTTGTATAACAGTTACATATTTGTTAAGTTTTACTACCTACATGTGCTGTTTAATAAACCTTACAAATACGTAACAAACTTACAAAAGCAAATAACTTACAATTATTGTGATTGTAAATGCTGTTTGATAAAGGTTTACATATGTAGAAAACGCCTGTAGATTTCGATGACAATATTGTACAGCCACGAGCTTGGGACTCGCCTAAGGTGAAATATCGTATAGCAAACTAGCTCTTAAATAAGAAAATAAAAAATCTCTTAAATGGGATAGATCTAAAATATTAGCTATCGTATAGCTAATATTTTAAATAATGTATAGTGTTGTAAAGTTTGCCATAGACAACTTACGTTTGCAAGTGTCTAGGGGCGACCGCTCAGTGACGTCAACCGGGCGCAACGAGCCAAACTATCATTTCCGATTTTTTCCGACTAATTGTCACGAACGAAATTGTCAGAACGACTGGAGGCCTTTGAAATGTGGTGCTGACGAAGGATGGAAAGGATTAGCTGGACGGAGAGAAAGACAAACGAAGAAGTTTTAAGGGTGGTAGATGAGAAAAGATGTTTGCTAGGATGTATAAGAAATAGGAGAGGCAAGATGGTGGGCCACCTGATACGGCACGACAGTTTCTTCCTAAACATCCTGGAGGGTAAAATTGAAGGCAAGAGAGGCAGAGGAAGGCCTAGGCTAACATATTCTAGCCAAATAAAACATAAAGCTGATGTCGAGTCATATGAGGAAATCAAGAGGCTGGCAATGGACAGAGAAAAGCGGCCACCGACAAGAGCAAGGCTCTTAAGTAATGATGATGAATTGTCACTAATCTTTTTGGCCCTGTCCTCTCCGGCCATATTTGTTATTTGCAAATTATATTTCGTGAAAATGTCAGTTCTCCCAATTTTCTTGTCTGACACTGACACATGTTCGTAATTAGAAAACCGTAATAATAGCTTTTTGCAATTGTCTTATCTCGACACTTCACCGCTATTTAATTAAACTGAAATCTTCGACCCTATTGCATTGTGAATGTTCTAACAACATTTGAAGGAAATGGGTCATTAATTAAAGCTCGTGACTGTAGGTACTTATATTTACAAATAATCTACAATTACAATTTGTAACGTTTATTGAACAGGCCCCCAGGTGAGTTCTTTTTTTCACGGTTTGCAAATGTATTCACAAAATCCTAATGTTATACCTACTTACCAAAAAAAAATCTACTTAGGTACTAAACTGTTAAACCAAGCATATTCAGAATAAATTTGTTGGAATAGTTTTTATCTAATGAGTTTTATTTGGATTGTCTCATCGAAAACAACTAGGGTCGTTTAGCCGGTAACGCGACCACCTTCGGTTGGCGACCACTTGACGGACTAGGCTGCTTCAATTAAACATATTATCATTTCTACAAGGCCAACAGAAAAATAATAACTTATTAACTATTCTTGAATAGTATCAGAATAAGAATATATACAATTTAAAACCGAGAGCTCAATCCAAAGCAAGAAAAAATAACCTCAATTCACACATTGCTTCCGTGGAGTGTTGACGTGCAGTGAATCTGTGAAAAAAATAACGCGACAGTTGGCGCGAAAACTTTAGTTACGTCACTTAATTTTATTATTATGCTGAAATTAGTTAATTGATCGTTTAAATGATTTAGCTGTTGTAATAATTTCGTTGAGATTCGGCATATTTAGTAATAGATTTAAATAAAATGGGGTGGTCGCGTACCCAAATACATAATTACCAAAGAAGTCGGATAGCGACCACATCGTTTTCTTTTTCTTTCCTTATGGATTCTTATGCGGCACCCGCGATATTTAGCTTGGCTAGCCAATTGAGTCGGTATTTAAGCCGCGCCAATCCATGCTATGTCCATAGTATATTATAATAATAATATATAATTATATATTATATTATACATATAATTATATATAATTTATATGAGATAGTTATATTATAAAATCGAAAGTGTGTATGTCTGTCTGTCTGTTATCTCTTCAAGCTTAAACCGATGGACCGATTTTGATGAAATTTGGTATGGAGATAGTTTGAGTCCCGGGAAGAGACATACCTAGGATAGTTTTTATCCCCGAAATAATCCCCTAAGGGGGTGAAAGTTTGTATGGAGCTACGATATAAACAATTTCCACGCAGACGGAGTCGTGGGCAGACGCTAGTGTAAGTAGAATATAATCTAAAAGTTAAATAAAAGCTTGTAAAAAGGTGGCATTTAGATACCTACTATGAATGACATGTGTGACTGTAATAGCAATATTAATAGCACTTTGACGTGAGCGAGATGGCGCGCTTTTTTCGATTCTATTCTTCATTGACACAGCAATGTAAAGTAGATTTAGAAGAGTAACAATTTAGGGGTGTAGACACTAAATAAAATGACCTATTATGATGAATTTTCTCGAAAAAGGATTAAATGTAACGTCAAATGGAGAAAAAAAAGAGCAGTGGATTAAGTAATCACAAACTTATAGTATCCAAAGTTTTAAGAGGGGGGTATATTCTATCCTTTTTCCGCAAAACACACCTTCGTATGAAACGATTGTCATTTACTATGACGCTCGGGGATTGTGACGTCACGATCCACTAGCGTTTTCCCTCTCTAACAAGCAATATTAAAACGGTTGTAGCTTCGTAATTTTTGGAGATATATGAATGGGATTTTCGTCACTTAGGCTTATTATTTTGCCTTCTTTTTTTTGGAATAATAATAAATGGTTAGTCTACACTCGTATTTGTAGTAATATAAGGGCAGTTAGGTAGGTCAAACTTTGAGAAATAGGTCAATTGTCGAATCCGACTCGTCTGGGTAGCGTTCGGGAAGCTAATACGCTATGGCACCACATCTTTTCGTCCTATATTCCGCAGTGTCTCAAGGCGAGAGTCTTTGACCAGTGTGTGTTGCCAGTGATGACGTATGGCACTGAAACGTGGTCGCTTACTATGGGCCTCATAAGAAGGCTCAAAGTCGACCAAAGGGCAATGGAGAGGGCTATGCTGGGAGTTTATAAGCGTGATCGCATCAGAAATGAGGCAATCCGCAACATAACCAAGGTAGGTAACCGATATAGCCATCTGAATTGCTAAAGTTAAGTGGCAGAGGGCGGGGCATATTGCACGTAGAATCGATGGCCGTTGGGGCGGAAAGGTTCTCGAATGGCGACCACGTACCGGGAGGTGCAGAGTGGATATGGGTCAATCAACTATTTCTTGTTGCTCGTTGCCATGGTTACGTCTCCTGGGTCACTCTTTAAAACCATTATTTTATATATTAAAATCCACTAAACACGTGTTTTTGTCATATTGGTAAACCCATTCCATGGTGGGGATATCTCCTTAGCATGATAGGAGTCCAGTTTATAGTATTTTTTCCAAGAAAGTCTGTTACTGTTGTCTCTTGGCTTACCGGGACAGAATAACAACAAGAAAAAGTTGATTGACCCATATATACCCCCACAAGGTGGACTGATGACCTAGTAAAGATCGCAGAAATCCGCTGGATGCGGGTGGCGCAAAACCGGTCATTGTGGCACTCTTTGGGGGAGGCCTATGTCTAGCAGTGGACGTCTTTCGACTGATATGATGATGATGATGATGATAAATCGTTTTATTAACTACTTAAACACTATTTGCAAGAGTGGTCGCCAACTAGTTAACAGGTGGTCGCAAACCGAATAAAGCGATCGCTATCTAGCGAATTCGCTATTTTGAAACCTTTTCTATATTTTTTTCTAATCTATGGATGAAAGTGCTATATTTTATTGTAGGTTTCAAAACTTGGCTATACTCAGAACCTATACGAATACCATCTATTACGTGTGTAAATTGAATAGGTATACATTTATTCATCTAAAGTGAGCAACTCGGCTAAGTGGTCGCTAACCGGCGAAACGACCCTACAACGTTTTCGATAACTCGACGATAATTCACAATATTTAGGGTGCAAAATCGATAGCCAGATGTCATTTACAAACAAAATTGACAACATTTTCTTAAACGTCGGTTACACGCTAAATTCTGGTTTCTGTTCAGTTCATCATTCTGATAAGACTGACGAGAGAATTATCGTGTAACCCTCGGACTGACAGTCTGATGTCAGTCCGAGGTGTCTCCTGTCAGTATTCTGTCATTCACAAATAACTGAAGCCAGAATTAGGGTGTAACCGATGTTTTAGAGTTTCCGGCCATCCGATTTTTGTTTTGTTACGCTATAAAACCACTCTCGATGACGGAGCGCACTTTCATTTTCACGAATGTCAACCCTATACTTTAGATATAAGAAAATCATTTATTTTTGTGAAGATAAAAATCTACAAAAACCTGCCTGTACTTACTTATTTTGTTACTTGGCTATTATTTATCCTTTTGCTTCAAGTCGAATTGAGTGCAAACCTTTTTTTAGCTGAACTCTGACGTAATCGGTTTGTATTGAAGATGCTGTTAAAACTAAAACCTCTCCCAGATGACAACGGGTTGATTTTTTAACAATGATACTGTCATCCAATACTTCGAGGCTCAGCTGGGCTACCGCAATATAATTTTAATTGTAAGTAAGTACAAAAAAGCCGAAACCACTCAATGAAAATTTCTACATAATAGCAGGTAAAACTCACTGAACAAAAACAAACTTAACAAGACCTCCGCAGTTCCTTCCATTTTTGAACAAAGTACTCCTTTTTTCATTTGAAAAAGCGGATGGAAAGACCAAGTTATTCAGGTCTCTACGTCATTCGAAACCATTCAAGGAATATCAATTACACATTGTTCAAAAATAATTGCGGAATCGACCGAATAAAAACGTTTTATTATAACCTTTGTGCTGTGAAATAAAACCTATTTTCGATAGCCCACTTTTGCAAGCTCCTATCTGGCACAGGCAAGCCGTTGCAAAAGCGATCTCAACCAATTGTAATAAGAGCTTTTTGAAAATCCAACAAGTAATGACCTTGTGAGAGTTATTGCCTGTTCTGTACAACAAGAAGCACAAGCCTATAAGCCATAACAAACTTACACGCTTTTTATTAAGGTAGCTTTTGCATTGAAGTAATTTTTGTTTTTTTTTTGCGTGGGAGACAGTTCGATATTCAAAGAGGTTTGTTTGTTATTATAATACCTTTTCAGTTATTGTACCTACTCTAAGGATTGATATGTGACTAGCAAATTGACGGTATATTCAAATAGACATTGTAAAGCTATCCTTTGTGTATAAACCTTTAGGCTATTTAGAAATGAATTCGAATAGGTTGTGGTTTACAGCTAATATAATTAAACAATAATCAAAACCGTCATCTCCACTTATAATAAATCTCTAAATTAAAAAAAGAATCAGCCAGTTTGAAACTAAGCTTTGCGCGGTTCGAATGTTCTCAGCATCCCATGAACGGAAAAATATGAAACATTTTATATAGGTACATTATTATTCTAGCTGCAACTTAGGATAGTTTTTATCCGACTGCGACAGTTAATTAATTTTCCGAAATATACGACTTCATTTAATTTTTCATTTATTTTTATTGAAATCAAACGCTGCTCCAACTGTCAGCTATAAGAACCGTCAAATTTTCGTCAAAATGGCGGAATTGCTTTGCCTTTCACTTATTAATAATTTAAATCCCGTCTACGATAGACCTTTACGAGACAAATGCTAAAATATAAACCATAAAAAAATATTCGATTCTGATATGAGAACTTATATGCGCAAATGTCGTTTTATGTCGTAATTTCAATAAATGAAATCAACAAATTTGAACAATATAATTAACACGAATTTGTTTTTTTTGAATGACAATGGCACGCGCTCGGCGCATTCAGCCAAAGTACCTGCGGCGCTACTACGAAAACCGATACTCAATGTTCATATATTTGCATCCCTGTCACTCGAGTATGGTTAGTGCGATAGAGATAGAGATACCCGAATATTTTCGAATTCCGAAGTTCGTGGTTATAGCTCAGGAATCGAAAATATGGTAAATAATCATAATGTATTTTCTCGAAAAAGAATTTAAAATAAATATAGTCAAATGGAGAAAAAAACAAAGCAAGAGGTTATATAGGTAATGATTAAGTTATAAGAGTCCAAAGTTTTAAGAGGGGGTATGTTCTGTCCCTTTTCCGCAAAACGCACCTTCATATGAAACGATTGTTTTTTACTATGACGCTCGAGTATATTGACGTCACAGTCCCTCATCGTTTTCTCACTCTAACAAGCGACATTAAAACGGATGTAGCTTCATAATTTTTTGAGATATTTGAATGGGAGTTTCATTATCTTCTATCTATTTATACATAATAAATGCCTATGTCCTGACTGACTTATTCACTCAATCACTCACTCATCAACGCACAGCCGAAACTACTAATCTTAGAGAGTTGATTTTTGCACAGTATGTTGCTTTTATAACGTGGGCTAGGGATAAAAAGGGATTTTTGAAAATTCTACCCCTAAGGGGGTAAAATGGGGGTGCAAAGTTTGTATGGGAGAACCTTTTTTTTTTGAGCTATAGACTTAAACTTTGTAGTAAAATTAGTTATTAGAATACAAATGAAACACTTTCAGCGTTTTGTAAAATTCCACCCCTACGGGGGTAAAATAGGGGTGCAAGGTTTGTATGGGGGAAACATTTTTTTTTTAAATAAAGACTTAAAACTTTGTAGAAAGATCAGTCATTAGAATACAAATAAAGAACTTTCAGGGTTTTAGAAAATTCTACCCCTAAAGGGGTAAAATAGAGTGCAAAGTTTATATGGGAAAAACTACTTTTTTTAAAATAGAGACTTAAAACTTTGTAGAGAAATTATTCATTAGAATACAAATAAAGTACCTAGATTCAGTGTTTTAAAAAAATCTACCCCTAAGGGGGTATAATAGGGG
Organism: Epinotia brunnichana; assembly: GCA_963854355.1. Classification (NCBI taxonomy): domain Eukaryota; kingdom Metazoa; phylum Arthropoda; class Insecta; order Lepidoptera; family Tortricidae; genus Epinotia; species Epinotia brunnichana. Next base: position 40,887,651 of record OY977937.1, on the reverse strand, counting down.
TGCACATTTTGTATGGGGGAAACAATATTTTTTTTAAATAGAGACTTAAAACTTTGTAGAAAGATTAGTCATCAGAATACAAATTAAGTACTTTCAGCGTTTTAAAAAATTCTACCCCTAAAAATAGGGGGCTAAAATAGGGGTGCAAAGTTTGTATGTGGGAAACTATTTTTTTTAGCTAGAGTCCTAAAACTTTGTAGAAAGATTATTTAAATACAAAGAAAGTACTTTCAGCGTTTTGGAAAATTTCACCCCTAAGGGGGTAAAATAGGGTGCAAAGTTTGTATGGGAAAAACATATATTTTTTTAATAGAGACTTAAAATTTTGACGATAAATTACTTATTAGAACATGAAAAATACTACATTCGGCGTTTTACAAAAATCATTCCCTAAGGGGGTTAAAAAAGGGTGCAAGGTTTGTATGGGGAACACTTTTTCTGAGCTAGACACTTAAAACTTTGTAGAAAGATTACTTATAAAAATACAAAAAAAAAGACTTTCAGCGTTTTGAAAAAATCTATCCCTAAGGGGGATAAAAAGGGGTGCAAAGTTTTTATCAGGGAGAGTTTATGTTTTTGAGTTAGAGACTTGAAACTTTGTAGAAAGATTACTTATTAAAATACAAAAAAAGAACACAAATCGTTTAAGAAAATTCCACCCCTAATAGGGTTAAAAAGGAGAGCAAGGTTTGCATGGGCAACACTTTTTTTTGAGTTAGACTTAAAACTTTGCAAAAAGATTACTTATTAGAATACTAAAAAAGAACTTTCAGCGTTTTAGAAAACTCCATCCCTAAGGGGATCCTTAAGATCCTTAAGAAGGGTAGCCAGTGTTGTGTGGGAAAAACTTTTTTTTTTTACTAGACTTAAAACTATTCAAAATGTTACTTATTAAAATTAATAATAAAGTACTTTCAGCGTTTTAGAAAATTCCACCCCTAAGGGGGTTAAGAAAGCTTTGTATGGGCAACACTTTTTTTGAGCTAGAGACTTAAAAGTTTACGAAAAAAGTTCTTTCAGCGATTAGAAAAATTCAACCTCTAAGGGGGTTTAAAAGGGGGTTCAAATTTTAAATGGCGAGCAATAAAATTTTAAAGTGTGAGTAAGAGATTTTTAACTTCGGTCTTATTCTGTACGTTAAAAGACTACAAAACTGATTTCAGAGTTTTTCCAAATTCATCCCCTAAGAGTGTTAAAATTGGTTCAAAGTTTGAGTATTTCAAGGCATTTTTAAAGTATGAGATTTTTAACTTTGGTTTTAGACTGTTTGTTCACAAACTAGAAAATGAACATCAACTTTTTTTTTAATTATCCCCTAAAAGAGGGTTCAAATTTTGTATTGAGAGAAATCATTTTCTAAGACGATAAAAAGTTCTACGCGGACGAAGTCGCGGGCAACAGCTAGTCATAAATAAAGCAGTTGTTCAGGTCCAGATCGCGCAAGGCTTTTGGCGGTTGGAGCCAGAGAGGCCGGTCACTGGCTACATGCCCAATGCCCATCCCTCTCCAAATACCGGTACCTTCCTGGATCTGACCTCCCTTCGCCTGGCGACTGGTCTGCGGCTTGGGGTGACGGTATGCACTCCACACGTATGCCCTTGTGGCACGGACGTGGACCGACTGGGGCACCACGGACTTTGTTGTCAAAAAAGTGCAGGCCGCTTTTCAAGACATGAGACACTTAATGACATAATCCGCCGGTCTCTTGCCACCTTCAATGTGCCTGCTCTTCTTGAGCCGCCTGGCATTGTCAGAGATGATGGCAAGAGACCTGATGGTGTGTATCTGATTCCTTGGAGTTTGGGACGGATGCTAGTATGGGACTCTACCTGTGTAGACACGCTAGCACCGTCCCACCTCCAACGGACTTCTTCTAAAGCGGGTGCAGCGGCGAAAAACGCCGAACTTCTAAAATGTAATAAATATAGTGGCCTCGGCAGAGAGTACAACTTTGTACCCTTTGGCGTCGAGACCCTCGGTCCGTGGGGTCCCAGTGCACATAAGTTATTTGCGGAAATCGCGAAACGTCTGGTTGATGTAACTGGTGACCGAAGAGCTGGCGGCTTTTTTGCGCAACGCATTGCAATTCAACGAGGAAATGCCGCCAGCATCCTCGGTACAATGCCTCGAGGGCCTTTTTTAGATTTAACGTAGTTTTAATTTAATTTAGCTTATATTAATTATCATGTATTTACTATAGAAAATAAAGATTTATTTTAGGTTTATATTCAATAAAGCAACAATCAAAACAAGTTGGCGAATCTTGAAATTATTTCAATGTAGGGTTAAAGAAGCCATGAGATGTGTTTATAATACCTGTGGTTGTACTAAAGTGACACGATTGCTTCTACCAAAGATTCTAAATAATCTTCGCTTCTACTTAATAGGTAGGTACTTTAGAATAATTGGTAGAACTACAGGAAGATATTTTACTCTATAGTTAGTAGAGTAAAATATCTCCCTGTAGATAATAATTACCATTATTAATAATAATAAAATAAGATGTTTCACACAATAGCCCAGCCACTAGACTAGTCCATCATTTTCACCCAATAACCCGTTTTTTTTAGATTCCATCAACCAGCAATAGTCCCTATACACCCCAGCGGGTGCTGTCTCTGTGTGCGTCCCATGACACGGGCAGGGACAGCATCCGCTCGGTGTACTGCTTGCATTTCATTAAACTGTCAAAAGGGCCTCTACGTGTTAGCTCAGTTGGTACTTTGTAGGTACCTAGCCCCACGCACGCCTCCCAAAGGTCCGGGACATCATTGTCCCGTGAGCGGGAAATACATACATAATAAAATAATGACAAGTAAATAATAATAGTAAATAGAGGGTTAATTGTAGTTATTAATTTAAGATCGGTCGTTTTGGCACTCTTTGGGGGAGGCCTATGTCCATCAGTGGACGTCTTTCAGCTGATATGATGATGAGATAATAATTATAATTATAATAATAAGGAAATATGAAGAGAAATAGCTGTACCCTACCTATTTTTCTACGAGATTGCCCGAATTCACACATCGCGTTAAAGGACAAAAAATAAGGGATAATTTTTTGTTTTATTCACAATTTCCAACCTCAATTCAACTAATTCTTGACACATCATCGTAGAAAAAAGAGAAACTCTAATGCCATTGTGCAAAATAGCAGTTCGGCTCATTAGAGATTACACGCACGGACGGACGGACGGGCGAACTTAACAATGTTATTGTTGCTATTACAAAAAAGTATGTACAAAAAAATTAAGACGACTTCTTGAATTTTATTTGAAAGTGAAAGCCTCGGAATTATTACATTTTATTTGAAAGAGTTCGTAGGTACCATTGCATAATGAGTTTTTTTTATCGTGAATAGAAAATAACTATTGTCTTTCTGCCATTATTATATGTACCTGCTGACTATTACCTACATATTTGATTTGTATTTTCCAATCAATCAAAAACAAAACACAAAGGAAACACAATACAGATATTCAAGTAATAGTTGACTCTAGTAGTAGTTTGTTGCCTTTCTTTGTATTAGGACATGGATATTGGACTAAAAATTAAAAAAAAAAGATGTAGGTCTCTTACTACATACACTCAAAGATTATTAAAATCTTTGCCTCTAGGTAACTGTGGTACCTACCTAAACTCTTGATGAACAATCATGCTGCATCTGTTTTTTGTTATAAAGTGATATAATGTATGAGAATTTTATTTGTAGGTACCATTATTTTAATTAAGGAAAGTTAAAAACATCGGATCGCGTTGGATGATCGCTAGCAAAAATGTAACCATAGTTTGGCAAAAACCCCTTAAAAAACTCCAAAACTTCAAATTTTTCATAATCACCGGAAGCAAAATCCCTTGAAGACTTTTTAAGATGACAGTCATGCGCAAAATGCAATCACAACACTAAATACTCACGCGCTGCTACCTCCTATTTGCAAAATATTATTACATTATAATAGCATTAAAAGAAAAAATACAAATGAGTACAAAAAGCGTACAAATAGAGCACAAAAAAGTACAATACCGAATAAACAATACAACAATATCGGTTTACTTTTGGGAGCGGATCGCGTTTCGCTGTTAAGTTATTGGGCAATTGTTGTCGTTTTTTGGGGTGGATATGGTTAAATGAGAATTATATTTACAATACATTGGTTCATAAGTGCTTGTACTATTATGCTGTTTTTGGCTGGTTTATGTTAAACACCATACAAACTCATAAAACGCTGTCCGCCCCGCCGCACGCTCCGCTTCGAGCGGGCACTCTGTCCTCATGCCGTATACGCTAACTTACTGTATTTGCTCAAACGAAGCTTCCGAAAACTTCTGATTTCGGATTACTGAAATCTTTTTACTAACTTATTTAAGTACAGTCGCCATCACATACATCGGTACACTATAGATGTTCAAAAATATCGGCACATGCACCCTAATGCCTTGAAAATAGAGGTGTGTTCCGATGTTTGTGAGGTGCTTGTTGGCTCCGATGTATGTGATGGCGACTGTACAGAGTGATAGTAGATCAGGGCCCAAAAAGCTATCGGTACCTACTCCATCGGTTCTTAAAGAAACATTACGAAACTTAAAACCTGACTCACTTTACTGGTAAATTAAACAAATATGTATAATCGACGGAGAACTTGAGAAAAATCAACAGAAAACCTAATAACCTTTTAGTCACATTACTATTTATTTCATTACTGACACAACCCTAATATTACCATAACCATATTTCTTAAAGTAACTGGAATAGGGTTGAAAATTGCTCCAAACTCGTGTTCATAGTGTTTGTCAATGATACGTGCTCAGTATAAATGGAAATTCAAGTTTCTAAAAATGTCCAAATATTGTATGTGTGTGCGTGTGTGTGTAGTGGACGGTTAAACAGACGAACGCAAACAGAATCCGTGGCGTCAGGTGATCATGCGAGAACATATCATGTTACCGGTGCTGGACAGTCGCACAAAAAACTCACAATAACCCGAGCGGGTTATAATCTATTTCAGATTGGAAGAGTCCGGTGACAGCCTCTCAGAAGGTTTAAGTCATCAAATCAAACGTCAAAGATGACATAAACTGCACTGTGATCACTGAATGCTGTGAGGCGGCGTCTAAACGCTTCGTCAGATGGTTCCAGTCTAAGAACAGCGGGCAGTCGCTCGTAGTAGTCGTAGTACGGTCCAATGATACGCGAGTTCTTGCCTACAAGTGTCATGCGACGCGGAACTGTTCTCAAACGCCCAGTGCAGCGGAGTGTTTTGTCAATCGCGTTTACGGTATCGAAAGTAGAAATTGTTCCTTACGAACATTATAATTTCGAATACATAGAGTGAGTAGTGCGTCATAATACCGTGCATCCTGTGTAAATCACAACGACGCGACGGAAGACGACAAGATCTATCCTCCTCTTTCAAATTTGCATTGTGCGAGCGAGGCAGGAGCCGGTCAGTCACGCGTGGCGCGACTTAGCAGCAAGTTTGGCTAACAAACCAGAATTAAGTTTTTTTTGTCGTGATTTCTAGATGTAGGTACAATCGGCCATTTTAGCCTGAACAGGAGGTTGTGATATGATTATCACAACCTTCTGTTCAGGCTAAAATTTCAATCAGTTCCATCGATTAAGTTATGTTATTATGTTGTTCAGATTGCATTTTGTTTGGCAAGAGAGTTAGATAGAGGAATACATTTATTTCATTGTCGTCACGGCTAACAAGGAACCGACGAAAATTGTCCATGGCGCAGACAAGCGCCAGCGTGTAATCTTGATTGTATGAAATTGAAATATGTTTAAAAACACAACAAAGTTCATAATAGGATGAAAGTAAAAATTGTTTCTTTTTTTATATGGAATGGGTTTTCTTTATTGTGCTATATGTGATGGCGAGCATTATGTAGGTTTTGAGTGACCCGTTTTATGCCGCCATTCTTCACTTAGAGCCGCTTTCCGAGAGAATTTGTTAAATGTGCTCAATGTACTGGCTTTTATCTGGTCGGCCCATCTCACTGGACACTTTCCCCAAGCGAAGAAATAAAAAAAACACAATTTTGTCGTAACACTTTACCTCTCGAAAGTACGCACAGATTCGTGCGTCCGCGCAGGTTAATTGCTAGCAAACAGCCGAATTAAGCAAACCGGGATTAGGCGACTCGCTAGAATAACATCAGGCAGGCCGTCACTGCAGACTGAATCCAAGTTTTTTTTTGTAGCGCTAGCAAAAAAAAATAATCTTAAATTTTACTCATACATAACTGCCAGAACTCCCGATTTTATAAAGATTAGATCTTATCTCCACTTATAATAAATCTCTAAATTAAAAAAAGAATCAGCCAGTTTGAAACTAAGCTTTGCGCGGTTCGAATGTTCTCAGCATCCCATGAACGGAAAAATATGAAACATTTTATATAGGTACATTATTATTCTAGCTGCAACTTAGGATAGTTTTTATCCGACTGCGACAGTTAATTAATTTTCCGAAATATACGACTTCATTTAATTTTTCATTTATTTTTATTGAAATCAAACGCTGCTCCAACTGTCAGCTATAAGAACCGTCAAATTTTCGTCAAAATGGCGGAATTGCTTTGCATTTCACTTATTAATAATTTAAATCCCGTCTACGATAGACCTTTACGAGACAAATGCTAAAATATAAACCATAAAAAAATATTCGATTCTGATATGAGAACTTATATGCGCAAATGTCGTTTTATGTCGTAATTTCAATAAATGAAATCAACAAATTTGAACAATATAATTAACACGAATTTGTTTTTTTTGAATGACAATGGCACGCGCTCGGCGCATTCAGCCAAAGTACCTGCGGCGCTACCACGAAAACCGATACTCAATGTTCATATATTTGCATCCCTGTCACTCGAGTATGGTTAGTGCGATAGAGATAGAGATACCCGAATATTTTCGAATTCCGAAGTTCGTGGTTATAGCTCAGGAATCGAAAATATGGTAAATAATCATAATGTATTTTCTCGAAAAAGAATTTAAAATAAATATAGTCAAATGGAGAAAAAAACAAAGCAAGAGGTTATATAGGTAATGGTTATAATAGTCCAAAGTTTTAAGAGGGGGTATGTTCTGTCCCTTTTCCGCAAAACGCACCTTCATATGAAACGATTGTTTTTTACTATGACGCTCGAGTATATTGACGTCACAGTCCCTCATCGTTTTCTCACTCTAACAAGCGACATTAAAACGGATGTAGCTTCATAATTTTTTGAGATATTTGAATGGGAGTTTCATTATCTTCTATTTATTTATACATAATAAATGCCTATGTCCTGACTGACTTATTCACTCAATCACTCACTCACTCACTCATCAACGCACAGCCGAAACTACTAATCTTAGAGAGTTGATTTTTGCACAGTATGTTGCTTTTATAACGTGGGCTAGGGATAAAAAGGGATTTTTGAAAATTCTACCCCTAAGGGGGTAAAATGGGGGTGCAAAGTTTGTATGGGAGAACCTTTTTTTTTTGAGCTTTAGACTTAAACTTTGTAGAAAAATTAGTTATTCGAATACAAATGAAACACTTTCAGCGTTTTGGAAAATTCCACCCCTACGGGGGTAAAATAGGGGTGCAAGGTTTGTATGGGGGAAACATTTTTTTTTTAAATAGAGACTTAAAACTTTGTAGAAAGATCAGTCATTAGAATACAAATAAAGATTTTTCAGGGTTTTAGAAAATTCTACCCCTAAAGGGGTAAAATAGAGTGCAAAGTTTGTATGGGAAAAACTACTTTTTTTTAAATAGAGACTTAAAACTTTGTAGGGAAATTATTCATTAGAATACAAATAAAGTACCTAGCTTCAGTGTTTTAAAAAAATCTACCCCTAAGGGGGTAAAATAGGGGTGCAAATTTTGTATGGGGGAAACAATATTTTTTTTAAATAGAGACTTAAAACTTTATAGAAAGATTAGTCATCAGAATACAAATTAAGTACTTTCAGCGTTTTAGAAAATTCTACCCCTAAAAATAGGGGGCTAAAATAGGGGTGCAAAGTTTGTATGTGGGAAACTATTTTTTTAGCTTGAGTCCTAAAACTTTGTAGAAAGATTATTTAAATACAAAGAAAGTACTTTCAGCGTTTTGGAAAATTTCACCCCTAAGGGGGTAAAATAGGGTGCAAAGTTTGTATGGGAAAAACATATTTTTTTTTTAATAGAGACTTAAAATTTTGACGAAAAATTACTTATTAGAACATGAAAAATACTACATTCGGCGTTTTACAAAAATCATTCCCTAAGGGGGTTAAAAAAGGGTGCAAGGTTTGTATGGGGAACACTTTTTCTGAGCTAGACACTTAAAACTTTGTAGAAAGATTACTTATAAAAATACAAAAAAAAAGACTTTCAGCGTTTTGAAAAAATCTATCCCTAAGGGGGATAAAAAGGGGTGCAAAGTTTTTATCAGGGAAAGTTTATGTTTTTGAGTTAGAGACTTGAAACTTTGTAGAAAGATTACTTATTAAAATACAAAAAAAGAACACAAATCGTTTTAGAAAATTCCACCCCTAATAGGGTTAAAAAGGAGAGCAAGCTTTGCATGGGCAACACTTTTTTTTGAGTTAGACTTAAAACTTTGCAAAAAGATTACTTATTAGAATACTAAAAAAGAACTTTCAGCGTTTTAGAAAACTCCATCCCTAAGGGGATCCTTAAGATCCTTAAGAAGGGTAGCCAGTGTTGTGTGGGAAAAACTTTTTTATTTACTAGACTTAAAACTATTCAAAATGTTACTTATTAAAATTAATAATAAAGTACTTTCAGAGTTTTAGAAAATTCCACCCCTAAGGGGGTTAAGAAAGCTTTGTATGGGCAACACTTTTTTTGAGCTAGAGACTTAAAAGTTTACGAAAAAAGTTCTTTCAGCGATTAGAAAAATTCAACCTCTAAGGGGGTTTAAAAGGGGGTTCAAATTTTAAATGGCGAGCAATAAAATTTTAAAGTGTGAGTAAGAGATTTTTAACTTCGGTCTTATTCTGTACGTTAAAAGACTACAAAACTGATTTCAGAGTTTTTCCAAATTCATCCCCTAAGAGTGTTAAAATTGGTTCAAAGTTTGAGTATTTCAAGGCAAGTATGAGATTTTTAACTTTGGTTTTAGACTGTTTGTTCACAAACTAGAAAATGAACATCAACTTTTTTTTTAATTATCCCCTAAAAGAGGGTTCAAATTTTGTATTGAGAGAAATCATTTTCTAAGACGATAAAAAGTTCTACGCGGACGAAGTCGCGGGCAACAGCTAGTTGTCAATATTGTCAAAAAAGTACAGTTACTAAAATTTGATCTGACATAATGCCCAGCTAAATAGGTAAAATTTTCTTGACCGAATATTGTCTGTCCGAAAATTTCGTATTTTATGACTTTTCCGAATATACAAAAAAAAATGTTTTTCGTTTACCATTTGATATTATCCAAATGTACTTATCAGTTGTCTGAAAATCGTTTACTGCTCCATTCATTTGAGCTTTGGCTTGTTACAACTTTTGTTTCACAGCCTTTTTTTTACTTATTCGTTATTATTATTATTTTATTTTTTACAATTTAAATTTATAAAATATGGATGATAAGCTGAAATAAATGACAATTTTATTTAAATTTTATTTTTTTTAATTACTTTTTGCAGTGTAGGATGACCGTTGCCGCCGCCATATTTAGGTATCTAACGCCGCTAAAGGTTTAGTATCTCGGAGTAGATTCAGTACTGAGATAAGAAAATTTAACAAATTCTTTTTTTTGCCAAATTTTCTTGCTTCCAGTACGTCCTCGTAAACGGATTGCTTTATACAAACACTTGCCCAATCAAGATTTCATATTAATTAACCTTCTATCTGATTGCAGTGGCCACAATTTGCGATTATTAAGGTATTTGTATTTTTGTATTTGTATCGTTTATTCAAATAGGCTTTATTATAGCACTTTTTCAGGTCAAAAACTGATTCTACCATTACATATTGGCACCCCATTGGCACACAAACCTCTTCAAGATTTTGCCTAGATGGGTATATGTAACTACTAGCTTTAGCCCGCGACTTCGTCCGCGTGGATCTCGTTGATCACTTTAGAGGATATTTGATATTAAAATATTTCAGGCGTAGGCTTAAACATCACTCCCCCGTACAAAGTTCCCCCCACCTTTTCAACTCTTTAAGTGATTATTTCCGGGATAATAGTTATCCTATGTCCTTTCTAGGGTTTTAAAATAAAAAGGTACTCGTAACAGAGACACACCTGTATAAACAGGCGAATAGAGTTACTTTCACTGGAAACTTAATTACTTTCTGGATTCGCTACATTACTGATTTTTGAATCAAAATCCGTTGAGTAGTTTTACTCACGTTAGTTTGGGCTACCCGTTATCTTATGCCAAAAGACGCAAAATAAGCAACTTCTGATCAAAAAACTTTTCAATAATGGTCAGCAGTTCTAATAACCTAGCCCACTTTTCTGTAGCAGTTCAGTTCATTGAGGGTCGCAGTTCTAACCTAAACTTATCCAAAAAAATGCGTTTTATGAAATACCTATTGCGGTTCAATCAATTATTTTGCTGGTCTACAATTTATAAGGCGGACTAATATTGGTGACATAGTTTTGTTGGGTTATTTTTGTGGGTTGTTATTGTTTGGAACATTCTTTGCAAATCAAGAGTTGCAGCCTGATTTTATCTATACTAATATTATAAACAGGCAAGTTTGAAAAAAAAATCACCTGCCTATGAGCTTTCTGAAAGGACATAGGCTATGTTTTATCCCGCGACTTTTGCCAGAGTTCTTTGCAATACGCGGGCGAAGCCGTGCTAGCAGCTATTTATAATAAATTCAATCTTGTATGTTGGCCAAATAATTTGACGAAAAGCTTATTTTTGTTGCGAGCCAATTAATAACAACAGCAAACCATCCTTAACAAACCGTTACAACAGAGTTACAATTTTCTTACTAAGGCAAGTTTTGTTACAATTTTAAGCCCCCATTTTAAGTTATGTAGACTTCAGTTAGTAATTCCCCAGGCTACATAGATGCACCTTTCCACGTCACCACATGAACTACGGTACGCACTTGACTTGTTTTCCATACACACATTTATATACCTTTTTTATCCCACTTAAAGGTTGAAGTATGTAAAACCCTTACTTATTGCTTGCTCACCTTGAATAAGTAACCCTTACACATTTCAAGACTCTTGGTTCAGTAGTTTCAGCTTAGTTTTGATGAGCAAACTCGAAATGTTTTCGTGGTATTATCCTCTGATTTTATCATGCTAGGGCGATTGTGCACTACACTGTCCGGCAGTCCGGTCCGATATGGCACGCCATTAAATGTACATAGCAGTTTGTGCACTATACGTAATTTTACCGTCCAACAATCAATAGAAATAATTTACTTTCAAAACAAAGTTTTAACCGACTTCAATTCAGTACTCCGCCAAGCCACATTAACATTTCCACATTTTTTTTCCAATGTACCACATGAACTGATTTTCGAGAACAAAAGCGTTGATTTTTAGACCAATAAACCAAATCGCTGTATGTGGGCCGATAATATTTGAGGACTTCCGTCGATTCCTCAAGGATCTCAGAATTACCTTTGGCACTTCATTGCTATTTCAACGGAATAATATCAGAATCTGTGACGTACTTATATAGTTTGAAGTACATCATTGAGAAGTTCCACAAGCCATCTAAGGTCTTCATCATCAGATTCAGATTCAGATGATTTATTTGCTATTCGTACAAGTACATGCAAATACAATTAATACAATTTTAGGTACACTCAATAATACAATTATAGTTATAATAATACATTTTAAAATTAATTACTTTTTCTAGATACACATTAATAAAAGGACACATCACATTGGATTTTATTGGTTACATTATTTAATAGATGTTATTTGTGATGTCAAGGGCATTGGCGAAAAATTCTTTAATTGTATAAAATGGTATATTAATGAAATATTCTTTTAACTTTCTATCAAAAGTTCTCATGTCTGACATTGTTTGATATCCTGACTTATTTTATTAATCACTTCCACTTCACCAAAATTATGATTTCCGGGTGTAAATACACGAGTTATAATAGAAAATACCGAAATTACTACACGCGTGCCTAATATATTTGAGGAGTTCCCTCAATTCCTCATGGTTCCCATCATCCAACTGGGGTTTTGGAATCAAAGGGACCAATCTGGAAGCATATACTTTCAGTTAAAAAAAGAATTGTACGAATCGGTTCATAAATGACGGAGTTCTGAGGTAACAAACATTAATATATATATATATATACATATATATATAATAATAAAAAAAATACATCCGAATTGAGAACCTCCTCCTTTTTTTGAATTCGGTTAAAAATATGAGACCGTTAAAAATCGGACTGCCGGACAGTAAAATTCATTGTAGTGCACAATCGGCCTTAGGGTTGATTCACTCAAGATGCATGATGAATGAAGAATACTTAGATGTCATTATAACTTTGTAATCAAAATCGTGGACAGCTTCCAAGTCCAAAAATAACAAAATTTTCGTATAAACTTTCACCCCCCCCATTTTACCCCTTTAAAGTAAGAATATCTAAAAATGCTTCAAAATAACCTTTTTTATTAGTGACCGAAAAGCCAAATCTCAAATTTCATAGATCTACCTTCAAAAATAACGAAACTTTCATACAAACTTTCACCCTTTTTTTTTTCTGACAGAAAAGCCAAGTCTCAAATTTCATAGATCTACCTTAAAAAATAGCGGATTTGCATACAACGCTTTATCCCCAATTTCAACCCCTTAGGGGTTGACTTTCAAAAAATCCTTCCTTAGTGTGCCTCTACATCAATTGAAAAATATGTGTTTCAAATTACATGCTTGTATCTTTAGCGGTTTAGGCTGTGCGTTGTCTGTCACTCTATAAGTAACGGTCCAATTTTATATATGTATTAGATTAGCATGTACTACTAGCCCAAATGCATATGTTTTCGACAGTCAGAGCAGTTTTGTAGGTTCGCCCATTTGTAAGGAAATAATGTTATCGATAAAAATTCAATACCGTTTGTTGTTGTATGTATCATAGTTCCATTATTTATGAAAATATTCCAAATTAACACAATTAAATTAAGTGCCCTTTTTTCTACAATATAAACCTTTTAGGGTTTCTATTTAACAATGAAAATAAACTACATTGAAACATTTCTAATATTGTTCCTATTACTTAGTCGTTTGATCTAAGCATGTAATAAATATCAAAATAAATGTAATAGTTGTTAATTACTCCAACGCTTCTAACTAGAAGACGTAAAAACACCGTTGCCCCACTTACAACATATAGATCTTTGTTTGCTAAAAGGCAGTATAAGACACGTGCAGCATACCTTTATAATAAAATAAATGTTAAAATTAATATCTATCAACAAAAGAAATATAATTGTAAGAGGTCTCTAACGGAATGGTTAAAGATGCTAAGTTATGAAGATACTGAACTGTTACTTAATCTTGTATTAATCTAAATTTAATTCTATAGTTAGTAAAACATAACAAAATGGAAAATGTTATATATAATATATACCTACTTTATCAAACAACACACACGCACGCACACACTAACACACACGCACGCACACACTAACACACACACTCACACGCGCACACACACGCGCGCACACACACACACACACACGCGCACATACACACAGTCAACTCTAGGGTCACGACACTATGCCTGTGATACCTAATTCGTCTTTATTTTTATTTTATGTTATAAATATTTACCTACATATAAGAAATTAACATTAACTGCTTTTTTATGGAGGAGCGGGTCTTCCTGACACAGGTATTTTTTACCTACTAGGAAGACCCAACCTTATTTTCAATGTAACCTAGCAATCTATGAAATAAAACATTTTCATTTTTCATTTTCATTTTCATTTTCATTTTTCAATTACTGGACGAAATCTTCTGCATCGGGGCTAGTATTTTTTTTTGTTTTAATCAATAAATAAAAAACAAAAAAATTATAATAATTAGTTCAGCTACATTTGGTGGCGGTACCAGGTGGTAGTCATGCAGAAGCTTCCATGCATCTTTGTTTTCTATGTATTGGCTAATTGTGTAATAGGCTTTCTTTAATAGATTAGATTTTACTTTACTCTTGAATTTATCTTCTGTGAGCCCAGTGATTTCATTAGGGATTTTATTATAAAACCGTATAGAGTTTCCTAAGAAAGATTTTTTACTCGTTTTAGATAGCCTATAGATAGGGTAAAGTGTATCTATTAATTGCCATATAAGTAGTTAGTTAAACAATAATTGAAAAAAATCAACAATAATAAATCAGAATTACTTAAAACTTCACTTCAAGGACACTAAAGATTCTTTAATAGAAAGTTTCTTAGCCGACGCAGAAATTGAATTCGATTGGCATTCGTTGAATTTCCTAATGAGTAGGTAGCTACTCCATTTAACGACAGGAAATGAGTATATTTAGTAAACCGATTTTAATGAAATATTTTAAATTAGTGGTGTGTGTGCTTGTGCACGGTGAGTAATAACTTCGTGATAGTGTCAGTGGTAGTGATTTATATAGTCAACATCATTGTATGTATTGTGATTTGTGGTCCTTGTAAATAAATAAAATAAAATATTATTTATTTATTTTATTTAATAGCCTTAAGTGTCCCACTGCTGGGCAAAAGCCTCCCTCTTTTCCTTCCACGTATGTCTCTCCTGGGCAGTCTCCCACCAATCTTGGGTAAAGACTATAAAATACAATAAATAAATATTTGCGGACAATCTTACACAAATCAACCTAGTCCCAAACTAAGCAAAGCTTGTACTATGGGTACTAGACGACGCAACATTCCGCTATTTGGGTAAAAATATCAGTGTGGCAGTCCAGTAGCGGTTAGGGTAAGGTAAGATTAACAAAGTTATTTAATTAATTTGAAAGAAGGAAGGGTGTTTACGAATTACACTTTTGTTATTATAAAGGTTTACACCTTTCGACAATACCTTTAATGTGAATTTAGACTTGTCCTGGCTAACTTGTTCCGTTTGGTGAACCTACACGATAAATGCGTACGTATCAAGAGCTTTGGCAGATATACTTGAGGTTATTTGAGTTGACCGAATTGCATAAAATTAGTCCATTCAAAAAGCAACTCTACTGTCCACGGTAGAAGATTCCTATTCCTATGGCAGTTTTATAAAAATTCGGTCACATGAAATAATTTCAACTATATGCGTGATGCGTGTCACGTCACACACAACACACCGAAATTACTGTTTGCGTAACCCCCTTTGCAAGCTAAATGCCCATCAATTCAATTCAAGCGAAGCTAAAGATTTTTCAAAATCAGGAATATGAGTGGTTGGTCAATTACAAATATATTTGGTGCACATGAAAAAATGCAGAGTGATTCAATACCTACTTTTGCTCGCGAGTGTACTAGTGAGTTTTTTTTTGTTTTTATACAAATAAATACACTACATTTGTATGGAAAAATCGACATTTTGATGGCACTCGCCGACATTTGTATGCCACTATCGACATTTGTATGGCAGAATCGACATTTGTATGGCACTATATCGACTTTTTTATGGGGCTGTCGACATTTGTATGGCGCTGACGACATTTGTATGGCACGGTTTTTTAAAGCATCAATATCTAGCAAACCATTAGAAGCAGAGTGGTGCCTCATGTCGTATCGATACGAATCTAACAATCCAAAAAAAATTAAAAAACCAAACAAATCTCGAAAAAACGTACTCTTCAAAAATTGACCCATCTAATCATTCGCTGGAGGTAACGTATAAGTAGTTGAGATTAGATATTAATGTTGCCGACTTTCTTATAAAACTGTAATTGGAATTGGAATCGCCAACTCAAATTATCTCAAGTATACCTACCATAGCTAAATTTCTTCAAAGAAATTTCTTCTGTGCTACACCCGTAGCGCTACGCCGTAGCAGCATAAAGGTGAATATCCATTAGAGATGTGTGAAGCGGTGTTTTCGTATATTCTATTTATTTGACAACTAGATGCCAAGCTGCTTAAGCCTGTAAGTAACGAAATTTTCCACATAAATGTTTGCCTATTAACACATTCACGGCCACGCTACCAAACCCTAAGGTAACCCTATTCAGGGCCTACTGCACGTCCTTATATAGGTACCAGCGGCCTGTCGGCGAACTATACTCAGAGACAATAATACAGTGCTCTTCGTGTTCAATTTAATAACGCATTCATGATGCTGATGGGGCTGCCCCGATATTGCAGCGCATCAGGGATGTTCGCAGAGGCGAGGGTGGACTGTTTCCACACTCCTATTCGCAAGCGATGTAGGTACATCCCTGGTGCGTAGGGTACGGGCCAGTGCCAATAGCATCCTGAAAATGATCGCTGAACGGATGGACTGAGTGTATCTAAACCACTGCTGTATGATGCACACAAACACACATGTTAACTACGAGGTCGCATAACATTTGACATTTTTAAGATTTAAATGAATTATTAATTAACTCTTTTAATTTGATTATTTCATACACATATTATTTTAACTGACTGTACTACTTACCTTTAATGTAAATTTCATTCTGGCCTAAATTGTATTATTATTATTGTTTCTTTAAATTGACTATGTGTGCTATTCTATTAAATTTATAGTTACTAATATTAAGCTAAGTATTATTACTAACAATAATGATCCATGTTGGTCCCTGAATAAATGAATTGAATTGAATAATCTCGTAGCGCTACGCCGTAGTCCGTAGCAGGTCCTCGTATGTAGCGAAAAGCGCTCGTAGCGGTCTGACGCATATGTGTCGTCATGGACCCTGAATGGGTTAACTATAAGGTCTGAAACAAACCGCCACCGCAGGCCGCGTCAGTAAGCGGCCTGCGGTGGCGGCCAGTAGTAAACTAAAATAATTATAACCCCTTCGGCGAAGACAATACAGAGGCATATTATTTATATTTCAAGTGAAATAGGTCTCGAGAATAACTCTTAACGCAATTTTTTCCTTTAAAACTCCCGTCACCGCAGTCAAAAAACTTAACAAAATAAGGACTCTGTCAACTTCTAAAAATAACTTTATGTTAAGTTAAAAATGTTAAGTGTACAAATATTCTTTCAAGAGTATTGTAGCCAATGCCATCTTCCGTTGTAGTCTAAAGTCGTAAGTGCCGCTGCGATACAAATATTCTTACGACCTTTCTGACCGACTTAGTGGAATGGGTGATCAAATATTGTCAGCGCGAGCGGTGTCCCGTGACCGTCTGTCCTTGTCTGTCCCCGCGTGTGGGAGGGAGAGACGACAGTGCGCAAGAGTCGCCACAAAGCTGCCGACTAACAAAATACTAGCATGGTGGCAATTCAGGGACGGACTTGGGGATCACTGACATGCTGCGCCGATACTTTACGGACGATGAATGTGGAGTGAAATATTGTATGAAACTAAAAAAGTGGGAATAGTGTGATTATGGTGTAGGTACCTACTCGAGGCGTAGCTGCACCTTGCGCATTTGCAAAAAAATTTTGGACATTGTGGAATAAAAAACTGGGGTATTTTTATTTATTTATCGGGATCAAGAGTGCTCATGATTCTGAACAAGAAAAACGATAAAAATCTAAATTCTGAGAAAAAAAGTAAAAGTCGCACATTTAAGTGAAAACGCCCAGCATGGATGGCCTTATCACGCAATAAGTGACAGGATAGAGCATCCGTCCCTGGCTGACACCGTTCGATAGAACGAGACGACGCGCTTATCCTATCACTTATCGCGTGATCCATGCTACGGGGCCAGATACACTCTACCATAACTCAACTTTCACCTTACAGTTACACCATCATATGTACTCAAGACCAAAAACAATAATATGTCGAAGGCCTTTTTTACTTTTAATCTTTTATTTCCCAATATAAAGTTAAAATATAAAACAATAAGATATATATTTTTTGTCACTCTTTGTCCATTTTTTGGCAGGATTTTTTTGTTCTACAGGCTGCAGTGGAGGCTTAAACTCACAATATTTGTTTAAATTTGCAAAGCAAAAGGTTACCAAAATATTGGTAAATGGGTGGCGGGGGTCAGACGCCCAAGTCCGTGCCCTCGTGGCCACTTGCCCCGGGCACTCCGCTCCGCAAAGAAGCCGCTCTGCACACAGCTCCTCGATACAACCGCAGTCTACACTAGACACACTACAATCCACCTTAACCTTCCATAAAGTTGCACTTACGGTGATCCATCAGACTTGTGCGAGATAGCGGAGTGGTGTCATTATCACATAAGTCGAAAGGCGTCCACAGCTGGACATAGGCCTCCCTCAAACAGTGCCACAATGCAATCTCCCGAGATTTTTGACCTAGCCGAGATCTCGCAAGACGCTAAAGTCAGTCCCGAGATTTACGAGATCTCGCGAGATTGGGCTTTTTCACTGAAAACGTATGCAATGTGTGAAATAAAAATAAAAACTGCATCTAGTGGTTTATAATTTAATATTTGTTTTATTTTTAAATATAACTCAAAGACTATCTTTGAATATAATTTAATTAACCGTCATGTTTTAGTATAATTAAAAAAAAAATTTATAAGTACTAGTAGATTTTACTTTGTTAGTCAGACGAATCTTTTGTTATGCCATGTTATACATATATGGAAAATTTAATGTCGCAATCTCGCGAAATCTTGTACGAAAATTGTACGAGAAACAATCTCGTAAAATATAGCTACTTACTACTAATTGGAACGCACGTTTACTTTCTTATAATCAGGCATCGGAGCACAATATGAACTAATATATGAAGGGTCCACGGAAAGAACATGTCTAGTCACTTTTTTTTTCAAAATTAGATTTTGATGTCATTATGTTGCGCTCGTTTTGGAAAAAAAAGTGACCAGACATGTTCTTTCCGTGGACCCTCATATTATTTTTTATTCGTCAATGAAGATCTATAGTGGTGTCTTTTTATAGTTATTTTTTTTTATGAATTAAATTAATGAGGATGAGTATGAGTATAAATTTATTGTTTATGCTTACAACGACTCCATATCATACTTAAGTCTTACCGTGCTACAAATACTCCGATGCCTGCTTATAATAAATATTTGGAATTACTTGTCACTGGTTTGTCTCAATATCGCTCGCAAAAATTACCATAACCGCTAACCGGATCCATAAGGATCTCTCAAATGTCTTGAAACATCGTATCCAGAAGTGCTAGAAAACACTTGAGTAATAAAAATGCAAATAGTTACGATTTGTTAGCAATAAAGAGGGCTGTGGGTGGAATTAGAACCCTTCCAGGCTTGCGTTTTATTACTTTTTTATTTCTTAGGGGTCAGTTATTGATACATGTAGGGTTGGCACTGAGACATTTATTTGTATTTATATCCCCATTCAATATTAGATCTTTATTTTAAGTTAACAAAAACTTACACATTTTATTCGTACAAAGAATCGACTCGACTCATTGAGTGAAAATTTTATCATTATATTTAATATCCTCATTTTCATCCCGTAATCGCCCACTGCTGAGCATAGCCCTCTCTTCGAGTATTTGATAATTACTTATGTGTAATTTACGAGAAAGTCTCTTACGTAGTCGGTAGTAAGGTCTAGTTTCATCGCCATTAAAATATGTACAAAAATTGGATCCCAAGTTAATGTATAAATAAGCCGGTATTTCATAATCCGCTTACAGTTTACCATCATCATATCAGCCGAAAAAGTCTACTGCTGGACTTAGGCCTCCCCCAAAGAGTGCCAAAGTGAGCGGTCCTACGCCACCCGCATCCAGCGGACTCCCGCGACCTTTACCAGGTCATCAGTCCACCTGCCTACGCCTACCCACGCCGCGCCTTCCGGTACGTGGTCGCCACTCGAGAACCTTTCTGCCCCAACGGCCATCGGTTCTACGTGCAATGTGCCCCGCCCACTGCCACTTAAGTTTAGCGATTCAGAGGGCTATATCGGTTACCTTGGTTCTGCTACGGATAGCCGCATTTCTCACAGTTTACCAAACAATACACAAATACGCTTATGTACCTATCTATATATATATACATTATTGTTATTCTATGTTTGCAATACATTCTTAATATAATTAATATACAAGATAGATACCTACCTAATTATAAACATCATATCAAGCAAAATGGGGGTCGAAGACCAGAGACATTTTGATGAATGAATATTTAACGTACATTAAAGTAAGTAGAAAATATAAACACGAAGTAATGTTTTTCAATTAAATTGCAACTAGTGACAGCCCTAGGTAAGAAGCGCATGGGGTCATCTGTCACGGGCACGTTCGCGACAACCCTATAATCTTCAGACTAGTGACTAATACCACGGCCGGTGCAGCAATACTGCTTTATGGAGTTACTCATATGTGGTCAACGGAGTGAGGGCCCTGAGGTTTAGTTCAAGTATGAGATATCAATATCAGTTCCGTAGTTTGAAATCCAAAAGCCTCAAACGTTGAAAACATGTGATTATAGCTGTCATTGTAGTATCTACGTGCTTATTTAGAGCCTCGGTCCTGAATATCAGATCAAGAAAAAAAGATAGTCGGAGCATGACGAACCACCTAGTGAAGCCGGTTTTCAACCAAGCCAAATAAGTTTAGCACACGCTCACGCACACAAAAACAAATTAAATTGCACAAAACTCGAAATATGTGATCTTGACAGCATTGCGACACGTGCTGAAGAGTTTTGTGCAACTTTGTTTGTAAGTGTATGTGTGCGTGAGCGTATGCTAAACTTATTTGGCTTGGTTGAATTGAAAACCGGCTTCACTAGGTTGTTCGTAATGCTATGTCTATCTTTTTTCTTGATCTGAGTCCTGAATATACCTAATAGATATTGTTATAAGTGGCCCAATTTTTATTAACTTATCGATATTATTTTTTTTTCAGATGGGAACAATTGTTTGGTATGAGAAGATTCCGTATACTGTGCAATAGTTACCAACGTAAGTACAATATCGAATTATATATATTTAATATCATCCTTTCCACTTACGTAACTTTTCGAACGAGCGTTAGGAAAACTCAACTGTCATTTTTCAAAACAACCTACGTCTACGAAACGTTAGCAATCGACCAGCAGGAATACGAACAGTGAACAGTTTACAGAAAGCAACACTTTTGCATTTACAATATTAGTACATTATGTATAAAAGAACGAAATCAATCAATCAATTAATTTATTCAGGGGCCAATTGCCAATTGGATCATTATTGTTAGCATATACTTAGTTTAATATTAGTAATTATAAAATTCATAACACACATAAAGTTAATTTAAAGAAGTAATAGAAATAGTAATGTATCCATTTTAGTTAGTAGACCTCAAACATCAAATGTGACACGGATACACACTACACAGACCGGGTAAAAAGGGTGAGAGAACTCCCCTCCTAAAGGGGGGTGCCTCGAGTGGCCGACGGACGGACGGACACTGAAGTAATTCCAAAAACTGTTCACTTCTCCCAATTTCCTCTCCGAAACCACAACAAATTAAAAAAGCTTTTACGTACGAAACAAACATTAAAAAACATGATTGGAACAAACTTTTCCTTTGACAAAAACGCAGAAATTATCCGACGGAACTCGTAAATTGGATTTCGAATGTGGATTCTTTTGAGACAGCCTTACGTGCTCGACATGAGTGGAAAGGGGACAACACAAAGCAAGTAATTGTAGACAATGGAGGCTGGGAAAGACGTTTCCTTTTATAAGATTCTGATCTCACTGTTTTGCCTGAGGACTCGGATACTGCCTTAAGCGTGCGGCTCCTCAAGTCATCCTTTGACTCTATGTTTGAAGGACTAAGACTCAAAATTCGATGGCAAGAGGTTTTTAGGGCGAACGATTACGCTGGGAAAGTGTAAGAGACTTTGTGAACGCACGTCACGCGTGAAACAAGGTTTTGTCAAAGTGTTATTTTGAACCTATTTAAATTAGACTCTGGTGCTTTGTTATTTGTAGTGGGAAAGAGCTCTACTGTCGCTAGTTATGTTAGAGCCCGTATTTGTATCGCTGAGTAATTTCTGTGTCTTTTGATAATTTCGTTGATTAAAGTTAGAGTTCAAAACGGTACAGGACAAAGTAAGAACAGAATGGAAGCTATCACAAGTAAAGTACAGTCAGCAGTAGCTAAGCTGGCTGAATGTCATGCCCTTGCCCGACAAAGAATGAATTACTTTGGTAACGGCTATCCGGAACCAAAGGAATTCAAGGTGGTGCTCACGGTTAACTGCATCATCCGTTTTGTGGAAATGGTGGAGCAAGCCTGGGAGCAGGCATAAAGGAGAGGGCAAATGCACAAAAGATGCCACTGGGTCGAAGTGCATCCGAAAGGGCCCTTACCTAGATAAGATAAGATAAGCTAAGCTGGCCGGGTGTTCAAAATGAACTACACACGCTCTTAATCTCTTAAGAATAAAGAAGTTGTAGTAGCGATAGTGAAACAAAACCTTCTCCTCTACGTCAGGCCTGCTCGTCTTTGCCGAAGCGTTTAAACATAATTATTTGTTTCCCATTGTTGGATGTTTTCTATGTATTTAAGAACTTATAGTATCTATTAAACCACTTCCACGAACCGGAAGGCGCGGCGTGGGTAGGCCAGATGCAAGGTGAACTGATGACCTGGTAAAGGTCGCGGGAGTCCGCTGGATGCGGGTGGGCAGGACCGGTCACTTTGGCACTCTTCGGGGGAGGCCTATGTCCAACAGTGGACGTCTTTCGGCTGCTATTATCTATTAAATATGTGGTCGTCTAGTGCAGTCAGCATCAGAAGTAGCTAAGCAAAATAACACGCTCAAAATAAAAGCTTTGCTTAGTTTGGGACTAGGTCGATATGTGTAAGATTGTCCGCAAATATTATTATTATTATGTATGTCTTTCCCGCTCACGGGACAAAGATGTCCCGGACCTTTGGGAGGCGTGCGTGGGGCTAGGTACCTACAAAGTACCAACTGAGCCAACACGTAGATGCCCTTTTGACAATTTAATGAAATGCAAGGAGTACACCGAGCGGCTGGGCTATTGGGTGAAACATCGGACGCCTGCCTAATAAACTGTCTCATTTTTTATGTCTGGCAGACGGTGACTCGCCAACTACTAAATGGGCCCCTATTAATAGCGACATTAAAAAATGGCCTAAGGGCAACACCAGTCAGAGAGGCTGGGGGGGTAGAGAGGTGGCACTGGACTTTAAACATATAGCCAACTCGCCACTTAGGTGTCCACATCTACCCTCGAGCAACAGCTCTTGCGACTCCACTCTGAACAGCCAGTTAAGGCAAGCCAGAGGTGGGGGGCCTGTCCAACCAACCACCCGATCGGCTCAGCCTGACCACAGGACACCCCCAGGAGCACTCAGGTACGTAGGGTCGCTACTCCCTAACAGCCCGCCGCAAGCTGCCTTACGTTGACTGATTGCACCAGAAATCTGGTGGGCGATGGGGCCGTCACATCCCTACGCCATACCGTCACATCCCTACGCCATATTATTATTATAAAATGACCTACACAGAACCTTATTCCCTTGATATTAGAGTTCGTGTGTAGATAATTTTGAGCAACTAGGACTGCTTAGCAACCTGCTGCTGACTGTACCTACCCATAATACAAGATTTATTGAGCTTTGCATGTGGCTGGTTCAATTTGTGTAAGATTGTCCCCTAATATTTGTTTATTATTACGTACCTACATATACGTGCAAGAAAGATGCCACCAATTTGTCTCACATCTTTCAGTTACCTACATTAAATTTAATAGTAAAAACCACTATTTACTGGTTGTTGAATAAAAATTTTGCTAACTCGGAACTTAACTGTACGGAGTTTTAATCCTCAACAACAACTCTTTCTCTTAATCCCGCCCTCGATCAAACACCAAACATACGTCAATAGCACACACATTTTAAATACGGCTTAATTAAAAACAAAATATGTGCGTGTGTCACCCACAGCTCCGAAGTTAACACCCCGCATAGCAACAGCAGTCATTTATGACTCTCATCGCCATTTTTGTCACGTCAAATTGAACCTTGTGTAAAATTTTACAGAGTTGCTTTTTGTACATCGTTGATGGAAGAACTTGACCTGTCTCGTGGTAAGTATAAGCCATACCTTCACGACTAGTCCACGTGTTGGGGATTAGCAGGGGCGTGAACGGGGCAGTTTAATTCAATATTACAAATAAATGTAAGCAATTAATAACTCGTGTTTGATGGTGATATTTTTGTCAAAGTCATACAAATGGAATGATTAAGCACCAATCTTATCTGAATATCAGTGGGTTATATGCTTACACGCAAGATGTGCATGAACTAAGACAATTTATACATTTCAAAAAGTCAAAGACGCGTCTAGTAATTTTTAAGTAAAACCACTTTTTGGAATACTTCTCGTATTTACGATAATTATATTACTATTATCATCATTATATCAGCCAAAAGTCGCCCACTACTGGATATAGGCCTCTCCCAAAGAGTGCCACAATGACCGGTCCTGCGGCACCCACATCCAGCAGACTCCCGTGACCTTAACCAGGTCATCAGTCCACCTCGTGGGGGTCTACCCATGCTGTGTCTGCCGGTAGTAAGTACCTATAATGTTAATTAATGGCAATGCAATATATGACCCAGGTATGAAGAATATGGCGGGACTGAAACATTTCACGCAAGACAAAAGTAAAACTGGTCAATTGGGAATGGATGAAAATTTTAGAAGTGCCAGATATTTTTTTGCTGATAGGAATAACCGTCCTTAGCACTAGAAAAAAGTTGCAGACTTTTCAGCTGCGTCAATTATTTTCGAAAATATAAACAGTTTCCTCACTTAGGTTTTGGGTTTAGGACGGCGAATGAGACACTTTCCTTGATGTGTGTCATGTTACAAAAATATTTTAAATACCTATCTGATCCTGGCAATGACAAATATAGCTGCTTTTTAAGATATTTTTTGTAATATGAGACGGATCAAGCAAAGTGTCTTAGTCTAAGTGAGGAAACTGTTTATATTTTCGAGAATAATTGACACAGCTGAAAAGTCTGCAACTTTTTTCTAGTGCTAAGGACGGTTATTCCTATCAGCAAAAAAATTATCTGGCACTTTTAAAATTTTCATCGATTCTCCATTCCGAGTTTTCCATCTTCAGTTACGGGTGGGAAACGTACCTAAAAGGATAGTGACCGCATTTGAGCTGTGCTGCTCGAGAAAGATGCGCAAATCCCCTGAACTCGCATCAATAACCTTATTCGCAGAGAGTTCTTAAATAACCGATTTTCCAAGATCTGCCTTCGTAGGATTCTGGAGTTCTTTGGCAACATAGCCAAGAGGAATCACGAGCAAATGATGGTTACTGGCAAGATTGAAGGCATTCGCTCACGAGGTCGTATTCCAATCAGAGAATCGCGCTCATCACTGAACACCAAACTTCACGATGCACTCCACGATGCAAATTAAGGACACAGGTGGCAAACTGGGAGTTGGCCCTCGGCAATGCGGATTACGAATGTCATCACTAGGAGGATAATGTTAACCGAGCAATTTGAAATACCTATACGTCGACATCATTGAGCACTGATAATAAAATGAAAATCCTTACAAGTATGTAGCTATTTACTATTTCTAATTATCCAAGACATAGTAGGTACCCATCACGTGCACTACTACACTGTGCAATGCGGGATTTATACAATGTTCAGTAAGTAAAATACAATTAACTGTTCTAAATTAAAGTGTGTTGGTACTTAATTACTTACATAAGGACCAGTTACTCGTACGTCCTTGATTTCAGTCAAGTTATGATTCGGGTTTAAAGCCGTGTATATACCTAATCAAAGTTAGGTAGGTTCCTGGGATTTAGCGAAGACGATCCAATTCACATAGTTAAAGTATTTTAGTATTATTTGGGGCCCTCTGGCTACAACAAAACTTATCCTACATATTTCAATGGTGATGTCTTCTGGATTAGATCCTTTTCCCTAAACTACGTCGAATTGGTCGTTTAGTACATTTGTTTCATAACTATTTATTATATTAAAAATCAATGAAGAATATGTTTAACTTGACATCTACTCTTTTTAAGGTGTTGGGCTTGGTCGGTACTGATTCGAGACGTGAATTTAATAGATACCTAATAATAAAATTATGATGTGTCGTATTCGATATTTTTGGTAAACCATTTAAATTAGTAATTCCAAATATTATTATTCAACTAATATTAAGTAACAACTAAACTATCTGTATCACTTCAATACAGTACTACATACAAATAGTGCGCTTTATAATTTATAATATGAAATAGTTTTCACGAAATACAATATTAAGTTATATTAAGTTTAGCGCCATCTATACATGAATGAAAAATGAAAAGACTACCATTGCTGCACCAGCGCTCTCTGGTGGCGAGTAGCGAGCTAGCTCGTAGTATACTTACTTGGGCATTCCGCAGTGGTTGTGAACTCGTAATGTTTATTACAAAACATTGTAGATGGCGCTATAAGGTAGTTTACAATTAATTTTATTTTAGTCTGAATTCACTATCGAAATAAAATTTGGAAACAAACACAGTTCTATAAACTAATTCGAAGATTTTTTTTGACAGGTTCTCGGATTGTCTTCACCAAAAGTTGCACCTGACACTTTTTTTGGCTTTGATAAGTAATATTAGCCGAAAATTATGTATTTTTCCTGCCATGTAAAAGTAGGTTGTGATTGTTAATTAAAGTTTGGATGAGAGAATTTTAACACTGTTTCAAAGAACAAGCGCGGTAGTAGCACTAGGGTACCTAGTAGGAAACTAGGAAATCGGTCGTTCGTTGCCAAATCTGACACGCATGAGTTACACAAAGATGAAAAAGGTGACCTGTTACCTCACATTATCATCTAGTATTTTTGAACTCCATTTTTTCCTAACCTGATTGGCACAGTTCGTCACAATATGATCAGTTACTTGTGTTTTTTATTATTATTAAGCGTTAAACGGAGATACAATGTAGGTATACAAACCAAATGCCAGTTAGGTAGGTAGGTGTTTATTAATACTGTGAAGTAGGTAGGTAACTGGGTACATACCTGTCTATTGCAAAAGTAGTTGACGGCCTAAATTAATATATTTTTCTCAGACATGCAATGAAATGATAACGTCATGTTTTATGGAGTAGGTACCTATCTACCTATCACGTTTCGAGAACGAGATTTCCTTCCGTAATGGAATTTCATACAAAACTGAAGGTACTTACAAAATTTGTGACACAAAATTACCGGATACACGGTAGCCATAAAGAAAACGAGTTTTTATTTTATTTTATTTCATTGCATGTTTGAAATAAGCGCTAAGTATTCATATTATCATGTCTACCTACTCGGCCGACAATCCCTATTTTCCCGGCCTCTGCACTCTCTTATTATATTAGCAAGTAGCTATGGAAGTGCGAGGGGGATGAAATGCTTTAACTACCTAGATATGTCCAAATTATTCTTTTTTAACCCTTCCTCTCCCAGTAGGTAACCGTCAAATTTAAAATGCCCAGAAACCCAGAAGTTCAATACCCCAGGTATAAATAAATCATTTAGCGCACTTATTTAGATAGGTACAGGTCCACTCGACCCACTCGTTATACAATGAGTTCCGAGACGCGTTGATAGATAGAATAAAAATAAAAACAAATATATATCATTTATTGACTTATTGTCAGACATTGACCGGACGGAAGGCGCGGCTTATACTTGAGATTATTTAAGTTACCCGAATTGCATGAAAATAGTCTATTCAAAAAGCGACTCTACCATCCAAAGTAGAAGATTTAAATTCCAAATTTTTTTTTTTTAAATTTCGGTCTTTTAATTATTAACCTACCTAATACACTTTTTGCTACTTTAGTTCACTTGCGAAGGCCGGGGCCTCCTTAACTGTCATAAAATAAAGTAAGTGATGACGATGATATGTTCCTGTTAACCCTTATTAGGGACATACCTATTTAAATAATTATTTACAAGCTTAATAACCTACCGTTTAATTTTTTGCTCCTGTTACAGGGCCTGCCCTGTATACTCAGCAGTCAGTCTTTGAATGCACGGATTTAGTCAATCTTTTGTTTTTTTAGAACGATTTTATGTGCTCTAAGTATACACCAACCAAGGCTTAAACGCAACATTTTATTTTGCAATGCTACATTTTGTTTACAGTCAAATTGAGATCCTTCTTCTTTTTACAAGATTTCTGCTGAAAATTATTTTCATAGAGCGATCGCATCAAGTTAGGAAATCAATATTTGTTTATACAAAGACAAACTCTTTGTATTTTCTTATTAGAGCCGATTTGTTACGTTCATAGGATGTTGCCACACAATATCTGCTTTATCACACCCATCCATCTTGACGCTATCAGCATATCTTTATACATTGTTTTCTTCTGAGTTTGACCGATAGCGTCTGCTTTTTCCAGACTCTTGGTTCATGAAAAATCTCAAAAATACCAGTAACAACATCAAAACCAACTTCTTTCGTAAATGTGTTGCTGATATGAGTATTTATCGATAATTGTAAAATGTAGTTTAAAAACACACTGAAACATTAGACAATATTGTATGTTACATTTTCGATATGGAAGGACAGCCAAACCATTTTGAAGAAGGTTCGTTTAAGGCAGTGTTTTTCAACCTGTAAGTTAAAACATATTTGTAATGGGTGAAAAGAACAGCGCAGTGAATAATCTGTTAGTTAGAAAGACTGTTGACTACGTTACCATCCCACCCCCCTTGTCGTTACTCAGCGTTCACTGATTAGGGGCCGCACGGTCAGGCGACCCATGGACCCGGATGGGCAAACCTATCACAGCGCCCATCGAAAGATAGAACGCTTACGGCATCCAACTCAGACTCGACGCGTACACTTCGGCGTTCTCGAGATCGCGACAGGCACATATATCTAGTCCCTATCCGTCCCGGTACCGCCGCATACCGGGTAGGGTCAGTACGACTGAAGTCGGGCCTAGCTGTGCGTTTCTTGCTGGAATATTCTCAGCTAGGCTAGGTTTAGTGAACCAACGATAAAACTCCCCGTAGCTCGATACCACTAACACTCCATATTCAGCTGAAATCGTTTAACCGTTTATATCTCACTGGAGCGCAAAACTCTACTCGCATAGTATTCCAGAGTTTAAACCGCTCCGCGTGGTTGTGCTGGTGGTTTCCCTTGGACTTCATCTGGTTACTCTCCCACCACGCAGCTTGACTGCTTGATTGGGCTCGTTTTATTAAAGCAACAGTCAGGAAAAAAATATATCAAACAAATCTTGCAACTGGATTACACACGCTTTCGTTAGTCGTACTTATCGATTTGAAATTTTGAGCCTACAAGTATCTATAATTTATTAAATATAGATGACAATAAAATGAATTGGTATCGTTAAGTTGATCTAATGATGGAGCTAGAAGGTGAAACTCTCAAATGGCTAATGGTAAACAATTCAGTAAAACTTCAAACTCACACGCATTGACAGCAATGATCAACGATACTCTGACAGCTTTCGTTTTGCTGCAGAGGCCGGGAAAATAGGGATTGCCGGCCCAAGTACCCATATAGACGTAGGGATACGAGGCTGACAATCCCATTTCACGCCGAGCCACGTGCATTCATTGCATGTTTGAGAAAAGCACTACCTAATTCATATTAGGTAGTGCTTTTCTCAAACATGCAATGAAATAAACTCCAAGAGGTTTTTTTAAAGCCTGAACCATGATATTAAAACAAAGGTCATTTTGCAGGCCTGCCTTTAATTATGTTTGAAATTCTATTATGGACCTCCCGTCTAGCCGCACCCGAAACGTGATATTTCGAAGCCTATTGGGATGGGTAGCGCAGACACAATGTCAATATTGTAATGCATGCTAGAGAAAGATGTTTTTGTTTTTATAAAAACCTAATGCTATTCCGAAACAGCAGCTTACCTAACGCGTCCTAAATGTGATAGCCGTGTAACATGCCCAAAACTTGTTTGTGCCAAGTGTACAGTCACGGCGCAAAGGCATGCCCTATTACGTGTTTCCATATAGCCATCAGATAGCCATCAGGTGACAGATAATAGTAATATCATTGTAGTATTAAAATAATTCTACTATCTTTTTTCATGTGACTTCACCATGTTCAAATGGTAACTACAGGCTGTTACAAAAATAAATCTGAAGTGGAAAAGGGGTAAGAGGACACTTGTTAAGGGTGGACAATGTATGAAAACAGTTTATGATGATGAGAGAAATAGTAGATTGTGACTCAAGGGAGCAAAATGATATGTTTACGGCGACGGCTGTATATTGAATCCTGAGCGAAGCAAAAGATTTTACAATAGGGAATCCAAAGTAGAATCTTGAGCGTAACGAGGGATTCAAGTGCTTACGCCCAAGATGGAAATAATAATAAGCAAAGGTAGGGAAGAAAATTACAACTTTGATCCCTTATTTGAGGGTAACAATGACTCAATTCTGAATAGCAGGTGTGAAAAAAGTAATTATGATTCCCTTACTTATAAACACTCTCTCCTGCGATTTGCTGAATATTGATTTTATGGCATCTCTCTATAAACTTTCGAGTAAGTATATAGAGAGATATATATATATATATATAAATATATATATATATATAAACATGTTAGTAGATAGGTGATATATATATATTTACCTATCTACTAACATATTTTTTTTATTACTTAGGGTGAGCAGTCTAAATGTCTCGAGCCATTGCAGTGCACTGATCGTATGATCATCATCATCATCATCATATCAGCCGAAAGACGTCCACTGCTGGACATGGACCTCCCCCAAAGAGTGCCAAAGTGACCGGTCCTGCGCCACCCGCATCCAGCGGACTCCCGCGACCTTTACCAGGTCATCAGTCCACCTTGTGGGAGGCCTACCCACGCTGCGCCTTCCGGTACGTGGTCGCCATGATGCGTAGTAATTTAACACACCTATCAGATACTCTTCTCAAATCGGCAACGTGCACGTGATTCTTCTGGAGCCTCAAGCATTCATAGGCTTCGGTGTACCTAATACTTAATTTGTTTTCTCAATAAAAACTCACGAACCACGATTTTCTTTCTCCAAAATTGTAAAATTGTTCCTGTTCTCTAAAGTTAAGTAAATTTAAAGTTTTTTTACGTATAGTTACGAAAGTTAAGTTAGTAACCTAAATATAACCCTAAATATTCTTATTTCAACCAACACTACTGGCCCTTAATAAAACGGTCACTCGATTCAATACAAGAAAATCAATCCAGGACCTACCTCATTAACTGCCCTGACTCCCCTCTGACTTTAAAGCAAATGCCCCTAATGATAATCGCGATAGCAATCGTCCCATCGCGTTTGGAATCTTCAAAGTTCAAAGCAAGTCATAAAACTGCCACTCGAATATAGCCCTTATTATATGGACGTACGATCCTTGTCAAGGATGATATGTTTTAACTCATTACAGTTTATCAGCTTGCGTAACTGTTTGCCGGCTTCAGTGAGACTCATCAGTTGCAAAGAGGCAGGACTACTGTACGGTGAGTAGTTTTCCTCACTTTTATTTCATTAAAAAAAAGTTTTGAGTTCGTTTGTATTTATTAGGTTTCCGTATTATTGAAGGTCGTTTCTCGTGTTTAACTGTGGTGTTACGCAAAAGTTTTGTTTTAGTTTGAAATTTAATAAAAAAATTAACAAGCTATAGAACCAATAATTTGAAAAATATCGCAATTATCGTCTCTATCCTGGTCCGTCTCGTACTTCATTATAACTGGAGGCTTGTATCTAATTAAAATTGTTAATAAGGTTTTTGCCGGCTTTAAATAAAGATGGGTCTAATGCTTTTATCGTAACAATTACTTCATTTATTTATACAAACTAGAGTTATTCGTACACTGTCCATTTGAATCCGGTACCATTAACAATTAAGTTTCGTTTAATTCATGTTAAAATACATTTAAAACATTGTTTGGTTTATAGTTACAAATAAAGTGTTTATAGATATTCGCCGCTAGGTGTCGATCTGCGTCATGTGATAGTCTGATTCGACGCGTTGTGTGCAGGTGGCGTGGCAGTTGTGTCAATCAATGTGTCGTGTGGTCGTGTTTAGTTTAAATAACGCTAATTCTCTAAACAAATAGATGGATGCCGAAATTAATGACGATTTCCCGTATGTCGCGCAACACAGCGCTTTTTTGATTTTAAGTAAATGTGATTTTTTATAAGTTTGACCTCCAGTGGGTCATTCACTTGCTTGTGAGACCTCGCTCAGGACAAGAAGGAAAGGAAAAGGAATAATTTAATTTGAAAACAAAGTTTTAACCGACGAAAAATCAATCATCCCCTATTTTCCTACCCTTAGGGTTGGTATTTTTTTTCAAATTTATATGGGACCAACTTCGGGGTATACCCTTTCCAATAAAAAAAGAATTATCAAAATCGACCTACTCTGTTAAAAAAGTTATGCGTGGTCATACATAAAAAAAATATATATACGCGTCGACTTGAGAACCTCCTCCGTTTTTTTCGTCGGTTGAAAATAGAGTAATGAAAAATAAGATAGAATAGAAAAGAAGAGAGAGAGCGCATTTATCTAAAAGCGATAGAGGAGAACTTTGTTGGAATGACCACATTATTTTTATGTGATTGTTATCATACTTACCCCGTTGTTCATAAAACTTAGCAAACCTCTGCTAACTAAAACATGTTTTGCCCTTTCAACCAATACAACTATCAAAGTCACATAAAGGCACACGAATGGGATGATGTGACGCATTTTAACTAAAATAAGTTTGGTTAACTTTCATACATAAGGCAGTGGTCACAATCTTGTGTTGTATGGAGTAGTCAGTAGTCATAACATAAAGGTATAATTAAGGAACATCTGAAGATGCTTTCGAATGCTCCTATTTCTACTCATCATCATCATCATAATATCAGCCGAAAGACGTCCGCTGCTGGACATAGGCCTCTCCCAAAGAGTGCCACTATTTCCGGTTCTGCGCCACCTACAGCCAGCGGACTCCCGCGCCCCTATTTCTACTCGATGCGATTTAAATGTGCAATAGTAGGTATAATAATTAGGTACCGTAAAACTACACAACTATAGTCCACTACCCCAACTATGGTCCAAAAGTAAACTCATTTGTTTCTATCAATACCGATTTCGTATTAGTGACTTTAAACGTTTTTATTTAAATTTGTGTTATTATATTGCCAGTCTTCTTCAGTTCACCCATGAAAATAGTTACTGAGGGCCAATTTTCGAGCGTTTGAACCGCTCGGTTCTAAAGTCATTGTCGGCTCAAGATTATTTCAGCAGAGGTAAAACATACCGCGGAAACTTAAATCAAAAAAGGATCAGCACCGGTATTGGCTTGTGTCTTCATCAAAAGTGGACTCTGATATTCGTCTCTTTTAATAGTATTTCCTAGAGACGACAATGACGAAAAAAAAACGCCTTAAAATCGCTGAATATTCGCCCTACACCACTTCCACCTGAGCAAGTAATATGAGAATTGATTTGGACCATAGTTGGGTGGCCTGGACTGGACTATAGTTGTGTAGTTTTACGGTATTATATTTTTAGATTTAGGATTGCTTGAAGTGCTGATGTTTAAAACTGTTTTCTTTTGAACGCAATAGGATCTTAATTAGCCCCCGAGTGAGAGTCAATTTAATAGTGCTGAGACGGTTTTTGCCCGACTACGGCAGAGCCGAAAAGTAGGGATATGTTTTTATTAGCAGTCTATGTTTAATAATTACGTGTGTTCCACTGTAGCGTTTAAGATATTGCATACATTTTGATAAATTAGGGTTCTATCGATTCCTAATTATGCTCCCGGTGACTTATGGTAACTTTTGTAAGAAAAAAAACCATGTTTTTTTAGGGTTCCGTACTCAAAGAGTAAAACGGGACCCTATTACTAAGACTCCGCTGTCCGTCTGTCTGTCTGTCTGTCTATCTGTCGGTCTGCCTGTCTGTCTGTCTGTCGGTCCGTCTGTCACCAGGCTGTATTTCATGAACCGTGATAGTTAGACAGTTGAAATTTTCACAGACGATGCATTTCTGTTGCCGCTATAACAACAAAATACTAAAAAACTGTTTTTTTTTTAATTAAATTTTTTCTTGAACGTGATTTTTTTGCCGTTTTGATTTTTATAGATAATGGTACTTCGTGCGCGAGTCCGACTGGCACTTGGCCGTTTTTAGGGTTCCGTACTCAAAGAGTAAAACGGGACCCTATTACTAAGACTGATACCGTGATAGTTCCAGTTGAAACTTTCACAGATGATGTATTTCTGTTGCCGCTATAACAACAAATACTAAAAACAAAATAAAATAAATATTTTTATTGATAATGGTACGGAACCCTTCGTGCGCGAGTCCGACTCGCACTTGGCCGGTTTTTTTAGGGTTCCGTTCTCAAAGAGTAAAACGGGACCCTATTACTATTAAAACTTCGCTGTCCGTCCGTCCGTCTGTCTGTCACCAGGCTGTATCTCACTGATACCGTGATAGTTCCAGTTGAATTTTTCACAAATGATGTATTTCTGTTGCCGCTATAACAAAAAATACTAAAAACAGAATAAAATAAATATTTTTAATGAAAATGGCATGGAACCCTTCGTGCGCTAGTCCGACTCGCACTTGGCCGGTTTTTTTAGTTAGTTTTCTGTAGTCGGGTTACAGTTTTTTGAAATTATGTTTCAGCTTGTTGTTTTACCGAGTTTATGATAGAAACTATCATTGTGAAGTGGCCACAGACTACAAAGATAGGTTATCAACTTATCACGTCACGGAGTTAATGTGAGAGCAAACAAAACAACATCGCTTTGTTCCTAACCGCATAAATGACTTAGGTCTTATCCATTAATACTCAGGTCTTGTTTTTACCCATTTTAACTGTATTAAAAATGTGGTCTACCACCCTTACGGTCGAGGTTCATTTGAACGTCATGAAACAACAAGGTCGATATCCACTTGCAATAATATTATGACGGTGACCTTAGCGACAATTAATTAGATCTCACAGAAACTTTTGTCTAAACTGGTAGACCAGTTTCTTGGCTGACTGTACCTATGTACATATATCAGGCTATAGTAATTTTTTTACGTGTTATCCTCTCTTGGGTTGCAGAAAATCTATCAGGTTAATCACTTCGTATCGGAACTTGATTTGAATGTATTTCACGCTCTCATTCTGACACGCGTGTTAAACCAGCTCGCGTATGACATTGATATAATGTAGGTACTCGTCTATCGTTACGATTCGAAGTGACCTCCTGAACACAGAACAAAGGGTTCATGAATTTCTTTATTTTGTGTGTTTCCATGCTACAGTGTATATCAATGCTATAGTGTATATCAATGCAACTCACTCTTTCAGAAACCAATAATCGAAAATGGCAGGAAACGTTCTAGAGCCCGGTAAAGTGATCAAACCGATCATCACCCAAGATGAAGTGAAACTCCTAGTCGAGCGTTTGTATGGGATCTCGGTCCTGGAGCTGACAGAGCTCAACGGCTACGATGACAAGAACTACAAGATCACCGAGGACCCTAACGTGAAGAACCCCCTCATCACGAACCACAGTGAACACGGATACGTGTTGAAGATCATGAACTCGATGGACACGCAGAATCGGGAGGTGGTTGAGGCGCAGAATGAGATCATGAACTTTTTGAGTGAGTCACAGAGTTCGTCTTTCATGTGGTCATAGTTTTAATTAGCCGTGTCCGTTGAGGCCTTTTGAGCCACAAGCTTTTAACTGAGACTGTTGAATATTGACCACAGGGAAGACTGCTTTTGTTTTTATCATTTTGTCGTCAATTTGGGCAACAAAAACGCGTGTTGCATTGCTGTTATATTTACATACGTTTGTAGTTCTGTAATTAATTGTCTCTCACTCAGCAAGGCTACCGCAAGACCGCGCGCAAACTGTCTTGCGTGCGAGATAGACAACCCTCTTTCAGAATGTTTTAATCAGCATGGGACGGATAAGTAGGATAGTCTGCGTGCAAGACAGAACTGTTCGCAATGTTCGCGCGCTGTGTATTGCTAACCACGCTTAAGATTATAAAGAAGGGCTTGAAATGTTATTATCTCTCAAAATAAATTATGTAAAGAAAAAATGGTAAAGGCTACTATTTGGAACTTGACTGACAGCTGATGAAATAGGGAACATTACGCAAAACTCTTCGTAGGTTGCGACACTAGCAGCGTTGACATTGTATCTCGTTCCCACTTGCTGTATTGTCTATGCAAGCATTCTTGTCACTCATTTGACAATCAACTGTGCATGTGTGTGTGAATCCCTATACTCGTATTCCTATACTGGTTTACTATTAGTGGTAGTGCTGCCTCTGGCGGCAGAACATTGCAGTAATGTTCCCTATTGATAGATTAAAACGAGTAACCCCTCAACAGTCACCCGCTCCGTGACATGTCCAAAGCCGATCCGCAACGTGTACGGGCACATGTACTCCGTGGAGACCCTGGCGGGGAAGCAGCACGCCGTACGTCTGCTGGAGTTCGTGCCGGGGGCTCTGCTGAAGGACGTGCCGAAGGGCGAGGGCCTCATGTACCAGGTCGGCGAGTTTGTCGCCAACCTGGACAACAAACTGCAGGTAGGTCTTATTCTTGGCAGAGTGGTACCGTGATCGTCACGTCAAGGGTGGTGGCAGGCTTTACAAGCTTTTCTGTTATATTCTTGGAGTGGACCACTGCTGAAGGACGTGCCGAAGGGCGAGGGGCTAGACTAGACACTAATAAATAGTACCTATGTTTTATAAATAGGCCCATGAGGTGTACCTAAATCCACCTTTAGGGTTAGTAGTAGTGTTAGTACCTACCCACCAGAACTGTGCGAGGATAAATTCCACCAATAGCATTGCTAGCCTCGTTCATACGAACTCTAAAAACAGATATTAGGCTCGTGCCTATCATGACTATCATGACTATCATAAGTTCATAAGGCAAAAGGTAGATTAGCTGTCTGACTTTGCTCAAGCGAGATATTATGACTAACATTGGTGGATTTAGACCCCTCCAATCTTTAAAAAGTGACCCAGGAAACGTACCCGTAGCTACTAGCGACATGCAGTAGCGACAGATAAAGGTTAGATCCACCCAGAATCACTTGGTCATATCATACCAAAAACGTGCTGATTTCCATTACGTACAAATGGACGTAAAAACGGATTAGGTAGAAACAAAGTAGCAAAATCCGTTCTACAACAATGATTGTACGTTTCAGCGTGACAAACATGTGCATGCGCATGGTAATCCCGTTAATAACATGACAATAGGCGGCCTTGAGCGGATGTGCCTGTCTAGTACTAGCGGCTTGTCAGCTGATAGCTTGTGTAGATCATTCGAACATAACTGGGACAAGGATGCGTGGGAATGGTCTAACGAAGCTAAATGTAAATAGGAGAGAAAGTAATGGGAAATGTAGAACATTTGCAACGTCAAGAATTTGCCTTTTTTAGCGTGTAAGTACTTAAGTGAGAGAGGGAAGAATCATGGTTTACATCAAGTGGTATCTTAGAGATCAGGCCCCGTAGCATGGATGGGCCTTATCACGCGACAAGTGACAGGATAGAGCATCCGTCCCTGGCTGACACCGTTCGATAGAACGAGACGACGCGCTTATCCTATCACTTATCGCGTGATAACGCCCATCCATGCTACGGGGCCAGATGTAGGTACTTACCAGATAAGAGCGAAACGATTCCTTCCTAAAAACAAATAGGTATCGATTTCTTATATTTTGAAATAACATAGATTGCTTACTCCGTATACTTTACCTTGTTTGATTGAGATATACCTAGCACTATAAAGAGCTTCAACTGTGTATAGCATGGAGTTTTGACCTGTGTATGAGGGCGAAGACACGCGGGCATATACTCCCGAAAGTGCATTCCATACATGGGTGAAATAAATTATGTACCTACCAGTGGCGGAGCGCCCCTACAAGCCGATTCCCACCGGCTTGCCTACATTTTCTTGCTATATATTAACAAGCTCGTAAATCATCAAAAAACAGCCCTTTTTTATGCTTCGGGTTGTCCAGTGACAATTCTCACGCACCGCCACTAGTACCTACTTAATTGGTTCAGTAGTTCTAGAGATTACGCCTTACATACAAAGTTACCATCTCTCAGATATTTCCTCTATACTATCTAATAGGTACTAATATAATAATAAGTATATTACTTATAACTAAAAGGATCCGCTTGTATCTATTACTATTAATTTATTGTTATCTCTCAGTTTTTTAACCCATTCATAAACAGAAAGAGAAAACGTAGCGGAAAGCGCCTTACGGCGTAAGCGCCCGCTAGGCGGCTTCCTGGTCCCGTACGTAGCATGGATGGCCTTATCACGCCAATAGTGATAAGATAGAGCATCCGTCACTGGCTGACACCGTTCGTTAGAACGAGACGACTCTCTTATCTTGTCACTTATCGCGTGATAAGGCCATCCATGCTACGGGGCCTGAGTGTATGTGTTTAACTGCCAAGAATCGCTACGCGCTACGCGCTATGCTCGCAGCCGATCCCATGGTTTTCCCGCTAAATAGCGGAAAGCGCCTACGGCTTCCTGGAAGTGAATGTGTTTAACTGCCAAGAATCTCTACGCGCTATGCTCGCAGCCAATCCCATGGTTATCCCGCTGTAGCGGAAAGCGCTTACGGCTTACTGGAAGTGAATATGTTTAACTGCCAAGAATCGCTACGCGCTATGCTCGCAGCCGATCCCATGGTTTTCCTGCTAAGTAGCGGAAAGCGCGTACGCGGAGACCGCTTGCTAAGGTTCCTGCACGGCTATCACAAAACGGCACGCGAGCTCTCTTGATTTTTCTCGCACTATCCGTCTCTTTCTTAGTTTTCTAACAAGAGAGAGACGGATACTGTGAGAAAAATCGAGACACCTCGCGTACTGCCTTGTGATAGCCGTGCTGGCATTGAATGTTAACTAGAACACTAGAAAAATCCATAATATACCAGTCTTACTTTAGTCAGAAATACCAAAGTATGTTTCGTATAATATACTAGACAAAATACTATTGTTTTGTATAATATACCAGTCTTACTTTAGTCAGAAATACCAAAGTATGTTTTGTATAATATACTAGACAAAATAATATTGTTTTGTATATTATACCAGTCTTACTTTAGTCAGAAATACAAAAGAATGTTTCGTATTATATACAAGACAATAGTTTGATATAACAAAATCTGGTTTAGTAAAATTTACGCAAGTACAATATTAAAAACAACAAAAGTACCTTTTGTAAATAGCCCGTAAGTAAAGTAGTAATAATAACAAAATTAGTTCAGTAAATCGTCCAATCAGCAATCGTAAAATACACAAAAGTAATTTAGTGTAATTTAATAAAGTACACAGGGTAAATTATACTAAACTCCAGTAATGAGTTTTACAAAACATAATGTAGATTATACGATACTCGGTATAGTTGAAAATACTATAATTGTTTAGTGAAATTTTCCCATTTACTAAATTGGGCTGCTAAACGGTACCAGAGTAGTTTAGTAGAATGCACGTGACTATATCAAGTAAAGAATACTAAAGTGATCATGTAAAATTTACGAAAAAAAAAGTTAAAAATACTAACTACGATATTGTAAAACATACAACATCGATTTCACTAACTATACTAGAGTTATTTCGTAGAAATCACCTACATGAAGTTCGTAAAATATACATTATTTAGTATCGTGATACCTACTAAAGATGTTTAGTGATATCTATGAAAGTTCAGCATGTCATACATACTTAACAAATTCTGTAATAATTACGAAACCAATTTCATGGATTTTACGTCGATAAGTAAGGTAAACTGCACTAAACATCTAATGTAAATATATCAAATACAGTTTTGTAAGAAACACAAAAGCAAACTAGTCATTCCTACTCAAGTAAATTCGTAGAAAGTCAGACAATTTAACAAAACTGGTTTTGTAAATAGTCAATCAAAGTATGTTTAGTAAAATCAACAAATATCGTGTGTAGGTCCCAAATCAACCTAAAAATTTAGTAAAACTTGTGTAAAATCAACCAAAGTATTTTTTCAGTGTAGTTTATCTCGCAGTCATGTGCTAGCCCGGACCTTTATCAGCACGGCTATCACAGGACGGCCCGTGAGCTGTGTCGCGGCGACATAGACTACCCATCTCTTTCTAAGCGTTCTAATTAGAAAGAGACGGGTAGTCTATGTCGCTGCGACACAGCTACCCGTCCAGCTGTCCGTCTCTCTCTCTTATTAGAAAACTTAGAAAGAGACCAGAGAAATCGAGAGAACTCGCGCGCCGTCTTGTGATATTCAGCCGTGCAGAAAAGGTGTAAGGCGCCATCTTGTAGCATATATTGAACATGTTCAGTACCACTTAACTAGCGCTTGCGTTTGATCTGCAATCAAGATTTCCAAACCGTGCGCTGCGAGGCTGCGACTGAGCATTACGAATTAATTTTGCCGTTTCCCGATAGATGGAACTACTAGTAGTAATAAATAAAGAACCAATTGTAAATTGTAAGACGTGACTTTCTTTCGTTAGAATCGTTAGTAATGTACAGTCGCCATCACATACATCGGAGCAAACAAGCAACTCACAAACATTGGAACACAACTCTATTCTCAAGGCGTGTTCTGATATTTTCGAACAACCTGTAGTGTACCGATGCGCGATGTATGTGATGGCGACTGCTAATATTTTTGTTATAAAATATTGTGTAACAGGCAATTGTTCATACGTATATGTTGCTGGTACCTGATATTACCGGTCATTGTGGCACTCTTTGGGGGAGGCTTATGTGAACGTCTTTCGGCTGATATGGTGATGATGATGATATATCTAACAAATTACAGGTAGAGTTTTTTACAATAGTCTCAGAAACTACTTACTACATCAACTTATTAATCTAATCTGACCGTTCCTGTCTTGTAGTAATGTTATGGGTTACCACATGTCTGATCCTTCTAAAGACGTTGTTTACTTGCAAACTTGCTGTACCATTTTTGAAAATAAACGATTTTATTATTTATTATTATTAACTATTAGCGGAG
Source organism: Epinotia brunnichana (assembly GCA_963854355.1). Lineage (NCBI taxonomy): Eukaryota > Metazoa > Arthropoda > Insecta > Lepidoptera > Tortricidae > Epinotia > Epinotia brunnichana. Next base: position 40,846,527 of record OY977937.1, on the reverse strand, counting down.
TCCGTAAGTAATTTAAACAGCCAGCATTATGCTAAGATGGAACCGTTTTGTGACAATACGACATGTCTGACACTAAAAGTCTAACTAAAACCCCCTACGAAAAAAGAGGGGTGAGGGGTGTTATAAGTTTGACGTGTCTGTGTGTCCGTATGTCTGTGTGTCTGTGTATCTGTGTGTCTGTGCCTGTCTGTAGCATTGTAGCTCCTAAACGAATGGACTGATTTGAATGCGGTTTTTTTGTCCGAAAGCTGCAAGCTGGCGTGATCGAGATGGTTCTTAGCTATTTACGTTTCAACAAAATCTGTTCAACTGTTTTTAACTTTTTAATTACGTGTTGCTGTTTTTTGTCTCGAATAAATGAATCTGATTATTAATTAAACATCGTTATATTGACAGAACTTCAACCACTCTGGTCTGGCGACGCGGGAGCACATCTGGATGCTGAGCAAGGTGCCAGATCTCGACAAGTTCAAGTTTGCCATCAAGGATCAAGAAAAACTCGATCTGGTAGAAGAGGTAAGCTAAGTTCGTCTTTCTTTCTTCAATATTATTATTCATAGATATATTCAAGACCCTTTCTTCTTGCTTCTTGCTTTGCACGCGTGGGTTCGAATCCCATCCTCGTCGCCAGTGTTGATATCGGGCGGGACGAGTGAAACAACTGCTGCTCATATACGCACTGACGTTTATTAGACATTTCAATCCAATGCATACGTAACAAAAAGCTTACCGGCTGGTAAGCTTTGTAAATAAGACCTAAAACGAACATAACACATTTTAACATATGCATTTTAACGTAGCAATGATGACGATCACGGTGTATGTTACATGATATAGGACGCAGGAGTTCGCTGTGTTTCGCTTGTGTGCTAGTTGGGTAGTGGCACTCTTTGGGAGAGGCCTATATCCAGCAGTAGACGTCTTTTGGCTGATATGATGATGATGATGATGATGTACACACCGTACTATACTGGGCTTATTTAAAATCTGTACTTAATTTTCACGTAAAATAACTAAAACTACTTACCTATACCTTAGATCTTGATAGAAGATGGTTGATTTCAGGTTATCGAGGAGTTTAAGTACGCTGTGGTGCCGCGTATGGATGAGCTGGAGCGAGGAGTCATCCACGGCGATGTCAACGAGATGAACCTCATCGTGGGGGTCAAGCCTGGCGGCAGGTGAGGCCCAGGGTAGATTATGGCACGGAATAGACAAGGACATCTGCACAGATTTTATGTGTGCGTTCGGCTGTCCACTGGCCAAAGGCTCCTTAGGATGCACTGTTTTGAGAGTGGAGGACCTGCATTTGCTGACGACTGTCCGGTCAAGCTGTCAACTGTTAGGCTGCGTTCTCTGCTTATCAGGCAGGCCGTATGCTTGTTTGCTACCGTCGTAGTTTAAAAAGGGACCCTCCAAAAGGCTGGTCACCTACACTCAGCTCTAAGCCGCAAGTTTACAGGTTACAGAGCCCTATACAATGGAAGCAATGAGCCTGCGCCGTGTTCTTTACATAAGGAGGGTTCGAAAAATCACGCATGATTTAAATTAAACAGAACTCACTTTTTTCAGTATCGTTTTATTTAGTTACTAGCTTTTGCCCGCGACTTCGTCCGCGCGGAACTCGTTTATATCGTAACTTTCTCCACCCTTTTCACCCCCTTAGGTGATGAATTTCCAGATAAAAACTATCTTTAGGAGGACTCTTTGGGAAGGCCCCGGAATTCAAAGTATCTCTATACCAAATTTCACCTCAATCGGTTCAGCGGTTTAAGCATGAAAAGGTAACAGACAGACAGAGTTACTTTCGCATTTGTAATATTAGTATGGATTGTATGAAGGAAAGGGTCATTATGGCTGAGTTGCATGATTTTATAGATTAGCTTACTCCGAACGCCTTTTTTTACAAAATAGACTCCGCCGCAAACTTGGTTTCTATGATCCGCCTCACCATTATAGATGCATGTAGGCTTTTTTCAGTATTATTTTGCATATTTTCATATCACACGGCCGTAAGGACCTTTTCTACTAAACCGTAGGACTAAATTAACTGACTTGTAATTTAAATATTTTATATTAAAAATAAAGATACGTCAACAAAATGTTACATCTAATAGTTTTCAAAATAGCCATAATAAAACGTCTTTTTTACCCCGTTTTAGAAAACATCTTCGAAACTACCGCCATAAGGTACCTTTACCCTTGGAACGTCACATACATATATTTACCTATGTAATGTTCCTATTTCCTAGGACTCCCAACTACCGCTATACCGTAAATGGGTTCCATTCAATTTTTCACCCCCTATTTCACCTCCTTAGAGGATAATTTTCGGGATAAAAAGTATCCGTTGTCATTCTCTAGGACTCAAACTATCTCTTTACCAAATTTCATCCAAATAGGCTACATCCAAATTTTTACCCCCATTTCACCCCCTTAGGGGATGATTTGCGGAATAGAAACTATCATATGTCCTTTTCCAGGACACAAACTATCTTTCAACCAAATTTTATCAAAATGTGTCACAAACAAATCTCCACCCCCAATTACACCCCTTAGGGGATGATTTTCGGGATAAAACTATCCTATGTCCTTCCTTAAGTATCGCTTTACCGTAAATGGGTTCAATCCTAATTTTCATCCACCATTTCTCACCCCCTTAGGGGATGATTTCCTTCTTTCATGTGTTACGGAATAAAAATTATTCTATGTTCTTTCCTTGGACTGAGACCTCTCTCTATACCAAATTTTATCTAACTGGGTTCTATCGAAATCTTCAACCCTCATTTCACCACCTCAGGGATTTTTTTTCGGGATAAAAACTATGCATTGTCCTGCCGTAGGACTCCTTGTATCTCTTTACCAAATTTTATCTAAATGGGTGTTATCAAAATTTTCACCCCCTATTTTATCCCTGAGGGGATGATTTTCGGGATTAAAACTATCCGTTGTCATACCCCGGGACTCAAACTATCGTTCAACCAAATTTCGTCAAAATAGGTCACAAACAAAGTTTCACCCCCAATTACACCCCCTTAGGAGATGATTTTCGGGAGTAAACTATCCTATGTCCTTCCCCAAGACTCCAACTCGCTATACCGTAAATGGGTTCCATCCAAATTTTCATACCCCATTTCACCCCCTTAGGAAATCTGGACTACAAATTATTTTAAGTCCTTCCCCAGGACTCTTAACTATCTCCATACCAAATTTCATCTAAATCGGTTCTATCCAAATTTTCATCCCTCATTTCACCCCCTTTGGATAAAAACTATGCATTGTCCTTCCGTGGGACTCCTCCTATCTCTATACCAAATTTTAACTAAAGGGATTTATCCACATTTTCATCCCCTTGGGGGATGATTTTCGGGGTTCAAACTATCCATTGTCGTTCTTCGGGACTCAAACTATATCTATACCAAATTTGGCCTAAATGGAGTCCATCCAAAATTTCACCCCCCATTTCACCCCCTTAGGGGAAGATTTCCGGAATAAAAACTATCCAATGTCCTTCCCCAGAACTTAAACTACCTCTTAACTAAATTTTATCAAAATGGGTTACATCCAAATTTTCACCCCTCCATTTTACCCCTTAAAGGGATGATTTTCGGGATAAAACCTATATTTTGACCTTCCCCGGGACTTAAACTAATTGTATACCAAATTTCATCCAAATCGGTGCAGCGGTTTAAGTAGCTCCATACAAATTTCCACCCCCCATTTCACCCCCTTAGGGGTTGATTTCCAGGATAAAAACTACCCTTAGTCCTTCCACAGGACTCAAACTATCTCTATACCCAATTTCATCTTAATCGGTTCAGCCGTTTTCACGTGATGCGCGGTCACATAAACAGACAAACAGATAAACAGACAAACAGATAAACAGACAAACAGACAAACAGACAAAAATTCTAAAAATTGTTGGAACGTTTTCTGTTATTGATTCTAAGTATCCCTAGCCAATTTTTTTTCGAATATCTTCCATGTACAGACTTTCGACCCTCTTCAGCTTTATTATATGTATAGATGGCATCATATTGTACACAGTAAAGTGTTATGCATGGAGTATCACATGAGGCAAATAGTGTACACGGCTGATATGGCTCATATGCACTCATTTGTCTAAATGTTCAATGCACCGTTGGATTTCTTGCTTCAATGCATGGTGATTTGGTGATGTTTAAGTCTATACATATTCATATTTTGTTTAACCTCTAATCTCCACTTATAATAAATCTCTAAATTAAAAAAAGAATCAGCCAGTTTGAAACTAAGCTTTGCGCGGTTCGAATGTTCTCAGCATCCCATGAACGGAAAAATATGAAACATTTTATATAGGTACATTATTATTCTAGCTGCAACTTAGGATAGTTTTTATCCGACTGCGACCGTTAATTAATTTTCCGAAATATACGACTTCATTTAATTTTTCATTTATTTTTATTGAAATCAAACGCTGCTCCAACTGTCAGCTATAAGAACCGTCAAATTGTCGTCAAAATGGCGGAATTGCTTTGCCTTTCACTTATTAATAATGTAAATCCCGTCTACGATAGACCTTTACGAGACAAATGCTAAAATATAAACCATAAAAAAATATTCGATTCTGATATGAGAACTTATATGCGCAAATGTCGTTTTATGTCGTAATTTCAATAAATGAAATCAACAAATTTGAACAATATAATTAACACGAATTTGTTTTTTTTGAATGACAATGGCACGCGCTCGGCGCATTCAGCCAAAGTACCTGCGGCGCTACCACGAAAACCGATACTCAATGTTCATATATTTGCATCCCTATCACTCGAGTATGGTTAGTGCGATAGAGATAGAGATACCCGAATATTTTCGAATTCCGAAGTTCGTGGTTATAGCTCAGGAATCGAAAATATGGTAAATAATCATAATGTATTTTCTCGAAAAAGAATTTAAAATAAATATAGTCAAATGGAGAAAAAAACAAAGCAAGAGGTTATATAGGTAATGATTAAGTTATAAGAGTCCAAAGTTTTAAGAGGGGGTATGTTCTGTCCCTTTTCCGCAAAACGCACCTTCATATGAAACGATTGTTTTTTACTATGACGCTCGAGTATATTGACGTCACAGTCCCTCATCGTTTTCTCACTCTAACAAGCGACATAAAAACGGATGTAGCTTCATAATTTTTGAGATATTTGAATGGGAGTTTCATTATCTTCTATCTATTTATCTCCACTTATAATAAATCTCTAAATTAAAAAAAGAATCAGCCAGTTTAAAACTAAGCTTTCTGTGGTACGAATGTTCTCAGCATCCCATGGACGGAAAAATATGAAACATTTTATATAGGTACATTATTATTCCAGCTGCAACTTAGGATGGTTTTTATCCCACTGCGACAATTAATTTATTTTCCGTAATATACGACTTCATTTAATTTTTCATTTATTATTCTTAAAGTATATCGCCGCCACATCTGTCAGCTAAAAGAAACGTCAAAATCACAGTAATAAGCAATACTACGGACAAAATGGCGGAATTGCTTTGCCTTCCTTTCGCCTATTAATAATTTTAATCCCGTCTACGATATACATTGACGAGACACATAGGTACCAAAAGCAAATATAAAATTAATCGATTTTGATATGCGAACTTATATGCGCAAATGTCTAATTAAGGCGTAATTTGTACAAAAATGTAACAACAAATTCGAACAATATAAACTTGGTTTTTTTGAATGGCACGCGCGCGCGCTCTTTGCGTATTCAGCCAAACCACGAAAACCGAAAGTTCGTATATCTGAGGGCCTACCGCGAACGGCATTCGAAGTTTTCCCTCTCTGTCGCACTTATGTACGAACTTGTAATTATGACAGAGAGGGGAAACTTCGAATGCCTTTCGCGGTAGGCCCTCTGCATTCCTGTCATTTGTTAGTGCGATAGAGATAGAGATACCTGAATATTTTCGAATTCCGAAGTTCGTGGTTTAAAAGAAAATACGGATGTCGGATAGATCTAAATTAATATTTTATGTGTGAATATGGTTAAAACTATTTGGAAATACTATTGTTGTTATTGTTTTAGTATATTTGACTAGCTTTAAGTTTAATATACGTCCAAAATGGGCAAGCTGTTGGACTTTATTTTACCCAAAGCAACTAAATGTACACAGTTCTGACAATAAAGAAATCTTATTTTATCTTATCTTATCGAAAATAGGGATGTAGACACTAAACAAAATAATCATAATGTTGTATTATCTCGAAAAAAAAACAACGCAAGAAGCTATATAGGTAATCACTAAGTTATAAGTGTATAAAGTTTTAAGAGGGGGTTTGTTGCGTCTCTTTTCCGCAAAACGCACCTTTATAATGAAACGATTGTTTTTTACTATGACGCTCGAGGATCGTGACGTCACGGTCCCTGATCGTTTTCTCACTCTAACAAGCGACATTAAAACGGTTGTAGCTTCGTAATTTTTTGAGATATTTGAATGAGTTTTTCGTTTCTTCTTTCTTTTGAAGTGAGTCTACAGCTACACCTCTATTTGGAAGACAAGCGGAAATAATCCATACTATCCATACTAATAATCCATACTTCCATACTAATATTATAAATGCGAAAGTGTGTCTGTCTGTTACCTCTTCACGCCTAAACCGCTGAACCGATTTAGATGAAATGAGCCCCGGGGAAGGACAAAGGGTAGTTTTTATATGTGAGGGGCTGAAATTGGGGGTGGAAATTTGTATGGAGCTACTTAAACCGCTGCACCGATTTAGATGAAATTTGGTATATAAATAGTTTGAGTCCCGGGGAAGGACAAATAATAGGTTTTATCCCGGAAATCATCCCCTAAGGGGGTGAAGGGGGGGGGGGGGGGTGAAATTTGGATGTAATCTATTTTGATGACATTTGGTGTAGATATAGGTTAAGTCCTGGGAAAGGACATGGGATAGTTTTTACCCCAGAAATCATCCCTTAAGGGGGTGAAATTAGGGGTGAAAATTCGGATGGAACCCATTTTAATACAATTTGGTATAGAGATAGCTTGAGTCCCGGGAAAGGACATAGGATAGTTGTAATTCCGGAAATCACTCCCTAAGGGGGTGAAATGGGGGGTGAAAATTTGGATGAATCCCGTTTAGATGAAATTTGGTATAAAGGTCGTTATTGAGTCCCGAAGAATGACATTAGATAGTTTTCATCCCGAAAATCATTCCCTAAGGGTATGAAATAGGGGGTGAAAGTTTGGATAAAATCCATGTACCTAGATGAAATTTGGTATAGAGATAAATATAGAGATAATTTGAGACCCTTCAAAGGATATAGAATAGTTTTTGCCTCGGAAATCATCCCTTAAGATGGTAGAAGTTTGTTTGCATTATATTTTCTAAGTATTAAGTTCTACGCGGACGAAGTCGCGGGCAACAGCTAGTTTTATAATATAGGGCTATGAGTGCGTCAGTATTGAAAGTCTGCTGTCAAATCCTCGATGGAATCATGCTGAGGTAAACCAAGGGGATGGTGCTGGCTGGCCTTGGCTTACCTCGCGTTCATGTTAGGTACTTCTGGATGTTAACAAGATTTGTGTAAATGTTTCGCCTCAAAAGAATAACGTGCAAACAAACATCTGTGACGCCGACCGTAATCACATTTTGCATGCAAATCCTTTTTTCGTTTATTGAACAGCTGCGCTACCGTGGCTTTTGTTCTTTAACAAAAATAAGTAGATAGTTGTTCTAACTCAAGCAACCAAGGTGCAAATGTCCATGAATGGAATGTTTTTGACCTAACTTTACTGGTGGTGGCAAGCCTAATTTCACACTTAACTTCCAGCGCTTCCGACTACCGCGTGACCGGCGTCATCGACTTCGGCGACATCCAGGACTCGTACTACGTGTTCGAGCTGGCCATCGCCATGACATACATGATGCTGATGACTGGTGACCCGGCCACGGGTGGCCTGGTGCTGGCCGGCTACACCGTCACCCGCCGGCTGCCCGAGCAGGAATACCGCTTGCTCAAGGTTGGTGACTCCTGACGAGGTATACCGTTTGAGTTGGTGACTCCTGACGTGGTATACCCCTTGGTGGAGGCTGGTGACTCCTGACAAGGAATTATTTCTGCTCCAGGATGACTACTACTCCATCGAATCGCCATGGCGTATGATTTATTTATTTATTTATTTATTTATTGAACCATAAAAATGTGCAACATGACAGTATTAACCAAAGCGTTACAGCGATTCAACTTAACCTAAATTACTAAACAAAATCAAGTACCTACTAACTAGAAACTAAAACTAAAAACAATCCATGCGTCTCTCTAACACCCTCTTACATTCAGTCATCAGTCGCGACATCCCTGTTACAAACACATCACACTGCGGTGATGCTGCGAGCACGGAGTTGAGGAGAGCAGTCGCGCGAGGTATGGGCGAGTTTCGATACAGGTTCGTCCGCGAGGTCGCAATCGCCAAGAGAGGCACTCCAAGGCGCTTGTTCCGATAATCGTTCGGCACATTGAATTTGAGCATCTTTTCCACCAGATTAATGCTGTCAATTTTACTTGTTATGACATTTAAAATGAAACTGAGTAAACTTAGGTTTCGTCGCATTTCTAAGGAATCATACCCCAGGTGACCCTGTAGAAAGCGTGTGGGGTATAAGAATGGATAGAAGAATTGTTTCTTTTTATAGAGATGTCTTAAAAATCTTTTTTGGACTTGTTCCAACATGAGAGTGTATTTGCTTTCATGTGGACTCCAGACTACTGTGTTGGTTTCAAGGATGCTTCTTACTAGTGCCGTGTAAAGGACGCGCGTTGCTGCAATAGAGAGCGGGGCAGCGTTACGCAGCACAAATCCCAGCCTCTGGTATGCGGATTTTGTGACATTTCGAACATGAGTCCGAAATGTGAGACTAGTGTCGAAGGTGACTCCGAGATGATGCTACGAACGGCCTTGGTGATGTTGACATCTTGAGAAAAGTCTGCTTCTGCATCTTTCTGTATATCTGTTCGTAAAAAAATCTGAAGTTACGATTGTGAAGATCTTTAATAGTAGGTTTTAGTGTATACCTACATATGTCTATTTATCCATCCTTTTGTCATCATGCCATGGTTCACCAGCGATCCATCAAAGTCTGTAGTTTGAATGTTCCTGTGGTGCGTCAAATGCCACCTCGTGGACAGCGATATTGATATTCATGACTCTATCATGTCTCTGTACTAGAATTCATGCAAAGCCAACTAGCAACTCACTTGTTTAAAATTCTCTTAGACCCTGGTCTCCGCGCGCCTCGTCCAATCCCTGACCCTCGGCGCCTACACGGTGGCAAGCGACCCCGCCAACGTCTACGTCACCTCCACCGAGAAGGCGAACGGCTGGGAACTCCTGCGCAAGGTCCGCAAGGGCCGCCCTAGCGCCGACGAAGCCGACCCCACTGACTGGAAGACCATCGCTACCGAATACCTCACCAGAAGCTAAAGGAATTTGAGGCTTGTGGGTTTATTATAGAGTTTGTATTACGTTGCCGAGTGATAATACACCATCTTTAAATGACACAGATTGAAGATTTTGTGAAACCAGTAAAACGCAGTCAACTGTTTAAGTAGTGTAGCGAGCTTTTAATTGAACATTTTAAAGAAAATATTACGTATTGTTAAACGCGTAGATGATTTTTTTTGTATTTTAAGTACGCATTTGTAAATATTATATTATCTAGACTAGATAGTAATTGAAGTAAGTATTTTTTGAGTATTAAATAAGTTTACTTAAATGATCAAAAGCGATAGAGTGCAACCAATTATGATGTCTAGACAATAATTTTAATGAATACTTGTGTTGTTACGTTCATAATAAATACTGACAGAAAGTGACAGATGTTTTATCTTCTTTTTATCATGTGACAAAATTGCCTACCTACTTATTCGCACTACGCAGTTGATGCTCGTAATCCATATGGGCTGGTTATTTCAAACCGATGCAAGTGCAATGATTGTACAGTCGCCCTCAGATATATATATTTTATGAAAAAAAAAGTTAAGTGTTCTGTAATTTAGGTATTTTGACACTAAGCCCTTTTGAGATCTCGGACTATTGATAAAGAGGTAAAACGAAATTTAGATGGAATGAGCCCAACCCGAAATTTGGTATAGAGATAGTTTGAGTCTCGGGAAATTACTAAGGATAGTTTTTATCGCGAAAACCATCCCATAAGCCATAAGGGGATGAAACAGGGGGTCAAAATTTGGATGGGACCCATTTATATGAAATTTGATATAGAGATAGTTCCGGGGAAGGACAATACATAGTTTGTATCCCGAAAGCCATCTCCTGAGGGGGTAAAATGAGGGGTGAAAATCCTAAAATAAATAAACGAAGTAGTTAGTTAGCTTAAGTTAGCAAATCTAGCGGCGTGAAAAGAGTAAGATTCTCATATCCCCAAAAAGAAGAAACAAACCCAAGCACCCATTTCTCACACGACTTTGTGACCCTGCGACATATTAACTAACACGTCTGACATTGGACACCCAATCTCGTGGGAACAGCGCCTGTGGTCACAATGTTGAACTAATGAGCATGAAATCGGTACAAATTATTTAACCATCGATCAACCTGACTGGTTTGTAATTAGTAGCCGCGGGTCAACGGTGACCGAATCAATCAAAACATCGGCTTAGAAATTTCGTTAAGCTTCATACAGGTAATCTGGTATCAGTGGGACGATGGAGTCCCTAAAGGTCCAAAAATATCTGGGCAACCATATGGTGTTAACTCACTGTTAACAATAAAGTCGTGTTCACATTATTTTCGAACTGGCCAATACCTATACTAACTAATTACAGGTACAGTCAGCAGCAGAAGTACCTAAGAGGGCCGGGTCTTCAAAATGCACACGACTTTATTCTTAAGAAATTAAGAGCGTGTGTAGGTCATTTTGAACACCCGGCCCGCTTAGCTTCTTGAGCTGCTGACTATACACCTAATACATAGGAACTTTTGAAAGATAGTGTCACATATTACGTCTATAGTTAGTGTTGTTGTAGTTTGTTTTAGTTTAGATGACGAAAAGTACTCAACCTTTTGAACGCCATTCTTCACGTACTAAATACTGATACGCCAACCTTTTTTCCATAAGAGTAACTTTGAACCTTATATGAAAGACAGAAGGTTGTTTTGATAGCGGACGTTATAACAATACACGACGCCTTGTTATTGTTAGGCGTTATTGGCGTTCAAATGTTTAAAACACCAATCCAAGTAGGGTCAAAACAATAACGCTGGTGTGTTGTGTCGGTAGGCCCAAAGCATACCTACTGTGACTGTGAACAAACAAAACGTACCTGTACCTTTAGTCTGAGTTACAATAGAAAAGTTACATTCGATTACTATTTTCGGGATCGAATAAACGCGCTTCGAATTGATTTCGATCTCACTACGGTATTCTTCGATTCGACCTGTCAAATTTGTAACTCATACTGCCGTTGTACTCCGAAACCAACTGCAAAACTTTAGACGCTAGTTTTCGATGCGTTAATTTAACGTTTGATTCGTACTACCAAGTACTACCAATCGGTAGTGTGAGACACAAATTTGACATTTCGAATCGACGAATACCGTGGGTTTTGAATTGACAACATACCTATACATATTTAAATACTGTTTTTTCCGGATCTAACGCGATATTTATTGACCTTTCCATTACAAACATTTTACATTACATTTTTTTTTTACATTAGGTACTTTATGTGTACAAAGCGCGAGAGTTTAAAGTGTAACATACCTATATCGGCAAATTTCGGGTTGTCGCGTATTTTGTATTTAAAAATGCAAATAAATGGCACACGCGCCGCCATATTGTTTCGACGCTTTCGACGTCACGATGCGCGTATTCTGTAATGTCATAACCGACAAACGCTAGCATTTAAATTAAAACGATAAATGCTTGTCATATAAGGTTGAATATTGGAAAGTCGATTAAACTATGCGAACGATCGATCGTGAACTCGATTGCGAGTAAAGTAATGTATAAGTGACTCATGCTACGATTTCGATTTTTAGTTCTATGAGTGACCGCCAGGGGCGTTGTATAGATTTTTCATACTAAATCTTTTACGTAGTCGCTAGCGTCTGCGTAAACGCAACTCACGTCAAACCCAGGCTAAGGGTACTCCTGTTATTTTATGAGCCTCACCCGTCACGTGAATATGAAGGTATTTGTGGGTGAGCGTTGAGGTGAGCTGAAAACTAGTAACCTATAAACAGTACTACCTGTAACCTGTAAACAGTAGGTTTAGCTTAGTACCTATAATCTGAAAAATCTAAAATTCTTTCCGAGGAACATGGTTTTAGGTATACCGTGTAGGTACCCATCAAAATACCTCTATAGAGAGCCGACGGCTGTCTCGGTTCGTTTCGTACTCATCGACCGTATTTTCTGCAACGTTGGCATTTTATAAGTAATGCCAATTATAGTTGCAATGAAGCTCATAATGTATGTTATAAATGCCAATCATGCTAAGATGTTATAATAGGATCCAGTGTTTTTATAATGATTGCGCACATCAGTCATTAAAAAAATTCAAAAGAGATTATTAATAGGTAGTTTACCTACTTACAAGTTGAGCTATATAAATACCGAAGCTAATAAAATATGACAGTTATGGAATAAGTAGCACAATAAGTTTGCCTTTATGGGGCACTTCGCAAGAAACCTGTCAAATATGATGACTCACATACTCACATATATGGTATGATGGTAGTATTTATATAGTTAGGTACCTGCACTTATTGTTTCTCAGAGAAGTTGTAGAATAGACACGATAATAGATGGATGATCAATTACTATCAGAACACTTTAGTTAGGTAGGTATGCGAAAGTTTATTTTGAGACAGAAAAACTTTGACGACCTCTGTAGCCTAGTTGGTAGTGACCCTGCCTACGAAGCCGGCGGAGGTCCCAGGTTCGAATCCTATTAAGGGAATTTATTTGTGTGATGTATTTAAGCATTTCTGTGTCCATATAAGTATGTTCGCTGGATGCGGGTGGTGCAGGACCGGCCATTGTGGCCCTTTGGGGGAGGCCTATGTTCAGCAGTGGACGTCTTTCGGCTGATATGATGATGATGATGATGATAAGTATGTTTATCGTCGTCTAATACCCATAGTACAAGCTTTGCTTATAGTTTGGGACTACTTAGGTCGATTTGTGTACGATTGTTCCTAACTATTTATTTATTTATTAACCAGAACTCGCAAATTCGCGGAGCACAGGCAGGTTAGGTTTGTTAGGTAGCTTCAGATGCCCGAACGGCATACCGCTAACTTGCGTTGGCCAGACTAAATTGCGAAAAGGCGTTCTGTCGGGACAGTTAGAGTCCCTATATTCACTTATTGAAGTCACATCTATATTACACATATACTCGATCAGCCCAAGAAGGACTGCGTCCGCTGTGAAACCATAAAGATCTAAGATAAAATGCATACTCAGCAAATGAACCGCACTATGTGTCCCTGTACACTGTAAAAACCCCTTTACCGTTCATCGATAAGGCTCAGAATTCTAGTCACAGTGATAACGATTGAATTTCTATGGGAGCAATATACCTTATTTGAGGAATGATCCAGATGATTTTATGACATTTATTTATTAGTCTTATTGGAGCAAAAAGCGTGTGAGTTAGTGTTAATTGCTGTTATATTGCAATTTGATTTCTGTGGGGTCCGAATGCTTAGAGCTTATATAGACAAGTATTTATTCAATACAGAATACAGTTATTTACTGGTAAAAGTACATTTTACAAGTCATAATATTCAAACACAATTAAATTAAGTTAGGTGTACACAAGTCACACATTACGGTGCTGGATCCTTACGAGTGTGCAAAACTCGTCAATTGAGTAAAATGCCTGTTCCATAAGCAATGATTTAAGCTTGTTCTTGAATATACTATTGTTGAGTTTTTTATGTCAGTCGGGAGCAAGTTGTATAGGGTGGGCCCCATGATGCTGAGTGACCGTCGTGACTTAGCCAGCCGGCGGCTCGGAACGATCAGCAGAGGTCGCCTACGGGATGAACTCAGTTTGTAGTCATGCATGTTGTTGCATGGTAAGGTGAGAATTCTATGTTTTTTAAATAGCGTCTGTGCAGGATAGCTTACAGATTTTCCATCGATTATACGCAGGGCGCGTTTCTGTATTCTAAACAGTCTGTCGCGGTCAGCAGCTGTGCCCCAAAGATCAACACCCTGAGTAAGAATCGAGTGGAAATATCCGTAGTAAGCTATCATTAAGTTTTCTTTGGACAAACTAGGTACTATAGTCGGGACAATGCGTAACATGCTGAAGCTAATCAATAAAAGTGTCTACTAACGGCACTTGGCTAACAATGAGAGGACGATTGAAACCTGCCCCGCTATTCTGTAATTTGTTCACTCACATATACCTATATTGACGCCGCGATTCGTATAGTAACTATAATCAGTAGGTTGATCACGTAACGCATTGTACGAACGTCGGGTAGGTCTAAATGTCACTTTTTATATGAAAAGTTGACAATTAAATTGTACCGACGCGCGTTCCGAACGTTACGTGATTACCCCTCAGGAGATAGATAAGTTAAATCTTAGATAATTATTGAGAAATGTGCCAAAATCCAGCAGAGCGTAGTCCCGCGCAACTCGACGGTACTGACTTTTATTTAGGCTCTACAGAGCACCATGGCCGCAGAGCAGAGGGGTAATCAGAGGGGTAATCACGTAACGTTCCGAACGCGCGTCGGTACAATTTAACTGTCAATTTTCCATATAAAAAGTGACATTTAGACCTACCTGACGCGCGTACAATGCGTTACGTGATCGACCTGCAGGACGCGGTTATGCATTGGAATGGAATGCGATGGCATGGATCTATGAATAGTTGCGTCTTGAACAATGGGCCATGATGAGCATTGTGTGAGGAGCCTTTAGGCTGAATAGGGTTTTCGATTATGCGTAGGCGTAAACTAAAATTTCAAAATTCTGAGAAGATAAGTCAGTACCCATTTATTTTCCTAAACTTGCCCAAATATGAAAAACAAGGAGGTTTAGTGGCACCTAAAAAGTATTATGAGTCTGTATGTTACTCGAAATAAATAATATTAAAAAAAAGCAAACTCGCTCGTTTTCTGACCCAGTGCGTCGTAGTTGATCTTACGCGTTGCGCACGCGCTGCGTTGACAACACAATGGGGCCGTCGCCTATTCGGGAGCTTTTAATAGTGCTCGGTATACAGGTTACATGTACGCCTTCTGTTTAGTAACGGTAGGTATAGGGACTGTTGTATCTCATAGAGGTGCATTGGGCCGAGTTTTGGTAGGTACTTATATTTAGTGAAAGCTTCATACTTGAAAGTAGATACCGTCTATGTCGTCATCTTGTGCATAGTTTGGGATTTGGGAACATACGTTGATAAAAACTATTGGTACATGTTAGATTCAATTTTTTGCTTGACTTTCTCAATAGGGAACATTACGCAAAGCTCTGCGTAGGGGGCGACACTAACACAAACCGTAAACAAACCGCCAAGACGTACAATGTCATATTTATTAACCTAACAAACAATAACAAATAATTGATGAAAACGCGTTAAACTACAATAGTTTTATTATTATTCGTGTGTAAAATACCTGTACTGTGATATTAAAATAGCATCCTTTAGCCATTTAAAGGTGGATGAGGGCTTTTTTTTGTTTTGCGACGTATCGCCGCTTCCCATAGATTTCGTATCATCGTTTCCTTCGGAAATGAATGATGCCCTTCGTTCTTGCATCCAATTACGCAGCACTGATGCATTTTATTTGTTGAAATATTATCTTCCCTATTTTGATCCAGAGCTTTGAAGGACTTGTCAAAGTTGTCAAAAAAACTGTTTACTAATTGTGATAGTGCTGCACTCTGGCGGCAGAACATAGCAGTATATAATGTTCCCTATTGAAACAACATGTTTTGTTTTTTTTATTAAATGTAACTATACTCGTACAATCTATAGGTAGGGCAAACCTTGGCTAATTGGTGATAGTTAGGTTTTTGATTTTTTTTTTAGTTATTTTTTCTTAATTTGGACGGATGCATTCGGATTCTTGCTGCACGTAAGTAAGTTGAATGACAGTGCCGCCACCTAGGTACTGGAAATTATGACAAGCCGTAAAGATATCGAGTAACTACGTTATTAGACCATAAAAGTAACTAGGTATCACCGAATAACTTCATAATATCACAGATTAGCCAAGGTTTGCCCTAAGTACCTAATCTTTGGGATCGGAATTGACGAAAATATCCTCTAGGATAAAGTCCCTACTAGTTACCTTAAACTACGTAAATAGGTACTTACTTTAGTTAAAAGTAAAATCAGATTTTTTTGATTACGTTAATTTATTAGAAGTTAAACTTTTTTCACAGCTTTAGTCCTGAATATTTTATACTCTCTAAAAGTCTAAACGAATGGAACGTTTTTGAATGCGATTTTATCCGAAAGCTGATGTTTTCGAGATGGTTATTAGCTACGTTTTAACAAAATCGGTTTTGCCGTTTTTGAGATATTGAACTTTGAAATGAAAATATCGGAGGTTTTTCAACTTTCAGCCTTTTGAGGAACGGAACCCTAAAAAAATATTAAATACTTTCTAATCCCACTTGTGTTAGTTTAAAGTAAATAATTCAAGCCCATTACCTTGCCATTACGGAATAAATGGAATTTATCGACGGATCTAGTTACATCGACAGAAACCTGCCACATTGTATGATAATGCGTGACTTTCGCACTAGAGCAACAAACGCGGCGGTTTTTAAAAGGCTGTACCTAGGTACCTACTTAGTATACTAGTGGCTCTTTGAGCTGTAGAAATCGCGAGCCTGCCTTTTTAGGGTTCCGTAGCCAAATGGCAAAAAAAGGAACCCTTATGGATTCGTCATGTCTGTCTGTCCGTCCGTAGGTATCCCACCCACTTATTTCCGAAACTATAAGAATTATACTGTTGATTCCTGGTAAATAGACCTATTCTGTGAACCGCATTAAGATTTTAACACAAAAAAAGGAAGAAAAACCGGCCAAGTGCGAGTCGGATTCTCGCACGAAGGGTTCCGTACCATTATCAATAAAAATATTTATTTTATTCTGTTTTTAGGGTTCCGTAGCCAAATGGCAAAAAACGGAACCCTTATAGATTCGTCATGTCCGTCCGTCTGTCTGTCTGTCTGTCCGTCCGTATGTCACAGCCACTTTTTTCCTAAACTATAAGAGCTATACTATTGAAACTTGGTAAGTAGATGTATTCTGTGAACCGCATTAAGATTTTCACTCAAAAATCGAAAAAAAACATTAAGTTTTAGGGGTCCCCATACTCAGAACTGAAACTCAAATTTTTTTTTTCATCAAACCCATACGTGTACCTATCTATGGATAGGTCTTCAAAAATGATATTGAAGTTACTAATATCATATTTTTCTAAACTGAATAGTTTGCGCGAGAGACACTTCCAAAGTGGTAAAATGTGTGTCGCCCCCGCCCGCCCCCCTGTAACTTCTAAAATAAGAGAATGATAAAACTAAAAAAAATATATGGTGTATACTTTCACCGAAAATTGGTTTGAACGAGATCTAGTACATAACATGAGTGTTTTTTTTTAATACGTCATAAATCGTAAACTGCAATTTATTTTACGGAACCCTTCATGGGCGAGTCCGACTCGCATTTGGCCGCTTTTTCAAATCAAATCGAAACTAATCCCCATCAACCCAGTCCAATCTCAAGTGCCACCCTCTCTCGCCCAGGAACTCATTTACTGAACAACTAGGCAGATATGTAAAGTAAGTAACAAGCGTTTATAAATGTTACAATTTAACCTTGGGCACGTATTTAACTGGCAGATTAATTACATGTAGGTACGCGTGCGATTTCGAGCTCGTGATAGGTCGTGAGAGGAGCGACAGATTGAGATACATTAAACGATGATGATACTGAATACTGTACTGTCGGTTGCGAAAATGTCTAGGCTAATATTTTTTTTTCTTATGTGGCGTTTTCCGCTTTAGTGAGGTGAAAAGATTTGTGCACACACGGGTGCAGTTATTTTGACGTCTTGTGTGTTGCAACACTCGCTACGCTCGGCATTCTACTTTTGAACCACTCGCTTCACTTCTATTCAGAATTCTATTTTCGAACCATAGAATCCATTCGCTAGTTCGTGGTTCAACCCTAGAATCCATTCGCTAGCTCGTGTTTCAATTCCACACTCGCGGTTAAAATAAAACTTTGCACACTCTCGTATAAAAAAATAATATTTCAGCATTCACGCTCCGCGTTCGATCTGGATGCAATGCAATGTCGTTCAAGGCGTAGGCGGGCGTACAGTATGGTTCTCTATTGTTTGACAAAATAGTATGACAATTGATCATTGGTAGTGCGTAAACGGTAGGTAAATGTACTGTACCTGACTGTACCTGCGCGTGATTGTCTACGGTGATTGTATTTCCACGAACTGGCATATATAGGTATTTAAATAAATCCAACCTGCATCTGGCCACACGACAAAAGGACAGTCGAATTACCTAGATCCATGTCTGGTCGTAATAATTATTCGAGAAGTACCTAGTATAATGTCTCTCGAGTTCGTTTAGTCCAATTTCTATTTGTCTCACTCAGGCGACAGCGACGCCGCTTGGCACGATTGTTCCTTGGATCAAACTCAGCTGATCGATCTTCCCAGCCACGAGATTAACCCTCGGCGCCCCTACTCTTCACTATTCTCCTTCTATCGTATTTATTATTGTAGGTATACTTTTTTCTTTTTCCTTTCTTTCTTCCCTCTGGGTCAGGGACTGCAAAACCGAAAAATACCGGTATTCTATGTTAAAGGTATGACGTCATATCGGTTGTCAAATAGCGGTTTCGGTAGCGGAACCTTTATATTTCGCTTTCAAATTTAAAGGTAGGTACCTTTATTTTTTCCGGTACCGTAACCGCTTTTTAAAGGTACCGACTTTGGCCTGGCGTTGTTGCCAAACCGCCGGTAAAGGCACTGCTGTTTTGTCTTTAAATGTTTTAGTAGCCAATGCTTCCTTTGTAGAGTGCCACCTCGCTTACTTTTCTCGATAACCTTTATAATACCGGTATAATAAAGGTTTCGGTATCATTTAAGTCTGGGTGGCCCCAGCGAGGCCATACCTAAACACATCTGTTACTGGCCGCACTGCAGGCCAAACTACTTAGGGCAAAAAAAAGCGGCCAAGTGCGAGTCGGACTCGCACATGAAGGGTTTCGTAAAATAAATTGCGGTTTACGATCTTCACTCACTTAGAACTAGGCAGTGTTGCCAGGGAAAAAGATGTTGCCATCTCAATTGTATTATAGGCTTAGAATAAGGTAAGTAACTTAATATAAATTTTATTTTTA
The DNA here is from genome assembly GCA_963854355.1 of Epinotia brunnichana. Classification (NCBI taxonomy): domain Eukaryota; kingdom Metazoa; phylum Arthropoda; class Insecta; order Lepidoptera; family Tortricidae; genus Epinotia; species Epinotia brunnichana. The sequence goes on along the minus strand of OY977937.1, from coordinate 40,827,115 downwards.
GGTAAAATTTGTCTATTATTGAATTCATCAGTTTACTCATTGAATTTACGGTAAATCACGAAAACTGCAATCAATATGCAGCTGTCAGTGTCAGTTTTGTTTTGAGTTTGACATTTGTTTACTTTATCTACGACTTCTACGAGACGGCCGAATGACGGCCGACACCATTGAGGCATTTTAATACTCATTCTCCCAAAGTTTGTGTTTTACAGTTTTATTTTTTCGACAAAATGTGGAATCCAAAAAGTACGCTTGCACTTATTGAAGATATTCGCCTCAAACCGTGTTTGTGGAATGTAAAATGCGAAGACTACAAGAGCCGGGCGAAGAAAGCTCACGCTTACAAAGTGTTAGGTGTGAAATATGGTGTGCATGGAAAAGAGATTGAACAAAAGTTTCACGCGATGAAGAATCAGTTTCGCAGGGAACATAGGAGGCTGGAAAAGCAGGAGGAAGGCTTGTCCCCAAAGCAAATACATTGGTTTGGATATGAACCCTTAATATTTTTGCTTCATAACTGTGTGAAGCCCAGTCAAAAACGACCGAACAGGTTTAAGACTGAAGACGAGCCAGTAGATATGCATCCTAAACAGGTAAATGATGATTATTACTGCTAATATATTTTTTGTTATTACACAAAACATAACTTCAAAATTGTTAGGTTCAATGTAAACATTGTCAAACTATTAACCATTATCAGATCAACGTTGCCACTAAGCCCTATTAACGTATGTATTCATATGGTTAAGAATTTATTTCTCTATAATACAATCCACTTATCTATATAAATACAATAACATGCCATTCATAAACACATATCAAATCACTTTGAAACAATTGTGTTAATTTTTTAGGAGGTATCACTGGAAGAGCAAGATCACACAGAATATGAAGAGTATGAAGTATTAGAGACGGATTTGGAGCCAGCTGAACTGCCAAGGAAATTCACTACAATGAAAAGGAAGAGCAATGAAAGTGGTGCAGCAACTGCGAATGAAGCATTTAAATGCATGAGGACATTCGCGGAAAAGATGTGTTCCAGGGACGAGTTTGACATCTACGGAGAATACATTGCATACAAGTTGAGGGAATGTGGACGATCCAATAAAGAAATTTCAATAGCGCAGCACGAAATAAACACAATTTGCTTCAAGTTGTGTATGGGGGAATTAGCACCAAATTTAGACCATTCTTCACAAGGCTCTGTCCATTCAAATCCAGAGACTGAGGATGATGTTGAGCTGAGGTATGTGCAGTATGATGGTGACCTGCAAGTAGAACATAGTTAGGTTGTGATTTACTGACAGTAGATTGTGTATGATGACCAGACATAGAAATATAGAGGGGAAAAATTTTATGAGCGGTAGGAAGTCTAAAAGAAACTCAATTATCAAAGCTTGTTCTAAATTATTACTTATTAGTGATCACTCCAGGTTTTGTTTGTAAAAAGATTTTTTGTTAAAAGTGTAATAAGTTTCTGTCAAAAATTTCATTTTTGGTACAAGCTTTTACTGCCGACTTTACTTTTCTGCATACCATCATCAAGTACTAATTGAGACGATTCTAAGGAGCCCAAACTCGATGGGGTTATGTCGTTTTATTGCAGAGTTCCTATGGCCACCACTATTCCATTGTCATGTGATATACATATCCTTGCAAAATTTCAGCTCAATTGGATAACGGAAAGTGACTGAAAAATGGATTGCAAATTTTAACGGACAACTTACATACTTACATATTTACATACATACAAACAGTGCAAGTTAATATAAAGCTTGTAAAAATGAAACATAATAATAACGTAATACTCTTCTTATTATTTCAAAACATTTTTCTTCATTAAGGTGGTTCGATTGCCATACAAAGCGTTATTTGACATTCGCAGGCTAACGGCGTGATATTTTAAGAAACTTATGTAAGGAAAGGGGCAATTTGGCGCAAATGGGAAGCCAATTTATGAAAGTTTGTTACATAAGTTTCTTAAAATATCACGCCGTTAGCCTACGAATGTCAAATAACGTTTTGTATGGTAATCGAACCACCTTAAGAAGAATAAGAATACTTTATTGCTCTCTTGTAGACATATCAGGTCTTAAATATCTTACAGTCTATAGTGGGTACAACATGACACCCTATAAGGGTATTCCAAACCCTTCGTCTTAAATGTAGGTAGGTACACATTACAAATTAAAAATTATACATAGTACTTAAACTAAGATTTACATGTAGGTACTGTAGGTAGGTATCAATTTCTAGGATAACATTTGCTAAGATTATCTTTCTATGGTAACTATTTACATTGAAGCTTAGTCTTTCAGTGAAAAAAAACTGTTTTCTATTAAATATGATTTTAACTTCTGAATAAATTTAGTGTATTTGACCTCATCAGCTATTTCTTTAGGAAGACTATTGTAAATGCGTATTGTTGTCATATGGGGGCTTTTGTTACTCATCCTGACATCTACTATTGTTAAAATAAACGATCAGTATTTGTTCCGAATTTTCAGGAGCTAAACGTCTCCGTCTTGGCTGATAAATCCATTTCAGGTGGCTAAATGACGTTTCAATTTCTGTGGAGGCAATAGGGGCATAACATATGCTATGTGTGAACTCAATTTCATTCAAAAATACTTACAAAAAAATACACAATTAGGTATGCTGGGGGCAATCACCAGTAGCATTGAATATAATTGCATTTATAATTGATATAGGAACTCCCTACCTGTCATAAAATTACGCCCCCCGGAATCCTGTCTGATGCTGACTACAGAATGTATTCGTTTTCATACTATTAATAAAAGCTTGTAAAAAGTAGGTAGATTCTAATTTAAAAAAATAATGTTGCAACTAAACTGCAATACTGGAGTTCAGTTTAAATTTAAGGGATTCTTTTTTTAATTTCCAATGAAACTAAGTATATTGTTTCAAAATAAACCTTGTTTTATTTTCCAGTGAGAAAGTTGATACAATTGAATTAAGATATGCGTAGCGTAGCAAACTTCATATAGAATTAAAAAAAATATAGACATTGACATCCTTTATTGGTACAGATGCCGTCAAACTTCTTGAACAAATGACCTTGCCTGCGCAAAGGCGAATTGTACGTGCAAGCTGCCCCCCCACTTCGTCCCGCATGTTCAAGTTGTTTGCCGGGAACTGTAATAAGGTATTACAAGTCATTGTTTACAATAAAAATAGAATATTCATTTGAAAATTAAATTAACAAGATTATTAGTTTATTATATTATATATTATTATTACATTTTTTTATATTCTGAAAATTCCTTAATAGTATAGATCGAAACATTGCTCAATAAGCCATTTTTTTTAATTTAGCTTTAAAGTTTAATGTTAAGTATAATGTTTGGAGTTAAGAGTCCCCAGCTTGCTGAACACAAAGGCGACTCCCCATACAAACAGTTTGATTCTCATTTCCAAACGGCCCGCTGGAATAACATGAAACTTTGTACATACAATGGGACTAACCATATCGGGTTCCTGTTGCTTGACCTACTAACTTTAGCCCTTATATTTCATTAGACCTACTTAATGTTTCACTATACTTAATGCATTTTCCTTCGAAACTGAATTTTTCGGGTTTTCTTTGAATATCATCAAATAGAAGTCAATAGGTTAGGTTAGTTTTGCATTTAACTGGGAACTTTAATTTATCTAGGTGGCTATCCAACTGGCTACCTGTGCGTCTACGCTCGCGTAATGCAATGAACGCAGGCCAAAAATTAAATTTAGCGACCCTATGTCCATCCAGAAAGTCCAGTCTTATATAGGCGAAATAATTGGTAAATTATACAGTACAGACATACAAAATTACAATCTAATATACTTTTCCTCTTTATTATGTTATAGTCAGTAAGCCCACTCCCAATACGCCTACGTCTCATGACAACACGATAAAATGCATGGCAGCAGGTCGAGAAAGTTGTGCTGAGCAAGAATCAGAAGATTGTTGCACCTTAAATTGGCCGAAGGTTCGGAAAATCTTTCAGTTCCGGTCAAAATTTCAAGAATATTTACGTCATGTGAATGGCAACAGTACGAGACATGTCGCATCATTTAGCCCTTTAATCGTAGAGACAGTAAACCTAAGTCTGTCAGTCCGTATTTAATCGTATGGCGAATAGGCGAATATCCATGTGATATTTTTACAGGAGCGCCGCGCCTATTTCTCCGAAAGTGTCAGTCCTGAAATGGCCGGAAGTAGGTACTTGGCAGATGGTGTCAAAGTTCAACTTGTCATGAGACGTAGGCGTATTGGGAGTGGGCTTACGTACTCTCAGTACCTATATATAGATTATTCAGATTCCTAATTGTGCGAGCTCCCATTATCCCAAAAATTGTCTTGACGAAGGCTTCGCTAAATAAGTAGGTACAGTCGCCATCACATACATAGGTGCAGTATAGGTGTTCAAAAATATCGGCACATGCACTCTAATGCCTTGAAAATAGAGGTGTGTTCCGTCGGAGCAAACCGATGTATGTGATGGCGACTGTACCTACTGTAGAAATGATTTGGTAATCTGCAGATATGGGAATCTGGAGAAATTTTAATTCGCATCGGAAATCTGTGAACTGGGGAATAATCCGCTGAGGGTACCTACATCCAGGAGAAATAGCTACGGAAGTGCTGAAAATGAATCTATTGTCAAGAGAATAGGCTTAGTTTGTAGCTAAGTATACTTAAGATTGAGAGTTGGCTGACATGCATCAATGTAGTCCATTCAAAACGCAACTCTACCGTGCAATGTAGAAGACTCCAACTCCTATGTCAGTTTCAGACAAAAGTCTCAATCATTCTGAGCATGTATTCCGTAATAGCTCTTCTGTTGATTACTGCTGCTACTGACTGTACCTTGTATTAGAATGAGATTGGAACATTTTGTATGAACTGACATACCATTCCCTAACCTAACACATCGCGGTTGAATAGGGTACTTGCATGTTTTTATTTTAAGTATTACGAAAATCAAAAATATAATCATGCATTAAAACAACTGTAGCATTAAAACTTTCTTATGATTGTTTTATATGGAGTAAGTCATTAATTTGCAATTAACTAACTCCACAAAATTTGCGTTTAAGTCTATACTTGTCATACAAAATATCATTTTGAATTAAATATTCTGTGTAACTGTTATCTGTCGAGCAAAACAAAGAGGCATACCATACGGCCGTAACATCCTTTTCTCGAAGCCATTCAGGCCATTTTCAACATCCTGTAATTTTGTGCTGGCTAAAGCTACAGCCCTGAATTTTCAGTAACATGTAGGGTATACTATGGCTTACATCTATATGTAATTGAATGTTATTGACACTATTGTCAATAACATTCAATTTGAGCTTTTAGTTTAAGAACTATTGTCCGTCAAAGTTTATTTTTATCTTCATTCAATTTCCACGTAAAAAACTTGCATGGGACTTCAATTTCGAATAAATATTCGAATAAATATTCGAAATTGAAGTCCCATGCAAGTTCCCCGTTATATTACTTTTCATTGATGGCGTTCAAAGGGTTAAGATATTAATAGTGACGAGAACCATGTTATTGCATGTAACTCAGGAAATTGAGTGCACGTCAAAAATCGTGTTTCGCGGCTTATCGCCTAACTTGATGTGTCCAAAACGACTGTTAAATAAACATTGGGCCAACGAATTAATTATCATGTTATTTTAATTGAAAAGTGTCGGCTGGCGGATTAACATGGCGGGATCGGCGATGGTGATGGGAATGTGTCGATGAAAATGAAGTATCGATAACACCGGTGAATGACTCAAATTATAATGTTGCACGTCGGCGCGAATGGTGAGTTATTCATATTTTACATATGTTCGGTTCAAGCATGCTTTATTTAACTGGTCTATAACGGGCCCCATGAACCGACCCAGAAAATAAACCTGACGAAATAAAGCGTAGGTAAGTTAATGTAGTAGGTACTTATAACAGTTTAGTTCGGCCGATGCTCGGACGCGGCGCCGACAAATGAACGAGGATTTCATCATCATCATAATATCAGCCGAAAGACGTCCGAAGCCGAAGACGAGGACTTGGTTGAACGAAATAAGAAGTATCGGCTGACACACGTGCCCCGTACAGCTAACGATATATTTCATAGATAGATAGGTACTCTAATTAGAGTCTCTCGATACGTTGTAATTGTAATTGTATCTTGATCGTTTATCATTTTAATTATGCCGTCTCATTTAAGCATTCGTTAATGTAGGGTAATAAAAAACAAAACGCAGCGTGTCACATTTACGTCGACAGTTACCATGTGTCAGCAGGTAGGTAAGTACTAACATAGTTTTTTGAACATGTGCCGTAAGTTATGTACCTACCGTATGAGCCACTTTACTGATGTGCCAAGGGAAAGTTACCAAAATAACGAAGATCTCGATTAATTCTCAAAATTTGTAAACCTGTAATGAAAGAAAGAAAGAAGTCGTCTGTTATACCAACTGGGCGGCAAAGCTCACTCTAATTAGAAATAGTATTTTTCACAATCGTGTTATAATAGAGAGCTTTTTAGTCGAGTACCGTGTTTAGGCCACGAAGCTTGCTGAGTGGCCTAAGTAAGGTACGAGGTTAAAAAGCTTGATTATAACACTATTGTGAACAATACTTTTTGTACGAGTTCATTAAAATTAATTTTCTACGAGTCAACTGAACTAATTACACAAACTCGATACTATTGAAACGAAGTGCAGCCTATCGCTCGTACGCTCGCTTAAAAGACATGAACGAGCGTACGACATCAACGAGTAAACTCGATAATCAAAGCGATTCTATTGGTCCAATTCATTACAGTTCGGTAAAGCAGCCACGTGATTGGTCGAATTTATTTTAGTTCTATTTTCAAATTTTTTTCGGTTGTCTGGAGCGTATCGAAACAGTTTTTTCGATTGTTTCGACAGTAACATGGACTACAACTATGAAAAGAGTGACGTTGCAGTATTCTCTATGAAATCTTAATACACAGATTTTAATCGACGAGTACAAAAACATGTTTTCAAAACACCTATAATTATAGAATACCTCGATAAAAGTTGTACTAGTAGGTAATATATCGACACCTCTCCTCCCAACATTTCACCTTGTCGGCGATGTAATATGTTCATGTCGCCAGGTCGCCACACTATTTGTCAACAGACAGTCGATTACATCGTCAAACTGACAACTAGACAGCTTGTGGGAACGAGACGGAAGTCCCGAGTTGGTATCTTGTTGATTTCCTTAAAATAATGACAATGAGTCCAAATTGGTACTTGGACGGGCAGGTTTGTTATTGAAAATTGTACCGACGGAAGTCGTTTTAAGTTTGCTATGTCAACTAATGTTTGGTCGGCACAAAAGCTTCTATTAATAAATTTTAAATGAATTTTATTCTGCAAGTATCTAAGACCGCAATGACACTTTTACTAGGTAGGTACTCAAAATGTCTTCTAGCGTTTCTGAAAAAGAAGACCACTGTTAAGAAGAAACGCCAAAACAAACTAAACAGTCAGTAATTTTTTGCCTTAAGGATGCTTATGACAAATTGTACCTTCTAATTAGCTTCCTTTTGGCAAAACTGTTAACGGAAATTTCCACACATAAATACAGCCTGTATAAGTATTTTTGCGCACCTACTTACCTACACACGACAAACAAACACGATTTTAGAACCAGTACAATTACGCAACCAGTAATTAGTGAATATTAAAATATTCCACTTAACGGCAAAAGCGAAATTAAAATAAGAGCATATTCTTGGTCCTTCCCAAATATAGCTAATTGCATTATACAACCAAGATCAAGATGACTGGATGTGGTAGGTTTAAAAAAAAAACAATTTCCTGCAGTTCGATCATATAACGCATTGTACTTTATTTGTACTGTCAGGCCTAGTAGCATAGCATGATACGTTTTACGTGACGTTTCAGTCTACATTTAGGCCGTAAAACGTGACCATAAAACTTATCGTGCTAGCCAAGGCTGGCAGATCTAAATGTCACTTTTAGCCCTTAGTTCGATTGGCTCATTGTATTCTGCTCGAAAAGAGGAACACGCTGGTAGTTTTATATTTCCAGTATTATTTATGTTCAATTTTTAAAAAATGCATTCATAACAAACCCAATTCTACTGCAGAATAGGCACCTTGCTTTAGTCCCGTTTCGACGAAAACGTTTAAAAAGTTTAAATGTCATTTGGTGGGTTACATTACATATGGTTACATTGCCGCCATCTTGACGATGTTTGTTTTTAATTTGGTATATGTAAACAAGACCAAAAGCAAGGTACAAAATTTTGTACAAATTCCAAAATTAATTATGAACTTTAACTTAATGTCAAAAAGTTCCTAATTCAAAAACATTAAATTGCCTGGGCCTCAGGAGGTTAAACTATAAATATATATAACTCTCTTATTTACACGAAAGCGATTATCTTTTGTTCGTTTCTTAAGCTAGAAAATAGCCGATAGCTCATAGCTTACTCGCTCGCGGTGGGACCAGCGGGGCTAGCACAACTGACACAACAAGCGCGACGCGAGTCGAGAGAATCTACCCGCCTCTATTTAATTTGCACAATACGAGTGAGACAGGAGTCGCTGAGTCGCGCGCGACACCACTTAGCAGCAAGTTGTGCAAGACGTACAGTGCCATAGCGGCAACAGAAATACATAATCTGTGAAAATTTCAACTCTCTAGCTATCACGGTTCTTGAGATACAGCCTGGTGACAGACAGACGGACGAACGGACGGACAGCGAAGCCTTAGTACCTAATATGGTCCCGTTTTACTCTTTGAGTACGGAACCCTAAAAAAAACATACAGTGGAACATATATATAACCTCCTCCTTTTTTGAAGTCGGTTAAGAAGAGGAGAGGCTGGGCACACTAGAATGTCATCTCGCTCATATTTGGTAATAAAATATTCGGCATATTTCATTAATTTGGCAATTGTCATCTGAAAATGACAATTCGAGTACTTAGGTAAAGAAAGATACTCTTGGGAGGTATATCTAGTATCAGCTCTATATAAATGTAACCCAGCGAAAGGCAAAAACAATAGCACATTATTTAACAAGGGGCGTAAGAGAAATATGTATTGCAAAGGAGATTCTATCAGAAGCCCGACGCTGGAGGCGGAGGGCTTTTGATGACTCGAGTTTGCAACATTCTTACGCCCGTGTTAGACACAATGTTTTTCATCACATTTGCGAGGATATAAATAACAACAAAAGACAGAAAAATCTAGGTTTCATACAAGCGCACCAATCAAAAATTGACGAAATTGACAACTTCACTTCCAGATCAGTGCGAGTGGAGCTATGGAGCGCGCAGCTTCAATATTTCGACCAATCACAGAGCAGTATTCTTGCAGCGCATGGCCTGCTCGATTTTTATTTAACCAATCACAGCAGAATTCTTGTGGCGCGAGATCAGCTAGATTTGCTTTAACTAATCAGATCACACAGAAGCTCATAACTCCCTAGGGAGTTATCAAAATCCACAACTCCCGCGGGAGGTAAATCGGCTATAGCTGCTCTGTACACCTGCTGCCTATAATACACCCTTTTCGAGCAAGTGTGATGAAAATATATTAACCCGTTCAAATTTTAGACGAGAAATAAAGTAATGAAGGAATGACTAATGACACCTGTCTTTGTAATATTTGGGTCATTGTCAGATTTAGGTTCGCGTCTCTTCGGTGGACATTGCCAAAGTTAAGGGCTATAAAGCCTACTTTTTGGTTGTACTCTGAATCCGCATAAACGGCGTTGCCCCTTCTATAATTCTATGTGATAAAAACATATTATATGTAAACGTAAGCCCTTAACTATTGACCACCGGAAAGATGATTTTTGTTTTTGTGACTGACAATGACCCATTTATGACAAAGATATTTAGTTATATTATAGATACATTACCTACCTGCCTGCCTATTAAGGACCGCCACGGTCTCGTGGATGAATAAGTGCTTGAAACTCAATGGAAATTTGCCAATTCTACACGTTCGCTATTATAATGTTTTCGTTTGGTAAAGTGACATTAAAGTTGGGTATAGTAGGTACATTACTAGCCTAGGCTTGCCTTTAGAGTCTTATATTGATATAGTACGAGTAATACGAGGCAGGCACACGCAATCCGTAGTTCCGGCTATGCTGGTGCTTACCAATGTATAGAGCTTTTCAATCAAAGCAATCCCTTCCTTTCTGGCCTTTGTAAGTAGTATGGACTATTAGTCCGTAAGCCCACCACCAATAAGCCTACGTCTCATGACAACACGATAAAATGCATGGCAGCAGGTCGAGAAAGTTGTGCTGAGCAAGAATCAGAAGATTATTGCACCTAAAATTGGCCGAAAGTTTGCAAAAACTGTAAGGGTACGTACAATTAACAGTAGGTACGAGACATGTGGCATCATTTAGCCCTTTAATCGTATATAGAGAGAGTAAACCTAAGTATGTCAGTCCTGAAATAGCCGGTCGTACTTGGCAGATGGTGTTAAAGGTGGCCAACTTTGGCACCGTTTGCCAGTAGGTACTGGAAGTGAAGGATCTTTCAAACTTTCGGCCAATTTTCGGTGTGCTAATCTGCTGATTCTTGCTTAGCACAACTTCCTCGACCTGCTGCCATGCATTTTATAGTGTTGTCACGAGACGTATGCGTATTACCTAGATACAAAAGAAGACCCTTTAGTTATATCCTGCCCCTTCCCTCTAAAGGTCGAAACGCACAGACAGCGGTGGCGGCGCGGTGCGAAACGAGTGAAAACGACAAGGTACTTAGATGTTCAGCAACTTTTGATGCCGACTGTACGTACACAACAAACGTAGCCAGTACGTACCTAGTACTATTACTTATTCTGTGCCAGCAGCAGCACTCGAAGCATCCGCATACAGTGAAGCAACGTAATTAAGGTGGTTCGATTGCCATACAAAGCGTTATTTGACATTCGCAGGCTAACGGCGTGATATTTTAAGAAACTTATGTAACAAACTTTCTTCAATTGGCTTCCCATTTGCGCCAAATTCCCCCTTTCCTAGAATAAACTTGTATAAACTAGATTAATTTGAGAAAAATAGTTTTCCCAAAATATCACGTGACAAACCAATTTCTCAAATTAATCTAGTTTATACAAGTTTATTCTAGGAAAGGGGGAATTTGGCGCATATGGGAAGCCAATTTATGAAAGTTTGTTACATAAGTTTCTTAAAATATCACGCCGTTAGCCTGCGAATGTCAAATAACGTTTTGTATGGCAATCGAACCACCTTAAATAACCGATTTAGGAAAATAAGGTTATGTACAGTACTTGAGGCGAACGCTTGTTGTTTTTGTTGATTAAGCAATACCTATACTTGAGATTGTATGAGTTGGCCGAATTGCATGAAAGTAGTCCATGCAAAAAGCAACTCTACTGTCCAAGGCAGAAGATTTCAGTTCAAATGACAGTTTTATAAAAGTCGGCGACATTAAAATAATCACATCCATACTCGTAGCAAGCAAAGCGCCACGTCATTCACAACGCCTACCGAGCACTCTGTCACGGAGAGACCAGTTTAAGTCTGATCTCCAATTACTCATACCTACTTATTATAAATCCCAGGATCAAGTTATGCTAAGGGCTAGCTAACTGGATAAGTACAAAATGTTTTGTGAATAGAGGCTGGGAGGCGAGTTTGTGTGAAAACGTTAGCTTGATTATGACGACGATCATATTGGTAAAGTAGGTGCCTATGTGATTACTTGATTAGGATAAAACACATCCTAATGGCAATGCGATCCTAATTCCTATTCTATAGTTGAAATGTTGTGTGTACACGCACACGGTAAGAGTACGTCGGTCTCATAAGTTGCTGAACACCAAAGTAACTTGTCGTTTTCACTCGTTTGACAACTTCATATGGCAGTTTAACATGACGTTTGACAACTTCATATGGCAGTTTAACATGACGTTTAATTCGACACGGTACAAACGTGTTAAGCCCTTGTGAGACTGACTGTACCTACCTATATACAGGGTGACTGGTAATTCGACCTATTCCTTGAAAGGGGTTATACTAGAGCTATTTTGCAACAATTTATGTCCAGTCAACCAGGGGTCGAAACTCGCTGGTTTCCGAGATATTCGAGTTTTTAGTTTGTATGAAAAAAATTCTCCTTGCAGCCTTAAGCTGGTGGTTGTGACAAAAGTACTTCCATTTGGATGGTAAAAAAACATTTTCACTCCTCATGCTCGCAAAGTTCGCCTTTGTGCTGGATGTATGCTGCACAAAATGCCACTTTTATATGCTCTAGTGCACAAAGTAAAATTGTTTTAAAGACTAAGATAATCGGGCCTAACAGCCACACACACAACAAAACTTCGTAGAATAAACTTGTCATTTGATTTGATTTGCTTTAATAAATTTCACATCCATGTTTTCCATTACTTAATTAATAAAACCAGATAGGAATAGGAGTCAATTATTATTTTAAAACATATTGAACCATTAAATTACTTGGCAGTATGAAGTACCTCAGTCTAATATCGCTAGTGTCAAAAATTAAAAATAAATACTTTAAAAAGTTAAGTGACAGGAATGAGCTAATATTTTATTTTATTTTGCAATTATTTGTTATTTTCTCGCAATCGAAGTGAAAAGCAGTGTGTATAACTCGGGCATAAAATAGCCATTTAACCCCTCGACTTAACTATCCACCCTCGCCGGTGGCTCGGGGTTAAGCCGCTGGATGCGGGTGGCGCAGGACCGGTCACTTTGGAACTCTTTGGGGGATGCCTATGTCCAGCAGTGGACGTCTTTCGGCTGATACGATGATGATAATTCTAAGATTTGTCCAAAGAAGCCGTCCCCGAAGAGTGTTGCATCCGGTTTCCACGTGCTCGTAAGACACACGTGTTTCTTACTCAGGGGTGCGGTTTACAAGAATCTTGGCATCCCCTTAATACTCTCTAGATAATAAATAATATCATTAAATATCGAATAAATCAGCCTATTTATATACGTCCCACTGCTGCCCCCCTATTTTGTAACTTGTTTTAAGCTCACCTCAACGCTCACCCACAATTATACCATGATACCGCGATGCGTAGTAATTAAGCGTAGGTAGAGGTCTAGTTTCGTACCGGGTGACCGGCGGGGTGAGCCGCATTAACGCGTAGCGAATAACAGCCCAGGGCACAGGCGTCCTCTCATGGATGAGTGGGAAAAGGCAGTTGTCTCCACGCTCGCCCAGTGCGGGTTGGGTACTTCAGGTACACCTTTGAATTTCTTCGCAGATGCAAGTATACGCTCTAATAACGGACTCTACAAGTATTTATAGTTGAAGCAGATTTATTGAGCGCGACTCATGGAATGTCAGGAATGTATGGTATTTTTATTTAATTATGTTTTAATTACGCCGAATAAATACAGCAACGTTACGTGAATATGTTGTGATGTCATTTAGATTGTGGTAAGGTTATGCAATAAAAGATTCAAAGGAATCGCTTACATATTTTAACAGATTAAATTATAAATAATTAAATAAACATGACGAGACTATCGTAAGCTCAATAAGGTGTCAAAGAAAACATCCAATCCTTCATTTACTTAATCTATCTACCCCCCAAATATTGTCTGGAACTAGAAAAGACTAGGTTGGCCGTTCCAAACGCTTTTAATGACCCAATAAGTATTCCACGTAAAAACACTCTTGATCGATGACGACCGGCACAAAGGTCACCTTTAAGTATGTAACTATTTATAAATATACGACCCTATTTAGGTTTAAAGAACTTTATTTTCTCTAAGAAATTATACATTTTACTTATTAATCTTATTATGTATGCTTACAGGTTTTTATACAAATCTATACTCTATCTATACTCTATACCTACACATATTATAAAGAGGCAAAGTACCTACTTAAAGTAAGTAATACGTTTATAATTATAACAACTTGTAGTTAAACAGAAGGTCCCGTGCATTTTTACAATAAAATTGTACTTTCAAATGTCACAAAAATATTTAAAAAAATCCAAGCTTTCAGATTTTTTGAATATTGTATGTATCATATTTGATACATTGCCAATGCTACATCACTTTAAAAGCAATGCTTTGTTTAGTAATAACTTAAAAGTATTCAATTAAATTAATTATAAAAAAATACAAATAAACACAATTTCGATATGCAAATTCAAACGTTTGAAATTTTAACATTAATAAGTAAAAGTTTAATTAATTCTCATTAAGTATTTTCCTCATGCATGATGCCATATTGGCTACAGTGCATTAAGAAGTTGGTTGTAAAATTAATCATATTTAAAAAAATATGAAAAAATAATTCAAGGTCAAAATTACCAAAACTGCTAACTAAAGTAATTTGTAATTTGACTAGGTTTTATTTCATTTTTAGGGTTCCGTAGCCAAATGGCAAAAAATGAACTTATAGATTCGTCATGTCTGTCTGTCTGTCTGTCTGTCCGTCCGTATGTCACAGCCACTTTTTTCCGAAACTATAAGAGCTATACTGTTGAAACTTGGTAAGTAGATGTACCTATTCTGTGAACCGCATTAAGATTGTCACACAAAAATCGAAAAAAAAACATTAAGTTTTAGCGGTTCCTTATACACAGAACTGAAACTCAAAAAAATTTTTTTCATCAAGCCCATACGTGTGGGTATCTATGGATAGGTCTTCAAAAAGGATATTAAGGTTTCTAAATATATTTTTTTTCTAAACTGTTACGGTGCTGTACTGTGTCAGTTTACGCGAGAGACACTTCCAAAATGGTAAAATGTGTGCCCCCCCCCCCTGTAACTTCTAAAATAAGATAATGATAAAACTAAAAAAAATATATGATGTACATTACCATGCAAACTTCCACCGAAAATTGGTTTGAACGAGATCTAGTAAGTAGTTTTTTTTAATACGTCATAAATCGTTAACCGCAATTTATTTTACGGAAACCTTCATGTGCGAGTCCGACTCGCACTTGGCCACTTTTTTACTTTAGTCAGTGCGCCTTATTGTGGACTCGCAACGCGGTTCATTTTCGGAAGCGGGACTTGTACTCAATCAATCTCATTTTAATTTTGGATGTTAAGTAGTAGTGTTGGCTTATTACTTAGATATGAACCAAGCATTATTCTCACAATAACAAGCATTTGCAACCATAATATCATATACTCGTATGCATGTAAGATAGCTATACCTTTTTGTTGAGGTGTTGGCATACTTAACTTCTTTGATGGATTAGCAAATAAATGTAAAAAAGAACGATATAATTATGTCCATCACATCGCATGCTAGTTTATAATATTTATGTTTTTAGTCCTCCGGATGTAAATATTTAACCAAAATACCAAATAACAGCTGCATAAAAATCATTCACCGTTTTCTTATAATATTTTTGACCAATTGTAACCAGATTATTAGACATTTGGATGCTTTCAATTTTATTTTAAATTTGTTTGCCTATTTCACTCTATAAATTTATACAAATTTAAATGTTCTATTAAGAAAAGTACGGTTGCATTTTTTTTTATTTCTTATGTATCACGGGTGATACAATGCCAAGAAAAGGGTTAACTACAAGTTATATACTTATAATTTACTTTAAAAACAAAGTTTAAACCGACTTTAATTCAGTACTTTGCCAAGCCACGTACATGAAAATTTCCACCTTTCCTTTCCAATTTAGCACATGAACTGCTTTCAAATGCAAATGCGTTGATTATTACAGAAAAAAACCTAAGTCGCTATATGTGGGCTGATAATATTTAAGGAGTTCATCTGTGAAATGAAATGAAATGAAAATACCGAAATCACTACATGCGTGCCTTTAAAATTTGCCCTCAATTTCCTTGGGGTTCCTTACTCTGTCAATCCTTTTTTCCCCAGAATCAAATTATCTCCATTGAATACCTTTACCTACCGATCAAAATCGGGTTAGTAGTAACTATATCTAAGAGTAGGTAGTACACAGTAAACAGACAGACACAGTTTTCGTGTTTACGGTACATACATATCCGGAACTCGAAATATGTTTTTAGTATGCCAGCTACGTCAACACCCCAGGTAGAGACGGTAAAAAGCACAAAAAGGCATTCGATTTAAATATATGTACACTCAAAAAGCTCAATTTGTCAACAGTCCTCCTCATCAGGCATGTCCAATATTTAAATAATACTACTATCAATACCTAATCTAAAAATAAATGATACATATTAGCCGGAAGATTTACGATTATTTACGAAGCTTTTCTAATCGGCGAAATAATCGACGCGTGGAGCAGTGTTGATTCGTGACACTGCGCGAACGCTCGCCTTGCGCGGTTGAGCTTGGGGTGAAGTGAACTAGTAACTTAACTGTTAAGTGGAAGTGCACCTTAAAGGTTGAAGTGATTGAATAAATTAAATTATTGAGGTTAAAATTAGTGACACATTTGGGATATTTTTCTGTGAGGGATGATCAGAAATCACTTTACGATAAGGTCGCCTAATTTTGCTTGGTGCGCTATTAAGTGCAAGTGCTCCTAATAAGGGTATATAAAGTTTTAAAATACTTCCAAAAATACAAGCGTTCCTTTTTAAAACGTTCTTAATATTACAACTATTGTTCGTAACTCGTTGCTTTTTGCAATACGTTACGTTATTATAGAATTATAGGTAGATTACTAAGTCCATCGAAATCAGTCAAACCGTTATTAATTTTAAACCAGAAATTAATAAGTATACTACCTAAACTTGATGAGCTTAAAGTCTCTTACATAAAGGTGTTCTTTTCTAGCCAACCCCATTTGTGTTATTTATTTATTTATATGGACAACCTATATCTTTTATAACACAAAAACTATTTGCATAAAGATGGACAGCCAATTAATTATTTGAAAAAAGGAGAGGAAAAATATCCATTTGTTGACATTAATCGAAGAGGTTATATATATATTGTATTTGGCATAGGCAATATGGCATTTAAAGGTCAAGTAAGAACCATAGCGAATTCGTATTAAAGTACATTTTCTACGGCACTGTTTGATCACAGCAAAAACTCCAAGATGACCAAGATGGATGTAGGTACGTAGGTATAATCCAAACGAACCACACGTTTTTGCGTAATGAGTAATTAAATCAATTTAAATAATTCAATGACCGTGAGTACAGTCGCCATCACATACATAGGTACACTATAGGTGTTCAAAAATATCGGCACACGCACCCTAATGCCTTGAAAATAGAGGTGTGTTCCGATGTTTGTGACGTGCTTGTTTGCTCCGATGTATGTGATGGCGACTGTACCTACCTACTAATACTAATGAAGCCACTCCACTGTGTGCCTAAAACATATTTACAAAAAAAAAACAATAGTAAATAATTAATTTAAAACACGTTCGACCTCATGGCTGGCAAATAAACACCAAAATAACTTAAAATTACACGTAATTTTACCTCTAAGGATATTAATATATGTACAGTCAAGTGTAAAAATATGAGTGCATTGCATATCTACAACTTACTCATAAATATGTCCGATGGCTCTTATGCCGGCGGATCTAGACACGCGGCAGCGTGTCAAGCCAAGTTCAAGCTAAGGAACTGGCTAGCCAGCGTCGTAATATTACACGAATGTAATAGCCAAGTAAAGTTTTAAGCATCAATTTATCCTAAGTTATCTGTTTTGTGTAAATAATTCGAGTGTTTTATTTTAGGATTATTAACTGAACTTGGCACCCGTTTAGATCTCAATTCTTTTGTCGGCGAAGTTGACAACCACGCATATTCTTAATATTGAACTTGGCTCCCATTTTCACAGTTATGTTTTTAGTGGGATTAAGGTTTTGGTACATATTTATGAGCGGATTAAATCGATACGTATTTTTGCACTTGACTGTACACATCGAAGCAAAAAAAGCCGTAGTCACGGTAATTACTGGTGCCACCTATTTCAATCATCTTATTGACGTACGGGAGATGGGCTTACCTATGGCCAAAATGGCGATGAGTTAAATTTTGCTAATATATAGCACAGTATAAATAATAGTAGAGGTAAGTACCTACTTTTTAAAGTTGATTGATATAAGTAGGGCAAATATGGGTGAATTGCAAAAAAATTGTACATAGTCAAGAGCCTTTAATCTACGCTTTAACTTTTTTCCATTGTGTAACGGCAATTACCCATACATTTTATGTGGGTAACTTTCGTTACACAATGGAAAAAAGTTAAAGCATAGATTAGATTAAGGCCCTTAATTATGTACAATTTTTTTGCAATCCACCCGTATACCATTGACAAGATTTGCAATTGGCCATGCTGTGATTTGAGACCCTGTCGAATACCGCTCTAAGTATGAATAACTTCTGCATAAATACGAAAAATTCAGTGTAGTACATCTCAAATCATGTCTTAGTCAGTTCTGCTGGTCGATTGCGTAACGTATCGTAAGTACGTAGATCTAAATGTGATTTTTTGTATGAGAAAAGGACAGTTGAGTTGTTGTCTCGAGTGAGCTCCTTTGAAAAATTACGCAATTACCCCTCAGGCCCCGTAGCATGGATCATATCACGCGATAAGTGATAGGATAGAGCTGCCGTCCCTGGCTGACACCGTTCGATAGAATGAGACGACGCGCTTATCCTATCACTTATCGCGTGATAACGCCATCCATGCTACGGGGCCTGGATACCTCGTGGATGGAGGAATCTCCAGTCGGAGATAACCACTGCAAAATTGATAATTGTTTGAGCTTTTCAGGTAACATGAGTGCATCTGAAAAGCTAGCACTATAGATTTTATCGTCACATTTACGGGCCCATATGTACTGAAATGAAACGTCACGTAAAAAATAACGATATAACACATCATGCTACTTACTAGGCCCGGTGTTATTTAACAGCTAGTGTTGTTATTCTACGAGTATCACTAGAGTTGGATACTGTTGCGATTGTTGGTTCAATAGTGACAATAATAATAAAATAAATGTTAAGTACAGTCTAGTGCAAAAATATGTACATATCGAAGTAAATGATCATCTCATAAATATACATGTATCGAAACTTTAATTCGTTGACATAATATCCATTGGGCATAGTTATAGGATGTAGTGATAGGTAGTTTTCCTTCTAACTTTATTATACTTAATCGTATTACCATCATTGCCGTGAATTTTCTCGCACCCAATTGTATCCTTTTAGCATGCAGAGTGATTTGACTCTATAAAAAAAGCGGCCAAGTGCGAGTCGGACTCCGTGAAATAAATTGCGGTTTACGATTTATGACGTATTAAAAAAAAACTGATTACTAGATCTCGTTCAAACCAATTTTCAGTGGAAGTTTACATAGTAATGTATATCATATATTTTTTTTAGTTTTATCATTCTCTTATTTTAGAAGTTACAGGGGGGGACGACACACATTTTACCACTTTGAAAGTGTCTCTCGCGCAAACTCTTCAGTTTAGAAAAAAATGATATTAGAAACCTCAATATCATTTTTGAATACCTATCCATAGATACCCCAACACGTATGGGTTTGATGAAAAAAATTTTTTTGAGTTTCAGTTCTGAGTATGGGGATCCCTAAAACTTAATGTTTTTTTTTCTATTTTTGTGTGAAAATCTTAATGCGGTTCACAGAATACATCTACTTATTAAATTTCAACAGTATAGCTCTTATAGTTTCGGAAAAAAGTGGCTGTGGCATACGGACGGACAGACAGACAGACGGACATGACGAATCTATGAGGGTTCCGTTTTTTGCCATTTGGCTACGGAACCCTAAAAATTGCGTTTTAAAGCATAATATTACTCAAATGGAACCCTGAATGGAAAATTGATTTTAAACCCACAATATTTTTGAACCAACTTACACCCTACACCGTTGGATTACCGAGGAAAAACAATAGGTACACTCTCACTTAAAGATTTTATTTTACGTCTTTACCACTTGGTCGGCCTGATTCATGTCAAAATAATGTTTACTAGTACGTAGTTAGAGTCACTGAGCCACAGGTAAACAGTCTGACATGGCTAAACTATAAGGATTCCCTGTTGACTACGGAATCCTAAAAACACTAAGGGCGTAGAACATCCTTGGTGTAACGAACCCACTTATTTCTGTACACCGCATTCTTAATTAAAGCTTAATGATACAAAAACACACTATAAAAAGCCTCATCAGAATCAGCTCAGCAATTAAACCAATGACAAAATATTTTTTGTTATATCGTACAGCCGATGGCAGAAGTGCTCTGTTACTGCAATTTATGTTCAATACATTTCAATAATAGTTTTGCAGATTCATATGTCATCATATGATACATGGTTAGCATACTCGTACATATAGATAGGAACCGCTGGGTTAAACCTATTGAACCGTTGTGATGACAAAAGGGATAAAGAGATTCCAGAAAAAGGTTATGCGTAGATAATTAAAAACATTTACTTTCATTTTCTAATAAATAATGGGTTGTATTATTTTCATGAATCAAAGGAATCCCTGAATCTGCACAATGGACCAACAGTTTATCTACACCTCGCTCAGCATCTTGCCTTAGTTACCAACAATTGAGTTCCTTTGACCCGGTTCCAAATTAAACATTTAAAAATTAAATAGTTCGTTTTGGTTCGACATTAATATTATAACGTGGACTCCCACCAATCCGGTTAGCAGCGAATACATTTATAAACGCTATATCGGTAATAGCTACCGATTATCATAACTGGACGCAGGTGGCAATCGTGACATCGCGGAACCACTTTACATTGTTACGCTACGTAATTCCTTGATAATAAGTGAGATTTTATAAGTATGACTGGATTAACATGTCTTGCGCATAAGCTTTACCCTTAGATGCATACAGTATCAAAAATTATTCAACTGAAGTGTCACAAGTAGTAATAACAATAACATTAATGTCAATTTAACGTAGTTTTAATTTAATTTAGTTTATGTTAATAATCATCTAGTATTTACTATAGAAAATAAATATATACTTTAATGTCAATTTTATTATAGACTTTGACAAACTTGACACGTAGTCTCAAATGTGATGTGGATTGAATTGTGCATCAGCCATTCTAGAAGCAAAGTGAAGTTCAAGTAAGGTCAGTGCGGCCAATTCCGTCTGCGGGGTATTTCCGTACAACGGCTTTTGCGGCAATTCTAACCACAATACGCACTAGCCGACTTGATCGATAAAGCAGCAACTGTATTTGCTACCAACATTCAAAAACAGATGGCGCTATGTAGGCAGCACATGCAATAAAATAGCCTTGAAAGTTTCGTTGAGCTCCGAAGTCAAAACACGAGTTCGGAGCGTTGGTCAAAACCGTCATAGCCGGAATATCCCATTTCATATATTGCCAACCTTTTTTAAATTTACGAAACTATGTGTCGATTATATTTTCTAAAAATGCAGAGGTGATCGAGATCTAAGTATCAAAATTCTGTACTTTTATTCTAGAATTGTAAGCTGATTCGACTTGTAAAGGCAAAATTGCACCACCATGTCGCACAGGTCGTTGTTTTAATTAAAAAGTAGACTTGATTTTAAACTTAAAAGGTTTATTACTTCTGATTTTCAAAATAGGCCGGAATAGCCCCAAAAAAATTTATTTGGCCATAAAATTCAAAATAAACCTTAAATTAACTCCGCTTAGGTTTAGATTCGATCAAAAGTACATTTGCTTACAAAACGTACAGATTTGTAATACGTCCAGGTACACGAAAAGTAACTGCTAGACGGAAAAGCTCCAAAACCTAGGGAAAATCCGTTTGCTGACATGTTTTAAAAAAAAAACATATTTAATTAACCTGAAGTATTAGCTATTTTACACAAATACCCTCAAAAAGTTAAATAAATGCTTAACCTGTTATAAGCATCAAGTTTATTAAAAAGTGAATAATAAACATAGTTATGGCCAACCAAATTGAACTTTTACAAAAATACGACGGTTTTGCCCTCATTGACCTTATGGTCAACCAATTTGATTTCTGGGCCACTCCGTACCTTGTCACAGTGACAATTATATTTTCACTGTAACAAGGTCCGAAGTGGCCCAGAAATCAAATTGGTTGACTGTATACTAGTACTATCGATATTGTTAGTAGGTAGGTTACTCTAGAGCAAACAACCGGGTATAAACACTTTTTTTTTATTGATTTTCATAGTGTACCTGTTTTGTTGTTCTTGAATGTATTAACGAAATTTGGCAAGTAAGTACCTACACACGCAGCGTAAGACAATTTAGAGGTTCGTGTCCAGTCCAGTCGATTCTATATACCCACGACCCTACGAGTATTAGGATCTTCTGGAATTTATATATTTTGGAAAATGTCTTCCCCGTCCTAAAGCTGAGCCCGGTGGAGTCATTACTTATATAATAAAAAAAAAACAAAAATAAAAACTAAAGTCTTTATTTACATACATTAGTTGGTTTCACATTACGGTGGTTCGATTGCCATACAAAACGTTATTTGACATTCGCAGGCTAACGGCGTGATATTTTAAGAAACTTATGTAACAAACTTTCATAAATTGGCTTTCCATTTGCGCGAAATACTTACCCCCTTTCCTAGAATAAACTTGCATAAACTAGAATAATTTGAGAAAAATTGTTTTCTCAAAATATCACGTCCCAAACCAATTTATGAAAGTTTGTTACATACCTAAGTTTCTAAAAATATCATGCCGTTAGCCTGCGAATGTCAAATAACGTTTTGAATGGCTATCGAACCACCTTAATCTACATTTCCACTACTTCGCACTTTTTTTAGGGTTCCGTACCAAAAAGATAAAAAAGGAACCCTTATGCTGCGACACTGTCCGTCTGTCCGTCTGTCCGTCCGTCCGTCTGTCACAACGTTAAATATCTCAGGAACTACTTAAGCTATCAATTTGAAATTTGAAACAACTGTTAAAAGGGTTAAGACACGTGTATGGAAAATGAAAAAAAATAATATACTCTTTTATTTTCTGTTTAAATGACGAATATGAGGGGGGTTAAAAAATCAAAGTCTAGTAAATAGATCAAGTGGGGTATCATAGGAAAGGGCTTCATTTGCACTTTCTAAAACCGTTTTTTTTTAAAACGTTCCGAAACGCACTACCGGAGTATGTCATTGACAAGTTCGAGTATGAAGACTATTATTTTAATATATTTAAGTTTAACAATTCAAATATACACAAAGACTTACAGCTAAAATATGTACATATTTACAAATTTCCTATAAAGTATAGTCCCCCAGGTCGGCGCTCTGCGGTAGGGTGCCCATAAGGCTGGCTATGTTTCCTCGCTGAATGACGATGCCAATTCTTTGACCGAGAAACAAGCCAGCCCCATGGTCAGCAGTGTGCTCGAAGAGACGTTTTTTTAAAACCCGGTATAGATCTTAGGCGTCTAGACCCCACGGCCCAAGGGTCTCTACTCCGAAAGCCGCTAACACATGGTTGCTTGCAAGGCCCGTGTATTTGCGGCGTTTGGCAGCCTCTGCCGATGCTGCCGCTGCGCCCGCCCTCTGCGAAGTGGTGGGTAAGTGGGACGGAGCCAATGTGTCCACGCAGGTGGCGTCCCAGACTAGGAGTAAATTTAATATTGTGGTTCCAAAGTTCATCTAAGTACGTTAAAGGCACGTGTTTTTGTGCATTTAAATCTAAAAATTACTAACCTCCTAACTCCCTTGATTTCGTGAATTTCAAACAGTTATACAGCTGAAAATCAGTGAGCAAAGTGTCTGCCACATTTTTTTTGAATCCACGGAGTTATAGTGAATCGAATGGGCGCAATAAGAACCGCGTGCAAATGACTTAATAGAGCTTTTTTAACATTTTTACAACTCTGTCCCATGATAATGCAGAGTCCTGAATGTCTGCCTCTTCGATTTTCTTCGTTTCCAAGATGATTGTGACCATGAACTCCAGAGGCATACATGTGCAAATGATTTAATACCCCGATTTTTTTAAGCAACTTCAATCCGCTGTAACGCGAAAACGCAGCGACATAGGACCTTAATTGATTGGACCAAATCAATTCGTAATGATTTAAACTGCAATCCACCTCGACGTGAAACGTGTGCAAATCATATACCGAAATGCTCGCCAGCTCCCTAACTACAACGGCAAGGTTCTATGATGGCCTAGGAATCAAATTGGTTGACTGTACTCAATTCTGGAGATTTTCGCGTAAATTACGTAACCTATAAAATATGGCCTAAACCAAATTAAAGCTTACTAAACTTGAACACAACTATGAGAACAAATAAGTTCGCCATTCTTAAATGCTCCTAAAATAAATCGTCTCAATTATAAGTATTTTACCTCGTTACAGCCTATAAACTGCATGCAGGTATAATAGAGGCATGTCAAATAATTTTCAGCAGCGCAGTCTATTTGATTGTGTACAAGTTGTACAACAAATAAATAAATAAAAACTTCTGTTGCTGACAGTACAACGTACCTTCTCGATGATCGTAGTTTTTCAAGTTATCGTTTAATCGTCAAAAGCTCTCGAAGCACAATGTTGAGAGTTTGCTGCCATTAAAAACAAGCTTTGCAATAAAAAGTGAAACTGTTGGCTTGATTAGATTTATTCGTTCAATTGAGACTTTCACCTGGTTACGTTAATTGACTGATTTATCGCCATTACTTTATCGCTATTAGATTTTAGCATTCCTCTGTGTTTACATTAACTAACAGGTAGATTTAACAAGCATTTTCGTTTTAAAAGCGTAGAGGAAGCATCGGGCTCGTAACATCTGTAGGAAGATGGTGGTTAATGGGCATTTTCAATCATTCGTGTACCCAATTAGCGTGAGCTGTTAAATAAAAATTAAGTCAGAAGGATGTGAGAATGAACTTGTTTCACATTTAAATAACGTGTATATGCATATCATTTATAAATTGAGAAAAAAAGGTAATTTTTATACAAATTAAATACTTAACTGTCGTCACAAAACGGACACTGAGTTAATTTTTGTTTAATAACTCACGCTAATTGGGTAACACGAATTATTGAAAATTCCCCAATAGATGTAGGTAGGTACGGTCCACTTAGAAGTTACCAAGCTGTACATGATATTCATGCGGTCGTGAGAATGCCCTGTAGCTCTAGTATAAGTTTTATCGATACAATACATTTTCGAACGCGTTTGCGTTTAGTTTCAATTTGTATGGCAACGCGAACAGCGCCTCTGGTGGTAACTATTAGCGACGTTCGCGTTGCCATAAAAATTGAAACTAAACGTAAACGCGGTCGAAAACGTACAGGTATGTATAGATAAAACTTATACTTATACTACTGTATTGACGGCAAGGGACTTGCATTTGATCCTTATGGTCGCAACACACTTGGCGGTGTTTGCCCAAATATTCGTGTTGCATCTTTTCCCTTCCTACGGCAAATGAAAGAGAGGCAACGACGCAACGCGAACACGAACCCCCAAGTGTGGTGCGACCATGAGATACGCTGTCATCCGAGCGTATCCTTATATAAGTTGGTACCAGATAGGTGGGCCATATCTGTATGCATGCGACAGATGTACCCGGCCCATTCCCACCAGGGGGCCGATTTTTGACTTTCGAGCGCTCGAAAATTAAATAAAAGTAAATACAATTGTAGTGATAAAATCGCAGGCACTTACTTTCTACCGATATAATTAAATACGAGTGGTCAATGCCACTCGTTTTAAAAATTTCTATCGCTATTTCAAAATAGCATTTCATAATTTTTGACTGTTTTCGAGTGAAAAAGTCGAGCGCTCGAAAGTCAAAAATCGGTCCCCTGAGCCTGGGCACATATATCGCATGCAATGGTAAAAAACACACACGTCTTCAATTAACATGCAACAAGTTTATCTGTGAAAACGACAGACCTATTCCCTAGTAGTTTCGGCTAAACTCCCCGCTCTCACACACTTCTTTAGTAATAACAATAACCTCCTAGGGAAGCCTTATAGGCTACCCATATCCCTAAGCATATTTGGTGCTGGCTGTGTTGCAAGCCAATCAAAGCCAAGAAAAAAAAAACTTACTTCCGAGCAGTCGATACACACCCGACCGCGCCATCGCGGGCTTTGTTATCACACCTATGTGTATCTAATACTAGCTTTTGCCCGCGGCCTCGCGCGCGTAGTAAGTGTCATTTTAGCAATAACTGTTGTTACGCCGGCAGTAGCCTACTACTACCTACTTACTTCCCCTATGAATAACCCTTCGATGAATGCATTCATCAACTCAAACTTGTGGCCCGGACATTACTATAATACGTTAATTTGTTAAAAACCACTTACGTATTTACCTACATATAAAGCGGCAATTACACTTCGTCGTTCACCTAATGCGGTCGCCGAATTCATTTTAAACCACGTAGGCCAACAAACGACATCTTTACACTAGTCTGTCCGCCAATGTCAGTTTGTTGGCAGCTGTCGATCGCCGAATCCGGCTGACTAACGTGTCATTTACATTTTTGCGGTGTAATTGCCACTTAAGTCTATTACACGTCTTCTGTGTAAAAATTACACTGATTACCTGTATCATTAATTTGCAATTTTTTTTCTTCATTATATATGAATTATTTTGCCATTATTTATAAGAAACATCTATAAACTTTTCCATATCACGATCTAACCGCAATTTCATTTCCTTCAAACAATCAACCAATAATTTATTTGAAAACATTGATATAATATAAGTTTTACAGAATATTTACATCGTATTACTTTACTACCTATGCCTTGTCATTAGGCATACAAATATTTCAGGTCAAGACGAAGTATGCTTCGAATTTATTACTATTTTATTACAGCTAGGTTAATAAATAGGTATTTGTAATACTTTCTATAATATATTTTGCATGCTCACTAATTATTTTGTATATGTTTAAGGTGGTTCGATTGCCATACTCCCAAAATATCACGTCCCAAACCAATTTCTCAAATTAATCTAGTTTATGCAAGTTTAATCTAGGAAAGGAGGAATTTGAAAATTTGTTACATACGTTTCTTAAAATATGACGCCGTTAGCCTGCGAATGTCAAATAACGTTTTGTATGGCAATCGAACCACCTTAAGAATTAAGAGATAAGCGCCTTAAGAGGGCGCTCGTTTTTTGGTCAGGAATAAGCGAGAATGACGGATTTTTGACGTTGTAATTCTAAGAAACGGAGAGCTTTTTCTAGATCCTGATTACTTCTTTGCATAGGTAAACTCCTCATATTGGTCCTAGCCGCCTCCAATTTACGAAGAACTGAATACTTTAACCGAAAATACCCGATTACCGACAGTAGTTTTCTGAAGAGAACGCAGAGTCATAAGTTTGAGCCCCTAATACTCCATGATGTTATATGAGAACCTACTTGTTTTTTTCTATTTTCACTAGCGTAATATGTTGCCATTGCGCCTAGCCGCCTCGAATTTTCCTTATTCTGCACGTATATATATGTAAACTGTTCTCAATTACACCATATTTGTCAACAAAATCGTACTGAAAACTCAAGGATTTTCTCATTATTGTTGAATAATTTTTGTATTGAATCTTACACAACATTAAAGTTCATGCTTGTACCAACAAGATCCAGTCCAAAAAATATAACTTTTGTCAAAATTTATATTTATAAATAATTATTCAAAACTAGTATAAATTTACCGTCGCGTGGGAATATATCTCAGTACCGGCTGAATAGCCCTCCGAGACAGACGTGTAGTGTGTTTATTTGTGGCTATTCACGAAGCTAACCGGCCACTCTTCAGATAAAATAATATTATTTTGATCTCCGACTAGGCATAGTTGTTACCAACCTCGGGGTCAAACTATACTGGGGATACATTCGTGATGCTAATCGAGACAAGTTATGAATTGCATAGCTGCCATATATGACGTAGTGTAGCGAAAAGGCTCAAACCCACCGGATACGTAACATTTAAAATTGAACCTTCTACCTAAAACAAAAGTCATACATTTCAATGGTGATGTCTTGTGGGTTGGATCCTTTTGTCTAAACTACTCGTTCTATAGTCAATTATTATTGTACGAGTGATCGTGATACTTGATAGATTTAATTTATTTACTTGTTATTATCAGTCCACCTTGTTAGTATGTATGTATGTATGGGAGTTTGGGTGAAATCTTCAAATTAGGTACAATTGCGTATCTTCGGTGACATAATATCATAGAGCTGGTCTGATGATGGAGTCGGAAGGTGGCCATAGCAACTCCTAAACTCAACAAGATAAAGCCATCGAATTTGGGCTCATTTATTTGGTCATGGTACGGCAAGACTTTGGTGCTGGATGATTTCCAGAGTCTGATGATGGAGCTATAAGGTGGTCATGGAACTCCTAAACTAAACTAGATAAACCCATCTAGTTTGAGCTCATCTGTTTTGTCTTGGTAAACACTTTGGTGATGGATGATTTCCAGGATCTGATGATGGAAGGTGGTCATGGGAACTCCTTAACTAAAATAGATAGACCTATCTTGTTTGGGTTTGTGTGATTTGTCTGTACAAGTACCCACGAACCAGCGACATAATATGCAGGGTTATTGAAAATAACAAGATGAATAAAAAACTTTTTAAAAAACAAGCTTATATGGCGTTTGTTAAGTACAGCACGATCCTACCTTGCATTTAGTAATTATTTTCGTTTATATATAATAATAACACACACCGGGGGTTTACACTGGAAAGGAAGATTTTTACGTGGTTTTATTACATTTCCGAGTCATCATCATCATCATCATCATATCAGCCAAAAGACGTTCACTGCTGGACATACGCCTCCCCCAAAGAGTGCCAAAATGGCCGGTCCTGCGCCACCCTCATCCAGCGCAAGCCCAACCTTTACCATGTCATCAGTCCATCTTGCGGGGGGCCTACCCACGCTGTGCCTTCCGGTACGTGGTTGCCACTCGAGAACCTTTCCGCCCCAACGGCCATCGGTTCTACGTGCAATGTGCCCCGCCCACTGCCACTTAAGTTAAGCAATTCGGAGGGCTTTATCAGTTACCTTGGTTCTGCTGCAGATAGCCTCATTTCTGATGCGATCGCGCAGAGAAACTCCCAGCATAGCATAGCATAGGCTCAAAGTCACTCAAAGGGCAATGGAGAGCCATTGCCCTTTGAGTGACTTTGAGCCTTCTTATGAGGCCTTTAGTAAGCGACCACGTTTCCGTGCCATATGTCATCACTGGCAACACACACTGGTCAAAGACTCTCGTCTTGACGTCACTGCGGAATATTGGACGAAAAGATGTGCCGTAGCTTCCCGAATGCTGCCCAGCCGAGTCGGATTCGACGATTGACCTTCCCTTCGACATTTCCGAGTATCACTCTTTATTTCGAAATAAATGTTTAAAAAACCGGCCAAGTGCGAGTCAGACTCGCGCACGAAGGGTACCGTACCATTATCTATATCTTTAAACGGCAAAAAATCTGTTGTATAGGAACCCCCTGTAGCCTAGTTAGTAACTTGGTAGTGACTCTGCCTACGAAGCTGGAGGTCCCGGGTTTGAATCCCGGTAAGGGCATTTATTTGTGTGATGAGCACAAATATTTGTTCCTGAGTCATGGATGCTTTCTATGTATTTAAGTATTTATTTATCTATGTAAGTATGTTTATCGTTGTCTAGTACCCATAGTACAAGCTTTGCTTAGTTTGGGGCAAGGTCGATTTGTGTAAGATTGTAAAAGAAAAAGAAACAGATAAAAACTAAAATAAAAATAAAATTATGTATTCTGTTTTTTAGTATTTTTTGTTATAAATAGCGACAACAGAAATACATCACATTTCAAATCTCTATCTATCACGGTTCATGAGATACAGCCTGGTGACAGACGGACAGCGGAGTCTTAGTAATAGGGTCCCGTTTTACTCTTTGAGCACGGAATCCTAAAAAGTGACATAGGTTTTAGGCTCAGAACATAAAAAAAGGGAGAAGTGCCGTACTGCTTAATTTCAACCAAAACCGATGTCCCCAGTTTTCTCCCACCGCAGCGCCCACAGGCACACACATTGAACCGTGTAAAAACAAAGACTCGGGCGTTGCCAGTGAGTCTACGGCAACATGCAAACAAGGGCTGTGATTGGCTTAAACGCACTACACTAGGGGGGCGACAAACGTTAAAATTATGTTTTATCGACATTGATATTAAAATTAATATTATGTTAAGATATTGATGGGTAACAACTTCAACGACATGGTAAGTTTATGTGGTGGTATTTAAACTTCTAGCTACAAGTTTAAATAACACGGGTTGTTAACTTACCATAAATCGCAAAAGTAAAAAATATTGACGAATACCTACAGAGTAACATAAACGGCTTTTTATAAGTTCGTGTTCACATACATTTAAAACTCTGGTCACATCGATATTTTTGACCTGTAGGTACCAGGCCGATCCGACTCGCATTTTGGTGCGAAATAATATGTCCATTACTCATATTACGAGATTTAAGGCTAAGGGCGAGTATCCACCAAAGATGTGCGAAGATGTGTTACCATACATTTTACACCTAGGTTTCAAGCAAGCGAGGTATCAAATATTCGAAAAGTGTACGGCTCTTATTAAGTGGTTGGAAACATTTTTCTTGAAAATGTTACGAACACATTAACTCTTCTCTGTACAGGAAACCAGTTAGGACCTCTGCCAGTAGCATCTATCCATTTTTTTAGTACCTACTCGGATTCTTTGGAAAACTGTAATAAGAAACCGAGATTTCTTCTTCAATTATCACATTTCAAATGAAAGTAAAAAAATACTCATTTAAAATAAATTATTGGTAATAAAATCACGTTTTAAGTTGTTCTGGAGCCATTTGCAACTAAATTATATACTTGTATATACAATTTTAATATGTCTATTTACCGTTCATACTGCAACTTAGTGAAAATCTTATTAGTAGGTACCGTAAACATTTTGTGCCTTTTAATCTTATTAGTATGTTATTAGTTACCTTTAAGATAGGCACCCAACCAAAACACGTAATGAAATAAAATAAAACAGCGAAAGTAGTCGAAATAAAATAACTAGTATGATATCGTACTTCTATTTTATCGATTACGCGTAAATTGTAACTGCACTTTGGCACCGCTCTAGTTTGCGACGCCAAGCAGCGGCCGTACCACTAAAAAATTCAAGCATCGTCCATATCCATAGTGGTTTAATACATTGCGCCGTGGTTTACTGTATTGAACGTTCAATGTACAACGCAAAGAACAAAAATATGCTTTTTCGTTCGATATGTTAGTTCGATCCCGAGAAATGATGCGGCGTTGCGTTTATTTGTTAAAATATTAGTTTTTACTGACTTAAGTGAAAATACTAATACTAACATGTGGTGCGTGACTCCACCATTCATGTAGGTTTTAGTTTCATTCCTATTTTTGCATGTAACCACGCTACGTTTCGGCATTTTGAGTAAACGTGGAAGAACATTTCAGATTCACGGCGAATTGCGACTAACATGCGGTGGGCAGTGACATGCCCATTTGGCCATGTCGCACCGACACGCGCCAAGCCCCCGTTTCATATCTTTTCCTTTTTATGATCTGAGGTTTTAGGCTTTTGAATAAAGTCACGCATTAATTAATTGTATTCTAGATAAAAAGCTGTGTTTGTATAATTTATAATTTTCAGTTCCTTTGGTAAGTAACGGACATTAGCAATTTCTATGAAGGGCAGTTTTTTTTACTGTCCATAACAAAAAAAAAATTCTTCAAGAAATGAATACGTAAGTACCCAGTTATTTCCTAGTGGTGGGTCTACTGGTATAATTTCATTACATAACTATATATAAATAAGACTCAGATAACATGCAAACTATTAATATCCGTAAAACAAATTATTATTCTTATTACTGACAACTTTAAAACTCGTTAGTTTATTTTATACTAATTAAACGAAACTAAATATTATAAGTACTTTGTCATATCATAGTATTTTAATACAAATAGAAAACCTGTGCTCAAAAATCAAATACTTACTTTATTCAAGTTATCTAACTTTGCTAACATGATGTTCTAGAACATCATGTTAGCGAAGTAATACTTACCATTTTTTAGTGCAAGTATCAATATCGGTCACGGAGTTAATTCAAACGGTGCGCTATACAGCTATTTGCATCGGCAAGCTCCGCGGTTAGTTCTATCCCGATCGCACTTACATATAGCTAGAAAGGGACGGCACCCGCGGCTGGTGCGATCGCGCTGTGCATGTGGGTGTTAGGTACGTTTGTGTGGGTGGTAGTAGTATTTACACACACAAACGCACTACGCGTGTCAAAATACCGAATTCTGAGCGAGCGCTTTTTTGTAGAGCACTCTTAAGCTGTTGCAAATGAATACATTTTAGTTTTAAGGTGTATAATGAAATTAAAGATAAAAAATGTAAACAAATGTGTTGCCACTGCAATAAAATCAGTCCCAAGAAGTGGA
The DNA here is from genome assembly GCA_963854355.1 of Epinotia brunnichana. NCBI lineage: Eukaryota > Metazoa > Arthropoda > Insecta > Lepidoptera > Tortricidae > Epinotia > Epinotia brunnichana. Next base: position 40,794,699 of record OY977937.1, on the reverse strand, counting down.
AACTAAAAATTCGTTAAATACGCGAGATAAAAAATAATGCGACTATTTTATACGTAAAACAATGCCTGGAAAATATTCGTAAATATTTAAATTAGCAAAATGAAAACGTAATTATTTTATATTCATAAATATGTGCAGTTTATATTTACGCCACTGGCAATGGTTAGGAATTGTAAACCTTTGGTTCGTAATTTAATTAATATACCTGGATATTCCTATTCCTTATTCTTAATGTTCGAAGAAGGTTTAAAATTGGTAACGCCTCAAAGATGGAGTGATTGTGTGGCTCATGTAATAAAAGTAGAGGATAACTTGTGCCAACTTGACCACCTAATAGACAATGTAACAGAGACATTAATAATAAATGTAACTGAGGAGGATTCGACATCTTCCTCAGAAAGCGAGAGTGGAAGTGAATAAATAAAAATTTAAAAATCTAGTGTTATTTTTCTTTGTGTTTTCCTGTCCTAATAAGACTTATAATAATGGCACGTCTTGCTTCCGTTGCTTGGTGTGGTTCTAGTGGCTGCAGGCAATAGGCTTTTGGTGTATGTCGTACCCGGACTATCGTCATCTACTAAGTACCTATTCATACCAACCTACGACATTAAAGTGATCAAAGTAAAATATAAGATTGTTTTAAAAGTAGTGACGATATATTTATTAGTTAAAACCAAAACCTGGTTGATTGCCCCTGAGACGTCACTTCGACGTTGACAGTTCTTTGTTTACATTTTTTATCTTTAATTTCATTATCCACTTTAGTTAATATTGTATTGCCCTACAGGGTTTCATAGCTGAACATATATAATGTATCTTGTATTTACCTATGAAAGCAATAAAGATACTAATTACTACTACCCTTAAGATATACATTGAAAATATATATCGTATTCCACGCATTTTACACTAAACGATAAAAATTATATTATATCCTTATTAACGCTTTCAGAAGTCGCCGAAGGTACTCAGCATGTTTGACTACCTATATATTAATTATAATTAACAACTTAGAAAAGTTGAAAAACCCCGATATTTTCATTTCAAAGTTCAATATCTCAAAAACGGCTGAACCGATTTTGTTGAAACGTAGCTAAGAACCATTTCGATCACATCAGCTTTTGGATTAAAATACCGCATTCAAATCGGTTCATTCGTTTAGGAGCTACGATGCCACAGACAGACACACAGACACGTCAAACTTATAACACAACTCTTTTTGCGTCGGGGGTTAACAAAGTTTTTAAATGAATATCTTCTCGGTACAATTCCTATTTCACCCCTTTAGGGGGCAAGTTTAAAAAATATATATTTCTGAATAGATCTGCATATTATAAAAGAAACCTGCTGTTCTGTTCATCTTTCTAGCCACAGTTTATCATTAAAAATCACACTTATATAATGATGTGAACTTTCAACCTCCATCTTAACCCCTTCAAGGGATGAATTAGAAATAATGCCCTTATCAATGTTTTTGACTGTACATTAGGAGCTTCTGACCGAAGTTTTAAACGTCTAACTTTAAAAACGAGATTTTTTCCATACAAACTTTCATCTCTTTTTTAACCCCCTTAGGGGATGAATTTTTATAACAACGCTAAATCATTTGTTTTGCTTTTCAGTAAGAAACCTTTATATAAAGATTCAATTATAAGTATAACTTTCCAAATTAACGATTTCCATACAACGACTGAACCCCTATTTCACCCCTCTTAAGGGATTGAATTTCAAAAACCCTTTCTTAGCGTGTACTGTAGGTACTGTAAAGAATATATGTTCCAAACATTAGGTACTTATGTGAACTTTCAACCCCCTTCTTAACTCCTACAAGGGATGAATTAGAAAAAATGCCCTTATTTTGACTGTACATTAGGAGTTTAAGAGCTTGTGACCGAAGTTTTAAACGACATGTTTCCCATACAAACTTTCAACTCTTTTGTAACCCTCTTAAGGAATATTTTTTTATAACGACGCTAAATTATTTGTTTTGCTTTTTAGTAGGAAACCTTCATACAAAGATTCAAGTCTATAACTCTCCAATGAACGATTTCCATACAACGGTTCAACCTCGAAAAATCCTTTCTTAATTTAGTACACGTCCACGTACTGTAAAGAATATACATAGATGTTCTAAATTTCATGCTTATATCTTTAGCGTTTTAGGCTGTGCGCTGTCTGTCAAACGACCAGTAATGAAAAATTTGTATAAATATAGATTAGAGCAAGTTCATACAAATATTACTTACATAACGGCCTCCGTAGCCCAGTGGGGTTTATTTGTGTCATGTCCATGGTCAGGGCATTTATTTGTGTATTTATCACGAATATTTGTTCCTGAGTTATGGATGTTATATATGTATACATATAAGTATCTATATGTATGTATCTATTACATATATCATCGCCTAGTACCCACAACACAAGCCTTACTGAGCTTACCGTGGGCCTAAGTTGATTTGTGTAAGATTGTCCCGTAATATTTATTAATATTTATTTATTTTATTATTACTCGGAAAATAGAACACACTCCTATTCTATAAAATCGCACTAAACACTTGTCAAAGTATACAGCCATAATACATTTAATATTATAGTATTTTATGCAACTGTTGTATAAGAAGGGTCTTAAAAGGCGATGGCGTGGGTTGCGATGCGAGCCTTGGCGAGCACTGCAATTAAAGGCGCCACGAGCGTTTTTAGACCAGTTGTACACCGTTGCATACAATACTTTTTCTACGATAAATTTTAAATAAATAGCAGACTACAAAATCGTTAGCCTTTTCAGGCAGCAAGTTTTCTATTCGTACTTTTGCTACTCACGCAATTTCTTCAGGAGTGCAGTTATTAATTTCTTCGACCATTTTAAAAGGAACGTACACTTTTGTCTTCACAAACACGAATCAAATCTTAATAGTCTAGGACTACCTAATAGTTTATCATCTTTCATCTTTTCATTTTGAACTGTGTATATTTTGGTGGGAAATCGGAAATGTGACACTTGACAGCTCTTGGTTTGTTTTGTTTTTAATTTGTTTGCACTTGCCATCCGAACCAAACCGAATCCGGACTCGGACTGAATTTGAACTGTTTATATTCATAAATAATACCAAGAATTTATAAAACATGTAATTTAACACACAATAGATGATGATTTATTATTATTGTAGTAAATAATTTATAATATACAAATGTTAAATCGTAAATAAATACTTTTATTTCGAAATATTTGTTTATGAAGTTGGCACCACTGCAATATAGCGGCCGATTAAAAAAAAAGTTAAACAGTGCTTTTATGAAAAATGTATGAACCAAAAAAGCACGCTAAACAGTGCGTTTTTGGGCCATAGAGCATAGAGTTTTGCGACGACTTATTAGTGGTGTCATTGTATTTGAGCTACAGCCTATATAAATGACAGATAACGGTACAGGAGTAGAAAAACATATTTACGTAATAGGTTTAGGCAAGGTGCAGTTAGTTTATGATGTTTATTAACATATGCACGAAACGTAGGATACGATTACATTTATCACGCCTATTGCTTGGGTTTTCTCAAAACTGGATTTCAATGCAACCGATTAAGATACTTACTCGTACATGGTCGTATTTTTTGGTAAAATCCATACTGTTACATTGTATACATCTATACTCTATAAATACTCTATTCCAAATAACATTAGATAAATCATGCATTAACCAAGGAAAATCTATTTGAAACGCAAAAACTTAAAATTCTAATATCATGTCATCCATAATACTAATATTATAAATGCGAAAGTGTGTCTCTCTGTCTGTCACCTCTTCACGCTTAAATCGCCGATCCGATAGATAAAATTTAGTATAAGTAGAGATATTTTGAGTCCCGGGGAAGGACATAGGATAGTTTTCATCCCAGAAATCATCTCCTAAGGGGATGAAATAGGGGTGAAAATTTGTATGGAGCTACGACATAAACGTGTTCCACGCGGACGGAGTCGCGGACAGAAGCCTGTTCCATATAAATTAAGGCGTTGTCAACACCAAAAACGCGCACACTGTCTATCTGTATAGGAGTACCTAAACGAGAGCGAGTGTTACTTGGGCGGCCAGGTTTTAGAAGAAAATAATGAATAAATATTAATATAAAAAAAAGTGTGGATTATTTCTGAAATATGGCTCGTCGGTTTAGGTATGAATATGTGGACTTCATGTTATTAATTGCAGACCCATACGTCGAAAAAATAAGGACATAGAATCGTTTAAATAAGGACATTAGAATCGTGAAATATGATGAATAATATCAATTTAACAAATTAAATAGGTCTTGTCATCCTCTTAATTTAATGATCTTAACATTCTTAACAAATATCTTGTCATGTACCTAATTACTTGTACTATTATCTATTCTGTGGTAATACCTAATTATGATTAGATACGCTTTGTGATAGCTTTATTGTTTATCAGGGAAACAGTAGGTGAACTGAATGTATATTACCTACCTACTATATAGTTAGTCTGAACTCTGGTTGTTAAGTCATTAATGGCTTTAGCAGTAAAAACAGGATATAGGAAACTTTGCGATACATCAAATTATTTTGAACTTTAAATAGGTACCTACCTAATAATAATAAAGGTTATAAGTACATAAATATGTTTTGTAAAGCATCTTTGTGTAAGTATAAAGAAGATAATTAAACATCTACTTAACAAGCGAAAGTTAGGCGACCTAATGTCTAATGAGGGATTTTTTTTCAAAAGCCCAGCAAGTGGAATATGTGGTTCAGTTTAAAATTATACTCTACACTATTTCTATGCAATCTACGTTACGTTTATTCAGTATTTTATCTTTGTGATAGATAGACAGATGAACATTTACACGCAAAAACATGGTTAAACACTTTTGATGCCCGAAAAATCTCAGCACCGAATACTTAGAACTTCAAATGTTAATCATATAAAAAATAAAAAGGTTAAACCGGCAGACAGTGATGTAAAGTGACTCATACAAAAATGATAATAATAAACCAATAATAAACAAAAAAAACATGGCGTCTAACGGCAATACAGCAAACAACACTAAAAACCCAGACGCAGAAAAAACGCCAGAAAAAATAACCATATCCATAGATAAAACCGATGGCGCGAAAACAGAGATCAATGGAATTAAACCTTTAGAAGTGAAGATACAAAATGGCGACGGCAAAGGGGATTCGAAGGACTTGCTGGAAGTACCACGGAGTGGACATCGTATGTCTTTTATGGAAGAGGAGAGTGCGAAAGAGAGAATGCGACTGTCACTCCTGAAACAGTGTTCCGGAATCCTGAGGCAAGGAGACCAGAAGTACAATAAGGAGTCCCTGCACAAGGCTTTTCAAGATGAGGTATGTGTACTTTAAGACGTTTCTTTATAACATATTGATAGAAAGTAGTAGGGAAATAAGAAACTAGTTTTTTCGATTCAGTTGATGGCGAATAATTTACTTTAATAACAAAGTTTTAACCGACTTCAAATCAGTAGCCAAATTGCTTCAAGTTTGCCTATAAAATTTAAAGAAGGGCCAATCAACTTTGGGACCCACAGTATTTTGTCCGGTAACGCAAGATACAGAACTGTCATGTTTGTTAAAGAATCTGCTATAAAAGTATAAACCAGGTACCCAATTGTGTATAACGATGGTTTACACCAGCAGTTACGATATGCCACAGATTTTAATTGGATTGATAGACACAGGTTTGAAATAGATTGATTTGAAAGTTTGTAAAAAGTAACACAGGAGACAGAAAAAGTGTGGGTGAAAAAGTTGACTGACCCAGAACTGGATTTTGCTGACAACGGGACCAATCTGGAAGAATATGCTTTCAAACACAGAAAAAAAATTCAAATCTGTTCATAAATTACCGAAATTACAGACGAATTAAGTACCTCCTCCTTTTTAGAAGTCGGTTAAAAATATGATCCCTTCCTTTTCATTTTATTTGTAATGTATTTTCAAAATATAAATAAAGCAATCGTCCTAGTAAACTAGTGTAACGTCCAGACACTAGTTTATATCCCAGCAATATGGGTTAAACTCGAACTAAGTAAGAGGGTTTTTCTTCCGCCATGTCACTTTGACATAAAGTGCCAATGTCCTACCTGCACTAGTGCAAAGTCGAGATATACCTAGGACGTTTACCTTATTAGTATTTTCTTAGGACCATGCAAAAGGCGGTCTTCTTGCGATCGCCGAGCAAAAGAAAAACTGTTTTTCGTATGACAAACACAAATGAAGCCTGTGAGCAGAATTACACTGTTCGTCATCAGCAGAGGCAGAAACATTGCATTGTTATAAATATGACGCTTTTCGTGTGATTTTATCGTAATAAATAGCGTACGGACTGGCGGTGGCATTGTGGACAGAGTGAGAAATGGAGTCGCAGAGCTACATTTTATGATTGAGTGAATAATGATTAAATGATTTTTCTTAATTTAAAGTAGTGCCAAATCTTTTTAGACCGAAAAATTAAATTACATGTTTTTGTGCATAATATAGTGCCCACTGCAATGTTTAACAGCAAATGGCGGCTGGGATAAGAGATTCGAAATCTTCTTCGTCGTGCTCATTTAAATCGGTGTCCATGTTATAAAATGAATGTACTATAGCAACTTGCTCCATATTCTTGGCGGTAAATCTGTTCCTTAATTTTTTTTAAACCCATTTGTGTGCCGAAAAAGGTTGTATATGGCTAATGTTGAGTTTGTAAAAGATATTGGTTAAATTAATGTAAGAAGAGAAATGGATTTTGTAAGAAAAACTATTTAACATTTGAATTTATTCATTCAATCATAAGAAGTTTGTAGGTATAATAACGACTCCATTTCTCACTCTGTCAACAATGCCACCTCCAGTCCGTACGCTAGAATAAATAATTAAACGAGCAACATTAAGTCATAAGTATTTTTTGTTTATTTGTTTGTAAATAGGCTCTCGAAAACCTCTCTAAAGATTTCGCTGAACTTTACTACTTTACTTTATATGGATTTACGGGGTCCACTTCGATGCTAGGACTCATTTCCGAGTAAACTCATTTTCTTCAGGTTTTTAGAAAGAAAGAAAGGAAGAAAATAACTTTGTTTCGCAGATACTAAATTACACCAATTACCATATACATTTAGACACTTCGTGAAATGCGAAAGAGGAGTCCACTCAGCACAATATAGAACCACAGAGGGTGACTCGACGCTGGTGTTATGTGGATCCTTGAGTTGCACGACTTGCACGTCACAGGACTGCACTTCCATCGTTACACGATACAGAAAAAACCAGGATATATTAAAATTATCTTAAATATAAGAATGTACGCATTACAATTCACAATCTATTTATTGATTTAAACTTTTAAAATGAGCCTGAAGCAACCAGTAGTTACATATCTAAACCGGGACACGGAAATGCTAAGATAAATTAATCTGACGTTCAAATAAAAAGTTTTTAAGGCGCATTTTGAAAATGAATAGCGATGGAGATTATTTAATTGGAGGTGGGATATTGTCCCAGCATTTCGTGGCAGAATAGCTAAAACTACTACGAAAAGCTGCACTTCCGTGTCGAGGACGGATAAGACGGTTTTACTCAAGAAGCCGAGCTAAGCTCAGTTTCCCAGATAGTTACAATATTATAATATATATAGTATAGAATTGATGGAATGATGGTAAAGTTCGCGGGAGTCCACTGGATGCGGGTTGCGCAGGACCGGCCATTGTGGCACTCTTTGGGGGAGGCCTATGTCCAGCAGTGGACGTCTTTTGGCTGATATGATGATGATGATGATGATCATGATGAAGAGTATATAATTAGATACCTACTTAAATCTGTAATGCTGTTCCTTCTGACGCAAAATTATTTGAACGAAATTTATTCTGCTTGAAGTAGATTTAAATCAACAAACATCCTTGGGTATTCTATTCTTAGACATATTCGTAAAAGTTAAATAACTGCTACTTTTCAATTTATATATTAAGAATATTTGATGATGTAAACGTAACTTACCTACTACCGATTATTTAAGGGGGTTCGATTGCCATACAAAACGTTATTTGACATTCGCAGGCTAACGGCGTGATATTTTAAGAAACTTATGTAACAAACTTTCATAAATTGGCTTCCCATTTGCGCCAAATTCCCCCTTTCCTAGAATAAACTTACATAAACTAGATTAATTTGAGAAATTGGTTTGTCACGTGATATTTTGGGAAAACTATTTTTCTCAAATTAATCTAGTTTATACAAGTTTATTCTAGGAAAGGGGGAATTTGGCGCAAATGGGAAGCCAATTGATGAAAGTTTGGTACATAAGTTTCTTAAAATATCACGCCGTTAGCCTGCGAATGTCAAATAACGCTTTGTATGGCAATCGAACCACCTTAACATAAATATTGTTCCGTCGATCGATATAGACAACCATTTTGGTTCGTGCGTATAAGTTGATATTATTTGAGTTGGCCGAATGCATCAAAGTAATCCATTCAAAAAGCAACTCTACCGCCGAAGGTAAAAGGTTTCAATTACAATGACAGTTTTATAATAAGTCAACGCAACCCGTACGTTCGGACATAATACCTATATAACTATAAAATAGAGTCGCATTCCAATTAAATTAACGATTCTAAGACGAGAATCGGCGTTATTAATAAAGTATTTGTATTTGGACATATGAAAGACATTTGGTCCAAGCTGAAAAGGAGAACTTCGTTCGCTTTGCACATTTGTTCAATAATAGGAATCTAACACACCGCAAACTGGCACATTAAATAAGGTGGTCGGTAACCGGCGCGACGTCTCTACTCTTCACCACCATCCAAAATGTTTAACTTAACTATTTCTAAACGATATGTTTGTATGTTGGTTACTCGATGTCGCATTAGCAGCTAAACCACAGTAACGAAATAACGGAATGTCGCCGGAAATCCGTCTGTTAATCACATTAATCATTAAGCTATGATTGCACAGTTGCCAGATTAGAAGCAGTGTGGCAACATTAGGAGGTGGTGACTAATGACTTGTGATTAGCATACTTTATTGTTTGTACAGTCGCCATCACATACATCGGAGCAAACAAGCCCGTCACATACATTGGAACACACTTCTATTTTCAAGGCATTACGGTGCATGTGCCGATATTTTTTAACACCTTAGTGTACCTATGTATGTGATGACGACTGTACCAGAGAGTTGAGAGAGTTAATAGACAGTTTCAAAAATATATACCGCCAATGACGACCGCTTTAGCCTAGTTGGTAGTGACCAAGCAAGAGGTCCTGGGTTCGAATCCCGGTAAGGGCATTCATTTGTGTGATGATGAGCACGAATATTTGTTCCTGAGTCATGGATATTTTCTATGTATTTAAGTTTTTCCCATTTCTCTATATATAAGTATCTATATCGTCGTCCAGTACCCATAGTACAAGCTTTGCTTAGTTTGGGACTAAATTGATTTGTGTAAGATTGTCCGCAAATTTGTTTTTATTTTTTTTTAAATGGTTGACAATCAGCGCTATAAGTAAAATTGTTAAACCCGTTCACTGTCGAGCCTACTCAAAACTCAAACCAAGAGAAAAAGATAGCCGGAGCTTGACAAACAACCTTTTTCTACTCGTCGACTTTAATATTTGAATTAAGATTTCGTACACGAAACTAAGATCATGCATACATATAATCACGCCTCTTTCCCAGAGGGGTAGGCAGAGACCACGGATCTCCATTTGCTACGATCCTGACAAACCACTTTTGCTTCACTTACTTTCATAACATTTCTCATACATGCTCGTCGGTTTAGGGTACTTTTGACCTGGCCTTTTTGTAAGATTTCTCCAATTTGATCGGAGAAAGTTCGCCTAGGCCCTTCTAACTTGCCCTTTCACTCTTTTTATATACATTCTCTTCGTTAATTTTCTTTCATCCTCTCTACATGCCCAAACCACCTTAACATACCCTTCTCAATGTTCGTGACTATATCTCCATCCATTCCACACTTATCTCTTATCACACTATTTCTGACTCAATCACTCAATTTCACTCCACACATACTTCTCAACGCTCTCATTTCTACTGCATTCACTCGACTTTGATGTCTTTTCTGCCACACCCAACTTTCGCTACCATACATATTATTATTATTTTGTTTGTGGGCCTTAATGTGCCGCTTCGACCAGCAAGTGATCTATTGTGGCGGCCTTTGCTTTAGAGTTCACCGTTAAGTCCCGTTGCCTCCAGGAAATTCCAGATTCTTTGGGCGGTGATATGTTGTACTTCTTGTGGGTGCACTATGTGCCGCCCTAGGTAGGTACTTCTTTTATGCATGAGTGGTCCGCAGGAGCAGAGAATGTGCATTGCAGTCTCCTCTGTCTCCTGGCAGAACCTGCAGGTTGTGTCCTGCTTCATACCCATTTGAAACAGGTGTTTGTTCAATTTGCAATGTCCTGTCAGGATCCTTGTCACTGCGCAGGTTTTGTGCCTTTTGAATTGTAATAACTCTTTAGACAGCTTACTATTGAACCCTTCGATCAGGGCTTTAGCTTGTTTTTGTCCTTTGGTGAACTTCCACAGCTTGATTGCCTCTGATTTTTCCGCGTTGTTTAGCAGAGAATATGCTTCCGTTTTGTGATGCCACAGAACGGTTCCGGGCCGACCAGGGCCGTGTCTGCGCCCTGCCTTGCAAGTTCATCTGCTTTTTCGTTTCCTACAATGTCGGAGTGCCCTGGTACCCATCTAAGTATGACTTTGTTGGAGTTCGCCAGGGTGTTTAGATTATTTTTACAATTCTGGACTAGTTTAGAGTAGGACTCTAGTGATTCTAGTGCCAGCAGAGCAGCTTGGCTGTCCGAGTTGATGTAGATATGTTGGTTCCTTAGGTTTCTTTCAAGATTGATCATACATAAGTGTGCGCACTAACACTCCCCTATGCACAGCCACGCGTGCTTTTTGCGATATTTTCTGGCTGCCCATAAAGGCATTCAGTGCAGTGGAGCTCCACGTGCTCGTCACGGAGCTCATGGATACATAAGATAACCGCTAGCAGTCATCTTATGAATCCAGGAGCTGTATAAGATAACTGTAAAGACATCAACGCGCAAAGATACTAAGCTGCTGCGCTTCATTTCAGCAGGGCGATTTTCAATAGATACCAAGTTTGTTTAATAAATTATCATTTCCGTTGACTCGTAGAAAAAGTATTGTATACGATAGGGATATAATTCGTTTTTAAGTCTCGTACCTTAATTAGGCCACTCAGCAAGCTCCGTGGCCTAAACGTGGTACTCGACTTAAAAAGCATACATTATATAACGATTGCATAAACTACTATTTGAAGCCGGACACATAAAACTCAAAATAGGTGAAATAGGGAGCAGTGCGACACGTGATGAAAAGTTTTGTCCAATTTTGTTAGTCAATGTGTACGTGAGGGTGTCCTAAACTTATTTGGCATGGTTAAAAACCGTCTTCACTAGGTTGTTCGTAATTCTCTGTCAATCTTTCTCCTTAGTCTGAGGTTACCTAGTGACGTATTTAGATACCCCCGCTCCCACCGGTATACCTACGCTGAGCCGGTATTTGCGGGTGCGGGACGTATACCGGAGGGGTAATCACGTAACGTTCCTAACGTATAATTTAACTGTCATTTTTCTATACAAAACGTGACATGTAGGTCTACCTTAAGCGCGTACAATGCGTTACGAGATCGACCTGCGGGACAGGAAGAAAGACCAACTCGAAGTGAACGGTACTACCTACCCGTTCACTTCGTTGATTGTTGTTTTCATGACATGAATATTAAATAATATCTTATTATAACTACACTTCCTTTCTATTTGCTTAGGTATACTTTATATTAGGTAAAGTTGAACGTGACAACGTCATCTGTCCACGCGGATGCATCGCTCACTCAAGTAGGAGAGAGACAGATGTCGAACGCTGCCGAACGCGAAGGCCGATTGTGCCTCTTTGTCGCTTGTTCCGCGCTCTCGCTTGCACTTCAAGCCTTAAGTAAATGGAACGCCTCAGAGCGAGGTAACGCCGCATGAGTCATGTATTTTCGTGCGTGCAGCCGGCTCCATCAAATTATAAGACGTTGTCACGTCAAAATGAGGACAAAACAACCCAGATAATTTTCACCAGCAAAGAACCGTTCTCATCGCCGGAGCTTGTATTATTATGTTATATATTGTAGTATGATAGTATTTCAACGGAAATAGAATGGTGTCATGTTTCTTCTACTTTACTCTTGGAAGATAGATTAGAAATCATATGGACGTTTGAGGCTATTCGTACTGTTTTCAAACTGTTTACTATTTATTTGATATATGCTGGTATTACTTTCAAATTAACTATTAACACGTGAACCCGAACTTGAGGTCAGTGTGGTAATAAATTGTACTTAATAATAATAAGTGTTAGAAAAATATATGTTTTAATATCTTACGACGCGTTTGTGTAATGTATCTAAATTATTTAGTAGTTCTACAAGGCCTGCCCCTCTTGCCACTCCTATACACTGCTTTCACACACCTCTGAATGCAGCTGACACCACCGGACACTATCGATCGCACACATAGAGATAGAATAGAATAGAGGGACTCACCCACACATACACACATGAGTGACAAGGATGTATGCATAGACAATGCCTCAAGTGGGAACGAGATACAATGTCATATTTTCTGTCCCTCATCGCGTATACGGAATGTTTGTTTGCCACCAGCTTGTTTGCCACCACCTGTCAAAATATTGTACTGAAACTCACGTGACCATCACGTGACCATGACGTCACTGATAAAACACGACTTAGTTATAAATTACAATAAACGTCAAGAAATAAAAAAAATCGCCTGTATTTGGAACCGATTCTCTTTTTTAGGGTTCCGTACCCAAAGGGTAAAACGGGATTTAATGTTTTGTTTTGCAAAAAACTCGCTGTCCGTCCGTCTGTTTGTCTGTCTGTCTGTCACCAGGCTGTATCTCATGAACCGTGAGAATTAGAAAATTGAAATTTTCACAGATGATGTGTTTCAGTGGCCGCTATAACAAGAAATACTAAAAAACAGAATAAAATAGATATTTAAGGGGGCTCCGATACAACAAACGTGATTTTTTTGCAGTTTTTATAGAAAATGGTACCGACTCGCACTTGGCCGGTTTTTACTCTACTTAATGTAAGAGAAAAGTAGAAACGGGATTAGCATTTGGGGTTGTACAAGCCAAGCCAAGTGATTCCTGGAAAAAAAAAATATATATATACGATATGGAATGCTCCGTTTCACCAGCTGGCAGCACTATGGCTAGAGGTATGTTAGGTGTCAAAATCCACCAATCATGTTTTATATTATAATCATCAATTTGATTGGTGATTTTTAAAAACTGCTGTCAAAAAGATCGGTCAGCAACGACAGCGTGCTATGATCAAAATTGTTTGTATTGATCTTAAAAAGATTCAATAATCCTAGAAGTATTTGAAACAATATAATGCGTCTGTTTATAATAATATGGTTTCCAAAAAATACGAATAGTAATCTTGAGGCTTTTCTGCAGCGCGATCGAGACATGATTAAGCAATTTTCGCTCGATCGAAAAAAATCACGAACATAATTATGTAGGTTTAAAAAACACTTAAAACATTCGTAACAAATTATGCACAAAAGCTAAACATAAGTACTAAAATTGGTTCTAAAAATCGGCAATATCATGTTTGAGGGCACTTAGTGATAACTTTTGTATTCATTTAAACCCAGAAAAAATTAAATTAAAAAACATGATATCCGCGTAATCCGCGCTTCCGAATACGCACTTCCATACTCACGCTTATGCTCAGTGAGAGGGAGAGAAGACCATGAACCTACAGCGCCTTAATAAAAAAAAAACCCCTCAGTTGACTGCCTAAAAGTATCTCAAAACATCCGGTTCTTGCGCAAACTGCCAGTTATTGACAATCTTAATATGGAACGTTACTGCTGTATTTGTGCCTTGTAAAAACCGCCAAGTGCCTCATCATTTTTTACGAGGCGAAATTACAAGCTGATGTGACGACAATCATACAATGTGGAATGACGCGCTCTTCTTTTTAATTTTTTACATTCATATTATCTTTGTTTCTGTATGTTATGAAATTGTGTTGATTTTAGTTAAAATTGTATTCTTTTATTGCCACATTTTGTTAAGAGGACAAGTACTAAACTTCGTTCCTAAACCTCGAGAGTTCTGATTGTGTCATATCTTTTCTCGTATCAATTTAGGACAACTGCCAAAAATAAAACACACAAAGAAGATACCTATTGTATTTTCTTTTTAAGAAGTATGAATGCCTTAAATTGGAGAACCTCAAAGCACAAGACAAGCTAATATAAGGTTATTAGAAGTGCTACTTAGTTTTATGTTAATTTATGTGGCTTGTGTAAAATCGCCCTTGTGTAAAATTGTCTGGAAATATAAACTGCTAGGTTTTTCCAAGTTCTTGGGACGCAAACTTGAAATATACAGTGTATCTAAAATAGTAATATTTCCAAATTATGCACCTAAAAACAAGCGGTACTTAATTTTATTTAAGCTTTAAGCGTCTCCGAGCTTAGTAAAGTAAAGAAATAGCTAGTATTCCCCGAATGCTTCATTATTATTTTCCTTATTTCAGTTTTATTGCACAGATTTTTTTTTGACTAAATGCCAAATAGCTTTCTGTACCAGTCAACCATAGAGCCAACCAGACACACTTGAAAATGCAGAGTAAGTACAGAGTTTTGAGTGTTGAACAGACAGTTATCGGACTTAGCAACACGGAGCTTGATGCTTAGAAAGTCACATGCAGGACTAAATCTGAACTCACATGGTATGATGTCATGTGACAGTTACTTGTGGCATTGACTGCCAAGCCTACAACAATGGACCTCAACCAGATATCTAATCGCATGCTATTACAGCTACCATTACTATGAACATGTGAGCTTTTTGCGACCACTTTCGCTTTCGCCAAAGGATTTGTCAACATATCACAATGTAGATTTGATGTTTGGGTGGAAAAATTGTTACCTACTTAATATAAAAAGAAAAATAATTAGCTGATACAGTCATTGACTTACTATTAGATACAGTTGACTACAAAGATATGTATATTTTCAATGTATTGCAATTGATTACGGTGATAAAGTAAATACACATGTAACTAGTCGACGGGGCGGTACCAGCAAATTATTTTGCTAAGCATGAGCAGGTACACGTACACAGTATTTAGGTATTGTTAAAAGTCAATAAATATAATATATTTTGCATCGAAGTTCAAAGGGCAGCTTAATTTAGGCTTAAAAGGTCAATTTGACAGATCTCTGAGTAAAAGATTTGATACGTATAAGGCAAAAAATAAGAATAAAGTTTTGTGATGACACTGATGACTATTTCCCACGCTCTAAGTGAGTCGCACTCGAACTATGTCCTTGACATTATCAGATTACCTACTTACCTATATTGTTCCGGCTGTACCATATAAGATTATAAAAATCGTGATATTTCAAGGAACACCATTGCGAAACGTAAAACAATAGTATTGTTATGTTTGAAAAGCACTAAATGATCGAAATAAGTAAAATTAGTAAATTATTTCCCTATACTAGATGAACGAAGAAAATCAAACGAATTTGTCCCCGGTAAACTGCATCATCCCTTTTGTGGAAATCATGGAGCGAGCTTGGGAGCAGGCCTATAGGAGAGGGCACATGCACAAAAGATCCCACTGGGTCGAAGTGCATCCGAAAGGGCCCTCATCTAGACTAGATAAGATAAGATAAACGAATCGAATGTTATCTGAAATTACGTATAGGAACTTAAATTCAAAGTTTTGAGAGAATGCAACGTCGTTTCCGACCCGACTCTTGTTCATGATGTCATAGTATCAGAGTCACAGCCATGGCATTGACTACCGCGGCGGCCACAATGGGACAGGTGGACCCTTATAATAATTGTTTGCCATTACACGAGCAATTTGCTATATTTCACTTTCGCGAAGTTAATTTTCAGTGTTTGTGGGCCATTGCCCAAGGTGAATAAACAATTAACACAGAGACAATTGTACTTACGTTACCTACTGAAGAGGCCGGGATTATACAGGTTGACTAGTAAATCGACCTATTCCTTGAAAGGGGTTATACTAGAGCTAATTTGCAACAATTTATGTCCAGTCAACCAGGGGGTCAAGTCAAAACACGATTTTTTTTAATTTTTCGAGTTTTTAGTTTGTTTGAAAAAAAATCGCCTTGCAGCCTTAAAGTGTTGATTGTGACAAAAATGTTTTTTTACCATCCAAATGGAAGTACTTTTGTCACAATCACCAGCGTAAGGCTGCAAGGATATTTTTTTTCATATAAACTAAAAACTCGAATATCTCGGAAACCAGCGAGTTTCGACCCCTGGTTGACTGGACATAAATTGTTGCAAATTAGCTCTAGTATAACCCCTTTCAAGGAATAGGTCGAATTACCAGTCACCCTGTAGATTTAGATTTATTTATTACACAATGCAGACTTCATTATAAATTACATTCATGTCAATATAGGGATTGCCGGCCATGTAGATAAAGACACGGATATAGTGATACGACGCTGGCAATTCCTTTTCACGCCGTGGTACATATGTATTGTGCTTTTCTCAGAAATGCAATGAAATAAAACTAATGGCTCGGTGAACTCTAGAACTTGCGAGACTGTTTTTTTTTCAGTTTTTTTTTTAATTACTAAATTTAATCGACAAACATTTGAAAATTGTATTGACCCTGCTCACTAAATTTCACGAGAATCGGTTTAGAAATGCGTACTGTAGAGGAGAACAGCCGGACATCTGGACATGCGGACATACGACAGAATTTTGGCCCAACCAGAAACGGAGAAAGCCGTTCGCTTCGCTCGCTAATTCAATAAGAAAATCAAGATTTTTTTAAACTGATGTACGCCATGATGATGATAAAATTGATTAATTTAATCAAAAGAAGACTTTGCAGGCCTTAAATTTTTTTGGAAATTTCAAGTAAGTTTTGAGCCTGTTTCAAAAATCATCTGGCGTAAGGTAATACTCCCCTTAACGCCTTATCGGGTAGTAATGTGCACC
The DNA here is from genome assembly GCA_963854355.1 of Epinotia brunnichana. Lineage (NCBI taxonomy): Eukaryota > Metazoa > Arthropoda > Insecta > Lepidoptera > Tortricidae > Epinotia > Epinotia brunnichana. Next base: position 40,777,605 of record OY977937.1, on the reverse strand, counting down.
GCGATGACAGCGATTGACGGCTTTTCAACTAGCTCGTTGCAACTCAAGTAATCTAATAGAGATGGGGGCCGACTATGGGTTTTTCCAACGAAGTGGCCGACTATTCGCCGACTATAATAAATGTGTCCGGATAGTCGGTTTTCCCGGTACATCTAAAATTATTCTGTATGATGAAAATAGAAAGTTTCTATTTCTATATGATGATAATTTGTTTTATTTAAGTAAAATACTTGAAATATGAAACTTGAAGTAGGTAAGTATTGGTAGTATTTTTCCAGTAGTAATAAAGTGCCGAATATTCGGTATCTTTTGCCGACTACTCGCCGACTATTCGCCGACTATATATAAGTTGCCAGATAGTCGGCTTTCCCGGTACATCTAAAATTATTCTGTATGATGAAAATAGAAAGTTTATATTTCTCTTACTTGAAGTAGGTAACTATTGGTAGTATTTTTTTCCAGTAGTAATAAAGTGCCGAATATTCGGTACCTATCTTTTGCCGACTAGTCGCCGACTATTCGCCGACTATAAATAACCGGACAGTCGGCGACTAGTCGGTACATCTCTAGAGGTATAATCTAACATTCTAACCTAACAGGCTGTTCAGTAAACTAACATATACGTTTATACGTAAATCCAACCTTACAGGAAACTCTACTTCAATCAACTTCACCTCGTAAAATGTCTATTTTATTTCATTTCGTAAGCAGTGCCGGTTTCGATTTGATTCGCGAAAGTGAATGGGATCGATTTGAATGGCGGCGTTTGCGCAAGTCAGATGGAAGGTGTTGTGTGTTCATTGACGGTTTAACGCTTATTGGATCTTCAAAAAAACGTCAAGTGTGAGATCGATAGCTCGGGGAGGATTCCGGGCTTTATTGTTTCACAATGTAAAGTTGAAGATACACAATATTTTACGCTGCTTTTTATTTTTTTGCTGATATTTTATGATGCTATACATTTGTCCAAGTCACAAACGAGATATGAACTCACGATTGTTTTTATTTCCGAAATAAAAGGTTAAAATAAAATAGGTAAGTCGATACACGACCAAATTGCCATGTTTTCGGGTTTTTTTAACCCATGCTTTTCTAATAACTTTAAAACTGTTTATCTTAGCAGGTATAGATAACAATAATTATGTTCATGTGGGCTGGATAAGTTCCGGAGTAACAATGCGAAGTTACGTCGACAATTTCTTGTACACTGGTTTTTTTCTTCCTTCACGACACAAAAATATTACAGATGTGTTTTTTTTAATTACATACAGCTGTTCAAATTTATTTCTATGCCTTAAGTTCCAAAAGTCATACTATGATTTTCGCAACTCTAGACAGAACCCTAAAAAGATTGATAGAATGAAACTTAAATTAGTCTGCGTGATTTTTATTATAACGAAATGACCTTTAAAGCTCATTTTTTGAGTAATTTTATATTTGTGTGCATACTTAGTACCTACATTTTGTGGTCAGCACAAAGGTTAATATTAAATATACTTATCATTAAGGACAGTGCTACGTAAGAGAACATTACACTATTCGAACGCAAAAAAGGCAACTTCGACTCTATTTACTATCTCTAGAATCTAGCTTGGTTTTTAGGGTTCCGTACTCAAAGAGTAATTCGGGACCCTATTATTAAGACTCCGCTGTCCATCTTTCCGTCCGTCTGCCTGTCACCAGGCTGTATACTGATACCGTGATAGTTCCAGTTGAAAATTTCACAGATGATGTATTTCTGTTGCCGCTATAACAACAAATACTAAAAACAAAATAAAATAAATATTTTTATTGATAATGGTACGGAACCCTTCGTGCGCGAGTCCGACTCGACTTTTTTTACCTAACCTACGTATTTTAGCCAGTATGTATATCTAAGTAATCAAATCAGATCGAACCCGCTAATCCAAAGATCGTATTATATTGCTATAATACGATCTTTGGATTACCAAAGGGATAACATGCACATAATGTCTCTAAGATAGACGAACACTTTAACGTGTTTGTCACTTATTACGTGCTCGTTAGAGTAACTTGACTTTAATCGATATGGTACAGCTACTGTGAGCTAGCTAGATTTTCTCTTATGAAGTATCAGTTGGTAATTAGTTAATTAGTGCCCAAAGCTAACCTTAGAAAAATCGTGACTCAAAAACAGAATCTCATATTTTCAGGTTTTTTTAATAGTAAAAAGTAATAAACGTTTTATTTGGCATATTTTCTTACAATATTAATTTCCAGAGGTTTCCGTACTAGGCTTCGCCTGCTGTATCGCGGGGAACTAGTTACAAATTACATTTTGGAATTTCGATACAAGTTACATTCAAAGTATAAACAATAGGAAGTTAAAAAGGGACTTAAACCTTAAAAAAATACATTGAACTTTTAGAATATTACTAAACTGTAAACTTAAGCTATAGTATAATGTCTAAAATAGCTTCTGTCTCGGCATAAGTTAACGAGTGAAGAAGATTAGAAGTTAGTTTTTTTGCCTCATTTATAGTACGACCCTTAAGGTTACAATGTTTTTGAATCTCGTTATAAGTGGATACCCTTATATAATCTCCGAAACGCTTACCAAATGTTGAAAGTACTCTGGGAACTAGTAAGGCAAATACGCGTTTTTTAAGTAGAATAATATGTTTTAGCATGTTCACATTTTGAGAGATCTATGAGTAAGTAAAGACATTTTGATTAAGAACAATTTGGAGATTAAAGATGTCATTCATATAGATAATGAACAGAGTGGGGCTAAGAATGCTTCCTTGCGGTACGCCAAAATTTTTATATCATAACTTTGGCAGTATGCTAAACATGATTGACTGGGTAATCAATCAATCGATCATTACTCTACAGAACCATGACACCTCAACTGTTCAAATAACTTTTTTGTTTACTCCTTTTTCAATTGAGTAGGCGCATTACTAAATGTTAGTAGATATTGACAAGGTGTACCTACCTACCTGATCTTTTAGACAAAATGTACACTGAAAATATGTGCATTATTGTCCCCAGGCAACTCCTGATCCTCCATACATTATTCATGCATAGTTTTTGGTGCGAGCAGGACAAAAAGCGAATTGGTTACTTTAGATTGAGTGGTGTGGCGTTGATGGACTGATGCCGCGGCAAAAACGTTGACGTGTGGCTTGGCTTGGTTTAAATGGGTATAGTCATTTTTAATGGTCAGAGATTTATAGATAATGTGAGTTTGGAATGAGTCATGATGCCTTTTAGATATTAAATGTACGGGATCATACTAACAAGTAGGTACCATAGTCGATAACTAGAATGTAAACGTGTCTTTGAAGTTTGTCAAGAAATAGATTTATGTTGAAATAGCTCGTTATTTCAGCAATGAAACTTGTTTGCCCCTAGAGTTACGTTCAGGCAGCAAAATAGTTCGATATGCACCCCATCACAGAAATTTGTATGCGAAGCGGTGACCCGCAGCCCGCAACTGACTGTTCTAGAGAAATTTCTCTCGGGAGTCTCGGGTTTGATGGATCATAAACTGATAAGACTGTTCTGTTGTTGTGTGGTATTGTTTGTGTTCTGAATTGGTATTCCTTTATTATAATATGCAATAAACAATAAGTAGGTGAACTAGGTAACGTGAGTTAGGTAGCTGCTATACCTACCCCTGTTCATCATCCCTATCACCGAAACATCAAACATTCAAAGATTTTCATACTCACTTTAAACGACTGAAGACCCATTTTCGGTGTCATCAGTAACAAATCGAATAACTGTAATTATAAGAATATAACCTCGGGTAATAGTGGTTCAATAAATAATCAAACGTTATTATTCTACGTATAATTAAGCCACAACGACCACCCTTGCAATGGCGTCACTGAAAATCAGCGTCATGAAGTGAACCACGGTTTGCTTCTAGACATCACAGCTGAGTGACGACCTTTTTATCACCTATCGCAATGTATAATTTCATTCTTAATATCTGTATAACTTTGAGATGATAAATAAACGTTTTTCTTTCTTTCTTTCTTCTTTCAAACAAGCTACGAAAATCTACAGGGACTTCGTCCTAAATTCTGACACACAAGGGAGGGCGGTTTAAAGTCTCTGTGAATACCCTTGCATCGAGTCGAAGGTTTCAATAAGAGTCGTCGACGCCTATTATATAATACTTGAGATTATTAGAGCTGGCCGGATTGCATCAAAGTAGTCCATTCAAAAGCAACTCTAGCGGTCAGTGTATAAGATTCCAATTCCAACTACACTTTTATAAAAAGTCTGCAACATAAAATAACCTCAACTACACCTTGCACTGTGAAAAAGCGATACAATCATTTAAATAGTTCCAAGCTTGACCTGTCACCTGTCATATGTGACAGCTGGCATTGGCTGAGCTACGGCCATTGGCCGCCCCGGACTCTACACCAACCAATGGCGGTGCGTATGTGGTGACCCAGATCCGTCTGTCCAACTTTATATATTATGTAGTAAATAGTTTTTATGTATCTTACACATACGTTCAAGGGTTTATTTAAATTGAAGTGGAAGCAAAGTACTATGTGCAATGATAGTTTTGTTACTTACCTATATAGTCTGTTTCAAATATATTAATGACGGACGATAATGAGGTAGCAAAACCGTACAATACGACAATGGATTGGACACAACCAAAACCGAACTACTAATATTATACTACCTTCAATTTGACTTGTATGTGATCTTCGTTTCTTCTCATTACTACTAAGGGTGGGTTGCACCAAAAAGAGCGGTAGGGTATGTCATCTCGCTGGTATGTGGAGCAGCCCAACTGGGGAAGTACCTCCACCTCACAGAAGACCGCAGCCATAATATTATTGCATGCTATGAAGCATGTAGTGTTGTGTTCCTGGTGGTGAGTAAGGTCGCCAGAGTTCCGACCCTTTATTCACTTGAGGATTCGCTGTGTTGGTAGATAGAGACATACAGGTCCCTCACTCCCAACACAGCGCATCATAGGATCGGCAACGCGCGTGTGATTCTTCTGGAGTCACAAGTGCCCATAGGCTACGGTACCTGCTTAACATCAGGCAGGCCGTAAGCTTGTTTGACACCTATACGTTGTTTAAAAAAAAAAACCAAACCGTCTGTAATGGTAAGCGGTGTTCGTAAAAATCTGAATTTATGAAAAGTTTGACAAGTTTCTTATGGAATGACAGCTGCCGTCGCCATCTTTGACGTTGATCGGGTTGTAATTGTACGTTGGTGCAACCGGCCCTAAAACAATCCAATCATATCAGTTTAAGGGTTATAGTTGAGCTTTAGAGTAAAGCGAAGTGAAATGACTTATTGAAAATAGAGAAGGTACCTATTGTATAATGTTGGAATCCCAGTCAGTTTTGTAGAAGTAGTAGAAGTGATTTTTTTGATAATTTATTTACCTATATGTTGCTTGAGCACTGTAGATGGATGAAAAGAAAAGGGAACACAGAAAAATTACGATGAGTCATTTGTCCAAACCATAATTATTCCGAAATGTATAAATTCCGAACGCCATTTTCCGCTAGACGAAAATTTTGACGCAGCTGATCCATGGAATACATAAATATAAGTAGGCTAGGTTAGGTTAGTATTATATCCTGAAAAATCTAAAATTCCTTTTCGGAATTAGGTATGCATTGGGAAAAAAACCGGCCAAGTGCGAGTCGGACTCGCGCACGAAGGGTTCCGTACCATTATCTATAAAAAAGATTTATTTTATTCTGTTTTAATTCAATTCAATTCAATTCAATTCAATTTTATTTCGGACAAAGTCCATAAATTGTTAGTAACATATTACTTAATTCTAGGGTTAGTATTAATATTAATATAGGTCTAGGTGTAAAGACATAGGGGGACATGCAGCTGCACCCAGTGCCTCAGCTACGGTGAGTCCCACCGGTCGACCAGCGTGCACAGGATGGTATTCGAGCTGGCGCGCCACCGTCTCAGTAGCTGACTGATACATCATCTGTGAAAATTTCATCTGGAACTATCACGGTATCAGTGAGATACAGCCTGGTGACAGACAGACAGACAGACAGACTGATTGACTGACAGACATACAGACAGACAGACAGACAGACAGACGAACAGCGTAGTCTTATAGTAGGTAATATGGTCCCGTTTTACTCTTTGAGTACGGAACCCTAAAAATAAGCTTTCGGGTGTACGAGTAGTGCACCCGAAAATAAATAGCCCTATTTATAGCGCGTCTATTTCGGACATAAATCGAATAACTTCAGGATTAACCTCGCACTTACACACTTGCTAGTAAGTGACGAATGCTCATAGGGGGGGAAAGTGCATTCGTTGTGGGGGAAGCAGTGTAAAGGAAAACACGACAAGTTGACGTAGAGATCTCGGGATAGAATAAAGAAAACGCGCCAGAAGAATAGTCTTTTGGACAAACACAGACCTGTGTCTGTGTTTGTCCAAAAGACTATTCTTCAAGCAGTTTCGATACTAATCCCACGAGTGCAGTCTAATGTGCTCCGCTATAATCAGACCCAGCGACCTACATCCACGCTCGTTTGTCATGAGGCAATGCTGATACCCGAGGACTTGCGAGCATACATTACATGTCACACGGTAACTTTACCAATATTGCATCTGCATCGATTGCTTAGTTGAAAACCGGCGGTATTATGTACTATTAAAGTTCAGATTTGAAAGTATCGAAATGGAAAAATACGAGGTTGGTTATAGACAGTCGATACGTGACACGCTTTGTAGGTCGACGGAGATATAATCTAATGGCTTACAGCTGTGCTATGAAACTTAGATAGTATGATAATAGGTTTTGATTTTAATTTGGCTTGATAATTACATGTTTAGTGTGGATTTAGCCTGCAGGGACATAAGGCTCTTTATGTATTGCAGCACATGGTTATCTAGCCCGTGTATAGGTAAGATCCTTCAGTTCAGCCGTAGCATGACCATTTTTTTTGACGGGTATTTGGGACTCATCCAGAAATCATTTCTGGATGAGACTAGCACGGGACTGGCATAAGTGGCGTACGCGAAGAGAAGCTTTATTATGCTCAGCAGTGGGCGATTACAGGCTGAAAATTATGATGATGAATGATGTGGGACTCACACCCTCCAGCCATCTCTATTTAAATAGACGGGGGAGGGAGTATACCCACTAAAAACACTCTGGCGTCTCCGTCTCAGTGGTTAATGGGAGCGCCATGGGATCGCGAACATGCATGTCACCACAACGCTCCCCGGCGGTCCTGGCTGACTTGTGCCAGGACACCTGCGCCAAAGGAGGGGATGGTCAGGAACGCTTGACCATCCCCCCAGACGTGTATGGCCGTGCTAGCATGACCTGCGCTATCATGAAATTAGGTTTGAACTTAGCAAAGTGAGTATCAATTAATTTGTGGTGAGAGTGCCAACTGATAATCCCCGTGAATGTATCTTCATGAAGGAGGAGATCAGGGTTCCGATTTTTGACTTCCGAGTGCTCGACTCTTTCACTCGAAAACGGACAAAAATTATGAAATGCTATTTTGAAGTAGCGATATAAAATTGAAAAAATGAGTGGTCTTGCCCACTCGTATTTAATTCTATCGGTAGAAAGTAAGTGCCTGCAATTTTAACCTACAATCGTATTAACTTTTATTTAATTTTAAGCGCTCTATCTTTTTCGCTCTATCTCTATTTTTTTAAGCGCTCGAAAGTCAAAAATAGGCAACATTACTGCAATGTTCTGCCGCCAGAGGCAGCACTACCTCTAATAGTAAACCAGTATAGAAATATAGGGATTCACACACACATGTACAATTGATTGTCAAATGAGTGACAAGGATGCTTGCATAGACAATACCGCAAGTGCGAACGAGATACAATGTCAACGCTGCTAGTGTCGCCACCTACGAAGAGTTTTGCGTAATGTTCCCTATTGACCCCCTGGCCGAAGGGTGTACTTTTCCTGCGATTTGGTTATTTGACACTTAGAACTTGCGCCGCGTGTCGCCGTCTTACCATGTTATTATGTTGTCAGTTTTGTATATACATAGATATATAAGTATGTGAGTCTGTAAGGCATTTTCAAATTTGCCTTACGCAAATAATTAAATAGCATTTCTTAGTCCGTCTGACTACCACCAACGTCTGGCTCTATACAGGTTTTAGACTAGCATAATAATTTAATAAGATTGCTCTGATTGCGTAGGTAATAATGGATAATTTATGTAATAGACAAGACTACTACTTTCGTTAAACTTTACCTTCCTTATAAACCGACACCTACCGGGATCTGAACTGGACATTAGGATAAAATAAAATCGCTACAATGATGATTTAGAATAGCGAGAGCTAGAACATAATACAAAAAAACAGACGGTTTAAGAACCCTCCCTTTTTTACAAGTCTTCCGAACACACAAAATAAACAATAGCAGTTTGTGATCTAATATCCACAACACAAGCCTTACTGAGCTTACCGTGGGCCTAGGTTGATTTGTGTAAGATTGTCCCATAATAATATTTAATAATAATATTTAAAAAGAATATTTAAAAAGAATATATCTAAACATCATTGTTTCGAATTTAAACTTTCGTGATAGTCATGTTTAGAATACTACTAGATAAAAAATCCACGGTTAAATATTAATCCTCGGTTTTCGCGGCAATGTCGTTTGAAGAATTCCCGAAGAACGCCCGTTGAATAACATTGAATACCTACGTGAATTTAACCGTGGGTTTATTAGTACTATTAGTAGTATTTTTATGTCATTTTTTTGTTTGGGAAAGTGATAGTGCAATTGTGTTAGCGCTCGTTCGAAAAGTTACTGTCATGTTTGTCAAAAAAACACAGGCACACAGCACAGCACACATCAGCACAGTATTTGAGTATGATCGCACTTGAAGTGGAATAAGCCACTGTACATATCGAAATCAATTAACTGCTCCAACACTTTGCGACGCTTAAGAAGTATGTTCATTTGATTTTGTTATTAACGGATGGCACCCGCCGCGACAGGTGTCAAACACTTCCTGTGATACTGGCTACACCCAATACAAACACGTCTGAAGGGAAGTTAGGCAATATCCTTTATTGATATCGTCGGAATTGCGGTACAATGACGGTCAATAAAACACGCAAGTATTTTCAAATCAAGTACATTCAGAATGCGTGCCTAATATATGTCCCAGGGAAATGGTCAAAACAGAGATTTGAACCAATCTCTAAGGGATATGACCAAATCACGCAGGATGTTAAAATGGGGAATCCATTTTATCATGTGGTGCCTAGAAAAAAACTGTCATTTGATCAAATCCCTGAATATATATTTCAAGTCAGGAGGGCGAGTAATAGGTATGTCGAAGTTTTAAGGTGTAATTCACTTGCAATGAGCATTCTAGCGAATGTTGCATACAGGTAAAAGCTAAAAAAGTTGAGAAAGTTTCATTTCAATGTTCAATATTTCAAAAGCGGCTGAACCGATTTTGTTGAACCGTAGCTAAGAACCATCTCGATCACGTCAGCTTGCGGATAAAAAAACCGCATTCAAATAGGTCAATTCGTTTAGGAGCTACGATGCCACAGACAGACACACACACACACACACACACACACACACAAACACACACACACACACACACACACACACACACACACACACACACACACACACACACACACACACACACACACACACACACACACACACACACGCACACACACACACACACACACACACACACGCACACACACACAGACACGTCAAACTTATAACACCCCTCTTTTTCCGTCGGGGTTAAAAATAAACAGAGGCGTCGATTCAGATTAACGAAAAAAAAATAAAAAAATATATAAAAGATAGACTCGTGACTAATACACAGCCACTATTTAGTCAATATTTACTTATTCCGCTCTATATTTTTGGGATGAAAAGTGGGTGCTATGTTTAAAATTAACATACAAAATTTCACATTTTTAAAATATTATGTAGGATAAGCGTTGCCGAGTGTACGTGTGTATGTATTCATGAGCCGCATTATGTATAAGGTCCAATTACACCAGTTTTACGCAAGTTCGTTCTAATGAAGTTTGACGACTAAATTCGTCATTTTCCACCAGCCGGTTAGGGTTCCCTCGTAACATATTACTTGTAGTTTTAGTTATTGAATTTTAGTACTGGACATTTTCTACAAGTCAATATCGCTACTCTAAGCTACGCTGCATAATTAACGAATTTAAAAAACCGGCCAAGTGCGAGTTGGACTCGCGCACGAAGGGTTCCGTACCATTATATATAAAAACGGCAAAAAAATCACGTTTGTTGTATGGGAGCCCCCCTTAAAAAAATATTTTTTTATGTTTTTTGTAATTGATATTATAGCGGCAACAAAAATACATAATCTGTGAAAATTTCAACTCTCTAGCTATCACGGTTCTTGAGATACAGCTTGGTGACAGACAGACGGACGGACGGACGGACGGACGGACGGACAGCGAAGTCTTAGTAATAGGGTCCCGTTTTACTCTTTGAGTACGGAACCCTAAAAAGATATGTTTTTTTATCATACCTAATGCTGTTCAGCCAATATCCTGCCTGTTTTATACGCATTAGCATACCAATGCTTTCTGTGACTTGAAGTTTTACGATAAACTTTAAGTGATTAGCTAAATAAAAACTGGTCAAGTACGAGCCTGACTCGCGCACCGAGGGTTCCGTACAAACTTTCATACACCATACCCGTCATGTCAGGACCCCATTCATTCTTGAACATTCTTAATCAGCTCGTAGTAGAAGTTACCGTTGCAAAGCGCCTTCTGCATTTTTGGTACTAACGACTTACAACCTACCTATAGTATGTTTGTTTATCAGCGATAGCTTTTTATCACGCGTACCGATTTCGATTATTTATTTTTTATTTGAAAGAAGGGACTTTAACGATAATCTGATAGGAATTTGAAGATATAAAATTTAATACAAAAGTAAATATATTACAAATTTAATTAAGAAATTATTTTTGATAAATAAATAAAAACAAGCTAGATAGAGATATCGTTTTATTTTTCTTGTATTATTTATGTTAATCTTAATCATATGTTATTATGTCAGAATTTTCGCTTCGTAGACTTCGGAGATAAGGGGAGGGGGGAATGGTATTTTTTTCTACATTTTTCTAAATAAATCAAAATTTAACCACTGTAGGAAAAAAACGGCTTTAGAAAGTGCAACTCAAGCCCTTTCATATGATACCCCATTTTATCTATTTACTAGACTTTGATTTTTTAACCCCCCTCATATTCGTCATTTAAACAGAAAATAAAAATGTACATTTATTTTTTTCATTTTCCATACACGTGTCTTAACCCTTTTAACAGTTGTTCTGTTCCAAATTTCAAATTGATAGCTTAAGTAGTTCCTGAGATATTTAACGTTGTGACAGACGGACGGACGGACAGACGGACTGACGGACAGACAGACAGAGTCGCACCATAAGGGTTCCTTTTTTACCTTTTTAGTACGGAAACCTAAAAACGACATTCAATAACACCTTGAAATAAAAAATCACTTACATAAGCTCACAATCGTTGTTATTATTTGGTGTTTAACCGATAATTTCCTTGTTTTTAACATTTAATAACCGTAACCGGTATTCGGTTATTTTTCCGCCATAACCGGTTATAAAATAATGTCCGGTTATTGCATTTCCCTAATTGGGGCGCACAGTTTTGTATAATTTGTAGGTACATATTGGTAGGTACTGTTAATCGCATGTGAGACGTTTTCCATTTTGAGTTTAGAACAAAGATAAAACTAGGTTTGTCTAGATTCATCAGTTCATTTTCATTAGTATCACAGAAAACCCAGCATAATGAAATAAATAATCAAAAAAGCCAGTTTATTAAATGTCAACTGAACTGACGCCAGAATTAGCGTATAACCGATGTCTATAGAATATATTGTGCTATTGTTATCTTCAAGTAGGGGTTGTAAAACAATAACGCATAAATAATAGAACAAACAGTAGCAACTGTAGTACACGTGCCACGTACCACACTTCGGTCAGTTTTGTGACATCTCTTTGTTATATTTTCATTTCATATTTAGCAATAAAGAGAAGTTGTAAGATCCCACGTTAAGTGCATTTTCGTAATTTTAATAACTGGAACAAACCATACCTACGGAACCATTTCGCTGACTACGATCTTTTAACGTCGAGCATGCACGTTTTTTTTCATTAAATTTCATAATTAAAGCGTAAGTATATAGCCCGAGCAGACAGACCAGTGATTGATGGATTTAATTATAGTCTTTTACGGAAACTTGCGATAAAGACCTACGATCGGGCTGCACGCGCGCCAGCTCGTTGATCTGAATACTACTTAGATCATTTAAGGTTTTTAGATTTTTATTGCTTAATTGCCTGGGTAATTATTAACTGATATGTAATACGAGATGCGGGATACATTAAGTCGTGTACATATAGGATAATTGCTGTAATACATAGTAGTGATACCCGATTATGTATGACCACCGAATTCTAATGTTACGTTACATTCCGGAAGTGGTGCTTTTGAATGCAAATGCAACTGAAATCCCTAAATTTAACATACAGGTGCTTATTCGTTCCGTCGTTTTCTAGAAGAATACGTTCACAAATTATTAGTTTCTGTGGCAATGGAAAAAAATGCAATATTGTAGTAAAGTCGTAAGTACAGTCAGTAGCATCATCAATACATAGTATAAAACAAAGTCGCTTCCCGCTGTCTGTCTGTCTGTCTGTCTGTCCATATGTATGCTTAGATCTTTAAAACTACGCAACGGATTTTGATGCGGTTTTTTTAATAGATAGAGTGATTCAAGAGGAAGGTTTATATGTATAATACATGCATGTATTAATTGTATTATACATATATAAACCCGTGCGAAGCCGGGCGGGTCACTAGTTAAGTATATGATGGAACAAAGGCCGCAAAAATACCGGATACAACTTTATTCCTAGAGCCGTAAGATTAAGATCGTGTCAGATAATTTGGCGGCCTTTGATGCATGCCATGGCTGATGCATGCTATTTATTAATTATTATTTTGAGCCTGTGTCAGTATTCCACAGGTGGGCAAAGGCCTTACTAAATTAAATAACAGGATTGACCTTTGCCCAGTCTAGAAAACATAAACGTGATGTCATTAAATCAATCAATCATGGAATGTCACAAACTACACTACATGGCCGCTATGTCAGTTGTCAGTAAAACGTCGTGAATGTGGTCTTCGAGCGCTTGGACCCTACTCCCTCACCTCAATTAAAAGAAATGAAAATGATGGTCACAAAGGTAAAAGTAGGCAGAACATTGAATACATTTTAAGGAAGTTTTACAGTAAAGTACTGAAATTGGAGCAAAGAATGTTAACACTAACTTACCTACTCTACTTAATTATTTTTATTTTTCCTATAGGTATAAATAGTACAGGTCATTATTTGTAACTGTACATAATTAGGTCACCCATGGGAGAGAAATGCGGTAGTAGGTAAAGTTATTTTTATCGGTTCGAGTCCCTCGTTACGCTCAGCATTCCAACTTACATTCAAGTAAATTATGACAACCTATGAAATCTAGCAACAACAATTTGTATATCAAATAGTAAGTACCTAAATGTAGTCCTAACGCAATGCAATAATAGTCAAAACACTGCCATCGATCATTTGAGTTGATATAATTGCTCTCGCGATGATTGATCGCACGCTGGTAGTGACTAGTGATTAAAAAAAAACTTATAATATAAGCGAGTGTGAAAAAAGCCTACACGTGTTACTGTATCTATTATGTTCAATCAATAACTTTCTTCAGTGATTCAGCCTTGATTGAATGGGGAACTTGCATGGGATTTCAATTTCGAATAAATTGCACTCAATTAATGCGGATATACGTAGAAATATTATACAGACGAAAAACAAAGAAAAAAAAAGCGGCCAAATGCGAGTCGGACTCGCACATAATAAATTGCGGTTTACGATTTATGGCGTATTAAAAAAAAACTACATACTAGATCTCGTTCAAACCAATTTTGGGTGGAAGTTTGTATGGTAATGTACATTATATATTTTTTTTAGTTTTATCATTCTCTTATTTTAGAAGTTACAGGGGGGGGGGGACACACATTTTACCACTTTGGAAGTGTCTCTTGCGCAAACTATTCAGTTTAGAAAAAAATATGTTAGAAACCTCAATGTAATTTTTGAAGACCTATACACACCACACGAGTTTGATGAAAAAATTTTTTTTGAGTTTTAGTTCTAAGTATGGGGAACCCCAAAAATTTATTGTTTTTTTTTAATTTTTGTGTGAAAATCTTAATGCGGTTTACAGAATACATCTACTTACCAAGTTTTAACAGTATAGCTCTTATAGTTTCGTGAAAAAGTGGATGTGACATACGGCCGGACGGACAGACATGACGAATCTATAAGGGTTCCGTTTTTTGCCATTTGGCTACGGAACCCTGAAAACGATTGTATAAGTTTTATCTCACGTTAAAAAAAAATATTCGTTAATATAACATAACAGTTACACAGAATATTGAATTAGAAATGATATTTTGTATGACAAGTATAGACGCAAAACGCAAATGTTGTGGAGATAATTGCAAATTAATGAGTTACTCCATAGTAAACGCGCCGAGAATATATTTTGTGACGTCATAGCATAAGCCAGTTCAATATAAAGCGTTTTCGGGGGCGCCGGCGCGTGCAGATTTTTATAGTTAACATCAGAAAAATAAATCATAAGAAAGTTTTAGTGCTACATTTGTTTTAATGCTGGATTATTCTTTTGATTTTCGTAATGAAATAAAAAGATGCAAGTTCCCTATTACTGAAGAAAGTTGTTGATGGCCTGGGTATTTAAACTTCTATATTAATATCATAAAGACGAAAAGTTTGTGAGATTGTAAGCTTTGTAAAATCTTAGTTTTTGGCTGAAATATATTCTAGCTATCACGGTTCTTGAGATACAGCTTGGTGACAGACAGACGGACGGACGGACGGACGGACGGACGGACGGACAGCGAAGTCTTAGTAATAGGGTCCCGTTTTACTCTTTGAGTACGGAACCCTAAAAAGATATGTTTTTTTATCATACCTAATGCTGTTCAGCCAATATCCTGCCTGTTTTATACGCATTAGCATACCAATGCTTTCTGTGACTTGAAGTTTTACGATAAACTTTAAGTGATTAGCTAAATAAAAACCGGTCAAGTACGAGTCTGACTCGCGCACCGAGGGTTCCGTACAAACTTTCATACACCATACCCGTCATGTCAGGACCCCATTCATTCTTGGACAATCTTAATCAGCTCATATTAGAAGTTACCGTTGCAAAGCGCCTCCTTTATTTTGGTACTAACAACTTACAACCTAGTATGTTTGTTTATCAGCGATAGCTTTTTATCACGCGTACCGATTTCGATTATTTATTTTTTATTTGAAAGAAGGGACTTTAACGATAATCTAATAGGAATTTGAAGATATAAAATTTAATACAAAAGTATATTACAAATTTTATTAAGAAATTATTTTTGATATATAAAAAAAAATAAACTAGATAGAGATATCGTTTTATTTTTCCTGTATTATTTACGTTACTCTTAATCATATGTAATTATGTCAGAATTTTCGCTTCGTAGACTTCGGAGATAAGGGGAGGGGGAATGGTATTTTTTTCTACATTTTTCTAAGTAAATCAAAATTTAACCACTGTAGAAAAAAAAACGGCTTTAGAAAGTGCAACTCAAGCCCATTCATATGATACCCCATTTTATCTATTTACTAGACTTTGATTTTTTAACCCCCCTCATATTCGTCATTTAAACAGAAAATAAAAATGTACATTTATTTTTTTCATTTTCCATACACGTGTCTTAACCCTTTTAACAGTTGTTCTGTTCCAAATTTCAAATTGATAGCTTAAGTAGTTCCTGAGATATTGAACGTTGTGACAGACGGACGGACGGACAGACGGACTGACGGACAGACGGACAGAGTCGCACCATAAGGGTTCCTTTTTTACCTTTTTGGTACGGAACCCTAAAAACGACATTTAATAACACTTTGAAATAAAAAATCACTTACATAAGCTCACAATCGTTGTTACTATTTGGTGTTTAACCGATAATTTCCTTGTTTTTAACATTTAATAACCGTAACCGGTATTCGGTTATTTTTCCGCCATAACCGGTTATAAAATAATGTCCGGTTATTGCATTTCCCTAATTGGGGCGCACAGTTTTGTATAATTTGTAGGTACATATTGGTACTGTTAATCGCATGTGAGACGTTTTCCATTTTGAGTTTAGAACAAATATAAAACTAGGTTTGTCTAGATTCATCAGTTCATTTTCATTACTATCACAGAAAACCCAGCATAATGAAATAAATAATCAAAAAAGCCAGTTTATTAAATGTCAACTGAACTGACGCCAGAATTAGCGTATAACCGATGTCTATAGAATATATTGTGCTATTGTTATCTTCAAGTAGGGGTTGTAAAACAATAACGCATAAATAATAAAACAAACAGTAGCAACTGTAGTAGGTACACGTGCCACGTACCACACTTCGGTCAGTTTTGTGACATCTCTTTGTTATATTTTCCTTTCATATTTAGCAACAAAGAGAAGTTGTAAGATCCCACGTTAAGTGCATTTTCGTAATTTTAATAACTGGAACAAACCATACCTACGGAACCATTTCGCTGACTACGATCTTTTAACGTCGAGCATGCACGTTTTTTTTCATTAAATTTCATAATTAAAGCGTAAGTATATAGCCCGAGCAGACAGACCAGTGATTGATGGATTTAATTATAGTCTTTTACGGAAACTTGCGATAAAGACCTAAGATCGGGCTGCGCGCGCGCCAGCTCGTTGATCTGAATACTACTTAGATCATTTAAGGTTTTTAGATTTTTATTGCTTAATTGCCTGGGTAATTATTAACTGATATGTAATACGAGATGCGGGATACATTAAGTCGTGTAAATATAGGATAATTGCTGTAATACATAGTAGTGATACCCGATTATGTATGACCACCGAATTCTAATGTTACGTTACATTCCGGAAGTGGTGCTTTTGAATGCAAATGTAACTGAAATCCCTAAATTTAACATACAGGTGCTTATTCGTTCCGTCGTTTTCTAGAAGACTACGTTCACAAATTATTAGTTTCTGTGGCAATGGAAAAAAATGCAATATTGTTGTAAAGTACAGTCAGTAGCATCATCAATACATAGTATAAAACAAAGTCGCTTCCCGCTGTCTGTCTCAAGAGGAAGGTTTATATGTATAATACATGCATGTATTAATTGTATTATACATATAAACCCGTGCGAAGCCGGGCGGGTCACTAGTTAAGTATATGATGGAACAAAGGCCGCAAAAATACCGGATACAACTTTATTCCTAGAGCCGTAAGATTAGATCGTGTCAGATATGTTGGCGGCCTTTGATGCATGCCATGGCTGATGCATGCTATTTATTAATTATTATTTTGAGCCTGTGTCAGTATTCCACAGGTGGGCAAAGGCCTTACTAAATTAAATAACAGGATTGACCTTTGCCCAGTCTAGAAAACATAAACGTGATGTCATTAAATCAATCAATCATGGAATGTCACAAACTACACTACATGGCCGCTATGTCAGTTGTCAGTAAAACGTCGTGAATGTGGTCTTCGAGCGCTTGGACCCTACTCCCTCACATCAATTAAAAGAAATGAAAATGATGGTCCCAAAGGTAAAAGTAGGCAGAACATTGAATACATTTTAAGGAAGTTTTACAGTAAAGTACTGAAATTGGAGCAAAGAATGTTAACACTAACTTACCTACTCTACTTAATTATTTTTATTTTTCCTATAGGTATAAATAGTACAGGTCATTATTTTTAACTGTACATAATTAGGTCACCCATGGGAGAGAAATGCGGTAGTAGGTAAAGTTATTTTTATCGGTTCGAGTCCCTCGTTACGCTCAGCATTCCAACTTACATTCAAGTAAATTATGACAACCTATGAAATCTAGCAACAACAATTTGTATATCAAATAGTAAGTACCTAAATGTAGTCCTAACGCAATGCAATAATAGTCAAAACACTGCCATCGATCATTTGAGTTGATATAATTGCTCTCGCGATGATTGATCGCACGCTGGTAGTGACTAGTGATTAAAAAAAAACTTATAATATAAGCGAGTGTGAAAAAAGCCTACACGTGTTACTGTATCTATTATGTTCAATCAATAACTTTCTTCAGTGATTCAGCCTTGATTGAATGGGGAACTTGCATGGGATTTCAATTTCGAATAAATTGCACTCAATTAATGCGGATATACGTAGAAATATTATACAGACGAAAAACAAAGAAAAAAAAAGCGGCCAAATGCGAGTCGGACTCGCACATAATAAATTGCGGTTTACGATTTATGGCGTATTAAAAAAAAACTACATACTAGATCTCGTTCAAACCAATTTTGGGTGGAAGTTTGCATGGTAATGTACATTATATATTTTTTTTAGTTTTATCATTCTCTTATTTTAGAAGTTACAGGGGGGGGGGACACATTTTACCACTTTGGAAGTGTCTCTTGCGCAAACTATTCAGTTTAGAAAAAAATTATGTTAGAAACCTCAATGTCATTTTTGAAGACATATACACCACACCCCACACGTAGGTATGGGGTTGATGAAAAAAAAAAATTTGAGTTTTAGTTTTAAGTATGGGGAACCCCAAAAATTTATTGTTTTTTTTTATTTTTGTGTGAAAATCTTAATGCGGTTTACAGAATACATCTACTTACCAAGTTTTAACAGTATAGCTCTTAAAGTTTCGTGAAAAAGTGGATGTGACATACGGACGGACAGACAGACATGACGAATCTATAAGGGTTCCGTTTTTTGCCATTTGGCTACGGAACCCTGAAAACGATTGTATTAGTTTTATCTCACGTTAAAAAAAATATTCGTTAATATAACATAACAGTTACACAGAATATTGAATTAGAAATTATATTTTGTATGACAAGTATAGACTTAAACGCAAATGTTGTGGAGATAATTGCAAATTAATGAGTTACTCCATAGTAAACGCACCGAGAATATATTTTGTGACGTCATAGCATAAGCCAGTTCAATATAAAGCGTTTTCGGGGGCGCCGGCGCGTGCAGATTTTTATAGTTAACATCAGAAAAATAAACCATAAGAAAGTTTTAGTGCTACATTTGTTTTAATGCTGGATTCTTTTGATTTTCGTAATGAAATAAAAAGATGCAAGAAGTTCCCTATTACTGAAGAAAGTTGTTGATGGCCTGGGTATTTAAACTTCTATATTAATATCATAAAGACGAAAAGTTTGTGAGATTGTAAGCTTTGTAAAATTTTAGTTTTTGGCTGAAATATATTCTTTACAAGGTTCTCTAGTAGCGACTGTCTACGCGCCCCACTGCCCGGTGAAGCGGGGGACAAACCCCCACCACACTACAATACTTAAACGCCCGCGCCGCGGCATCGGCCTCCTTGCCCCCAGGACCGCAAATCGCCGCTGATAGGCATTGCTACGTATTACACCATGCCACAGACAGGCCAACTTAGCCGCAAAGCCAAGATGGCCAACGTCGCCAAAGATGAAGAAAATAAAAGCCGAAGAAGGCAAATTACGACCGGCTCATTTTTATGAGTCGCGACAAGAAACCGCCACAGAGTACGCAATGTAGAGTGTGTGAAGATTCAAGATTCGATTCGGCCTCTTTCCCGCCGACCTCCACCGCGCTCGCACCTCGCCATGAGGCTGTCCAAAAATCGTACTTACCATTGTAATTTATAATTAAACCTATGTAACAGACTATTCTTTTCAATCAACATTTCCCAAAGGCTCCAACAGCGACGACGTACCGGAAAACGCAGCGTACCCCCCACAAGGTGGACTGATGACCTGGTAAAAGTCGCGGGAGTCCCCTGGATGCGGGTGGCGCAGGACCGGTCATTGTGGCACTCTTTGGGGGAGGCCTATGTCCAGCAGTGGACGTCTTTTGGCTGATATGATGATGCAATTGTAAATTTATTCAATACACAAAGGAGGCGGTGCGTCGCGGGAGCCGCAGCCAGCGGCGACATTCTTCTACTTGTTCGACAGCCAGATTAACATTGTCTACGCCGGTGGCCTTAATACCGCTTATCTGATGAATTACCATTTGAATTACATTAAAAAACATATTTGACACGTCTTACAACGATTAGGGGACCATTTTACACTAAATCGAACTAGCCCCCCACACTCAAAAAGGTTTGTAATATGGATAGCTACTAGACGATTGTATATTTAATCGAACGAGTGAGCGAAAAGAACGAAGTTCTGTTTCAGCTCGGGCGAAAATTATTTCGTATGTCCGGCGTCTGTCCGGCTGTTCTGCTCTACATGTCACAGTTCTCAATGATATTTGTAATGAAGGCATAAGAGCGTGACAAGAGCCCTGATCCAAGAGCACTTTCTAAAGGGTATAGCAGCGTCAGCTGCTAGGCGCCTCGTGATGGCTGTCAGCTTCAAAAAACCCGACCCGACTTCAAATAAGGAGGAGGTTCTCGGAGGAACTCGGTAATTTATGAACCGATTTGAAATATTTTTTTCTTTGTTTGGAAGCTTAAGCTTCCATATTGGTCCCGTTATCACCAAAATCCAAACATCCTTGAGAAATCGAGGGAACTCTTCAAATTTCATACTTAGGCAAACTTGAAGCAATTTGGCTACTGATTTGAAGTCGGTTAAAACTTTGTTTTGAAAAGTAAATTAATTACAAATACTTTTTTATGTTCAGTCATACATTTTTTGGACTGGTTAAAAAGTGTTGTAATACAGTCGATATTGTTCAACCTCGAAATTTCGGGGAGTTTGATGAAATTTGGTACATGTTCGTTGGAAGCCCTGTTTTCGTCTCCCAAAAGTCCCCGGGTTAGGACCTTGTAGAACGGCCGCTATCTTGGGAAATGTACTCCATTCGTAAGAAATTCAGGTTTTTTTTCAAAAATTACGGACTCAATGAAAACGTGGTCTACAGCAACATTAAAGCTGAATAAATTCTGCACAAGCCTGTAGTATACACAACCTTGACGAGAAACGTGTCTTCGTGGAGAAAAATACATCCATGTGTGAGATTTTCCCTCAATGTCCTTCCAGGGAAGATTCTCCGAATTTCGAGCTCGGGAGAATTTCAAATGCACTTTGATTTACACAATAGGATATGAACTACATTAATAATAACATTTTACCCGACTACGGCTAAACCCAAAATAATGGTAATGGGTTAAATTTCTCGTTAAGTAGTGATAGTTTGCTACCACCTCCTGCAGGTCAAGATGCTTGATGAATGCCAAAAACTTATGTGGTGTTAGATTTCTCTTAATGCTGACAACGTGTTGGCGCACATCGAGTTTAAAAAAAAAACAATATGGCGGGCGTGAGTGGAGGGAGACCAAATCTGAAATCACAACTTTGCTTCTAGCACTTAATTTATCGGGCGGATTTCAAAAAACATGACATCAGTAGATGGGTCTGTAGCACGCTAGTGCTATAGGTATACATTATACATTTAACATTATTGCTGCGGGGCGTATTACTGAAACTTCATAATGTGATGGTCAAAACATATTTTAGGGCAAAAATGGGGCAAAATGCAACTGACAGTAGTCAAGTTCACTAAACATACTCACCGAAACCTCTGTTTATATGTCTTAAAATTTGAGCTTTAGGGACCATAAGGGTTAACCGTTATCTTAGTTAATAGGTTTTGAGTTTCGTAGGGGTCAAAAGTGGCTCCAAATGGTTCGTGTAATATAACACACGGCCGCTGCGTCGCCAGTACAGTAACTACTCTTGTTTTGGTCTTGGCTTGACACGCTGCCGCGTGTCTAGAGCTCGACGTTTATAGATGGGCTCTACACAAAATAAGCATAAAATACACATAATTCAAAACTAATCAGCACCAACCCATTCCAACATATCTCGATGTCACCAATTAATTCCACCGAATGACAAATCGACGCCAGAGTTGCCACACAGATGCATTGTGATCCATGGTGATCCATAACGCTGATCTATAGATCGTCGGCCCATAGATCATCGTGTACGCAATCGGTAAATGTCATTTGACATGTCAAATGTAGCGAGTAGATTTATATGTAGGTTCAGGCGTTGTTTAAAGTTCGTTATGGTATGAGAAATGTATGAATTATTTATTTTATTAAGATATACGGAAGGAGGATTTACAATTCAATTTAAAACAGTGACATAGGTAACGAAATGTATTGAAACAAAAGCAGTAAAGGTACCTATTTTAGTAGCGCGTAAAATGTACCTACCTTTTACTTTGTTCTTTAGAATATCTATGCAAATGATTAATTTTCTACTAGTGGTCTCGATTTGAATAAAGAAATGACTTTTTCACTATACCTAAATGGTTTCAACATATATTCCCATAATAACATGTAGGTATGATAGCTACAACTTATTTAAAAAAGTTGATTAACAAAATAGTGACAAAGTATTACATTGTCTCCAAACATACATAAGTACACTCAAGAGCAAAAGTTTCGGGTCGATGAAATACCGTCATATTTCCTAAAATAGTCCAAATGTTGTACAGTTTTTTAATCCTTTCATGATCTTTATTAAATTTTACATCTAAACTGCAGAAATAACAGTAAAAAAGAAACACGTTAAAAACCCATGAAAAAAACAACGTTAACGGAGCGAGATATCGCAAAAATCGTCATTTTTGGATGTTGATATCTTTATGATAGGATCCCGGAAATTGCTAATACATTTGGGTATTACGAAGACTTGTGTATTATGTAAATAAGACTAGTGAAAAAAAACCTATTGCGGTTAGTTAATTTAGGGTGACCCGAAACTTTTGCTCTTGAGTGTATTCCAAATTTCAGCTTAATCGGATAACGGCAAGTGACTGAAAAATGGATTGCAAATTTTGACGGACA
The DNA here is from genome assembly GCA_963854355.1 of Epinotia brunnichana. Classification (NCBI taxonomy): domain Eukaryota; kingdom Metazoa; phylum Arthropoda; class Insecta; order Lepidoptera; family Tortricidae; genus Epinotia; species Epinotia brunnichana. The sequence continues at coordinate 40,754,604 of OY977937.1, read as the reverse complement.
ATTCTTCTCAAAAGTATGAGGTACACTTTTTAATTGAAACGCCCTGTTAGTACCTGCTCCATTAAGACTCAGTTAGGGAAAGATAAATGGCCAGTCCACTTAATTAGTTCCTAGTCGTGGCTAATGAGGTACTGCGCCGCGGCCATACAGCCGTCGATCAGCGCTTGTTACCGGGAACTTGGTTACGGAAACTGGAGTAAAAGTTGTACTGTATGTCTCATTTAATAGGTCGATTAAAATAAAAAGCAATAGGTAAAGGATATTGCAAAAGTGGTCAATCAACATAAAAAAAATAAAGTCATAATTCCTGTGGTCAGTTAAATAGTTAACAGTTAACTTTGTGCAAGTAAACCGCCAAACGCACAAATGTGTCAATCCTCTCACAGATGAAAATACAAGAGCGTCTTTCGGCAACATGTTAGCAGCGTGTGATATTGCAAAAGTTGTCATTCAACATAAAAAAAATAAAGTCATAATTCCTGTGGTCAATTCAATAGTTAAAAGTTAACTTTGTGCACGTAAACCGCCAAACGCACAAATGTGTCAATCCTATCACAGCTGAAAAATACAAGAGCGTCCTTCGGCAATATGTTAGCAGTTTGTGCTCAGCTACTTTGGACACATAATAATAGACGCGGAATCGAAAAGTTAGTAATCGTTGGGAAAAAGACACAGAGGCCGCTTACCAACTAGTTACTAGATGGTCGGACCAATTGTAGAATCCAGACACACCAAAATTTTACATTGTAACTCTCAGGAGCCGATGGAGATAGTTCGCCCGTTTCAGTCTTGCATGAAGGACCGAGCAGAGAGAAATGTGCACGTAAGTAAGAGTCTGGCCACCGCGTCATGTCACATGCATTTATTCAAATTCTTTATTATGTCAACAATTTTTACCTATGAATTAAGTACCTATTAAATACGCCGATATGCATTTCGTGTTACCAGCATGACTGTGAAGATATTTAACTGGCTTATTTTTTTGTGATACAACTCGCTTGTCAGACTCAAAGTACCACATAACAGAGATTTCAATATATATAAGTTTCTGTCAAAAATTTCGTTTTTGGTACAAGCTTTTATTGCCGACTGTACTTTTCTGTATACCATCATCAACTTCTCATTGAGACGATTCTAACGAGCCCAAACTCAACGGGGTTACGTCGGTTAAATACTGACTTCCCATGGCCACCTTCTGTCTCCATCATCAGATCATCATCAATATTGAATTGTCATCCAAACTAAGTATACGAATACCCAAAATTTCAGCTCAATCGGATAACGGTAAGTGACTGAAAAATGGATTGCATTTTGGCGGACAACTTACATACTTATATACATACTTACATACGAACAGGTCAAGTTAATATAAAGCTTGTAAAAAAGGAGAAACCGTTTGAATCAAAAAAATATATGGGCTTTATAACCCAAGGGTTACGGTTCTACGTCTGCGTCTACGATCAAATGCAAGATACGAACTAACTCCCCGTTCAAACCCCTTATGTTTTAACTACACACCTGCTTTTATTACTCATTGACCACTAAATGCGACAGTTCCAATACATGCCTATACCTACCTGCAAGGTTGCAACAGTTAGGTTAAATTGTAATGTATTCAGTAGTTAATAAAATGTAAATGTATCGATTAGCTTACGGAAGTTACTGAGCAAAGTCAACCATTCCTTTCAATTAAAAAAATCTAGTTATGCACCAATTAGTACCAATGTAAACACATAACCCGCTTTTTGGCGAACAACACTCAACTGCACGGAAGTTAATTTCCTCCAGTACCTTAAAAGTATTAGAGAGCACATTTTTCTAACTGGCATATTGATATCTCTACGATAGTTTTAAATGAGGCCTTATGTACTAAATCACAAAGTTGCATTTCCAATGATAAGTACAATTAAACTTTTGAAGAATCTCGCGCTTAGTCCACATATACACTAGACAGGCAGAATACCACACTAATGAATCCTTGTCGATCTGGTTTTAAACCTGAAGTCTGGTGGAAGTTATCGTATTGTAAGGGAGTAGGGATTAAATTGCTGTGATAGAAATGAAAATGAAGCTGGATATCGAATAAGCTTATGGTTTTTTGTAACACTGGACATTGCACAGAGCAGCCACCACAGCACATAATTTAATGATTTGCTTCAACAATGTATGATGCTGTTAGCTACCAATGATGTACAATTTGTGCCTAATGAAGGCCGTAGAAAATTCCAAATTTTCAGCCCAGTCGCACACAACACCACCTTTTATCAACGACAATTCAATTTCCTTGCACCTTTTCTTTACAATAGAATCAACCAACATTTAAATAAACATCAGACAGTGTAGTAAATATAACTTAACAAAATCTATCCGAAAATGGTCTATGTCCCTTGATTATTTTGAAACTGAAAAAATTCTCGCAACTGTAAAATAATAACCCATCACACAAATATTAGTAAACAATTGATCCATCAATGCCCACTTTCTTTCATTCTCACACAAACACGCACACAAACACACACACACACATATATATATATATATATATATATATATATATATAAACAACGCACAAACACACAGTTAGATAAATTAAATTAAGCATTAGTTACACCACGTAGCAATTACAAAAAAAAAAAAAAAAACAAAAAAAAAACTGCATGTAAATTTTAATATGAAAGAAATCCTCAGTACCAATGTAAGTAGTAGCGATCTCATAATGAGCATTAGAACTCCCCTGTTCCCTATAAGACAGGTTTACCTAGTTTAGGGCACAGGACACCGTTCCTAGGCTTATCTAAAAATAGTGCACTCTATCTATCATGATGTATTACTTAAATAAGCTGATGTACTGATTCTACAATAAATATATTTTCATTTTCATTTTCAATGTACGGTTTTTATACTAAACTAGAATAGAATAGAGTAGAATTTATTTGCATAGAATAAGTAGGTACATCAGTGTAATTAGGCGGTAGGTGACAAATAGTAGCTTATTCTGTTATTTGTACTAAATACTAGCATGCAAATATCTTTTAGAATGTTATTGATCAATATTTTGAGAGAGGTAATCCTTTACACTATAATAGTTTTTTGCAGTTAGGAGCTTGACTAATTTATTTTTAAATCTATTTAGACGTAGGAACGTAGGTTCTAGGTACAGATATATGTGTATCGATAGATATTAGATTAATTAACTTACACCAACACTTGATGTATGTATTTTAAGGTAACTGATTTCTTATGTATAATTTTAACTGGTTCCCCACGATACAGGCGTGGCCTAGTGTAGGGACCCCTAGTAACAATTTTAACACAATTCTTTTAAATAAATTAGATTTTATCTTATCTTTAGGTAAGAGTAGCAAAGTTTGTAGGAGGTAACGACAGGTAGGTGCATCTAAACCAATACTGATTTAAGGAAACGCCAGAGTTTTTAACCGACTTCAAAAAATCTCAATTCGTATGTATGTTTTTTTTTTTTTGTTTTTTTATGTGTGTATGTTACGCGATAACTCCGTAATTTATGAACCGATTTGAAAAATTATTTCTTTGTTTGAAGCATATACTTCCAGATAGGTCCCGTTGTCACCAAAATCCAGTTCAAATGATGGGATCCTGGAGAAATCGAGGGAACTCTTCAAGTTGTAAAGGCAAACTTGAAGCTATTTGGCTACTGATTTGAAGTCGGTTAAAAAGTTGTTTTGAAAGTCAATTATTATTATTCCATAGCACGGTCAAAATACTGTTCAGTCTACATTTAGCCACAAGGTGTCGCTGATTTCGAGAACCTATTTTAGAACCTTGTGCCATTTTAAGACTGCACCCAACACCTTTAAATAATTCCGCCGAGTTCTGAGAACAGTGGAAATGCCGTATAGCCTTATGCTCTCGATTTAATTGCGGGGTATGTGCGTTTATCACACTACTCTGCCCAGTACCTACGTGACAGTGTTGCAAACTAGGTGATACACTTATGGCTCAGGGTTGACAGAATAGTACATTGTGAATTGTGCCACGAGTACGGTTAGAGATTATTTGCGAACGGGAGTCTACTAGAAGCTCGACGCCGAATGACTCTTATCGTACTACGTGTTGCACACTATGTTTTTCATCACATCTGCGATTAAACTACATTTTAAACAAAAATATTACCAATCATAATAAAAAATCTCAATCTTCCATTTTGTTGCATTTGACGTAAAGTGAGTAAGGCAAAGCCCATGGCATACATCCACGATTTAAAATCACTGTTAAAATATTTTACAGAGTCACTAACGACGACGGCGACGGGAGGGCGGCGGTTAGGTACCACATCTTAATTTTTTAAAGTATTTTAAATATTTAAAATACTTTAAATAATTCAGTTAAACATGTTTATACGTTTAGATTTATTTATAATTAGGTTTTCAAACATCGTATTTGAGCTCAAACCTCCTTGCTTTATAACTGACACATGACTCACAGGTACAAACTAAGAAAAAAACATTACCTACGCCTCTGGGCGTAGGCTAGGTATAGTATAGGCTATTGTAACTCTGTATAGCTGCGCGTTATAAAGCCCTTTACGAGCAAGTGTGATGAAAAAGTGACAAACTCACATCGTTTTCCTCCCAGCGTTTTCCCGTCAGAATGAGCCCTAAATGAGCCCTAATAGGTCCGCTTTGTTACCTCATCCTAATTTGGCGTAGTCACTATAGTTTGACGAAAGTGACTGCAATCTGACCTTCCAACCCAGAGGGATAAAACCTGACCTTTTTGGAATTAGAATATTAGACCGGTTTCCTCACGAACCGAAAAACACACAAAGAGGAGGAAGACTTTGTAATTACATTTCAGTTTTTCATCGTAGACATACAGAACTATGTTACAAAAATTTGGCTTGAAAATTATTTTAAGTTTACGAACCAAGAAAAATAACTTAATTCGAAGTTAATAGATGATTAGTCAAATTGTGTTGGATTGCCTCAAACTTTTACTAAGTCGAACTAAAATCCGATTCCTGTTCTGAGTCTTCCTGATTTCGAAAAAATACATCTGATCTGCAATACATTTTATTGGAATGGATCTGGTTTATTTATAATCAGTAAAGTGCAATGCGCCAGTCTAAATAAATGTAATGCCTCAAATTAGACAAAAAAAAACTAGCAATAATTTTCGACAGATTTGCCAACCCTACCACTTAAATCGTCTTATGCGCATGTCGCGCCGCATGTAACGCCTGAGCACTTCTCTACCACTTTTTCTCACTAGGGTTGTCACATCACATCAATGCACTTATGTTTATAGACACAAAAAGCTGAAATGGTTTGTATAACTGGTTTAAATAATTTTAATGCTTAAAGTTACATAACTTAGAACCGATGCTCCTAATAGTTATCATATGCTTTATTTGCCCAAGCATAGGATTTTGCATTTTTTTTCCAACTGTACAAAAATCATATTTTAAAATTTTGTTATACTCGTATTAGGCATCAAAACATCAGGAATTTTCGACTTCTAATCGAGGGGTTATTCCATTCCTAGTTGAATTGAGAGACGCTGAGTTTGACGTTACATTAACTGCCGCGAATCGCTACGCGCTACGCTCGTAGTCGATCCCCTGGTTTTCCCCGTATGTAGCGGAAAGCGATTACGGCGCAGGCGCCTGCTAGACGGGTTCCTGGCTGTGAAAGTGTTAAAAACCGGCCAAGTGCGAGTCGGACTCGCGCACGAAGGGCTCCGTACCATTATCTATAAAAACGGCAAAAAAATCACGTTTGTTGTATGGGAGCCTCCTGTAGCCTAGTTGGTAGTGACCCTGCCTACGAAGCCGGAGGTCCCGGGTTTGAATCCTGGTAAGGGCATTTATTTGTGTGATGAGCACAAATATTTGTTCCTGAGTCATGGATGTTTTCTATGTATTTAAGTATTTATTTGTCTATATAAGTATGTTTATCGTCGTAGTACCCATAGTACAAGCTTTGCTTAGTTTGGGACTAAGCCGGTTTGTGTAAGATAGTAAAAGAAAAAAAAAAGAAAAAAAAATATTAAAAATTATTTATTTATTCTGGTTTTTAGTATTTGTTGTTATAGCGGAAACAGAAATACTTCATCTGTGAAAATTTCAGCTGTCAAATTATCACTGTTGTTGAGATACAGCCTGGTGACAGACGGACAGACAGACAGACAGACGGACAGCGGAATCTTACTTAGTAATAGGGTCCCGTTTTACTCTTTGAGTACGGAACCCTAAAAAGTAACAAACTTCATCGGGTGGAATGTAAGAATTCCAGAGACAAAAACGGAAGACTGGAGCAATTCTTGCCATATTCGTTCATTCAACCCTCACGCTTCCCATGTTTGTCGATATCATTGTCCCGCCATTTCCACAACTCGTGCAATAAGCCGAGCTAGGGCTGTTATTCTTTACGCGCTCATGCGCCTCCTTGCACCCTTCAGTTCTAACGAAACTTGACCTTTACCTGCGCTTAGTTACTACGAATCGCGGCGTATATATATATTTGTGGGTGAGCGTTGAGGTGAGCTTAAAACCAGTTACAGAATAGCTGGATTAGCGGGGCAGTTTGCTACGATTGACATAAATGCGTCCACATCCACACTCGTTCCAATTGCAAAAAAGTTTCTGGACCGTGCTTGAAGGCGTCAATTAGAGATTTCTAAGTATTCAAGCAAAAAGCTACACTTTTGTATATGGACACGTAATTGGCTGCGTTTTAATGTGGGCAACTAAATAGCTTGCGTTTGGTGACATGAATTGCGGTTGGCGGTATGAGGGTTTTAGTCAAAAGATGTCGATTAAAAATATGATATACAGTTATTTTGTCTATTTGATTAACTTTTATCAGTTGTTTATTCTAGTCGGTAGTGACACTGCTCACGAAGCTGAAACATGTACGGTTTTTTTTAACTCTGTTTGGTCTGCAAGCGGCTAGTAACAAATTTGTCTGGAGACAACCTCCATATTGAGATTCGAACGCACGCCCTCAGAGACGACCAGGATATCTCAAACCTACTAGGAGTAGGCAAGGTAACTCGGCCATCCTGACAGATTTATGTACGGGTTCGACACCCGACAAGGGAATAAATAAATAAATAATAAAAAAATAAAAAAAAATAAAAATTCAGACCGAGATCCATAATAGTGTTAGTAACTATTGGAACTTACAAGAACATATTAGTATTACACGTTAAGTTTAGTTTAAGTTTAATTTTAATTACATATACCTACATTTTTGGTTAAAGCTATGGCCGAAAGGTAGGTAGTGAATATATTTATTCCCTACTTGACCCTACTAATGACCACTTCAACCCAATATTTGGTGAGCGGGCAGTCGAGGCGTTCTGCCGACACCCTCAGCATACTCAAGCATACCTACTTGTGACGAGCCTTTAAAGTTATGCTTATTTTTAGTCAATTTGTGTAAGATCGTACCCAAATATTACTAAATTTATTATTTTCATGCTGTGTCTTACTTGTTCTAGTACATACTTATATGGTCACATTTACTGCCCACGCGCATCTAAGATTAAAAGCGAGAATTGAACATGTAATTATTAAGGTAAACAGTTTTACCTCAGGCTGCAGTTGAAAGCAATTACATATCCACAGCAGCGAGTCAATTTCCTCCCGTCACTTCTGCTGAATGAGATTAATGTTTAGTTGCAACGCGTGTCATGATATAATTAAAATTATTAGCATTCACTTGAATATGCCTACGCGAGAATTCTCAGCAAAGTTAATAATATTGCAGCAAGTATTTATTTCATCCTTTTGGTTAAGTAATAAGATTTCCGGCTGGGCTGCATTTCAGAATGCGAGTTTATTCATTGTTTTGTATTTTCTTCTTCTGTACCTAGCGTTATCCCGGCATTTGCCAGGGTCCGCTTTCCTACTCGCTTTCCTCCACTTTGCACGATCCAGGGCGTCTTTTTTGTGAGCCCGTTTTCGCTCATGTCGGCCTTCACGACATCCAGCCATCGCTTCTTAGGTCTGCCGCGAGGTTGAGGGCCGTCGAGGACTAGACCAAGGCATTTGTTCCCTACGTAGCCAGTTGGCCTGCGAGAGACGTGACCGAACCAACGAAGGCGACATTCCTGGAGCTTTGTATTTTATAATATATTAAATTCCATAATTCAATAATCCAAATTATACACATCCTAAAGTGGGATAGGTCGGCGAGTAGTACAGTCAATAATAAAAGTAAAATAAGTTTCGGTCAAAAAATAATTTTTGGTACAAGCTTTTATTGCCGACTGTACTTTTCAGTAGGTATATCGTCATCAATTGAGACGATTCTAACGAGCCCAAACTCAACGGGGTTACGTCGGTTAAGTACCTACTGATTTCTCATGGCCACCTTCTGTCTGCATCATCAGATCTTGTATTGCAAAGAATGCAGGCCAACCCGCGGAATAAAATATAGCCTATAACCATCCAGAAAATCCATTCTACACGCAGGTGAAAGAATTTTTGAAATACCAACGCACCACTACTTACAAAGCTACAATCACATAGACTTTTTCCTCTTTATAATATTACTATAGATAGAGTATAGAAGACACCCCCAAACTACAGTGTACCTTAGAGTACTAGCAGCCTATAGAACGAATCTAAGTACGCAAAGGGAGACGAATAATTTTAATGCTTAGCTGAAGGTCTTTTCGAAACGAGATTGTTTACTCGGCCATATATTGCGCTTGTCGATATTTTAGTGTCTGCAACTACATATAATGTGATATATGAGGTCGAATCTACTCCGCAAACACAGTACTGTTGCCCAACAGTATATTAGTGAGAGTTGCATTTGTAGCACTGTGGTTTATTCCTTCTATGCATTCAGCGCTTTGAAGATGGACGATTCACTCAATCGTTGAATCTAACCTCAACGTAAACTACCTTGCCGAATAAAACTTCAGCTTATCTTTCAACTCACAATACTGTAATGCACCTAATTGAATGACGGACCAATATTTTTGGTTGCGAACTCCTTTTCTGCACTAAGTCGATAAAATAACTGGTGTACACTTACTTACAGTTTCATTTCATCCAGGGCACAATTAATCCATCTTTTAGAAAACAGACCACGACAAACGACTGAAACGACACCTCTTGCGCGGGATTTTTTTCAGTCAAGATGGCGCCCGTCAAGCGCTAGGGATGTGCATATCCTTCGTGAAGTAGTTTTGTTACCCTAAGAACTTTACGGTTTTGTTCTATGAAAACACAACAATATATCGATATCAGCCATATTTTTACACCAAAAAATAGGTTGGGTAATTTGACTAAATAATCCACCTAAATTTAATACCGATACGGTAAAAAATAATGAAAAGTAATCTTCATAAATTCCGTAAAAATCAGGCGAAAATGGTATACACTTTCTTTACTTTATAATTGACTACGTCTATATACGTTCTTTGGGATACGCACATAATTCACTTATTTTTGTTAATGAATAAACCTTTCTATAGGCCAGATGAAATTCAAAATTATCTCAAGGTCGTAAATATTTAATTAAAATGCCGTTATTTCCTGATCCACATATTTTTGGATTCAGGTAGTAAGTCTCTAAATTTGTGTACTCAAACATGTTTTCATTATAAAAATACTGATAGCATTTTTGCTTAATTCGTGGGAATCTTTTATTTTTATGTATGTTCCCCGATTAATCAACGACGCCTGGACCGATTTGGAGCTACTGGATCTATCCGATTTGGACCTTTCTAGGTACTCCCATGCTCATCAGGTCAGGATCTGATGATGGGATCCTGGAGCAATCGAGGGAACTCTTCAAATAAGGCAAAGTACTGAATTGAAGTCGGTAAGATTTGGCATAGGCACTAGTTTTACGAAAGCGACTGCCATCTGACCTTCCAACCCAGAGGGAAAACTAGACCTTATTAGGATTAGACCGGTTTCCTCACGATGTTTTCCTTCACCGAAAAGCTAACGGTAAATATTCCGTACATAAGTTCCGAAAAACTCATTGGTACGAGCCGGGATTCGAACCAATGACCGCCGCTTGCCAGCCGCACTAATAGGCTACCGTCGTAGCGTGTCAAAGCGGACCCCGGGCTCCGTTAGGGGCACAACCGGGAATAACGCTAGGAAGATGATGACTGAATTGAAGTCGGTTAAAACTTTTGCCTTGGGGATATTTGCTGGATGTGTAGCTACGGCATCTCCCTCCAAGATGACATGAGAAACTGTTACATCATCCATCCCCTGCATAGAGTGGCCGTAAGTGATGTTGCTTAGGATACTGACGATAGCCTTGTCGAGTTAAATTTACCAATGAAAGTCTTTTAACTGCTATTAGCACTAACTACTATGGTATTGTCCAGCCTAATACTACGCTAGTAGGGTAATTGAGGCCAGACCAGAAATTAGGCTAGCCCCAGCGGAACCAAGGTAACCGATATAGCCCTCCGAATCGCTAAACTTAAGTGGCAGTGGGCGGGGCACATTGCACGTAGAATCGATGGCTGTTGGGGCGGAAAGGTTCTTGAGTGGCGGCCACGTGTAACATTTACCTTTTTAAGAACGGTTGCAGTCCTCATCCTTCTAAGGGACACAAATGCACGTCCCATGCCTCAGTCGTGATACTGGGCCATGTTTGAGGATTCTCACATTACGGGACATCTAGCAGGCTTTTCATTCTGTCTCTGTAACAGCAAAGGACGTCTGTACGTTACTGTACTGTACGTTTTGGCACACTCTTTTTACCTGTTTTTCTGTGGTTCTAGCAGTATTTTAAATACTGTTTTAGTGCTTATATTAACATTTCCTGTAATTAAATTTTTATGTTTGACAATCTGTCATAACAACGATATTATGTCAAGTTATGTTAACCGCGTCACCATGAAGTTTAGGTTGAATACTTTTAGTCTAAGGTTGTATTCACTTTTCGTTATTATGTGATCCTGGTACCTTGTAAATTTTTGAATTGTAAATTTAGAACTAGAAATTCTAGAATTCTTGGTCGGTTGGGGTATATAAGCCCATACAATGGGCGGAACGAGCAGTTTTACGTCGACTTCCAAACCAGGAAGACTTCTAAATTGACCTGTGCGGGGTCACAGTTGGCCCCGCACCTCAAGAAGGTCCCTCCTACGAGTTCTGGCAGCGCGTTGACGAACCACGTCCGTTATCTGCACGTGCTCCTTGTGGACGCCAGTACGCGCCCCTCTTTGGCGTCTGTACGCCCTACCTGCACGCGCTCCTATGCGCGGGCTATGTCCAGCAGTGGACGTCTTTCGGCTGATATGATATTATTTTTATTACTTACTTATTTTATTACTATCAGTTTGACAGTGCACTGACCCGCTTCTTTTAACTTTACTTGCGCCAGATTAGCTCACTGACTGATTAGCTACAAAGTCTTATAAGCTGAACGTAAGGTACATTACATTGAAGTTCTTTTTAGTGTGTGTGTGTGTGTGTCAGACATGGACGATTTATGTGACTGAGTGTCTTGCCAAGCAACCTGCAGCAACTTTGCCAACAAGCTAACAAAGTAACCTAAAATAATGATCATTATTAAATTATAGATAATAATCTATCTATCATTATATTCTTCGTAACGAACGCTGTGTTGGGCGTATATTTATGTGTATGGGCCGACGTAAAATGCAGGCAGTTAATTACGTGGTGATCTATAGTGCCTTGATTTATCGAGTTAGATCCACGCACACATTTGTTTCTTTATCTGTGATCAACTAAATACATTACACGGGAAGGTTAGAGTAGAGTAGAGGTATCAATAATGTTTTCACTGTAAGGTAAGCGTCGCAATACTTGACTTCTTAATTCCAACTATTAAAGTTGTTCACCTCTATTGCTATGAATTAAGATTGAATTTGCCAAGTTATTAGGCCATGGTGGAGGACTTGGACATTTATCTTATAACGCTTGTGTTTCCTTTTAGCACTGTTCGATGTTCTCACCTAAATGACAACTTTTACAATTCAAAAGGCGTGTCGATACCTACTGCTGATAGCAACCTCAGATGTGCCTTAAGTTTAGATGCTTATCAAAATTAACCAATCGCTAACTCTATACATTGATATGACTGCGTGTGCCCATAGTATTTGAAGAGAAGGTACCGTCGATTCCTCGTAGCTCCTATGATTTACTCTGACCGAAAATCTATAATTAACACACTCCTTGTTTTGAAGGCTGTTCATAATCAGCGTACCTAATAAATGGCAGTAAGTCCCCTTGCTTTTGTTTATTGTGATTCAATCAGCGGACACTTTAAATGTTACGAAACAACTTGCTTAAACCAGATAACTAGGAGAACAATGGGCCGTAAGTTAATATTTAATTCGAACCGATAACGAACTTGACAGTCAATATGTGTCAGTGTAGTCACATGTATTCAAAAGGGTGCACGTATTTTCACTATTTAATGATACTTTATCTTGACGTGTCATGTTGTTTCGATCCTTTTAACAGTCTCCAGGACGCTCGAGTCTCATACAAAACGTATTTTGGATTTCATTTTAAAATGGAATGCTGGAATAACATTACTTATTATTATTCACGTTTTAGGTATACAGAAGGGGATCCGCCATGTCAGAAACTAGTTTCTGGTGCTAGAAATTATAAAAGAAAAAAAATTGAGACAAGAAGTGTGTCAGACTAAATCTGATTTTCTCTAAAAAATAAAAAATAAACTATCCTATTGTGCATACCTACAAACTCTACAAAGTTGAATTGATTTACCAGCACGCCGTTTTAACTCATTCACGGCCACGCTACGCTCGTAGCGCTACGCCGTAGTCCGTAGCAGCTTAAACTCCGTATGTAGCGAAAAGCGCTCGTAGCGCTCTGACGTATGTGTGTCGTCATGGGCGCTGAATGGGTTCAAATGAGAGCCAAAATACGGTTGTATGCCTGGGGACCTTTAACCCTGATATGTAAATAATAAATAATAAATATTTGCGGACAATCTTACACAAATCAACCTAGTCCCAAACTAAGCAAAGCTTGTACTATGGGTACTAGACGACGATATAGATACTTATATAGAGAAATAAATACTTAAATACATAGAAAACATCCATGACTCAGAAACAAATATTCGTGCTCATCACACAAATAAATGCCCTTACCGGGATTCGAACCCAGGACCTCTTGCTTCGTAGGCAGGGTCACTATCAACTAGGCTAAAACGGTCGTCATTGACAATAATGTAAGACAGTAGTGATAAAATCTACTTTATAAACGCATTGAAGTTCATATAAATATGGCATATTATAAAAGACAAATTCCATATAGCATCAGTTAGCACCTACAGTCAACTTTAACCATCATATCATTACGAACAATTTCAAGATATACCTATTATTGTGCTAAGTGAATTACTATAAGTACCTATTAGTTAGCAAAGCGCTACCAGGCCATTACTTAGATAAGTTCATGATTTTAGTAAAGTACCTATACCTATTTTTATTAACGTATCTATATGTATCTAAACAACACAAATGTTACATTTGGGACTTTAATTAAGGAGCTAGCGAAGCGAACGAAGTTCTCTGCATCATCAAAATCATTTATCATTATCATCAGCTTGGGTCAAAATTCTTTCGTACGTCTGTTTGTCCAGCTGTTCTCATCTACAGGTCGCATTTCTCAACCGATTCTAGTTTTAGACAGTTGGTAGGTATTATTCCATAAATTCGTACATTTTAACATCACCTATGAATGTCTTCGTGTCTATTGTGAGATTTGTGAGTTAGTAAAGTATGGGTGCACCTGTTAGTAGGTTTTACTAGAGGTTGACCTCACTCCACTATTATCTCATTGGCGACTTATTCCACATCGTTCGATTGGCCAACGAGAGTGGCCGCCGATTGGCTGTCCGTTATGACTGATCCTTGACAAATTGTGCATTTCGAAACATGCCTACACCTGACAATAAGTTACTGAGCGTATAGAATCCTAAAGTATTACTGAAATCAATCTAATAGGCAAATGTTTTCCTAAAATATTGGAACACTGGATTAATTTTGATAATGCTAATAAGTGCTTTCGCGCATCCCGCACTAATCAGAAAGCACTCATTGAAATGTAGGCGCGCAGTAAACAATCTGTACTTACTTGACACTGATAAGCAGTGATAACTGACAGAGGGGCCTTACACATACATTAGCCTCCAGAGATCGCAAATCAAAATAAAACCATTGGAATTTGTAATTTTCATTTGTTCTAAAATCAAATGAAATAAAACAAATGCAACTTCGGTTAAAAAATTTACTTTCATTACATGGAATAATTTTATTAATTCTATAAAAGGTAAAAAAAAGCAGTGGTGAAGCTTTTTCAGGCCGACTGAATTCGTCACGACTGTTTGCCTTGCCAGTGTGTAGGCACAGGCTGAAACAGTGGTTTTCCTCGAAGCCTTGATACGTAAAAATTGTACTTGTGCTTGCTTGTGGCCAATAAGCCTGTTCTACTCGTAAGTAGGGAGTTTAAGTACCTACTCACAATGCACATGAAACGACACCATTGTAAACAAACTTTTTTAAACCTTTCTTTTTTGAACTCACATTTTTTTTAAATTTGCCAATGTATGGAACTTGGCCACACACCCTGACTTTTCACCAAGTGTGAGGTACTGCCTACCGACTCGGTCTTGACCGCTACACTTGCATCACCCGCCTACATCAATCACTTACATTACCATATGAATGGCTATTTTGACAAATGACCCCGCTCCGCGCCTGCGCTCTTATTGGACGGTGAGACACAGAGTAGCAAAATGAAGAAAGTTACACTCAAAGTTGTATTTGAACAATTGATAAATATTTAAATACTTGCACATTGAATTATAAATCAATTGAAACGCGGATCAACGGATGTCATACATAATATACAGTAGGTAGGTACAGTCACCACCTGTTACAAAGAGGGCAAAAATATCTGACAAACGGAATCTGTCCCAGAAATAGAGCCGTATCAGATATTTATGCGTTGTTGTAGGAAATATTAAGGAGACTGTACCTTTTTCCTTTTTTTTAACGTTGGGGCAATGCATTTACGCATCCCGCGTGGTTGGGCGATAAGGTCGGGTATGACGGACTAACCGCGGTAAAAACCTTAGGTTTCTACCGCTACCGTCTAAAACCCCAACCACTCGTTGGGGTTTTAGACGTTAGTCTATAATCCCAACGAGTGCCGGCTCCGCTTTGTAAAGGAACGCCGCAGCGAACGTTCAGCAGTCAACCACCACACGCACCGCTTGAACGGGCATATCCAGCCCTCTGGGATTGTTCTTTGTGGGGTGTCTCCGACCCCCCACGGTCCCATTAAGGTGGAGGCAGTAAATGCGCGTAGCGTCTGGCTCTGCCTCCAGTTCGTCGCCGGCGGTGTGGATCCGCGAGAGAATCATTCTCGCAAACCCACTCTGTTTCCTCTTTCTGTTACCTACATTTCCTAGTCGCTGAAAGAATCCATCGTCTTCCATGCCTTCTCGCTATCAGATAAATACAATGTAAATTAAAAGTGTTACATCGTCTCTTTCCTACTCTATTCTCGATCTGTATCACTCCAAATGTTTCTCAACTTATCAGTCACCATATCGTCCGGCACAGATCATCTCGCCCGCATTTTACTCTAATTGATTTCTAAATGAGTTTCCGATGATTAATACGAGATCTCTCATTAGGTAGCTACTGGTTGGGTAACGCAGCACCAATTTATCTGTGACAGATCAAAACTCTTAAGATAGCGACACTAAGCGCACTGTTGCTTGATCCGTGTGTCAATCAAATTGGTGCACAGAATAATTGTATCTTAGTTTGTTTTGACGTTTAGCTTCGCCGATTTAAGTTATTAAAATATAATTAAATTAATACATTTTATAAAGATAATACACTTTATTGTATGGGGGGGGGGGGAATCAAAATTCGTCAAAAAACGATGACATAATATATAATTATGAATTTCTTATTTTTACTCATGACGGAACGGAGAAGGTGAGAGGCTGAGGCCGGGTGTGAGGCGTTTAGGGTGAGAGGCTATTTGTTTTTTACTCGGTTATTTAAATTTGGAGTCGATTTCAACTGTAAATTTGAATAACCGACAAACAAACTGTATTCGGTGTAAAAGGGAATGTTGACGACAGAGTACTAAATAAGAAATCGAACTCTTTAAAAAAAGTACTATTGGCAGGGTCCGACAAGATTCCTGACATTCCTGAACCCAGCTAGGCGCAAACGCGGTGCCAAATAGGAATCCCATTCATTTTACCGTTTGAGCCAATACCACCCTTATTGCTAAGCACATAAGTAAGATATTAGCCTGTGGTCCAAAGCACTAAATAAGGAGGCAAGGGGTAAGCTGATTGAGTAAATAAATAACGCATTTGTGTCTCTAAATGGTAAAAGTGTAGGTAGTGTGCTCACAGTGTACAAAATAAGTAAGTCATTTCTTACAGATGTCACATTCGTTGTCCAGTCCCATAGAACTTACTATTCTGCTGACTGTAAATACATACCTACTGTTAAAGTATAGTTTAATATTTCATATGATGATGAATCTAAATGGGTCACTGAGAAACATGAATACAAAGTTAAATTATGATTATAAATTTACTTACTTTGAGTGTGTCGAACAGAGGCGTGGCTAGAGCTCTCACTAGTTGCTGATGAATATTTGCATTATCAGCCTAGCTAGCATGATGGCGTTTATGTCAAACATAAAGTATTCGTCCCTTACTAGCAGGAGTAGCAGGTATGTTAAGTGCGAGCGGGACGATGATTACCCTATACCACATTCCAGATATCAGAATTTTAACGGACAAACTCGTATACGTTTCTTCCTCGTATCTATGTTAACAAAGGGAAATATTGTACTAGCTTTACTTATTTAAACATAATACTTAAGGCGACGTGAGCTCCGACACACGCACGTCCATCTCGCTCACGCTTATGCTCAGTGAGAGGGAGAGAAGACCACGAACCTACGTCCCCTTAATACTAAAGGTTTTGCGTTTCAAAATGGTTTTCCTTGAAATCGCACGACGATTAACGCACGATTTTTCTAATCTTTTAAGGAATGGAGTACGTACAGCTAGGCTGACGTTGTATTATTGTATTATATCTTTCATCTATCATTCATCTACTAAAATTGTAATAATAATAGCCTCCATAACAACATACATGTTAGTTAGGCACCTAATTTCTGTATGACTTAAGTAAGTATAACAGTTAATATAACAACTGTTACGAATAAATATTTGTATTTGTCATTGAGGTATAATGTACAGTCAAAGAATTTAATTTCCTTCCCACTTTGGACTTTGTCAAAGTGACGTAATCAATCAAAACGTAAGAGACTTCTTATGATTTTATTTACAGTGTCACTTTGAAATAGTCCTAAATGGGTAGGAAATTAAATTCTTTGACTGTACTAACATACTAGAGAAAACACGCCGAAATAAAAGTTTGCGCTACGCGTTGCGGTCCATGGGTCCGTCTCTGTGTATTCTATGACAAGTTACCCTCCCCCCGCATGTGCCCCGCGCTGCCGGCCGGCGCGACACATAATGTTCGTGTTGTCTTCTCTAGTACGTTAGTACATTATACCTCAATGGTATTTGTAGTCTATTTTATTTGTAATTCAGAATGGTCTACCTACTGGCAGCAGCTACACTGTGTCGTGATTAATGACAGTTGCGGGCGCCTTCTAGGGGCGTAATGAAAACGTTTTTCCATGGATGCTTATTCGACGCGCAGCTTTTTGTGCGACATTTTTTAGCGAATCTTGTTGGCATAATGTTTCACGCGCTAGAGTATTCAACTACAAGTAACTGTTTGCTCAGTAAGTCGCTTAAAAATGTATGACAATTTGCATTGTTTGTCATCTATCAACTTGTTCATCATATCAGCCGAAAGACGTCCACTGCTGGACAAAGGCCTCCTTCAAAGAGTGCCAAAGTGACCGGTCCTGCGTGACCCGCATCCAGCGGACTCCCGCGATCTTTACCAGGTCATCAGTCCACCTTTTTCAACTTATTTGCCCCATACTAGGCTCAATAGGGCTTGTGTTATGGGTACTATACGATATATTTAATAGAACAATACTAAGTTCCTTGGCTCAGTTACAGTCTTGACTCAGTTACATATAATTGTGATTTGAGCTCATCAGTCTCATCACACATATAAGGCCTGTACCGAAAAGTATTTTTACATATACACATATAAATAAAAGAAAACTGTGATTGAACTACACATAATTGCTTGGTAATATGTTACGAAGGCAAGCTTTAGCTGACGTTTGATGTAAAAAAAAGGGTTTTATTCATATCTGTGTACAATAGACCCGTTTGCAAGCAGAAACAGAATACTTTTTTGCGAAGATTTCGCTTTGTCTGAAACAGGTGTAATTCAAAATAAAACAATGAAAATGTATCACAACAAGAATCGGGACGTACCTATTACATTAGCAATTCTATAAGCCTAAAATCTAAATAGTGATCGAAAAAATTTTCTTATCTCAAAATCAGTTGAAGTTGAAAGTAGGTAATCCATATTTACATACAAACTAAAATTCTCAGAAAAACTGAGGGCATCGATGTACGCCAATCCTCGTAACTGCATTAATCTTGAACAGGATGGTGAAGTTTAGATACCAACATGATGAAGAATTACTGATCCTTATTTCACCACCATCAATGGTCATTTGAAATAAAAAATATAGCCCTGGCGTGCAGTTTAAGCTCAACTCAGTGCTTCGCAAAATTTAAAGTGAGCCTTGAAGGGAAACAATCGCTCCTTCTTTAAATTTTAAAGAAAATTGGTAATTGATGTTGATTACTTAATCTTTATAGTGTAACAAATTATTTTGTTGTATATACACCTAAAATCTAAGAAAAATAAATGAAATATCACCAAAAATATTTGTAAAAATACTTTACGGTACAGGCCTTATGTATTTGCCCTTACCGGGATTTGAACTCAGGCAGCCGTCAGCTTTGAAGGCAGGGTCCCCACTACCCACTACGTCTACTTAAGGTATTTTATTTAGTCCATCAAATGAGTGTTTTATGAATGGCATAAAACAAAGACTTTTACCGACGAGACTTGTGTCGAAACACTTAAGCGGATCACTCACTCAAAAGGCAAAAAGTGTATCAAGTTCTTCTGTATGGAGACTTGCCAATATTCAAACGTGCGACTTATAGTCGCTGTACGAGTATAATCGCAGTCATGTAACTTCGGCCGCATGTTTGACAGACTACCGTGGTATATGGGTGGGGCGTGTTACTTTAGGAAAAAATAGGGCTACTTTGATCATGTTTCATGTAGAATGTAGAATAAAAGCAGAACTATTTGAAATTAAAAATAGTTTTGCTATAGAGACACAGCAAGACAGATAACTAATATGTTCACAGCCACAGTTCACCCACAAGTAAAAACAATGATTTCAGAGAAAAACCTATTACCCTACCCCGAATCAAAGTATTCCACCGGTACTAAGCACAATGCAAATGTAATATTTATTCAAAATGGATAGAAATCTGATTATTCAAAAATGAATGTTAGAATTAGGTAGGTATTGTAATGATTAGATACTAATTATAACAAGGCGTATTAAATAATTTCATAATATTGTATGGGTAATGCTGTGAGCATTATGGGCACTTTTGCACCGGAAGCGATAACGAACGGGGTTCACTAGTTGTAGTGTAGTTGACGTGTGTATTTATATTATACTAGTTTTTTGTATTTTTATTAAATAAATTTTGTTTGGCTTAAAAAATAATATTGTATGATAATTTAATAATGCGTAAAATATTGATATACGCATCTACACAGATATTTAGATAGCTGGTTATGTGTTGTTCACGATTTGTATAGGAAATATTTCCGAGGTGAGAACATTTCCGATACAAACAACAAACCGAGAACATTCAGGAATATACCCGGAAACGGTACCTACATCAATAAAAAACATACTTGTGACGACCGCTTTAGCCTAGTTGGTGCCTATACGAAGTCTAATCCCAATAAGGTCTAGTTTTCCCTCTGAGTTGGAAGGTCAGATGGCAGTCGCTTTCGTAAAACTAGTGCCTATGCCAAATCTTGGGATTAGGTGTCAAAGCGGACCCCTGGGCTCCTTTAGGGGCACAACCGGGAATAACGCTAGGACGATGATGATGGTGCCTACGAAGGAACCTGGGTTCGAATCCCAGTAAGGGCATTTATTTGTGTGATGAGCACGAATATTTGTTCCTTATAGTCATGGATGTTTTCTATGTATTTAAGTATTTACTTCTCTATTTAAGTATGTACATCGTCGTCTAGTACTCGTAGTACACGCTTTGCTTAGTTTGGGACTAGGTCGATATGTGTAAGATTGTCCGCAAATATTTATTTATTATTAAACTACGTACCTACTGACTACAAAGAGATTGATATGGCCAAAATTACAAAAATATGTCGACTTTACTATTGCCTTGCCTGGTCGTTGATCTTTGTAGTCGACTTTATATCCCGAGCTTTATTTATTGTAGCCTAAGCAGGCATAAAACTAATGTTCATAAAAAGTCGCATGTACGCGTTTATCTCGAAAATATCTTAATCCCTATGTCACGCGCGCGCGCGGTAAACGGTATCAAAGTGCAAGCGTAGTCTAGCCTAGTTTAGCTAGACGTTAGCTTAAGCAATGTGGTATATCAACTTTGCATCGCAAACTAGCGTGCGAAACACATTAAACCAAACTACATTATTTTGTATAATAATATACCTATGTAATAATAATGTACCCACCACGACATTAAAGAAAGAAAGAAAGAAAGATACATTTATTCACTAACACACATGACACACATATTAAACAAACAAAAAACACTAAAAAACATGTTATAACAAAATAACAATAATTTTAAGTTGGCACACTGTAGTAAACCTCTAAAACCAGTCGTTGAAGTCTTTTGTTCGCAGCTGGGATTGTTCGTACAGAACTTCAAAATCTGATCTGTGAAGTACTCGGTGATTTTCTAGAACAATATATTCTTATGCTATACCACTACAGAACCAACGCTTTTGTTCTTTAGCGAGAGCAAAGGAACATATTGAAAAAAATATCATGAAATTCCTCAAAGTAACGCCCGATTCCATCAAGTAGGTATGGTTGAAATCATTTAAGCTTTAAGGTGAACGACATTTACAAAGCTGCCAATGGATTTTGAATCTAATAGCTTGCACAGGAGAGTCGCTTTTTCAACGAATGACTATGATGCAACTCGGTCAACTCAGATGCGATATAGACTAGGATGCGCTGTGTTAGGAGTGAGGGACCTGCATGTATCTATCTGCCAACACAGCGAATCCTCAAGTGAATAAAGGGTCGGCAACGCGCTTGTGATTCTTCTGGAGTCACAAGTGTCCATAGGCGACGGTACTAGCTTAACATCAGACAGGCCGTAAGCTTGTTTGCCACCGTCGTAGTATAAAAAAAAAACTCAAATAATATTTATCTACGCACATATCATTAGTGCTCTAAAATGCGTTCAGAAACCGTCGGTAATGACCAGCATTATTACAACCAATTTTACTATGACAACTTTCTTGTCTGTGGTAGTAGGTAAAATCTGTACTGTAATAACATTTTTATCGGTATCGTTATGAGTTTAAATTTGGAACAGCTGTCAATTAATTAACTCAAGTGGGTCTCTAGTCTAGTATCTATAGATATTAAAACAGTTATCGATACGAAACGTCAATTTATCATGTTTTTTCATTTTACTTTTTTAACATTTTTTTTTTAACTTTTTAAATTTTTTTTTTTACTTTTTACTTTTTTTTTACTTTTCAAACTTTTTTTTCCGCTTAACTTTTTTTTTATTTTTTTTATTTTTGCACTTTTTGTTACTTTTTGTCACTTTTATTCCTTTTTTACCTTTTTTTTACTTTATTTTACTTTTTTTCATTTTTTTTTCACTTTTTTTTTTACTTTTTCTAACTTTTTTTACTTTTTTTTCAAATAAAAAAAATCACTTGATTCTTTTTTTATCACTTTTTTTTTTTAAGATAACTTACAGGTAGCACTCGTAGCAATTCAGGTCATTTTCCTACGGCTTCTGAACCCATCTTAGAGTACTTATGATATGTGTTTAGATAAAGTAGTGTATGCAACTGTACATAATTAGGCCTTAAAACACTCGTGTGGATCCTATTATGAAACTCGCTGACGCTCGTTTCATAAAACCACACTCGTATTTTAAGGCCTCTCATTATGTATCAGTAGCATAAACTACTATTAGTATACTCTGTGATGTAATAATGATAAGCTATGCGTTAATACAAAAAAAATTGTATATTTTTAACGAAACTTGACCCCGTCGTTCATTATAACGTCGACGTGAATTATCACGCACTCCTCCGGCACTTAATGCACGGGGGGTTAGATACAGTTACAGAATGAAAATCTAAACACTTCGTCCTGAACATTTAGCATAAATTGCTGCCAAGTCGTGACGCGTTATAGGTTTTTTTACCAGAACTTGGCCGTCCCACTGCTGTGCCTGTCGGATTATGTTGTCGAGATGCTCTCGCTTACACGCCGACGCCGTGTCGGGCTAATTGTGGTGAAAGGGGCTTTGTCGGCGTTCGGATTACCTTGTCGACGGGCCCCATGTCGATTATTTAAATATTCTTACCAATTACCAAGTACATTGTATGGCGCGGATTATTTTTCTAGACCAAATTCATTTCTTTTTGTGCCTAGTAAACAATCCAATTGTTTTTCATTGTTAAGTGGTAAACAAAGCGACTGGTTTTTATTGTTAATTGTAACCGATAATTAATATTGTACAGTAAACGTGGGTCAAACAGTGTTTAAAACAAAATTCATCTTTCCTGAAGCTCTAGTATACGTTTTATCGATTCATATACGTTTTCGAACGCGTTTGCGTTTAGTTTCAATTTGTATGGCAACGCATATTTCCTAATAGTTACCACCAGAGGCGTTGTTCGCGTTGCCATAGAAATTTAAACTAAACGCAAACGCGTTTGAAAAAGTATTATGTCTATAAAACTTATTCTAGAGCCTCTGTGATCAATACGCTCTAACCTAAAATTAGGCTTTGTATCTTACAAATAGAATGCAAAGTAAATTTTACAAAGTTTTGTTAGCCCACGAACACTTTCACCCTTATTCATAAAACTTAACAAAACCTCCGTCAACTTAAATGTCATTGATGGCTTTATGAGTTTGATGAATGTTTATAAATAAAGATATGCGTAGGTGCAATAATTAGAACGTTATCTAAATTAATTCGTGTGGGATATACGATTTTTGTCCCAAAATTGGTCATTTAATATCCCAATGCTGATATTGTTTAATTTTTACCACAACTTGGCCGTCCCACCGATTAAATTGTCGAGACGATCTTGGCCAAACGGAACCGTATGCTGGGCTAATCACTAATTTCTAGAGAAAGGGGTTTTGTCGGCGATCGGGTTACCTACTCGACGCGCCCTTGTTGTTTTATCGTGATTAAGTATCATTCGTTTGTTAGTAATATGTATAAATACACTCGGCGTCAAAAGTATCGCACCTTTCCTAAAATTCGTTTCAAGCGATTATTACTCCTAAGATACTTACCCCTGTCCCCTGTACCCTGTCGATATTAGTACCATTTGAAAGGTAATAAAACCTCCTAGGCTTTAGCTTTCAAATGATACTAAGGCACTGGTCCCACCGCCGGCTACAGACTATAAGCTATCGGCGATTACTCGCCCAAGAAACGAACAAAAGACAATAGCTCAAGTGTAAATAAATTTATAGTTCATCGCCGGCGGTGTGAACAGCCAGCTATAAACTATAAATATATAACTCTCTCTTTTATTTACACGAAAGCAATTATCTTTTGTTCGTTTCTTGAGCTAGAAAATAGCCGATAGCTCATAGCTTACTCGCTCGCGGTGGGACCAGTGCCTAATATCGACAGGGTACAGTAAGTACTCGTATCTTAGGAGTTATAATCGCTTGAAACGAATTTTAGGAAAGATGCGAATTCGGATACTTTTGACGCCGAGTGTATGTCGGTCAAATCTTGCTAGTCAAATTTGACCAACTTCCCAAAGTCCTTACACTATACATCTACTGTGTTGGAGGTCAACTTATACTAGTTTAATTACGCGAGTTGTAAATAAGCGTTGAATAGGCACCTACCGTCACTTGTTTCGTTACATCCTCTGCGTAGGCGCAACCAGTGCCATAAATCGTCATAAATATGTGGAGCGACAAAACGTTTCTTATTAAATTACCGCGCCCTCGGGTTGAGCACTTTCGATATGTGAGTCCGAGACACACTGCTGAGAAAATCAGCGAACAAGTTCGGCGACGTTCCCGTGACGGATTATTGATTTGGAAAACAACCAAGACGCAGAAACAAATACTCATGCTCAATTGCTCATCAGTCTCATCACGCAGTATTTGCCCTCACCGGGATTTGAACCCAGGACTGTCAGCTTCTTAGACAGAGGCACCATCCACGAGACTATTTAAACCGGTCGTCTACACAACTATATAACTTATACCTTATACTTAGAACGGTATAGAACAACAGGTGGACCTAATACCATAAAACATTCTCAATCAGTTACATTAGGCCTATAATAGTAACTTACATACTCATATAGATCTAGTTTCTGAGATAAGGAAGTCATGCGTGCCTACTACTCCAGGCAAAATACTGGTTAAATTAATTAGGTTTCGAAAAATATTTATTATTAATAGTGTTTTTTTTGTTTATTTCACTTTGAGACGTTATTCTAAAATGTTTTTTTCAAGAATTCAACAAACTTTATATCCGCAAGTAATTATAGAGATTTAAATGAAGCATGTATTGTATTTTTTGTATTATTTATATTGAATATTATAGAGCAAATGTAAATGACCCAAAATAAAGATAACATTTTTTATTAATATTTTATCTGACTTTTCAGAAGCCAGTTAAGTTAATTTTTTTTTGATGTATGAAATCTTGTTGGATTTTGTCGCTAGGTAACTATTTAATTGATAATATATCCATGACATAGAAAAATCTGCTATTATACATTATTTCCAAATTTGACTTTTCTTCCATACATGTTGTCAGATCATTGCCTGGACTTTAAGTAGAAATACTTACATTACAGCACGCGCCACACAAGTATCTGATGTTAGCTACTAGTAGCGTCGCAGAGGTGTCGGTGTCAGAGGGGTTCGACTGGTGTACGGGAAGCTACTTGAGGCTAAGTAACTTCAGAGACGCAAACTTATGTGGGGTGTAGTGTAAGACTAAGAAGGTATTTAAATCATAAAACACCTACCTCCTCGGTGCATTTCTACGTCAGTATCAGTACGCCTGTATTCAATGGGAAAATGTAAAAATGTGGAATCTGATGTGAAAAACTATGTTCGCCACTTAGTTCGACGCACGGACGCCGGCTGTGTCCGCCCGCACACATGTTCTCAATGTGTATAGTTGATAGCGATTATGCTAATTCTATGGTCGCGCAATTGGGTCGACGTAATGGCGCAGGTTATCGACGTATTCTCATTTTGCTTATAGCGTACATGTGTAAGCTCACACGTCTGATACATCTTCTGTACTTATTACCTGACTGAATTTAGGCTGACAATACTGATATATCCAAAAAAAGTCTTGGATTTCCTAAAAAATATGTTCATAATACTTTTAATTGAATTAGTCATTCATCATACAACAACAACAACAACAACAAACAACAAACAACGTTTATTAAAGTAATACGTGTACATATTTATGCTTACATTTTAATATTAGTACAAGAAGGTAACTAAGTATGAGCCAAGTAAGCTTCAACTGATCCCCGTACTAGTGTGAACTGTATAACGGTGGATCAGGATTCACTGTCCTTAACTATTAATACCCATAAAAACATATATAATTAAATGGTAGCAAACTTGTTAAATGTAGGTACATTTACAAAAGATTGGTGAACAATAGCCTAGCAACGCCTCCTAAGCGAGCGCTGTGTCGAGTCGAGAAGTAAACAAGTAGTATATTTAAAAACTTAACATAATTATGTTACACTGTAATAACGTATCGGGGTTTAAAGAATGTTGTACAACCGTAGTAATATAGTTTATATATGGATGCGTGTGTGTGAGTATGCGTGTGTATGTATGCGCGTGTGTGTGTGTATATGTGTGTGATGTGCGTGTGTGTGTATGTTTATGTGTGTGCGTGTGTGTGTTACACCATGTGTTTAAGTAGTTGTTCAGTATTTTCATAACTCAAGTTCTGTATGTACTGTTCCACCGTTTTTTTGCAGGAATGCAGATTAAGTGACCGTAGGTGAATTTGTTTGCTTAGTTTGTTGTATAACGTTGGGCCAAGTACACTTATGAATTTTTTTGAAAACGTAGTTTTGTGAGTCGGAATATAATATACCAGATCATTTCTTCTCTTGGTCGCAGGGTAATTAGGAATGCATTTGTGTTGTCTTAGTAATAATAACTTAATAAATAGTTGCCTAACCGTGAGTACCATGGTTTCACGGTAAAGTAAGTGTGTAGGAAATCTAAATTTGTTGAATGTCATAACCTTAAGTACCGACGGAAAGCAAGTGCCTTATAGCTTTTAGCAAAGAATTTTCTTTTGAGACACTCCGTTACATCAGAAATACAAAAAGGTTTCACGCATTTGAAAAGTTACAACAGTAATCTTTAACTGGAATCGTGTGGACGTGCTAAAATGCAAAGACAGATACGTCCAGATTTTTGACTTCACGTCGACACGTGCGGTCCGCCAGGAAAGTCCACCAAGTTTTGACAAAAGTTTCTGTGAGATCTGGTTGTCGCTAAGGTTACTGCCATAATACCTATTATTGCAAGCGGAAATCGACCTTGTTGTTTCATGATGTTCAAATGAACCTCGACCGACCTCGATGTAGGGTGGTAGACCACATTTTTGGCCGACTGTACCTGCATATGAAATTGTACGACGCTTCCCACACAACACTGCGCAGACTAAGGTCGCGTTTAGGGACAGGCGTGGCGTTTAGCGGTGCGGGTCCTGCATGAGAAGTCGTCCAAACACAAACTCAAAAAATGTCGTTGCTTTGGAATGTTTATATACAAGCGTGAGTATTTACATAGTCGAATTTGAGTCTTCTAGACGGGCTATAATTTTACGGAAATGTGTGGCCGGCAACTATGGGCGTCTTGCTCTTACTTCCATGCTAGAACAAGTAGACGCCCATAGTTGCCGGCCACACAGTTTCGTAAAAATATAGCCCGTCTAGAAGCCCCATTACAGCGAGCTTCCCGCGTCCCCTGTCCCATAAACAGATCCTAAAGGTCTGCCATTAAGGCCTGCATAGTCTGAACCCACTCTTACTCGCGATCATACATGCGTACTCACCTACATACATGCGTACGACCCCTTCATTAAATAGAATGGACGTGATAATTTTTAGATTGCCCGTAAACTCCATAATTAAGGTTTACTATGCAAACGCCCTAGAAACAAGTTCAGCTCAACCTTACCAACCAACCCAAGGCAGCGTAACCTAATGACACCTAAACTAGGCTAACTGAAAACAGAACATGCAAAAAGTCAGGCGAAAACAGCCTTTCAGCCGTAGGGGTACGGACTTGTTAGGTACTAGTCAAGTTGGTTAGTAAGATAATAATAGACTAGGCGTGACATGGTGATCGTATCGGTTCACGTGTTGTCGATTTATTATTGCTCGAGTGCATGTCGCGACAACGCGTGTGGGTCGCAAAGGGCGCGGGTTAGGTCCGCATGTGAGACAACTTCATTGCTTAAAACGAGTGTCGATACGGTTCGTATGAGAACATATTTCTGAACGTTTTGTGTTTAATTGTTTAAAATAAGTGAACCTAGTTTTATATGGGATGTATCTACTTATATTATTCGTGAAGAGGATATTTGTACAAATGGTATTATTTACTTTAAAAAAAAATGTTACTAGCGGATATCAAATAGGCAAACGCAGAAATTCTGACCACGTTTGACGAAAGTAAGTATATTACGTACAGTCGCCATCACATACATCGGTACACTATAGGTGTTCAAAAATATCGGCACAATAATGCCTTGAATATAGAGGTGTTCCAATGTTTGTGAGCTGCTTGTCTGCTCCGATGTATGTGATGGTGACTGTACATTTAATTCCAAGGGCTTGCCTATCATCATAATGATGAACCATAGCCGTTGTCTGTTGGACACAGGCATCTAATATGATGCACCAACTGACGCTTTTTTTTAAAGTCAGGGAAACGTCTTGTCGTGTCCGGGGAGGCAGGACGGGTATGACGGACTAATCGAAGCTGGACTACCGTCTAAAACCACCAACGAGATCCGACTCCGCCTTGTTAAGGCTGGTGTCGACCAGGCTCGCCGAGGCGAGTCGAATCGAATCGAAATAATTCGCCTTCATACATTGACTATGAAAGTGCGTCGATTGACGCGGCTCTGCGCGGCTTTGCGTCAATCGACGCAAAGCAATATGCAATGTATGCAGGCGAATTATTTTCGATTCGATTCGACTCGCCTTGGCGAGCCTAGTGGACACCAGCCCTAAAGGAGGGCCCCGCAGGCTCGCTCTTGGCATTCTACTGCGTCATAGACAGAGGATATAATAGATGTCGTCCTATAATAGCGTATACCCGAAAGCGACGATGGTAAATTAACCTTACTAAATTAAAGAGTCTCAGAAGACTAATACATTCTTGACATCTAATATCATTTATAATTTAGCCGTGTTATATCGGTGACGTCATGGTGGTGTCAGTTTCAGTACAATATTTTGATAGGTGTGGTGGAAAACAAGCTGGTGGCAAACAAACATTCCGTATACGCGATGAGGGACAGAAAACATGGCATTGTATCTCGTTCCCACTTGAGGTATAGTCTATGCGTACATCCTTGTCACTCGTGTGTGACCTGTGTATGTGTGAGTAAGTCCCTCTATTCTATTCTACATCTACTGACTCATTCTGAGAACTTTTTACGTCGTCCGTCCATAGGGCACGTGGCTTACCCCCTAACCTGAGGTTAGTGTAGATACCTACGCATGCTAAAGCAGATTTGGGCTATCTTGAACAGTTTTTCAAAATATATAATTGACCCATTTTAAGTGCCGTGTCTCACCAGGATGCCATGGCGAACGTCGCCGGCCACCGTGTCCAAACCATAGAATTATAACGCATAGAAACGCAGTTCACGCGCAACGGGTGAGGCCACAAAAAGTAGGACATAAATGGCCCAGTACGCCGATCGGCTTGTCAGTTGCAAGAACGCGTGTCAAGTGTAAATAGCTCCCACATTTTTCATTAATATGACGGTTTGTGCAGTGAAAGGGTGTCACAATGCATCGGATAAGAAGGATAAACATTCTAAGATAACATTTCACACGTAAGTATTATTCTCTAACTCGTATTTTTACGTAAAACAGTAATCAAAATTGCAAATTTTCTATAAGCGGCATGACAGCGTAGTGTTGCCAATGTAACGGATATATTTACCCATAATTCTGTTCTGATAATATACTTACATTAAATACAAATATCGGCAGGGTTGAAAATACGAAGAAGATAAATCACTTGATTTGTACCAAGCTTTTACTTGACTCCCCGTGTATGTTTGAGTATATCTAGGTCAAATCTTGCAAGTCAATTTTGACTAACTTCCCAGAGTTCAATCGAGTTTAAATTTTGTACACGTGTTTTAAATCAGGTGACAATGCAATATTATAGTACTTCCGAGCGGGCCTGATGATGAGGACGGAAGGTGGCCATAGGAACTCCTAAATTATCCTACTAATATTATAAATGCGAAAGTTTGGATGGATGGCTGTACGTTCCAATCAATCTCAAAAACTACTGGACGATTTTTTATGAAACTTTCCAGTAATGTACCTTATGTAGCAGAATAGGACATAGGCTATAATTTATGTCAAATTTCATCAAAAAAGGGGATGAAACTTTGTATGGAGACCAAATATTTTTATGTTGCGAGAGCGGCGTTATGGTTACTATGGTAATGACATCGTCAACAAATTAGAAAATTCATCTTGGGCGTACGTAACTTACATATTGTAGTTTTATTATAATATATATTTTCAGGGAATGTGTATGCGCTGGCAACACTATTGGTGCGTTTGTATGCGTATTGGCGCGTGTAAATACGACTTGATCACAACTACATGAATCCATTTTATGCCTCACGCTTGGCGCGTCGGCCGTATGAAACTATCCTTCTAGGCGTTATAATTCTATGGTCCAAACAAATCCTATACAAATTTTAACTCACTCTTGACTATCGTACTTTTGGCATGGGATACGTCCCCAGCGACGTCACCATTGCGTCCCGGTGAGGGACGACACAGATTATCGAGTTCTTTATTCTACCGCCCTTGGACAAAACGTAAACGAAATATACCTAAACTTTCACATATATGTAGGTATAAATATGTAGATAGAGGATTTAATAGATGACGTCCTAGCGTATACATAAAAGAGACGATGGTAAATTAACCTTACTGAATTAAGAAGTATCAGAAGCTAATACATTCTGTTAGGTTACGTTATATTTCTATTAATAATTACGGCTTTTTAATTACTAATATTACTATTTATTAGTACATATTCATTTATTTGCATTATTCGTAATGGCAGTTAAGCGACGGCTAGGGCCTCATTAGCTGTGAGCGACGTTTTTAAAAAGGCAATGATTGACAGTTCAAACTGTCAATGTCAGAGTTGAAAAGCGCGGGGAGAAGGCGTTGATGGGAATTACAACATGATTTGTAAAGATTTATTGTACAACTACTGGATAATGGATGGAAATAATAGATATTGTATAATAAAACACATAGAGAGTGATATTTGTTTGATTCCAAACTGACCTCCCCTATAATTCTTAACGTCTAATGTCATTTATAATTTAGTATCCTTTTTTTCTGTTTTAACGCTTAGAGACAGTATACATCTCTATAAGAACATTAGAATAATTACTAATTGTATTTGGATGCTCAGAGACATTATACATCTCTGGGGTACTAAATTAATATCATAAACTTATTGTTAATTCTGATACAGACCTTATATCGAATGTATTTGATAATATTTTACAATTTTGGATTTTTTTAGTTTTCATTTAGTGACATTTAGTTTGTTAACCATTTAGGTACTAATTGGTTAAAATCTGCAATTTTAAAATGATTATTGTGTAAGATTATTAATATTATATTGTAGAATAACATTTGACATGTAAAAGTGCCCTTGTGGCCTATTTGCAGAATAAATAATTGATTTTGATTTTGATTTAGTCGTATTATATCGGTGATATAATGGTGGTGTCAGTTTTAGTACAAATTTTGACAGGTGTGGTGGCAAACAAGCTGGTGGCAAACAAGCTGGTGGCAAACAAAAATTCCGTATAGATACGCGACGAGGGACAGAAAATACGACATTGTATCTCGTTCCCGGGCTAATCTCCGAGCGTTTGAACCGCTCGGTTCTAACGTAATTGTCGGCTCAAGATTATTTCAGCAGAGGTAAAATGAATACCGCGGAAACTTAAATCAAAAAAGACTCGGCACCGGTATTGGCTTACGTATTCATCAAAAGTGGACTCTGATATTCGTCTGTTTTTACAAGCTTTATATTAACTTGCACTGTTCGTATGTAAGTATGTAAATATGTATAAGTATGTAAGTTGTCCGTCAAAATTTGCAATCCATTTTTCAGTCACTTCCTGTTATCCAATTGAGCTGAAATTTTGCAAGCATATGTATATTGCATGACAATGCAATATTATGATGACTTTGAGCTGATCTGATGCTGGAGCTGGAAGGTGGCCATAGGAACTCCGCAATAAAACGACACAACCCCATCGAGTTTGGGCTCGTTAGAATCGTCTCAATGAGTACTTGATGATGGTATGCAGAAAAGTACAGTCGGCAGTAAAAGCTTGTACCAAAAATGAAATTTTTGACAGAAACTTATAATAGTATTTGCTGGCGACGACAATGACGAAAAAAAAACACCTTAAAAACGCTGAATATTCGCCCTCCCACTTTTGGTATTGTCTATGCATACATCCTTATCACTCATGTGTGTATGTGTGGGTGTGTCCCTCTATTCTATTCTACCTCTATGTATTAATTAATA
This sequence comes from Epinotia brunnichana, assembly GCA_963854355.1. Classification (NCBI taxonomy): domain Eukaryota; kingdom Metazoa; phylum Arthropoda; class Insecta; order Lepidoptera; family Tortricidae; genus Epinotia; species Epinotia brunnichana. The sequence continues at coordinate 40,722,419 of OY977937.1, read as the reverse complement.
TGTTTGAGGCTAAAACACTATCATACATGCCTAGGTAACTCTGATGAATGACTAACGAATATAATAGAATGGTTGTATACGTGTGCCGAGTACGTGGTTGTGTGACAAAAAACGAAAGTGTATCTAATTAATATTCGCATATTATTTTGCGCATGCGTAATTAATAGGATTAATAAGCAACGCGAGAAGATTAATTTCAAAGTGAGGCTTATGATAAATGGTATTAGAAATCGATCTTATGTAGGTAGGTAAAAATAGGCCTGCAAAAAATCTTGAATCGGTGAACGGCACCGGAATTACTAAAACAACTAGATGTAAGTCAATAGGTTTTTGAAAAACATCTTGTTTCATTATTGTCGATTATGAATATGATGATTATTTAATGCGCGATTGCCCACAGTAAGTTTTTACGTCTGGCACACAAAAGCAAGTATTAGGTCTACTACCTGCCTACTTAAAAAGTTTTAGGTGCTAGTACCTAACATACTTATTACACAAACATACCTACCTACCTACAATTTTTTTTCCTTTCTTCTGTACATGTTTAGAGATAAACTTCATTTTGTATGCATGGACGCCGAACTACTAATATGTTAAATACAACATTATTAATTTACATTCTGACAAAAATTAAGCATAATGTAAAACCACGACCATTGCTCCGATCTTCAAGCTTCGCCAATAAAATGAAGCTTCTCTTTTATACCAGAGTTAAAAAAGCGGAAACAAAATTTTATAATTTGATGGAATGCCTAATAATTTTATTATGTAATTGCGCAAAATAACCTTTATTAGAGACATGGCATAAAGTTCAATAGGTATCTCATTTAACAGAAGTTTACTCTAATCTAATTTTCTAACGCCATCGCGAAAGTGTTCATAAATCTGCTGCACCAAATTGGACTATTTACAATCAAGCTTAGAGTATAATTTCCCCTGTGCGAGGTTCACTTCGTGAGGGTCCCCTGAGCGCCCACGCACGTCAACTGTCAACTGTCATTATGACATTAGTTTGACATCTGACTGCGCGCGGACAGTTCGTGTTCAATTAGTGTGCTTGCATGTTGGAGATTAGGGGTCCGCAGTCGATCAGTTGAACCACAACGAACCGTATTTTGGCTCCGTTATGATCTATTTATAATTAGGCTTGAATCATGAATACTGGCGTGGCATGCAGTGGCGGTCACTAGTTAACTTGACAGTTAATGTCAAGTTTACTATTGACCGCTACCACAGTTTAACAACATACAGTTGGGCAACGAATGTACTTGCACAGAGCAACTGGGGGGGCTGTCGCGGGGAGTGGGCGGCGCGGGCCGCCGCCGCGAACTCACTTAGTCTGCGTTCTCTAACTTTCAAGGCAGGCACCTACATATTTTTGAGTTGAGTGAGCGGTGGCGGCGAATGATTTTATTTATTACAATCACAGTATTACAATATTTACAATGGTGCGCACCTGTTCCGTGTACGGATGTACCTCAACAACAACATTAAATAAGGATTTAAGATTTCATAGATTACCCCGCGATGAGAGGTACCTAAGTTAGTAAACTTAATTTCGTTAATTACGTAGGTACCTAACTGCAACCTACGTTGGAAATAATATTATTATAGTCTAGTAAGTACCTATCTCGGTTCGATGATGAAATTGCGATGGCATAGCGTTGAAGTGCCGTGAAAACCGTATTTTTTTTATAGTTTGGATCGCGCTCTGGGTACGGCGCTTTTTGTTTTTTTTTCATTACATTATACCTACATACTACAGAGTCATTTATACTACTTATAGCGAGTTACGTATTTGTTCGAAAAAAATGATTTACAGTTAATAAGTGGCAATGGAATTTTCATATGTAACAGCATCTTAAGAGCGATCTCGGAACTTTAGTGAGGTTTGTTCATACGTATACTAGGCAAAATAGAATTTAAGTCACGGCCTTGCTTATGCTTCCCACAAACATTTATGCTCAAATTATTCATACGCATGCGAATAAATTACATAGTTATATTTAATAATAGAAAACTCAATACATCTAAAAACAAAATCTCACATAAATATCTGGCTGTGCAACACATGCAAATAAGTAATTTCATAATAATAACGTTTATTTTATTTTCTATTTTGTGACAACCCTGGCACATCCGCGCGTGACAGCGTAAGTACTTACACGAGTGGCGGCGTCGCCCGACATCAAAGGCGTTTCACTACTGTAGGGAATATTATATTGTATAATAATACTGTGCCGCTACCGCAGGCTGCGCCAGTGCGTGCGATTCAGGCCTTAAGCCTGCATTAAGCCTCTCACAGACTGGCCTGCATCACATTGGCGCGGCCTGCGGTGGCGGACCATATTAAATTTGACAGCTAATGACAAGTTTTCTATTGTCCGCCGCGGCCAGGCCGCGCCAGTCTGTGAGAGGACTTACACTGGCGCGGCCTGCGGTGGCGGACCATAGTAAATTTGACAGCTATATATAGAGTTATATTACTAGAGCAGACATTACCTAGCAAAAGTTTGCGCATGTCACATAGGCTCATGAGCGTGTTGGTTTAGTCTATGGCGAGCACTGATGGCGGTAGTTTCCGAGTGTAGTTGGACTTAAAACTTTTAAAAATGCCTTTTGTGCATTGTGCTTTTGTGCTATTGCACCAACCACAAACACAACAATAGTAAAAGCACGGGAATCACTTTTTATCGGTAAATTCAGGGTTTTTTAAATAACATTATATTTCTGTAATTTATAAGATACGCACCATAAAGGCGGCCATTATTTAAAAGATAAAACAATTTAGAATTGACTATTTCCTAATACTATTTTGCATTTTTAGTCGAACACTAAACTTAATAGACTGACTATTTGAAGCATTAAAGATCTTAACTTTTGCGCCAAAATAGCTTTTGCTTTTTTAAATTGAATTAATATTTTTGATGAATTATTGACAACGTTTAGTTGCTACTATGATATTATGATAACTTTTTCTCAACTAACTATGTCACTAAAATAAAGTGTATTTTAGACCTGTTGCTACTTATTTAGATCGTAAGTTATACTCATTGAAATCTTAGGCGAGTTCTCTTATACCTTTGTATAAATAAGGAACGCGACGCGAGTAGGGTCTCCAAATATGAATGAACCCATTACCAATTAAGAAGAATAATAAACCTTAGCCGCCGTCCATTTTAATTTCCAATTGCTTTCAAAATCGATATCTCAGGATCCGCATGGACCTTACATAGGACTTCGACATCTGACACAAATTGCAGAAAAATGCATCCATACAGTGCATCCTCGGGAACTATAAAGATACCAGTACTTATAAAAAATTACAAACACCAAATGTCGGTGATGAAATGAATACTAAAGTAGTTTTAAATCACGCTATGGCTATATTGGTTATATCTGAATCCTAACTCAGAAAATTGTCGCATCTACTGCACGTTCACATACTGTTTGAGTTTCCAAGATGGCCGCCTGATTGTAAGACGTCAAGAAAAATGTTCTGGGTTGCCAGTCTATACGTAGTAATAGTAAGTCAATGGCTAATGACAAGTTTTCTAATGTACGCCGCGGCCAGGCCGCGCCAGTCTGTGAGAGGCCTTATGGAGTTCCATTTTTGTTTGTCACAATAAAAATTCAGTGTGTTTCACACGCCATACTTTCGCGCGCCCCGAGCTAAGGGCCGTTACTGACGGGTTTGCATTTCAGCTGCCTTCTGGCTGCAAAGGTGCAGTTTGAATGCAGTTCTCTTGCAGTTGAGAAAACTGCATCGAAACTATAAACCGACTGCACAGTCCGCTTGCAGTTGACGTGCAATGCTGACGACTGCACTTTGACTTTGCAGTTCTATAAAATTATCAATATTTCTATAAATTACAGAGGAGAGTTGATCATAAAATTGGACCCCTCGTTTGAACCTCGTTCGCGCTTGCCTCTCACCGAGTGCCGAAATGAATCATGAATCGATCCATCGCGCGAAGTGTCCGCAGCTCCATTAACTTGCGCCTGCTCATAATAAATGTACAACACTTTATTAATTATAAACATAACAAATTTCAGTTCATTTTTAAGCTTGTTCAAATTCTTACCGTAATGTGTACTTCTTGACATGTTTAATTAACGTATCATTTAGTATGATCCATTTTTATTCCTACCTTACATAATTATTTTGCCGTAAATAAATTAACACTACCCGATCATACTTATAGTATGATATTGAATACTCGTAGTAATAAGAAAGAATATAAAAGTTTTAAAAATTGATAAACATATTTTACTTATGTGACTTTTCCAATCTACCCATCGCTAAAATATTAATCTTAGCGATGGGTAGATTGGAAAAGTCAAATAAGTAAAATAAAATATTGAAGGTTACTTTACATATAAGGTATTGACATTGTAATGTTTTTGTCTCGAACTAATTAAACTCAGAATGATTGGATCTTCCTTAAAAGACGAAATTAATATGTTTTGTTGAAATATTGACTTGTGTTTTCCTCCTAAAATTGCATAAACTATAACGTACGAGTAAGTTGAATCATTGTTTGACCTTCATGTTATTATTATGTTTCTCTATTTTATGGAATGTTGTGGTGTGTCTAATTGAAAGTAAATTGTTTTTTTATATGTCACGGTGTTAAGTTAGCTGGAAGTCCTCCTGATCTTAGCACTAGGGTGAGTATCCACTAGAAATGTGTGCGGAAAATCCACCAATAGCATTCACGCATCTCTTGTAATTGATGGATGATTTCCTCGCACACCGCCCCGCTTTCTCTCACAGATCTGGCCCCGTAGCATGGATGGCCTTATCACGCGATAAGTGACAGGATAGAGCATCCGTCCCTGGCTGACACCGTTCGATAGAACGAGACGACGCGCTTATCCTATCACTTATCGCGTGATAACGCCATCCATGCTACGGGGCCTGCTGTATACCCTTATCCCGGTTGCATCTTGGGAACTGGTCTTGCAATTGAAAGTGTTGTTTGTGGATTTGCGTAGACAACAAACTGGAACGAGAGCTTCTGGCATGAATTCCGTCTGCCAGAAAGTGAAAGACCATGCCGATCTCATATAGGTCACCAAGAACGATGTCTCCATATAGAGGCGTGGCAAGGTAACCAAAGGCCATGGTGCAAAGAAAAAACTGGGGCCCTAAGAAAACTATAATTTTCGATGGTGGGAGAAACTTTCATTATCATTATCTGAGGCTGTACATCGGGTGGGCCTTGGCCTGGTCGAGTTTTTTCCTCCATGCTGGTCTGTTCTTGGCCATGTATCTCCAGCGACGAACTCGCTGGAGTTCGCTGGAGAAGGGGAATTTTTCGATGAGGTTTGCTGGTCAGGGTCTAAGTCCTCCAAGTCTACGCCAATGTCTCCATAGCCATGTTTAAATCGTCTGAAATAGACGCAAAGGCATATGATGATGTTGATCGTGTGTGATTTGTTGCAGGACCTGTTGGAGCGCGTGTTCAGACTGTTCGATGCGGAATGTCAAGACGAGTTGGTGCAGGCCGACTGGATCGAGTTCCTGAAGGCGAGGCTCCCGTATGTAGTTTCATATATTCACTTATTTTTAACCGACTTCCAAAAAGGAGGAGGTTCCTTCTCAATTCGTCTGTTTTTTTTTTGTTACGCGATAACTCGGTAATTTATGAACCATGCTATGCGAACTTAGAACCTAATGCAAATCCAGTTTCTTATTGAAAATAGTGTCACCTACTAGATAGGTCGCGAACTCTCTGAAGCTCTAGCGATTGCTAGGCTAGGCTGTAAAGGTATTTCAAAATTCGCCGTATTGTCATAACACATCAGTAGCCTAGGGGTACAGACGGCGGTATTTGGAGTCGAAGAGCCGTGGTTCAAACCCTGCGACCGACGCATTTTTTGTATGTTTTGTACATTCAAAGAAAAGTTTTAAGTATCGCAGAAGAGATGGCGCCTGTATACGCAAGCATTAAATGCCTTCTCAATTTGGTCGAGTTGCCTGTCTATCTCAGTATGTATATTAATTGTAGTCTTTGTTATAAACCGATTTGAAAAAAAATTCTTTGTTTGAAAGCATATACTTCCAGATTCAATTGGTCCCGTTGTCACCAAAATCCAGTTCTGATGATGGGATCCTGGAGAATTCGAGGGAACTCTTCAAATTTTATAAGCAAACTTGAAGCGATTTGGCTACTGATTTGAAGTCGGTTAAAACTTTGTTTTGGAAAGTAAATTATATTCGAATAAGAATAAATATTTCAAAAATCGGCCTACGAAACTGACGGTCCTCTGAGTTCGAATCTCGGCAAGGGTAAATATTTATGTGATGAACATGAATATATATATTTTTGAGCATTGGATGTTTTCTTTGTATTTAAGTATTTAAATCTGTTAAATATATCGTCGTCTAGTATGCAGCATTAAGCCTTATCGAGCTGATTGTGGGGCTAGTTCGATTAGTGTAAGATTATCCCCCAATATTTATTTAAAAAAAGCGGCCAAGTGCGAGTCGGACTCGCACATGAAGGGTTCCGTGAAATAAATTGCGGTTTACGATTTATCATCATCCTCCTAGCGTTATTCCCGGTTGTGCCCCTAAAGGAGCCCGGGGTCCGCTTTGACACCTAATCCCAAGATTTGGCATAGGCACTAGTTTTACGAAAGCGACTGCCATCTGACCTTCCAACCCGGAGGGAAAACAAGACCTTACTGGGATTAGACCGGTTTCCTCACGATGTTTTCCTTCACCGAAAAGCTAACGGTAAATATTCCGTACATAAGTTCCGAAAAACTCATTGGTACGAGCCGGGATTCGAACCCACGACCGCCGCTTGACAGCCGAATGCCTGAACCACTAGGCTACCGTAGCTTAACGCGGTTTACGATTTATGACGTATTAAAAAAAAACTACTTATTAGATCTTGTTCAAACCAATTTTCGGTGGAAGTTTACATGGTAATGTACATCATATATTTTTTTTAGTTTTATCATTCTCTTAATTTAGATGTAACAGGGGGGGGGGACACATTTTACCACTTTGGAAGTGTCTCTCGCGCAAACTATTCAGTTTAGAAAAAAATGATATTAGAAACCTCAATATCATTTTTGAAGACCTATCCATAGATACTCCACACGTATGGGTTTGATGAAAAAATTTTTTTTGAGTTTCAGTTCTGAGTATGGGGACCCCTAAAACTTAATGTTTTTTTTCAATTTTTGTGTGAAAATCTTAATGCGGTTCACAGAATACATCTACTTACCAAGTTTCAACAGTATAGCTCTTATAGTTTCGGAAAAAAGTGGCTGTGACATACGGACGGACAGACAGACAGACAGACAGACGGACGGACATGACGAATCTATAAGGGTTCCGTTTTTTGCCATTTGGCTACGGAACCCTAAAAACGTATTTTTTCGTGTTTGCTTTAGAATAAAGAAAATACAATAAGCTTTTACGATACTGCATTAAAAATGGATTCACGCAAAACAGGAATTTATCTGTACTGTAGTAGGCAGGTATATAGCCAGACAATGTCCTCAACGTGACGGACGATAGGAGCAATGATTTTTGAATTATTTGTATGTGTTTTTTACATCCCGGCAATTTAATAGGCTTGATACAGATCCAACACGTAGAGGCAACCTGTCAGAACCCATTCACGGGTACATCGATACCCGTGAACCGGGTCCAGTACGCGTTGGAGCTATTATAGGATTTGTAGGTAAAGTGGGAAGAGTCTCTGAATGAATGAATGAATGATATTTATTCAGGTAACACAACATAAGTAACACAAGACAAAATACATTAACAAAGACATCGAAGACGTAGATCGGGATGTGAACCTGAAACGGCCTCCACTCAGCAATGCAGTTGGCACGGATAGCGTGATCAACGGCGCTGGTTTTCTGTGGAGCCAACGGGGTGTGCGGGACAGCGTACTGTGCGACTAGTGTCGGATGATACAATAATGTTATTAATATAAAATATAATTATAAATATATATACATGTTACAACGATAAAAGTATCTATATTATACATACATATAATTTTATTATTTAGCGGTTAACTAAATTGGGGCTAATCATTTTAGGAATTGGAACTAATAATGGTGTTATGGATATCCTACCCTCGGGCAACAATACCTTGTTGAGCCATTAAGTGTATTTTCAGTTTGGATTTGAACCCTCTAACAGTAATGCTCTCCTTGATTGGTGGCGGAATGTTATTCCAGCAATTCGTGGCAGCTCTGGCTTATCATTATTCTTATTACAGAGAAGAGAAGCAACTGGAGTTGATACAACACATCGAGAGCGTCGCCTATTTGACGTGCGGCGGCGACCACATCACGCTTGACACCTTTCAGTTGATCCTGCGGAATAGACTGGTTTGTGGACTGTACCTACCTTAAAAATAGGCGCTCACATGACGTCAAGTTGCGGAAATCCAGCCCGCGAAAACCTATAACCTATGCCCTCCTACACAGTAGATATATTATAAGTATTATAACGTAAAACATGGAATGAGATGAAAGTGGGTATTTCCCTTTTAACGCATCCTGTAATGAGCCATGGCAGCAGAGCAGCAACAAAGCAGTAAAACAATCCGTACAAACATCGCTTGTGATCGCTACAATAAACTTAAATGCTACTCGGGGTAGTCGGCGGTATATCAGTCCGCGTGACGCGCCGCATACCTACGCCGCGTTTAAATGGTGCGCAGGTGTAAAAAGGTCTTAAAAGACTCTAGTGAAATACTGCCTAAGCTATTATATTTACTGTGCTACTTATAACATGCATTCCGCTGGTCGATTGCTGAACGTTTCGTAAATAACATTTTTTGTATGGGAAAATGACAGTTGAGTTGTCGCGCTCTTTCGAAAAGTTTTGGCAACTACTACCCCTCTGGTAATTTCCCTCCCCATGTCGGTCAATGTTCCCGCTACCTGTAAAGTGACTAAAGTTGGATACAAACAGTAATACATGTAAAAGGTCGGATGAGGCATCTGTGTTTTTGTGTATCTCCGTAATTTTATATTGCGATTTTCTGATATGGCCAAATCCAGGTCTGGTCTCGCATGTTGTTCATCAAAGACTTAATATTTGAGTCGTTATAACATAGGTTTAATATGTAATCCTCATTGCAGGTAACTGCAAGGCTCTTCAAAGTCGTAGACACAGATGGTGACGGCTACGCCACAGTCGATGATATTATGGAGTTCCTGTCCACAGTATCCAGTACTCGGTAAACAATTTAATATGCGCCACACTAAATTTTTAATCTTTCACCATTTTACCATCATCATCCGCATTATCAATATTATTCTCATACCAGCTGAAAGACGTTTACCTACTGCTGGACATAGGCCTCCCCCAAAAACTACCACAATGATCGGTCCTGCGCCACCCGCATCCAACGGACTCCCGGGGTCCTTTACCAGGTCATCAATCCACTTTGTGGATGTCTACCTGCGCTGCGCTTAGGTACCGATACGTGGACCAGATCATATACAATGACTAAGTGCATGCATAAAATTCCTCATACAAAACCGAATTCCTCTTGATCCTTTTTTTTCTACAGGCCTCGTGTCGGATTTGACCGGCACAGCGTGGACCAGCTCGAGCAGCTGTTCCGTCAGACGGTAGGAGACCAGAAGGAAATTACGAGAGAACAGTTCGAGAAGATATTGGTCTCGAAAAACGTAAGAACTTTATGATGAATCATCTCCAAACAATCGTTATCAAGATATTTCGTAAAAAAGTTTCCTAAAAAAAATGTTTTTTAAACAGGGTGATTTCGGGGTCGTGGAGCAAGAAGTGCAAAAGCGAATAAGATGGTAACACTGAACAAGTTTTTTTGTACTCGTCGATTAAAATCTGTGTATTAAGATTTCATAGAGAATACTGCAACGTCACTCTTTTCATAGTTGTAGTCCATGTTACTGTCGAAACAATCGAAATAACTGTTTCGATACGCTCCAGACAACCGCAAAAAAATTTAAAATAGAACTAAAATAAATTCGACCAATCACGTGGCTGCTTTACCGAACTGTAATGAATTGGACCAATAGAATCGCTTTGATTATTGAGTTTACTCGTTGATGTCGTACGCTCGTTCATGTCTTTTAATATATCAACGAGCGTACGAGCGATAGCCTGCACTTCGTTTCAACAGTATCGAGTTTGTTTAATTAGTTCAGTTGACTCGTAGAAAATTAATTTTAATGAACTCGTACAAAAAGTATTGTTCACAATAGTGTTATAATCAAGCTTTTTAATCTCGTACCTTACTTAGACCACTCAGCAAGCTTCGTGGCCTAAACACGGTACTCGACTAAAAAGCTTTCTATTATAACACGATTGTGAAAAATACTATTCCAAGAAACCGACCACGAAATCGCAAAAAAATCTGCTGTTCCATACATTAACTCTCAATTAACTCACAGTTAATTCTTAATTCTCTCCATCCTATTCGCTTTTTGTCTTCTTGCTCCACGACCTCGAAATCGCCCTGTACATTATATATATGAAGTTGTCGGTATTGAGCTCACGATGGAGGGCCATCCTCCTTGAAATGGTTTTTTTTTTCTGAAATATCCAAAATATGAAGAGATTCCTATTAAATTCCTACACCATACTATTTGACCTGCCTATTTGACCTAAAACTGCTCTAAATAATTATTTCAAATGAAAGGGTTTTTTTTTAATCATTGCCTTAACTGGACTCGAATCAGCGACCTTTTGGCACACGCTCTCGAACACTAGACGCGGCCCTAAGGTGTAAGAAGAAGGAACTGGTTTAATGATAGCTTAGTGGTCGAGATACTCGAGATCAATGTTTTTTAGCACGGGGCAATTTGTAAATTCGTTAGCGGACGCTACTGCTTGATTTCAGATTATTTAATTCTGTTATTTATTCCCACCTCAACCTGCCTCCAGCCCTTCTTCACGGAGCGCGTGTTCCAAATCTTCGACGAGGACGACTCGGGCTCCATATCGCTGCAGGAGTTCATCGCGGCTGTGCACCGCTTCGCGGGCCACTCGCACGAGGAAAAGATCCGGTTCCTCTTCAAAGTTTACGACCAAGATGGCAAGTACAACTAGTAGCGGGATCTGGATTTTAGTTTTTGCCCTATTTATCCCATTGCTCTTGGAAACCGCAAATTTGTTGAAGCGGAACTGATGACGATGACCATAGATGACATCATCATCATATCAGCCGAAAGATGTCCACTGCTGAACATAGGCCTCCCCCAAAGAGTACCAAAGTGACCGGTCCTGTGCCACCCGCATCCAGCGGACTCCCGCGACATTTACCAGGTCATCAGTCCACCTTGTGGGGGGCCTACCCACGCCGCGCCTTTCGGTACGTGGTCGCCACTCAAGAACCTTTATTCTGCTCCAACGGCCATCGGTTCTACGTGCAATGTGCCCCACCCACTGCCACTTTAACGATTCGGAGGGCTATATCGGTTACCTTAGTTCTGCTGCGAATAGCCTTATTTCTGATGCAAAGACAAGATACATATGTATACGTACTAAATTACAGTCGGGGTATAATTATATGTCCAGGTGACGGCCTCATCCAACACCGAGAACTCCAGCACGTGATGCGAGCATGCATGGAGGAGAACGGCATGAGCTTCAGCGAACAGCAGCTGTTGGAGCTGACGACGGCCATGTTCGAAGACGCAGACACGGAGCAGAGAGGTGCCATCACGTATGAGGCGCTGCGAGGGCAGTTGGACCGGCATGGGGGATTGCTGCAGAATCTGTCAATTAGGTTAGCGTATCCACCTTCATTGTTACAGCGAAGGAAGCATGGGCTTCAGCTAGCAGCTAGTGTTGGGGTGTACGACGGCCATGTTCAAAGACGCAGACACGGAGCAGAGAGGTGCTATTACGTATGAGGCGCTGCGAGGGCAGTTAAACCGGCATAGAGGATTGCTGCAGAACCTGTCTATCAGGTCAGTGTATTAACCTTGATTATAACAAAGTATGGCTTAAGCTTCAGTGTGCTACTGCTGGAGCTGATGACAGCCATGTTCAAAGATGCAGACACGGAGCAGAGAGGCGCCATCACGTACGAGGCGCTGCGAGGGCTGTTAGACCGGCATGGAGGTTGCTGCATAATCTGTCTATCAGGTCAGAGCTGCTTGGCATTTGGATCTCAGTACCTAAAAAACTTAAATATCAAGTACAAAGTTACGTTTAGATAGGGTACTTAAAAGATACTTCTGGCTGGACACAACTTCGTGCCATGAACGTAAAAAAGTAAGTTGTAGCTTCGAATGGGCTCATGTGTCGAAGCTACCAGTTACAATTTTAAAAGTCTAAACTAGCAACACTGGCAAAGGATTGAAACACACTTCATGAACTCCTTTGAATCGGTTTGCCGTACAAAAGTTAATTGTCCAATCACGTTTAGTTAATTGAATTCTTTTATTTTCCAGCATCGACCGTTGGCTGGTCCCAGCAGCTCAGCCGCAGCACACGACCCTGCGCCACCGACTCTCCTCTCTCAAGCCCTACCAGCTCTCTCTCCCGTACTTCAAGAATAATCACGTGTTCATCGTGTTTACTGGACTGTTTTTCCTGGTGAACATCGGCCTGTTCGCGGCTAGGTGTGTCGAGTACAAGGAGTCGAATGGTTTTGTTATTATGGCCAGGGCCTGTGGTGAGTTTACGTTTCGACTGTTTTTACGGCTTGAATACCTTATTGCTTTCGAAGTCCTGTCCAAAAAATATTTCTAAGCCACCAAATATGTCTGAGTTTGAACAATTGTTCCTTATTTCATTTTGTTTTTGAATTGTAACGGGCGATGATGCCAATATCGTCACCGGCAACTGTCATCCTATTTTTATTTTTTATCCCGCATTTAAATGCAATTACCCACAAAGAGTTGTGTGAGAAGATAGTACGTCCGAAACAGTAAGAGTAAAACCTCTCAAAAAACTCAAGCAAAGAACTTCCTCAGATATCGGGCACAAAGTCGTTTTTCGTTTGACAGAACTTACACTTTCGGATTTTTACATATTCATAGTTTGTGTAACAAGTGTCAATGCTGAGTGTTACCGAGCTAACACGCAGTCCCCTAAAACTAAGTGTACCTTACTCAAACAATTTTATATAGTCTTGACAAATACTCTTACAATTATCGACTTGAAACAACCCCAGACTTTAAATTTCACAAGTAGTTATACTTTAAGGCGCTCTTATTAGACGATGTTTAGGTATTTGCGGAGGTGAGGCAGACAGAGTGGGAGACGCGCGTCCCGCGCACCCCGCTAACGGCCTTTTAGGCTCTAGTATAAGTATTATCCATGCAATACGTTTTCGAACGCGTTTGCGTTTAGTCTCAATTTATATGGCAACGCGAACAGCGCCTCTGGTGGTAACTATTAGGAACTACGCGTTGCCATACAAATTGAAACTAAACGCAAACGCGTTCGAAAACGTATATGTATCGATAAAACTTATACTAGGGCTACGTTGGCATCCGTATTCGGCTCGTTTTTGCGGATCATATGATCAAATGTTTTTCATCTTGAATTATTGTTTTATTTTTCAAATCTTGGTTGATTTGTATAAGATTGTCCCCAAATATTTATTATTTATTTAAATCTATTATTTTGGAAAATAAGGAATAATAGGTAGTTACAGTTCTTAAGTGTATCGTAGTATGATGACATCAATTTAGGGATACTTACTTTCCAAAGATATGTTAGTACAGATTTCTTCATCATCAATCCTCCTATCATGTTCCCAGTTCCTAGGTGGGTGCTTCCGTTTTCCAAATACGTAGAACTGATAAAATAAAAGTACATCTTAACTTCCTAAGGGTGAACGTCACCAATTATGGATTGTACTAATATATTACAGTTTTTTTAAACCGAAATAAAATCGATTACTTATAGGTAAAGTTATTTCTACTGGGCTCATGAATGGATATTTGTTAGGCAGGTACGAGTATACAATGGTATTATCTGCTTTTGTTTGCGGACGCGTGCCATTTTTTGCAAGAAAAAGTTTAGCACCACATAAAATGTTCATTGTATAATGAATTCTATTGTCTTATTCAATAGATACAAAATGGACTAAACGATAAAAAAACCCGCTCCCGGAGAGCCAGGTATAAGGCACTGTGTGTGGTATTTTATCTCGTAGCTAATTTGGAATCTATTTTAAAAGAACATAGAGTTCATTATTCAATGAAAAATTTACGTGGCGCTAAACTTTTTCTTGCAAAAAATGGCACGCGTCTGCAAACAAAAGCAGATAATACCATTGTTTTCCTGGCTAACAAAGATCCATTTCTGAGCCCAGTTGAAATGAGTAAAAGTATACAATGTCTATAATGGTCTTTCCAGGCCAGTGCCTCAACTTCAACTGCGCCTGGGTGCTGGTGCTGATGCTGCGGCTGTGCATCACGGCGCTGCGCGAGCGCGGCGCCAGCAGCTTCCTGCCGCTCGACCACCACATCTACCTGCACAAGCTCACCGGCGTGCTGATCATCGTCTTCAGCGTGGTTCACACAGTCATGCATGTGTGCAACTTCAGTGAGTAACCCGTATATAAGTATAGAAAGACTCGCACGGCACCGGCCCTAGCCCACAATCACGGTGGAGTGAGATGGTCTTTGAGCGCCCTTTGACACTTTCACTTTACATGAAAAGAAAGCCTTTTTTTGGCATTTTGGCACCCCTTGACATCTGGCGCCTAGAGCAGTCACTTCCTCCACCCTGCCCTGGGCTCACACACACACAGACATGAGTGACAAATACGTAAGACAAGTGGGAACAAGATACAATCGTATCTCCTGCCTCTCTGCGTATAGGCCTTTGTTGTTTGCCATATTGGAATGTCATAAATCAACTGACACTGGCGCCAATGCGACTTAAGCTGTCATTAGCTGTCAAATTTACTATTGATCGCCACCGCAGACCGCGCCAGTGTGATTCAGGCCTTAATTGCCTATATAGGACATAGGATGTCAAGGATTAGTATGCAGTTACTCCTCATTTTGTCAGGTTAATTTATCTCCATCCCTTTCGGGGAATAGCAAAATATATGGAATCCGCTTTATACGAAGTGACCCAATTAGAGTCTGGCTAACCAAATGTTACCCAAAGTTTTGGCGGCAAATTCAAAAAGTTTTGGGCTGGTCACACTTTGTGTAGTAGGAATTATAGTTATAATACTAGAAAATATTTTCGATTTTTTGTGCACACGTAAGGTAAGTACTAAAAAAAATAATTTAAATATATGTAGGTATAGAGGTTGAGTAATGCTGCACCGGCACAATGGGCCAAGTGCAGGATTCCATCAACACGCTCGTCGCTCATATATCTAGGTAATGTAGATATTTTTGGCCAAGATATTTTTATAAGTTTTATATTTTTATATCAAGTTACTACTGACCTTGAATGAATGACATAAATCGATAACTGATTTTTAGCCTTTTTTTTAATCATAGACAATTGATAATACCACAAGGACATATCTGTCAACAAAATTTGGTTTGCCAGACTCTATATATCGGTAATCACCTGATTACCTAATCACCCTCATGCTCAAGCGGTACAAATACAGGATGCGAAAGAATTGCGAGCTCTAAATTAGCAAATAGGGCGCCAAATGCACAACATTTCGAATAACACAAAACGAAACCGAGGTCCACTAGGTATTATTTTCGAATCTTTTCCGCTTCTCCCGCCTTCAGGGAAAAGGCGACTTAAGATTATTTCCATCTACTTCCTGCATTCTCATTCATTTATTTAAAATTTTATTTCAGGTTTCATAGTTGTAAATGATCCAAAAATCAACGCTCAAAATTTTTCAACCTGGGAGTGGTTGCTGACTGAGCGACCCCATTTATTCGGGCTGGTCCATGGATGTGCCAACCCTACCGGCATCGCGCTAGTGGTCATCTTTGCCATCATGGCAGTCTGCAGCCAGCCCTTTATCCGCCAGGGAGGCAGCTTTGAGGTGAGAACCAGCTACACTTTCTTAAACTCTTGTTGAATCTAATAAACTCGAGATTTTGGAGATTATGGTTGGCGTTTTCTTCTAACTATGAGACAAATATCGTACCAGAACATCCCATTCCAGGCCAAGCATTGCTACGTTTGGTACGGCGTAGTGCGTAGCAGCCTTTTTCCGCTTGAAGGGGATATGCGATTGCGACTCCTTCTGGTCACACGGCTTGATTGATCATCTACAAGCCAAACTGTTCTTACTTATCAACTTTTTATCTTCAGATCTTCTACTGGACGCATCTGATGTACGTGCCATTTTGGCTGCTGCTGTTATTTCATGCGCCCAACTTCTGGAAGTGGTTCGCGCTGCCTGGCACCCTGTATATCGCTGAGAGGATCATTCGAATCGTTGCTATGAGGTACCTTCGTCGGCTTATCAAACTTACTATAGCTCACTGAAATTCTACATGACACCCCCAACTCCTCGTTTAATGGAATCTCTGGTACGCCCTGGTACCAAATGCCAACTGACTTAGGTACCTTTTGCGGAAGAGACTGCCATCTTAACTTTCAATTCAGAGGGGAAACTACACCTAATGAAGATCAAGTTTATCCAAGTGAGTGGGCATTTTCACTGTCAAAAGTTGTAAATCCGCCCAAAGGCCTTTAACAGCAATCGATGCAAATATTGCTTTAGCTTTAAAAATTAGCGCTTCCCCTACATAACTTTAGAATATCTGTTCTTGTAAAACTGAAGCGTTAGTTCCGATTTCACATTGCCTCCAGGTCAAACCACGGCAAGACTTACATCTCCTCAGGAATCCTCCTGCCATCGCGCGTGACGCATCTGGTGGTGCGTCGCCCGCCACTGTTCGACTTCCACGCGGGAGACTACGTGTTCGTGAATATACCGGCTATAGCGCGGTACGAGTGGCATCCGTTTACTATCAGTAGCGCTCCTGACCAGGAAGGTGAGAGTTCAAAGCCTAGACATACAGAGAAAAGAACCTTTCGGATGCTTTGACACTGACAGTAAGTATATCATCACCATTATGTGCTGCAGGGTTATACAATTCAACAGCTGATCTGAAGTGATCAGTACTAAGTTGTACGAAGGGTCAATTGACACAATAGCTTTGCGAACTAAGCTTCTGTAGGGCTATAGTTTCGAAGAGAAACGTCAGCTTTGCTGAAGTGACCTGAACTTTACTTATTTTGTTATAGATTACATTTGGCTGCATATTCGAGGCGTTGGTCAGTGGACCAACACGCTGTATGAGTATTTCGAAAGAGAACACGCCAAGCTGCATGCCGGAGAAATTCAACCGGAGCATGTGTAAGTATAGCATCTCAAGTAGGTAATGGCCGCAGACTACAATTTATCTTTGTTTTCGTTGAATTTCCTCCCAATTACTGTACTATGAAATCATGCAACTATAACATGTTATCCTGGCTATATATCGCTATGTAGAATGTAGATAGATATGGGTTACTAATGAAATCCATACTTTATAAATAAAATTTTGTTTAACTTGTCGGCGTCCGCCCGTTCAAGGGGGACCCGGATGTGTATATGGGACTCCCGGTCAGAAGACTCAGACAGACTAAACTAAACCCCCAACGATTGGCCAACCATGTCGCTGCCATTCTACTTTGACCCTCACGACTAGCCCGTTTTATCGGGCCTTGCCATAAAACACACCTAACCTAACCTACGGTTATATACCGAATTTATTTAAATTGTCCTGACCTAGTAGCATGATTCGTTTTATGGTTACATTTTACGTGACTTTCAGTACATTTAGGCCGTAAAACGTGACCGTAAAACCTATCGTGCTAGCCGGGTTGAAAATGTAACGTTTACAGATAAAAAAACACTTTTATGGCAAACATTAGAGTTCTGGCAACTGAAATTATGGATATCCAAGGTATCTGGGGTGTCTACGGGATAGTTGGGTAATACGAGAGGATATCTACCTACTACAAATTGTTTGTCACTCCCAGCAAAGTGGGCAGAACCAATTCGAACCAGAGCAACAAGAGTAAGCGAAAGAGCTCATCAGCGGACGGCAAGAAACGCTCAGTAGACTTCTCGCCAGAAGTTACAGAGTACTGCAACGAGGGGTTCACTTTGGAGGAGGAGAACGAAATAAATTTTAAAGGTTAGTTTACATTAAAAGTTTTACTTAGTTGTAATAAGTAAACTCTTTAATTTTTTATTTAACTGCCCTTATTGCGTCTAAATTTTGACGACCGCTTTAGCCTAGTTGGTAGTGACCCTGCCTACGAAGCAAGAGGTCTTGGGTTCGAATCCCGGTAAGGGCATGATCACGAATATTTGTATTTGTTCCTGAGTCATGGATGTTTTCTATGTATTTAAGTATTTATTTCTCTATTGCTTTGCTTAGTTTGGGAATAGGTTGATTTGTGTAAGGTTGTCCGCAAATATTTATATTTATATAAATACTCGCAACATATGGATGTTACCATGTATGGATGTTTGGTGTGACCATGGGGTCACGGGACAACAATAAACAAGTGAATTATACGCGATTAAGTCCTGTTTAGTAAAAATAATGTTTGAGAATCGTGAAAGTTTAAATCAACATACCTAATTATAGTTATCAAATCCGTTGTTCTGTGGTTCCAGCATTGTCCCCAGCCCCCAACGGGCGGCCCACGCTGCTGGCGCTGACTCCGTCCAACAAGCATTTGGAGAAGTCCCGGTCCATGCCCGACTTCCACAACAAGGATAACAACAAACAGCGGCTTTTGGCGTAAGCGATGAAGACTCACGACCTAGCATTTTCGCTACTACTTCATGACCACTACATAGTATAAAACAAAGTCCCTACCCGCTATCTGTCTGTCCCTATGTATGCTTAGATCTTTAAAACTACGCAACGGATTTTGATACGGATTTTTTTTAATAGATAGAGGGATTCAAGAGGAAGGTTTATATGTATAATACAAGCATGCGAAGCCGGGGCGGGTCACTTGTTTTTAATAAAATACTTGAGGTTTTTAGAGAAACTATGCTTTGAACATAACCTAGAATCCACAGATAATTTATAAACCCCTATATCTCGACAACCCCTCTACCGATTTGGTTCATGTTCGTAGGTACTTGACCATTATTTTTGTCTCTTTAATTCGCCTACCAAATTTCAAGACGTTCCGATCAACGATACTCGAGTTATCGCCAACAAACTGTTATACATACATACATACATACATACAATACAAACCCGGATTGTTTCAGTAGACGCAGAGAACTACACTCATTCATAAAATAAGATTCTGTCAAAAAAAAATTTTTTGGTACAAGCTTTTATTGCCGACTGTACTTTTCTGCATACGATCATCAACTACTCATTGAGACGATTCTAACGAGCCCAAACTCGATGGGGTTGTGTCGTTTTATTGCGGAGTTCATATGGCCATCCTCCAGCTCCAGCATCAGATCAGCTCCATGTCATCATAATATTGCATTGTCATGCGATATACATACATATGCATGCAACATTTCAGCTCAATCGGAAACCGGGAAGTGGGTCTTTAACTTGCAAGATTTGATTACAGACAGACAGACAACGGGACAGATGAAACTAAATAAAAGCTTGTAAAATAGGTATTCATTGCAAGTAAATGTGAATGAAAGTTCTGATGACCTTCAATTTGCAGTTTACATGACTACCCCCGCTCGGAGTCGGAGCGGAGTTTCGACGTGGGCTCCATGGCGAGCGCGCGCCGCGCCGCGCTGGGCCTGGCCTACCGCAGCCCGCAGAACCGGGCTCTCGCGCATAGCTTCAGGTACGGTGACCCGGGAGATTTGTAATATGTATTATCCTCGAAATAATTACTCATAGGGTACAGTCGCCATCACATACAGGTACACACTATAGGTGTTCAAAAATATCGGCACATGCACCCTAATGCCCTGAAAATAGAGGTGTGTTCCGATGTTTGTGACGTGCTTGTTTGCTCCGATGTATGTGATGGCGACTGTACAATCTGAATGTTTTTCGACAAGTATGGTATGTTATCCAAACAAAAATATCGACATCAGAAAATAAGAGTGCTACGGAGAAAGATATTCTGAATTCCTACTTCAACATATTCTCATTTCGATCGTGACATAACAGTTTTCGAGGGACGCGGAGCCCACACAAAAAAAATACATACTTACTTGATTCGTAGTAAATATTATTGAACCAAGGGATGAATTAGGAAGATGTTAAATAATTTCGAATGAAACGTTTTATCTTTAACCAAGATTTTCCACCCCCTGATTCGAAAGAATCGTCGTAAATCGTAATTCAAGATAATAATATCAGTTTAATTCATGGTAGGCGGGTCTTCCTTATTTATTTCTACAATTTATTTTTTATATGTCTCTGTGCAATTGAATTGGCAGGGTGATTTCATTATTGGTTTTCTCCCTACCTTATGTCTTGATTTAGGATTTTTCTGTCCAATTTTAAAGACAGTGTTTAATATGCAATGCAGATTTAAGTCAAGAGAGTTAACTGCAATTGAATGTTTTCAGTTGTCACTATAAAAAAAAATCTAATGCATTGTTAAATGGTTCGCGCGAAAATACCGCGTTACAACGCGGGGACGCGAACCCCTGGGATTTTCTGTGACTTTTCTTTGAGTAAGTAATAAATTAATAAACTATTTTTATGTGATTTAATTTCGTAGGTACATGCGTACGAAGCCAACCATCATCGCGTTCAAAACGCCGAGCATGGAGAGCTGCGAGCGGCGCCGCTCCAACGAGAGTATCCTCACCGTCGGTTCGTCTACTTAAACATTCCGTTTTTATACGGCGACCTCTGTAGCCTAGTTGGTAGTGACCCTGCCTACAAAAGCCGGAGGTCCCGGGTTCGAATCCCGGTAAGGGCATTTATTTGTGTGATGAGCATGAATTTTGGTTCCTGGGTCATGGATGTTGTCTATGTATTTAAGTACCTATTTATTTATCTAAATAACTATGTAATATTGTGTGATCAGTATTACTATCTTTCGCTACTAACTTTGCTATTTCATTTTAGCGCGACGACGTCTGTCCAAGAGTCTGTCCCCGGATAAAGACCTGGAATGTCCCCCCGCCATCACCGTGCAGAGCCCCAGTGAAGCCTCAACTGCGGAGCCCTTCGCTAACTACCCTGTGGGCAAACCGCTGGAGGTACGTAACCCAAGAAATGGCAGAATTTTTGTGTAGGCTTGCCTATCCTATCTCTATAGATAGGTAGGATAGGCAGGTCTAACTGGCTATGTCAGTAGTAGTCAGTTATGCTGGACTTAACACATTCAGTGGTTCGAATTTCGTAGCCGATAATATGGGGAACTCCGTATTATGTAGAGGAAAGCGCCTCCGAGCACCGCATATGTTCTTTGCACTTAAAGTGTGAACTTCTAACCTTCACTATAGTACAGTCGACTACAAAGAGAAAAATATGGCCAAAGTTACTAAAATATGTATAGGTACCAGTGACGGAGCGCCCATACAAGCCGATTCCCACCGGGTTCCCTAAAATGTCATGCTTTATGTTACCAAACTCGTAAATCATCAAAAACAGCCCTTTAATTTGGCTCCGGGTTGTCCAGCACGACTTTATTGCCTTAACATTACCTATTTGCTAACCAAAAGGACCGCCCCGGATCGTTGGTGGCCCGAAAGTCCCCATGACACTGGCGGCGTTGCTACGCTGCATGGCCAACGAAACCTTAACATATGGTTATGACATACATATTTTTGTAACTTTGGCCGTATCGATCTGTTTGTACTTTGTAGTCAACTGAGTTACCCAAAGAAGAGGTAACCAACTGGTGCAGAAATAATTATTAAAAGCAGCCACACATCACGGCAACTCCCACCGCTTGTGGCTCATACACGTACACATACAAACGCGCGGTGTACGCCGATGCTAAACAAAACGTATGAGAGAACTCGTTCGCAACTTGTGCCGGCCACTAGTACCTATATTAGTACGTTAGGAACTGCAAGAGTAAATCCTGTCAAAAAAACACAAACAAAAAACTACTTTATCGAAAGAGCACAAAGCCGTTATTGGCTTGCGATCGTTTGTGGGAATTTATTCTTACAGTTTCTGATAGAGTATACGTGGCTTAATGTGCGACCGGTCTAGCATGGTTTCTTTTCGTCAGATATATCTGGACGGGCCGTACGGGGCGGCGTCGTCGCACATCTTCCGCGCGGAGCATGCTGCCCTTATCGCCGCGGGTATCGGCGTCACACCCTTCGCATCCATCTTACAGGTGACCTAATTATACAAACATTACTTTACACATTCACTGCCAATCATTTCGTAGCGCTACGCTCGTAGCTTTTGACAAGAACGTCGTGTACAAAAGCCGATGTGCAGTGCGGGTTAAGTTAACATTGTTTAAGGCGTAATGCACATCGCTGTATACCTGTAGCCTATGGTGCAAATACACACAGCGATCGCTCAATGCAATGCGTGTGCAATACAATGATGCGTTCAGGGTACTGTTGCGGCTGCCGCGACACTGTAGCGCGTCCGGTATGTTCGCGGACGCTCAAGTGGACGGTTTCCACGCGACACTGCGCAAGCGCTGCGCCGCGACGCTCCGCAGGGTGCGCGCCAGCCGCCACAGTCTCCTGAACATGGTGGCCGACAGATGGGACGGTAGCCTACTGAGGCACTGGTCCTCCCTACATTTAAGTTTAAGGCCTAACAATAAAGTTAAATATAAGTCTTCTAGTACAGTCGCCATCACATACATAGGTACACTCTAGGTGTTCAAAAATATCGGCACATGCACCCTAATGCCTTGAAAATAGAGGTGTGTTCCGATGTTTGTGACGTGCTTGTTTGCTCCGATGTATGTGATGGCGACTGTACCTACTAACAACCTATGGATCTTTTTAAGTTGTCCGAAATAAATGCATTTTATTTATTTTTATTTTTATAAAAGGCATGAGAACGAACAAAAACAAACACACAGAAAGAAAACATTCCGAGTACAATCGCCATCACATACATCGGAGCAAACAAGCACGTCACAAACATCGGAACACACCTCTATTTTTAAGGCATGTGCCGATATTTTTGAACATCTCTAGTGTACCTATGTATGTGATGGCGACGTACCAAGAGATACATAAATTCACGTCCTAAGAAGAGGGGCTGCCGTCGAAAAATGCTGAGCAGGGTCCATTTCGTGACAAAATGTGTATTATATTATTTCTTTTGTATTTGTAAATTGTGTGTTACGAATAAATATTTGAATTTGAATTTGAAAAAGGACTTCGTGTTGATATTGACAGTTAGAAGACGACGTTTAGAAGGGTACCTACGTATAATTTAAGGTTATATAATCCGCGTCCAATATATTTCTGTCTCTTTTTTACTCATGCATGAAGGGAGAGAGAACGATACGTGAACGCAGATTATTGGGCTCTATATTATACGGACCCGTTATGAAATCAGTGAGGAATTGCCAAAAATGTAATAGCTGTACCTACTGTTCCAGGCGATAATGTACCGGTACTGGAACTCTCGGAACGTGTGTCCGCGCTGCGACCACAAGTGGGCTTCGAGCATCGCGCAGAACAATATGAACCTTAGAAAGGTATACCATTTTTCTCTCTATCATCATCATATCAGCCGAAAGATGTCCACTGCTGGACATAGGCCTCACCCAAAGAGCGCCACAATAACCGGTCCTGCGCCACCCACGTCCAGTGAACTCGCGCAACCTTTACCAGGTCTTCAGGCCTCGTATCATGGAAGTGACAAGATAAGAGCGTCGTCTCGTTCTATCGAACGGTGTCAGCCAGTGACAAATGCTCTATCTTGTCACTTATCGAGTGATAAGGCCAACCATGCTACGGGGCCATTCACCTTATGTGTCTACACGTCTACAAGTCTACCCACGCTGCGCCTCCAGTATGGTACGTGGTCGCTACTTGAGAACCTTTTCGCCCTAAGATCCATCGGTTCTACGTGCGTGTGTGCCCCGCTCACTAGCACTTAAGTGTAGTGCTTCGGAGGGCTATATCGGTTACCTTGGTTCTGCTGCGGATGGATGCTGCCGCAATATAACCAAGGTAACCGATAAACTTGATCGAGCAAAGTGCATTAAATAACGTGAAGGTAGGTATGTACATAACGGGAAACAGCTACTCCTAAGGAGTTGATAATCTCAGTTCTAATGTATGTTATTCCTCTTTTCGGAGTCATTCGTCTCTTTAAGTTTGAAGCCTATCAACACACTATTCACAACAGATATGCGGAATTTATTAATTATTACCGCCTCATAGTCTTTAAGTCTTTACAGCTTTCCTCAAAATCGACGTTGCTGTATCCAAGATAAGCTACTTTCAAGTGTCCACAAATTCAGTCTAAGATTTTTTTTCGATTTTAGGTGGACTTTTTCTGGATCAATCGCGAGCAACGTTCCTTCGAGTGGTTCGTGTCCCTGCTGTCACAGCTGGAGATCGAACAAGCCGAGAGCGGGGCGCGCTTCCTAGAGATGCACATGTACATCACTAGCGCGTTGCAGAGAAGTGACATGAAGGCTGTGGGGCTGCAGTTAGCCCTAGACTTGCTGCATGAAAAGGTACGATGCTTTCTGACACATCTAAAGATAAGTAAAAACGCGCTTCGCCTACGAAATATTCTCAATAACACTGCTAACATTCTGCACCGCACTGATTTGGTAAACACCAAAAGAAAAGCGGCCAAGTGCGTGTCGGACTCGCACATGAAGGGTTCCGTAAAATAAATTGCGGTTTACGATTTATGACGTATTAAAAAAAAACCACTTACTAGATCTCGTTCAAACCAATTTTCGGTGGAAGTTTGCATGGTAATGTACATCATATATTTTTTTTTAGTTTTATCATCCTCTTATTTTAGAAGTTACCACTTTGGAAGTGTCTCTCGCGTAAACTATTCAGTTTAGAAAAAAATTATATTAGAAACCTTAATATCATTTTTGAATACCTATCCATGGACCCCACACGTATGGGTTTAATGAAAAATAAATTTTTGAGTTTCAGTTTTGTGTATGGAACCCCTAAAACTTAATGTTTTTTCGATTTTTGTGTGAAAATCTTAATGAGGTTCACAGAATACATCTACTGACCAAGTTTCAACAGTACCTATAGCTCTTATAGTTTCGGAAAAAAGTGGCTGTGACATACGGACGGACAGACAGACAGACATGACGAATCTATAAGGGTTCCATTTTTTGCCATTTGGCTACGGAACCCTTAAAATGAAATCGTAAAAGGAGGTTTAAAGTGCGACCAGTCTATGTGTATTGCATGTTTACCACATTTTCGCAAAATTTTGTGCGGACCCCGGGCTCATTCAAGATGCTCTTACATACATAATAATATGGTAATGTCGGTGATTTTATCAAAATATTGTTAATTGAAACAACAATTTTTACTTCGCCAAGCTTCTCTTGTATAAAATCATAAGCTAAAGTAATCTGAACATTGTGGTCAAAAAATTTGTTTTTGCGCAGGAGAAACGCGACCTGATCACGGGTTTGAAAACTCGCACGAACGCGGGTCGTCCTAACTGGGATAAGGTGTTCCAGCAACTTCAGGAGCAGAGAAAAGGGAAGGTTAGCACTTAACTATAAATACGATTAGTCACGACGCGGTCGGAGAGAAACGTGTCCTTTTTATATTTAACCTCGTTTTGTAGACTAGAGTCCGGGGATTTGATTTGTAGTTTGTAAAAAGGTACTTGGAGACTCGTTTTGGTGGCCTGTATCGAGGCCCGGGTCGAACATTTGGTGAAACTGTGCCGGACGAAGATTTTGTGCCTGTGACAAATCGCGCATTGTCGGCAAGCCCGCCCGTGGAACATCACGGCGCCTCTTCGGTCCCGGAGACCAGCTTTGGTGAAAGTGGACTTGACTTTGACTTGACTGAACATTGACGGATATCGGACCGAATTGAAGCGAATATCGCGCCGCCGGGAACATCAGTCAGTTAACGACATTTTGTAGCCAGCCCACTGGCACTATATGACCCGCGACATCGCGTGGCGTTTAGGTTCACTCGCATTAGGCGAAGAACCATACATCGTTATCGTACACTAATTCAAATTCAAATTGTACAACACCAGCATGCAGCGTACTAATACACAAAATGTGTCTTAATTTCGCTTTAGGCGGGATTGCTGGCCCTAACGGCCCGGCCACGCCATGACATTGCGCGAATTGCGGCGCGGCAAGCGTTTCATCTGTTCATTGCGCGGTCGAGACGCGCAACGATTTTATTAATTAAGACCTAATTAAACATAAACCGGTTTGGCCACCATAAAATTCTAATACACGTCCATGAGCTGATGCTCATCACTGTTAGAGAATATTTCCAAGAATTATTAACGTCCAGGCCCCGTAGCATGGATGGCGTATCACGCGATAAGTGATAGGATAAGCGCGTCGTCTCATTCTATCGAACGGTGTCAGCCAGGGACGGCAGCTCTATCCTATCACTTATCGCGTGATAAGGCCATCCATGCTACGGGGCCAGGTCATTAAAGTGAAATAAGGTGCAAATAGGACTTGTGGTGAAAAAAAAAGTATCAAGACCAGAGTGGCCAAGACCAGCAGACCCTTAATGTTGCCGACGGCCTCCAGTAGTGACCCTGGTGTTGCTCGGTGCTTTGCCCTGTATTCTGCCACCCCAGGACATGTCAGGATGACGCGGGCGGCTTTCTCTTCCATGCAGGCTCTTCAGAGAGGATTGTCTGTAACACCTAGAGTAAAAAGGTGTTTGTTTAGTAGTGCGTGACCAGTAATGGCTCCTGTCAGAAGACGGAGTGCCTCTTTAGCTGCTTTAGCTTCCTTGACAATCCGGGGCTGATTGTCGGGAGGGCCTCCCTGGTTTGCCTGCAGGTTCCTCGGGTGTTCCAAACAGGGTGGGCAACTGGTTTTGGGCAATAGGTTCAACCTAGAGGTCAAATTTTATAAAACTAATGAAGACTGAGCCAAGGTCGGTTTGCGAATTGAATACCCACCAAATGAGACAAAACAGATTATACTTACTGATGGTGCCCAACGTGGGGCCATCAACTTGTTGTTTTATACTTATCTTATCTTCTTACGCGTTATTTTTACGAGTGGAATTTGATGATAATGTGTTTAATGTTAATTTATTTCTATAAAATATTATTTCAATAAAATACTATATTTATAAACCATTAACGGCCATGTTTTGTCCAGGTAACAGTGTTCTACTGCGGGCCCCCGCAGCTGGCGCGCATACTGCGCGTGAAGTGCGACCAGTTCGGGTTCAGCTTTAGGAAGGAGGTGTTCTAAGTGAGCGAACAACCAGGCTTCAGCTATAGACAGTTCAACCCACAAAGAAGACTCCTCTGTACACTATTGACAAAGCATAACACCTGGTCCAGACGCAACGACAATAGTCATTGCAGCGCGTCGCGCAACGTGACTTATGCCTTGATCACACGTACCGAGCATTTGCTCCCGTTTGCTCGTACGTGTGATCAAAGTGTGATCAATTAAGGCATTACGTCAGCCACGCGGCACCGAGCTAAGTCTATCGCATAAAAATCTAACATTGGCGTATTGCGCTAACGGCACGTAGAATGCTGCAGTGACAATGTCGTTGCGTCGGTATCCCACACTAACTTATGCCTTGATCACACGCACCGAGCAAACGGGCGAGACAGTGCTCTCGGCCGAGTACTCGTTGCGTATAAACAATCACTCGCTATGTTATAGGTACGCACCGAGTACTCGGCCGAGAGTACTGTCTCGCCCGTTTTCTCGGTACGTGTGACCAAGGCATTAGGAAACGAGTAGTGCGACGGGATTCGTCTAATCTATACAACCTTTCGCTAACGGCACATTTGCGACATATTATTACCGGCGTAAACAGTAATAATAATTCCCTCGCTTAAAAATAAAAACGGCTGTGTCCATCTGAAACGGCAACAGCAAACCCTGTCAAAAATAAATCAAACAAACAACTGCTTTCCATCATCAGAGCACGAAGTCGTCTTTTGCTAGCGTTCGTTTGACAGTTCCCCATAGACTAAAGTATTATAGTTATCTTGTAAATACATACGGACCTTTATTGTGAAAGTATTCAAGTATGATACTTACTTGATACATTATGTATGGCGTTACAGCATAGCTCATCAAATATATCTGTAACCGTTTTAAACAACTGTTATACCACCATATTTTTATACTTTTAGATTAAAAGGTTCCAGAAGCATATTTATAAATTAGGTAACTAATCATTCATTATTTAAACTTGAGCAGCAGTTAGGTATTATTTTCTTATATAAAAAACACGAAGTATTGAAGGGGTAACTAAGTTCGATATTTTTCAGTTTTCAGTCATTAGATTGAGTTTACCAGACTTATGTTTTTATATAGTCAATTATTTGTTTTGTCTCTAGGTTCATAGGACAGATCTTAAAACGACACAGGACTTAGTAGGGTCATTTCGCCGGTTAGTGACCATGACCACCTACTTTCATGTGCCGGTTAGCGACCACTTAGATGAGTTGGTGAACTGACAGGATATTTTCCCGTTTTATTAACTGCTAAATGTTTCAATTCTTCTTTGTAGAAGAATTCTGCCGGGTCTGTACCCTGTAGAATTCATGGTATCTTCAATTTAGACCTTGAATTGAATGAATACCTTGTCCTTCTGGTGGTCGCTAACTGAAGCTGGTCGTGAAACCGGCGTAATGACCCTATCTATTTTATAGAAATATAAATATAGTACTTAGTAGTATTGTTGTTATTATAAGAACATTGTAGTAAGTAAAGTAACCAACTAGTAAGTTTTATTTCATAATTCACATCGTAGGTAGGTAAATTATATCAATCAAACCAATACATTTAAAAGTTAGTTCTATTTATTTACTTACCTACATTACACTACTCATGACATTTTCCGCTTATATCTACATTATCATACCGCTTGTCGATGTCATAAACCGTGCCTAAGTCGGTTTTCCTCTCGTTAACTGTGATACACATAATACACAATAAACCCATTTTATTTCAACTACGTAATTAATCTTTTTTATTTTATTTGTATAAATCATGGCACTAAATACATAAACAACTTGTGACTTGCAATGAAATAGGATGCCTCTTTCTAATAAAAGGGGTTAAAAAGAGGTTTCCGCTTGTATTATTATGCAACGAGCCATTGAACGAAATTACACGTACTTACTTACGTAAGGTTATTTGATACTAATCAACGGAAACAAGAAATGTTTTAAGTAGATCCATTAAGTTGTGTTATTATGGCGGATATATGGACCAAGCGAACCAAATCGCATTCTAGCATAATCTGTAAATTTTTCCTTGGGAAAAATCACCTGGAAGTGCAAGAATCCCCGTTGGTTCGTTTGTTGCTAAACCATTAACACATTCACGGCCAATAATCGGTACCTACGAGTACATACGTGCTACGCTCGTTGCCGGTCCGGTGGGTTTCGGCTGATTGTGCACTACAATGAATTTTACTGTCCGGCAGTCCGATTTTTTACGGTTCTATATTTTTTGTATTCCTTGTTGGACGGTAAAATTACGTATAGTACACAAACTACTATGTACATAGGTAATGTACCTACACTATATACGTGATTTTACCGTCCAACAAAGAATACAAAAAATATCAAAACGTGAAAAATCGGACTGCCGGACAGTAAAATTCATTGTAGTGCACAATCGCCCTTTCTCGTATGTAGCGGAAAGCGCCTCCACACTAGGCGAATTACTGGCAGTGAAAATGTTAATTACAGAGTCGCACTTGCTGTTCGGAGAGTCATGAATGGTGTACTTATCAATTAACTGTGTCGTATTGTCAATTAACTGTGTCGTGTCTTGTAGAGGTACTTAAAGGTTAAAGATAGCCGTTATACACGATGATTTTTAATCCGTGATCAGGAGTCGAAAAATATTGATAAACAGCCAAATGCAATTAAATCACTGTTAAGTTAATTAAATTTAATGATAATGTTAACGCTAATGTCCACTGAATCTTTGGTCACCCTACATTTCTTGAAGTTAAGTAGATATACGTCAAACACACCATATATACCTACGTCAAATTTTCGCAAACTAACGTTAGGGTGACAATGATTTTGAATTATAAAGTAATTCCTTATCAGTTTTATTCAGAAAGAAAAAAACGTTTGTTGTAGGTAACTTCGAGTTAATCGTGTTTAGTATCAATTACAGAATTAGAAAAAAATACTCCTGATCACGAATTAAAAATCACCGTGTATACGTAACATAAATATCACTTAAATTTTACGCTGGGTCAACACCAAACCTTTCTAACCGTATTAGTGATAGAGATATCATTCTGCCTGACTTGCTAAACTTGGTTATTACCCTTAACCCTTAAAATGTTAAAAAAAAGGGCGCAACAAGTGTATACGATGTACCTAACAACTTATAACATGACATAAAATGCTTTATGACTGTTATGTTTGCTTTTAGATTAGTTAAATAAAAGATTTAATGAATAACCTTGTGATAAAATTATAATACAGTTACCTTAAATACATCAGTGTTCATAGGACCTAAGTATTACGAATTAATATAATATTGTTTTAATGATTATTGTAAATATTTTTTATTACAGAAATTGTTTCGATAGTAAGTTGTGTTTTATTGTTTGGAGGTCGTTGTTGTTCTAGTCCGTAGGAATAACCTTAGAATCCCTACACGTGACCTCCGGGTGGTGCTAAAAGCCAAACTCGGCAGCTGCACTCTTCCTTCTGAACCTCGCAGCGCACACTGGAACTCTATCAGCGACATTGATACGAATACATATACAGGCTGTCCCAGAAATTTACGTCAAGCCGTAAACGGATGATATACCAAGTCTTAACAGTTATCATAAAAATACAAGAAAAAATCCAACTCATGTTGGATTTTTTTAAATATATATTTTTAATTTTTTTTATCTAAATATAATTTTTTAAAGTGACCATAATTTTAAAAGAACACTAGTTGTTTTTTTTTTGTATTATTCTGATAACTGTTATGACTTGGTCTATCATCCGTTATCGGCTTGACGTCGATTTCTGGGACATCCTGTATGTACCAGTGTGTAAGCGCCATACGATAAATAAGTAAAATTGTTACTAGTGTTGTTGAGCGATTATTCGAGCGTTTCAAACGCTTGACTTCGGTGGCCACATTTTTGAAGTATTGGGCACAGATGTTGACGCCATTTTTAGATATTTGTTAGATGTCCGGTAGACTCATACGCTTACCAGAAACGAAATAGAAATCTGCCGCCACTTCTTCATAAATGTGGCCATCGAAGTCAATCGTTTGAAACGCTCGAATAATCGCCCTTTTGTTAGTTATTCGCAATAAAGTAGGTATACCTCTACTTTATGGAGTATAAATTATCAATATTTATTTACGCCGACG
Organism: Epinotia brunnichana; assembly: GCA_963854355.1. Classification (NCBI taxonomy): domain Eukaryota; kingdom Metazoa; phylum Arthropoda; class Insecta; order Lepidoptera; family Tortricidae; genus Epinotia; species Epinotia brunnichana. The sequence goes on along the minus strand of OY977937.1, from coordinate 40,690,999 downwards.
TTTCGGACGTGTTGCACAACCTTGGTCGAGAGCAATCGTCTAATCTTCAAATGTTCTTAAGTGACAGTACCTACATCCCTAGCTTTTTCAATAACAGAACAAAAGTAATAGGTATCTATCGCTGACTAGAGAGAATCCTAATCAGGGGGCACGGCAGTACCCCGCCATGTCGTGCAAAACAAAGAGGCACGGCCGTACCATCCTTTTCTCGAAGCCATTCAGGCCATTTTCAACATATGTATTTACCTACGTCACGCCGCAAACTTAAATTACATTAATCGCAATATATACCTAACCGAAAACCGATTGCACAAAAACACAAGACGTACCTAGGCCTAAAATAATTAAGTAGGTACCTACATTAAACATCCGACAACAGGCGACCTAAGATTTTTTAAAGATGCCATTCGAACCAGTTTTGGAAAGGAACAAACAAATGTTTGTAAGCAAGCAACTACAATTAAATAACATAATAGGTACCCAAAAAAAATTTGTCAAAGGCGGACTTCGCTGGCGGCAGCCGAAAGCGAAGCGTGGCGAAACGCTTCATTCTACTCTAATTGACACACACACCTACTGAACTGTGACGTTCTATATGACGTCACAGTTCGCTATTTGTACTATACTACCTAATCGTTGTTATTGGAGAATCAAGTAAATAGGGCACTTGCATCTTTTTATTTTATTACGAAAATCAAAAGTATACTTAATCCAGCATTAAAACAACTGTAGCATTAAAACTTTCTTATGATTACTTTTTCTGATGTTATATGCTTTTGAAACCTGCACGCGGAACCCCCGAAAACGCTCTATATTAAACGGGCTTATGCTATGACGTCACAGCATATATTGTCGGTGCGTTTACTATGGATGAATGAATGAATGAAATATTTTATTTCAGGTCTTCACCGACCCATATAAGAGGTGTTAGTTACATTTTAATTATAAGGTACACAATACAAAGCTTACATACAATTTAACATACAACATAAACTGACATACACAGAACACAGAACATACACTTACTTAATATACGAGTATTGCAAGGTAGATTTGACCTGCCCAATCCAATACAGAAGTATTGGACAGTCAAACCTACCAGCCATCATTTTCAGGATGCTGTTAGTACTTTTCCTCACTCGAGCCATTAGGGATGAAATTTTATTTCGCATAATCGCATGGAAGTCATTTGTGCGTGCCTCTGCGAACATCCCCGAGGCACTACACCATTTGGGCATTCCTAACAGCATCCTGAAAATATTATTATACGTAACGCGTAGGGCGCTATAAGCTCGCTTTGTGTACTTAACCCACAGTCCGCTAGCGTAGAAAGATTGGCAGAAGGCTTTAAAAAGTGCAATCTTTACCTCTGCGGAACACCTAGCGAACCTGCGGGCGAGCATGTTACCTCTGACTGATAACGCCCTACGCTCCCTTTCTATATCCTGGTCATCACTCAGGTCTTCAGCAATAATGTGACCAAGATACTTAAAACTGTGTACAACTTTAAGTACAACTCCACCAAGAGTGACGGGGGGCACAAAATAAGGCTTGATTTTGCCCGCCTTGAAAACCATTACTTCACTCTTTGCGGAGTTGTACACTAATCCATGCTGCTTAGCATAAACTTCACATCTTCCAACCAGCTGTCTCAGTCGGCTCAGCAGCACCATGTCATCGGCATAACTTATATTGTTGAGACAGGTATCTTCAACATGACATCCCGCATGCATGCTGCTGAGTCCCTTCATCAGGTCATTCACGTACCAGTTGAACAGCAGGGGAGATGTTAAGCCACCCTGTCGCACCCCACACGTACACTCCAGCCTGTAACCTTCAGACAGAGCATCAGCCCATCTCACATGGTTCCACTGATTTCGATACCAGTACTGAAGGATATTAACGCAATCCACTCACAACTCGCAACAGCCTCACGCAGTTTACCCCAAAGTATATTATAATCAACCCGGTCAAACGCCTTAGAGGGATCCAGGAAGCAGGCATAGATGGGCGTCTTTCTGGCCGTATGGAGTAAGTCATTAATTTGGAATCATCTCCACAAAATTTGCGTTTAAGTGTATAAGTACTTGTCATACAAAATATATTTCAAATTTAATATTCTGTGTAACTGTTAAGTATGTTATAATATCGAAAAAATAAAAAAAATGTTTTCGTCATTTTAACGTGAGATAAAACTAATACACTAGTGTTTTGTTTTTTTTTTTTTGCATGGTATCTCTACGTATAGGTATCCGCATCGATTGAGTGCAATTTATTCGAAATTGAAGTCCCATGCAAGTTCCCCATTGTTGTTTCGGTAGCGAAACACTGCGTTTAGGGTCCATTATAGCTGTCGTAAAAATTTGTTTCTTTATATGCGTAAGTATTCTATTGATAGCTTTAAATTTGTTTTTCTTACCCTTCTAAAAGTTTTTCATATTTTTTTATGATTTTAATTTTATTTTGTAATTTATACTTTATTTCAATAGGTAATTTAATGGTTTAATATTCATTTAGCAACACTATTAGGTACGTTACCTATCAATTTGAACATGAACCTACCTACACCCGTATTGTCAGCAAGCAATTAAAATGTTTTGTTACCAATCTATTTACCTACTAGGAACCTACCTAATTCATGTGTTTAAAAGTTAATCGACCACGACCTCTATACTCGATAGGTACATAATCATAACCTAATCAACAATAATAACTACATGACGTCACTTATCAAAAATTTGCTTAAAAAATTCGCGGAAGGCGATCCCGTGGCCTCGCTCAAGTGTATTGCCGCGGCCTTCGCGAGGCCGCGACCTTCCTGATGGCCTCGCGACAAGGACGAGACCTTGGCACAAGGACGCGTCCTTGCCACAAGGTTACCGAGCAAGGCTAATTTTGGCAACTTTGGGAATTAGTTAACGAGGCGCGCTGTCATTAGGTTGTGGCGCTCTAGTCTGTGTAAACTCAGTTGAGATAATTTATTTTGTTTAGATTACGTAAAAACATTTAGTGTATTTTTTTAAGTCTGTTTATAGTCTGCTGTCTGCTAAAGTACCTACCTACACTCTATAATTTAACCACGGATGATAGTTGGAACAACTCATCAATGTGACCAAATAAATTTGCATGGATAGCCGGAGATCAGCCTATTATTTTTATTTACGTGGGTTTCTGAACTTTATTAGAGTTTATCTTACAAAATTTTACTAAGAATCCAATAAAAAGTATCAATTTAAAATGTTATTTAATATCACGCCATCTATAATGTACATGGTATCAACTACGACGATGAATTGATAATAGCGCCACCTGCCGCAGTTACCTGTAACTCACATCTGTTGCTCGCGTTTTGGTTTTGTTGCGATAGCTTTTGCGTTGTCGTTTAGTTCGCCCTCTGCGCTATAGATGTCACTAAAAACAACATCCAAAAAATATCATGATTCACTGAATATCGCGGTTCACTTCAAAGATTTACACGGGAACAAAATACTTAAGGCTCCACACGTACATGGTCTTCTCTGCCTCTCACTGAGCATAAGCGTGAGCGAGATGTAAGTGCGTGTTCGAAAGCGCGGATATCACGTTTTTCGGAATATTTCAGAAAACGAGACGAAATTTAAGTAAGCAAGAATATGAAGTTATTGTTCATTACTTTATGAAGAAGATTATAAAATTTCATCTCTTTCTGATAAAAAATGGAGCAGTAAACTGGTTACAAGTGAAAAATAAATAGGGTTGACTTTAGATTTCTTTTTCTCTACTTTCTTATGTTAAAATTGATTTCTACGAAAACTATGTTACTTCTCATATCTTGCAGCCTAGCTAGCACACTAGGTTTTATGTCGGCGAAATTGTACTGAAACGTCACGTAAAACGCGACATATAGCCTAGTGTGCTAGCCCCCCAGATTATGATATATATTTTCCGAAACAAAAATTGTTACGTTATAATAATATAAGGTATAAACTGGCTACTAAACAACTTATTTTTACCAAAATTTGACATGTCAAGCCTTAAATTACGTTGTATCATATCATAAGATGTTTAGAATTTATTTTGCCAACCCTGGTAATCAGAACTAGAAAAGTAACTGTTTAGTAAGGAAGAAATAAAACTTGTATTTTATTCTATTAGGTACTTGGAATATTTAATTTTACTTATTTTTAATAGTAAGCCATTAAGACACATTAGGTACCTACACTACACAGTTGTCATCACTTCCAGTATGGTCATTGGATATGTAATAAACAGTAGCTCCAGTATAAGTTTTATCGATACATATACGTTGTCGAACGCGTTTGCGTTTAGTTTAAATTTGTATGGCAACGCGTAGTTCCTAATAGTTACCACCAGAGGCACTGTTCGCGTTGCCATACAAATTGAAACTAAACGCAAACGCGTTCGACAACGTATTGTATTGATAAAACTTATACTAGGACCTCAGTTAGGGTACCATCTTCATTCACTGCAATCTTATAATGTGTAAGTAACAACACAATACTATAGTCTTCCTCAGACACATGGGTACCCATTATTCTGTCTCACAATGTCTTTAGTAAACTGGGAATGGGAAATATTCAAACGCAGCTCCATTTCGTATATATCCAATTTCATTTTATAATTCTGAAGTGCTAAAAACTCCAGTTGTAGCTCCGCTTTTCTTTTTTTTTTCACCAGTATGTCTTTACGCTCATGTGACTTGGATTTATTTGTGAGAAACTGGTTATCTGTGAAACAGAATACATACATATACCTTTTGTACTAATGTAAGTGGAATGTTTTTATTTACATAAAAAATAAATGAATATACTTACGCATCTTAGTTTTAATGTTGCCTTGTGTGGTATTTCGGGGATTTATTAAAGTGTTATCTTCCGGAGTGTTATCTAGTTCGTTAGAGGAAGTGGGTTCTTCTTTGATGGAGATATTAACATATTGGCTGGAACTGTTCATCATCATTTCCGACAACACTATGCTTTCCGGAGTAGGTGTATCTTTGTAGATGATTTCTAAAACTATTTCATCAAGAGGAGTAAATTTTTTGCTTTTCCCCTCAGGAGTGCCGGTTTTATTCGCATTGCCTTTTTTAGCCTGAAAAGAAATAATGATATGTTAACTGTGGTTACAAGAATTAATTGCCATTACTGAATGGGTCATTGTTAGTCACAAAAATCATCTTTCCGGTGGTCAATAGTTAAGGGCTTATGTTTATATATAATATGTTTTTATTACATAGAATTATAGAAGAGGCAACGCTGCTTATGCGGATTCAAAGTTCAAACATAAATTTGGCTTTATAGCCCTTAACTTTGGCAATGTCCACCGAAGAGAAGGAACCTAAATCTGGCAATGACCCGAATACAATATAGATAATCAGAAAACAAATATTATTATTATGGTTTTAGGTAGGTAATGAACATAGGGACACCGTATCCAGCCATCTCAGCGTGATGCAGTAACACAAACATATGAATATTTTTAACAGGCATTTGTTAATTGTGTTACAGATTTTAAATATATAATGTCTATTCCAATTAGGCATAGCTACAATACTAGAGGGATCTTATTAAGTTGTTAACCCATACTAACTCACTCACAGATTTTCAGTTATTTTGTCATTAGTTATTAAAATTTACTAACTTACCAATGTTGCTCGTTTAATGTTCGACCAAAATACATCCCGGACATACGTGAAATCCTTTTCTTTAGGGACTAACCCAAGAGCTTTGCAATATTCGCAAATTTTCGCCCACTCTTCAACCTTTTTTTCTTTGGTTAAAATATCGGAAAATGGACCGAATAAGATATCCTTCTTTTCGCGAATTTTTGTTAGCACGAAGATTTTATTGTCTATTTTGTCTAATTTGGCCATGTTGGCCAAATATAGATTCACTTTTATTTTATGCTTCTATTGCTTCAATGACTTCAATCTATGTAGGTATATATATCCTAAACTTGGGTAAACACCGTCAGTCACCGTCCGTGCAAGTGCATCCGTAAACCGTAAACGAATCGCATCGCATCTTAGGAATTTTGACAGTTCCTCAATGACGGATTAGGGCTCCTACACACAATAGGGCCATGATGACAGGACGAGGACAGGAAATAACGGGGGTGGATTGCCAGTATTTGCAGCAATACTTTGGCAATACTCAGTATGGAAGGAGTATTGAAACGGCCCACAGTGGCGGCCAATACACGGTGATTAAATACTGATGATCCACCATAGCCGTCTCTTTCTATTGCATGTTATAGAAAGAGACAGCTATGGTGGATCATGAGTATTTAATCACCGTGTAGAGGCTGCCAGTAGATCGATATGACTAAAATATGGACGGTGCCGGTTAATGTACGGCCATGATAATGTACAGCCCAATAATACGCGTCCATTGGACGCGTATTATCAGGCCGTACATTACTGGGCCGTGCATTATCACCCTGAGCAAATTCGGTACGGGGCAATAATTGGAAGCCATTATTGTACGACCTGATAATGTACAGCCCAATAATTGGCGTCCATTAAAAAGTCTCCAGCGGGTCGACGCCACCCCGCTTCGCGGGGTGGCTTATTCCGGTCTGAGGGACTCAAGTGAACCCTAACCTAACCGACCTAAGGCAGAGTTCGCTTTTGACAGGCAGCAAACTTGGTCCTGAGCAATAATTGGAAGCCACCTTTGTTCGAGCTGATAATGTACGGCCCGATAATACGCGTTCACTTTTTGTGGCTTCGTATTGTTGGGCTGTACATTATTGGGCCGTGCATTATCACCCTGAGCAAATTCAGTTCGGGGAAATAATTGGAAGCCACCTTTGTCAGGGCTGATAATGTACGGCCTGATAATACGCGTCCACTGAAAGTGGACGCGTATTATCGGGCTGTACATTATTTGGCTGTACATTATTGGTTCCCAAATGGACATTCGCATTTTTTTTTTAATCCCTATTTTAAAAAATGTTTTTCGGTTGGAAATGATGTAAGGAATAAAAAATGTTATATAATTTTTATCAAAATAAGGCTTATTTAAAGCAGAAAAAAATAAAATCTGTTTTTTTTGTATGAACCTGAAGAATAGGTATCTTATTATAAGAAAACCGTTACCGATCCCGCTTTCTAACCTTTAGAATATTATTCTCCTACTTAAAAACAGTAGAAAATAGTAAACAGCTTATCTCGGTAGGTGCCCGTTTTTTTTCTATAGTCCAGTCAAAAGTCAGTAAAAACAACATTTTTCTTAGTGTTTTATTTTTTTATTTTCAATAGTTTAACGGTATATTAATGATAGTTTAGTGTAAATACGACATATTCTTCACATTTTGATAAAGATAAAAATAATTTTATACAAGAAAATAACTAAAAATTACATTTAAATACAAACATTTATATACAATTGAATTAATAAAATATATTTCATACTTGTATAAACATAAGCTACGCAGACGACATGGTGTTGCTGAGCCCCTCAGTCAACGGCCTTAGGATGATGATTGATATATGTGAAAGATATGCTGTGGCCCACTGACTAAAATACAATGTTAAAAAGAGTGAGGTACTACTGTTCAAGTTTGGCACTAAAATATATCCCATTCCGCCAATAATTCTCAATGGTACTCCTCTTCAGATAGTTACCAAGTTTAAATACTTAGGACACTGGGTCACTGACACACTAAAAGATGATGTTGATATAGAAAGGGAGCGCAGAGCACTGTCGGTAAGGTGTAACATGCTTTCGCGCAGATTTGCACGTTGTTCTACTGAGGTGAAAATAACATTGTTTAAAACGTACTGTCAGACACTATACACGTGCAATCTGTGGAGTGACTATACCAAAAAAGCCTACAGAGCTCTGCGCGTCCAATACAACAACGCCTTCAGGGGGCTGTTGGGGCTGCCCTGGCGCTGCAGCGCGTCAGGGATGTTCGCCGCGTGGAACACCGACGGTTTCCAAGCCGTGCTGCGCAAGCGGGTCGCATCCCTGGCCGAGCGCGTGCGGGGCAGCGCCAACGCTCTTCTGAAGGTGATCGCTGGGAGGATGGACAGCCCTATCCTCGCTCATTGGATGTCCATGCATATTCGTTCCAACTTTAATTATATTTTCCACTAACATAGTAGTATAAGCCTTACTAACATAATATGGATGTGTAATTGTCCGAATTAAATGCTTTCATTTTCATTTTCATTTCATAAATATACTCAAGAAATCAACAATAACAACATAAGTTGACAAATAAAATGCATTAAAAAAATCTATTTAGTTATTATTTTATTGAACCTTCTTCTACGCTTTCAAACATTTCTATATTTTCAGCGTCATCTCATCAGTGCTTATGTTTTCTGTGATGAATAATTCCAAAACTTTAGAAGAGAGGGTCTTTTTACCCGACTGCCGAAGGAGAGGAGGGTTATGTTTTTAGTCGCTATACAAGGAAAAAATTTCTTAAATAGTCGACCGGGAATATCCCTGACTGTACTTAGCAGTGGCCTCAAAAAAGACAATTTTGTGTCAGATGACACCAAAAAATTGTGCAATATGTTTTCGTTTGTTTTGATGCGGTTACATTTTCTAGAATGATGCTCCCTCACATTGCGGAAGTCTTTGTTTCTTGCTTCTGATGCTTCTTCTGGCATCTTTCCGATGGGCAGCATCAGCATACCGAAATGTTCAATTACATCAGCCCCGTGTATCAATAGCATGTGGACACTGGATGGCATATAATACCACTCGTATAATTCCTTACAAGGTTGTGGTTTCATGACAAAATTCGCGAAATTTGCTGATGTTTACACGTTGTCCAGACGCAATCACTTATAGGTCACTTACTTTCATATTTGCTTATATTTAAAAATTTCATAATTTTCTCGTAACTATGATTTTTTTTCTTTGTCAGTTATAAAAAAAATCAAAAATATGTCGTATTTACACTAAACTATCATTATTATACCGTTAAACTAATGAAAATAAAACAATAAAACACTAAGAAAAATTTTGTTTTTTACTGACTTTTGACTGGACTATAGAAAAAAAACGGGCACCTACCAGATAAGCTGTTTACTATTTTCTACTGTTTTTAAGTAGGAGAATAATATTGGAAAGGTTAGAAAGCGTGATCGGTAACGGTTTTCTTATAATAAGATACCTATTTTTCAGGTTCATACAAAAAAAACAGATTTTTTTTTCTGCTTTAAATAAGCCTTATTTTGAAAAAAAAATGTAACATTTTTTATTCCTTACATCATTTTCAACCGAAAAACTTTTTTTTTTTTAATGCGAATGTCCATTTTTTTGTCATTTCGATCCACTGTGCGGCCCGGCCCTTTAAAAACAAATTATTTATCGCGCCAGTATTAAAGGGTGGACAGACGGTAGTTCTGCTTCCTCCTTATGCCCATCTCGCTCTATCTTATAGCTGCGTACCGCTCATACCATCCACCAAGCAGAATCTTGTGGTTCTTTTGGTTTTTTCTACGAGTTGTTACCCAAGTTCACGTAAGCCAAGGAGTCAATAGCCTAGGACCCAAAGACGCACGTACACGCACGTAATTCTCGTTATTACGCATATTTATTTAATCGTATGGCATACATTATTTGGCCTTTAAGTTTGTCACTTTTTAGTACCACCCAGGGGACACGTGCAGGGTTGTGGTAGGTAGCTCCTGCGGACGCAAGTGACAGTTGTCCCCCCTTTGACAAGTGAGTGGGCAACTCAACTGTTAGAGGTTCTTAAGCCGCCCGAAGGCCTCTAACTCAGCTTAACGACTACTGTCATAGACAGCATCCAGGATCAACTGCTTAGCGTGCCTTCCAAAGCGGTCACCCATCCAATGACTGACCGCTGCCATCTTTGCTTTACCTGCGTTATCATTTCCGATTCGCAGGCGCCGCAGGGCTATGAACGCTTCATTACGCATACAAAGGTGTAAAATGGCTATAGTTAAGGGGATTTTTAAATTTCGCGGGGATGGCGTGGGAGAGGAAGGGTTTATAGCTGCCAGATAATTTTTTTTTTACCTGTCGGCGGATTTCGAAATTACCCGGATTTTCTGCAATATTATATGGATACATGTGATCCGGATCGTAATAATATTGATATGGGTGGATCGCGTGATAATACTCACTGTGTAATGGCCGCCAATGAGACGAAAGTAGGTCAAGTAGGTGTTTTTCGTATGATTTCTGACCATGTGGATAAAGAGATATCATCCCTTGGCTGCGAAAACCGGCTAACTGCATGACATGTAGTTTCGAGAGAAATGCATATAAAGATTTGCATGTTAATATTTATATGAAGGACCAATAACAGCTTAAGCATTTTCGTGTTTTTATACGAACAGCTTATCGTTTATTAAGACTTTTTACTAAATTTACTTTTTGTTTAGGATGAGAGGATAAAATTTAGGGTTTACCCTAAAAAGTGCTGCAGTTAAGCGGTTTTTCCTGAATACACTTTTTTTCGTATCTCCTTAAATAATAGATCGAAATGTTCGATTTATGAACTTTTTGATGTAAATTTATAACCGGTTGACCTGAATTTATTCAGGTCAACCGGTTAAAATGTCTACATTATGTCTTCAAACGATTTCAGATTCTTAAGTATTTGAGTTTATTTAAAAATCACGATGCAGTAAGTAGGTTTTGCTTGGAAGAATTTTGAAATTTAGGAATTAAAAGCACTTATAATTAGAAAATACGTGTACACAATGTTTTGGCACGTGAGGTTTTATCACTAATTTTTAATTTTGCATGGTTTAATTACATTATCTTTTGTAATAGTAACCTACATCAAAACTCTTACCTGATTTTGGTCAAATTTGTAACATTAGAAACACTGGTACTTCGTTACTATACTGCTAACCGGGGCCTGAGTTTATTGCAAACAATGTAAAATGCCGTCACCATTCCTTAAGCGAACGAAGTTATATGCTTCGGCTTGGGCCGAAAATCGTTCGTAGTTCACCGAGCAGGTTCTTGAATTATATAAAATTAATTTTTGAGTTACTTTTTCAAAATAAGAAAAAACCTTTTTTTTTAATACATGCTTGCGATTTGTACAGCTCACTGAGCCACATTATGCGTGAGCGAGAGCGACAACGTTGTTAATTATGCTACGACAGGGTCCTTACTGTCAGCGGCTCGTCCCCGCGGCCTGCTGAAAGTGGTACCGATCGTCCTCGAGGGTCCTGACGGCTGCTTCGAGACGTCAGCACTGCTCGACGAGGGCAGTACGGCGACGCTAATTGATGGGGAAGTAGCAGCGCGCATCGGTGCAAAGCCCACATGTCAAGAGCGTCTCCGCATTGAAGGTGTCGGTGGTATGAGCAAAGAAGTGGACGTAAGTTACGTTGACTTTTACATTCGCGGACGTAACCAGTTCGATCGATACCTAGTGGAGCACGCGCGGGCCATCAAACCGCTAGGCCTCCGCGCACAGTGCCCTGATTCAATCAATCTCACTGATTACAATCATCTGTCGGCCTTATCCCATGAATTGTCATATACGGACGCTTGCCCTACTATTCTCATCGGCGCAGTTGGTCTCCCATGGAGGAAGAATTTACCATAAATCATACCCGACAAGTTACCCGCAGGCACTTTCGAGGTTCAAAGCCCTCGAACGACAAATGTCAAATGACCCAACGTTCGCCGCAGCTTTTCAACAATTTATAGACGGCGACATCAGTAAAGGCTACGCTGAAGAGTGTGATACAAACACCTACCATAAGTGAACTCCACCTAAGTCTTCGTGCGTGACTGCCGATGGCTCTTTAGTGTGGTACTTACCAATTTTTGGTGTACTTCACCCACAAAAAAAGAAGCTCAGAGCAGTTCACGATGCTGCAGCGGCTACGAAAGGCGTAAGCCTTAACAGCCTCCTGCTGCAAGGTCCTGACATACTGTCATCCCTCCTCGACATTTTATTTCGATTTCGAGAAGGCAAAGTTGCCTTAAATGGGGACATCAAAGAGATGTTCCCTCAAATCAAAATGTGTCCCAGGGATCGGGACGCCCAACGCTTTCTCTGGCGCGAGAAAGACGGCAACATAAAGGAGTACCGCATGTCTTCAATGATATTTGGAGCCGTCTCGAGCCCATTTATTGCGCTCTATATAAATAACAAAAATGCGAGAATGCTAGCAAACGAAAACCCCGCTGCCTGTGAGGCAATTGTTGACGACCACTATATGGACGACTACCTCGGCAGCTACTCCAGCGTTGCCGAAGCGGCACAAATAGCCGCCGACGTAGTCACGGTCCACAAGGCAGGTGGTTTTGAAATGCGCGCGTGGACGTGAAATCATCCTGAGGCACTTTCGCTTGTCCCCAAGGAACTCCGAAGTGACGCAACCTCCGACGTCTACCTGCCACCCAGTAATGAGGTTGGCGTTTTAGGTGTTAAATGGAACCCACGTCAAGACTCGTTAGGCTTTCGTACCATACCCCAGATACCGACTGACACTTTAACCAAACGCAGCCTGTTATCAAACGTCATGAAAGTCTACGACCCTCTCGGCTTGCTAATGCCAGTCGTTATCTGGGGCCGTATTTTGATTCAAATATTGTGGCGCGCAGGCATCAGTTGGGATGCGCAACTTCCTGAGGTGTACGTGAGCGAATGTGAAGACTGGTTTACGCAGTTACGAGTTGCAGCCAATGTAAAAATTCCTCGCTGGTACATGAATAGGTCGGACGCTTCGGACATCCAGCTGCACGTAGTAGCTGACGGCGGCGAACAGGCCTACGCTTGTGTCCCATATTGGCGTTTCAGATACACCGACGGTACCGTCTCCACGGCTCTCATCGGAAGCAAAGCACGCGTCTCGCCTCTCAAACCGCTCTCAATTCCTCGTTTAGAATTGCAAGCTGCGCTCATTGCCTCACGTTTTGCGCAAACAATATTGCAAGCTCATCGTTTTCAGCCCTCCGAAACCATCTTTTGGACCGATTCTACTGCGGTCCTCAAGTGGATTCGGAGCGACGCTCGCGCGTTTAAACCGTTCGTCGCGCACAGGCTGGGAGAGATATTGGAAACCACCAACCCGTCTAATTGGAGGTGGATCCCAACCTCTCTTAATGTCGCCGACGACGCAACCAAATCGAAGAGTCTCATCGGTGGTTTGCCGGTCCACAGTTTCTTTTTGATCCGCCAAGCACTTGGCCGACCGAGTGCGTTGCAGACGTGGAAGAGAGTCCACCAGATCCCGCGTTAAAATCTGACCTGGTGGTTCTGCTCCTCGACACTCCGCCAACGAGTTCAGTACCTAACCCAACGCGTTTTAGCTCTTGGCAGCGACTACTTCGCGCTACTGCCCGCGTTCTCCAGGGTGCACGACTATTCCGGCTTAAACTGTCTCGGCCTGCACCTCCAAATTCTAAATTGTACTTAGATGGCTCCACATCTCCCTACCAACTTCACGCTGCAGATATCGTAGAAGCCGAGAAGATAGTGATGCAACAAGCTCAGGCAGAGAGTTGTCCCGAGGAACTAACAGCTTTACGTTCTTCAGAGCAAGTGCCCAAGAACAGCAGAATCTCAAAACTCGCACCGACTCTCGACCAGGATGGCTTATTGAGACTGGACACACGCATAAGTTCCGCTCCAGATGTAAGCGAGGCCGTGAAGTCTCCGATTATCCTCGACGGTCGTAACCATGCTGTACGACTACTCATCCTCCATGAGCACAACAGAGCGTCGCACCAGTTCAACGAACTAGTGCTGAACGAACTCCGACAAAAGTACTGGGTACTTAGAGCCCGAAACAGTATTCGCAGTGTTGCGCACGCCTGCTTACAATGCCGAAGGTGGAAAAACCAACCAGCTCACCCCCAGACCGGCAACCTACCCCAAGAAAGACTTGACCATCACAAAAGGCCCTTTACCCACACAGGCCTGGACTATTTCGGCCCCATAATGGTAACGATACACCGCCGCCAAGAGACGAAATACGTTGCACTATACACTTGCCTTGTAACGAGAGCGCTTCATCTGGAAATAGTTACTTCACTGTCATCCGATGCTGCCATAATGAGCCTGAGGCGTTTCATCGTAATGTGACTAAGTACATTTTTCTTTAAAATGATGACAAGTACCTATGATATTGTCTGGTTCATTCGTTGTAATTCGTGTTTATCTATAATTCAACCAATATCACCGATAACATTGAGGATATGATATATCGATAACACAGAAGTTGTTTTCTAAAGCAAATGTTTTTAAAGCGAGCTTGTTCCGGAAAGGAGGAAAAGTGACTTTTTCGCACTTGTCTGGTAAATATTGTTGATTGTTACAGGCTGGCGAGTCGCCTACATCTCTATTAATAAAGATCTCATACAATGGCGCGTGTGACATGTGCGCGTACACCGATTGGGGGCATTGGTAAACTGTTACCTGGGCTGTTATTCGGAACAGAGTTGGGCATTCAAGAATAAAATCATGAATAGAATAAGAATAACGCGTGAATAATTCACGTTGATTTTATCCCCGTCAAAGTTATTCCAAATAACTTTCGTCGGGAATAATTCTTGGGAATAAGAATAAAATGAAGATAACTTATTCTTATTCAAATAAAACTAATCCTGATTTTTTATTTGAAATAATATTCCATGAATACGAATGTAGTTCGGTTCGGATTCGGATACTCGGGGCCCTTGGGGGTAAACACAGCGCATTTGGTATCGGTATAGAGGCACTCGGTTGATGTATAGAACATAACACTTGGTGACGATGGTCTGATGATGGAGTCAGGAAGTGGAAAGTGGAACTCCTCAACGGCTACTTGTATACCCTCGAGTGTGGGCTCATTTGGTTTGTTTTGACGAGGTGAGGCGCATTAGCACGTTCCGAATTTCGGAACGTGCTAATGCGCCTCACCTCGTCCGTTACGCCCAACGAAACAAGACCTCTGATTACGCTTAGTTACTATACGAATTGCGGCGTCGAGATATATTTGTGTTTGAACGGCGGCTTTAAACGAGCTACCTACAGGGCCTGTAGACCCAAGTAATAATGCGCGCGGATTAAGCTACAATAGCGTCTCGGTTAAATACAGGTTGATTTGTAATTCGACGTATTCCTTGAAAGGGGTTATACTAGAGCTAATTTGCAACAATTTATGTCCAGTCAACCAGGGGTCAAAACTCGTTTTTTTTAATTTTTCGAGATTTTAGTTTGTTTGAAAAAAATCGCCTTGCAGCCTTAAACTGGTGATTGTGACAAAAATGTTATTTTACCATCTAACTGGAAGTACTTTTGTCACAATCACCAGTTTAAGGCTGCAAGGCGGATTTTTTTCATACAAACTAAAAACTCGAATAACTCGGAAACCAGCGAGTTTCGACCCCTGGTTGATTGGACGTACATTGTTGCAAATTAGCTCTAGTATAACCCCTTTCAAGGATTACGTCGAATTACAAATCACCCTGTATATTCCCTTAAGACTCTTGGGGCCGCCACATACATACAGGCTCATATCGGCGACAGAGTTCAGCAGCCTGATTCCGCTGGGCAGATTCCGACCGCAGCTACACTACCTAATCCAGGTACGGCCCTGCCACATACATTCCGCCGCCGAATTCGTCCGTATGTTCATGACAGGGCCGTACAATTTACATACCTATATGGAGCACCGAAGAAGAATTCGGCGGCTGAATTCGGTCGCGAAATTCAGACTATACGTGGCGAGTCTTGATATGTCGATTGTGTTCTTTATCTCCTACATCAGTAGGTCGATCACGTAACGCATTGTACGCGTGTCGGGTAGGTCTAAATGTTACTTTTTGTATGGAAAATTGACAGTTAAATTGTACCGACGCGCGTTCGGAACGTTACGTGATTACCATAGATCATAGATTATAAAATATTATAATTATATTGTTATTTGTTTTGTGGGCCTTAATATGCCGCTTCGACCAGCAAGTGATCTATTGTGTCAGCCCTTTCTTTAGAGTTCACCGTTTAGTCCCGTTGCCTCCAGGAAATTTCAGATTTTTTGGGCGGTGATATGTTGTACAGTCGCCATCACATACATCGGTTCACTATAGGTGTTCAAAAATATCGGCACATGCACCCTAATGCCTTGAAAATAGATGCGTGTTCCGATGTTTGTGAGCTGTTTGTTTGTTCCGATGTATGTGATGGCGACTGTACCTCTTCTGGGTGCACGATGTGCCGCCCTAGGTAGGTACTTCTATTATGCATGAGTGGTCCGCAGGATAAAATATTACTACGTAACCGATTCTGCACGGCTTAAGGAACGGAACCGTCACTGGCTTCCCTGTATCTGTCGTCTGTCTCGTTCCTAAGTTAAGTAATTTATATTGGGTGCCTGGTTGTTGGGTCACGGATCTCTTGCTCTCGCACTCGCGGGGTGGAAATCTTGTGCTAGGTACTTACAAAAATGTTTTCTAAAAGGTTTTTTTAAACCTACCCATGTTTTGTAGATGCACCGTAATGCATTTAACATTACAGGACATAAAGCATTACAATGATCATGAATGACTTCTACTTACCTACTATATAAAAACCGACCAACCACGTGTCGATATCGGGCCAGACGCAGTGTAGGGTTCCGGCTTTGTTATATCAAATCGTGAATCGGACCTACAAACGCCTAAACGTTGCGTTTGCGTCGCGGGCGAATTTCTTCTACCCGATTAACCCGATGGATCGACCTGCTGAAATCACCGACCAAATCAATCGTAGTCTTTTGTTCCCGCAACGCGAAATGGAAGAACATCGCGAAAGAAAGCGTAAAGTCCGTCAAAAAAAAATCCGAAACCGAAGACCATCCGCCGACATCTAACCACAACCACTCTGACAAGAGTGCACGAATCCACAACTGGGAATATAAATGTAAATAGAATACCTAATTAGTAATTAGGTATTCTAAAGGATACTTAGGATAAGGGAGTTAGGTAATTAGTAATTACCTACTTCCTTGTTGCTAACTTATTTATTTTCCTGTTGGCCTATTGAACCCATTTATAGAACATCAAACATTTAACGTGGTCTCCCAGCGATATGGGTTGTTATGCGTTATGCCACCAGATAAAATTCGTTTTTTCCAGGCCACGTTTCTGCCCACAAATTGAAATATAGCCAAGAAAAATACAGAAAAAAACATTTCAACTGTTTATTTCAGAATGTTTATCTTTAAAACTGCGATAATTTTGAATCTACCTATATAGGTACTACAAAGAGTTACGAAATAAGTATGTCGAATTAACTCAATGTTGGAAAAAAAAATGTACCTAATACAAATATGTGCAAGGGATTACCGTTGTAAAGTACAATAATACAAGGTTTAATAATGATTGTGAAAGCTGCAACAGTGTTTTGTTTTACAAAAAAGACTTATCACTCACGATTCAATACAATTCCAGTACCTACCTATCTATAATGTACACATAACCGAGGCAGTGTCTTATGATCATGTCCAGTGTTAGACAACATATATAATTATTTCGTTTAACAACTTTATGCAATGTTCTTCCTCACTGTCTTAGATGAAAAATTACCCTTGCCGCATACCTTAGCCCGCGTTTACAGACAGGCGACCTAGGCCCCGCGTGGAAATTTGCCCCAACACAAACATAATTATGTTGCGTATGAGTGCTTATGTATGTACTCTTGTATATTCGCTACGCGTTAATGCGGCTCATCCCGCCGGTCACCCGTTACGAAACTAGACCTCTATTATTTATTTATTATAGCTTTATGTCCACATTAGTGGTCCCCAATAGTGGTCCCCAAGGGTAAAAACCTCCTCCATCTTTTTCCACTTTTCCTTGTCTGTTGCTGTTTCAGTCCAGTTTTTTCCTGCCGTTTTTGTGATGTCGTCAACCCATCTTTTTCTTTGTCTTCCTACATTTCTTTTTCCAGCTGGACCTCGCAATTTCGTTGTTTGGAAGGTCCATCTTTTATCTTTATATATATATATATATATATATATATATATATATATATATGGCCTGCCCATCTCCACTTCTGTGTTAAAGTATATTGAAGAGCATCTGATATCTTAATTTTCTTACGTATATCTGTGTTTCTCGTTTTCTGTATTCTTATTAGTTTTAATATACCTACTCCTTTCCATTGCATTGCAATGGAAACTAGACCTCTACCTACGCTTAGTTACTACGCATCGCGGTGTCAAGGTATAATTGTGGGTGAGCGTTGAGGTGAGCTTAAAACAAGTTACAAAATAGATGAGCAGGCGTAAACGTTTCCACAGTGGCCTAACAGCACGCGCGTCGCGTCGCTTTTCCATAAACAAGGCCTCCTTGCCTCAGTGACAAGGAACACAGTGGTATTTGTTTCAAAATCCTTGACTGTATCCATTACTTTTACATCTTATCAACTAAACGCATCGGAAAACTACCTTCCTTTCTTTTTTTACGCAATCATGGCAGCCATGAAATCACCTCATCATTGTTCGAAATGACGATTATTTTTGTTAATATCTGACGGCACATACAATGCTGAAAAAGAAGGGAGAGAGAAGACATTTTCCCTGTAATCTACAACACAGGATAACCAATACCCCGTTGGAGTGTGCACCATACATTTGCACAAAATGATAGCCTATCATCAGCCCATACAAACACGAACAGAACAACAGTCCACTTCCGACCGGCGCGCGCGCAACACGCTTGAGTTCGTTCATTCATATAAAACAGTGCACTAACGTTTCATACATACAAACATTTTATTAAAGGTTGTTGAGCAGATGTGTTAACATGAAGATTTGGATTTTGTTTGTGTGCGCTGTCGCTGTTGGGGTTTCAGGTGATTAATCATTGATTTGTTAATTTTGACACTTCATCCAATTGGGTGAAACATCGATAACCCTTGTCTTATCCTAAAATATTAGCAGACGTTTAATATGATGTCGATTAAATATTATGCGACCATTACCCAATTCAGTAGGTACCCATGTCGGATGACTAAGTATAGCTAATTTAATTCAGTGTATTTGCATCTTTAATCGTCTGTTAGCGTCGCCTGAAAAACATAAGCATCGTGTATATGTTTTTTGACTTTAATTTAACACATTGATGCACACAGCGCGTACCTACCTATAGTCGCCTTCCGCTACATACGAGGAAAACCACGGGATCGGCTACGAGCAGAGATGGGCATTAATCGGTTAATCTTTTAGTTAACTAATCAATCGATTAAAAATATCAATCGTCATTTTTTAATCGCGATTAATTTAGTTGCGATTAAATAAGTTGTGAGAATGTTCGACTAACAACTAAATTAGTTTCAGTTTCAACCGACTAAATTTCACGATTAAATCGATATTAAAACTACGTAGTCGCCCGTTTTTGCGTTTTTTTATCTTGCAATATGTAACTACAAGTAGGTATGTATGTAATACGAGCGTAGGATTCTTGGTAGTGAATGTGATAATTTTATAGTACAATGTTTTTATTAACATTGTTATGGTATCATTTTCGAATTGACATAAATCTCCATTAACTTAATAATTTCAATTTCTTAAGAATTATTTCTTAGTATCTGAATCGATTATTTATAATCAGATCGAGTAAATCATCAGAGCATCATTTTACCGAATTAAAATATTTAATGTGTATATATGGGTACCTAAGTATACATTCCTGACTCCTGAAGGGTTTCAGGAATGGGGCGCTACCGCCAAACGAAAACGAAGTTCGTCCGTCTATCTCTCTCTGTCGCACTTGCTTATTCGATCGACAGAGAGAGATACACGAACGAATTTCGGTTTCGTTTCCCGGTAGCACCCCTGGACCTGCCTTTTGCAGGAATGTCGTGACATCACCGCCATAACATTTTATTGTATCAAAACTGTTCCTGTACATTTATATTGTATCAACACTGTTATATTTAGTTTGAAGGTATATCGTTGATTTACACCAGTCAAATAGAAATTAGAAATTGGATCGAAGCCTGTAAAGAAAAGATAAACAAACAGACAGAATCTCCGCTGCAAAATGTAGGTCAAAGTCAGTCGGTTGATATATTTATACGTGAGTAATTGTACGAGTAAGTTATAAGTGTGAAGGAAATATTAATAAGTAGGTACCAAGGTACAGAAGTTAAGATCATTGACTTACTATTACTACCTATACCCTGAGAACATTACGGTTTCGCTCTATGAAAACACAACAATATATCGATATCAGCCACATTTTTACACCATAAAATAGGTTGGGTAATTTGACTAAATATTTAATAATCCACCTAAATTTAATACCGCAACGGTAAAAAATTATAAAAAGTAATCTTTATAAATTCCGTAAAAATCAGGCGAAAATGGTATACACTTTCTTTACTATAATTGACTACGTCTATAATATATGTTCTTTGGGATACGCGCATAATCCACTTATTTTTGTTAAAGAATAAACCTTTCTATAGACCAGATGAAATTCAATATTATCTCAAGGTCGTAAATATTTAATTAAAATGCTGTTATTTCCTTGTGCATATATTTTTGGATTCAGGTAGTAAGTCTCCAAATTTGTGTACTCACTAACATGTTTTCATTATAAAACTACTGATAGCATTTTTGCTTGCGGGTTAATTTTTTTTCCTAATTTCCGGTCCATAGAATTATTGATTTCAATAGTAAAATAGTTTTTTCAAATAACATATAAAACCCGTATACAAATATTAATTAGCCTGATATTGAATTATTTCCAAAAAAACCGTAATTTTCTCAGGATAGTACCTACCTACTACGCATAGACTGGCCGTAGCCAGGATTTTGTAAGGGGGGGGGGGGGGTAAAATTATTTAAGTATTGCATGTATTGTGTTGAATAATGCATTATTAATAAATTTGCGAAACATAAGCAACAACGATTCCTAGCATTTTTCTTCACTTTATCACAATTCTTAATTTTTTTTACAAGCTTTATAATTTATATTAACCTGGGGGCCGATTTTTGACTTTCGAGCGCTCCAAAATTAAATAAAAGTACTTATATACGATTTTAGTGTCTAATTTGCAGGCACTAACTTTCTACCGATATAATTGAATACGAGTGGTCAATACCACTCGCTTTTAAATTTTCTATCGCTATTTCAAAAGAGCATTTCGTAATTTTTGTCAGTTTTCGAGTAAAAGATTCGAGCGCTCGAAAGTCAAAAATCGGTCACCTGTTCGTATGTACCTATGTAAGTATACACTGAGGGACCGAGGGACCCGAAAGATTTTAAGCACGCATTTCTGAGGCCGTTAGGAGTAAAAAATGTCATATGATAAAAAACAAACGCAGCAAAAAAATGTTTTTTTAAACCTAAGGAATGCGTGGTTACAATCTTTCGGGTCCCTTGGGCCCACGATGTATAAGTAGGTATGTAAGTAAGTCGTTCATCATAATTTTAATTAATAAAAGGAAAAAAAATGGGCAAATACTTATACTTAAATCAGATCCAAAAAAGGAAGTAAAGGTGTACTACATATTATCTATTCTGTGGTATGGGTCAAAATAAAGGTAAATCGAATGCAAAAAAAAACTAAAACAGAAAATGAAGGAAAAAACTGAAGATCACTGGTTTTGTCATTCTTGTAGTCAAGTAGTGGACTGTATTCTCAAGACATTTTATCTAAAAATAGCGCAGATTGGATAGTTTGGTCTTGTTGTATGAAGCCGATTCAACAGCAGTCTGAGACAGTTTAAAAACGGTTTTAGAATCGGCATTAAGTGAGGTTTAATACTAAGCAAAAAAAATGGTAACTAAATCTGCGTTTTTTTCAGAAAATTGTGTTTTTCTTTTAAAATTCGTAATGTTTGTAGCCATTTTTCAAAAACAATAATTTTTTTTGCGGATTTTCTCTTCTAGTTGGTATTTTATTGTTATTAAGAATTATTAACCTGTCCCTTGGTAATACTCTGCATTTTTTATTTTCATTTTAGGACCATTGGATCAAAAGTTATACCGTCTGAATTAGGTGTATTACCCGAGTTTTTACAAAAATTTTCAAAATTCTGTAAAAAAAAAACTAATGACTAGAAAAAAAAAAAAACACCGTTTCACCGATGAAATTGGCTGAAATTTTTCTCCTTTTATTATGTACAGTTTATGAAATTCCACCCTGTATTATTGTTCATGCATGAAAAAATGTTAACCTGAATAGAAAAATGTAATAGGTAAGTACTACATTATTAGTGTGTCTGTCTGTGGCATCGTAGCTACATTACTAATTGGATGTGATAATTTGAGTGCGGTTTTTTTTTATCGAAAGTATTATCTGTGGCGATGGTTCTTAATTACAATTTTAAGCTGTTTGTTGTGTCGGGGCCGTCGGGGGTGGTTTAAATTTTATAATCGGAATTACCCAATTTTCGGAGTTACCCGAATGCACCTTAGGTACTATGTAGGTACCTTCCTATAAATTTTATAATTTATGCAGTTATCTTTTTTAAATACCGTCCTAACGTGAATTCCTCATGGGGTGCCTATACAATGTACGTATACTTATTTATGAGCTCGACTGTACTACTAAACTTTTAACAACTGAACAAGGCAATTTAAGTAATTACTCGCTAACGGCTAACTGTCACAAATTATACGTATGGCTCATGACTAAAATTAAATTATGACTGAGTAGGCGTTAAGTTGACAAACAACGTGAATCAGTCAACCGTAGGTACCTATACTAAGTACATAATATCCTAAAATTATAATTATACTTTTTGCGTTTCATAAGTGTGGATCCTGGATACAAACATAGTCAAGAATATAATGTATATCCCCGGGCAAAAATGTCAGTTTCAAGTTTCGTATAATTGAGGATTTTGGTATTGGTTAATTTATTTGTAAAAACAATTTATCAACAACAGCTTACGCCAGGGCGTTAGTAAACTTAAAGTACTTACCTAACTACCTAAGTTACATCGTACCATGCATGAAATGAAATCATAAAGGTAGTACTAATTAGTAACAATTACTTAAAAATAGTTTTCACAGAACTGTAAAAGAATTAGTATATTCGAGACTGCAGTATTATTTTTGTAATAGATATTGCAGTCTTTCTTTATAAAATGTCTTTATTAATAACAATAAGTACAACAGTATCTTACTTATCTAGTGTACATTTAGATCCTAGATATTGCAGTATTATGTCTTATTTACGTATCTATATGTAAGGGAATATACTTACTTATTTTTTTTATAGTTTTTCTTTGCAAGTCGATTTTCAATCAGTATATCGATCGATCGACTCTCAGTATAAGAATGATATTCGTACATTTCCTACACAGTATGCTTTTCATGTTTTCGTGAGAGCCGATTCGAGATCCAAAATGTGACGATCCCGATCTCGAGACGTTCTTTGATTAAGGCAAGAACCGCTGCTCTCCGTTCCGATGGCATTTTTGTAATCAGTCGGGTTTTTTAAACACGTTCCTTGTCCGAGTGCCCCAATGATGGGTCATGCACCTGATTTTCAGGCGTCCGTGCTTCCAAAATGGATTCACAGTTTCGAACTGGAAGCACAGTTGGACGTGTGGCAGTGTCAGATCATTTTATATGAGGACGGTGAACGTGTTAAATACCTACCTGTCTCTTCATTTTGCATTCCAAAATCAGCCAGCCCAACCATGTTTGTTGAAGGAAAAAGTAAATGCTGCTCTAGGTAGGCCTGTTACGAGCCGGGTTGTTGCATATTTACGTCAGTTATCTATCTATTGACGTCATAAGTCACGTGCGTTCCGCAGTCCACAACACCGCACTAACAAGACATTATGCGCCGCGACACCTTAGTATACACATGGACCTTTTCAAGAAGGGTCAAGAAATTAATTATAACTAACGCTCTTAGATAATCTATGGACGGTTTGACGTCAGTAGGCACTATAATGAATCCTATAAATGTTATTGTGATTATTATGTGATAATTTTTCCGTATCATGAAAATTGTTAAAACGTTCTGAATTCTCGTGATTGAACCCAAAACATTGTTGCGAATATACTTTAGTTTGGCAAAAGCAATATCCGATAATGAAATAAGTATAGGTTGGTATAGGCTAGGCATGTAAGCGAGCATCTAATTTCTAAACTAGTTAGTCCATAACCATAGGTTACCTTCTTATATATTCAAAAAAGTTAACTTATTATAATTAGCTCTAACTATTGATTAAGCTAACACTATCCTACCCGAAACAAATCACTAAAATAAAAACCCTATATTTCTATGAGTTCAACAAATATTAATAACTAGCTGTTGCCCGCGACTTCGTCCGCGTAGAACTTTTACTTAGAAAATATAATGCAAACAAACTTCCACCATCTTAAATGATTTCCGAGGCAAAAACTATTATATATCCTTCGAAGGGTCTCAAACTATCTCTATACCAAATTTCATCTAGGTACATGGATTTTATCCAACCTTTCACCCCCTATTTCATACCCTTAGGGAATGATTTTCGGGATAAAAACTATCTACATAATGTCATTCTTCGGGACTCAAACGACCTTTATACCAAATTTCATCTAAACGGGATTCATCCAAATTTTTACCCCCCATTTCACCCCCTAAGTGAGTGATTTCCGGAATTAAAACTATCCTATGTCCTTTCCCAGGACTCAAGCTATCTCTATACCAAATTTTATTAAAATGGGTTCCATCCGAATTTTCCCTCCTAATTTCACCCCCTTAGGGGATGATTTCTGGGGTAAAAACTATCCCATGTCCTTTCCCAGGACTTACCTATATCTACACCAAATTTAATCAAAATAGATTACATTCAAATTTTCACCCCCTTTTCATCCCCTTAGGGGGTGATTTCCGGGATAAAACCTATTATATGTCCTTCCCCGGGACTCAAACTATTTATATACCAAATTTCATCTAAATCGGTGCAGCGGTTTAAGTAGCTCCATACAAATTTCCACCCCCAATTTCAGCCCCTCAGATATAAAAACTACCCTTTGTCCTTCCCCGGGGCTCAAACTATCTGTATACCAAATTTCATCTAAATCGGTTCAGCGGTTTAGGCGTGAAGAGGTAACAGACAGACAGACAGACACTTTCGCATTTATAATATTAGTATGGAAGTATGGGTTATTAGTATGGATAGTATGGATTCTTTCCGCTTGTCTTCCAAATAGAGGTGTAGCTGTAGACTCACTTCAAAAGAAAGACGAAACGAAAAACTCATTCAAATATCTCAAAAAATTACGAAGCTACAACCGTTTTAATGTCGCTTGTTAGAGTGAGAAAACGATCAGGGACCGTGACGTCACGATCCTCGAGCGTCATAGTAAAAACAATCGTTTCATTATAAAGGTGCGTTTTGCGGAAAAGAGACGCAACAAACGCCCTCTTAAAACTTTAGACACTTATAACTTAGTGATTACCTATACGAGTATAGCCTCTTGCGTTGTTTTTTTTCGAGATAATACAACATTATGATTATTTTGTTTAGTGTCTACATCCCTATTTTCGATAAGATAAGATAAAATAAGATTTCTTTATTATCAGAACTGTGTACATTTAGTTGTTTTGGGTAAAATAAAGTCCAACAGCTTGCCCATTTCGGACGTACAATATTAAACTTAAAGCTAGTCAAATATACTAAAACAATAACAACAATAGTATTTCCAAATAATTTTAACCATATTTACACTTAAAATATTAATTTAGATCTATCCGACATCCGTATTTTCTTTTAAACCACGAACTTCGGAATTCAAAAATATTCGGGTATCTCTATCTCTATCGCACTAACAAATGACAGGAATGCAGATATACGAACTTCGAGTTTCAGTTTTCGTGGTTTGGCTGAATACGCAAAGAGCGCGCGCGCGTGCCATTCAAAAAAACCAAGTTTATATTGTTCGAATTTGTTGTTACATTTGTTGAAATCACGCCTTAATTCGACATTTGCGCATATAAGTTCGCATATCAAAATCGATTAATTTTATATTTACTTTTGGCACCTATGTGTCTCGTCAAGGTATATCGTAGACGGGATTAAAATTATTAATAGGCGAAAGAAAGGCAAAGCAATTCCGCCATTTTGTCCGTAGTATTTCTTATTAGTCTGTGATTTTGACGTTTCTTTTAGCTGACAGATTTGGCGGCGATATACTTTAAGAATAATAAATGAAAAATTAAATGAAGTCGTATATTACGGAAAATTAATTAATTGTCGCAGTCGGATAAAAACTATCCTAAGTTGCAGCTAGAATAATAATGTACCTATATAAAATGTTTCATATTTTTCCGTTCATGGGATGCTGAGAACATTCGTACCACACAAAGCTTAGTTTCAAACTGGCTGATTCTTTTTTTAATTTAGAGATTTATTATAAGTGGAGATTATAAGTGGAGATAATAATATTATTAATGTTAAATATTTTCCAAGGCGCAATCTTACCCAAATCGATTTAGCCTCACGTAAGCTCAATAAGGCTTGTGTTATGGGTTCTCCACGACGATATTTATACATACTTATATCTATAGACAACTATGTAGGTTGCCTGCTTATCTATGGATATGATTTACATCGTCCGAGTAGACTAAACATCCAAGACTCAATAAGAAATACTCTAAATATGAACCCAGCACCACCAGGTCACTATCACTACCAACTAGACCAGGGGGTCCAGGGGTGCCTACCCCTGGACCCCCTGGCTCGCGAGCCGCATGCGTTTATTTGAAGGGCCATTTGCGGCTCTTCGAGGATCCCTCATAAAGATAGGTTCCAGGAAATGTGAGATCTAACATGGCGTGGCTCTTTACGGTTCTTGAACATATTTTTTTTTACTGAAATTGGCTCTTTGGTTAGAAAGTTTGCCCCCTGAACTAGACTAAGGTGTGGTCAAATAAATCTAGGTACTTACCTACATTCAAGTATAAAAAAAGTACTCATAAGTATGCCTCTTATGTCGGTGCATTAAGGTTTCGGTACCTACATATATAAACCGATACATATTTTTGCACTTGACTTTACTTGCAGAGTAATTCCGCTTTCAAAGCGGTAGAAAATACAACAGCGTAAACATGTAAATTGCCTTTTCTCAAACATGCAATGAAATATTCTCTTTTCTGAAACATGCAATGAAATATTCTCTTTACGTTCCTTATAATAGACTCGGAAGTATCCTTTTTCGGGCGCAGCATCTCGAGGCGGCCTGAAATGGGATTTCATACAACTTTTCTAGGCCTGCAAAGTAACTTTCTTTTGTTTCAACGTCCAACCTCATACAGACAGCGTCAAAGATGGCGGCAGGTTTTACAAACAGCTGATTTTAATTTTTTAATTTATTTCATTGCATGTTTGAGAAAAGCACTATACACGCCTCGGCGTGAAAACGGATTTCCGGCCAAGCAGGTATAGACGGCCGAGCGAAGCGAGGTGTTTTCCCGGCCCGGCCTCTGATGTAATGTACTATTACGTTCCTTATAATATAATAAATTACCTATCCTTTTTCGGGCGCAGCATCTCGAGACGGCCTGAAATGGGATTTCATACAACTTTTCAGGCCTAGGCCTGCAAAGAAACTTTTTAATTTTCATTACACTATTTTTGGCACAGCATCACGGCATGAAAATTAGTTTGATTTGAGGATTTTTATTTATTTATTTCATTGCATGTTTGATAAAAGCACTATACATGCCTCGGTGTGAAAACGAATTCCCGGCCAAGTATCTATCCGTCTATACCTACTTGGCCGGAAATCCGTGTTTTCCCGGCCTCTAATGTAATGTACTATTTATTCTAGACGCAACGGAGGCATCTAAAGCCTTGTTCAGACACACGGCGCGAGCAGCGCCGCGGCGCGACCGCGGCGCCATATCTCCGTACAAACCGCTAGCGTGGTCAAACAGGCCATGTATGGAAATATCGCGCCGTGTGTCTGACCAAGGCTTTAAAGTCGAGTTTGAGATAAACATTCTTGATTTGGAGCAGTAATAGTAGTCGGACACAAAGTGCATGATAACTGTGACTCAGGTGACCCTGGCTCTCAGTACGGGTCGGAATTAGTGTAACCACTTGATTTGATAACTGTTTGATACTTTGCACTAAGTGTTGATTAAGGCTACGTGACCGTTCTCTATAAATTTGTCTCTACTTAATATTTTACTCAGGTTAATTTGATGATGAATGCTTTTTCACGATGAATGAATTATAAGAAGGAGCATGTGGCATAATTTTGTCACTTTTTGATGTCACTTGCACTAACATGAATCATATGTTGTCGTTGTTTATCGCTATTTATATACATTGAACTCATCATGTTCTGTCAATTTTGTACGACTTGTAAGGCTTGTAACGGATGTCATTTCAACAAGAATGAAAACTTACTTGATAAAAACTTACGTGAGGTATTGATAAAAAGTGACAATAAAGGCTACCAGAAAGAAAAGCACGTATTGTATACGGGTTTTCATCACATGATACAAATATTTACCTACTTACTTGGAGAGCATTAACAAAAACAGTATTTCTTTTACAGCCCAGAGCGACGAGTTGGCTGACCTCGACTGGGACGATGATTGGAAGGAATACGATGACGAGTGGTTCCGAACAAAACTCGAACAACTCGGCATCTACAATGACGAACAAAAAGACTCCGCGGAAAATGGTGATGTTGGAAACTTAGAAAAAGACCTGGATGAAATGGATTTAAAAGTGGAAGAAGAAATCAAACAATTCCAAGAGACCTCAGCCTCTTCATCCTCAGATGAGGATGATAAAATCGATGATTATCAGTTTGAAGATAATAGATCTGAGCAAAGAGAGAAAGTTGGCGATGAGAACAAAGCTGAGCCCATTCATGATATTGGCGATGGAATCAATCGAGATGCTAGTCTTTCAGAAAACGAAAATGATTATGACGACTATGCTTTGAATGTTGAGGATAATTTGGAACCTACCATTGCTGAAGGCCAAGTTTTAGAAATAGCCGAAACGATGTTTTCCAAGGATGACGATATTGTTCCTCTTCCTGAACAACCAACTGACGAAATTCAGCGAATCATGGACGAGGCCCAGGCTATTATTAATGAAGAAGAACAAAGGTCTAACGATTTTTCAGACTATGAAACCATGCAAAAAAATGATGAAGCGTTCAATAAAATTGTAAAAGAAACTAAAGATATTTTGGAAGAAGAAACCCGA
This sequence comes from Epinotia brunnichana, assembly GCA_963854355.1. Classification (NCBI taxonomy): domain Eukaryota; kingdom Metazoa; phylum Arthropoda; class Insecta; order Lepidoptera; family Tortricidae; genus Epinotia; species Epinotia brunnichana. The sequence continues at coordinate 40,661,883 of OY977937.1, read as the reverse complement.
AAAGTTAATGATTTTGCTGACGGTGAAGCAATGTCAAAAGATGAAGATTTGAGTGAAATACTAGAAGCAGAACCGTCCATTGAGGAAGATGATAACGTAATCAATCAAGATAATTATGAACAACAAAATGTTTCACAAGAAACTGTAGATACTCCAGATAAAGGTGATGAAATTGATCAGGTTGATGGCAAAAGGGCACAAGTTGATGGTGATTTAAAAGAAAGCACAGTAGATAAAGATGAAGACACAGTTGATAAAGTATATGAAGATTTGAATGATGACTTAGATACGTTATTAGACACATTAGACAAACTTTCAAGGAACGAAAACGAAGATGAAGAGAAATCTAAATCCGCCGATGTTGATTATGCTGTAGATGACGACGAAAGCCTTGACGATAAATCTGATTATGAAAATATCTTTGACAGCAATTTATCAGACCTGTTTGCTGACCACAGCAAAGCCGAAGACGCTGAAGATGAAATGCAAGTTAAGGACGAGATAGACAACGAGCAGAATAAAGACACGGAGAAAGTTCAAGAACATGCCGAACAAGTTTTAGAAGAAGTCACATATATCAATGATGCTTTGCTTTCCGAAGACAAGAGCGATGAAAAACTAGTTAAATCAGTCAACGTTGGTGATCTTTCAGACGATCAACTAGTGCAATTGATGAAAGATTTTGAAATTCAACATAGTGACGTTTTTGACGTTGAAGCATTTTCAGATGAGCACGTTGTCAACGAAATCACTGTAGAATATGGCGAAACTAAAGTCATAACATCGGATAACTATCCCTCCGGTTACCCTACCAACAGGATTGTGGATTGGATTGTTACTAGCAACGGGCAGGGCATTGAACTAAATTTGACTGACTTTGCTGTGAATAGTGCTTTAGGTGATTACCTTATGGTTAAACCAGGTTAGTATACACTTAAATTCTCTTTCCGTTTTATTTATTTTGTTACCCAAGATAGGATAACTTATAGTCTGTGTGTGATAAACTTTCCGTGTCACTGGAGCTGCGCGCTCACTCTAATGCGAGAACGGCTCGACTAATTTGGCCGGCCGGTTTATTTTTGCTGTGTTTACAGGACAAGGTTTTTCCTTGTGTAATGTCTGAAAGTATAATGAGGACTTACAACATTTGTTTCTCCCATGACAAGGTTGGCTCTTGTGTGAAGAATGTATGGATAGTTAGTTTTAAATGAGCGGACTTACAACATTTGTTTCTCCCAGGACAAGTTTTCTCGGGCGAAGCCTGGATGGATCGATAGTTTTAAATAAAAGGACTTATAACATTTGTTTATCTCAGGACAAGGTGTGCCCTGGTGCGAACCCTGGATAGATCGCTCGTTTTTAATAAGACAACTTAAAACATTTGTTTCTCCCAGGACAAGTGGACGACAGCGGAGCCGACGGCATCATCTTCTCTTACCACTTGAACGAGCCCCGAGCCTTCCGCTTCATGGACGCCGACAAGCTTTTCATCCGCTTTGACTCTAAGCAAGGCATGGTTTTCCTGAGAGGCTTCAGCCTGACTCTTAAAGTTATCGGTAAGGCGCTTATTCACAAACGTACATCAAACCTATGTTAGTTAAAATACCGCTGAAATACGGTTGCCCTTATCTGTCACATTGATATTTTTGTTTGTGAAAGGGACAAACCAAACCAATGGCCATGCGCAAAATGGACCAAAATCCAACAGAGCTGAGAAGGTCAGAAAAAAGGTCTGCTTATCTACTTTACTTCGTTCTATGGGCATAAACTTGAATTCCATTGCAGAACTGAGATATTCATATTTTATTCAGAGGTATGAGTGAAAAAACTGATTTCGTTTGGAGAATTCACCTAATTCTGTATTTACTTACACATCCCGCAGGTCATCTAAGCGAGTTAATTATTGTTATTCTTTTATAAATAAAACTTAAAAAGTGAAAAAATAAACGTAATGAGATAACAACATGCTGTAAATAAAATGACATACCATACCTACTCGTAACTCTCAGCTCTTTTGGTTTTTGGTCCACTTTCCATACAAAGTGGCCCATGGTCCTTTTAGTTAACAGAGATTCCTTAAAAGTTTTGTAATTACGGGGGTAACGGCATTTGTTTTTATAAATTTTATCAATAAGTACTGAATACGGTTCTTGTTTACATAATAGGTTCTACAGTTGGTTCTAATCTACGACGTAAATAATAAATCTATTTTAATTAGATATTTGAGCGTTATTAGTGTTATTACATGTTTTTCTACAAAGAAATACTATACACAAATAATTATCATTACATTTACGAAAGTAAAACTGATAATAGTCATCCATACGGAGTGCGAGGTGTCGGTAAAGAAAAGATTGATTGATCAATGTTATTAACCTATTTTAAATTATATCCTACTATTGAACTGTACCCAAGACGTTTATTTTGGGTCACCATTTAGTCGCGTAGTCTCAATAGACAACAGCCACAAACATTTTTTCAACACATTTGCTCGTAACGTGACTCTTATTGTGCCGCTTTCAGGCTCAAAATCCTGGGTATTAAATATGCGTGTTTTATAACATTACGGCACTCGTACCTTGCAGCAAGGTGTATACTGTATGGACGCCACTGGAAATTCTTGGAGATGTACAATTATGTGAGTAAAAACCTGTTGTCATCAATAACTAAAGGAAATAGCTTAGGAGCCTTATGAAAAGGATTTTTTGTACTCGTCGATTAAAATCTGTGTATTAAGATTTCATAGAGAATACTGCAACGTCACTCTTTTCATAGTTGTAGTCCATGTTACTGTCGAAACAATCGAAATAACTGTTTCGATACGCTCCAGACAACCGAAAAAAATTTGAAAATAGAACTAAAATAAATTCGACCAATCACGTGGCTGTACGCTCGTTCATGTCTTTTAAGATATCAACGAGCGTACGAGCGATAGGCTGCACTTCGTTTCAACAGTATCGAGTTTGTTTAATTAGTTCAGTTGACTCGTAGAAAATTAATTTTAATGAACTCGTACAAAAAGTATTGTTCACAATAGTGTTATAATTAAGCTTTTAATCTTGTACCTTACTTAGGCCACTCAGCAAGATTCGTGGCCTAAACACGGTACTCGACTAAAAAGCTCTCTATTATAACACGATTGTGAAAAATACTATTTTACTCGCAAATGTGTTGAAAAACGTCGTATGAAACGCGTGAGCTTTGATAATTACATCCTCGGTTCTCTTATCATGCTCACCTGCGTCGGTTCGCTTGATAATTCCGCCTCTTATGTTATGATCAACATAGCTCACTTGTATCACAATGTACTATTATAAACGAAGTCTAACATAATAAGTGTAATAATCTAGTGCACAAAATTGCATTCAATCACGTCTTAACTGATACAAATGGTACTGCAAGTCTATTGTCTTTGTGTGAATATTATATCTTTTGACTGAATCCTCCATAGAAGAAACCTAAAGTTACGGTCATCACGCATGAATCACATGATAATAAACAATACTTAATACTCAAATGTTTGTGAGGAAAAAAGAAGACACATCCTTATTGACGACCGCTAAGCGCTATCTTTTGTCGGAGAAACATAAGGAAGTCAATCATAATTTATGTTCTAAATTATATATACAAGATGATAATTAATATTAACTAATAGTCCGGTACGTAAACAGAATGCACCTTCGATAATTCACAAGAGCGCGATTTTTTGTTAATATTTAGAATATAATACTTACTACTAGTAGTAAAAAGAGAAAGTGCATTCTAACGTGGATTTAGGTATGACACAGCGTTTTCTTAGTGACCCTTGTAAATCCAGGGAAAGATTATACAAGTGGTATTTTTCTTCAATAGAGTGTCGCATTTAACTGTTACAATCCTTCCCTATAATTTACTAAAACTTTCGTCAATGGATAACGTCAGTATAATCCAAAACGAATAAAAAAAAATTACTCTAAAAGATTATTCAAGTGAGTTTTGGTAACTGAATTGTGTTAAAAATTATCAAAGATAACGACAGTTTGAATTAATAATATATTCATCAATATGTTAAATTTATATGAAAAATTTAATTTTGAAAGCCTTCCACTAGTCACTTATATATTTTTTTAAGGAGATTTATATTTTTTTAAATCGTATCCGGTTTTGCTGACATAATCTTAACAAAACTATTAGAAAACGATAGGTCACATTTTGAATAATCAAATGCGTTGCATTATTGGAGAAAACAATGACTTGTATAATCTTTTCAAAGTTTTACACATGTTCCTAACAAAAAAGTAAATTTCTACGTTAGAAAATCTTAAAAAATTTTTTTCGCTGTTAGTATTTTAATGTACACTCGCTGACAACAAAAAAAAATTGACTTGTGAATTATGTTAGTTTGACGACCAATTACAGTGTTCGCGTACTGGACTATAAATTAAAAGTGCAATGCTGATGCGTTGCTCGAAAAAGCCGCCAGCCCTTCGGTCACCAGTGAGATCAACCAGACGTTCCGCGATTGGGACCCCACGGACCTAGGGTCTCGATGCCAAAGGGTACAAAATTGTACTTACTAATAATATATACAGTGTGTCTCTGACTTTGGGGCTTTAAATTCAAATGTCGAGTATGCTCCTGAAATAGAACTACTTTTGTTCTACAACTTTTCAAAATACGTAATATTTGTATTTTCATTATTCCATACAAATTAAATAAAATTTTCAATGTACAACATCCATTAGTTAGTTTTCATACTTGTCAGTGTCATGGATGTGATGGATGTCAAATAATGAGGCCGTGTTTGCAATACATTGATGGTACAGTTAAAGTTCGAACACTAACAAATTATAGAAATAATAGTTATTTTACAAACTTGTGGAACAAAAGTGGTTCAGTTTCAGGACCATAATCGATATTTGCATTTAAAGCCCCAACGTCAGAGACACACTGTATGTATACATATCATACCATACATAAGTTTGTCATTCGCACTTTTGCCCACTGTGTAAGAAAGTTTAAATAAATAAATAGTTATAGGTGAACTCCCGTATCAATTTTCACCCTCAATTTCATCACTTTGGAGGTTGATTTTCGGGGTAAACATACTATTTACCAACCCATGATATAAACTACCTCTATCTATTTCATTATTAATCCCGTCTTTACGTGATCAAGTAACAAACATCTTTCTGAACATCCGATCATCCAGACATACAAACTTTCAATTTATAATATTATACGAGTATTAGCGGCCCGCCCCTGCTTCGCACGGGTTTATATGTATAAAACATGCATGTATGGTTTGTGTTATACATATAAACCTTTCTCTTGAATCATTCTATCTATTAAAAAAAACCGCATCAAAATCCGTTGCGTAATTTTAAAGATCTAAGCATACATAGGGACAGGCAGACAGACAGACATCGGGAAGCGACTTTGTTTTATACTATGTATATTGATGTTTATTTATTTATTTATTTTTTATTTATTTATTTATTAATCACACACAAGTTAACAGTTTATAACCAAAACACTTATGAGGTAGGTACACATTCATAAACTATAAAAAATACAACAATTTAGGTAGGAACAATTAGATAAGTAGGTACACAGTTTTTATGAGATATTAATAGGTGTTAATAAGCAAAAATTATTACAAAAAGAAGCAATCATAAAAATAAACTAAATATACCTAATCAATCAAAGATTGAGCTGAGCAAGCATTGTACAGACTCGTGAAACTAGGAAAGTATGGCTAAAAGTATGTGAAGTTCTCAGAGAAAATGAATCTAATTATCATTGGCACTATTGTCATTATTGCGCCGTGGATCCTCGCATTTGTATTAGCACGTGGTTGATAATGGCATTTATAAGCGCCAACTACATACCTATAACAAGGTCCATTCTGTAGTGTTTGTTTGTGGGCCCTGGGCCCTGTAACAGGAACACAAAATTAAACGGTAGGTTATTAAGCTTGTGAACAATTATTTTCGAATGGTTTAAATTGAAAAAAACATTTTTTTGATATTTTTTCTTCTAAATATGTATGTATTCGTGTATTTTTTACTCTTCCGAAATGCTTAACTTTTTATTATAAAACAAAAAAAAATTAATAAAAAAAATCACAAAAGTATATTTTAAAAACAAAAATGCAAAATGTATTATGACTCATTACATGATGTTACCTAAAAATCTATATTGACTGCTGTGCTATGATCTCGTGGTGCCAAGATACATTACTTGGAGCACTTGGAGGTCATAACTTTAGACCAAAATTTCTCCGTTTTTTTTTAAAGCAAATTAGACACAAGGAGTTACTCTAAGGAAGCGTCCTTTTGAATATTTGCTCCTGTTACAGGGCCCACCCCGTATATAAGTACCACATAATAAGTAATAGTAACTACGTACAGAAGGTTCTCTGTTAACAAATTCCCAGTTTAGGTACGCCAAACGTGCCTAAATGTGGCCATCCCGTTCTATCGCATGCAACGCGCTGCGACCCGTGCGAGCGTCCTGTTTTAACACGTGGCAGCCACTGAATAGAGCCCCTCCGAAGGGGCGACCGGCATGTACTTGTAGCGATAAACACAAATCGCGAGTGAGCCGCGCCTGGCAGTACCTACAGTACAATAGTAAAATAAGATGAGATGACATGGGTGTATGTATACTGTATACGTAAACTCTTCAAACTGAACCTTTTGTGCCAGCTCCCCCAGCGGAGGAACCCGAAGCAGAGCCAGAGCCAGAACCACTGCTGCCTGAGCCCCGCCACTCCCTCACGGTGATGCTGGGTGGGCTCACCCTGGCGGAGTTCGAGGAGATCAGCGACCAGTTCCAGAAGCTCGTGGCTGATATGGCCACGATGTACGTCAACGCCTACGGCGTCGATCCAGGCATGAATACCACGTGAGTTCTTCTTTTTGAATCATCATCATCATCATATCAGCTGAAAGACGTCCACTGCTGGACATAGGCCTCCCCCAAAGAGTTCCAAAGTGACCGGTCCTGTGCCACCCGCATCCAGCGGACTCCCGCGACCTTTACCAGGTCATCAGTCCACCTTGTGGGAGGCCTACCAACGCCACGCCTTCCGGTACGTGGTGGCCATTCGAGAACCTTTCCGCCCCAACGGCCATCAGTTCTACGTGCAATGTAGCACACAATAGACACCCCAAATCAGATAAACAAGTACCTATATTATTATTTTTTTTTTATACTACGACGACGGTGGCAAATAAGCTGCCTGCCTGATGTTAAGCTGGTACCGTCGCCTATGGACACTTGTGACTCCAGAAGAATCACAAGCGCGTTGCCGACCCTTTATTCACTGTGTTGCCAGATAGATACATGCAGGTCCCTCACTCCCAACACAACGCACCCTAGGGAGCTCTAATTAAGTGCTAAACGGGACACACGCTCAGTATGTTGTCACGGAAACCGTGACGTGACGCTGATTTTCAGTCAGAGCCCGAAACTTAAAAACTAAAGCAACCAATTGGCGCATCTCGTCTGGGGAGGCTGTACGGGTATGGCAGACTAACCGAAGCTATAAAGTCACCGTCAATGGACTTTGCTAACTATGTAAACAAACCGCCATACTGAAATTGACATTAAATGTCAATTTCAATACATTGTTTGTTTACATAGTTAGCAAAGTCCATTGACGGCGACTTTACAGCTGCAGTGGATTACCGTCTGAAGCCACCAATGAAATCCGGCTTCACCTAATAGTGGGGGCGTCGCAGGATCGATGTTGGCATTCAACTGCGTACAGTGAGTTACTGAGTTCCTTTATCCTAATTTGCATAGGTATTTCTTCTTGACTGTGGTCTCGTTTGTGGAACACCTGTAAATGAGCCCTGGCAGCATTCGTTACATTATTCTTGAAAACTGAACCATCTTACCTTTAGTAATCTAAAGAGTATTTGGGTTTTATTGAGGTAAGAGCTAGAAGTGCTAGAACCATTATGTGTCTAGTGACCTATAAATTTATAAATAATACCTCAAACAATAAATAAAATATGGACAATACGTACCTAAGCTCAATAATTGGCTATGGGGTTAGGCGCGGAATATTGATATATAAATAATAATATTCTATTTATGCATATGCATATATTTAATATGTACATATGTATCTAGGTGTGCTATATACCTACACACAACAAAGTATTTATTACACAAGAAAAATATAGACTAATTAGGTTATATCGGTACAAAACTCGAAACTATATTATTTATAAATCCAGACATAAATAACTCCCTAAATAGAATACACCTGAGACTCAGGCAGGAACAAATCCTCAGACATTTGCACATAGCGGGATTTTTTGCCAGTCTCTTTTTTCTTGGTCTGAGTTGCCAGTAAGTATACGAAATTATAATCACTACCAACTACATAGATAGGCTAAGCTGGTGGTCGTGAACACATAATAATAATACGCATCGTGCAAAGAAACAAGAACACAGATAAATTGTTAAATTAAGTTTCATTTCATTTCATATAATTTATTGCATAACATGTGTTTACATTGGTGTTAAAATACAGTTGGTTTCAACATGTACCCTTTCGGGCATAGCAATCTACTACAATACAACGTTACAATACATCTAACTATAAATTACATTATATAAATTATGTGAGCATGCTAAACGTTAAAAATTAACTAAATTCAATTTATATACACACATGTTCATTATTCTTAAGTGCATATTGATAACATTCCATTATTCTTATATATTTCTATTAATTTCTATTTCAAATGCACAATCTATTATTAATAATATGTTTGTTATGAATAAATTTACAATAAATAAATAGCTTGATTAAAATTATTTAATGTCTCTAAGATTGTCAGCCCAAAATTCATCCAAGCAATAATAGCATTTATGTAGTAAAAATGACTTTATTTTCTTATAGAAAATATCATATTTGTCCAATGTTTTAAAGCTGTTAGGTAGTTTATTATATACCTTGACTGCAGTGTATTGTGGGCTATTGGAAAGCATTTTTATTTTAGCAGGTGGGAGAACAAGCTGATATTTATATCTGGCACTTTGGGGTTGCTCAAATAAGTGCTTGTTTTTCCATGTGTAAATGGCTAACGTCAAAATGTACTGGCACGGTAGTGGTAGGATTCCGAGGTTTTTGAAGTAAGGTTTGCAGCTTTCTGGGCATTGAATGCGAACCATGATCCGTACACACCTTTTCTGCATCACAAACAGTTCGTGGGAATTCGTGCTGTTTCCCCAAATCATGATGCCGTAACTGAGCCGCGAGTGTGCAAACGCGTGGTAGGCCGATAGTGTAGTTTTTAGGTCTGTTGTTTTGCGGAGATTGTAAAGTGCGTATAGAAAGCTAGAAATTTTTGTTTTAGTTATTTCTATGTGTTTCTTCCAATTTATATTATTGTCTAAATTAATTCCTAGTAGGTTAAAATGGTCTACCTCTTCTATATCGGTATTATTCGTAACAATGTCCAAATTTAGTTATACGTATTGCAGCTCCTAAACTGCATAGGTACAGTCGTTCTCATAAGTTGCTGAACACCTAAGTACCTTGTCGTTTTCACTCGTTTGACAACTTCATAAGGCAGTTTAACATGACGTTTAATGCGAGACGTTACAAACGTGTTAAGCCCCTTGTGAGGCTGACCGTACTAGTAATAGTATCTACGTTTTTAGGGTTCCGTAGCCAAATGGCAAAAAACGGAACCCTTATAGATTCGTCATGTCTGTCCGTCTGTCTGTCTGTCTGTCTGTCTGTCCGTCCGTATGTCACAGCCACTTTTTTCCGAAACTATAAGAGCTATACCGTAGAAATTTGGTAAGTAGATGTATTCTGTAAACTGCATTAAGATTTTTACACAAAAATCGAAAAAAAACATTAAGTTTTAGGGGTCCCCATACTCAGAACTGAAACTCAAAATTTTTTTTTTCATCAAACCCATACGTGTGGGGTATCTATGGATAGGTCATCAAAAATGATATTGAGGTTTCTAATATCATTTTTTTTTAAACTGAATAGTTTGCGCGAGAGACACTTCCAAAGTGGTAAAATGTGTGTCCCCCCCCCCCCCTGTAACTTTTAAAATAAGAGAATGATAAAACTAAAAAAAATATATGATGTACATTACCATGTAAACTTCTACCGAAAAATGGTTTGAACGAGATCTAGTAAGTAGTTTTTTTTAATACGTCATAAATCGTAAACCGCAATTTATTTCACGGAACCCTTCATGTGCGAGTCCGACTCGCACTTGGCCGCTTTTTTTTTTAATTTTCCTTTGAGCGGATTGTATTAAAACCAAAAAAATAAACAATATAACCCTTCTCGCCTCGCTTCCACTAGAACGACCAATCCAAATGGGTTTTCACTAGGTATTATAAACGTAGGTACCTACTAGTACCATAACCCCGAAATAGCTCGAGTATTGTGTCATATCTCGGAGATCAAAGAGCGTAGTCATTAGGCTGGTCGGCGGCCGAGTTGAGCATGTTGTCGGGCAACCCCTTTTGTTTTTGATTATATTCTTAAAACCTTGTATCAAAGGCTTTGCAAAGCTGTACATAGGCTACTATTTTAACCAAAGTTGATGTACAATACAATAGTTGTTTAATTGGTTCAAAAAAGATAATTCTTCATGGGAATTTGAATGTTACTAGTATAGGTAATACTTACTCAATATGAAAACGGGTAGGTTCAGTTTGTAAAGATTTTATGTAAATCCAAGCCATTTAATTATTCTTAAGTTTATTTAATAGTAATTAAGAACCTATAATATTCCCCACATAGGGCAGGCAATCTAAGAACATAGGCGTATTTATAAGCTGTTTATCTGTCTTTGTCTACCTATTGCGTTGCGATAAATTATTATAATCCAATGATAAGAAACATAAATCGAGTTTCCAGGACAGACGATTTTGAAACGTATTAGAAAATAAATAATTATCATTTGTAGATATGTTTTAAGTGATCGACTATTTGTGAAATGGATGTTGTTTTGTGTCATATCTACGGTATATGTGCTAAGCCACGTAGTAAGATAAAATAGATATGACTAATAAACATTCTTTGAAATGAATCAGTAACTAAATTCATTTCTTACTTACTTTTTTTTTAGGTAAAAAATCAATAATCCTAACTAATTACCAATTTAAATTAAGTATTCTAAAATTCTAAAGTTTTACCACGTGCTGTCATTATGGATTGCACCGGAAACGATGTTATTTGGTATACATGGTAGGTACAGTCGCCAGTCGCGCAAACAAGCACGTCACAAACATCGGAACACACCTCTATTTTCAAGGCATTAGGGTGCATGTGCCGATATTTTTGAACACCTATACATAGTGTACCGATATATGTGATGGCGAGTTGGCGACTGTACCAAAGGAAATGAATCTCTTGTTCGTTTTCAAGGGTAACTATATTTTCCAACTAAGTATATAATCTAAATAGGAAGAAAGTACAGCTAATAATGAAAAGAACCGTGTAAAATACCTGGAATTTATGATTAAAAACCGACATACTATGTGTAAGTGCCTCATTGATTGTGATAAGGTATGGCTAGCATAATATTCCTTTGAATGTTTCTCTGTAATAAATAAGAGAAATATGTTGTAGGTAACAAAATATATTACTTAATCTAACCTAACAATGTTTGGTTCAATAAGTCATGATTTATTGAACCAAACATCGACCAAAATAAACTCGATCACAAATATTTTCTCCAGAAATAACGTCTAAATATTCATCCTCCATGCCAAGCTTATTAAAAGAAAGTTACCTACACTTTCCACCGGATGGGGACAGGTGGCTGTGACCTAATATTTTTGTTTACGTTATTTTGACCCACTAACCACAGACATGCCTCTTCAACGATAGTGGATTTGTTATAAGACTTATAAGTGAAACACCAACACACGCGTCAAAATTATCTCTTCTATAACAGACCTATGTACTAATTCCAAATATTTAACTTCAATGTTACTGGGGTTATAAAACGTGTATTTGGAAAAATACAGGACTTTTTACTAAGTTTACGTACTTACTAGAGCAAGGCGTATTCGCGCATGCGCGAGTGGCCCCGACGCGCGTGCGTGGTACAAACGTCAGGTCTATTTCAGTAGTGCAATCCCCTTCGCGAGAACACCCGCTGGAACGCACACTCCCTACAATAAATCATACAAACTCGAAGAAAACAAACTATATCACATTTAAGTACTAGGTTCCGGAGTAATATGTGTTCCTAATCATGTCGATCACTAGGTTAGCTCTTACTCTGTAGTGCCATTAAAATTTAAATACATAAACAAGTGAACAGCGAAATGCGGCATTGCGACATAGACATGGGGGAATCGATGCAGCCAGTATTCTTTGAGGCCAAATTGTCAAACATTTAGTGTTAAATAAATATATAAGATGGAACCGCTCATAGACAGGAACAACTTGGCTGTCAGCGCGATGATGACAGTAGCTATGCAAATACTGTTCTTCACTATAGCGTCGCTGTTCCAGAGTGACAAGGTGACGGATTTCACTGGCGGCGCTAACTTCATCATCATTGCCCTGCTCACCTTCTTCCTCGGACAGGGCGGGAGTCACCTCAAAAACTATGATAGTAGACAACTGATGGTTACTGCGTTTGTGTGCGTTTGGGGTGCCCGTTTATCCGGTTACCTCATCTACAGGATATACCACATTGGCCGTGATAAACAATTTGAAGATCGTAAGAGCAATACACTAAGGTTCGCCGTCTTCTACAGCTTCCAAGCCTTCTGGGTTTTCATCGTGAGTCTACCCGTCATTATCATCAACTCGCCTCACCACTCGTTCCCAAAATCACCTAAAACCATGACTACACTGGACTCCGCCGGCGCGGGAGTATTTGTCATCGGTCTGTTGATAGAAACTTACGCGGATCTACAGAAATTTGCTTTTAGGCAAGAGCCAGCTAATCAAGGCAAGTGGTGCAATGACGGTCTATGGGGTCTATCTAGACACCCGAATTACTTCGGCGAGGTGGTACTTTGGTGGGGCATATTCATTATATCACTAAATGTGGTCGAAGGTATCGAATGGATCGCTATATTATCGCCTTTGTTCACTACGGCTATCATATTGTTCTTATCGGGTATACCGTTGCTCGAAAGATCGGCCGATGAAAAATACCGCGATAATCCAGATTACTTATATTATAAAGCATCTACGTCACCTCTGATACCGATACCGACGGCCATATATGTGGAAGTGCCGAAGTTTCTCAAGTTTATAATGTGCTGCGAATTCCCTTTATATGATTCGACGGGCGAGGACTTCCCAGCGCCAACGATCGTGACCGAGACGACGAGCGTTTCTATGGTTCAGTCCCAAACATAGCTAACACACGCCGCGCGCGACGAGGCCGCGGCGAAGCACGACCACCGCTCACAGCAGAACCACAAGCAATTGTGATACACGGCTGATGACAAACAGAAGAAACACCCTGACTCGCTCCCGCTTAAGCAGAACAACACCACCGATATGAACCTCTATAATAGTTACATGGAAAATATTAGGAAAAGTAAAGATGTAGCATTAGATTTGCTTGAAGATACTAAAGAAATTGTAGACTGTGTTACATTAGAGAACGAGATTAAGAGTAAAAAGAAAGAAACCCCTAATAGCGATATAGAAGTAGACTTAGGCCCCGGACCTAGCTCACAGAAGCCGAAGAGGCCGACTGAGTTTGTGAAATATGGTAAAATTACTTTCGACACGACGGCAATTCTGCACCATTATCCACAGAGCTCGGTAAAAAATAAACCAGCTAATGTAAAACTTGTCGTAAAAGTAGCTACAAAGAAGTCCGACCTAAATCTCCCGGAGGGTAATCAAGATAACAACAATGATGTTAAGTCAGAGAATAAAGAAAGGGAAGAAGGAAAGAAAGACAACGTTAACAATAATGAATCAGTTGCCAAAGCAAACTGCGTGGTCAAAGCCGACAATACAATCGAAGTGCTAAATAAACCAGTCAAATTTACAGAAGAAAAACTTGTATGAGATTTAGAGATACAATTTTTTTCAATGCACTTTCGTTTATGTAGACTCTGGCACCGCCTACGGAGGCCAGCTAAAGTGAAAAAAAGAAACATATCGATTTATGAAATGTTGTAAATATAATAATTAAAAGACTGGGGGATAGATATGAACTTATTTAATATAGAATACAAAGATTTATCAAGGATACGAGTTATATTTGTTCTTATAATAAAGAGATCGAGTAATAAATTGTTGTGGATAGAATATCGTTTTAACATAGTATCAGCCAATCATAGAGTAGGTTAAACGTCTCAATCCGTCTCATTAGGCTCTAGTAGATGGGCGTTACGTAGAAGGCAGCTGCAACTTCGCGATCTGGTGAGTTTATCATCTTTTACTATTTACGTACAGTTTTAATTACTACTTAACTAGTACCTTAGCTAACAGCTTTATTATTTTCATTCAATTTGTTTGAAGTTTAACTTTAATCCTATACATAATGACGTACATAACTCGTGGAAAACTTAAATACCTACGTATTTAAGTTTTCCACGAGTTCTGCTAGCGCCTCGTTGTAGCTTCGTACAACGGGCCATTATAGTTGTTACGTTTAAATGTACCTACCTATAGAGGTACTCCACTATAGGATAAATTATTTCAGACAGATTTATTTACTGAGTGCCCGCTCAACATACACACACAGTCATTCGATATCGTCCTCATGGCTATATCCGATCACCATCCAAGACGAGCTAAATACGTAATAAATACGACATTCTCAACGTCTTTCAAGGGTCTCAAAGGCTCTACGCAAAGAAGTTTTATCTAATGCCTTGCCTAGTACTATTTCTTGAGAAAAATATGTATACAATGAACAAGCAAACAATACTATTATTACAATAACTCAAAAGTTAATAGCTGTATTTCAATATGTACGCGTTTATGATATAACGGTTTACGAAACTTTCCAGTCTGTTTAAATTCTTCTAAATATTTTTCCTGAAAATCTCTTCAACGATACTTGAATGAAGTATCGCTCGAAGATTCGTTGGTTTAATTTGCAGTAGGAATAAGATCCCATTTTCCGTCATGAAAATTCATTGGGAAGATAATTTGCCCGCATCCACTGCCAAGTGCATGCCATCTTGAATAAAGTTTTATAATTTTGTTGTACACCAAGGGTCAACGCTCAGACCCCAAGTGGTCAGTGTTTTATGTATATTGATGTCCACTTCACCGTTCAAATAGGTATGTAAGTATGTATTTCATTCGTGTTGACTGATATATGCGTCGTCAGTTTCCGGTATTTTAGTCGATTATAATGGATGATTAAACATGTATGGTACCTACATATATCGTATGATACTTGAATTTTTCCGGTGTAATCATTTATCTATTAGATTATATCTTTGAATTACGGTAATGTCCAATATGTACAGTAGTATGATATTATTATGCGAGTATTTTTATAAATTGGTTTTTAACCGTGCAGACTCGTGCGTGTTGACTTTGTTGACATTGACATTGATAATTTGAAGTACCTACTTAAATGCCAGGCGCAAGTCGCACACGCCACCCGTGAGATCACTGTACTCGTACTATTTTCATAATTTTACAAGCTTTTATTGAATTGCACTACTCTTATTTAAGAAAAGTCTCCTTCAAAATTTGCATACCATTTTTCAGCCACTTTCCGTCATTCGATTGAGCTGAAATTTGGCATAAATAAGTACCGAAGTCGAGGTACCTATGTAAGTTCAGTGGCGATGTGCTATTAAGTTATGGCACCACCGTCCTATTCTGATAGAGCTATTCTATTATGGAGATAGAAGGTGTAAAGTATAGAAGATTGGAGCCCTCTCTGAGTTTTTGAACAAAATATCATTTTAAATAAGCTAAACACTGACAAAGCTGTGTCTTCTACGCGCTACGTTTTATGTAGTTCAATTGTCTTATCATTATCAGGCACTATCAATACCATACCAATATCAATCAATTACCAACACGTGACTACCATTGTCCCCGTTATAGTTGTTCAAAGAATGTGTTAAAATTACCATTAACCAAAAAATATTATCGAGAAATATGCAGATGTTCTCGATAGTATAGCAACTCATCATCATCATCATATCAGCCGATAGATGTCCACTGCTGGACATAGGTCTCCCCCAAAGAGTGTCATAATGAACCTGCGCCACCCGCATCCAGCGGACTCCCGCGACCTTTACCAGGTCAACACAGTCCACCTTGTCTACAAGCGCCAAGCTTCCGCCCCAACGGCCATCGGTTCTACGTGCAATGTGTCCCACCCACAACTACTACTAACTTACTATAGAGAAGTGTTAATATAGCAACATAGATTTGCCTAGGAAAAACAATGAATTACATAAATTGTAGTGCTCACAAGCAAGGTTAATTATGTATTCCGATTTATATACCTACCGGTGTTTTAGCATAATGGTTGCTCAGCCCACTATTGTAAACACATCTATTGTTGTAGGCAAGTTAATAATTTTATTTTAATTAGCTTCACTTGTTCAATCCTTTATAACAGAGAGTACACTTTCTCTATTGCGTTTTCCATAGATATTCAATTAATTGAAAGCAATTTGTCACACCAACTTTATTACGATTATAGCCTCTATTGCTGATACTACACTTAACTGTAAGGGAAGAAGAAACTGAGAAGAAGAAACGTAACTGTGATAATTTAAAAACGTGTGCTAATTTAAACATATCGGATTTCTCGGTTTAGTGGTCAACGTGTCCCGTGACATAAGCCTCTTCGTCCTCTTCCGGCTGCTTCCATTCGATTCTATTCTTCGCTTGTCTCGACTAATTTTCCTGACGTCATCTCTCCCTTCCAAATTGGTATGATTACAATAAAAGGTAGTCTGGCTAATGAAAGATGAGCCTGAGATTTATTTAAAACTGTCAATATGGCAACAGTAATATCATTGTCAGATGTGTCAAACCTCTCAAATTAGTAGGGTAAGTGCACCAGTGAATGAACGCTTAAGGATATTTTTGACTTTAAAAGACAGTAAAACTGAAACTCAATTTTTTTTTTTTATCAAACCCTTGTGTTATGGATAGGTCTTCAAAAATGACATTGAGGTTTCTAACATGATTTTTTTCTAAACTGAATAGTTTGCGCGAGAGACACTTCCAAAGTGGTAAAATGTGTGTGTCGTCCCCCCCCCCCCTGTAACTTCTAAAATAAGAGAATGATAAAACTAAAAAAAATATATGATGTACATTACCATGCAAACTTCCACCGAAAATTGGTTTGAACGAGATCTATTAAGTAGTTTTTTTTTAATACGCCAGAAATCGTAAACCGCAATTTATTTAACGGAACCCTTCATGTGCGAGTCCGACTCGCACTTGGCCGCTTTTAATTCTAGTTATAGAACACCTTCTAAAAAACGAGAATCTAAACTTAAATAACTTAAAAAGATGTTTGAATAGCACAATTTCGCTCTTATGATTTCCAAAAACCACACACCATAAGTTACAAGTTTATAAAACTAGTACAATGGCCCTTATTACCAGCTCATACAAAAAATCCACGCCCATAGCCCGTCAACTTTAAGCTTCGCTCATTTAGTAACTGTTGCGACTGAGTTGATATAAATGTTACAAAACCCTTACAGTGAATGCTTCTAATCGAGAAAAAATACCCGGTATGCTAGAAATACAGGGTGTGGCCTGTAATAGGAGCAAATATTCAAAGGGTCGCTTCCTTAGAGCATTTGTAGAGTAACCCATTGTGTCCCACTCATTTTTTTTTTTTTTGATTTGGAGATATTTTGATCTAAAGTTATGACCTCCAAGTAATGTATCTTGGTACCACGACATCATAGCACAGCAGTCAATGCGGATTTTGAGGTAACATCATGTAACGAGTAATAATAGTTTTCGCATTTTTGTTCTCAAAAGATATTTTTGTGATTTTTTTAATTTTGATTTCATTTTTTTCAGTGTCTTTTAAATAAAAAGTTACTGATAGCACTCCAGAAGAGTAAAAAAATACAACTTAACTTATTTTGAAGAAAAAAAATCAAAAAAAATATTTTTTTTTTCAAGTTTAACCATGTGGACATAATTGTTCACAAGCTTAATAATCTACCGTTTAATTTTTTGCTCCTATTACAGGCCACACCCTGTATACAGAACTCTTAATTTAAGCAAATAATCAGGTATTCGTTCATTCACTGGATTCGTTCATTCACTGGTGCACTTACCCTATGATGTCCTAATCTTGATACTTAATATGATAAGAAATTGACTGTTCCATAACAAGTTCGACGGTTTTTGCTTTTTATGAGAATGAAAGGGTGGCTTGCTGCTAATATCTTCACATCGAAGAATATCATTAAACCTTTGAACGCCGTACGTATTCACGTACATACTAAAGTGCCACTGACACGCCAACCTTTTTCCATAAGAGAGTAACTATGAACCTTATATGAAAGACAGAAGATTGTTTGGATGGTGGACGTCATAACACTTAAAGAGTTAAACAGTTCAGTTAGGTATATTATGTATCTCGTCCTAATTACAATTTTGTATTTTTTTTATGTAAGGTAGAATGAAGTTACAGAGTTTTATTTCATACTAGCGGGTTTATGTGTATAAAACATGCATGTATGGTTTGTATTATACATATAAACCTTCCTTTTGAATCACTCTATCTATTAAAAAAAACCGCATCAAAATCCGTTGCGTAGTTTTAACGTGAGATAAAACTAATACAATCGTTTTTGTTTCTTTTGTATGATATCTCTACGTATATCCGCATCGATTGAGTGCAATTTATTCGAAATTGAAGTCCCATGCAAGTTCCCCATTACCTACCTATGACGGTGGCAAACAACCATTCGGTCTGTCTGATGGTATGCAGACACCGTAGCCTATGGATGCTTACGATTCCAGAAGAATCACAAGCGCGTTGCCGACCCTTCATTGATTTGAGGATTCGTTGTGTTGGTAGCTATATAGAGATGAACACGGGTCCCTCACTCTAGTTCCCAACACACATCCTCGGGAACTCTGGTGACCTTACTCACCACGAAGAACACTAGACCACATAGGTAGGTACCTATGTACCTACCTACTACTACTTGCTCTGTATCTACAGAGCAAGTAGGTAGTGGTATTATTAGGAGTGCGGTTCCTGTAAGGTGGAGGTACTACCACTACTACCCCAGTTGGGCTGCCCTACGTCTTTTTTTACAAGTTTTTATTAACTGGCACTGTTCGTATGTATGAAGTATACAGGGTGTGGCCTGTAATAGGAGCAAATATTCAAAAGGACGCTTCCTTAGAGCATTAGCAGAGCAGTAACCCCTTGTGTCCCATTCATTTTAATTTTTTTGATTCGGAGAAATTTCGATCTAAATTTATGACCTCCAAGTAATGTATCTTGGCACCAAGACATAATAGCACAGCAGTCAATGCAGATTTAGAGGTAGGTAACATAATCATGTAATGAGTCAGAATAGTTTTTGCATTCTTGTTTTCATATTTATGTGTTTTTTTAATTTTTATTTCTTTTGTTTTTGTTTTTTTAAATAAAAGTTACTGATAGCACTCCAGAAAAGTAAAACAATACAAGTAAACATATTTTGAAAAAAAAAATTAAAAAAATTATACTTTTTTACAAATAAAACCACGTGGAAATCATTTTTCACAAGCTTAATAATCTACGGTTTAATTTTTTGCTCCTATTACAGGCCACACCCTGTATAAATAAGTAAGTTGCTCGTCAAAATTTGCAATCCGTTTTTCAGTCACTTGGATCCGATTGACCTGAAATTTGGGGTAAAGGTTGGATGACAATTCGATATTATAGTACCATCGAGCTGATCTGATGATGGAGACAGAAGGTGGCCATGGGAATTCAGTACTTAACCGACGTAATAACCTCGTTGAGTTTGGGCTCCTTCGAATCGTTTCAATGAGTAGTTGACAATACAGAAAAGTACAGTCGACAATAAAAGGTTGTACCAAAATTTTTTTTTTTGACAGAAACCTATCAAAAAGTAACTATCATTTTAAGCGCTTTAGAAGATTGTATAGATCTACTGTTACTGTTATAAATTATATAAGTATAGATATAATTACACCTTTTCTCTCACCGTAAGAGCATTCAAACCGTATACAACAATATGCAGCCAAAAGTTACATAAAACATATCCAGGACTTGGTTTTTGAATAGCCACAATTTTATTTGGAGAAAATGTATCGCAAACTTTTCATAGAAAGTGCAGTGTAGGTAGGTAGTCATTACTGGCATTAGTCAATAGGTAGGTACAGCGCAATATACTTAGTAGGTACCTACTTATATGGTTATTTTATTCATTGTAAAATTATGTTGTCATGGGTAGGTAGGTAGGTATTATTGTTTTGATTTCCTTAAACATTTTCATATGGACTGACAGTGACAGCATCGCTCGTTACAACTCTGCCGTGTCAATCCTATCTCGTGTAACTTCAGCACAAAGTCATACAAAAAGCATAAAGATAGGTACACGAGATAGGATTGACACGGCAGAACTATACTATAGATACCTCATTCCATGTTAACATTAGAATTTTAACGGACAAAATTCGTCTAAGTTACTTCTTTTATCTACCCACTACTCAGAATTTCGGCTTCATGAATTCGTCCAGGCATTATTGTAGGTATTTTCTAAAAGTAATTTCTTTAATTCCCATCGTGCCCATCAAACATAATAATAGCTACAATGTAATTTAATTCGATATAGCCCTCCGAATCGCTAAACTTAAGTGGCAGAGGGCGGGGCACATTGCACGTAGAACTGATGGCCGTTGGGGCGGAATTTTTTTCGAGTGGCTACCACGTACCGGAAGGCGCGGTGTTGGTAGGTGGACTGATGACCTGGTAAAGGTCGCGGGAGTCCGCTGGATGCGGGTGGTGCAGGACCGGTCACTTTAGAACTCTTTGGGGAGGCCTATGTCCAGCAGTGGACGTCTTTCGGCTGATATGATGATGATGATTGCGTTTCAAAATAGTTTTCACGGAAATCGCATAACGATTAACGCACGATTTTTCTAATCTTATCTGAAATAGGGTATATTATTATGTAGGATACATATTTCCCTTCCACAGTCTAATATAGTTTTCAGCAAATAATGTAAGGCATAAGTATAATTAAAGAATCTTAAAAATCTACTGTTCCATTTCAGTACGAATGGTATAAACAGCATGGGAAAGCGGATATCCGATGCATGTCTAACCGCTGGTGCCAGTGGTGGCTGCTGGTGTCAGCAGCCTTGACGCAGCGCTAAATATACGCCAGAAGCGATAAACATCGCCACAGAACTGGCATAATAAGCGACTATCAACATGACATGAATAAAACATGCAGGAATGCCCTGAAACAGCGACCTGAAGATATACCTAGCTGCTTATCTGGCCTGCCTTACTATTCGCAAAACGTTTGTAACTTTGTACTTGCTGACTGCTAGCTCAAAGTATCCAGCACAATCTGGTCCTTTGTAACAATCTTATTCGCAATCAGACCTTATATACTGCATGGTTATCGCAAGACGAGCTGTATCGCGGCAATATAATTATACTAACTTATTAGAAAAGTGGGACACACAATAGGCTCATGAAAATAAAAACCGGCCAAGTGCGAGTCGGACCCGCGCACGAAGGGTTCCGTACCATTATCTATAATAAAATATTTTATTCTGTGTTTTTAGTATTTGTTGTTATAGCGGCAACAGAAATACATCATCTGTGAAAATTTCAGCTGGAACTATCACGGTATCAGTGAGATACAGCCTGGTGACAGACAGACGGACGGACGGACGGACGGACGGACGGACAGCGTAGTCTTAGTAATAGGGTCCCGTTTTACTCTTTGAGTACGGAACCCTAAAAATTAGTACACTAAGCCCGTCACAGACTTCGGATACCAGTATATTCACCATACAAAAATACCGGTATTAATACGTTCTATGTATTTCGTTCTTTGGTGTATGATATCATTTTTGATCGGGCAGTCCAATAATACGAAAATAATACATACATGATAGAGTCCACTTGAACTATAACTTGGACTTGGACTTTGGAATTACCTTTAGGCACTTGCCTAAAGTAATTCCAAATATAATATTAGACTACTTCGGGGGTTTTTGAAAAAAACCGGTTCGATCCTGTGATAGCTGTGCTGGTTTTCTTGTGGCAATATCGTTCAGTACAAGTTGTGAATACCATGATGAACTATTGGCATCCAGCCAGGTGCAGTGTTAGTCGGGAGTATTTTCTTGGCGTCGTAAGTTCGGCAGTTGCTTATTTGGGAATTAACTTTATACGGTTGGAATAAGGTTCACAATTGAATATAAGAGAAAGAAGAAAACAAAACATTGAACAATTAGTTGTTGTTCGAAATTAGGTAACCTGCAGAGGGGAGAATTTAGTATGTTCTAGTTTTATTCATATTATTACTAGCGACTCGCCCCGGCTTCGCACGGGTTTATATGTATAATATATTTACAAACCTTCCTCTTGAATCACTCTATATATTTAAAAAAACACATAAAAATCTGTTGCGTAGTTTTAAAGATCTAAGCATACATAGGGACAGACAGACAGCGGGAAGCGACTTTGTTTTATACTAAGTAGTGATTTAGTATTTACCGCAACGCAACAAAATTTTAATCCTCACTTTATTGTCGACACATTAAGATTAGCGGAGTTAGAATATGACTCAGGCGAAATAGTATTCATTAAAGACGAAAAGTCTGTAAGAATGTATCTTTGTAAGTTTGTATGTAGGGGGTAATCTCCGGAGTAACCACTTACCTATCCGATAAAAAAAATCTTTCACATGCGTATGGAATGGACATTCTGAATGGAGGCTATATTTATCCCGCGGGTTTGCCTGTGTTCTTTACAATACAGTCACTCATAATTTCAATCAAATAAACTATAAGCAAGGAAAATACATAAGTACATAATGTAATAAACCAGTTAAATAATGATTTAATGTGACTTCGGGTTATTGCAATTAAATTCTAACTAGCAAATTGTCACAACAAAATGAGACAATCATTAATGCAAACTACAGCGAGTTATTGTGACAAATTTGATAGCCGCGTAATGGCTTCTATGGAAATAATAATATAGGGTAAAAGGATAATAAATCGAACTATTGAGGCTGCCGGTCTGAGGCCTAACTAGTAATAACATTTTACCGCAAGGAAAATTATGTTCATGAAGTTACTGCGTAGTATGCTTACAATGAGCTCTATATGCAGCAACATTTAATATGGTTGTCAAGAGTGAGGTTTTTCAAAATTTGCCGAATAGAGTACAGTCGAGTCGGTGCCAAAGATTTATTTCGGGTACACATTTGCACCTTATTTCTTTGTAACGACTGTACGAGGTGGCTACATTATTGAGAAGTCAAAGTCATTTTCAGACTTCATCTCTCCTGCGTGCCATGTTAAAAATAACTCGAAGGCATGCAATGACGTTCGGTCGATGTCTTTAATTCTATTTTGGCGCGAAGTAAACACGTGTGTTGTGATAACTAGATGTAATTAGGTACTAGGTATCTCTTGAATATAAGTACACGAAGGTGTAACTCATTTTCATTCAGCCATTTCAGAAGTTCCAGCTTTGACTTGCCTAGGTACAGGTAGGTATAGGTGCTCGTGACTTTTGGAAAATGCTTCGTCATAAGAGTGTCTTTTAAATGATACAAAACTGATATCCTAGAGATATTCCCCTCTGACAATTATGACAAATGGAAACACGGTCTAACTAATTTCGCTATTTGAAATCATTTCGAAGTGCATTTAGCCAAAAAATAGCTCGATTTATGTTAAATACCAAAATGCTATAATAATGAATCAAAACTATCAAAACAAAGTCTAATAGCGCCCAAAGGGTTTCATTCGTGTTTTTATATACTACAATATTCAGGTCCTAAAATTGAAAATATGACATCTTTCAGATTCAAATGAACATCGTATGGTTCCATAGCCGAACGATCTACTAGTGAACAGAAGCAGGATTAACCAAATGTTTCCTCTTTCCAGTGCGGAGATCACCCAGATAATCTCAGCCTCCATCTGCAACGTACACTGGCCAGGGTTCGAGAAGTGCGCTCAGGTCAAGTTCTCCGTACCACTCGTGTACGAAGACGACGACGCCGAGCACAGACTCAACGAGACAGATTTGGAGAATATGTGGGAGAAGTACGTGGAAACGGACCCGTTCGCGACCAGACTCAGGCAGATGGGTATCGAGGTGAGTTACTTCTGGAATCTTATCATGGCGTCAGTTCCATGAGACCAGTAACCATGCAGACCGGAAAAAAGATTCTCTTTGCCACTCGTTTAAGTGGAGCGGAGCGCATACTCGGTACACCGTGGGCCCTAGGAACCCGAAAGATTTTAACGACACATTCCTGAGGCCATTAGGAGTAAAAAATGAAATATGAACCCAATTCAAATTCAGCAAACTCTTTTTCGGTTTTTGTAACTAAAAATTGGATAACTATCGCTTCTCTATGGAAATTATCCCTTTTAATAAAATGGTAACGAATATTTTTCCAAAAAAGGAGTGTATGTTGTGGTAGCTGTCACTTTGCAACATCGGTGGCAACGTCGTAATCAAAAGAGCTTAATGGACTTTAGTAATCACAATAAATAGTTTACATGAAAATGATTATATCTCCAAAACTAAGCCGGATTTGACTGGGGTTCACATAACAGTTTTTGCTCCTAATGACATAAGCAATGCGTGGTTAAAATCTTTCGGGTTCCTCGGGCCCACGTTGTATATGATATGATAGAAGCCATAGATGAAATAACAATGTACAAAAACCACACAATGTTTTTTTGTTATTATATGTATAAAGGATTACACAATTCATGACGTAAATTATAATTAGGTCATTCTTAATTTTGACTTCTAATTATATTGGTGTCGTGACTATATACGTTAAGACAGTTAGTAACCTAAATCTTACTCATGTTTCAGGAGTTCTCCGTGCCCAACGACAGCGGCGTGCTGACGGTGTGGCTGGTGGTCGCGCTGGGTGTGCTCGTCTCGACCGCCATGATGGCCTTCGCGCTCTGGCGCTACAGCTGCTCCGAGGACTACTCCAGGTACTATCCATCACATAATTGTCCGTGCCCTTTGATCCTTATCCCCATAATAATGGTCTAGCATTCACAACATCATCATCATTATCAGCCAAACAACTCCCACTGCTGGCCAGAGGTCTCCCTATTAATGGCCACAATGTTCCGTCCCTTATCGTCCTCATCCAACATACTCCCGCATCTTTCCGATCTATTTTGGTATTCACAAAGCCTAACAATAACTCCCCTCGTAGCGTTTGAGATGATGCCCACGGCCACATTTCACCATTGCACCGCTCGCCGTCGGCAGGGCGGTACCAGAGTGATTTTCTCTCGCAGCAAACGTTCCGGTGTGAAATGAACTCAGTGGTTTTTCCGAGGGACCACTACTGTGTGTACGAGGTCCTTCCATAAAGGAGTGTACAAGTTTTTAAAAGGAAGGTAACGGGCATGCGAATTCTCTGGGTTTGCTATTGCCACCTACGTAGTATAATTACGGCTGGTCTACTCTACTGGCATGCAATAGAGTGTTTAAGCAAGTTTAGCCTAGCCAACTATATCAGAACTCATAATACTTACAAGGGCTAATCTATATAATATAATATGTTACAAAGTAGCCGTCATCGACTCATTTAATCGAATGGATGCGCAGTTGAGGACTCGTTAGTCCATACAGGGTTATTGGTAATTCAACGTATTCCTGTTAAGGGGTTATACGGAGGTTGAATGCAACTTTTTGGATCACATAATTCATTATGCAAAAGAATATATAGGTATACTAGCTTCTGCCCGCGACTTCGTCCGCGTAGAACTCGTTTATATCGTAGCTCGATACAAACTTTCACCCTCCATTTCCTCTTTAGGGATTGATTTCCGGGATAAAAACAATCCAATATGCTTCCCCGAGACAATTTTATCTAAACGGGTGCAGCGGTTGTATAGTAGCTCCATACAAATGTTCACCTCCCATTTCATCCCCTTAAGAGATGATTTCCGGGATAAAAACTATCCCATGTCCTTTCCCGGAACTCAAACTATCTCTAAACCAAATTTCATCTAAATGGGTTTCATCCAAATATTCATCCCCCATTTCACCCCCTTAGGGAATGATATTCAGGACAAAATCTATCTCTATACCAAAATTTCATCTTAATGGGTTCCATCCATCGAAATTTTAATTCCCTATTTCACCCCTAGGGGATGATTTTCGGGATAAAATCTATCTAATGTCCTTTCCCGGGACTTATCCTCGGGAATCAAACTATCTCTATACCAAATTTCATCTA
This sequence comes from Epinotia brunnichana, assembly GCA_963854355.1. Classification (NCBI taxonomy): domain Eukaryota; kingdom Metazoa; phylum Arthropoda; class Insecta; order Lepidoptera; family Tortricidae; genus Epinotia; species Epinotia brunnichana. The sequence goes on along the minus strand of OY977937.1, from coordinate 40,635,456 downwards.
AATGGGTTTCATCCAAATATTCATCCCCCATTTCACCCCCTTACGGAATGATTTTCGGGACAAAATCTATCTCTATACCAAATTTCATCTTTATGAATTCCATCCATCCAAATTTTAATTCCCTATTTCACCCCTAGGGGATGATTTTCGGAATAAAATATATCTAATGTCCTTTCCCGGGACCTATCCCCGGGAATCAAACTGTCTCTATACCAAATTTCATCTAAATCGGTGCAGCCGTTCTAGTAGCTCCATACAAATGTTCACCGCCAATTTTCTCCCCTTAAAGGCTGATTTCTGGAATAAAAACTATTCAATATCCTTCCCCGGGACTCAAGCTATCTCTGTACTAGATTTCAATAAATGGGTTCCATTCAAATCTTCACCCCTCATTTCATTCTCTCAGGAGATGATTAAAGGGATAAAAACTATGCGTTGTCCTTCCCCGGGACTCCAACTATCTCTATACCAAATTTCAACTAAATAGGGTCCATCTAAATTTTCACCCCCGATGAAATAAGGGATTATTTTCGGGATAAAAGCTATCAGTTATCCTTCTCAGCAGCTCAAACTATCTCTGTAACAAATGTCATCTAAATGGGTTACATCCAAATTTTCACCCCCTAAGGGGATAATTTTTGGGATAACACTAACCTATGTCCTTCCCCAGTACTCCAACTATAGTACCGTAAATGTGTTCCATCCAAATTTTAACCCCCTATTTATAGGATTGTTTTAGGGATAAAAGCCATCCGCTGTCCTTCCCCGCGGCTCAACCTATCTCTATACCAAATTTCGTCAAATGGGTTTCATCCAAATTTTTACCCGTAATTTCCCCCCCTCAGGAGATGATTTTCGGGATAAAAACTATGCTTTGTTCTTCCCTGGGACTCCTGCTATCTCTATACCAAATTTCAGCTACATGGGTTTTATCCAAATTTGCATCCCCTATTTCATCTCCTTAGGAAATAATTTTCGGGATTAAAACTATCCGTTGTATTCTCCGGGACTCAAACTATCTCCATACCAAATTTAATCTGAATGGGTCCCATCCACATTTTCACACCCCCCCCCCCCCCATTTTACCCCCTTAGGGAGTGATTTCCGGAATTTAAACTATCCTATGTACCAAATTGTATTCATATGGGTTCCATCCAAATTTTTACCCCTAATTTCACCCCCCTTAGGGGATGATTAACGGGATAAACACTATCCTACGTCCTTTCCCAGGACTTAAACTATCTCTTAACCAAATTTCATCAAAATGGGTTATTTCCAAATTTTCACCCCCCCCCATATCACCCCCTTAGGGGATGATTTCCGGGATCAAACCTATCCTATGTCCTTCCTCTGGACTCAAACTATTTAAATACCAAATTTTATCCAAATCGGTGCAGCGGTTTAAGTAGATCCATACAAATTTCCACCCCCAATTTCATCCCCTTTGAGGATGATTTCTAGGATAAAAACTATCCTTTGTCCTTTCCTAAGTCTCAAACTATATCTATACCAAATTTAATCTAAATCGGTGTAGCCGTTTTAACGTGATGCGCGGTCACATAAACAGACAAACAGACAAAAAATCTAAAAACTGTTGGAACGTGTTCTGTTGTCGATTCTAAGTATCCCTAGCCAATTTTTTTTCGAATCCATTCCATGTACAGACTTTCGACCCTCTTCAGCTTTATTATTATGTAGGTATAGATGTGTAGTAGTGAGTGATGCTATAACGTTCTGAATCGCAAAGCTGATTTGATTACTCCCGTGTTTCAGGATGCCCGCATTCAGCGACACGGACAGCTTGCACGAGAAGCGCAGCTCTGCGCTGTACCCCACCCCGCACCAGATGCTTCCGCCGCTATACGCGGAGAAAGACTACGATTCCACAAGGCGTAAGAACTTGCCACTCTTTATATTTATACGAGTGTATTATCATCACTGGTCACTGTAAACTACACTCAAGAGGAAAAGTTTCGGGTCGGTGAAATACCGTCATATTTCCTAAAATAGTGCAAGGTTGTACAGTTTTTTTTTATCCTGCCATGATCTTTATTTAATTTTACGTCTTAACTGCAAAAATAACAGTAAAAAAATAACATTACCAGGGTTAAATAGGACTCGTAAAAACCCATGATTTATCAACCGCGTTAACGGAGCGAGATATCGCAAAAATCGTCCCCTAAATAGGATCCCTGAAATTGCTAATACATTTGGGTATTACGAAGAATATAATTATGTTAATAAGACTAGTGTAAATTATTAAAAAAAAAACCTATTGCGGTTACCTATTTAATTTAGGGTGACCCGAAACTTTTGCTATTGAGTGTAGACAAAAATTATATATTTTTCATTCATTTTTCACCCCAAATAAATAGCTTTCATTTTTTTAAATATTAATCATGCATTAACAAAACTCCTTGTTTGTATGGAAGATGTCAGTCAATGGCAACATTTTTGTGACGTAGGCAATATATATCGTCAGGAATGGCTTGTTTTATTCTACCATGTTGCCATCTTATAGCTACTAAGTAACTATTTAGGTTGTTGTGACAAATTGCTAGGTGTATGATGGTCTTTACGTTTGATGTTTCAGTGGACATGGGCGGGTACACGAACCGCAGCTACTCGCGGGCTGACATGTACGACGTGGACTCGGACGAGGACGCCGTGCCGCGCGACAGGTAACCTTGTGCCGTCGGCTTAGGGTGCACGATCGCTTGCCACTTATTAACTACATGCACGATCGCTTGCCATTGCCACTTACTAACTACCACTTATTATGACGTGGTGGTAACTAATCACAAAGCTCTTTATTTTTTGTTGAGTAACCTATATCTTGGTCGATTCATGATTGATCCTAGATATGAGACCCTTTGAGAGATTCAGCGTTGAAATAACCTCATCGTTAACGTCTCTGACAATTCATTCAAGTCATTGCTTTTGTTTCATGAATCTGTCATTCTGTTTTTGAAAAAAGAGTCATGAAAGTGGGGATATCCCTATGAAATGTGCGGGACATGGCACATTCTGAATATCGAATTGCACCCCTTGTCATTAAAGTCACCAACAGGGTCCGCGATGTCATTCATCTCAAGCGAAGTCATGAAAGATAAATAATTATTGAAACTCTCGATGTGTCCATTTTCAGCGGCGCTGCCACTAAAATCAAAACTCACTGTTTGCACATCTCCTTTTCTATCGCTCGAATATCTAATTGCGATAGATTTTTTACGGTCCGATATTTTCTGTACTGAATGTTGGACGGTAAAATTACGTATAATGCACAAACTACTATGTACATTTAATGGCTGATTGCTCTCACAAAGAAGGATGCTGGCGTGCGCCCCATTGCTGTTGGCTCTACCTTCCGGCGTCTCGCAGCAAAAATCTGCGTAAGACACACCCGTACTAAATTACAAAAACTTTTCGAGCCCACACAGGTTGGTTTTGGAACTCGTGGCGGCTGCGAGGCCGCAGTTCACGCAGTGCGTACCTTCACACAAACTGACCTGTGTGAGGTCCTATTGAAAATAGACGTTAAAAACGCTTTTAACTCAGTTAACAGGGACACTTTGCTAAATGAAATACGAAACCATATACCAGAAATATATAACTTTTTATTACAGTGTTACCATTCTCCATCCAAGTTACTTCACAAAGACAACGAAATTCTTTCAGCCGTAGGCTGCCAGCAGGGGGATCCCCTAGGTCCGGCCCTGTTTAGTCTCGCCATCAATCCAATCATCCACAGTCTTTCTTCTGACCTAAACGTATGGTACCTAGACGATGGCACCTTTGGCGGTAAGTCTCAATCCGTCTTGGCCGATCTATCCAAAATTATACAAAAATTTGATGATATTGGACTGAAACTAAATTTCGATAAATGTGAACTGTACATTTCCGAAAAAACTGATCCATTTTTGGCTACACAAATAATTGATGATTTTAAAAACATAGCTCCAAACCTTAAAATTTTGACTAAAGACAGTCTGTGCCTCCTTGGATCACCCATTTTTGAGGAGGCCATTCCGTCTGTTCTAGATAAATCAATCACAAAATTCAAAAATAACTCTGAACGTTTAGTCAAAATAAGCTCTCACTCAGCCTTATTCATTCTAAAATTTTGCCTACTCGTTCCTAAATTTACGTACCTTCTCCGTTGTTGCCCAATTTGGAAATTTCCTCATCTAGTCCTTCCTATTGATACTCTTTTGAAGTCCATACTAGAATCAATTCTCAATATAAAATTTAGCGAACAGGCTTGGACTCAGGCCTGTTTACCCATAAGATATGGCGGTCTGGGAACTCGAAAAATCTCGAGCGTGGCTTTGCCGGCCTTCTTATCTTCAACTCACAGCACGCAAGATCTCGCAGGTAGAATCCTTAAAGTCTCAATGACTGCAAACTGCGAGATCGCGTGCTTAGTTGAGGCTAGGAACACCTGGCTAGCTGGACCGAGCCCAACTTTGCCATCTAGACCAAAATTACAAAGGGCATGGGACTCGTTAGCTTCCGCCGCTACTATAAAGTCTTTAATCGACTCTTCGTCCGGCCGAGACCGAGCCAGGCTGTTGGCAGCATCTAGGCCAGAGTCAGGGCACTGGCTTCATGCCTACCCATCACCTAACTTAGGTAATTTTATTGATCCGGGCACACTCCGAATTGCAGTTGCTCTCCGCATTGGAGTTGATGTCTGCGTAGACCACAATTGCGTCTCGTGTGGAGCCGCAGTAGATCGCTTTGGTCACCATGGACTCGCCTGCTCCTCGGGTGCCGGCCGCTTGTCCCGCCACGCTGCACTCAACGACATCTTGAGAAGGGCGCTTGCCAGCGCCTGCGTCCCCGTGGCTCTTGAGCCTCGGATTGTACGGGACGACGGCAAGCGTCCGGACGGGATGACGTTGATCCCCTGGCGAATGGGCCGTGCACTGGTGTGGGACGCTACTTGCGCTGATACGTTGGCAGCGTCCTACTTGCCAGTCACGTCCAAACTAGCCGGGGCAGCGGCGGATGCCCGAGAGCGATCCAAGGTCGGGAAATATAGCTGTCTCGGCGCCCAGTACGACTTTGTCGCATTTGGCGTCGAGACACTCGGCCCTTGGGGAAAAAGCGCGCGTGGGCTCCACAAGGAGATCAGCAAGCGGTTGAGGGACGCAACGGGTGACCCTCGCGCAGGCAGCTTTCTCGCTCAAAGAATAGCGATTGCTATTCAACGCGGGAATGCTGCCTGTGTGATGGGCACCCTGCCTAAAGGGCAAAGTTTTGATACGTTTCTGTGATTTTATTTTATTTTTAAGTCGTTTGCAAATAAGTAAGTACTGTAATAATAGTTTTATGAATTGACCATTACAATAAAAATAGTTGTCAAATAAAAAAATCAATGGCATGTTATCAAAAAAAAAAAAAAAAAAAAAAAAAAAAAATTAATGGCGTGCAATATCGGACCGGACTGCCGGACAGTCTAGTGCACAATCGCCCATATACGAACGAACGAAATTTCCCGTTTCCCGGTAGGCGCTCAGGACCCGTCAAACATTCACCCGTTATTGTTCATGTACATAATCATTTGGCATTCAATACCTCTTGAATATAAACATAATAGTTATTTTAATGATGAAAAATAAAATAATATTAATATAATTTTTTCTGTGTCACTCTTCCTTCATATTATATTCCGTCCACCACCATATACGAACATCTGAATATGAGTAGGTATGTCAAGGCACTATAAAGTATGTTCATATATTTTTGAGCACCCTTGCATGTTGCGACGGTATGTATTGATTTGGATAAAAATTGTTACATATTTTTTCCTCTATGTGACTTTGTCATATACCCATTTTGCATTGTCGTCGTCTCGTAGTGGAATCAATAAGAGTACCTAGGTACTTATAACTTTTTTCTAAGAAAAAATACTTGCAAAATTTTCAGTCGCTCAACTACATACACACTACTTCATCTATCAAACTAGCATTCATAAAAACCTAGAGACCAAAGCCTTTTATGACAGAAATCTCTATGCCTGCTTTTGATTTTGGTTTTATTTGTGTTTATGTGATTAATTCCAGGTACACCACTGACGTGTAGCCGAATAACTAATTATACTAATGCTTGCATAATAAAAACGGGTACGCTTTTTAATTACCTAGTTATAATTATAGTTTTTATTTTGTTTCATGCTTTTATTTTTATCTCTTCCAGCCAAGCTAGCACGATGTTTTGACCATCTGTGGGTGGCTGAATGTTTGATCTCCTCTTTATTGAAAACAAGATCTAATTTTTTATATTATATTGTCAGATTTTTGAAGGATAACATTATATTATTTTCTATTGATAAAAATAATTAAACTTCAGTCAATACTGTGCAACCACCTGTTTAATTCAAAGAAAGATTTTTGAAGGATAACATTATAGTATTTTCTATTGATAAAAATAATTAAACTTCAGTAAATACTGTGTATCCACCTGTTTAATTCAAACGTTCTTCGGGGTTCTATGCACGGGGCGGTGTGCTGGTATATGGGCATTAATTACATTCAAAGTAATTTACTGTAAAGTTTTTATTTTATTTTTTCTAAGGTCATTAAATATACCGATTGTTCATTGTTGATTTTTCAGAAATGCTGGCATCCAACCGAGGGACATCTTCAGCGTATGAAACCCTAAAACTCGTAGGTAGTTAATCCTTGAGATTTAGGAGTTGATTTGTGATTTTAAAACAATTCATCGTACAAATGTAACCAAATTATACAAAATGCGACAAATTTAATTTGAAAAACGTGTTTTTCCCATTGGTTGCATTTGTACATGAATAATATACATTAATAGCGATATTAAATATATAGAATATATTAAACGTTATATACTTTATTACAGTAAACATTTAGGAAATAGAATTTAAGTGACCTAATTTTGTTGTGATTTTTTGGTCATTCTGTTTCAAACATTTTTTATAATTATTTTCTTTTCAAAAAATAAACTTTAATGTTTTTTTTACATTTGGTTTTAATTTTTTCCCAGGAATATACTCATACCGGAAAGTCGGGTAACGTGACTATTTCTCACAAAAATATGAATTCATATTCATACAGTTTTTTGTATTACTTTAGGTTACCGGATGTACATTATAAATATTGCCAAATCGAGGTTTCCTTAAATGAAACTGGCCAAGTTACTCGAGTCTTCGGACAATTTACACAGTATTCTGAATTTCAGTTGTGAGGTTGTGCACAGAGTTTATCGTGAAGGTTGTGAACATAGGTACATACATTTCAGAACATTACATTTTTAACTTTTCCTACATTTTAATATTTCAACTGTAAGTCTATACATACTCTTATGACTAAGTACTAAACAATTTTAAAATTTACTGCTTATTTTTATTTATGCGTTACATAGAACAAATGTATGTGTATCCGGATCTAAATATTCTATTTTATGTGTTTATGAAATACATATTATAACTACATACTCTATTATACTTGAAGGCTTTATCAAAAAAATCCTTTCTTAAATATTTCTTTTCAGAACTATTATTTAATACAGAAGCTTTCAAGATGCATCCTTTTTCTTACTCGTGTAAACATAACTACGTACCTATATAATATATCATTAATCATTCACGTTGAATGTAGAGCTCGTTTCATAAAACCACACTCGTGTTTTAGAGACCTTATTATGCAACAGCTGCATAAACCACTATTCTATTACGGTTCAATTTCCGACGAATAGGTGTCAAAAGCAGTTAAGGTAAACTCTATTTTAATATTTTGTGTGCAATAGGGTAAGTAAGGTGACTCCGTTTTGGTAATCACACTGCAAGGGTAATTAATTAAATGTCACCAAGGAACCACCAAGGACCATATTAAATATTCTTGGTTCGTCGGAGCAAAACGAAGTACCTACCTACTGTTTTAACATATGGCACCCCAGCAACCTTTGTGTATATTTGTCTAAGTAGGTATCTTAAATACAATACACAGTTATTTTAAACTCGAAATGTTTATTGTCCAAAACTATTCTTAATACTTTGACTCAACTCTCACATGTAACTCTGTATAATATATAGTCCGTGCCAGTAGAAAACGAAAAAAATGTAAACAAATATGGCTGATTATCAATTGCATTTGTTGTCCCGTGTCTAAATCGAATCGATAAGAAATTACACTGTTCATTGAAGTTTTTTCATAGATTCAGAGAGATAGTCAGCCATATTTGTTTACATTTTTTTCGTTTTCTACTGGCGCGGACTTTAGAGAAGAAGCTATTCGTTTTTTTTGATCACTTGCAAAAAATAATAAATCTACACACGCAGGTTATTTCCATTTATATTAAATATTTAATTTTATTACGAAAAAACTACGCACGTAGTTTTAAAAACAGTTTTTTGCTTCCATGCGTTGCAATTGCATCTTAAGAAGGAAAAACACATATGTATGTTTTGCTGACGGCATAAATTATGTAAATGCAATGGCATTTATTCACTTAATTAATAATAAGAAAAGCTTCAGGTTAAAGTTGGCGAAAGTATGAATGTTAGCAGCTCCTGTATAAAACAATAGTACAACAATCAGGTTTTATTTCGATATGTTGCATTTACTGTCGTTTGGACACAATAGGGCAATAGGTAAGGTATCACTCGAATATTATAGAATTTGGGGCTTCGATTGTTTTTTTTTAAAAGGTTTGAACTACCTGATTCAAAGGATCCACATTACCTTGGAATCAGGTAGGTAGTACGTACAATTAAGTATAACGGTAATAATGGGCGTTTTCAACAAAATATATCGTTTTTCTATATTTTTTAAATGTAGCTAGAAGGCATGCAATGTATCTTATTTTATACATACTTCTGCAGTTCTACAGGTACACAGCAGATACGTAAAAAATGTACCTACCTACGTAAAATTTGTGACGCTTCACTAAAAGCGAGAAAATCCCAAAATATCCAAAGAACTAAAAATGTTAAATGGTGTATTCTTTTTGAAAACGCCCTTAAAGGTTGTTTATTTATAGCATTACGAGTATGCAGTCATATCTTTTTATATACAATACGATGCGTTTTTGATTTTATGAAAAAAAATATGAATATCAGAATATATGTTATTAAATATTTAAGAGGACAAACAACGCGCTAACATACCTAACAATAATAGGTAAACAATCGGAATACTTATACCTACCTAAAAATCTTTTTTTAAAGAGCTTATCTGTTTCATTATAATCCTTGGGAGGTTTAGGGACATTTTGAATGAATAAATACGTTTATTTCAAAACCAGGTCCATATTGTTAGTAAATATTATCTTAATATAATGTTATAGTATTTTATACAACTGTTCTATAAGAAGGGTCTTAAAACGCGAATGGCGTGGGTTGCGATGCGAGCCTCAGCGAGCATCGCAATTAAAGACGCCACGAGCGTTTTTAGACCAGTTATACACAGTTGCATACAATACTTTTTCTACGACAAATTTAAAATAAATAGCAGACTACAGAATAGTTAAACTTTTCAGGCGGCAAGTTTTCTATTCGTACTTTTGCTACCTACTCGCGCAATTACTTCAGTAGGTGGAGTTATTAATTTCTTAGACCATTTTAAACGGAACGTACACTTTTGTCTTCACAAACATGAATAAAATCTTAATAGTTTAGGACTAATAGTTTATCATCTTTCGTCCTTTCATTTTGAACTGTATTTTGGTGGGAAATTGGTAATGTGACACCTATTGCTTATGGTTTGTTTTGTTTTTAATTTGTTTGCACTTGCCATCCGAACCAAACAGAATCCGGACCCGGACCGAATTCGAACTGTTTATTTTCATAAATAATACCAAGAATTTATAAATACATGTAATTTAACACACAATAGATGATGATTTAATATTATTGTAGTAAATAATTTATAATATACAAATGTTTAATCGTAAATACATACTTTTATTTCGAAATATTTGTTTATGAAGTTGTGCCACTGCAATATAGCGGCCGATTAAAAAAAAAGTTAAACAGTGCTTTTATGAAAAATCTATGAACCAAAAAAGTACGCTAAACAGTGCGTTTTTGGGCCATAGAGCATAGAGTTTTTCGACGACTTATTAGTGGTGTCATTGTATTTGAGCTACAGCCTATATAAATGACAGATAACGGTTCAGGAGTAGAAAAAATATGTTATCTATCCAAATATCATAAACCCTCCATGATGCGTTCCAGAACCGCACATTATGGGCACCATAAAAATAAACTGTTTTGTTAGAACAAATTTCTTATCTGTGAAAATGTTATTATTGCTAAATAATAACATCGATTTCGATAACATTATTTCATTCAAATTTCTTACATCTCTGAAATCAAAGAAATATGATTTGACCTCTATTCTAATATCAGTCGAGATGATTTAGTTCAAAATGAATTGGCAATTTGCATACAAATTTGACAAATGTCCCACGCACGTAAGTAAGATATCGAACGATATGATATTTGGATCCGACTCTAGTTTGTCTCTGAATTAAGAAAAAACGATGACAGCTGCCAGAAAAGAACGCCGCGATGCCGGTCATAATATGCGGCTCTTCCCCACTTGACATTGGCAAAGTGCCTAAGCAGCAAAAAGCCACAATACGGAAAAAAAAAATATGCGGCTCCTGAATGCATCATGATGAAGACTGTCGTGTGATGTTATATGTTACGTATGAAACAACCCACACTCGTGTTTAATGCCCTTCATTATGTACAGTCACAAACTACTATTATGATGATGATGATATTGATGATATTTATTATTTTGCCTCATTACTCGTTACAAATTACAAATTTTAAAATGTATTTGACATGCATGATATTGACCTGTAAAATATGACATTTTATCAATAAAGTTCTGAATCTGAATCTGAATCGTAATTTGGCCAGCGATTTAGCAAGAAAATTATGTTAATATAGGTAGGTGCTTGACACCAGTCCTCCTGTCTTAAATTAAAATATGAGAATGCCAATGTCACCCTCTGTTACCTGAAGCTAATTTTAGAAACATAATGTAAATAGTTAGATTACTTATATAGAATAGAAGCAGTTACTACCAGAAAATTAATGGGATGTTTGCAAGATGAAAGTTTACATTAAGATAGTTCTTATCTTGATTTACATTTCGTCTTTCAAAGTAAGTAACTCATAGGTGTACATAACCAAATTGAAGCGGATGTATGAAATATTTTAAGAGTTATAAAGATTTACCTCCTCCAACAAAATTAATACCGATGTGAACCCCATAATGTAGCTTTAGGAATATTCAACGCTGTTCAAACTGACAGAGTCCTACTTAAAGACCCCATATGATTAGCATTTTCCGAATACTCAATGCATGCGGGCCATTTTACGAAATGTTATACACTGACTTTTCTTCTCGGTGTTTTAGATTATCCCCACGCACTGCGTAGTACGCAATTTTCAAATTCTGACAAGATAAGTCAGCGTACCTACAACTTTTCATAAAATGGCCTAAGTATTCGGCGGCATGCATTTAACGACATAAGTGTGTATAATACATTATAATATGAGCTACTTAATAAAATAAGTATTTAATGTAACAAAATATCCTCGTCAGCTTGAACAGGTCGTGATGGTAAAATTTAATATATGATAGGTTAATTCACCCTATAGGTACATCAGAGTTAGCTTGGATTAATATTTTTCTACGGAAAAGCCACTTTTTGCCAATATTATTTTTGACCACAGACCATTAGAAACCTATATTTATAGATATATAAATCTTCATATAAATGCTAGCAGTTCCTGCCACATAGACGATAAGGATACAAATTATAATAAAGCATTATTTAACCCTATGGAATAAGGTTACTTAATCAGGTTTTATTAAAATGGTGCATTATGCTGAATAATGCTATCCATTAACATATCTAATCTTAGGTTTTTATTCCAACTATTACTAAACTATAACACAAGCTAAGTCAGTTAAATGGCACTATAGACGCAGAACAGTTCCATATATCTTTTTTGTATAGCGCTGAGATTTCACTAAATACAGCGCCAAGTGGCATCGCAACGACAAGTTAAACTTTAATTCCTAATAGTTCTTAAGTATTGTTCACCTGTATTGTATATTGTGTTGTATCCTTATGAATTAATATTGAGTGTCACGTATAGGGCCCGTGTCGAGCACTGGGACTTTTACCTTATAATTTACTCGACTCCGGTACAATCAAATTCGTACTTGTGTCACCTTCGCAGTTTACTCTCAGCTACTGTATTGTATAATTAACTAGCGACCCGCCCCGGCTTCGCACGGGTTTATATTTATAATACATAACTACATATAAACTTTCCTCTTGAAACACTATCTATTAAAAAAACCGCATCAAAATCCGTTGCGTAGTTTTAAAGATCTAGGTATACATATAGGGCCAGACAGACAGCGGGAAGCGACTTTGTTTTATACTATGTAGTGAATGTAGTGATGTTTTGTCAATATACTCCGTCATAGTAACTAGGTATCCATAACCCATGTACATAAATTTAATTTGGTTAACTTTGCCTCGGGACTTCTAAAAAAAGTGTAGGTACCTTTTACTTTTTTTACAATATTTACGTTTTTCTAGCCAGAATCAAGAGTAGGTACTATACTAGGTATTTATTCTGATAAATTAAAATAGGTCTCTTAAAGGCCTCCACACACCGGTCGCGGGCGCGGGTCGGGCGCGGGCCCGCGCAAGTTGTAAAACATTGAAACTACACTTCAAGGCCGAAACGCACTGAAAGCGGTGGCGGTGCGGCTGCGTAGCGGAGGCGGTACCGGTTGTAATGTTCCAGCTAATATGAAAGGATCCGCACAGAGAACCGGCGGGAAAAAAGCGTGGCGGAGGCGGCGCGGAGGCGGGAAACCTCCTGCACAGATCGGCGAACGCGGCGCGGTGGCGGCGTGGGGCGGTTTTGCGGCGGCGCGGCGCGGTGCGGAGGCGTGCTGCGAGCGGTACAAGAAGTTGTATTTTTTTACAACTGTCGGGTCTTGTTTTTCGTTTTAATAACTTTTTTTAAATGTGTATTACTGAAAAAAATGTTTCTCTTGGGAACGCGGGAAAAAGACTACAAGAATGCTGTCAAAAAGGAATTGCTGTGGGAGAAAATTTCAAAGGAATTAAAACTAAGTAGGAAGTGAGTAAAAACGATCTTCATAAGAAGACAGCTCTTGGCATAAATGATGGAATTCCCCAAATGTTTCTCTTTTTTTATTTATTTCATGCACCCAAGTCCGTTTCGATTTCTTATTTTTGGTCTGCCATAAGGCGAGTAATAGTAAAATCTCGTCTTCGCTATCAGAATCAGAGGACAATATTTTTTTGTCTTCACACTGTCGAGTACCGCTACGTATGTCACACACGCCGCCCCCGCACCGCAATCCCGCGCGAGCGCCGCGCGGTTTTTTGGTGCGACTTCCTCCGCCCCGCATTACCGCCGCCGCAAAACCGCCTCGGCACCGCACCGCACCGCGCCGCTCTCTGTGCGTTTCAAGCTTCAAACACACATCGAACGCGGGCCCGCGTTCTATGTGTGTTCAAAAAATTCAAAAATTCAAAATTATTTATTATTTAACTTATATTTTAATACAGATTTGTTGAATCCTCCTTTTAAGTTAAAAACTTGTGTTAGGAGGTATTCGCTCTTTCATACAAGGTATTTAAAAAAATAGTTAAAAATAAAATTAAGCTAGGTATATTATATTAGTCCCAATTATCCTAAATATACTCAAGAGCAATGGGAGATGATGATCCTATATCAAGTTTCAGTAACAATTTAAGAAATACTCACTGCTCATGAGTATAGTTAGTCACATAGGTCTGTTGGAAAACTAAGTAGACTTAAATATTATTTAGAAATATTAAATATATACATATATATTAGAAAAGGTACCTAAATAAATGAACCATGTACACTAAAGCTATGATAAAGACTGAATCACTGTAAGAGTGATTCGGTCTCATCATAACTTCTCCCTTTTAACCAAGTTGTAACAGTTTTTTTACACTCTCCATAACTTTTGGTGTATATATTCACCAGTCTGTTTACCTTGTTATATAAATTAATAGATAGTACATAAAATTGTTTTCGAGCAAATTCTGTCCTAATTTTGGTTGGTTGCTTAATTACTATATAGGCATTGCGTTTTTTTAGTAAGGTGTCGTCAAATTTTAGATTTTTGTGCATTTTAAGAATACAATTCAGTATGTAAAGCTGTCTCACAGTGAGTACATCAGTATCCCGGTAAACGCTAATGGTACTGTATCTTATAGTTTTACCTAGAAGGACTTTGAGAATAGATCTTTGCGCTCGTTCGAGAGTCATGAGTTTGAATTTGTGAGTACCTCCCCAGATGGGTAGGCAATAAAGTATAATTGATTGCACAAGGGTTTTATAAATATAAATCAAAAGCTCTTTATCAGTTATGTGTCTTAGATATTTAAATAACCAAATTAGTTTTCTAATTCTATTTGCGGTTGTTTCATTCTGTTGATTCCAAGATAGCAAATTATCTATATGGATACCCAGGTATTTAGTGGAAGTAACATGATTGAGATTGGAACAAGAACAGTTATTGGTGGGGTGGTTTCCGCAGCTGTGGGCAGTTAACTTAAATTTATTTTTATCGGGTTGTGATCTATTTAAAATTGAGAAGGTTATATAATTTGTCTTGTTTATATTTAATGTAAGTAAATTTGTCTGTAACCATTTCATTACTTTGCATAGCCCAGCCTCAGCACAAGCAAACACTTCATCCCAGCTATCTCCATGGAATAATAGTGCAGTGTCGTCTGCATATGAGATCACTAACCCATTGTCCAGTTGCATGTCGGTAAGATCATTGATATAAGTCAGAAAGAGGGTAGGACCGAGTACACTACCCTGGGGAACACCAAACTGGGTGGAGTGCTCGTCTGCGCTGTAGACATCGTCGGTTATCTTAACGCGTTGCGTCCTATCATATAGATAGTTTGAAGTGTAGTTTCAATGTTTTACAACTTGCGCGGGCCCGCGCCCGACCCGCGCCCGCGACCGGTGTGTGGAGGCCTTTACGAACTGAGACATTGGAAAGCGTCTAGTAGCGGAATAAAAAATAAATATAGGCAGTGATCATTCATCATGCATTGAAATCAATCTGAGTAAATAAAAAAGACAACATTTTGAAATTTTGTAAAAAGTCAAGGATACACTTTTTGCTCAAAACAACGTCGCTTAACAGAATGGTAAATTGCGACCTGTTGTAAAAACACGATCATATATGATTGTAATTATTAGTATTTTAAATATATATCTGTCCCAATTTAGATCTAGGTAGTATACATATTAATTAGGTATGTATTTAATGTAATTAAGGTAATGACTCAGTGTTTTTATGAACATTTCGGACGTTAATAATTTTCCTTCTAAATATATCTAATACCTATTTATGATTTATTTTACTATAATAACATGCTATTGCGAAATTTGCTTAATCTATTAACTGTAGTTACCCAACTATAGTTTCCTGATAATAGTGATTAATAATAATCTATTATTGCACGGGTACGTATCAAAATAGATGGAAAATTATGAGTTATTAGCTATTTGTCGACAAGAAGACGAAGAAGAAAAGTAAAATAAAGCTAACGCCAAATTAAGTGTCAAAATAAATGATTATTTGCATCCGACATTAAATATTTATCTATTAATTCAATTAAAATAACACTTTAAGGTGCCACGATGTCTGCCCGAGTGGATAAGTGCTTCCGGCACTCGGGCAGAAATCACACACTGACATTGCAAAATCATGGGTATATGCATAGGCCCCAGATTATTCGTTAAAGTACTTACAAAATATTAATTAGCAAAATTACCTAAGTATTCAACTCATAAAGCGATTTTGTTTGTGAATGCAACATTGGTGCTGCAATATATTTGCTTGAAAGGGCATTTTCGAAAGTGATTCATTAAAAATATTTGAACAAATATTGACTAAACGATTCTTAGTCACTAAGGCATATTGTAGAGAGTACCTAGGTACTTTATATTTGTGTTCAGTTACATTGTTAGATTATAGCAATGTCTATCGAATTATAATGTTAACTTGTTTTTTAATAGGTAATTATAAAGATAGACCATAAGATATAATTATTTACTAGGCAATAGAATATGTGTTGAAAATAACAACCTATTTGTCCTTTTATCGAAGGGATACAAAAAGGCAATTTGTGTTGTGTGATGGCTTACACCAGGTACAAGTGCTTCCAATAGGTACAGTCAACCAATTTGATTCCTAGGCCGTCATATAACCTTGCCGTTGTACCTAAATGCTATGTCAATACGCGTTACTAGGATTATTGCGTCGCTATACTCGCTATGTAGCATTTAAAATGACAGGGTTCTACGGTAGCCTAGGAATCAAATTGGTTGACTATACCTGTTCTGCGGCGAATAAAGCGCTCTATTGACGGCCCCGGCAAAGATTGTTCACATCGAGGTCATTGTCTATGACCCGTGCAGGAATGCTTATCTGTAAAGTCCGCGCCAGTAGAAAACGAAAAAAATGTAAACAAATATGGCTGACTATCAATTGATCTCTCTGAATCTATGAAAAAACTTCAATTCGTAGTGATGGGACATGATTATTTTGTTATCGATTCGATTTAGACACGGGACAACAAATGCAATTGATAGTCAGCTATATTTGTTTACATTTTTTTCGTTTTCTACTGGCGCGGACTTTAGGCTCGTCGGATAAAAGTCACCCCCGAAAGAATGAATGTCTATGTTTGGTTCTGACGGAGGAGGTACAATCGAACCAACTGAATCATGAAATCATGACCCACCATAGAACCTTGTTAATTAACGAACACATACGCACGATCATGACGTTAAAGACACGTCCGCTACGCTATGTTTTCGTGGTTTTTAAACGTCAAATATGTTTTGCCATTCAAAACAATACCCTATTTGTATGCCGAAACTGAGCGGCAAACTGGTGCAGCGGACCCGGCTTACTAACAAGGTTCCATGCTGGGTCAGGATTTTTCTTAATAATCTTTGGTGGACCTAAGTGTTCCAATTAGACGGATTGTGCTTCACGGCTATCACAAGACGGTCCGCAAGCTCTCTCGATTTTTCTCGTTCTATACCTCTCTTTCTAATTGTTTTAATAACAATGCGACGGATAGTGCGAGAAAAATCGAGAGAGCTCGCGCGCCGTCTTGTGATAGCCGTGCTGAACGTGCTGGCTCATGAATTTCGCTACAATATTGACGCACCAGCACGGCTATCACAGGACGGCCCGCGAGCCGGGCCGTCCTGTGACAGCCGTGCTGATGTCAATGTAGTTGCAAATGTTGCAATCAATCAATGTCCATATCTAATTTATTTTCGGAACACCTTAACCTCGTAAGATTGGGAACGATTTATTTTATAATTCTAAAAGAATTCAAAACTTGATATAAATTGTACTATATTAGTACAGTCGCCATCACATACATCGGTACACTATAGGTGTTCAAAAATATCGGCACATGCACCCTAATGCCTTGAAAATAGAGGTGTGTTCCGATGTTTGTGACGTGCTTGTTTGCTCCGATGTATGTGATGGCGACTGTACGAAGTAAATGACGAGTGTAAAACAGAACAGGGAAATCTTCGATGCATGAATTATGTATGGAACATACATTATGTATGGAATATTAGAGCATTTTTACACGAGTCAAATACACGAAAATCCATATATTTTTGTCTTAATTCAGAAGCTATGTAAAGTAACATATTTTCCTTGTAATAATGGAAGGAACTTGCAATACTGTATATACTTACAAGTCAAGTATATGTTTGTATGTGATATAATGCCCTACCATGTAAAAAAGCAGGCTGAAATAAACGCCTAAGCAAATTACATTTTGTTTCATTTTGTAGCTACAGATGTAATGAATAATAATTAGAAAATTTCCCATCGTATTTTCTCGGAAATGTTGGTATTTGTCATGCTAGGTACATCAGTCAACCTATCAGTACTTTTTGTACAGTGACCGACTGAAATAGCAAGACGCGTTCGTACGTTTCCGTGAAAAAACGATGGGAAACGATTATGCACTACATTTGTACTATAGGTGCCGCCAGATGTACGAAATTGGCGGACTTCATCCAGTTCTGGGTTCAACAAGGTGATATGATGATGAATTTTACTTATCAGCACGGCTATCACAGAAGGGCCCGCGAGCTGTGATAGCCGTGCAGATGAGAATATAACCTCGCTCGATGGACATCTGCAATTAGCTGCATTATTTTTTTGCATATTTCGTGTTCTTCACTCATTTTATTTGCAAGGATTTAATGTGCCAAATCCAGGCACTTAGATAGGCTTAGATAATATACCGAGACGAAAGTACGAGATGACGTAAGGCTTACTATTTTAATCATGCCTAAGGCTCGCACTGAGAAACGGGTCGAGATTTTGTTTGAGTGTGCGTGCGGCGACGTATAGATAGTATAGCGCACACATACAAGCCGCGCGCGGTGCGTTTGTAGGAAGATAACATAGGTACTTTGCCGTCTTTATACTATGATCATACCTTCTCACAGTAAGAGAGGCACAGCCTGGCCCCGTAGCATGGATGGGCCTTATCACGCGACAAGTGACAGGATATAGCATCCGTCCCTGGCTGACACCGTTCGATAGAACGAGACGACGCGCTTATCCTATCACTTATCGCGTGATAACGCCATCCATGCTACGGGGCATGTGCCTCTCTTACTGTAAGAAGGTATGATCATAGTATAAAGACGGCAAAGTACCTATGTTATCTTCCTACAAACGCACCGCGCGCGGCTTGTATGTGTGCGCTATACTATCTATACGTCGCCGCACGCACACTCAAATAAAATCTCGACCCGTTTCTCAGTGCGAAACAATCGAGATTTTGTTTGAGTGTGCGTGCGGCGACGTATAGAGTATAGCGCACACATACTAGCCGCGCGCGGTGCGTTTGTACTACAAACTTTGTAGGAAGATAACATACTTTGCCGTCTTTATACTATGGTATGATGATTATAGATTTGTGTGTAAGTAAATGCTTTTTATGTACGTAATGCCTATAGTTAAGAATCTCTTGCACAAGTGTAATTGGTATTAACCGTTCTTGTGAAATAAATAAATGAATACGAAACTGTAAGACACTGGATATATTAACAGTATTTTGTCTCTTCCTATATCGGTTGAAGCCGAGATTTTGTACTATTTAACGGAAGTAGCGTTTAAATCTAGAACATAAGTTTCTATTTTTTGTAGATATTTTGTTGCCCTTACGGGGCGATATGCTCGCCTGATGACAAGCCCCTTTTCATCAATAAAAAAAAAAAAAATATTAATTAATTAATTTAAACCGGCTTCTAAAACGGAACAAGTAGTTACCTACCTACCTACTAATTTGCCTTATTATGATACGTGGCAACTCGATTTTTACTAAACCGATTTAAGTAATAGGTACTAACATATTTTAATAGACCGCAGCTTACTAGGTAGGTATTTAGGTTTAGATACGTCGGTGTTTACAATTTCAAATTTAATAGATAGGTAAGTATTTTTATTAGAATTTTTAATTTTAATTCAGTCTTGTTTTCCACACAAATACATGTAAATACTGTATTTTATGTGTGATCTGTATGTGCTTCTGGTGAGCATAGCTAATATTTAACTACCTACAGTTTGCTTTTTAATATGGCCACCTGGCATAATAAGTTAATAACCGTCTCCAAATCATTTAAAGGGCATAGAATAAGTATGTTATTTGTATGTTACATATCTACTCGTACCTAATGACTGCAATCTGTGACTGATAAATAAAGATCGACTGTTTGGGAGAAGAAATCCAACAACTGGGATAAAATTATTTCAATAATACATTTCCCATAACGTATTTGATGATACCCGCTTACTCGAGACTCGAGGTAAATACCATAATTACATATTGGTATTATGCACTACATTTGTACTATAGGTGCATTTATAATTAATTAGTAAACCTATATACATATACATAGGTTTAGTAATTAATGTTTCCAATACCACTTAAGTAAGCGTGTTAATTGTATTTTTGTGGACATCTGTTATTGGCTACTGTTTTCGTATTTTAAGTTTTGAGTTTTTGTATATACCTATCCATATAAACCAAAATAAATAAATAAATAATTTTGGCGATATGAAGGAATTTCGGTGGAGATATGTTTAATAAAAAGCCTAAACACCTTCTAAACGGCTGTGTGCAATAATAGTACTCCATGGTCTCCACGCAAGAAAAATGGTCTTTTCTACATGCAAAATGTATATTTTAAGACAGCAGCACTGTGTTTCAGAAGGTTTGTATTATGAATGATAATAGTATGCGGTAAACTGATGCAGACAATAAAACGAAGTGAGGAGTGGCGCATAATGTGGCACTTACCGCCGTAAACGCTCCATTCTGCAACGTTTTACAATTATAGTTGAGATTATTTAATGTTGCCCACTTTTTATAAAACTGTCATTAGAATTGGATTCTGTCCTGGACGGTAGAGTTGCTTTTTGAATTGACAACTTTAAAGCAATTCGGCCAACTGAAATAATTCCAAGTATAAAACATAACATGACTTTAGCTTAGCTTTGATTCTAACACTTACCGGCGGCGGGTAGGTCGCGGCGTTCGAGAGAAACCACCCTCAAACATTCCCGAACAAAACATCCGAACGTCGTCGGCGGCGGACACGCGTCGGTCGCCGGCCGCCGGCGACGGGTGGTCAGAATACTAACAGCTTTGGAAAAAATCCTTTCGTATCCTGTCCAGATGTCAGGCTGTTCTTCCCTACAGGTCGAATCTCTCAACCAATTCTCGTGAAAATTTTGTGAGCAGGTTCTAATCGATAATTATATGGATCTTTTTTATCGATTAATACCTATGTATCTAATACATTTTGAGCAATCTCAACTTTCTACGATTTATACAATTTCATAATTGAAACTCTTAAAAAATGCTTCAAATATTGTAGAATCCCCCAGCATCTCGCAAGGTCGGCTTAACTCTCAATTAGCGCTGATAACAGAGATAAAGCTGATTGCGTCGCGATAACACGCCGACGGAGAGAGTCAGAAGAAAACTGGTGACGTTGCCAGGAGCCGCTGTATCTGGTGCTTCGGGCCTCCATGGAGAAAATTGTTATACGTATCCAAATACCGTGTGATTATAATAACAACAATCAACCGGCCTAATTAGTCGGAAACGTCATTGGACTGACTTTACCGATTACTTGCGGAAGACATAGGTATTTGTGCAATGTGAAGCCTAGCTTAAGGTGCAGAATGAATCGAAACAAAATATTGCATTGGTATAAAAACATTTGGTGAAATATAGTGTTCAAGTTAAATTGGTCTACTATACCTACTTAATTATCAAAACGAATTTAAACATGGAAGAAGAACAATTATTAAAAGATGCAGAGTTTAACCAAATAAATCAACTGTACGAAGAATGTTTGATCTATTTGCAGTCAAGCAACATTAACAGTAGCTCAAGCAATAAAGAACTCCCCATCACACTCAAAGAAATAGAATATGAAGACGATACAGTCGATCCATTATACGAAACTATACCGGATACAAAAGTTAATGGATTCGTTGAAATACCAAAACCAGAGTTCAAACTTGAAAATGAGTTGAAAAATGATAAAATGGAAAGTACCAATTCCTTAGGGTCAGAAATTAAATCGGAGAGGCTCAGAAAGCTCTCTCAGACGTTACCCAGGATAATAATTACACAGAGCGATGCTAGTTTAAACGTGAAAAGGGATATGTCGGTTGTTTACGAATTTCAAAAACCTAAGATAGCAACGTCTGAGAAGAAATCTCCAATAGTTAAAAAAAAGTAAGTTAACACTCAGTTTTAAACGAGCACTTCAGGGCTTTATAGTTCTAGTTGTCACTAGTATATAGTTAGTTGTAATTGTTTTGTGTCATCTGACCTTCAATGATTGCATACCTCAAACATGCAATGAAAAATTTAAGTTATGTTCCTTATAATAATAGTCTGCGATCTCGATCGTACAAAACGATTAAAATCAGTTAACGATTCTGATGTTAGCTACTATATAGTAGCGCCGCAAAGGTGTCAGAGGGGTCGGACGGGTATGCGGGAGGCGACTCGAGGCTAACTTCAGACACGCAAACTTTTGTGCTGCGTACTGTATCACGATTCGAGTGCGGCGAAACGAGACGCCCATAATGGAATTGCTTACAAAATTGATGATAGGCCTTTTTTTGTTTAAACATGGTATGTTAAGAACTTAAGAAACATCATGCCGTTCGGCCATTTAAAACAATTTTGGAGTTCTTTTTTGTTTTATTTCATTGCATGTTTGAGAAAAGCACTATACCAACCTCGGCGTGAAAAGGGATTGCCAGCCTCGTATCCTCTAGTTACCTATCCTACTTTGCCAGCAATCTCCATTTTCCATCAGGCGTCTGAAGTAATGTACTATTTATTAGGAAAATTTTTAAACCAATCTTTTAACTTTCCAGTTTCGTCAAAAATCCACCGCCACTCCGCAACCGTTCAGCCTACGGGGACTTCCCCAAGAGACTAGTCTCAAAGGGTGGAGGGGAGAATGTGGCGCTCATCTCTAACGTCCCTTTTGAGAGGATCCGATTACTGAATGATTCTTTTCATACTCTGGTAATAACCTCGCAGTGAAGTTTGGGCGATTTCCGCATTTATCGGTGCGGACTCGGTGCGGTATCAGTAAGCCTGTCAGTGTTAATTGTCAGTCAAGTCAGTACAGACTCTTTACTGCGCGGCTACATGTCCAAATGAAAGCGGGGCGCTATGAATGGACGTGGGGATTTCGAGCAAGTGACTGCTATCTGAACTTCCAACCCAGAAACCAAGACATTATTTGGCAATTCGATCTTTTTATTCACAATTGATAATTGAATGACTAAATATAACATCTTCTACATTTATCTAACTCTCTTCTATTCTATATCTTCTAACTTCCCAGATCAACCTTCGCTGGCGATGGATCGTAATCGGGACCGTGGTGGTCCACTTCACCCTGTGGGCGGTGTTCGCCTTGTTCTGGTACATCACCGCTCTGGCACACTACGACTTTGAACCGGACCCTCCTAAACGACCGTGCATCACTGGTGGCAAGGACTTTGTTTCCATCTTCTTGGCTTCTGTTGAGGCTCAAGTATGTTGTTATTACTAATATTAACTGCGCCTTAGTCATACTCTTACTAGTTTATATGTATGTCGCAGGTAAATGGCCAAAACAGAGATTTGAACAAATCTTTAAGGGATATGAACAAATCACGTAGGATGTTAAAATGGCGAATCCATTGTATCATTCGCCTAGAAAACATCTGTCATTTGGTCAAATCCCTGAATCTACTTAGTGAAATGACGAAATCATCCAAAACAGGCAACTCGTTTTTTCATTTCACCAGATTTGTTTAGTGATTTGATAACATCCCTGAAACACACGTGAGTTGACGAAACGAACTCGTTTTGTCATTTCACTAGACACGTTAAGTGATATGATAAAGTAACTACTGTAACATGGTATAGGTGATTCTTTACCCTTTTAACCATGACGGTGAAAATATTAAATGATGTCTTTATAGTATAGTATAGTAGAACTATTTATTCAGTGAGAATGAGGTGAGTAGTAAGTGTGCTTTTGCAGTGTTCAAGATCATTCGATCTTGGCATCAGTCTATCTGTCTTTCCACAAATCAGGATGTGCATCCGATCATCCTTGATTATCAAATTGCCCAGCCTTTGAGAGTTGCCGACGAATTAAGATGATTTCTCTCGCCTTAATTCCAGTTAGGCGCTTCCTTTTTAACCGACTTCAAAAAAAGGAGGAGGTTCTCAATTCAGATGTATTTTATTTTATTCTTTTTTTTTATTTTTTAATGATTGTTACCTCAGAACTCCGTCATTTATGAACCGATTCGTACAATTCTTTTTTTAACTGAAAGTATATGCTTCCAGATTGGTCCCATTGTTTCCAAAACCCCAGTTGGATGATGGGAACCATTAGGAATTGAGGGAACTCCTCAAATATATTAGGCACGCGTGTAGTAATTTCGGTATTTTTTATTATAGGTAACTCGTGTATTTACACCCGGAAATCATAAATTTGGTGAAGTGGAAGTGATGATGAAGACCACAGATGGCTTGTGAAACTTCTCAATGATGTACTTCAAACTATATAAGTACGTCACAGATTCTGATATTATTCCGTTGAAATAGCAAACAATGAAGTGCCAAAGGTAATTCTGAGATCCTTGAGGAATCGACGGAAGTCCTCAAATATTATCGGCCCACATACAGCGATTTGGTTTATTGGTCTAAATATCAACGATTTTGTTCTCGAAAATCAGTTCATGTGGTAAATTGGAAAAAAAATGTGGAAAGGTTAATGTGGCTTGGCGGAGTACTGAATTGAAGTCGGTTAAAACTTTGTTTTGAAAGTAAATTATTAAGAACACTTTTTGTTTTGTTGTGGCTAACTTAGGCCGCTTGTAGACGTCCGTTATTTTCACCGGACGACGGTCCGTTTTTTTTGCCGGACAAAGATCCGTGTCCGGTGCGTGTACACATACTCATAGTGAACCATACACCACCACAAGTCCGGCAAAAAAAACGGACCGTCGTCCGGTGAAAATAACGGACGTCTACAAGCGGCCTTAGGCTTCAAATATGACTTATTTCCAGACAACTATTGGCTTTGGAGACCGTGCTGTAGACGAAGAATGCCCGGAAACTATATTTCTCTTTATAATGCAGGTGAGCAAACTAAAGAGTCTTAGTCTTATGACTCATTGTGTAAGTTATGTTTCATGATTGCGTAATATTTAGCATGTTTTCGATACAAATTATGCCATATTTAACAATTCTTTTATCAAATGCTCATGCGCCCACCAAGTATGGCAGCAGGTATGTAATCAACTAATCATAGACTATAAGAAATAAGTAATTAATGCAACAGAGAGCGCAACATAGGTGTCCCGTTCCCGCACTTTATGGTTTGTATAACTAGGCACATAGGTACCTTGAATGAGGGTTTTTCAGAAAGCATAATATATGTCACCAGCTAGCAGCACTGTGGCGATGGGTCTATGTGTCAAAATCCATTTTAAAAGTTTAAAGTTGCTGTCAAAAAAACCTCTCGCCACAGTGCTTCCAGTTTGTGACATAGGTAATTCATTTTGAAAAACCCTCATTGAGGCACACTCTGCGCTCGGCTGTGGTTGAGGGCCTAAATGACGATTAATCATTATTCGTGACTGGAGTATTTTTTTAACTAACAAGTAAGAAAAGTACGGGTTGTAGTTACTTTAACACGTCATGTCTCATTTTCAGTTAATCTTGGGTACCGGTCTGTCTGGCGTATTAACCTGCGTGGTGTACGCCAAACTCACTCGGCCAGAGAAACTCTCCAGAGATGGCGTGGGCTTCAGCAAGAAAGCTGTGGTTAGTAAAGCAGGCGGTAAACGCTCAAATAATTTGTCAAATTTTACTTGTTTGGCAAATTATTTAACAGTTTTGACGTGTTTATCAAGCAAACTACGTGTATGGCTGTATGTTTGAAAGATTTGATTGACGGCGTGCTTGTCATTCATATTTGAAGGTGTACAATCATGTTTGTCAAACAAACTCGCCATTTTCGCGCGACCGCCGCTGAGACAGGACAGGTAGGTACCTACCTACTGAATACAAAAAAATGGCGTCAAGCGTCACTTCAAGGCGAAAACTGCTTTAAGTGAAGTCTTGTTTGACAAACTTGTATGTGTGCGCTGATATTTGATGAAAACGTACAAACAAAACGTAAAGTTTGATAAATAGGTATGTTACAAACAGCCTACTTAACAACACTTACCACCTTATTCTTAAAACTTAACAAACCTTCTGTTAATTGAATTGTGTTTCGTTCCTTTTTCACAAACTTAAGTGTCAATAAGGACTAACGAATTTCAACGGCATTTTAACGGCATTATTATTTTACGCAAACATTACTTAACTGCTCTTTGAGACTGGTATTTTGGTATTCATTTGAACTTTGAAGTGGGTATAATATTCTGCAATTGGAGACTATCCCCTGACTTTGAAGTATTTATTGTCAAAGTCATCAGAACTTTAATGATGAAACCCAAATGATCATCACTTTAATTATGACTTCGTAGGTATACTATTACTTATTCTGAGGTATAATATAACGTTATAACTATTATATAATCGTGGTTAATAGATGATTTTTTTAATCAACTAATTAATAGATTAAACAATCAATCGTCACAAGACTAATCACGATTGAATTAATCGACAGAGTTTTCGAATGACTATTGATTAATCGTAATTTTAATCGACTAAATTTCACGATTAAATCTCGAATAAAAGTACTTACTTAGTATGTAGGTACACATAGCTTTAGTAATTTAGGTTAAAGTACTGGAACTGACGTAATCTTAAGTGATTAAATGTTCCTGAAACAATAAAGAGAAAAAAAAGAAAAGAAAACTGTGGTACATACAACACAACTTCGCTGTGTATATTTCAACAGGCGCTTCAAAAGTACGGCCGATTTTTCTGTTTCGGTTTTCTGTTTCAAAAAGTAAGACCGACGAAAATATGATAATATCTACTTGTGTTTGTGAACTTTGCCACATAAAAAGACCCACTAGGAGAGTCATTCGTCTTTCAATATTTTGCTTAGAATACGAAAGGTAAGCAAATTGAATTCTGAAGAAAACCTATTGCTTACAGGTATTTTATAAATCAGTACAAATGCCAAATGAAAATGAAAATATATTTATTGTAGAATCAGTTACATCAGTTTTGGCATTTGTACTATAGTACAGTCGCCATCACATACATCGGAGCAAACAAGCACGTCACAAACATCGGAACACACCTCTATTTTCAAGGTATTAGGGTGCATGTGCCGATATTTTTGAACACCTACCTATAGTGTACCTATGTATGTGATGGCGACTGTACAAATGCCAAAACATTGCTCACACATCCTGTTAAGGCTTGGAGCTTGTATAAATACTTTGTCCGTTATAATATGTTTTCAGATAAGCGTGCGCGACGGGCGACTTTGTCTGATGATCCGAGCCTGGGATCTAAACTACGACCACATCATCAGCTCCGAGTTCACTGCCCACTTTATCAATACTTACAGGTTAGACAACGTTTTTCCGTTCTCATTCATTCCCAGTCTGTCAAGTATAATGTAAAACGTACAAATCATCTATCAGGTCAGGATGCGCAATGCTATGTATCAATGATATTTCCGGAATGCATTATGTTAGGTACTATGATAGGATAGATAATATAGATTAGGACTAGGTTGATTTGTGTAAGATTGTCCGCAAATATTTATTTATTTATTTATTTATGGCGAGAGGTCTAGGTGTCCCATATATAATCCACCCATAAGTCATAAGACATTTATTTATAATATTATAAATATTACATGTCATCGTTTGTTTACTAGGTGTGTTAACATATATTACAATATTATTGTGGTAACTCATAAAAATCTTTACGTCATACCTGGCCATAAAGTAGGGATTACCGCACGCTATGCGTGCGGAAAACCCCACTTCCTGGCCAGATAGAGACGTAAAATGTTGTACTTACCACGGGCGGTAATAAAGAAAGCCTCAGAGCGCATATTTATCGCCCTTGCCTTCGGCTCGGGCGTCAAATACCTGCGATCTGAGACATTCTTTGTTTAACCGCCCTAGGTAAGTAATGTACTATTGATGTCATAAAAAGAGTGGGTGAGAAGTCACGATTTTAATTTTCTTAAAACGCATTTTACATTTACTGGTAGTTTGTTAAATACTTTTGGCCCCACGTGAGAGATGATTTTACTTGACTTGGTCAATTTTGCAACGTCATATATATATGTACTGCGAGGGCAGGGTAAGTATATTGTTTTCTCTAAAGAGATTTCGAGCTGAAGTGCGTGGAGGGACAAATGAGATAACGTGGTGGGACAAATGAGGTACGGCACGCTTTTGTAGTATTAATACACGTTGCCGTACCCCACAATTCGAGACCATAGTTCAAACTGAGTGGAATAGTGAATAGTAGCATGATCTGAGTTGTTTTTTGGGTAAAACGTGTGCCAATCTGCTTAGAGCGAAGCATGCGCTAGACAGCCTACCACATAAACTGCTGAATATGAGCCTTTTCTTTATTACGGCACTCTTGGTCCTGTGCCAATCTTATCTACAGCTTACTCGCTATCCGGCCGATATTATCTGAGCATCAAGCTGGTGCTCTGATCGATTTGATGATCTTGGTTACGATTCAGTAACCGTGCACCACACATTATACTTCTTCGCCAAGTGTCTTGGTGATTTTAGAACGCGCTAAAATACTACCTTAATAAACCAAAAATATTTATCTTGATATAAAGACTAATACTCTGTATAGAGATGATTGCGTCTTTTTAAGTTTGATAGCTTGATGATATCTACCGACACAGACTAGCCAGTACTTTTCCGCCCGTTGTACTTTTATCACAGTCTAACTACATACAGTCTGCAAGCTCAGGGCCACGCGGGTTTACGAGAGGGGAGGAACGCGGGGAAGCGGGAGACGAGGAAGTTTAGCGCAAACTCATTGAGTTTGCGCTAACTATTCTGAAGGGGTGTCAAGTTTGACTTTTTATAAAACCTACTTTAAATATCGGTAAGGTTTAGGTGTTTTTTTATGATGTCACTTAAATTGTGTTCCAAATTGATATCTGAGGGCCCGAGGTCTTTTAATATAAGTCGAAGTTCTTTAAATACAGTCTCATTTCGTTCAAATTGAATTGCCGCCATCTTGAAATTCTTGAAATACTGTCCGATTTGGTTCACAATCGATATCTGAGGGTCTGCGGGGCCTCTTAATATGAATCCGAGCTTGGATTGTAAACATGTTGCCGCCATCTTGAAATTATTGAAAAAAGTCCGATTTGGTTCAAAATCGATATCTGAGGGTCCGCGGGGCCTCTTAATATGAATCCGAGCTTGGATTGTAAAAAAGTGGCCGCCATCTTGAAATTCTTGAAAAACAGTCCGATTTGGTTCAAAATCGATATCTGAGGGTCCGCGGGGCCTTTTAATATGAATCCGAGCTTGGATTGTAAAATAGTGGCCGCCATCTTGAAATTCTTGAAAAGCAGTCCGATTTGGTTCAAAATTGATATCTGAGGGTCCGCGGGGCCTTTTAATATGAATCCGAGCTTGGATTGTGAAAAAGTTGTCGCCATCTTGAAATTCTTGAAAAACAGTCCGATTTCGTTCAAAATCGATATCTGAGGGTCCGCGGGGCCTCTCATTATGAATCCGAGCTTGGATTGTAAAATAGTGGCCGCCATCTTGAAATTCTGGAAAAACAGTCCGATTTGGTTCAAAATCGATATCTGAGGGTACGCGGGGCCTCTTAATATGAATCCGAGCTTGGATTGTAAAAAAATTGCCGCCATCTTGAAATTCTTGAAAAACAGTCCGATTTGGTTCAAAATCGATATCTGAGGATCCGCGGGGCCTCTTAATATGAATACGAGCTTGGATTGTAAAAAAGTGGCCGCCATCTTGAAATTTTTGAACAACACTCCGATTTGGTTCAAAATCGATATCTAAGGGGCCGTGGGGCCTCTTAATATAAATCCGAGCTTGGATTGTAAAAATGTTGCCGCCATCTTGAAATTCTTGAAAAACAGTCAGATTTGGTTCAAAATCGATATCTGAGCGTCCGCGGGGCCTCTTAATATGAATCCAAGCTTGGATCGTAAAAAAGTGGCCGCCATCTTGAAATTCTTGAAAAATAGTCCGATTTGGTTCAAATCGATATCTGAGGGTCCGTGGGGCCTCTTAATATGAATCCGAGCTTGGATTGTAAAAATGTTGCCGCCATCTTGAAATTCTAGAAAAACAGTCAGATTTGGTTCAAAATCGATATCTGAGCGTCCGCGGGGCCTTTTAATATGAATCCAAGCTTTGATCGTAAAAAAGTTGCCGCCATCTTGAAATTCTTGAAAAACAGTCCGATTTGGTTCAAAATCGATTTCTGAGGGTCCACGGGGCCTCTCAATATGAATCCCAGTTTGGATTGTAAATAAGTTGCCACCATTTTGAAATTCTTTATTACAGTCCAATTTGGTTCAAAATCGATATCTGGGGATCCGCGGGGCCTACTAATATGAATCTGAGCTTGGATTGTAAAAAAGTTGCCGCCATCTTGAAATTCTTTTAATAAAGTCCGATTTGGTTCAAAATCGATATCTGAGGATCCACGGGGCCTCTCAATGTGAATCCAAGCTTGGATTGTATATCAGTTGCCACCATCTTGAAATTCTTTAAATACAGTTCGATTTGTTTCAAAATCGATATCAGAGAGTGTTCAATCTCCCTCGAGCAGGGAAATTGCGTATTTTGCGAAAACAAAGCTACAATGTTCTACAAAAAATGCCAGTGAAAGTACATCGAAAATGAAAGCCAACTCACCCCGGCGTGCCCGGCGAAAAGATGAGTCGATACCGACTGTCTGCACACTTCCGAAGTCACGAGCTGATGAAGCACTGGTTGATGCGAAGGTTTTGGACTTATTTCACCACATTGCGATTTTGGGCGCGATGACATAGGCTTGCGTGGCGCGAGGAGCCGTGGTCAGCCATCAAACGATATACCCTCAACTCGCGTTTTACTTATATCAAAAAAACTAGACAGCTACCCTACCCAACTGTCGCTAATGAACGCGTTCCTTTTCACGAAATAGAACTAACAAAGGGTCCGACGGGCCCGAGGGCGATAAAACTTGAAATTTTAAAATTATTTTTCCCCGATATTAGACCTAGATCGATTTATCGCCCTCTCTTGTGTGTATGTACCAAGTCTCATAGAAATCGTTACACCCGTTTTCGAGAACTCGATTACATATAAGTATATACCATCATCATATCAGTCGAAAGACGTCCACTGCTGGACATAGGCCTCCCCCAAAGAGTGCTACAATGACCGTTCCTGGTCATCAGTCCACCTTGGGGGGGGGGCTACCCACGCCGCGCCTTTCAGTACGTGGTCGCCACTCGAGAACCTTTCCGTCTTTACGGCCATCAGTTCTACGTGCAATGTGCCCCCGCCCACTGCCACTTTAGTTTAGCGATTCGGAGGGTTATATCGGTTACCTTGGTTCTGCTGAGGATAGCCTCATTTCTGATGCGATCACGCAGAGAAACTCCCAACATAATAGCCCGTTGGGTGACTTTGACCCTTCTTATGAGGCCCATTGTAAGCGGCCACGTTTCAGTGCCATATGTCATCACTGGCAACACACACTGGTCAAAGACTTTTGTCTTGAGACTCTGCGGAATATTGGACGAAAAGATGTGCCGTAGCTTCCAGAATGCTGCACAGCCGAGTCAGATTCGACGATTGACCTCTTTTTCTACGTTGGAACTACCTAACTGGACAGTCTGTCCTAGGTATACCTATTCATCTACAACTTCGAGTATAAATTGTCCGATCGTAATGGGAGTTGGTACTACATGGACATTTGACATGATCTTCGTCTTATCCATGTTCATTCTTAGAGCACCTCGCTCGAAAGCTTTACTGAGGTCATCGAGCATCGTACTTAAGTCCCCCATGGTCTCAGCTAAGACTAATATATCGTCCGCAAACCAAAGGTGAGTGATGTACTCGCCGTTGATGTTGATGCGTAGCCTTCTCCAGTCCATAGTCTTGAAAACATCCTCCAGTGCAACGGTGAACAGTTTTGGAGAAATAACAGCTCCTTGCCTGACTCCCCGCTGCAGCGGAATAGGTTTCGAGAGCCGGTCCTGATGCGGACAGGATCGGGCGGAATCGAGCAGAATTTAAAAAATTCCAAGATGGTGGCAACTATATTACAATCTAAGCTCGGATTCATATTGTGAGGCCCCGCGGACCCTCAGATATCGATTTTGAACCAAATCGGACTGTTTTTCAAGAATTTCAAGATGGCGGCAACTTTTTTACGATCCAAGATCGGATTCATATTAAGAGGCCCCGCGGACCCTCAGATATCGATTTTGAACCAAATCGGACTGTTTTTCAAGAATTTCAAGATGGTGGCAACTTTTTTACAATCCAAGCTCGGATTCATATTAAAAGGCCCCGCGGACCCTCAGATATCGATTTTGAACCAAATCGGAGTGTTTTTCAAGAATTTCAAGATGGCGGCCACTTTTTTACAATCCAAGCTCGGATTCATATTAAGAGGCCCCGCGGACCCCCAGATATCGATTTTGAACCAAATCGGACTGTTTTTCAAGAATTTCAAGATGGCGGCAACTTTTTTACGATCCAAGCTCGGATTCATATTAAGAGGCCCCGCGGACAATCAGATATCGATTTTGAACCAAATCGGACTGTTTTTCAAGAATTTCAAGATGGCGGCCACTTTTTTACAATCCAAGCTCGGATTCATATTAAGAGGCCCCGCGGACCCTCAGATATCGATTTTGAACCAAATGGGACTGTTTTTCAAGAATTTCAAGATGGCGGCCACTTGTTTACAATCCAAGGTCGGATTCATATTAAGAGGCCCCGCGGACCATCAGATATCGATTTTGAACCAAATCGGACTGTTTTTCAAGAATTTCAAGATGGCGGCCACTTTTTTACAATCCAAGCTCGGATTCATATTAAGAGGCCCCGCGGACCCTCAGATATCGATTGTGAACCAAATCGGACTGTTTTTCAAGAATTTCAAGATGGCGGCCACTTTTTGAAAATCCAATATTGGATGCTTATTAAAAGCCCCTCGGAAGCAATAACGATATTGAAAATGAAAAAAAATGGCCGCCTTTTCGAAACTTCTATATTTCTATTTAAAGATCTGAGTGAATAGGTACGTACTTTTGAAATGATTGAAAATGAAGCAAGTAATTATAAATAAATTAATATCTCTCCAAACATATTTTTGACAACTCTGACTCTTGAGCGGTTACGCTAAGCGCGTGCGTAAATTCGCAGATGAATGAAGCTTGCCTACTGGTTGTAGTTCTTTATACTGTGCTTTTATCATGTAACCTACAGAACAAAAGAGGGCGAGATAGTCCGGTACTACGCCCGCATACTGACGCTGAAGCAGCGTCAGTTCCTGCTGTGGCCCGTGACGCTCGTGCACGAGATCGACGAAGACAGCCCCCTCTACCGATACACGCCGGAGGACATCCTAAACATAAGGTAGGGCATGGATGAGTAGCCATATACAGAACAAAATCAGGATACAGTGCGAT
Source organism: Epinotia brunnichana (assembly GCA_963854355.1). Lineage (NCBI taxonomy): Eukaryota > Metazoa > Arthropoda > Insecta > Lepidoptera > Tortricidae > Epinotia > Epinotia brunnichana. The sequence goes on along the minus strand of OY977937.1, from coordinate 40,602,116 downwards.
ACCTACCGCTACTACGCGCGCAGTTTGACGCTGAAGCAGCGTCAGTTTCTGCTGTGGCCCGTGAGGTTCGTGCACGAGATCGACGAAGACAGCCCCCTCTACTGATACACGCCCGAGGACATCCTAAACATAAGGTAAGGCATGGATGAGTAGCCATATACATAACAAAAGTAGGATACAGCGCGCTACCGCTACTACGCGCGCAATTTGACACTGAAGCAGCGTCAGTTCCTGCTGTGGCCCGTGACGCTCGTGCACGAAATCGACGAAGACAGCCCCCTCTACCGATACACGCCGGAGGACATCCTAAACATAAGGTGAGGCTTGGATGAGTACCTATACATATACAGAACAAAAAACACGACCGTCGATTATAATTTCCAATACCTAATTACATATCCTTCACTACCCGGGATAACGTTAGGATTTTACCGATACTTCACACACCTAAATCGGTTCACGTATTTAAATAGTTGTTCAGTGATCTACCTACGGAATAAAAAGTTGTTGTCTTGTTGTGTGTTGCTGCTGTCAACTCTATTTGAATTTCGTTACGGTCGAAAAGTGTTAAACATTCAATTTCCTCGACCGTACATTTTTTTTTCCTTCTAGCGTTATTCCCGGTTGTGCCTCTAAAGGAGCCCGGGGTCCGCTTTGACACCTAATCCCAAGATTTGTCATAGGCACTAGTTTTACGAAAGTGACTGCCATCTGACCCTCCAACCCAGAGGGAAAACTATACCTTATTGGGATTAGACCGGTTTCCTCACGATGTTTTCCTCTCGACCGTACATGTGGGATTGAATAAGACAGATACTTAGAACACTTACTTAGTTGAGGCCAAAATCATCACAATGGTCATTAGTGTTTGATGATTATCCTTCATTCTCTAATGTGTTTGATCAATAAATTAATGAATTATTTCAACTTGGACTTACCTGTCGAAAACATTGTCAATGTTTCAGTTTCGAAATAACGGTGGGGCTGAAAGGAGCATCCGCGTCAATGGGCACATTTACACAAAGCCAGACTTCTTACACGCCGAGAGAAGTGATTTGGGGATGTCGTTTCCCTTCGGTTGTCAAGTAAGTAATAAGTAGGTAGGTACCTCAAAGGGCCTGCAGGTCGATCACGTAACGCATTGTACGAACGTCGGATAGGTCGAAATGTCACTTTTTATATGGAAAATTGAAAGTTTAATTACGTGATTGCTAGATCTGATGGGTAAAACGGTCGTCCCTTTTTGACAAGTGTCTGGGAAATTATAAAACGCTAGGACAACTATTATGAATAATAAAATAATCGCAAATTATGGGTAGGTATATAGGTAGGTATAGTTATTATTAACTCATCGATCTTCTAATGCAATTGCAAATTGCGGTAGGTAGTTAACTATTTCTGCGCAATGGTTTTAATGTTCGCGATACGATTATGTCCTGAGCAACAAGTGCAACAACCAACATTTTTTCACTATGAAGGAATATCATTTGTATTTTTTCTACGTGGACTATGTATTCCGCACCATGAACCATGTTCCATGAACTTGTAATTTGAGTGAAAAGTGCTTCTTTAGCAGATATTTCCACAAATACTCACTACATATTATCTCCCCTCTTTCAAATTATCGATTTAATAGTTCCTCCTCGTACTTAAGGCAGGACTTGCTGCAAACAACTCAAGTTGAACTTGCAGACAATGGTAACCTTTTTAACGCCATTCTTCACGTATTAAAGTGACATCTTAGACGCCAACCTTTTTCCATAAAAATGTGAATATGAATCTTAATTGAAAGCATGAAGATGTCTTTGACAACGTGAGCCCTAACACCAGTCTTTCTTAGCGCCGTGGGCACGACAACACGCAACACTTAAGCGTTATTTGCGTCCAAAGTAAACACGGTAGTCAATATTTTTATTTTTTCTCAGATACAACTTTCACAAGCAGAAGTACGTGATAGACCACAAGAAACTAGACGCCATCGAACCGGTAGATACGCCGATTTGCAGCGCTTGCGAACTTTATGGGTGAGCTCCACGTACAAGTATACTGCGCGTGTAGTGTAATAATGATCCGTCCATTCAATTTGGTTTAGTTTAGTTAAAGATTTCGATTTTAAAAGTATCGAATCGTTCCGGAACCCAATTCGAGCTGCCAAAAGGTGACGTCCTCAGCAATTTACAGAGCCGGTACCTTCCATCCGCAAGATTGTATCTAATATTCATGTCTGCTTTTCAAGATCTGAATGACAGACACATTAAACAAAAGCCGTGCCTTAAAGTCCGCTTCTGTTAATAAAAACAAAGGAATCACGACCCTTGGTATATATCTTTATTCCATTTAGAGTTTCTCTTGTCCCAATATTAAATCTCATCATCATCAAAGACGTCCACTGATGGACATGGGCCTCCCCCAGTGCCACAATCACCGCTCCATACTAAACCTACATTTCGTTTTGTTCTAGTTCAATGAAGTCCAAGCCATCACCCCCTCCACCCCCCACCCCCGGCACGCCGGGCTCCCCCTGCAGCTTCAGCGACCAGGTCTCAGGGTTCCACATCAATCGTTCCTCCTCGTTCCGCAAGAAGCCTGCCGGTCAGAAGTCCATGCCGAACCTGCTGAAGCTATGAAGGAAGCTTAGAATCCTGGCCCCGTAGCATGGATAGGGCCTTATCACGCGATAAGTGACAATGACAAGATAGAGCATCCGTCCCTGGCTGACACCGTTCGATAGAACGAGACGACGCACTTATCTTGTCACTTATCGCGTGATAAGGCCCATCCATGCTACGGGGCCTCGATAAACGCAAATACTTAAGAGTTATTATGCATAAAATAAATGGCGCTCTTATGGAATTATATAAGTACTAACTAATAAGGTTACTTAGAAGATTAATAACGAACATTATTTCAATAATCAATCACTCATTATTATACCGAAAATTTTAAAGTGATTGTTTTTTGGGTTGATATACCTACCTAATAACTCAACTGTAACAATTAGATACATATGTATACTCAAGCCATATTGATTACTCCATTTAATTACACAGATGTTCATAAACCTTAATATTTTATTTAAACCAATTTGATAATCCCTGTACAGTCGCCATCACATACATCGGTACACTATCGGTGTTCAAAAATATCGACACATGCACCCTAATGCTTTGAGAATAGAGGTGTTCCGATGTTTGTGACGTGCTTGTTTGCTCCGATGTATGTGATGGCGACCCAGTAGGTAGGTACTTTCAAAGCGGTGTAGTATCCGAGGGGTTCAGAACGTCGTCGTGGGTTTGGGTACTCATTTGTTGTAATACTTGGGTACTCATTTGTTGTAATACTTGTACTTAACTAGATTAGAACTAGAACTAATTCGGTCATCGTGGGGAATATCTTGCTATTCGATAAGCAATATCGTAGTTGAACTTATTCGTTCGAAAGTGATATTGTCTTGTCTCCATTTATCAGACTAATAGGACCTGGTGGCCAAGTAGATCAATATAGTCACACAAAATCTAATCCACAGCACAGAATAAGTAATTACCTACACGTTCAATTAGCTATCCCACTATCCCGTAAATCATCCAGTCAGTTTATTTATTCAATCGTATGGCGATTGGGTAGATTATTATTATTATATGTCAACATTCAGCTTTCTCAGCCAATTACCCGTAGTAAGGTTGTACCTAGATGTCTTCTATTCTATGGGGTTATATTAAGTCAGTTATCGTAGTTTAGATAGAAAGAGAGAACTATAATATTAATGTTAATAAGTACCTAGTTGTAGTTTACTGAGAAACATGTCCTCAAAAGTTTCTAGGCCACCTGATCAAAACATACAATACAAATATATTTGTATCTTATCTTCTGTCGGATAAAGGTGCGCTATCTCGACAAGATAACACGTATATACTTCTATTTTACAATCCTTTAGTACCACACATTTTAAAATATTGACGAACTTTGAAGTGATTTTAAGAGGAAACTGTGTTACCTGTGAATAATTTAAATGAATATAGAAAAGCGATGAAAATAATACTAAATTACTGTACCTATTTAAGGATAAATGAAAAGCAGTGATCAACATAGTTTACTACAATGTAAACAAAATTGACAACAAAGACTAAGTATTTACTTCAGGATTTATAGACAATCGCAGATTAGGTGTCAGTACTAAGTGATATTCTTATGGGTGTACATTATTGTTATAAGCCAGCTATACGGTTTCGACATATTGCCGAGCAAAGTAAGCAATGAATAAAAATTTCAACATGAATCTAGCAGCTACCTTTGAACCTGAGAGGAGGGGCAGCCGCAGTCGAGCACTAGAGCGATCCCTTAGCTACTCCGAGGCCATTGGCAATGGTTCAAAGCGTCCATCAATAGAAATACCAAGAATCGTCGACACCGACGTCTACAACAACGAGGAACTGAAAAAACACTTCAGAATATCGCAAACCTACGTAGAAGGAAAAGAAATTGCCTTCCCATCAGTCCAGACAAACTACGACACCAAAGTAATTCCATCAACCCTCAGCTTTGGTACTGAAAGTTCGCAGTACTCCAGTGAAGATGAGCGAACAGACAAAGGCCTAGTAATGACTATAGACGTAGAAACTGATAGCCCTACCACAGGTACGACTAGAAATTTATCAGACGCGTCTACAAAACCGTTAGTAAGTTCTAACGTGACGAGTGACAATATTTATGATACGATCGAAGTAGTGGAGAGTGTGTATGATCATGATGACACAGGACCTCCTTCTCATGGATATTCGTCGCGTCTGGGCAGGCGCAAGAAAAAAGAACTTAGACATAGGTAAGCAGTTCTTACTTATTCCATCCAGCACTTTCCTATCCCAACCGTGTCGCGGTTTTTGCTTTGTGTTTTTCTTTCTATCCCATTTGGCTACTGGTACATATTTTACAAATTTATTACATTTATTATTTATTATGTGTATACAATAATTATGTGTTTATCAATGGTCTTATGTTTTGTTGCGTTCCGTGGGTCACGTACGGTGCTGTCTGAAAATCAGCTCTGTAGGTGTTTGTCTGACACCTCGGCATAATGCTGAGACAGCGACCTATTCACTGCCGCGAAGACACACACAATATGTGTTAAATTGTAATGTATGCCTACTCCCTTTGTCTCTGTGTGTCTTTTGTGTAGTAAATAAATGTCTTCTTTCTTTCTTTTCTTTCTTAATCTAATACATAGATAAATTGTCAACATATTTACGGGACACGATAATATGAAAAGTTTTATGTACTAGTCAATAATTTTCAACAACATTTTGTAAAATAAATAGATACCTACCAGTGTACCAGTGTACATAGCCAATGACTAAGCGTCCTAAATGTTTTCCTGGTAAATGTGACACCTAAAATGGAATCAACCCGATAATTTCGATATCGACTTCTGATAACATACTTTTGTGTAAATCACAATTCTGTGAATTCGTTCGTAAGTTAAAACAGGTAAGTAACTACGTACCTGGCAATTTTTTGTTCCCATGTTGTTACTTACGCCTTCTTTAGGTACCTACTGTTTTTTTTTGCAACTCGCCCTATTGGGCGAACTGGCAGGTAGAGTCAAAATCAGGAACAATAACTACCTACAACTTAGAAATCTTGAAAAACCCCCGACATTTTCATTTCAATGTTCAATCCCTCTTAAACGGCTAAACCGATTTGGTTGAAACCTAGCTAAGAACCATCTCGATCACGTCAGCTTTCAGGTAAAAAAGCCGCATTCAAATATTTCAAATCGGTCCATTCGCTTAGGAGCTACGATGCCACAGACAGACACACAGACAGGCAGACAAACAGACACGTCAAACTTATAACACCCCTCTTTTTGCGTCGGAGGTTAAAAAATAGGCACCTTTCCTGTAGGTAGACAATACAAATACAATATAAATTTAATTATGTTCCGATCATAATCATACAATTCGTAGACTACCTACCTACCTGTAGGAGGCTACCTGACCTGAGCGTCAAGCAACCAAATTAGTCCTTGAAACTTTAGATGTCCCCATCCGTCTACAAGAAAGATGGAATGCTAGAAGAAAATGATTTTGACCGGTGTATAGCTTTAGCTTTGATTAAGCGTTGTTGATAAGAATCCCGGGGTCAAGCATAAAGAGTCAGTGAGATGATCGAGAAAAATTGTGTCAGTCACAGCAAAACTTTACAGATGTACAGTCAGCATCAAAAGTAACTACACAATCGAAGACGTCAAAAGTTCTTATTCCCTTTTGATAAAGCCTTTTACCGTCTTCGTTTGCGTAGCTACTTTTGATGCTGACTGTACCCAAAAACTGTCGAAGACAAGCGCGAAGTTTAACCAATTTAGAACTGATACTTATTGAATACTGAAGCGGAATTAAAAATGTCTCTTTGTGTGTTTTCTGACTGCCATTACCATATTAGTATAGTATCACAGCGTTGGCAATAATACATATCAATTGAATTTTCTTGTGACTTGGTTAATGAATTTCGAATAGCAAAAGCACAGAACAGTAACCAGTAACTATGCGAACGTTAACATGCATCGCAATCGCATGGTCGCATATATTCGCCATGTTATGTGCTGTCATTAAGACGCTGTGGAATTTTGCTCTTGCGTTCGTACTAGCTTTTGCCCGCGACTTCGTCCGCGCGGAACTCGTTTATATCGTAACTTTCTCCCCCCTTTTCACCCCCTTAGGTGATGAATTTCCAGATAAATCTTTAGTAAGGATTCTTTGGGAAGGCCCCGGAATTCAAAGTATCTCTACACCAAATTTCATTTCAACTTAACAGACGGACAAAGTTACTTTCGCATTTGTAATATTAGTATGGATTGTATGAAGGAAAGGGTCATTATGGCTGAGTTGCATGATTTTATAGATTAGCTTACTCCGAACGCCTTTTTTTACAAAATAGACTCCGCCGCAAACTTGGTTTCTATGACCCGCCTCACCATAATAGATGCATGTAGGCTTTTTTCATTATTATTTTGCATATTTTCGTATCACACGGCCGTAAGGACCTTTTCTCCTAAACCGTAGGACTAAATTACCTGACTTGTAATTTAAATATTTTATATTAAAAATAAAGATACGTCAACAAAATGTTACATCTAATAGTTTTCAAAATAGCCATAATAAAACGTATTTTTTACCCCGTTTTAGAAAACATCTTCGAAACAACCGCCATAAGGTACCTTTACCCTTGGAACGTCACATACATATATTTACCTATATAATGTTCCTATTCCCCAGGACTCCCAACTACCGCTATATACCGTAAATGGGTTCCATCCAATTTTTCACCCCCTATTTCACCTCCTTAGAGGATGATTTTCGGGATTAAAACTATCCGTTGTCATACTCCGGGACTCAAACTATCGTTCATCCAAATTTCATCAAAATGGGTCACAAACAAATTTTCACCCCCAATTACATCCCCTTAGGGGATGATTTTAAGTTCTTCCCCAGGACTCTTAACTATCTCCATACCAAATTTCATCTCAATCGGTTCTATCCAAATTTTCACCCCTCATTTCACCCCCTCAGGAGATGATTTTTCAGGATATAAACTATGCATTGTCCTTCCCTGGGACTCCTTCTATCTCTATACCAAATTTCAACTAAATGGGATTTATCCACATTTTCATCCCTATTTCATCCCCTTGGGGGATGAATTTCGGTATTCAAACTATCTATTGTCATTCTCCGGGACTCAAACTATATCTATACCAAATTTGGTCTAAACGGAGTCCATCCAAAATTTCACCCCCCATTTCACCCCCTTAGGGGAAGATTTCCAGAATAAAAACTATCCAATGTCCTTCCCCAGAACTTAAACTACCTCTAAACCAAATTTTATCAAAATGGATTACATCAAAATTTTCACCCCTCCATTTTACCCACTAAAAGGAAGATTTTCGTGATAAAAACTATCCTTTGACCTTCCCCGGGACTCAAACTAATTATATACCAAATTTCATCCAAATCGGTGCAGCGGTTTAAGTAGCTCTATACAAATTTCCACCCCCCATTTCATCCCCTTGGGGGTTGATTTCCAGGATAAAAACTACCCTAAGTCCTTCCCCAGGACTCAAACTATCTCTATACCAAATTTCATCTTAATCGGTTCAGCCGTTTTCACGTGATGCGCGGTCATATAAACAGACAAACAGATACCTTTACCACCTTATGGCGGTAGTTTCGAAGATGTTTTCTAAAACGGGGTAAAAAATACGTTTTATTATGGCTATTTTGAAAACTATTAGATGTAACATTTTGTTGACGTATCTTTATTTTTAATTTAAATATTTAAATTACAAGTCAGGTAATTTAGTCCTACGGTTTAGGAGAAAAGGTCCTTACGGCCGTGTGATACAAAAATATGCAAAATAATAATGAAAAAAGCCTACATGCATCTATTATGGTGAGGCGGGTCATAGAAACCAAGTTTGCGGCGGAGTCTATTTTGTAAAAAAAGGCGTTCGGAGTAAGCTAATCTATAAAATCTTTCAACTCAGCCATAATGACCCTTTCCTTCATACAATCCATACTAATATTACAAATGCGAAAGTAACTTTGTCTGTCTGTTAACTTTTCATGCTTAATTTGGTTGAAATGAAATTTGGTGTAGAGATACTTTGAATTCCGGGGCCTTCCCAAAGAATCCTTACTAAAGATTTATCTGGAAATTCATCACCTAAGGGGGTGAAAAGGGGGGAGAAAGTTACGATATAAACGAGTTCCGCGCGGACGAAGTCGCGGGCAAAAGCTAGTAGATAGATATAGGTATGTATAATGTCAACCAGGCATACGTAGCGCTTTATTAAATTTAAAGTTAATCCGACAACATTAAGTTACTAAAAATCAACTTGCAAGAGTTCCCTACGTAAGTAAGTATAGGTTAGGTATACTTAGTTAGATACAAGTGAAGTTAACATAAAACAGTAGGTAGGATCTTGTAGTCTAGGACACTCCTCAAAACTATGATAAGTACTTAAATCTGTTATTTGCAGACATCGACACGGACGAAAGGCTCGATCCAGACGCGTAGTTTGCAAGGACGGCGAAGAGAACGTGCCCGTACGAAGCAACATTCCAGCCAAGTCGATCAAGTACGCGCGCGACATTGTTAACACAGTTGTTAGTATAACTATGCACACTTAAATAACGGTCAAATAGGTTACCATTCTATTATCCACGCCTTCTTAGAAACACGTGGTTGGTCTAGAGGCACGCGGACAGGAAATATACCTACGCACAAAAAAAGTTATCGCGGCTCCAGCGGCAAAAAATGCTGATAATTTACTGACGCCCGGCATAGCTTATAAATAGACACGGAACGTGTTTTCAACTGACTCGCCCGCTAGCCACGGCACAGAACGGTTCAATTATTTGGTCAATTTTATTCTGACTTAGATCAACGCAAAATGGCGGTTTATACTGCTGATGATGGTGGCGGCCCACTTCGTGTTTTGGCTGACGTTTGCTGGGATCTGGTTTGCTGTGTCGAACTCGTACAGAGATGATATTGGGGATGGGAAGGACCATTGCGTCATCGGGACCTCTTCCTTCGCAGGCTTGCTGATGATGGCTGTTGAAACGCAGGTAAGACTTTCATTATTTCTGGATGAGACGATTATTTTTACTAGGTAATTTAAGTGGTGGTGGTAGTTTTCCTTCTGAGTCTGTAGGCTAGATGGCACGTGGTTCGGCAAGATCTATACATGCGCCAATAATTTTAGGTTAGGTTGGTGACTCCGATTAAGGAGCGATTAAGGAGGCAATAAGGTTAAGGTTGATAATTGATATTATGATATAGGTACACCTATGTTTTCATTTATTTCCATTACAATCGTGTTCCTATAGTTGGATAAGCAGGTACCTTACCTACCTCGTGCAAACGCGCACAGTATGGGAAAAGTTTTGGTTACCGACATAAAAAAAATATAATGAATACATTTAATATACGATCATCAAAATCAGTATGATGGAAAATATTTATTACACTCGTTATGATAATGAAATGAAATAGAAAAGATAATGTACAATCATGATGCCACGTGGTCGTTATGTTTGGGTGCGGATGGCCGATTTTTTTATCAATAATATTCGGCCTTAGGTAAGATTGAGTGGTTACAATACAAGTTTACGAGTAGGTATTTAAGTAGTTAAAATTATTTGGGCTGAATATTTAGAAGAAAATAAAATGATCCTTCAAATAGCGACTCTTGTGTTCCAAGCGAGGAGGTTCAAATTGTAAATAAGTAATAGTCCTTATATTCTACTATGTATACTATCTACGATTTTACGCTGTAGTTACGTGGAACAGAAGTTAATGTTATCGAAATTAAAATATGTGGAGTAAGGTTTTAATAGGTACCTATTGTTCGTTTTACAGATGACGATCGGGTATGGCACCAGATATCCGAGTGAAGAATGTCCAGAGGCTATCATCGTTATGGTTTTGGAGGTAAGTAATTCATTTTGATAAATTGTAGTTATTTTTATCCGGTCGTTCAAGTGATTGATATTGATTTTACATAATAATCTAATTATTTGAACTTTCACAATTCTGACACATTATTTTTAGTAAATGTTGTGACACGCCCGAAACGTCGAGTAACCTCAAAGGTTTTAATCATACGCGATTACCTGGTGTTTAGTAAAATGTATTTGATTGCTTTATCCGTTGGAGTTTACATACAAATTACATGTACAAAGAAAATGCATTTACCCCGAAACAGAAATTACTTCTTTTACCAATATTTACCTCGCGCAAATGCACAACCCTAAAGAGTCTACGGATCAAGTACGTTTTAGAGTGCAGGGATCGGAAACCGGTATTGTTTGTATGGGAACGAAAACGGTTCTTTTGATAATAATTTCATTTCTAATTGGGCAATCTAATAATACGCACTCGTTACCTCAAAACACAACTGCGTCCTACATGTGAAGTATAAAATAGTTCGAGATTTGTGGTAAACCGAGGTTTTAGCAATTAACCGGTTCCGATCCCAGTTTTAGAGTATTGCTTCAATTGAGGTTTATTATACTAAAATAACTCTCTCTTTGTTTTATTCTGGACCTTCAAACAGTTCAAACTTTAATTACTTCGGTATTGCCATTATTGCCACGGTTGGATGGGCTGGTAATACAGAGGTCAGAGACCTAGTATGATAAAAAAGCAAAAAAAAATATTTGATCCATTCAGACACTTTTGGGCAGTGTGTATCGCGAGCCATTAGACAGTTCTTTTAGAAATGAATTTCAATTTCAGATAGTAGCAGGCACGGCTTTGTCAGGAGGACTCTCCAGTTTGCTGTTTACCAAACTTGTGCGACCAAATCGCCACGTGACATCTGTGGGATTTAGCAAAAAAGCCACTGTGAGTACCAAATATTATGCTTTAAAACCTTTTGGACGCTATTATTCACGTACGAAAGTAACACGGACACGGCAATGTTTTTTCTTGTAAATAATTATGAACCTTAGTTGAAACTGTTGAAAGCATCAGGGTGACTTAAGATTTCAGCGCACGCCACACACATACATCATAACCCATAGTCGTTCTTGGCGCCGCGGGCGCAACACGCAACACCTTTAGGTGTTCTTGGCGTCTTGAGGGTTAAATAAAACGCAGACATTTTTCACAGAAAATTTGCGATTTAAAAAACACACCGAAACTCGCCGCAACGCAGTGCGCGCGTAGCCTTATATACTAGAGAGTTAGGTAAGAATTATACATACCTACCTACTATATTATAATGTTTTTTCTAAAGGTATCTCTTCGCGACGGCCAGTTATGTCTGCAGTTCCGTGTCTGGGACCTGCTGAATATTCACATCATCGACAGCACCATCACAGCATACATGCTCAAACCAATCAGGTTAGTTATCAAAGTGCTTATCACTATCAGCTTAATTGGCGACGATACCGCCTATGATCATGATGAATGTTTGTTTCCATATTCCATGTGATGATAAAATAGACTGAGACATGCAACTGAACTTACAAAAAACTAGCAAGATACGACAGATTAAGGCATAACTTGTAGGTACTTGATTGCAATACATTCTTGTTCAGGACGCTTGAAGGAGAGACGATGCAGAACTACATCCACCAATTGAAGTTGAAGGAAGCTCGTGCCTTCTTGCTGTGGCCCATCACAGCCACGCACGTCATCGATGTTGAGAGCCCCCTTTACGAGTTCTCTGCTCAGGACATGATGGATTACAGGTATGTGGACAGAGACATGTGGAATGTCTGACTGGGAATCGCTTTTGATGTTACCTTATCTTATCTTATATAGGTGAGGGCCATTTCGGATGCACTTCGACCCAATGGGATCTCTATTGTGCATTTGCCGTCTCCTTTATGCCTGCTCCCAGGCTTGCTCCATCATTTCCACAAAACGGATGATGCAGTTCACCGGGAGCACCTTGAATTCCTTTGGTTGCGGGTAACCGTTAGTTCACACAATAAGATGATGTTACCTTACGACCTCTGTAGGTTGAGTACCGTCTATTACTTATTCTGTGGTAACGTGGTCAATCAACTTTTACTTGTCCCTTCGGTTATTTTTACAAGCTTTACATTAACTTGCACTGTTCGTATGTATGTAAATATGTAAGTATGTAAATATGTAAGTATGTAAATATGTAAGTATGTAAGTATGTAAGTATGTAAGTATGTAAGTATGTAAATATGTAAGTATGTAAGTTGTCCGTCAAAATTAGCAATCCATTTTTCAGTCACTTTCCGTTATCCAATTGAGCTGAAATTTTGCAAGCATATGTATATCGCATGACAATGCAATATTATGATGACTTGGAGCTGATCTGATGCTGGAGCTGGAAGGTGGCCATAGGAACTCCGCAATAAAACGACACAACCCCATCAAGTTTCGGCTCGTTAGAATCGTCCCAATGAGTACTTGATGATGGTATGCAGAAAAGTACAGTAAGCAGTAAAAGCTTGAACCAAAACAGATTTTTTTACCGAATCTTATTCATTATCAGTTACTAAAACGTGTGTATGTTGATCTAATGTACAAGTTCTTATAGCCAGATAAACAGTCTATTTGCACATATATGTCGCATCTCGCAAAAAAACGTATTCTAGCAGAAAACACTAGTTTCATACAAATCGGGGGACATTTTACGTCCACTGGTAATTTCGCGTTATAATTAATTGAGTAAGGGATGCGACGACAATTTTAAAGCAGAAATTGTGTTTTCTTGTAATCTCCTTTCAAACAGCAAATAGTAGAAACGGGGAGGACAAAAAAGTTGATTTACCCCAGCAGAGCTGTGAGAGGCAGTGGAGCGGTGTGTGACAAAAAAAACCAAAGATAGCATCTCTCATCATTATCGCTCATGCATCTCTTCCCTATTGGTGGATTTTTCCTGGCACACCGCTACTCTATCTCGCACAGCTTTGGTGCGAGTGACTACCGACTACGCTAAGGGTGAGTCCCTTAGCGTAGTCGGTAGTGCCCTGCTTACGAAGCTTGGGGTCCTGGTTTCAAATCCCGGCAAGAGTTTTGTGTGATGAGTACGAATGTCTTTGTTCCTGAGTCATGGATGATTTCTATGTACCTATGGTTGAGATTATTTAATGTGCCCGACTTATTATAAAACTGTCATTGCAATTGGAGTATTTTACCTTGGACGGTAAAGTTGCTTTTTGAATGTACTACTTTCATGCAATTCGGCCAACTCACATAATCTCAAGTACTTACATAAATGTGAGATTGTCCACATTTTTTTATTTATTTAATATATTTTCGTAATGTGCTATTGCGTTGTGTCTATTTGTCGATCCTTCTGTGTTTTGTGCAAATTGTGTTGTCGTTTATTTCTGTTATAATATAATCAATTGTTTTGAGTTATTCCCTCTTCCCACTATTCTACTACCACAAATTTTTACCAGTAAGAATACTGGGAATTTCCTTCCCATTATTAATACCAATTTTATCAGTCTTATATACCATTGGTGTTACAGTCAAGATAGATAACTATGTACATTGTACAGTCACTGGTATCAATATATGATGGATCAAAGGCCGCAAAAATATCTGACACGCTCTTACGGCTCTAGGAATAGAGTTGGCATCAGATATTTTTGCGACCTTTGTTCCATCATATATTTATGCTGGTGACTGTACCGAAACATTAATCCGCTGACATAAATAAAATAAACATATTGGGCGTGATAAATAGTCATGTTCATGTATAAGTATTTTTTTCTCAATATTTCTACCAGCCAGTGATGCTGATGAGTGGAGGTAGGAAATGCATTACCAATGTTTACTACTAGTAAGACAACTGAAAAAAAAACAGTAAGAATTCGTGGTAGTAATAGCTAATTTTTATAGCAACTAACATGATGCCAAAACGCAACTGATCGACTTAAAGTCACATATGAATGAATTTTTTTAACATGTCTCCTTATCTGACGAAAAAGCCGGTTATATCTCACTAATGAGTACATATGTGGTGTTTTAATATTTTCCATTATTTTCACAGATTCGAAGTTGTGGTGTGTCTGACAGGCGCTTCGAAGAATATGGGGACAGTGACGCAGAGCCGGACATCCTACCTGTCTAAAGAGATTAACTGGGGCTATAGGTTCAAGAATGTTTTAAGGTATGCATTTCTTTACAAGTTGACTAAGTAGTACCTAGATGGGCCTATTTAGGTTGTTAACTTGTTATCGTGGAATAAACCTGCGTGCCAGGTATCCAGTCATAGGGGGCCCGGGTTACGACGTATTTCTATCCACTAAAAACTCCACAGCAGCCACCATCTGCGCTCTCATGCGGAGGACACCAGGATCTCATACTGAACGCACTGGAGACCCCCTGAGCTACATTTGGCTCGACCTAGAGCAAAAAAGATCTTCGTAGCCTTCCCTGAGGCTTTTCGGTGGGTGCCGGGCCGCCAGTATATTCACGCCACGACTGATGTTTAGACTGCACCTTTAGTCGCCTATACTAGCTTTAATTCTTGTTTACTAACCGCAAAACGTTGTTTTCAGGTATTCCAAAAGGAACGAGTCTTATGTGATCAACGTCGAGGACCTGAACACGATGGAGCAAGTGGAAACCCCTCTCTGCAGCGCTAGTCGGCTCAAGCATTTCGAAATAGACGTCAAATCCTCAGCCGACTTCTCTATACCAACGAGCCCATCGTTCAGTCTGGGTAGTCTGACGAAGAACGCGTCTACCTTGAGCCAGGATCAGGCTTTGAGGGCGCCAGAATCACTGCCATCGACTGTTCCGTCCACGCCCAGTTTGGGCCCTACGGGAACCCAGAGAAGCTATGGTTGGAACTTCAAGAGGATTTACCCGGAGAATGTTCTGAAGATCCAGTGACAAATGATTGCAGATTATAGGTCACATACTCGTCACAGTCTACTGATAATAACTTACATAAATGATGTTAGTGAGACTCGAAAGTTAGCAGTCATAAGTTTGTTTACAATGTATGGTATCTATGAAATGAACTATGAACGTGTGATATCAAAACTATCTTAGTTATGTTAATCGAATTTATTTCTAGTTAAGTATATTAAGGGTTTGAAAGTTATAGTTGTACAGTATTAAATAGCATATTAAATCAATATTTTGTTTTACTAACTTTGTGTTTAAATTGAATTGCCACGCGATCCTAAACTTTTGGCATATCAATCTTTGATCATTTTGAAATTCTAAAACATTTACTCCACTTATAGCCGATTTTATGAATATTTTATTTTATCTGTTAGACCCGTGGGACCAATCAAACATTAGGACATTACTTACCTAGGGCGGTTAAACAAAGAATGTCTCAGATCGCAGGAATTTGACGCCCGAGCCGAAGGCAAGGGCGATAAATATGCGCTCTGAGGATTTCTTTATTACCGCCCGTGGTGAGTACAACATTTTACGTCTCTATCTGGCCAGGAAGTGGGGTTTTCCGCACGCATAGCGTGCGGTAATTCCTACTTTATGGCCGGGTATGACGTAAAAAATATACACACACTGTAAACTTTAGACTATATTATTACTCCGACAATAAGATAACTAACATCCATACTATAACAACATATATACTATACTATATATATATAATATATATAAGTCTGTCTGTATGTCTGTCTGTCTGCCTGTCTGTCCGTATGTTACCTCTTCACACTTAAACCGCTGAACCGATTGAGATGAAATTTGGTATGGAGATAGTTAGAATTCCGGGGAAGGACATAGGATAGTATTTATGCCGGAAATCATCCCGTAAGGGGGTCAAATGGGGGGTGAAAGTTTGTACGGACCTACGATATAAACGAGTTCCACGCGGGCGGAGTCGCTGGAAGAAGCTAGTAAAATTATATTTTGGATATACGTAAAGGAACCAACTGACATCAAACGTAACGAACCCTAGAACGGGTTAATTAGTTAGTGGCCAGAACGTCTACGAGGATAACCGCAAATGAGGTTTTACTCTGGGCTTTATAGTAGGTACCTAATAAACCTACATTATAGGGCTCTGATGAGAGCCGCTACAGACCTTATAATGCCTGTAAGTAAGTGTGTCAACAAATGTACTGAGTACCTACTTAAGTACATTGATCTGACATTTGGTCTAGCATTATTATATTTATAAAACGGCCTTAGTCCAGCTACCCCACAAGGGTAAAGCTATAGTAAAGTATATTACCTAGTTTTTCGCCACATGGCTTCAATAAACGCTGATTTACGCCACATGGCTTCCATAACCGCTGACCCAATTTCGATATAATAAGAAATAGACCCCCTCTGTGGTTTCGGGTTAGAGTTAGAACAGACCCACCCCCTTTCTTGCCGTGGGTGTCGTAAGAGGCAGCTATTGGGATAGGAAAACAGAAATTAACTTTTAAAGAGATAAAAAAAAGCGTTTTGGCAAGAAAGGGTTTTCTATCTCAGCATAAATACCAGCGCTGATCTTCCGATAGAACCATCGACTGAATCCACGGTAGATAACAAAAACCAGCAATAAATAAAAAACCGGTCAAGTGCGACCTCGCGCACCGAGGGTTCCTTACAAACGTTCATACACCATACCCGTCACGTCACGACCCCATTCATTCTTAAACAATCTTAACAGCTCATAGTAGAAGTTACCGTTGTACAGCGCCATCTGCATTTTGGTACTAATAACTTGCAACCTAGTAGGTATATTTGTTTTCACCTCACTAGCTCGGAAAGCCCATTTTTATTCTTTAAAAACAGATAGCAAAACTGCATTTTATCCACTAGAGTCTACTAGAGTGCAAAGAATATTTGAAATCCGAACGTGTTATTAGTTACTTTCTTAAACATGTAAAGGCCAGTCCAGACAGGACACGCCCATCAGATTTATTTTATTTAGGTACCTTTTTTTGAATGTTTTATTCTTTTTTTAAATGTTTTTAATTCTTTTTCTCCTTTTTAAAAATGTTGTTTCTCTTTCTAAATGTTTTGTTTCTTTTTGAATGTTTTTCTGTATTTTTTTTCTCTTTTTAATGTTTTTTGGTCTTTTTATACGTTTTTTTCCTTTTTTTTTATTATTTTCTTCTTTTTTTAATGTTTTTTGAAATTCTATTTATTTTTTTGATGTTTTCGTCTACATTTTAATGTTTTTTTTTATATTTTATTGATTTAAATGTGTTTATTCAGTTTTTTTTTATTTTTCCACTTATAAAAAAAAAAAAAAATATGTTTTTTTCTTTTTGATTTATTTTTGTGGTTTTTCCACTTTTTTCTCTTTTTAAATGTTTTTTTTAAGTTTTTTTTCTTTTTTTATCTTTTTTTACGTTTTTTCTCTTATTTTAATGTTTTTTGTAACTTTTTTTCTTTTATTATGTTTTTGTCTCTATTTTATTGCTTTGTTTTTCTTTTTTCAATGATTTTTGCTTTTTTCTCCTTTTTATAAATGTTTGGTTTCTTTTTGAAGGTTTTTTTTTCTTTTTTTCTTTTTTTATGTTTTTATGGTCTTTTTTCTCTTTTTTATACGTTTTTTTCTTTTTTTTAATGTTTATTTTTTATTATTTCAAGGTTTTTTGAAATTCTCTTATATTTTTTGATGTTTTTGCCATATTTTAATGTTTTTTTTATTTTTTATTGATTTATGTGTTTTTCAAGGTTTTTTTCTTTTTCCATTATTTTACATTTTTCCCCACTCTTTTTACATGTTTTTTTTTGTTTTTTTGTCTTTTTTTACGTTTTTTCTCTTAATAAAATGTCTTTTGTAACTTTTTTCTTTTTACATGTTTTTTTTTTGTTTTTTGCCTTTTTTTACGTTTTTTATCTTAATGTTATGTTTTTTGTAACTTTTTTCTTTTTTATATGTTTTTGTCTCTATTTGATTGTTTCGTCTTTCTTTTATCAGTCTTTTTTAATGTTGTTTGAAAAGAAAAACTTTTAAAAAAGGCAAAAATACTTTTTTTTAAAGTTTTTCTTTATTTTAATGTTATTTTTTTTGTTTCTCAATGTTTTTTCTCTTTTCCTCTTTATTAAATGTTTTTTTAATTTTGTAATATTTTGTTTCTTTTTCATGTTTTTATTTTTTTTCTCATTTTTAATGTTTTTTCCCCCTTTTTAATATATTTTTTTAAATTTTTTCGTTACTTTACTTTTTTGTTTTTTTTCCTCGCTTTAGTGAGGTGAAAAGATTTGTGTTACACACGGGTGCAAGTTATTTTGACGTCTCGTGTGTTGCAACACTCGTTACGCTCAGGATTCTATTTTTGAACCACTCGCTTCGCTCAGGATTCTATTTTTTAACCACTCGCTTCGCTCGTGGTTCAACCATAGAACCCATTCGCTGGCTCGTGGTTCAACCCTAGAATCCATTCGCTAGCTCGTGTTTCAATTCCACACTCGCGGTTAAAATACAACTTTGCACCCTTGTATAACAAATAACTATTATCAGCGATATGTTTTTTATTGCGCTTACCGATTAGGATTTTTTTTATTTGAAATGAGGGACGTTAACGATAATCTCATATGAATTTGAATACATAAAATTTTATACAAAAATAATAAAATTACAAACATAATTAAGAAAAGATTATTGATAAATAAAAAAAATACGCTAGATATCGTTTTATTCTTCCTGTATTATTTATGTTGCTCTTAATCATATGTAATAATTTCAGAATTTTCGTTTGGTAAACTTAGGAGATAAGGGGGGGGGGAGGGGGGGTATTTTTTTTCAACATATTCCTTAATAAATAGAAAATTAAACCACAGTAGAAAAAAATAAAAACGGTGATAGAAAGCACAATTCAAGCCCTTTTATATGATAGGTACCCCTCTTGATCTATTTACTAGACTGAATTTTAACCCCCCTCATATTCGTCAATTACACAGAAAATAAAAATGTATATTTAAATTGTTTATTTTCCATACACGTGTCTTAAACCTTCTTAACAGTTGGTCAAAATTTCAAATTGAGCATAAGTAGTTCCAGACATATTTAACGTTGTGACAGACGGACAGCATAAGGGTTCCTTTTTACCTTTTTGGTACGGAACCCTAATTTAAAAAATAATAAAAAAAAACATAGCGTAACACCAGAATATACAATCTGTGCCAGAAGGGACAAAAGTTATAATAGTTATCTAAGATACAAGTGCGGAAAGTAGGTAATTCCCAACGAGTGGCGATGACCAAAAACACGACCGTGAGGGAGTGTTTTTGATCGACACGAGTTTAATGTTGAAACATATAAAGGCGCACTTTCAGAGCAAGTGCATTGTAAATATAAAAACAATACAGCGATCAATGAACGCAGCCATATCACTCCTACGCGGTTGAAATGTGTTGTGGGCGATGGGCTGGCAACCTATAATTTGAATGTATCAATCAAACTTTAAGCCTACTAGTTACCTAACTTCATGAGGTCTGCCTATCCCTTTTTGGGGAAAATTTCATGAGGTTAAAGTATATGTAGTTACAATATTTTAATACTTGAAGAAATTAAATGAAAGTAACTTCTATTTATTTATTACTATTTATTTATTTATTATGCGCTGTTGAGATTTTTCCAGAATTAATGGGGCCCTGACGATAGGTATGCTGTATGAAAGTTTGTACGGAACCCTCCCTCGGCGCGCGAGTCAATAAGGTGTGTTCCCTACATTTAATTTCCATGTATTTATTGTATTGTAGGTATGCTTCCTTTATAACAAAACGAGTTAACGGGCAGATTTAAGGTATGATAAATTAAGAATGAGGAATCTGAACCTTTTTAGGGTCCCGTACTAAAAAACTCTGTCCGTCTCCGTATATCCCAACCACAGAAAGGTTTACTGGTCTGTGATCACAACGTTCGGTAGAATTGTAAACAAGGCTGGTCCAAGCGGCCGATAAGAGTCTAACTCGCGCACTGAGGGTTCCGTACAAACTTCCATAAAACAAAGGTATTCTTTCCCTATCCTATGATTCTGGATAAATCTTAACAACGCATACTTTGTAGAAGTCGTGTCAGTACTAAATCACGAATAAACTTTATCAAGAAAATACCATATCACGAAAACTTTACCACGAATAGACTTAATCACGAAAAAAATACAGGCTTAATAATTTTTAATTGATTATAATTAAGGCGCTATAGGTTCAGCGAAGTGAAGCGAACACAGCGAATATAATGCGTCTGTTTATAATAATATGGTTTCAAAAAATACGAATAGTAATCTTGAGGCTTTTCTGCAGTGAAATCAGTGATACGAAACACGATTAAGCAATTTTCGCTGGATAGAAAAAATCACGAACATAGGTCTAAAACATATTAAAATTCACTTAAAACATTCGTAGCAAATTATGCACAATAGCTAAACATATTAACATTGGTTCTAAAAATCGGCAATATCATGTTTGAGAGAACTTAGTTTTTTATTTATTTAAACGCACAAAAAATTAAAATTAAAAAAAGCGGCTAAGTGCGAGTCGGACTCGCACATGAAGGGTTCCGTTACATAAATTGATTTTTACGAAATATGACGTATTAAAAAAAACTACTTCATAGATCTCGTTCAAACTAATTTTCGTTGGTAGTTTGCATGGTAATGTACATCATATATTTTTTTCAGTTTTATCATTCTCTTATTTTAGAAGTTACAGGGGGGGGGGACATACATTTTACCACTTTGGAAGTGTCTCTCGCGCAAACTATTCAGTTGAGAAAAAAATTATATTATAAACCTCCATATCATTTTTGAAGACCTATCCATAGATACCCCACACGTATGGGTTTGATAAAAAAAAAATTTTTGAGTTTCAGTTCTGAGTATGGGGACCCCTAAAACTTAATGTTTTTTTTCGATTTTTGTGTGAAAATCCTAATGCGGTTTACAGAATACATCTACTTACCAAGTTTCAACAGTATAGCTCTTATAGTTTCGGAAAAAAGTGGCTGTGACATACGGACGGACAGACAGACAGACGGACGGACATGACGAATCTATAAGGGTTCCGTTTTTTGCCATTTGGCTACGGAACCCTAAAAACATGATATCCGCGATTCCAAACACGCACTTCCATCTCGCTCACGCTTATGATCAGCGAGAGGGAGAGAAGACCATGATACTATAGCGCCTTAAAAGATTTTCGTGCTAAAGTCGTTCGTGATATAGTTTTTCGTTTTTCAGCGATAAGATAATTGTTTATCAGTTACTTATACAGCTTATACTTATCACGGAAACCGATTTGAAGTAAATATTTTTTGTGTATTTGTAAGAAGGTACAAGGTACTTTCAGCATAAACTATAGTACCTAGTATAGTTAGTACTTCAAGAGAAAAAAACATATTCTAAGATGATTAAACTACAATATAAGCTTTGTCAAGAAAATAATTGTGATGATTTAAAGAAAAATAACCTAGATAGCGATACCGCTATATTTTTTCTGCATTATTTATAATAATGTTAATCTTATGTAATTAATGTAATTAATTAAAAATAGCAGATCTTTTAATTTTGTTGGTCAATGGTTTGTATGCTACTCCGACACAGGATATACTTATAGCAGCTATCCAAATTTATGTTTACATACAATCTGCGCCCGTTTGCTGGGAGTTGTAGTGTAGGGTATAAATAATATTACGTAGTTATGTCTACGGACCAATTTTAATATGTGTACCAATTGATTCATGGGACGAGAGTCCGGGGGACTACAGTACGGAGTTCTTCAAAAAAAGAGTGTTTACATTCTTAAAGGATCGGCAACGCACATGTAACAATCCTGGAGTTGCAAGTTTCCATAGGCTACGGTAACCGCTTAACACCGCAGGGCCGTAAGCTCGTTTGTCACCGACGTGGTATAAAAAAAAAGTTAGCAGGTACCTGTTCGATTTTTTTGACAATCACCTGTTTACTGGTGAGTGAGTGACAAGATCGGTGTATTTTTGATGTAGGTAAGTTCCTGTTGTCGTTCCAAAATAAATTTATTCTATTCTATTCTATTTTAGGTGACAGTATAATGTAAACGATATATATATTATACCTGGGTTTAATAAGGTCGCTATGAGATTATCCAGACTGATATTCAGAGGATTTGAAAATACGACGAAACGTTTCTTCTTCTTGGCATCTTGGCATCATAATGGATAAAATAATTAGCTACTTAATGTACATAGATAAAATCCTTAACCAAACAAATATTTGTGCTCATCACATACTTAAATAATTTCCCCTAATACCTTATCGGGATGTGAAGACGTAGAGGCGTTTACAATTCATAAAATTGCTTATTTATGCATATATTTCAACACAGAATTACTTTCTGAGAACATATGGTTTTACTCTCATTAAGCTTAATTTTTTGCATGTTTAACAAACAGCGGACTTACAATAATATCAGGTCGTCGACTGGAAACAGATGTTGCAATAAATATTTTTTCTCAAACATGCTCGGAAATGTATGCGTTAATGTCACGAAATGAAGACATGAAGTTCCTTGTTTATGGCTGCCTACATTACTTCTTGGCCTAGGCCAAGAAGTAATGTATGAAAACCCTAACTAAAAACATTATTGGCCGCTACTCTAATTTTTTAAATTTGCTTACTGATATTAAACAGACAAAGGAAAAAATACATACTGCCAACCACCAATACTTTTTTTTAATTGTTTTAGTTTTTTGTAAAAAAAAAATTGTTAGATTTTTACATTTTTTTTGTTATTTTTCGTTTATTTTTTAGTGTTGTTTATCGTTTTAAATGATTTAAAAAAAAATCTTTTCTTTTCTTGATGTTTGTCTATTTTTTAATGTAAAAATTTTTGTAGGGTCTTTTGTTATTTTTAAGTTTTTTTTATCTATTTTTCCTTTTTGTTTTACTTTTTTTTAATGTTTTTTGTATTTTTTGTCGTTTTTTTTAATTTTTTCAAGTTTTCCTTTTTTATTTTTTTTTCCTTTTTTTTTGTTTTTTGTTTGTTTTTCTTTTTTTTTCGTTTTTTTTTTGTTTTTTGTGGTTTTTTTTTGTTTTTTTTTAATGTTTTTTTTTGTTTTTTTCCTTTTTTGTTTTTTTAATGTTTTTCTTTTTTTTTGTTTTTTTTTTTGTTTTTTTTTCCTTTTTTTTTTGTTTTTTTTTCCTTTTTTTTGTTTTTTTTTTAATGTTTTTTGTTTGTTTTTCCTTTTTTTGTCCATTTTTTGTTTTTTTTCCTTTTTTTTTGTATGTTGTCATTTTTTTGGGCGTTTTTTTGTTTGTTTTTTTAGTTGTTTTTTTTTGTTTTTTGTTGTTTTTTTTTAAATATTTTTTTCCTTTTTGTTTTACTCTTTTGTAATGTTTTTTTAATATTATTCTTTTTTAATGTATTTTTATTCTTTTTTAGATTTTTTTATCTAGAATCTTTCTCACTTTATTAGTGAGGTGAAAAGGATTATATTTTTAAACCACTCACATTCGCTAGCTCGTGTTTCAATTCCACACTCGCGGTTAAATTATAACTGCACTCTTGTATAACAAATAACTATTTATTATTTCCTCACATCGTTTGAGAAAAGCACTATACAAGCCTCGGCCGGAACAGGGATTGCTGGACTCGTTGTATCCGGCCTCGTCTACGACTCGGCCGTCTAGCCCAAACTCGTCCATCAATCCCTTACTTCACGGCCTTTGCAGTAATGTACTATTATAAGCGAAACAATATTGAGCATCAAATATTTATATTTTACTGTCTCTTCTTTCCAACATCAATGTAGGTACTTTATAGCCAATACCGCAAGAAGGTATATATGTGTCATGACATTTGGCCTTTAAACCAGGAAAGTAAGTTCACAGGGCGAATGGGCAAATAAGACGTAACTTTCTATCGATATACCTAATTAAAATAAACCGGCCAAGTGCGAGTCGGACTCGCGCACGAAGGGTTCCGTACCATTATCTATAAAAACGGCAAAAAATCACGTTTGTTGTATGGTAGCCCCCTTAAATATTTATTTTACTCTGTTTTTTAGTATCAGTTGTTATATAGCGGCAACAGAAATACATCATCTGTGAAAATTTCAATTGTCTTACTATCACGGTTCATGAGATACAGCTTGGTGACAGACGGACAGACAGACAGACGGACAGCGGAGTCTAAGTAATAGGGTTTTACCCTCAGAGCATAGAATACTAGAGAGAGGACAAGCCGCCGGCGGCCGTGTCGCAGCTGTATGCTCAATGGGCATACACTGCCATACTGTGCACGCGTGCTGATCGCAGAGAATATTACGTTTTTTCCCAAAGTGCCTGATATGATGCGCGTCTATGGTCAAATAAGCTTGTAGGTATACAAGTGTGTGTGTTTTAGATGTGTGCGTGCTTTGTCTTGTCAATTAGTTGGGCGTTGTGTGGGTTAATGTACTTGCGACAGGCTCACTCTATACAAATCGGCCGCCATGTCCGATCTCCTTATATTCATACATCTGTGGTTTAACCCTTTGGGTACGGAACCCTAAAAATGGTGATAAATTCCAAAATAAATCTATCTATCTATACATATAATAAAGCTGAAGAGGATCGAAAGTCTGTACATGGAAGATATTCGAAAAAAAATTGGCTAGGGATACTTAGAATCGATAACAGAACACGTTCCAACAGTTTTTAGAATTTTTGTCTGTTTATCTGTTTATCTGTTTGTCTGTTTATGTGACCGCGCATCACGTGAAAACGGCTGAACCGATTAAAATGAAATTTGGTATAGAGATAGTTTGAGTCTTGGGGAAGGACTTAGGGTAGTTTTTATCCTGGAAATCAACCCCTGAGG
This sequence comes from Epinotia brunnichana, assembly GCA_963854355.1. NCBI lineage: Eukaryota > Metazoa > Arthropoda > Insecta > Lepidoptera > Tortricidae > Epinotia > Epinotia brunnichana. Next base: position 40,576,856 of record OY977937.1, on the reverse strand, counting down.
GGATGAAATGGGGGGTGAAAATTTGTATGGAGCTACTTAAACCGCTGCACCGATTTGGATGAAATTTGGTATATGATTAGTTTGAGTCCCGGAGAAGGTTAAAGGATAGGTTTCATCCCGAAAATCTTCCCTTTAGGGGGTAAAATGGGGGGGTGGAAAATTGGATGTAACCCATTTTGATGAAATTTGGTTTAGAGGTAGTTTAAGTTCTGGGGAAGGACATTGGATAGTTTTTATTCCGGAAATCTTTCCCTGAGGGGGTGAAATGGGGGGTGAAATTTTGGATGGACTCCATTTAGATCAAATTTGGTATAGATATAGTTTGAGTCCCGGAGAATGACAATGGATAGTTTGAATCCCGAAAATCATCCCCCAAGGGTATGAAATAGGGATGTAAATGTGGATAAATCCCATTTAGTTAAAATTTGGTATAGAGATAAAAGGAGTCCCAGGGAAGGACAATGCATAGTTTTTATCCTAAACCATCTCCTGAGGGGGTGAAATGAGGGTTGAAAATTTGGATAGAACCGATTTAGATGAAACTTGGTATGGAGATAGTTCAGAGTCCTGGGGAAGGACTTTATATAATTTTTAGTCCAGAAATCATCTCTTAAGGGGGTGAAATGGGGTATGAAAATTTGGATGGAACCCATTTACGGTATAGCGAGTTGGAGTCTAAGGGAAGGACATAGGATAGTTTTTATCCCGAAAATCATCCTTTAAGGGGGTGTAATTGGGGGTGGAAATTTGTTTGTGACACACTTTGATAAAATTTGGTTGAAAGATAGTTTGAGTCCTGGAAAAGGACATATAATAGTTTCTATTCCAGAAATCATTCCCTAAGGGGGTGAAATGGGGGTGAAAATTTGGATGTAGCCCATTTAGATGAAATTCGGTATAGAGATAGTTTGAGTCCTGGAGAATGACAACGGATAGTTTTTATCCCGAAAATCATCCTCTAAGGAGGTGAAATAGGGGGTGAAAATTTGGATTGAACCCATTTACGGTATAGCGGTAATGGGGAGTCCTGGGGAATATGAACATTACATAAGTAAATATATGTATGTGACGTTCCAAGGGTAAATGTACCTTATGGCGGCCTTAGTTTTGAAGATGTTTTCTAAAACGGGGTAAAAAATACGTTTTGTTATGGCTATTTTGAAAACTATTAGATGTAACATTTTGTTGAAGTATTTTTATTTTTAATATAAAATGTTTAAATTACAAGTCAGTTCATTTAATCCTACGGTTTAGTAGAAAAGGTCTTTACGGCCGTGTGATATGAAAATATGCAAAATAATACTGAAAAAAAGCCTACATGAATCTATACCCTTTCCTTCATACAATCCATACTAATATTACAAATGCGAAAGTAACTCTGTCTGTCTGTTACCTTTTCATGCTTAAACCGCTGAACCGATTGAGATGAAATTTGTTATAGAAATACTTTGAATTCCGGGGCCTTCCCAAAGAGTCCTTACTAAAGATAGTTTTTATCTGGAAATTCATCACCTAAGGGGGTGAAAAGGGGGGAGAAAGTTACGATATAAACGAGTTCCGCGCGGACGAAGTCGCGGGCAAAAGCTAGTACATATAATAAAGCTGAAGAGGGTCGAAAGTCTGTACATGAAAGATATTCGAAAAAAAATTGGCTAGGGATACTTAAAATCGATAACAGAACACGTTCCAACAGTTTTTAGATTTTTTGTCTGTTTGTCTGTTTATCTGTTTATCTGTTTGTCTGTTTATGTGACCGCGCATCACATGACAACGGCTGAACCGATTAAGATGAAATTTGGTATAGAGATAGTTTAAGTCCTGGGGAAGGACTTAGGGTAGTTTTTATCCTAAAAATCAACCCCTAAGGGGATGAAATGGGGGGTGGAAATTTGTATGGAGCTACTTAAACCGCTGCACCGATTTGGATAAAATTTGGTATTTAATTAGTTTTAGTTCCGGGGAAGGTCAAAGAATAGGTTTTATCCCGAAAATCTTCCCTGTAGGGGGTAAAATGGAGGGGTGAAAATTTGGATGTAACCCATTTTGATAAAATTTGGTTTAGAGGTAGTTTAAGTTCTGGGGAATGACGTTGGATAGTTTTTATTCTGGAAATCATCCCCTAAGGGGGTGAAAGGGGGGTGAAATTTTGGATGGACTCCGTTTAGACCAAATTTGGTAGGTATAGATATAGTTTGAGTCCCGGAGAATGACAATGGATAGTTTGAATCCCGAAAATCATCCCCCAAGGGGATGAAATAGGGATGAAAATGTGGATAAATCCCATTTAGTTAAAATTTGGTATAGAGATAGAAAAAGTCCCAGGGAAGGACAATGCATAGTTTTTATCCTAAAAATCATCTCCTGAGGGGGTGAAATGAGGGGTGAAAATTTGGATAGAACTGATTTAGAAGAAATTTGGTATGGAGATAGTAAAGAGTCCTGGGGAAGGACTTAAAATATTTTTAGTCCAGAAATCATCTCCTAAGGGGATGAAATGGGGAACCCATTTACGGGTAAAGCGAGTTGGAGTCTTGAAGAAGGACATAGGATAGTTTACTCCCGAAAATCATCCCACTAAGGGGGTGTATTTGGGGGTGGAAATTTGTTTGTGACACATTTTGATAAAATTTGGTTGAAAGATAGTTTGAGTCCTGGAAAAGTACATATGTAAGTTTCTATTCCGGAAATGATCCCCTAAGGGGGTGAAATGGGGGTGAAAATTTGGATGTAGCCCATTTAGATGAAATTTTGTATAGAGATAGTTTGAGTCCTGGAGAATGACAACGGATAGTTTTTATCCCAAAAATCATCCTCTAAAGAGGTGAAATAGGGGGTGAAATATTGGATGTAACCTATTTACGGTATAGCGGTAGTTGGGAGTCCTGGGGAATAGGAACATTACATAGGTAAATATATGTATGTGACGTTCCAAGGGTAAAGGTACCTAATGGCGGTAGTTTCGAAGATGTTTTCTAAAACGGGGTAAAAAAGACCTTTTATTATGGCTATTTTGAAAACTATTCGATGTAACATTTTGTTGACGTATCTTTATTTTTAATTTATACGTATAATAAAGCTGAAGAGGGTCGAAAGTCTGTACATGGAAGATATTCGAAAAAAAATTGGCTAGGGATACTTAAAATCGATAACAGAACACATTCCAACAGTTTTTAGAATTTTTGTCTGTTTGTCTGTTTGTTTGTTTATCTGTTTTTCTGTTTATCTGTTTGTCTGTTTATGTGACCGCGCATCACGTGAAAACGGCTAAACCGATTTAGATGAAATTTGGTATAAAGATAGTTTGAGTCCTGGGGAAGGACAAAGGGTAGTTTTTATCCCGGAAATAAACCCCTAAAGGGATGAAATAGGGGGTGGAAGTTTGTATGGAGCTACTTAAACCGCTGCACCGATTTGAATGAAATTTGGTATATAAATAGTTCGAGTCCCGGGGAAGGTCAAAGAATAGGTTTTTTCCCGGAAATCTTCCCCTTAGGGGGTAAAACCTGGGGGTGAAAATTTGGATGTAATTCATTTTGATAAAATTTGGTTTAGACTTAGTTTAAGTTCTAGGAAAGGACATTGGATAGTTTTTATCCCGGAAATCTGCCCATAAGGGGGTGTAGTGGGGGGTGAAATTTTGGATGGACTCCGTTTAGATCAAATTTGGTATAGAGATAGTTTGAGTCCCGGAGAATGACAACGGATACTTTGAATACCGAAAATCATTCCCTAAGGGGATGAAATAGGGGTGAAAATGTGGATAAATCCCATTTAGTTAAAATTTGGTAAAGAGATAGAAGGAGGCCCAGGGAAGGACAATGCATAGTTTTTATCCTGAAAAATCATCTCCTGAGGGGGTGAAATGAGGAGTGAAAAATTGGATAGAACCCATTTAGATGAAATTTGGTATGGAGATAGTTAGTCTTGAGGAAGGACCTAAAATACTTTTTTGTCCAGAAATCATCTCCTAAGGGGGTGAAATGGGGGATGAAAATTTGGACCGAACCCATTTACGGTATAGCGAGTTGGAGTTCTGGGTAAGCACATAGGATAGTTTTATTCCGAAAATCACCCCCTAAAGGGATGAAAATTTGGATGTGATGTGACCTATTTCGAGGAAATTTGGTTAATTCAATTTAATTCAAATTATTTATTTCAGACTAAGTCCATATCATGTTAGTAACAATAAAAACTTATAAAACTTAAGTTAACAGTTAAGAGATAGTTTGAGTGCTGGGAAATGACATATGATAATTTTTGTTTTTTAATTGATCCCTTAAGGGGGTGAAATGGGGGGTGAAAATTTCGATGGAAACCATTTCGATGGAATTTGGTATAGAGATGGTTTGAGTCCAGGGCAAGGTAGTTTTAATTCCGGACATCATCCTCTAAGGGGGTGAAATGGTGGTTTAAATTTGGATGGAACCCATTAGGATGTAATTTGGTGCCTATAGAGATAGTTTTACTCGCGTAGAAGAACAACAAATAGCTTTTGTCCGGAAAAAAAATCCTCCAAGGACATAAAATAGGGGGTGAAAATTTGGATGTACCCTGTTGGGATGAAATTTGGTATAGAGATAGTTTGGGGTTCCGAAAAAGTATAATGCATAGTTTATGAAACTCATTTAGTTGAAATCTGGTTAATAAATAATTTGACCCTGGGAAAGGACATCTGATAGTTTTATTCCGGAGATCATTCCCTAAGGGGGTGAAATGGGGGTCAAAATGTAGTATAGCGATAGTTGGGAGTCCTGGGGAAGGACATAGGATAGTTTTATCCTGAAAACCCTCCCCTAAGGGGTGAAAATTTGGATGTGAGTGACCCATTTAGATGAAATTTGGTTAACAGATAGTTTGAGTTCCGGAAAAGGACATAGGATAGTTTTTATCCCGGAAATCATCTCTTAAGGGGGTGAAATGGGGGTTGAATATTTGTATGAAGCTACTATACCTATTTAGATAAAACTTTGTATAGAGGTAGTTAGTAGGCGCGGCGTTGGTAGGCACAAGGTGCACTGATGACCTGGTAAAGGTCGCGGGAGTCCGCTGGATGCGGGTGGCGCAGGATTGGTCACTTTGGAACTCTTTGGGGGAGGCCTATGTCCAGCAGTGGACGTCTTTCGTTCGGCTGATATGATGATGATGATAAATTATAATAATGATAAAGATAGTTTGAGTCTCGGGACGGTCTGAGGACTTTTGATAGTTTTTATATCGGAAATCTACCCCTAAAAGGGAAATGGAGGGTGAAAGTTTGTATCGAGCTACGATATAAACGAGTTCTACGCGGACGAAGTCGCGGGCAAAAGCTAGTATATAATATATATTGGAAATAAATTATAATAAATACTCGTATTACACGGTTTAACTCACCTATTAAAAGTCACTACGGGCGACATGTTTCAACCGTAGTGACATTTAATACGTGAGTTGAACCCAGGTTGAACCGTATAATTATTACACGGTTTAACTCACCTATTAAAAGTCACTACGGGCGACATGTTTCAACCGTAGTGACATTTAATACGTGAGTTGAACCCAGGTTGAACCGTATAATTATTACACGGTTTAACTCACCTATTAAAAGTCACTACGGGCGACATGTTTCAACCGTAGTGACATTTAATACGTGAGTTGAACCCAGGTTGAACCGTATAATTATTACACGGTTTAACTCACCTATTAAAAGTCACTACGGGCGACATGTTTCAACCGTAGTGACATTTAATACGTGAGTTGAACCCAGGTTGAACCGTATAATTATTAGCATTATTTCATCATGTCTCACGAAAGTTTAAATTCGATTGGAAATAAAATATCCGCAAAATATGATTTCGCATATCTGAGGTGAATTTATTTCTAATAAAGACTCGAATTTTCCGCTTTTAGTGTGTCAGGTTTATCAATACGTAAGCATTCATACATTGCTTTAGATACATATTAATGTAGACAAAGTTAGTAGAAGTCAAATTGGGAGAACTTGAGATTCAATAAATATTTCACTGAACTTGAGATTCAATAAAGACCACTCTTTTAATTCTGGAAAGAGCTCAAACAGCAGTTTTAAAAGTTTCTTTGGGTACCTAAACCTCGCCGTTACCCCACGGTGGACTTGTATAGAGAAGCACAGGTCCTCATTGTACGAAGGTTGTTCTTGCTACGGGGTTCCATAAACGTGCATAAGTCTACCTTAAATTTACCGTCATATAATGATATTATGATTTTATGATAAAGAAAAGAATCTTCAAAGTGCCTACTCCTTTACTTAAAACTAAATTTGCTTTGCGTTTTCATACATTTTTACTTCCGCACATCTATAACAAAATTTGCTAAACGTATTGACCTAAGAAGAAGCAGTGTCCTAGAGGCAAAAATTAAAATCCAATCTCTATTGTCACCTTGGAACTACGAGCAATCGGAAACAATCATTAATGTATTATCATAACATACACTCACATACATTACATACATACGCTACACACTACACATACATTTAATATAATAATTAAATAATAAATAATTACATAATTGTTAGTTTATAACTGTATTTTATTCTCTTTTCTCTCTTTACTTTGTCTTGTTTTCATGCTAAAAGCCGCATTGGACAGTTAATCAGTATTTGTCTTGGTCTCCACGGGACAGGCCTAGCCTAGTGTGGGACCACAGTTATGTTTCTAAATGTATGTCTGTATATGTTAATAATAAATATTTTTCATTTTTATTTTTTTTTTCATTTAAAAAAAATGTTGTCTTGAAATCGTTTCATTCAATATTGCCACCGTCGCTAGCTTGGAAACATGTTTCTTAAGCTTAAGCTCGTTCCATAATATAAATATGCCGTCCCTTTTGAATTTAAAGAATCCTGAGTTAAGCCGACAAAAAAAATACTTCAGAAAAACCCGTACCTATTTATACGTTATCAAAGTTGCAAGTACCTATCTCATTTATAGTCCTCACTCAACCTGTTTAAGAATATCTATCAACAAGGCCCATTATGGAAATTTGTCACCATGGCCAATTGCCACAATTAAGCATTATCAAACATTTCCACTCGAATTCAATGAAACAACAACGTTAGCAGTTACTGTCAAAACAACACTTCCTGTCTAGGAAATAAAGTCCACCTTCCTTTAACCAAGTACACTAATAAGGATATTATGCTATCTGAAACCCTGAAAACAATTGAAGCACCAGCCAGTTTAAGAAGAGCTCCGAATTTTCCATCGTTACTAGAAAACGTTTCGTTAGAAAATGGCGGGAAAGAAACGTAGTTCAGGTTGTATTGGTCGTTGCGCAATCGATACTTTCTAGAGATAATGGAAGTGCGAATCTACTTCCTGTAGGCTAAGAGGTCGAGTCAAGAACGTTGGGGAAATTCCTTAGCGTCGAGAAGTAAGTTAATATTATCTACTTAAACGTTTATCTAAAGCAAAAGACTATCTAGAAATTGAAAACACTCCACTTTTTGATTGAGGGAGGAGAACGAACGAAGTTCTCCATTTCAGCTTGGGCGAAAATTATTTCGTATATCCGGCGTCTGTCTTCTCCTATAGATACAGGTCGCATTCTCAATGAACCGATTCTCGTGAAATTTTGTCATCTGCTTCAATAATTATATAGATTTTTTTGGACGATTCATTTTTTATTTTATTTTTTTTGGAACTCGCTATTTCTACAGCTCAGATCCACTATTGGTTAGGTATGTACAGTCAGCTACAAAAGTATCTACGCTGGTAATGCGCTCCTAATATTACAGTTGAATATAACTTTTTACAAGTCCTTATTAGTTAATTGGTTTGAATTGATAATGACCAATACCCGATGATGGATGGATTACTCATTCGCATGACGAGTCACGGAGTTTTGTGGCTTATTGCAAAACTAACGTCAGCTAATCATCGACGAGCTTCCTGCTCTGGGCCACAGTACCCAATGCACAGAGTGCATAACAGTACAATATATAATAATATAATACAAGGTGGGCAAATAAGATGTACCTATATAAAAAAAAACTGACAAATATCAAGCGATGAGACGGCAAATTTTGTATGGAACATTTTTAAAAATGAATAATTTTTAATATTGAAGATACGAATATTTTAAGATGGATATGGTGATGGTAATATTGATCGGCCCTAAATGTCACCAAAATGAACTTCAGACTTTTTTCTATAAGACTATCTAAAGCAACGTGTGTGCTTACATAAAGATGACACAGTACAAGCTGAAAATTCGAGTCGCTGTATAACATAATACATCTTATACAGCTTACAAAATGCAGTCTTATAAAATGTAAGCTGTATAAGATGTAACTATTTAAGGAAATATTATGTACCTACAAACTCTTTGTAAATTAATAAACCAGCTATTGACCTACAAATCAGGTAGGTAAGCATATATGCATAAGCATGGATGTCTGAGTATATTTTTTTTTATAAACATAATCACAGTTTATTTAGAACAATTTGCGTTAGTTAAACGATTTCTCTTTCTCTCTGTATTTTTTTGGGTTAAATAATGCTCCCAGAAGACTTTTTACACTAGAAGTATTAAAGTATCATAATATTTTGCGGGCCTGGCACTATCAGTTATAATTATTACTAAATATGTCATTACTGTGTTTAGTAATGCCATTAAGTACTTGAAAGTAATGCCATTATTACCTACTCATTATGTCTGACCCACAATAACGCTGACGTGGATCATGATACAAAAGCAAAGACAACGCGTTTGCTTGTACATCAGTCGCCCTCACATACATCGGAGCAAACAAGCAGCTCACAAACATCGGAACACACCTCTATTTTCAAGGCATTAGGGTGCATGTGCCGATATTTTTGAACACCTATATAATAGTGTACTTATGTATGTGATGGCGACTGTAATGTAAACTGGAGCGTTAGATAATTTAAACTAGTTTTTCATACTGGACTGATAAAAACGTAATGCTTACGTTAGTTTTTTGTACCCCGGGGTTGAGATGCTAAAATTATAGGTATGCTACACAACACATACCTATGCCATATTTTTACTATCTCAACCTCCTAGAGTTTTCTCGGTTGTATTCCAAAGGAGCCCAGGTTTTGCTTTAATAGGTGCTATTACAAGATTTGGCTTAGGCATTTTTGGTTTACGAAAGCGACTACCATCTGACCTTTCAACTAAGAAAAAAACTAGATGTTGATCGGATTACACCGGTTTTCTCACGATGTTTTTCTTCACCGAATTTTCTTATGATATTGTTAATAAATAATTAATAGCGGTACCTATATATTAAATGACTTACTCTTACTTTCATTATAATCTATACATATTATGTCTCTTAAAAATTTGGTATTGCGACAAAATCAAAAAGAAATGTCCTTTATTGGTTATCACTCACCACGGAGTTTGTTATTTTACTTTAAAATCGAAACTTACTCCAGCCAAAACTATACACGGTGATTTTTAGGGTTCCGTACCCAAATGACAAAAAACGGAACCCTTATAGATTCGTCATGTCTGTCTGTGCGTCCGTATGTCACAGCCACTTTTTCCGAAACTATAAGAGCTATACTGTTGAAACGTAGATGTATTCTGTGAACCGCATTAAGATTTTCACACAAAAATCGAAAAAAAAAATTAAGTTTTGGGGGTTCCCCATACTCTGAACTGAAACTCAAAAAAAAATCATAAAACCCATACGTGTGTGGTATCTATGGATAGGTCTTCAAAAATGATATTGAGGTTTCTAATATATATATTTTCTAAACTTAATAGTTTGCGCGAGAGACACTTCCAAAGTGGTAAAATGTGTGCCCCCACCCCCCATGTAACTTCTAAAATAAGAGAATGATAAAACTAAAAAAAATATACGATGTACATTACCATGCAAACTTCCACCGAAAATTGGTTTGAACGAGATCTAGTAAGTAGTTTTTTTTTAAAACGCCATAAATCGTAAACCGCACTTTATTTTACGGAACCCTTCATGTGCGTGTCCGACTCGCACTTGGCCGCTTTTTAATATTGCCAAAACAGATTTCAATGGATGAGGTATCATGCAATCACGCCACTGTTTAGTAATTACATTTAATGATAATGTTAACACTAAAATCCACTGAATGTATGGTCACCCTACATTTCTTGAAGTTAAGTAGTACCTACTACAACATGCGCCAAATTTCAGCGTCTTACGTCAATAAACTCTTGCATTTACTAGTTTTGCGTTTACTATGCATTGGCCAATTGACAGTTTATTGCCTAGGTACTCTTAATTGAATAATTGGACAACAGGGTTTTGAGGTTGGTTTATTGAAAAGAATTATCAAGGTTTTAGAATCATTACGAAACTTTCATAGAAATAGAATGCTAATAGGTGACAATGATTTTTAATTATAAATTATTACCTAATTCAGTGTTAAATAACGTTTTGCATTAATTACTGAAAAAAAATATTGGTTCCTGATCACGAATTAAAAAAGCGGCCAAGTGCAAGTCGGACTCGCCCATGAAAGGTTCCGTAAAATAAATTGCTGTTTACGATTTATGACGTATTAAAAAAAACTACTTACTAGATCTCGTTCAAGCCAATTTTCGGAGGAAGTTTACATGGTAATGTACATCATATATTTTTTTTAGTTTTATCATTCTCTTATTTTAGAAGTTACAGGGGGGGGGGGGGGCACATTATACCACTTTGGAAGTGTCTCTCGCGCAAACCATTCAGTTTAGAAAAAAGTGATATTAGATATCTCAATATCGTTTTTGAAGACCTATCCATAGATATGTATGGGTTTGATGAAAAAAATTTACTTTTTGACTTTCCGTTCTAGGTATGGGGAACCCCTAAAATGTATTGTTTTTTTTCGATGTTTCTGTGAAAATCTTAATGCGGTTCACAGAATACATCTACTTACCAAGTTTCAACAGTATACCTAGTTCTTATAGTTTCGGAAAAAGTGGCTGTGACATACGGACGGACAGGCATACATGACGTATCCATAAGGGTTCCGTTTTTTGCCATTTGGCAATGGAGCCCTAAAAACACCCTGTATAAGTTGTATGCGCCTAGCTTAGTTAGGTACGTTATATATAATGGTGAACAATGAACATTCGAAGGGAAATAGCAGTGGAAATATAGGTATAGCTACTAGAAAAAAATGTACCAAACATAATCATGATTATTTTCCCAAACGAAGTGAGGGAAAATTGTTTGAGGGTTAATATGTATAGCTTTTTCACATCTCATCTCATGCTCGAAAAGTGTGTCATATTCATATTAGGCTTGTCAAGCGGGTAATTATGTAGGTGTAGGTACCTAAGTATTTTAATTGGTCAAATGAAAATGTTATGTAAATTATAAATATGTACACATATTTTCCCTTTGGGCTAAATGTGCCACTTTAGCCGCGCTTGACAAGCCTCACATGACACACTTTTCGAGCATGAGAAGTGAAAAGATATTGAATCTAAAATTCTAAATTCTCCTTGTAAAATATCAGTCTTAAATTCTGCGTAAAAATCATAAAATCGTTATCATCAATTCTGTATAAATGTATAAGTTTAACGTATGTAGATAGTTTAAACTGGATATGTTACTATGATAATTAAATCCAATCGTATTCGGTGTAGTTTACTTAGAAGTGCGCTCGCGTTTGGTTAAGAGAAAGCGAGTTTCCAATGAATTATACCTAGATCTTAGAGCTATCTAAATGTTTAGGTATTCAAGTTATTATATAAGTAATACTCGTCATAGAAAAATGAAAGCTAGTTTCCAATGAAGATAACTTTATGTCTAAGAGCTATCCGAAAATGTATCTAGGTAGTTATTATAAAAGTAATAAAGTTACCTATGTAGTACATAATCTAATTACAACACAAACGCTTCTTTTAATATGATGAGTTATATGACTTATGGTATATATTTACTTACTCACTGTCTTTAAAGTGTGTGCTGTTGCATTACGCCGCGTAAGGCAATTAGTTCAACCTTGCTTAGAGCCGATGTAACCGATGTTGTTGTTGGCATGCCTTACTTGGAACACTCGTATTGTTTACATTTCTCGCCCACTCACGCCCAACGTCTCATTCTTACCGGTATCACTGACTGTATGTACGTACAATTCGTGCGAGTTAACTTGACCCCTCGCTCGTATGACGTTAAAGTACGCGCTCGAGTCTCAAGTTAACTCGCACGGGATATACCTAAGTTGATATAACCCTCGAAATTTCGGTTTCGGTCGCTAGCTAATTACAAGCTTTTTTTATCTTGACTTGTTCATTTGTTTGTTAGTGTGGGACAAATTTTGAAACTGAATTTTGAATAAGTAAACCTCAACCGATTGAGCTGAAATTTTGGGTATAAGTATAGTTAGGATGACAATTCAATATTAATAATATTATATGGTACGATTAATTCCACTCGAATGCTTTTATTTTTAGAACAATGGCATTATGCCTTGCTGAACCGACCACAAGATATTCGTTCAAGATGAAGGGGAAGAAGTAACAATAATAATGTGTAGGGACTTACTAATAGCTATCTTCCTGCCTGAGATTAAGTTCAAATTGTAATAACAGCCCTACCTACCTGACTACCACTCAGGCAGTCAGGTAGGCCTGTTATTACTTTTTAGGGTTCCGTACTCAAAGAGTAAAACAGGACCCTATTACTAAGACTCCGCTGTCCGTCTGTCTGTCTGTCTGTATGTCTGTCTGTCTGACTGTCCGTATGTCTGTCTGTCTGTCCGTCTGTCTCCAGACTGTATCTCAACAACAGTGATAGTTTGACAGCTGAAATTTTCACAGATGATGTATATATGTTGCCGCTATAACAACAAATACTAAAAAACAGAATTAAATAAATATTTATAGATAATGGTACGGAGCCCTTCGTGCGCGAGTCCGACTCGCACTTGGCCAGTTTTTCTAGTGACACGACACGCTGGTCAGACTCTATAAGTTTTAAGTGTTATAACCACACTTATCCCGCTGTCATTTTGGTGGGAAATAAAGATCATCTATGGTAAGAAGCCGCAAGGTATCGCACACACACACACACACACACAATGACGTTTCATATAAACATTCCGTTGTACGTCATTGATCGCACAACGTTATACGAATTCCGATATTACAGCATTCTAATGCCAATACAAATTATGAACTGTTTTATAAAACTTAATCAGTGTTCATGTTTTTAGGGTTCCGTACCTAAAAGATAAAAAAGGAACCTTTATGGTGCGACCCTGTCCGTCTGTCCGTCTGTCCGTCCGTCCGTCTGTCACAACGTTAAATATGTCAACTGTTAAAAGGGTTAAGACACGTGCATGGAAAATGAAAAAAATAAATAAACATTTTTATTTTCTGTTTAAATGACGAATAAGAGGGGGGTTAAAAATCAAAGTCTAGTAAATAGATCAAGTGGGGTATCATATGAAAGGGCTTAAGTTGCAATTTCTAAAACAGTTTTTTTTCTACAGTGGTTAAATTTTGATTTATTAAGGAAAATGTAGATAAAAATACCATTCCCCCCTTATCTCCGAAGTTTACGAAGCGAAAATTCTGAAATAATTACATATGATTAGGAGTAACATAAATAATACAGGAAAAATAAAACGATATCTCTACCTAGCTTATTTTTTTTTGTTTATCAAAAATAATTTCTTAATTAAATTTGTAATTTACTTACTTTTGTATGACATTTTATGTCTTCAAATTCCTATCAGATTATTGTTAAAGTCCCTTCTTTCAAATAAAAAATAAATAGGTAATCGAAATCGGTACGCGTGATAAAAAGCTATCGCTGATAAACAAACATAGGTACTAGGTTGTAAGTTGTTAGTACCAAAATGCAGAAGGCGCTTTGCAACGATAACTTCTACTATGAGCTGTTTAAGATTGTTCAAGAATGAATGGGGTCCTGACATGACGGGTATGGTGTATGAAAGTTTGTAGGTACGGAACCCTCGGTGCGCGAGTCAGACTCGTACTTGACCGGTTTTATTTTACTTTATCCTCACTTCCCGGCTACTATATATTTATTATCATAATCATATTATTATTTCCAAAATGGATGAACAGTTCGATAACAAACATAGTAACTTATAATTTTGGATGTTCAGTTATGTGGTACGTCAACAACTCTATCTCATAATCTCACTCTATAGGGGTGATCCATTAGCGAGTAAAACCGCGGGTATACGCATACGAGCCCACGAGTCAAAGGTCTAAAAGGTCTAAAAGCCTAAACAGCCAATGGACCACGAAAAGTCCGCGGTCTATAACCGGCGGTTTGGCTCGCTGGCTCTTCGTGCATGCTTGAAATGACTGAGAATCGACTGTTTTGCTCGCCACTGGATCACTCGAGCCAACTAGCTTACGATTTATACCGTTGGCTCGCCGGCTCGCAAATGGATCACCCCCTTACGATTTATACCGTTGGCTCGCCGGCTCGCAAATGGATCACCCCCTTACGATTTATACCGTTGGCTCGCCGGCTCGCAAATGGATCACCCCCTTACGATTTATACCGTTGGCTCGCCGGCTCGCAAATGGATCACCCCCTTACAATTTATACCGTTGGCTCGCCGGCTCGCAAATGGATCACCCCCTTATGATTTATACCGTTGGCTCGCTGGCTCGCAAATGGATCACCCCCTTATAATTGTCCATATAATAACTACAACTTAGAAAAGTTGAACCCCCGACAATTTTTATTTCAAAGTTCAATATCTCAAAAACGGCTGAACCGATTTTGTTGAAACGTAGCTAAGAACCATCTCGATCACGTCAGCTTTTGAACAAAAAAAACCGCATTCAAATCGGTCCTATTTGTTTAGGAGCTACGATACCACAGACATGTCTGTGTGTGTGTGTGACACAGATACACAGACACACAGACAAGACAAACTTATAACACCCCTCTTTTTTCGTCGGGGGATAAAAATAAGAACCATTTAATTATATAGTATAGATAGAGTAACCGTTCCCTAGCATAAATTAGCAGATGTCACCTACTCTAATGGGAGTACCTTTGCATAGTCTCTGGTACTGACATTCCAAAATGGCCTAATGGAAGACGTCAAGAAAAATGTTCTAGATGGCCCGTCTAGAATAGTAATATTAAGTCAACTATAAGAACAAACTAATTTTAACGGAATTTTAACTACATTTTTGATGGACGTTGCCTCCTGGAAGACGTGACCTGATTTAAAGATGTAGAGTCAACTTTGCATTACAACACAACAGGGAATACTTACTATTACTAGGTATTAATATTACTACCTACTGACAATAAAGTAACAAAGATCTCTTATATTATGCCCGCATCATACTCTGATCTGACCTTTACATTTTTACTTGGTGTTAGAACGCCAATGCAAACTGAGAAATAAATGATAATATATGGGAACGAGATTGTTATCATAATTTATAGGGTTCCGTGGCCACAAGGGAAAAAAAACGGAACCCTTTTTGTCATATCCGTCTGACTGTCCATATGACACAGGCATTTTACTTAAACACGTGTATATGAATGAAAATCTCTATATCTCTACTTACATGTCACAAAAATGGACATTGTGCTTAAACAACGAAAATTGTTTTGAACAAGATTTTGTTACGGAACCATTCAATGTGCGTGGCCCGTCACGCTTTTGATCGGTTTTATAGATATATTAACATTAAACACCGCCTGTAAAATGGGCCAATCAACTTTTGGAAGTTTTGGACCCACAGTATTTTGTCCGGTAACGCAAGATACAGAACTGTCATGTTTGTTAGAGAAACTGCTATAAACCAGGTAGTGTATAACGCAGGCAGGTTGTGTATAACGATGGTTTACACCAGCAGTTACGATATGCCACAGATTTTAATTGGATTGATAGACACAGGGTTGAAATAAATTGATTTGAAAGTTTGTAAAAAGTAACAGTAAAAAGTGTGGGTGAAAAAGTTGATTGACCCAAATACGTAGGTACTTAAATGTGATGTAGAGATTTATCTTTATTTAATAGTTATTTACTTGCTGACGTAAGGATAGTTTTGGTATTTACATGAACGTGACCAAATCACATCGCAATTCACGTTATTAAATAATACACGCAGCAAATGCTCCATTGTCTGTTAACTGAATCACAGAATTGAAACCGTTTAGAGTTTTCGAACTCTTCTATACGTTTGAAATTCCTAAGGCGACATTCAAAAGGCTTTATCACTAAACAAACAAAAAATATTCAGAGCGCGTGGCACAAAAAACACAACTCTTCGAGTATGCGGGTTCAAGCAACACACAACAGTCCTTATTTAAGTGTCATACACAACACATCGATGAGAGCGCGCGTGCTAGACGAACGCATTCGAAGCGTCAAAACAAAAGTTGGCGCGAAACGTAGAGAAAAAAACTTTTAAATTTGTTTATGGTGATGGTTTTGAGGACTCGTTTGAATTTTCGTAAATTTATAAAATTAAGTTAGCTCACTATTTTTAGTGTTAACTTCATTATTTAATAATGAAGTTATTTGTGTTTTTAATATTTGCGGGTTGCGCGGTCAAGTGTGATGAGTCCGGGTGAGTTATATTTTTAATTTTCTTTTGCAACAACAAAGGGAGTGAAGAAAGAGCGCCCTTAATAAGTTCTCTTGGCATCTTACCATCATAGGTACATTTATAAAGTAGCAAGTCACTGACTTGACTGACACGAGGAAGTCCTTTGCAACAGACTTTTAGAAAAAAATGACATTTGATTACGCATTAACTTGCGGTCAGTCTGGTCTCAATTATAATTAATGATTGTAACAAGATACCTAATTAATCTAAGTATATTTAATGATTTATAATTTAGAAACTTACCTACTATTCTAATAAGTTAAGTACTTTTCGTATTTTCCTCAATCAAGGTGATGTTGACGTTGCCGAAGCGTTACTAAGCAACGACGAAAATGAATCATTTTAAATATAGAACAGAATTAATCACACACTTACTTTAAACTATCGACCCTAATGTTTATCCATATAGGGTCGAAAATCACTTAACCAGTATATATATCAGCGGGGCTGTCACAAGCAAAATTACTACTTTTATGCACATGTTTAATGTCCACAACCGACGTATAAAATTTTACCGTCATGAGCTAACATGGTATACTGTGATCTACGTAAAATGTGACCTGTCTTGCAATTGCTTTTTTTTTTCTTTTTTTTTTAAGTCGAATGCTAACATGCACTTGATTTTGGCACATAAAACGTGACGATATAAACCGTTGACGGACGAAAATTTATGTAGGTCACTCGAGAGCCCGGATAAATTTTAACACTATGAAAACTATATAATTTTCGCAGTTTTTCTCCGATTTCCGTCACAACACATACGGTTTCAGTTTCAAAACTCCTATCATCTCCTGAAACAATGATGTAGCATTTTGAATTTTAGCTAGAACATGATTACTTTTAAATAAAGCAATCATTAAGATTATTTGCTTGTGTTGTAATAAAATATATTACACAAAGTTACAAAACAAATATTATTGATTCAATTAAAAACTTACATGTGTTTTGGTACTCGCTTCATCACTTAAAACCACAACGTAAAACTTTTCGCGGGTCGGGAGTACCTAAAGTAAATAAAAACCGGCCAAGTGCGCGTCGGACTCGCGCACGAAGGGTTCCGTACCATTATCTATAAGAACGGCAAAAATACCACGTTTGTTGTATGGGAGCCCCGTTAAATATTTATCTTATTCTGTTTTTTTTTGTATTTGTGGTTATAGCGGCGACAGAAATACATCTGTGAAAATTTCAACTGTCTAACTATCACGGTTAATTAGATACAGCCTGGTGACATACGGACAGACAGACATACAGACAGACAGACGGACAGCGGAGTCTTAGTAATAGGGTCCCGTTTTACACTTTAGGTACGGAACCCTAAAAACTAAATTATAACACAACTTAATACAGGAGCACAACTGTTTAGTAAAATGTGCAGTGCTTATAATTACTCTATTAGGTATATAGCTTCTAACCATAGACTACTATTGAACGAATTAAATGAATGTAATAATTTGGCTACGTATATTTTACGCTATGGCATAAATATACGCTGCTAGATGTCCATGTTATGTTAGCTAAGTAACGTAAAAATGGGCACAATCGTAAAGCTATCCGAACGTAAATATATGTCCGATTAGTGTGCTAGCCGGGCTGTTTACGCAAACTAAAGATAAAAGTAAACTAGCCTAAACGTTTACGTCGTTTTTTTATATCAGAGTTTTTATTTTTTATTGGCTCTCGACGAAGACCTTAATTCACAGTAGTAAGCTATATTTTTGCATGGCTAGTAAGCATTATGTTGCTAATGCGTCCAGTTCATTCATAAAGAGGAAGCAATTTAGGTTTTAATGGATTTGTCAATGGTGGAATTTTACAACATGGGTGGCTTTCTCCGTATTTGTAAAAAGGTACCAATTAGCCAATAAAAATAAAAGCTCTTGAAAAAAAAACCTTAGATACGCGGCACATTGCGTGTATTTTATGTAAATGGTTGATAATATGATTGTCGAAAAAGTTCGGTATTCTAATGTCCAAAACTACATTTTCTATGAGAGATTTCCCTCCTGCGAACAAAAAGTACCTAACCATACAAATTATCTTAATACCTACTTAGTTATATTTTAGTCCTAATAGGGGTGTAGATACTAAATAAAATAATCAATAATGTTGTATTTTCTCGAAAAAGGATGAATAATGTAGTCAAATGGAGAAAAAAGCATCGCAAGATGTGAAATAATCATAAAGTTATAACTATTATAAGTGTCCAAAGTTTTAAGAGGGGAAATGTTCTGTCCCTTTTCCGCAAAACGCACCTTGATATGAAACGACTGTCATTTACTATGACGCTCGGGGACGTGACATCACGATCCCCTAGTGTTTTCTCTCTCTAACAAGTAACATTAAAATGGTTGTAGCTTCGTAATTTTCTGAGATATTTAAATGGGTTATTAGGCATATTTTTTGCCTTCTTTCTTTTGAAGAAATAATATTTTTTGAGTCTACACCCCTATTCGGAACATTTTTCAAATTCGCTTTGTATCAGCTAGCTAGGAGCGTAGCGCTACGAAATTGTTGACAGTAAATGTGCTATATTAGCATTTGACCAATGTTGGCCGAAAAGCGATAGTATGAAAAAGCTGTGAGTCTCTGAAGTTCCATAAGTGACAATATTTGACCCAACATTGCAGAATTGGCAACGAGCTGCAACGAGCAACACACATTCCTTTGCTATGGCTCTACTTGTTTTAATTAATTGTCATGCGGAAGACAATTGGTTCAGTAAAATAATTAACTTTGTTTATTTATAACACATTGTTATTGATGCGTTCCAAAACAGGTGGTTTATGTATCAGATGCATGTTCCATTTTTATAAAGCCGAATTCGTCGTTTTCTTGACACATACCTACAATTGTTGAATGAGTCTATTCAAAAATTGATCGATGATTGATTTGATTGATAGTTTCTTTCTTTTACTTTCTTTCTTTTATTAAGTAAGAATTTGTTGCCAAAATCCATAATTTTTCACCTACCTACATTCACTGCCAAAAATAGCTACGCGCTACGCTCGTAGCCGATCCCGTAGTTTTCCCCGTATGTGGCGTAAAGCGACTACGGCGTAGGCGCCCGCTAGACAGGTTCCCGGCAGTGAAAGTGTTAAACACTAGTTTCCTTTTGATCTGACGTTGAAGCAATGTAAGGGTGACTTTCGGCCTTAAGGGTGAGGTCACTATTTATAGCTAAGTGGTCTGCTTCAAATTAGATTTTTATAGACCAAAAGCACGAAGTGGGTTATATTTATTGTTTTTGCGACTCAGTTCAGTAAAGGCAGTCCCCGCGTTTCCGCCGACGTTTTACAAAAAGCCCGAATAGAGTTGCAGGATGAAATATAGCTTATTTCCATCCTAAAGATTTAAGCTAAGCATTGGTGAAATATTCTTTGAGATTGCTTGAGCTATTTAGAAGATAAGCCGGTACGTACAAACATATGAATTTCACCTCTTTATACCATTGGTGAAGTAAAGAATAGATAGATTGTATGTGCCATCATTACTTCTACTTCATTGAAAGGAGCTAGGCTACCCTCTCTAAAGCATTTAAATTAGTATAAGTACCTATTTTATGTAGATAACTATATTTTAGAAAGTTTTATCGCAGTTATGCGATAAAACTATTTTCAAACGCTTAAGCGGGGCTAGCAAAACTGCAGCCGCGACGCGACGCGACACGAGACGAGTAAATCTACCCACTCTTTTTAATTTTCAAAGTGCGAGTGTACCAGGAGGCGCTGGGTCGCGCGCGATGCTATATCTATGGCTTAAAAACGTCAAATATACATGCACGGTTAAAAAAGCTAAACCTAATTAGGTATGACGTGAAAACAGTGCCTTAAATAACATAGGTTTTGTATGTCATGTGGCAGGTTTAGTCCATTGTCAAAAATACTAGATAATATGGCGAATTCTCAGACTATGAGTGTTATTAATAGAGGACTAGCCCTGAAATGCGAAGGCTACGTGGAGAGGCTTTACGACTTGCTGTGAAGGTCAATTTATTATGATATGAGACTCCATAGGGTGATAGTCTGGTAGATACGGGTAATAACGTTAATGTCTTTTACCAAGCAGCATATTAACGGAGGATATGTACGGTCAGCCTCACAAGGGGCTTAACACCTTTGTACCGTGTCGCATTAAACGTCATGTTAAACTGCCATGTGAAGTTGTCAAACGAGTGAAAACGACAGGGTACTTAGGTGTTCAGCAACTTATGAGACCGACTGTACATGTACCTAATTTGAGAGTCTCAAATAACTTGAGACGTTGCGTTGGTGCTATTTTATGAAGACCCGGGCTGCGTGGTAGATTCAAATAAACATATATTTCGTTGCAACCATACTTTAACTTGTTCTTTGTAATCCGTACCAAAAAGGTAACCCCCCCCCCCCCCCCACCCCACCCCCTTATCACCGAAGTTTACCAATCGAAAATTACATTTGAGTAAGAGTAACATAAATAATACAGGAAAAATAAAACGATATCTAGCGTATTTTTTAATTATCAAAAATCATTTCTTAATTGAGTATGTTTGTAATTTTATTACTTTTGTATGATTTTTGCCGATCATTAAAAAAAATGCCGGCGCGAGCCAGGCCTCTCCTGGCATACGCCACCATACGTACCATAATTTTGAATTGTCATCCAAACTATACCTACTATACTATATTTATCTAAAATTTCAGCTCAATCGGTTGCAGATATCTGCTTCAAAATTGAGTTGCAAGATTCCACCCGAACTAACATAGTTAAATATTTACACAGCAACTATTGCAAGTTAATAAAAAGCTTGTAAAACGTATGAAATACGTGTTGAATACGTGTAGGTAATGTGTACTGTCGCAGGGAGCCCTTGTCGTAAGGAACATCCAGTCATGGTAAATTTCCGTGTAAGTAACTCGTTATCTCTTTTATTTGAACATCATGCGAAATTAGGGCAAACAATTGCAAATATTTACAAGTCATTTCACACAAGTACCTAAATGTAATAAGTCACATATACCTGTTGTTTTTTTTATCTTAAATATATGCTGTAGGTAGGTACTAGTATCCTAATTAGGTAGGTACCTACACATATTTTCCGTTCAATTCAAACTAAATTGTTCATTCGTTTTTGCTAGCGATACTTTTTTATTGCCATGTCATCCGAGTATGTAGTTAATTAATTATACTTATAAAACTGGCAATATTCGAAGAGATTTGTATCAAAAGAAATCGTTTTAAGTCAATATTTCCTTAAATTTTGACAAGCAGACGAACCGAGGCGATTCCATAAAATTATTACTTTTAAAAACTGAGGTTAACGCTTTCTAAAATGTAATTTACTTACTTATTTATCTTTTCTTTTCAGTATTTTGTTCCCTCCTGTAATTGATTATAAAAATACCCTTTCGAATTAAGGTTACATTCGCCATAGCAAATATTTGTCGACTGTAAACAGTACCTATCGATCCCTGAAACTGGGTCGTACGACCAGCTTGTTTGTCGGTAAGTTGGTTATCTCGCAAATTCGCTGGCGAAGTTGCGGGACCCGAGTTACTGGAGTTATCCTGGTTGAAGCGAAATAGCGTTGGCGCAATTAACAGGACGAAATTTAATAATAAATGTGAAATGCATTGATGACAAGAACTTCTCACCTGTGAGCATTGAAAAAGGTATTAAAAAATATATATATATTTATTATATTATTATGGGACACAATCTTACACAAATCAACCCAGGCCCACGGTAAGCTCAGTAAGGCTTGTGTTGTGGGTACTAGGCGATGATATATATAATAGATAAATACATATAGATACTTATATACATATATTGTCACCTGACAATAACTCACCTAAGTCCTACTTACTCGGGGAATATTACCGGGACATTAAATAAGTAAGATTGATTACAAGGTATAATTTATTTTAATTAATCATGCAAATATACTTAGTTTAGCTTAATATTCTAGCTTTAGGTTTCTATATTTAAGTTTAGGTTTTTATATTTTATGTTAAGATTCTAGGTTTAACATTTTAGGTTTAAGATTCTAGGTTTAAGGTTTTAGGTTAAAGATTCTAGTTTTAGGTTTAAGATTATATATTTAAGATTCTAGGATTAAAACTGAATTTAATTACTTAAGCTTATAATAACCCTAAGGTCCTATGTTAAAGTAGGGCAGGGCAAATGGGTCCGAAGCCTAGATTTTGGGTCAGACGAAATACAGGAGAGTTGGGCAATCTTCCCATTATACCCAACGTCCCTCGGCGGTGCGTAAGCGTGACGCGGGCTTGGTACGCAGAGATGCCGGAGATCTGTAAGAGTAGCAGCGGCAGCAGCGTTCAGGTAGGGCCTTAGGGGGAAGTCGAAGCGCCCGCACTTAGTAGTGGGGAGGTCGTCGGGGACTCTGCCCGGTCCATGACCTATACTGTAGGCCCGCAGGGTGTTCCTGGAACGCGTCCAATAATATTTATTAGGCGGGTACTCATAGTTTAGCCTGGACTGTCATCATCACGCGCTCGCACTAGGGATGGGTATTTACAATAAAGCAATCGTTGTGTGTGATGGGCAGTCCAGGTAGGTACATGAGAAGCGTAAGGCGGTGAGACGAGAATCAAATGCCAAGCTTATAAAAATAATAATTTTACGGCAGTGATTAAAATGCGCAAGCAAATCCGAAGGCAGCACTAGTATGGCTCGTAGCGACATTAGATTCTTTCGTCATTACATTAAACTAGCGGTACAATGATAAGCATGATTATAATGCGTTGTACTTCGCTAAACCTTTCCTTATAATTAGCGTTACAATGTAGGTACTTATGACTTAAATATGTACAGGTATCGTAAACAATAATTTAATCTTTTTAATTATAAGCAAAGATTGATGCTGCTTGAATCAGGCAAAATCAATCTGCGAAGAACCATGCATGAGAAGGAAAGTGAATTTAACACTATTTTAAAAGAAAAGCCTATATTAATATTAATATAAGTACTACTGTTACACTACTGGTAGAAAAGAAACTAGTTATAACTACTATTTACCTTAATGGGAATTCAAGTGATATTGTAAGGTGAACTATCTTTTTTTTTTGCCTGGGAGACATCTAACGGTATCTTTTAATTTCTAGGAACTAAGAAGTAAGACTACGTTTACTAAGGCTACAGATACTTAATTCATATTGATTTATGCAACACTTACCCGATTTTCGGGACACAAACACTGATTTTATAAACTTAAATGTAAAAAATATGATTACGTCCGCTCGGCAGCGGGCGCCTCAAGGGCAAGATTCCTCAACGGAGCGACACGGGCTGTGCGTCAAAACGCCATCGGCTCAATGACGCGGCGGCCCAGTGGCGATCGGCGAGGAACCGCGGGACGCGAAACCAGTTATCAGCGCAGAGAAAGCCAGCTATGCAATGCAACCAAGTACGCAAATTAGGGCAACAAACAACTCACCGCACCTCAGTCCAAGGTTCACGATTTATAAACGTGACAGTACCCCTTCTCCTAGGAAAGGATTTTTCCTAATAAAAATCCGTCTAGGAGACTTCCTGACTGACTAAGAGATAGTGAGGTAAATGATCTACCTCCACACAATTTCTACACCGGCATCGTTGTAAGACATTCCTTCAAGGAACAGAATGCCTATTACGTTGATATGGTATAGGGCTGAAGCCATCCAAAGTAACTATGAACAAGGATGACAAAATGCTGAAAAAATTGAATCTACAACTTGTTCTAATAGGATTTGGGGTAGACCAGTTAAGTTGCGTAGGCCTTATTTGACAATTTAAAATCTTTTATATGCCAGGCTCCTAGATCATGCCCAGACATATCCTCCACTATATAGACTAATGGTGAGCGCTTAGCTTTGACACGGCATTTTTGGTACTTAGGCGCAAGTTTCTTGGTGAAGTGCGCACTTTTGTCACTTTGGAAATAGCAGCGTTTCCAGACTATATCGCCGACTTGGAACTGAACGTCTTTGCGTCTGGTATTGTAACGAGCAGCATTCTTTTGGTGGCTTCGCCATAAAGTGGACTGGACATGATCAAATATTCCTGATAAATAACCAAGGTTCTCTGCATAGGCTTCCCGGGGTTGGAAAACTATTTCGTTTGGGATGTCATTTTCAATATAATGAGACCCGCACGTGACTAGTTCACGACCATACACGAGAAACGCTGGAGTATACCCAGTTACTTCATTTATGGAGCTATTAATCGCAAATTGGATTTTCGGAAGGTTCAGGTCCCAAGTTCTCTGATCCTCTCCTACGAAAGTCGACAGAGATGTGACGATTGTCTTATTGTATCTTTCGACTGTATTTATTTGAGGGGTGTATTTAGGGGTGAAGTGAACACCTGGCACTTTATACTTCCCAAATAAGTGATTCATTTCTCGGCTAGCAAACTGGCATCCATTATCTAATATGATAGTTTGAGGGACTCCATGGACTAAAAACACATTTTCCTCAAGTATTTTAGAGGTTACAGCCGCAGTAGCACGACGTAACGGGAAAATCAAACAATATTTAGAGAAGCAACAAGTAATTACGAAGATGTAGCTATGTTGTTTTCTACTTATAGGCAAGGGTCCAACAAGGTCGACCGAAATGACCTGCCAAGGTCTGGAGCAGTCTTTAGGTCTTCCCATCTTACCAAGGATTCCATGAGTAGGGGCCTTGTGAGCGAGGCAGATTTCGCATTTTGCAACGTAATTAACTACATCACTGTACATTTTGGGCCAGTAATAAGTGAGACTTACTCGCTTATGGGTCTTGAAAGTGCCGAAATGACCAGCAGTGGGTTCACTGTGGCACTTTGATAAAATCTCTGAGCGTTGTTCTGTACAAATAACCTCCTTCCAATTGAATTCGGAGCTGAGCGCATTCTCATTTTTCATATGCCTGAATAGCTTATTACCTTCGACAATATAGTTGGGATAACTAGCTGGTGAGTGTAAACAACCGTTAAAAACTCTCAAGTACCAATTATCACCTGTCGTAGGTGGAGCGGTAGTAGAGGTCGATATAGCAGTAACTGGGACGCATCTAGATAAAGCATCGGGCACCACATTGTCCTTACCCTTCCTATGCTTAATAACCAGGTCAAAAGCCGAGAGCCTGATCCCCCATCTGGCCAGACGTCCAGTAGGATTAGTCAAGGAAAGGAACCACTTAAGGGCCGAGTGATCGGTATACACCGTAAAGGGACGGCCGTTCTCAAGGTAACACCGCCAGTGTTCGAGTGCCATTATAACCGCAAGGGCCTCCCGCTCGGTGACACTATAATTCTTTTCAGGGCCAGTGAGGGACCGACTCATGAAAGCAACTGGGTGTTCGGTCCCATCAACGATCTGTGACAGCATCGCCCCAACGCCGTAGTTGCTCGCGTCGGTGTGTACTTCGAACGGAAGACTGAAATCGGGACAAGCAAGGACCGGTGCCTGAACAAGGCAACTTTTTAGAGTTTCAAACGCCATGGCCGCTTCTGGCGTCCATTCCCAAGGGGGCGATGACTTTTTAGTGGAAGTAAGCTTGTTCAATGGCCCTGCAATAGTGCTAAAATTGGGAATAAAACGTCGATACCAGGAAGCAGTTCCCAGAAAACGTTTGACTTCCTTTCTATTAGTTGGTACTGGATAGTTAACTATGGCTAAGACTTTATCTGGATCCGTCCGTAAGCCGTGTTCGTCAATGACGTATCCGAGGTATTTGAGAGATTCCCTAAAGAATTTACATTTCTCAAAGTTGACAGTTAAATTGGCCTTTTTTAGTTTATCTAGGACGCGTTTGAGAATAGAGACATGCTCTTCGAAGGTCTCACTAATGATAATGATGTCATCTAGGTAGCAAAAAACTTTTAGTTCGAAATCTGGCATGAAAAGAGAATCGACGAGTCTTTGTTGGGTAGCCGGGGCATTAGTAAGTCCAAAGGCGGTTACATTAAACATAAACGTTCCGCGTCCTCCCACGTAAAACGCGGTTTTTTCCCTGTCCTGTTCATGGATTGGTATCTGCCAGAATGCCTTGGAAAGATCTATACTGGACAGGAACTTAGCATTTTTCAAATTGTCCAATATCTCAGAAACGTATGGGAGATTATAAGCATCTTTCTTTGTTACCGCATTCAATTTTCGGCTATCCAGACACAACCGAGGTTTCCCATCCTTCTTACCCACTACTAGAACTGGAGTAGACCAAGGACTTTCACAGGGAGATATCACACCTAATGACAGCATTTCGTCCACCTGCTCCGTAATTATACGTTTCTTTTCGGGAGACAATCGGTAGTACCTCTGCTTGATGGGCTCCGCCGTTCCAGTATCTATGCGATGAGTAATGAGCGAAGTTCTTCCTAAGCCCTTATTCTCGAAAGAAATGTCATTAAAGAGAGCAATGACGTCATCCGCAACAAGCTTTTGTGAGTGTTGTAGGTTGCTGTAGGAATATAAGTGAATGCCCTGACTGATGGAAGAGATTTCAGACAATTTTGGTTCAAGGGAGCAAAAATAATCAATATTGTCAAGGAATCTAGGACAAATCTGAAATTTTTTCCAAAAGTCGATACCGAGAATAAGTGGTGTTTCAATTTCAGGCATAACGTAGGCTTTTAAAACATGGGTCCTGTTTTCAAAAGTAACTGGTAGCGATACGTAGCCCAGAGATTGCAGCTTTTGGCCACCGGCTGCAGTGACAGTGATCATATCGTCTGTCATTAGTTGCAGGTTCAGTTCAGAAAGTCGAGTATAGGTGTCATTATTAATAATAGTTATGGCCGAACCCGAGTCTAAAAGGCCATACATTTTTAAATCAGTATTTATATTAATGCTGACAAATGGTCGAGGGTCGTTCGAGGGTTTTGAATTGAAAATTGTTGCAACCTTGTACGAGTTGAAAAAATGTCGTATAGTCGCTAGCCAACTATTCCAGTCAGAGTTGGCATGTCGGGGTGTACAACAATTTTCAGTTCTTAGTTTTTTGGAACGGAATCAACAGGACCTTCGATCGTAGCACAAGTCTCGCGATTTTTAGATGAATTACAGTGTGGGCAGTCAGGAACACGGTACCCTTTCAGGCCACACTTGAAGCAAATAATAGTACGCTCAGCAGTACAATCTTTCATCGTGTGAGTATCAACACGACAACGGAAACAATACTTATTATCTGCCTGGATTGCCGAAACGTTATAAGGTCTGTTGAAGGTAGGTTTAGCCAGGGAAGTGTTATGCGAGTGACCTGCCGCTGCCTGCACCTGGTAATTTGCGGGGGCACCTTTGAAGCTACTTTTTGTTGTTTCCCTCCTAGGTTGATAAGAATATTCTGGTGCCAGAGTGGTTGGTGTTGCCGAAGGTGGTTCCCTGAAGTCGTCTGAACGGGCTTTAATCTGTTCATAATTCTTACAAAGGGTGCGTAAGCTTGAGATCGAGTTTAAGTTTGGGCAAGTAGCGAGGACGCTCGAGTAACAAGGGCGTATATTATGAAGTATAATTTCGAGCTGCTCCAATTCACTTAACTTCCTATCCAGTCTGCTAAACATTCCATGCATGATTGCTAGGTAGATTGTAATTGATTCTGTAGGGCCCTGGCTACGATTTCTAATTTCTCCTAGCATGCGGTAGTCAAAGTCGACTACATCGAAATCTATCTTAAGCATGTCCAGCAAATCACTCCATGAATGCAACGAATCTTGAACACTGCGATACCAGTGCAAAGCATCCCCGGTGAATATTTCAGTGGCCAATGAAAGCATTTTGCCATCAGGTACGTCTTTAGCTAATCGGAACTCTTTGGCGCGTGCAAGGAAAGCGCGAACGCAAGTTTTGCCATCGTATTTAAGTTTAGTAATATCGGAACTAAGGCCCCGGTCGCATGTCACCTTGATATTATAAGTACTATCTAAGCGTTCATAGTTATGAGCAGGTTCATTAGGATCGACGACTGGAGCTGAAGCTGAGGGTGGACACTGCTGTGTTTTGTGATACTTATGAGATGTAGGTTGAGCATATGCAAGTATTGCCTGAAGGCCTGAGCATTGCTCCTTATAGAATTGCTTAGTCTCCTCTAGCAAGTCCCATTCTTCAGAAGGAGCTTCAGGTACGCTTATTCTGTTAAGCCTATGATAGATGTGATTAAGATAGGTTTGTGTGCGTTCGAGTAGACCCCTTTGTTGAGGGTCCTGTTTGAGGCAAGCAACATTGATTGCAACCTTAGCGAGGGTGTGTTTTATACCGACTATGTCCTCGTCAAACTCGTAACAAGAATCTAGTAATTCCTCTGATGGGAACCTAAGTGCAAGCTTAGATATTTGTTGCCTTAACTCTTCCACCTTATCTTTTGGGTCCTCCGCGCGTATTTTAACTTCGTAAAGTAACTCCGGTTTCGTCAATTGCAAGTATTTGATTGGGTGTGACATTTTAGACTGTTTTATCACTGAGTCAAGGTTAATTAACTGAGATTATTAAATCAAGCTAAACTAGGAAAAAAAAATCGCTTTGTGTTCGGTAAGTGGTGCAAAAATTCGGTTAGGGCTTATAATAAACTAGGTAATTACAAATAAGTCTAAATACAGAGAGTGACAACTTACGTTATATTATGATGGAGCTAATAGCTAGTGTATACTAAATCTGCGACATGCACACACCAACACCAAGAATGCTGACCCAAGGAAACTCACCAACCCTTCTGTATAAAGCAGACCCAAAATCTACTATAAAAACACGTATGGGCGCCAACTGTCACCTGACAATAACTCACCTAAGTCCTACTTACTCGGGGAATATTACCGGGACATTAAATAAGTAAGATTGATTACAAGGTATAATTTATTTTAATTAATCATGCAAATATACTTAGTTTAGCTTAATATTCTAGCTTTAGGTTTCTATATTTAAGTTTAGGTTTTTATATTTTATGTTAAGATTCTAGGTTTAACATTTTAGGTTTAAGATTCTAGGTTTAAGGTTTTAGGTTAAAGATTCTAGTTTTAGGTTTAAGATTATATATTTAAGATTCTAGGATTAAAACTGAATTTAATTACTTAAGCTTATAATAACCCTAAGGTCCTATGTTAAAGTAGGGCAGGGCAAATGGGTCCGAAGCCTAGATTTTGGGTCAGACGAAATACAGGAGAGTTGGGCAATCTTCCCATTATACCCAACGTCCCTCGGCGGTGCGTAAGCGTGACGCGGGCTTGGTACGCAGAGATGCCGGAGATCTGTAAGAGTAGCAGCGGCAGCAGCGTTCAGGTAGGGCCTTAGGGGGAAGTCGAAGCGCCCGCACTTAGTAGTGGGGAGGTCGTCGGGGACTCTGCCCGGTCCATGACCTATACTGTAGGCCCGCAGGGTGTTCCTGGAACGCGTCCAATAATATTTATTAGGCGGGTACTCATAGTTTAGCCTGGACTGTCATCATCACGCGCTCGCACTAGGGATGGGTATTTACAATAAAGCAATCGTTGTGTGTGATGGGCAGTCCAGGTAGGTACATGAGAAGCGTAAGGCGGTGAGACGAGAATCAAATGCCAAGCTTATAAAAATAATAATTTTACGGCAGTGATTAAAATGCGCAAGCAAATCCGAAGGCAGCACTAGTATGGCTCGTAGCGACATTAGATTCTTTCGTCATTACATTAAACTAGCGGTACAATGATAAGCATGATTATAATGCGTTGTACTTCGCTAAACCTTTCCTTATAATTAGCGTTACAATGTAGGTACTTATGACTTAAATATGTACAGGTATCGTAAACAATAATTTAATCTTTTTAATTATAAGCAAAGATTGATGCTGCTTGAATCAGGCAAAATCAATCTGCGAAGAACCATGCATGAGAAGGAAAGTGAATTTAACACTATTTTAAAAGAAAAGCCTATATTAATATTAATATAAGTACTACTGTTACACTACTGGTAGAAAAGAAACTAGTTATAACTACTATTTACCTTAATGGGAATTCAAGTGATATTGTAAGGTGAACTATCTTTTTTTTTTGCCTGGGAGACATCTAACGGTATCTTTTAATTTCTAGGAACTAAGAAGTAAGACTACGTTTACTAAGGCTACAGATACTTAATTCATATTGATTTATGCAACACTTACCCGATTTTCGGGACACAAACACTGATTTTATAAACTTAAATGTAAAAAATATGATTACGTCCGCTCGGCAGCGGGCGCCTCAAGGGCAAGATTCCTCAACGGAGCGACACGGGCTGTGCGTCAAAACGCCATCGGCTCAATGACGCGGCGGCCCAGTGGCGATCGGCGAGGAACCGCGGG
This sequence comes from Epinotia brunnichana, assembly GCA_963854355.1. Lineage (NCBI taxonomy): Eukaryota > Metazoa > Arthropoda > Insecta > Lepidoptera > Tortricidae > Epinotia > Epinotia brunnichana. The sequence continues at coordinate 40,546,005 of OY977937.1, read as the reverse complement.
ACGCGAAACCAGTTATCAGCGCAGAGAAAGCCAGCTATGCAATGCAACCAAGTACGCAAATTAGGGCAACAAACAACTCACCGCACCTCAGTCCAAGGTTCACGATTTATAAACGTGACAATATAACATCCATAACTCAGGAACAAATATTCGTGATTAACACACAAATAAATGCCCTGACCGGGATTCGAACCCGGGACCTCCAGCTTCGTAGGCAGAGTCACTACCCACTGGGCTACGGAGGCCGTTATTGTCAGCGTGTTTTCCCATTCGTTGATTAATATATATATATATATATATATATATTTTTTTTATTCATAAAGAAAATGTACAAACAAGGGTTGACGACGGCAATGACAATCGATGATTCATTGAAGTCTGTAATAGATTTCATATCCCAAAACCCATGTACACACACACACTTAACGATATGCCGTGCAGTTACATGATTATTCGCAAAAAAAGGTATTGGATAATGACACGTTTATAAAACAATGTTTTTTATACAAACAAAGTAAAATTGACGGCCACCTCAACAGTGTTTTGAGTTAGTTTTTAGGCTTCCGTACTCAAAGAGTAAAACGGGACCCTATTACTAAGACTTCGCTGTCCGTCCGTCCGTCCGTCTGTCTGTCTGTCACCAGGCTGTATCTCAAGAACCGTTATAGCTAGAGAGTTGAAATTTTCACAGATTATGTATTTCTTTTGCCGCTATAACAACAAATACTAAAAACTTTTTTTTTTAAGTGGGTTCTCATACAACAAATGTGATTTTTTTGCCCTTTTTTATAGAGAATGGTACGGAACCCTTCGTGCGCGAGTCCAACTCGCACTTGGCCGGTTTTTTTCATTTGTAGAGAATGCTCCCTGCTGTATTTAAGAAAGATATCACTCCATGTACTTATAGTGAATTAATGTCTCAAGACTGGATGGATAATCATAATTATTTATTGTTATTGCAAATGTGAGTATTTTCTCCCATTTTTTGAGGAAATGATAGAGGAAAAGCACTTTAGTAGGGTATAATTTACTTTAAAAACAAAGTTTTAACCGACTTCAATTCAGTACTCCGCCAAGCCATATGAACATTTCCACATTTAATTTCCAATTCACCACATGAACTGATTTCCGAGAGCAAATACGTTGATTATTAGAGAAAAAAACCAAATCGCTGTATATGGGCCAATAATATTTGAGGACTTCCGTCAATTCCTCAAGGATCTCAGAATCACCTTTGGCACTTCTTTGTTTGCCATTTCAACTGAATGATATCAGAATCGGTGACGTACTTTTATAGTTTGAAGTGCATCATTGACAAGTTCCACAAGCCATCTGTGGTCTTCATCATCACTTCCACTTCACCAAATTTATGATTTCCGGATGTAAATTTATACACGAATTATACTAGAAAACATCGAAATTACTACACTCGTGCTTTATATATTTGAGGAGTTCCCTCAATTCCTCATGGTTCCCATCATTCAACTGGAGTTTTGAAAAAAATGGGACCAACCTGGAAGCATATACTTTCAATTAAAAAAGAATGGTACGAATCGGTTCATAAATGACGGAGTTCTGAGGTAACACACATTAAAACGAATAAAAAAACATACAACCGAATTGAGAACCTCCTCCTTTTTTTTTAATTTGGTTAAAAAGTTAGTTTAATCCGTGAATATACGTATTGTGAGTTAAGGATGACTCACGCTAGAACGGGCCGTGTCCGGCCCGGGCCGTTTTCTAAGAAAAACGACGGCGTTTTTGCGCGGCCTGGCTAAATCCAAGCCCGGCCGAGCCACGGCCGGGCCGTGCTGACACCGGGATGCTTCCGAGCGTCGGTCGTGGCTCGGCCGGGCTTGGGCATGGCTCGGCCGTGTAAAAACGCCGTCGTTTTTCTTAGAAAACGGCCCGGGCCGGATACGGCCCGTTCTAGCGTGAGTCATCCTTTACGCTGTACTTTTAGGAGCCTAGTAACACAGTCATATACATAAGTCAATGCAACGACAATGTGTTTCAGCTTGTGTACAGCCAGTATACATATCTACATATATTTAGTTTATATGGAGGTTCTAACAATGCCATCAATGGTTTGGCTTCAACCAAGCCTCATCGATACCTTTTGTATTATTTCCGTTTAATCTTTCCTGGTTTTGGGATTTGTATAATAACTCTTTGGTTTGTCAATAAATAAACAAACGATATTTACGCATCATCTCGTTACGCAAACTTGTTGAATAGGTATGATGTAAGAAGACAATGACCCGAACATATGGTGCTAATGTCAATGCTGTTCTAAAATTACGTAGGTACTTGGACAAGACGAGTCTGCGACTACATAATTGCTAAATATGCCACAAACCACTTAACAACTCGTATATGACTGTGAATATATATTAAATACTAGCTGTTGCCCGCGACTTCGTCCGCGTATAACATGTTATCGTCTAAATGTTTGTTTAAGGAATGAATTAAAAAAAAACATTGAAATTAGTTTTGTACCTAGTCTTTTAGTAAACAGTCTAAAACCGAAGTTACAAATCTCTTACTTTAAAATTGTCTTGTTCTATATACAAACTTAGAACCCCCTTAGAACCCTCATTGTAAACAGTCTGAAACCGTAGTTACAATTTTCTTACTTCTTTTAACCTTTTTAGGCGATGAATTAAAAAAAAACGCTGAAATATTGCACCTCTTTATCCCCCCCTTAGCGGGTGCAACTTTCCAAACCACTGAAAGTAATTTACCTATATTTGTATTCTAATAAATAATCTTTCTAAACAATGTCAAGTCCCTAGCTCAAAAAAAAGTTACCTGCATACAAATTTCTACCCCTTTTGGTGATAACCCTTAGAGGTCAAATTTTTCAAAACGCTGAAAGTACTTTATTTGTATTGTAATAAGTAATCTTTCAAAAAAGTTTTAAGTCGCTCGCTAAAAAAAATATTTCCTCAATACAAACGTTGCACCCCCTTATACACCCCTAAGGGGTGGAATTTTCTAAAACGCTGAAAGTATTGTATGTTTATTTTATTATGTAATCTTCCTAATAAGTTTGAGATTCTAGCTCAAAAAAATGCCTTTTACCAACATTGCACCCCTTTTTCATCCCCTTAGGGGTGAAATTTTCCAAAACGCTAAAAATACTTTATTTGTATCGTAATAAGTAATCTTTCTAAAAACTTTTAAGCTTCTATCTCAAAAAGGAGTTTCCCTCATACAAATTTTGGAACCCTTTTTAACACCCTTAGGAGTGGAATTTTTCAAAACGCTGTAAGTACTTTATTTGTATTCTAATAAGTAATCTTTCTACAAAGTTTCAAGTCTCTTGCTAAAAAAATTAAGTTTTCGCCATACAAAATTTGCACCCCTTTTTAACCCTCTTAGGAGCAGAATTTTCGTAAACGTTAAAAGTACTTTATTTGTATTCTAATAAGTAATCTTTATACAAAGTTTTAAGTCTCTTGCTCATAAAATAAACTTTCTCCCATACAATTTTTGCACCCTATTTAACCCCTTTAGGGGTGGAATTTCTAAAAATACCTTCTTATCCGTTACCTACGTTGTAAAAGGTAGTTCTGGTGTAAATGTCAACTCTCTAGCCCCTGTAGTTTCGGCTGTGCGTTGATGAGTGAGTGAGTGAGTCAGGACATAGGCATTAGGCATTTATATTTTTGTTTCCATAATATACCGTCAAACATGCCTACTTTGCCACCAGGGGGAACTTTGCCCAAGAAGCAAATTTTAAAATTTTCCTTTTGGGCAATGTTCCCCCTGGTGGCAAAGTAGGCATATTTGGCGGTAGTTAATTAGTATGCTTTTTGCTGTCAATCCGTACAGTTCTTTTTCCTGTAGGTATCTATTTCTTCACATGACTCATCTTTAATATATAGATTAGGTACTCTTTCCGCTTGTCTTCCAAATAGGGGAGTAGACTCAAAATTTATTATTACTTCAAAAGAAAGAAGAAACGAAAAATCCAAATATCTCAAAAAATTACGAAGCTACAACCGTTTTAATATCGCTTGTTAGAGTGAGAAAACGATCGGGGACCGTGACTTCACGATCCTCGAGCGTCATAGTAATGGTCGCACCACACTTGGGGGTTCGTGTTCGCGTTGCGTCGTTGCCCCTCTTTCATTTGCCGTAGGAAGGGAAAAGATGCAACACGAACCTTTGCACTCCTTGGCAGCGACATGGTTAGACAATCGTTGAGAATTTAGTGGGTAGTCTGGGCTTCTGGCTGGGAGTCCCACACACCCGTCCGATCCCCCCTTGACCGGGCGGACGGGGCGCCAAATCATTCCCCAAAGTAAGAAAAAAGGGTTCAATAAGCAACTCTATATAGCGTCGTCCAATGACAGTTTTATAAAAAGTGGACACATATAAAATATTCTCAACAATACTGACGACGCTAATTTTAGGGTCCCAGTTGTCATTGATTATTTCATGTTCAATTTTTATTATATCTGTATGGATGGACCTGTGTGTTAGGGGTAGAGTCAGTCCTCATTTCAATTTCTATTAATGCGATTATATTCACAACTCTTACCAACCACTTTGCTACTGACGAACCAGTGTTAGATTGGCCTCTGATTTAATATAATTGTTACGGTTTAGGAGGTCAAGTTAAAGCCGGAAACAAGCTCAAAGTTTAATAGTTGCTTGGTGAGACGGTAACTAGAAAACCTAACGTTACGTAACTAATTAATACGAGATCGAATAAACGCGCTTCGAATAGATTTCGATCTCGCTACGGTATTCTTCGATTCGACCCGTCAAACTTGTAACTCACAATGCCGTTGTCCTACGAAACCAACTGCAAAACGTTAGGCTCTAGCGTTTAGTTTTCGATGCGTAATTTAACGTTCGATTCGTACTACCAATCGGTAGTGTGAGACCCAAATTTGACATTTCGTATCGAAGAATACCGTAGCGACTGTAGTTTACTATTTCACTTGCAAAATGGCCCGTGATATCGTATTATTCCGTCAAGAGTTACCGTAGATCCGATCGAAATTTATCTCAAATTAAAGAACTTATAAAAATAAGGGTTTTGAATTGACAACATATATCCGCAAAATTCGGATTGTCGCGTATTTTGTATTTAAAAATGCAAATAAATGGCCCCCGCGCCGCCATATTGTATCGACAGTGGAAGTGGACACTGTCGACGTCGCGATGCGCGTATTCTGTAATGTCATAACCGACAAACATTTAAATTAAAACGATAAATGCTAGTGATATAAGGTTGAATATTGGAAAATCGTGAACGAACGTGAAGTCGATGGCGAATTAAGTAATGTATAAGTGCCTCACGTTACAGTTTGGATTTTTAGTTCTATGAGTGACCACCAGGGGCGGTGTATAGACTTTTCATACTAAATCTTGACGATAGGCGCTAGCGCCTGTAGTAAACGCAACTCACGTCAATCCCACGCTAAAAGTACAGTATCAGATTGCTCGAATAGTTACTCGTATGAACAGGTTATTTGTTGTTATTGACAAGAAATTTCACACGTTTTCACACTACATACGGCGGCCGATACGTGCATTGTGCATGTGCAAGGTCGAGTATCCGGAACTGAATAGACAGCTTGCAATAAGGCCGCTTGCCTGTCTGTTTACACGTCCACGAATGTTTATTGAAGATTCATTGGAGGTTGCATGAATAACACACAACCTTGTGAAAGCACGTGAATGTATTTCATACCGGGATACCATAACGACGAGAAATGTGTAAAGCTGCGTATTGCGTAGAAAGTTCTCGACAAAATTAAATGTTCCCGGGCAATTTCCTATTTCGAAACTTGCTACAAGTTCTCGTAAAAGCTTCAAGTTATTTCTGAGAATGTATCTACTTTTTAGGGTTCCGTACTCAAAGAGTAAAACGGGACCCTATTACTAAGACTTCGCTGTCCGTCCGTCCGTCCGTCCGTCCGTCCGTCTGTCTATCACCAGGCTGTATCTCAAGAACCGTGATAGCTAGAGAGTTTGCCGTTTTTATAGATAATCTGTCACCAGGCTGTATCTCAAGAACCGTGATAGCTAGAGAGTTGAAATTTTCACAGATTATGTATTTCTGTTGCCGCTATAACAAAAAACACTAAAAACAAAATAAAACATTATTTTAAGGGGGGCTCCTATACAACAAACGTGATTTTTTTGCCGTTTTTATAGATAATGGTACGGAACCCTTCGTGTGCGAGTCCAACTCGCACTTGGCCGGTTTTTTAAGAATGTTTTGTAACTTGAACATTGCTATAGTTGCCATACTATTGACGCGGTTTCCTTGGAACTCAATTATCACTGGCATGCTGAGTACAAAATTAGCCAAATACCTACGGATTAAGTATGATCCAACACATAGGTACATAAAATAGATAGTTGATATACGGCATGTACCTACCTAATTTTATAAACCATTAAAAATAGATCAAGTCAAGCGAAGGTCGTATTTTTTGTCAAAAGTAGATTAATCTCAATGAATAGATAGGTATAACTCAGATCTACCTACCTACCAATTACGGGTCGTCACGAGTACTATCTGCTGGGTTCGAGAATATTTGGATTCCTTACGTTTTTAGCAAAAAGGAAAAATACATAACCAAAGTACGTTCGCTAGTTTTCTCCTCGAAAAAAATAGGATCCTAACGTTACTTACGTTAGGATCCTAATCGTAAGTACAGTCTTTAGTCGACTTAGGCTTAGTAAAATGTACTATTTGTAAGGTAAAGTTTAAAGTCAGTTTTAAAGTCTCGTGCCGTGAGTCGTGCGTACAAACTCTTGAGCCGAGCATTTGACCTTGTGAATTATGAAATTCTGTGGGGCAAAATGCGCGGCTCTGCTGTCCCTGAAAGCTTGGTACGGGTGTTCGAGTACTGGTACGGAAACCAAACAAATTGTGTGAAATGGGGCGACACGACTTCTAATAGTTATGTATTAGAATGCGGGGTTCGCCAGGGCGGGCTTACTTCTCTGGACCTCTTTAACCTGTACGTCAACGACTTGATGGGGAGGCTCAGGAGCACTGGAATCGGTTGTCACGTGGGTGACGTTTGTGTCAACAGCCTCAGCTACGCTGACGATATGGTGCTGCTGAGCCCCTCCATTAAGGGCCTAAGAAAGCTGGTATCAGTTTGTGAGAGTTATGTAAACTCGCACGGGCTGATATACAACGTGGCCAAGACCGAACTCATGGTTTTTAAGTCAGGAAGGGGTCCGGATAATGTACCGGAGGTAAGGCTGAATGGCGAAACAGTTCGTGTTGTGCGGCAGTTCAAATATCTGGGCCATATATTGAACGAGGACTTAACGGACGACATGGACATGGAGCGCGAAAGAAGGGCGCTGGCAGTACGAGGGAACATGATTGCCCGAAGGTTTGCCGGGTGTAGCAGGCAGGTCAAGTGTACGTTATTCAACGCATACTGTCTTTCCTTCTACACCTGTCAACTGTGGGTAAGGCACAGCAGGAAAGCGTACAGCTCCATCAGGGTTCAGTATAATAATATATTTCGGATTCTGATGGGGCTGCCGCGTTCGTGCAGTGCCTCCTACATGTTCGCAGAAGCCGGAATACCCGACTTCTTCGCCGTGGTCCGCGCCCGCATCGCCTCCTTCTGGGAGGGAATACGACGCTCACGGAACACTATCGTGGAAAACGCATATCGCGATATGAATACCTCTATCTTTAGGTACTGGCTTTCTGTTCACCAGAACAAGAATAAAAAATAGTAGGTATTTTTGCAATTTTAATTTTATTATTTTATCTTATGCTTTTATTTTTACAATCTTTGTTTGTAATGTATATGTGAATGTGCCCGGCTAGCACACTAGCAAAATGACGACTTTTATGCACATGTTTTATGTCCACAACCGACGTATAAAATTTTAGCGTCATGAGCTAACATGCTATACCATCATTTACGTAAAATGTGACCATTTATATGTCTTGCACATAAAACTATTTGCTTTACGTCAAATGCTAACATGCTCTTGATTTCGGCACATAAAACTTGACGATATGAGCCGTTGACGGACGAAATTTTATGTAGGTCACTCGAGACCCCGGTTAAATTTTAACACTATGAAAACAATATAATTTTCGCAGGATTTCTCCGATTTCTGTCACAACACATACGGTTTCAGTCTCAAAACTCCTATCGTCTCCTGAAACAATGATCTAGCATTTTTAATTTTAGCTAGATCATGATTACTAACTATAAATTAGTATAAATAACGCAATGATTATGATTTTTTGCTTGTGTTGTAATAAACTATATTACACAAATTTACAAATATTATTGATTCAATTATAAACTAACATGTGTTTTGGTACTCGCTAAATTACTTACAACCACTACGTAAAACTTTTTGTGGGGTGGGAGTAACGTAAATAAAAACAAAAAACTATTATAACACAACTTAATACAGGAGAACAACTGTTTAGTAAACTGTGCAGTGCTTATCATTACTCTTTAATTAGGTAGTATTATAATAGGCTTCTAACCATAGACTACTATTGAACGAATGAAATGAATGTAATAATTTTGCTACGTATATTTTACGCTATGGCATAAATATATGTTGCGTGATTACCATGTTAGCTAAGTAACGTAAAAATGGTCACGATCGTAAAGTTATACGTCCGAACGTAAATATATGTCCGATTAGTGTGCTAGCTGGGCTGATCTTGATATGGGTGGTCAATGCCTGAAAATAAAACTTTATTTATTTTATTTTTTTATTTTTATTTTTTAATATCGTATTCCCGACAAGAAGGGTAAAAACCGTGCAAACTTACCTATTAGGTGTAACATGAATCTGTATTGGTTCATTTCTACCTAAATATACAGTTTAATACAATACATTTTTCTGTTCTATTCTATTTAACTATCCTAGCTCTGTTAAACTATCTAGAATTGTGTGAGGATCAAATATAGCCACGACTAATTTTTTTTGTATTCCTTAGTCTTTCCGGTGGCGAATGCACTAGTCTCAAAACGCACTATAGGGCAATACACTCTAATTTCGTAAGCCCCTCTTCTCATAAGAAACTAGGCCCAAAACACCATATTTCCAAAAAGGCTCATTCTCGATTTACACGAGAACCAATGCCTTTATTATTTACAAGATGGTAATACCTAAATCCATACTAATATTATAAATGCGAAAGTGTGTCTGTCTGTCTGTCTGTCTGTCTGTCTGTCTGTCTGTTACCTCTTCACGCCTAAACCGCTGAACCGATTTAAATGAAATTTGGTATAGAGATAGTTTGAGTCCCGGGAAAGGACATAGGGTAGTTTTTATCCCGGAAATCTACCCCTAAGCGGATGAAATTGGGGATGAACATTTGTATGGAGCTACTAAAACCGCTGCACCGATTTGGATGAAATTTGGTATATAAATACTTTAAGTCCTGGGGAAGGACATAGGATAGGTTTGATCCCGTAAATCATCCCCTAAGGTGGTGAAATGAGGGGGTGAAAATTTAGAGGTAACCAATTTTGATTAAATTTGGTTTGGAGATAGTTAAAATCCTAGGAAAGTACATAGGATAGTTTTTATCTCGGAAATCATCCCCTAAGGGGGTGAAATAAGGGGTGAAAATTCGGATGGAACCCATTTAAATACTATTTAGTTAAGAGATAGTTTGAGTCCTAGGAAAGGACATAGGGTAGTTTTTGTCCCGGAAATCCACCCCTAAGGGGATGCAATTGGGGGTGAAAATTTGTATGGAGCTACTTAAACCGCTGCACCGATTTGGATGAAATTTGGTATTTAAATAGTTTGAGTCCCGGGGAAGGACAAAGGATAGGTTTGATCCCGGAAATCATCCCCTAAGGGGGTAAAATAGAGGGTGAAATGAGGAGGTGAAAATTTGGACGTAACCAATTTTGATGAAATTTGTATCAGAGATAGTTTAAATCCTGGGAAAGGACAATGGATAGTTTTTATACCGAAAATCATCCCCTAAGGGGTTGAAATCAGGGGTGAAAATTCGGATGAAACCCATTTGAATACAATTTGGTATAGAGATAGTTTGAGTCCCGGCCGTCCCGGGGAAGGACATAGGGTAGTTTTTATCCCGGAAATCTACCCCTAAGGGGATGAAATTGAGGGTGAACATTTATATCGAGTTTCTGAAACCGCGACACTGATTTGGATGTAATTTGGTTTATAAATAGTTTGAGTCCCGGGTAAGGACATAGGATAAGTAAGATCCCGGAAATCATCCCTTAAAGGGGTTAAATGAGAGGGTAAAAATTAAGAAGTAAGCAATTTTGATAAAATTTGGTTTAGAGATAGTTTAGGTCCTGGGAAAGGACATAGGATGGTTTTTATCCCGGAAATCATCCCCTAAGGGGGTGAAATTAGGGGTGAAAATTCGGATGGAACCTATATGAATACAATTTGGTATAGATATAGTTTGAGTTCTGGGAAAGGACATATAGGGTAGTTTTTATCCCGGATGTCATCCCCTAAGGGGATGAAAATGGGGTTGAAAATTTGTATGGTGCTACTTAACCGCTGCACCAATTTGGATGAAACATAGGACTGTTTTAATTCCGGAAATCACCCCTAAGGGGGTGAAATGGGGGGTTAAACTTTGGATGGACCCCGTTTAGATGAAATTTGGTATAGAGATAGTTTGATTCCCGGAGAATGACATTAGATAGTTTTGAAAATTTGGATAAATCCCATGGAGATGAAATTTGGTATAGTAGGAGTCCCAGGGAAGCACAATGCATAGTTTTTATCCCGAAAATCAGCTCCTGAGGGGGTGACATTAGGATGAAAATGTTGATGGAACCCATTTAGATGAAATTTGGTATAGAGACAGTTAGAGTCCTAGGGAAGGAAATAGAATATTTTTTATTCCGGAAATCATCCCCTAAGCGGGTGAAATGGGGGTGAAAATTTGGATAAAACCCATTTTGATGAAATTTGGTATAGAGATAGTAGGAGTCCCAGGGAAGGACAATGCAAAGTTTTTATCCCGAAAATCATCTCCTGAGAGGGTTTCAGCGTTTTGAAAAATTCCACCCCTAAGAGGGTTAAAAAGGGTTGCAAAGTTTATATGGGGGAAACTCTTTTTAGGATAGGAGCTTAAAAGTTTGTAGAACGATTAGTTATTGAAATAGAAAAAAAAAGATATTCAGCGTTTTAGTAAATTCCACTCCTAAGGGGGTTAAAAGTGGGTGCAACATTTGTATGGAGGAAACATAAAATTAAGTACTTTCAGCATTTTAGAAACTTCGGTGCAACGTTTGAATGAAGAAAATATTTTTTTAGCTAGGGACTTAAAACTTTGTTGAAAGATTACTTATTACAATAAAAATCAAGTACTTTCAGCGTTTTGGAAAATTCGACCCCTAAGGAGAATAAAAAGGGGTGCAAGGTTCGTATGGGAAACCCATTTTTTGAGCTAGAGACTTGATATTTTGTAGAAAAAATACTTATTAAAATAAAAAAAACTAAGTGTTTTCTTTTCAATTTTTCCCCGAAAAGCGTTAATTCAAAGGTTCAAAGTTTGTATGCAGACTTGCAAAGCAAGAACATTTTTAGGTATGAGATTTGTAACTTCGATCTTAGTCTGTTTGTTAAAAGACTACAAAACTCATTTCAGCGTTTTTTTGAAATTCATCCCCTAAAAGGTATTATAAGGGTGTTCAAAGTTTGTATGGAGAGCAAAACATTTTTAAAGTAAGGGATTATTACATTTTTCAGTTTTAGACTGTTTACTACAAGACTACAAAGCTAATTTCAATGTTTTTAAAAATTCATTCGTTAAACAAACATTTAGACGATAACATGTTCTACGCGGACGAAGTCGCGGGCAACAGCTAGTGGATAATATTTTCGCTTGTTGTCATGTAGCTACAACAGCTGAGTTATAGGTAATTTGTCAGTGACTAGTTAACAACTTTGTGCTAATTACGTACGGCTACTTGATGTTTTTGTAACACGGAAAATTATTTACTATGGACTTTTGGAAACTGCAGGTTGGGAAGATTTTTTTTGAGTCAGTGTAGACTGGCAGATCCTATCCATATGATATCTGCACTGACTCGCTCAATATGATACACAGATACGTTATATGCTTCCTTGGAGTTAATAAAATACTATTCTAAATTCGAATTCCGTAAACATTTTTGATAGGTACTCGAATAATAGTTACTTAGAATTCGAATTTAACTTCGAATTAACTTTTTATGACTAAAGCCTACGCTTGCAGTCGATCAAAGAACACAAGAAAAAATGGTCTGAAATTAATGTAGGAGTAACAGACGCACAAAAACTCGTTCTCATTCCTAATTCACGTATCCTTGTTGAGGTAACGAGTAAAAAGTTTTAACTCGATGAAAACTGGTTACTGCAATCATTCGAACTAATCATATTCCGCAAATAACTACATCTACGAGTAAAGGCATTAGTGATCCTTGTCAGCATACTATGAAAAAGTGTTGCCAGACAAAGAATGAATTACGTTGGTAACGGCTACCCGCAATCAAAGGAATTCAAGGTGCTCCCGGTGAACTGCATCGTCCGTTTTGTGGAAATGATGGAGCAAGCCTGGGAGCAGGCATAAAGGAGTTGGCAAATGCACAAAAAGATCCCACTGGGTCGAAGTGCATCCGAAAGGGCCCTCACCTAGATAAGATAAGATGAAAAATTGTTCGTTCCTCTTTCTCTTACAAATATGTAAGGGGTGAAAGCTTTATCTATGGTGGGCTTACATGTGATCATTGATTATGCTAGTTAGTCGGGTGTTGAGTAAGATCGCCAGAACTCCAACCTAGCTGTATCATTGCGACTACGTGGAACATAAAGTACCTATACGTCTCTCTCGCACGTAAATACTTTCTAGTAAGAGTTGAATGCTTTATCTGCGACATCAACGCAATCATACTAATAGCTAGGTTGAGGTCTTGACGGCGAGGTGCCCAGGTATCTGCACTTGTAATGCCAAAGATGAGCTAATACTGCTAAGCTGTGTTTCCATCCAAGTGAAACCTAACGGTTAAGCGTGCTAAATGTCAAATATATCGATACCCTAGTTCCCAGTCGTACTAATTATAGTACATTACTGCAGACGCCGGGAAAGAAGGGCTTGCCGGGTGAGTAGGAATAGACGACCGACCGTAAGGAGGCAGGATACTGATACGAAGCCGGCAAGCCCTTTTCACGGCCAGGCATGTATAGTGTTTTTTTTTTTCAAATATGCAATGAAATAAATTAATAAAACTCCTCAAATCAAACTAATTTTCATGGCTGAATGCCGCGATGCTGTGCCACAAATAACGGAATGAAAATTTAAAAAAAATTGCCTCCCGGCCTAGGCCTTCAATTTCCTTTACAGTTCTCTCGAGTTGATCCGCCTGAAATGGGAATCGTGATACTTTGAAGCCAGATATATCCCACGTAATCACGACATTTCATTGCATGTTTGCGAAACATTATTTTGTCCTAGAAATTTTAACTTTATGATTTGTGCACTATCATCCTAATTACAGCACTTTTTTCCCCGTAATTAGTACGATTGTGAACTATGGTATCGACGATACCCTAGTTCACAATCGTACCCTTAATGTCCCCTTATTACCGGCTCATACAAAAAATCCACGCCCATAGCCCGTCAACTTTAAGCTTCGCTCATTTAGTAACTGTTGCGACTGAGTTTATATAAATGTTACAAAATCCTTACAGTGAATGCTTCTAATCGAGAAAAAAATACCCGTTATTCTAGAAATATACAGAACTCCTAATTTAAGCAAATTCGGTTTTCGTTCATTCACTGGATCCGTTCATTCACTGGTGCACTCACCCTAACCGTCGGTTATAATCTAGCGTGGGCAATTCTTCCAATGTATGTAAAACTAAAAACTACGTTTGTTCGCGTGAAATCTTGCAACTCAATTTTGAAGCAGATTGAGCTGAAATTTTGGGTTTAAGTATAGTTTGGATGACGATTCAATATTATGGTACCATCGAGCTGATCTGATGATGGAGATAGAAGGTGGCCATGGGAATTCAGGACTTAACAGACGTAAACCCGTTTAGTTTTGGCTCGTTAGAATCGTCTCAACGAGTAGTTGATGACGGTATACAGAAAAGTACAGTTGGCAATAAAAGCTTGTACCAAAAATTACGTTACATTCCCATTAAGATTTCGAAACCTAATTCTTATATTACAATAATAAGTTCCCTTGTTTCAGTAACTACTATGTGATAGAGCGGCCTTCAGACTCTCCGGTACGGGAGTTGAGGCCGTTCCAGGTGTACTGGAATGTCCCCACCTTCCAGTGCAAGTCTAAGAAAGTCACCTTCGACCACCTGTTTGAGAAATACGGGATCATACAAAATCAAAATGACTCTTTTCATGGCGAACAGGTAACGTGAACATACTTAGTTATATCTTTAACTAATAACGTTGATAATTTACTTTAAAAACAAAGTTTTACCCGACTTCAAATCAGTACGCAAATCGTTTCAAGTGTTCCTATAAAATTTGAAGAGTTCCCTCGATTTCTCCAGGATCCCATGATCAAATCTTGACCTACTTGGATTGGTTGGCGATGGAACTACGGGAGAAGGATATACCCTTTCAAACAAAAAAATATATTGCAAAATCGGTCCAGGCGTCTCTGAGTATCTACCTAATCATCGGGGAACATACATCAAAAATTATTAACTTTAAAAACAAAGTTTAAACCGACTTCAATTCAGTACTTCGCCAAGCCACATAGGTACATGAAAATTTCCACATTTATTTTCCAATTTACCACATGAACTGCTTTCCGAGAGCAAATGCCTTGATTATCACAGAAAAAACCCAAGTCGCTAGGTATATGTGGGCTGATAGTATTTGAGAAGTTCCGTTGATTCCTCAAGGATCTCAGAATTAACACTTCATTAGTTGCTACTTCAAAGGAATCATGTCAGAATCTTTGACGTACTTTACATATTTGAGGAGTTCCATAAGTCATCTGTGGTCTTCATCATCAATTCCACTTCACCAAAATGGCGATTTCCGAGGATAAATACACGAGTTATATTAGAAAATACCCAAATCACAACACGCGTGCCTTTAAAATTTGAGGGTTGCCCTCAATTTCCCTGGGATCCCATCATCAGATCCTGACTTGGTGACAATGGGGCCACCTCAGGCGTATACTCTTTTGAATAAAAAAAGAATTTTGGAAATCGGTTCACAATTTACGGAGAAATCGGCGAACATACATTACATCTTTGAGGAGTTCCATAAGTCATCTGTGTTCTTCATCATCAGTTCCACTTAACCAAAATTGCGATTTCCGAGGGTAAAACACGAGTTATAATAGAAAATACCAAAATCACTACACGCGTGCCTATAAAATTTGAGGGTTGCCCTCAATTTCCCAGAGATAACATCATCAGATCCTAAATTGGTGACAATGGGACCACCTCGGGAGTATACTCTTTCAAATAAAAAAAGAATTTTAGAAATGACGGAGAAATCAGCGAACTTCTTCTTTTGCCTGGCTCCTTCCCATTTACTTGGGGTCGGCCCTTCTAATCATGCGTCGCCAGGCCGGTCGGTCCTGGGTCGTCTCTGGTCTTAAATTTCCCGCTTATGGAAGCAATGAATGAAAGACATGGTCTTTTCTCACTAATGCCATCCAGGTTAACCGGGGTCTACCTCGCCCCTGGGGTGCAACAGTATTTGGCCTGGAAAAAAATCGGCGAACATACATTAAAAAAAAATACATAAGACAGTGGAACATATAACCTCCTCCTTTTTGAAGTCGGTTAAATAGAAACAAGATCCATTCCAATAAAATTAATTGCAGATCAGTTGTATTTTTTCGAAATCAGGAAGGCTCAGAACAGGAATCAGATCAGATCGACTTAGTAAGAGTTTGAGGCAATCCAACAGTCCAACACAATTTGACGAATCATCTAAAACTACAAAAAACTACTTTTTTGAAGTCGGTTAATATAAAGGGTTAAGGAGTTTCAGCAAGCATAATAGCATTTTTGCTCACTCTTAAAATCTCAAAATTTGATTTTATTATTAAGCAACAATTTTTTTACGCTTTTAGTCAAATAAGAAAAACTGTATAATTAAACAATAAACAAAATTTTGACCAAGCTGAGATGAGATAACTTTCAACCCGTTACCACTGACATAATCACGAGCATTCATCAGCTGTCTAAGCCATCATCATCATCATATCAGCCGAATGACGTCCACTGTTGGACATAGTAGGCCTCCCCCAAAGAGTGCCACAATGACCGGTCTTGCGCCACCCGCATCCAGCGAACTCCCGCGACCTTTACCAGGTCATAAGTTCACCTTGCGGTGCCTTCCGGTATGTAGTCACCATCATCAATAAAGTTGAACTAATTTAATATTTCTTAATTTCCCAAGATCGCAATATTGTACGACCCGGGCCTGTTCCCGGCCATCTTGAAAGATGAGAGCAGCGGCAAGTTGAGGACCCGCAACGGAGGGGTGCCGCAGGAGGGGAACCTGGACGAACACCTCATCGCCTTCCGATACGTGCTGGACCAGAGCATTCCGGACCCTGAGTTCAGTGGTGAGTAGACAGCACTTGAAGGTACAACATTTATAAAGTAAAGAGCAGTTAATGGTTGAGAATGTTGAGATTATTTAATGTGGCTAAATTTTAAAAAAACTGTCTGTCTTTTTAACCAACTTCAAGAAAGATCCCAAGGAAATTGATCAATGGAAAAGATCCAGGAAAAGAAAATGACCAGCAAAATTATTATCAGTCTTAATAAAAGCCCGGGTCGTAGACACACACTGTATTTTTACGGATCATCACTAAATACAATAATTTCTGCGGATTCTACGGTGTATTCATTCATAAAACACAGTCTTTGCTACTCTATTTACATAATAAATAATAACAAATAATAGCCATATTAAACCAGTCTGTTTACAAACATTCAAAGTGCTTACTGACTGGTGTTATGCAACCTGACACGGCTAAGTGTTGGCTAAAGAATACACAAATACAGCATAGAAGCTTAAGTGTTCATAGGAAATTAGTGTAACTAACTAATTATATTAAAAAAAACCCGGTCAAGTGCGAGGCAGACTCGCGCACCGAGGGTTCCGGACCACCCCGTACAAGAAACAAGTCCACTATAAATTGACACTCACTAAGTATGTATTCACATTATACTTACCTACTTAGTGCGTGTCAGTTTATACTGGACATATATTTTCAGTGATGTAACAAAAATTTACGGTTTTCGCAATTTTTCCTTTATCTGTGCTATAAGACGTTTTGCTTCGTAGTACCTAAAACGTAGTACCTAAAGTTATTTATTTGTAAATTTGACCTTTCGGGTACAATAAGATGACATACATAAATACAATATTCAATCAACTATTTTGCCACATACAGCATGTAAATAATACTTATAGTAGGTACTTATACAGGATGTGGCCTGTAATAGGAGCAATTATTCAAAGGGACGCTTCCTTAGAGCATTTGTAGTAACCCCTTGTGTCCCCCCCACTCATTTTATTTTTTTTGGATTCGGAGATATTTTGATCTAAAGTTATGACCTTCAAGTAATGTATCTTGGCACCACGACATCATAGCACAGCAGTCAATGCGGATTTTGGGGTAACATCATGTAACGAGTCGTAATAGTTTTTGCATTTTTGTTTTCGAAAGATATTTTTGTGATTTTTTTTTGTAGTGTCTTTAAAATAAAAAAATACTGATAGCACTCCAGAAGAGTAAAAAAATACAACTAAACTTATTTTGAAGAAAAAAAAAACGATTTTTTTTTTCAAGTTTAATCATGTGTAAATAATTGTTCACAAGCTTAATAATCTACCGTTTAATTTTTTGCTGTTATTACAGGCCACATCCTGTATACCTATATTATTAAATCAACGTCACTCAACGTCACTCAACCCAACCATCGTCAAAGATTTGTCGAGTCTGTGTGCGATCCAATTCCTTAATATTGCACTATCCTATTACTTCAGGGAAGTAAAGGAATTTGTTTGTTACGATTACGACGGATTCAAAGAATCATTAACCTATTAGCCAAAAGGTTCGCTAGACGCATTCTACTTTGGCCCACTTTTAAAACAAACTTAACCTAACCTAGTGCCATACAGAGGGCTCTTTCCAACGACTTTAAGGGAGTGCGTGGGATTCTTGATGTAAACAACGCTCCCGTGTAAAGCCTGCTCCACATAATTCACCATCATGGACACAGGACGCAACTATGCGTTAGAGGGAGAAAGACATACTTTTATCCCATTCCACCGCATAACTTGGTCCTGTCCTGTGGTCATGACGGCCCATTGTAGGAAAGAAGAGACGTCTTCTGCGTACGAGAATACGTTGAAAACGGCTGTTTTGGACATCGATAAATACCTAAATTTATAACATATGTATGGTAAAATACCGTTATTTTAACTTAATTATGTTGTTTCATAATGATTTGTTGGAGTTGGCGGAGTCGCGGAAGTGTGCGCAAGCGTTCCCATGGCTCGGCCAATGGGCAGCGAGCGCTTATAGACCAATCAAATTAGCTTACCCTGGACATAATTCGTAAACTCGTTGTTTTTATTGTTTTATCGGATTTTACTATTCAGTATCAAATATTAATGAAATATATTAAGTAAAAAATCCGCGATCGTAACCGTAGTTAAAAAAAACACTAGTTAACGTACACTACCTAACTTTTTCCTAAAAGTAAAAAAGGTAACCAAGTACCTTGTTAGTATAACTTTGAGGTGCATTCAAATTCGATCACTTAATAGCAAAATTAAACTGATATCAAATTCGCATATACGTTTTTTTTCACAGTTTTCCTCTGATCTCATTATCTAGACAAGCCAAAATGGTAACTATGATGTTTTTATCTGTTTAAGGTATATTGCGTCTTTTTAGACATTTAAGACAATAATTAAACATTTATTTTTAACGTTTTAATAATAATGTATTTCTCAGTAATTATAAATAGTAACTATGATTTTTTTGTTTACTAATAGCCTTTTGTGTACGATAATCATGTTTTCATCAAAATTAAGCATGTTAATTTCACGCTTAAGAAATTGAAAATTTAATTGAAAATACTCGCGACCTTGTCGTGGAGTCAGATGCATGCGGTGGGTGCGAGGCGGGGAGAGAGTGGGGCGCCAGCGGGCGAGCGCACGGCGAACCCGTCTTAACGAGTTTATTTCAATTACGTGTTTTGCACCGACCGCGCCGTGTACAAATAAAACAAATATAACGGAATATCCTAATTGTAGGATTTTTAGCTCTAATGAAAAATCACAGTTTGTCCCTTACGCCCTTTGAAAACTCTGGTCCAAAGGGCGTAAGGAACGATTGATTTGCTTTTATCATCGAAAACATAAGTAAACTCTTAACTGTTAAGTAAATAAAAGAGATGATGCCATGATCGTGGTTTGCATAAAAAAAAACCGGTCAAGTGCGAGTCAGACTCACACACCGAGGGTTCCGGACCACCCCGTACAATAGAAACAGGTCCACTATAAACTGACACTCACTAAGTATGTATTTACATACTTAGTGCGTGTCAGTTTATACTGGACATCAAATTTTCAGTGTGTAACTAAAATTTTACGGTTTTCACAATTTTTCCTTTATTTGTGCTA
Source organism: Epinotia brunnichana (assembly GCA_963854355.1). Classification (NCBI taxonomy): domain Eukaryota; kingdom Metazoa; phylum Arthropoda; class Insecta; order Lepidoptera; family Tortricidae; genus Epinotia; species Epinotia brunnichana. The sequence goes on along the minus strand of OY977937.1, from coordinate 40,526,342 downwards.
TAAATACTTCGTACCAAATTTCAAGATTCAGAGTTCACGGGATATGGGCATGGGCATTTCGTCCCTTACGCCCTTTGAGCCTACGGTAGTCGATATCCTTATTGGCAAAATTGAGCCGACACAGTTGGCCAGAACGCCAAAAAAAAAGAGAAGATATGCTTATCCACCCAGAGATGGGATAAATTTATGCGAATACGAATAACGTTTAAGAATAAATAGGATTATTCGCGAATGACGAATAAATATTTCGAATAATTATTCGCCAATATTTATTCGCGAATAACTTCTTAATTCGCATAATCATTCGTAATGTTTTTCAGGAATAATATTTTGAACGAATATTGTAGAAATGCTTTTTAATAGAATATATCTCAAAAACGTAATATTTTCCTACAGACAGAACAGTGATACCTAGTTTCTAAATTTGTTAGAAAAAGGTTACCGCTTCATCAAGGGTACCAAGTAACATCGCCGTGCATGGTGAAACGGATATTAATTGTAATTATTTCACCTGTTTTATTTTTACTATTTCGGCTTTACCACGGGTGAAAAAAAAACCGGTCAAGTGCGAGTCAGACTCGCACACCGAGGGTTCCGGACCACCCCGTACAATAAAACCAAGTCCACTATAAACTGACACTCACTAAGTATGTATTCACATACTTAGTACGTGTCAGTATATACTGGACATTACATTTTCAGTGATGTAACTAAAAATGTACGGTTTTCGCTATCTTTCCTTTATCTGTGCTATAGGGCGTTGCTTCGCACCAAATTTCAAGTTTCTGAGTTCACGGGAAGTAGGTTTTGATTCCCTTGCGGGTTTCGAAAAATTGCGGAAATTTGCGGCATAAACGGCTGTATCTTTTGATTGTGTTGGCTTAGAAGTTTGATTTTTTCACAGCTCCAAGAGACAGTAAACCTGAGTATTTGATATAAATTTCAGCTTAATTCATTTATTTGTTGCAGTATGGGTCTTACAAGATGTTACATATAAATACAGTTCCAGCATAACCCTGTTAGGGCACAGCAACATTAATATAAAAATTATTAATTCTAAAATAATGCATGCACACACTATGCACAGGAATTCAAACTTTAAATGATTGATACCTCCACGCGTTCCTGAGAAAAAGGGTATTGACAGACGGACGGACGGACAACAAAGTGATCCTACAAGGGTTCCGTTTTTCCATTTCGAGGCACGGAACCCTAAAAACACAGAGATCAGAATATAACATGATTAAGTACATACAATGTACAATTACAGGTATATAGTTGAACAATCTTTCATGCGTAATCGCCTCTTATAACATACATTGATCCAATTACAGACAGTGGCTGTCCATAAATTACGTCATTTCTAAAAACTGGGGGGGGGTCTATTGGATGACGGTAGTCATTTTATGAGGCGGGTAGTGTCCATTTAGGAATTAACAGGATGATGATTGGAGGGGGGGTCAAGAATTGACAAAAAACAACCGGCCAAGTCCTGAGTCATGGATGTTTTCTGTGTATTTAAGTATTTATTTATCTATATAAGTATGTTTATCGTTCGTCTAGTACCCATAATACAAGCTTTGCTTAGTTTGGGACTAAGCCGATTTGTGTAAGATTGTAAAAGAAAAAAAAACTGGTTTTAGTATTTGTTGTTATAGCGGCAACAGAAATATATCATCTGTGAAAATTTCAGCTGTCAAACTATCACTGTTGTTGAGACACAGCCTGGTGACAGACAGACAGACAGACAGACTGACATACAGACAGACTGACAGACAGACAGACAGACGGACAGCGGAGTCTTAGTGGACAGGAACCCTAAAAAACAATGGTTCAGTTTCAATTGTTTTTTCGAGTTGTTGAGTCGCCGCTGAAGATGGAATTGTCCCGTAAAAAAATATTACGACTTTCAAAGTGGATTAACACAAAAACAATGTGGAGACCGGATGATTGCTGCTTTTAGTAATGAAACACCTTCAAAGACGACAATATACAGGTGGTATTCAGAATGTCAACGTGGCCGAGTATCCCTCACGGACGACGCGCGTGAAGGTCGACCAAAATCGGCAGTTACGCAAGAAAACGTCCACCTTGTGAGTCAGCTGATAAAAGAAGACAGGCATGTGACATGTCGGGAAATTCAGGAGTCTTTGCGGATTGGAATGAGTCAGATACAAATTATTTTATAGGAAGAATTAGGCGTGCGAAAGTTGTTTTCCCGTTGGATCCCGCACTTATTGTCTGACGAGCAGAAAACGACTCGTGTCAATTGGTGCCGCAAAACATTGAATAAATTCAACGGAGGAAGCTCAAATGCAGTTTTTAGTGTCGTATCAGGTGACGAGTCGTAGATATACGCATATGAGCCTGAAACTAAAAACCAATCTCGAGTATGGGGTAACGAAGACGAGCTTCAAGCCAACCAAAGTTATTCGCTCTCGCAGCAAGGCCAAGAAGATGGTGGCTATGTTTGTCTCCAAATCGGGTCACGTGGCTACTATTCCACTTGAAGATCGTAGAACGGTCAAAGCCGATTGGTATACGAGTATTTGTTTGCCGATTGTCTTTGCTGAACTTAGGAAAAAAGGCCTAGTCGCCGCATCATCCTTCACCACGACAATGCCAGCCCTCACACCGCTCGTAAAACAAATGAGTACCTGGAAGGTGAAAAAGTCGAACTACTGGACCATCCTCCATACAGCCCTGACCTAAGTCCCAACGACTTTTTCACATTCCCCAAAATCAAGGATAAGTTGCGTGGTGGGCGCGGTGTTTCGGCGGCCGGCAGAAGCAGTGGAGGCGTTTAAAATTTTTAACGACCGGTTTGAACGCATGGAAAAGTGCATAAAATATAAAAGAGAATACTTTGAAAAACAATAAAAATACTTAAATCAATGTAACTGCATATGTTTTTATGTTCCCGAAACTTTCAGTTTGACCCTCGTAGTGACCCTGCCTGCGTAGCCGGAGGTCCCGGGTTCGAATCCCGGTAAGGGCATTTATTTGTGTGATGAGCACAAATATGTGCTCCTGAGTCATGGATGTTTTTTATGTATTTATTTATCTATATAAGTATGTTTATCGTCGTCTAGTACCCATAGTAGTTTGCTTAGTTTGGGACTAGATCGATTTTTGTAAGATTGTATAAGAAAAAAAAAGAAAATAAAAAATCTGTTTTTTAGTATTTGTTGTTATAGCGGCAACAGAAATACATCACCTGTGAAAATTTCAACTGTCTACCTATCACGGTTCGTGAGATACAGCCTGGTGACAGACGGACAGACAGACAGACAGACTGACGGACAGCGGAATCTTAGTAATAGGGTCCCGTTTTACTCTTTGAGTACGGAACCCTAAAAACTATGACGTAATATATAGACAAGCCCACACACATGACATATTGAAACAAACCTGTTAAATGCCCCATGAAGCGACTCATTTAACTCACAAAAATATTGTTAATTAGTAGAAAAGGGTATTAATACTTGAAAATAGGTACACTTGTAGTGATCGTGTTAAATTCGTGTACGTGTTACAACGAGCAACCGCATCCTTAAATATTATTCGTGGATTTATTGGATTGAAATGAGAATAAATCATTCGTCATTCGAGAGTGTAGACGAATAAATTATTCGCGAATAAATGTTTATTCGAATAATTATTCGAATAAGAATCATTCCAACAATGCCCCTTTCTGCACCCACACAAGTAACAAATTTTATTTCAATAATTCTATACAGAAGACTGAGCGCTTATAAATAGGTAATCGACATTCCACGACAATTATGTCTCATGCTGAACAATTTAGTTATTATCGATCTAATGAACACAATATTTCAATAAATCTCCACCATAGCCGAACCGTGGTAAACGCCACGTTCGTCTTTATAAATGTTTGACAATCATTGACCTATCCATAATAAATGAAGGCCGAAACGCATTGACAGCGGTGGCGAAGCGGCGGCGCGGCGCAGTGTAGAGGTGGTACCGGCTGTAATGTTCGATCTAATAAAGCCGGGAAAAAGCGTTCGGATCCTTTCATATTAGCTCGAACATTACAAGTACCGCCTCCGCGCCACCCCGCGCCGCTTCGCCACCGCTGTCAGTGCGTTTCGGCCTTGAATGCCTGCGACTCGCGACAGCACGGTCGGTAGTTGAAACGCAAAGCAATGACGGCCTTATTCTGCAAGAGATAAGGTTCATATTAAAACTTTAGTACGAAAAAATATGAATTAATTAATAATCGTGGATATTTTTTGTTTAATTTGTTTCTTATAGTACTAATAATATGTTGACAGCATAAATCAAACACTTTCCAAGTAGTTATGTATTTTGGTTTTCCAAAAACTAACAATATTTGTGATTTTAGAAATCCGCAAAGAGAATCTGTTTAATTTTTAATAATTTATCAACACACATAATATACTATTCAGAATAATTTGTTAAATTGCAGTTATCTATAATTTCTGGTAAGATAATCCAGAAAAAGTGTAACTTACTGAACTTTCTTTATTATTGATAGTCCCGGTTGATTAATTAGATTAATTTTGATTTCTTTAACTGGAATGCAAGCGTCATATCATAATAGAGGCACTTTTACAAAGTTACATATTATGCTGCACTTATGAAATCAGAATTTGTAAAAAATTTAGATTTTCGGTTTTTTTACAATGACGCGGAACCCTAAAATGTTTAATTCTTTTTATTTTAACTATAACTAACAATACTTTACATCCGAATAGAAAAAGAAAATTACAGTTATCGAATTATGTCCGGGTTTAGCTAATTTGACTGGTCTATTAGAAAACCGTGGGTTTTTAGACGGTAGTCCGGGCAGTTCCCGGGAGTGCGTCATATCTGTCCTGGTTCCCCACCCAGGCGGGATACGTAAAAGCATTTTCCGACGGCAGTTGTGATTTCACTTCTAACAAACAACAGAATATATAGTCAAGATACCTACATGTTCGTATATCCGAAAATTAAGTCATCGATATATCTCATAGTTTTTCAATACATTCAGAGAAAGTCATGATAATAGCAAACATTACTAAGTACACCAAATAAAAAAAATATAAATCCTACCGAAACGATCTCTAAATAATTTACTTAGAAAACTAAGTTTTAATTTAACCGACTTCAATTCAGTTCTACGCTTTGTGCGTTTAAAATTTGAGAGTTCCCTCGATTTTTTCAGGATCCCATCATCAGATCCTGACTTGATGACCATCGGACCACCTGGGAAGAATACCCTTTCAAAAAAAAAGAGTTTTCTAATTCGGTCCAGGCGTCTTCTCGTAATCGGGGAACACATATAAAAAATAAAGAACCTCCTCCTTTTTTTAAGTTGGTTAATAAACAAGCATACTTCATACCTACACAACATATAGGTTCTCGCGTAGGTATTATCTATTACAAGTCCATAAATCAGAGCATTCGCGGTCGCAACAACGTGCAAGGTCAACGGACATCGGTTCGATACCGGAATTAAACCTAATTGTACCGCAATTGGCACAACTATGACATAACCATTTATGTGATGACATAACGGGAAACCTAAACATAGGAATATACAGAACAGTGACCGATCTCGTTTCGTTTCAACACAGAACATTTCGTATTACACTCAAGAGCAAAAGTTTCGGGTCACCCTAAATTAAGGATGGCTTACGCTAGAACGGGCCGTGTCCGGCCCGGGCCGTTTTCTAAGAAAAACTACGGCGTTTTTGCGCGTCCGGGCCATACGCAAGCCCGGTCGAGCCACGGCCGAGACTCGGAAGCGGCTCGGTGTCGGTACGGCCCGGCCGTGGCCCAGCCGGCCTTGGGACCGCGCAAAAACGTCGTCGTTTTACTTAGAAAACGGCCCGGGCCGGACACGGCCCGTTCTAGCGTGAGTCATCCTTTACATAACCGCATTAAGTTTTTTTGAGTAGTTTACACTGGTCTTATTTACATAATATACTATTCTTTATATTAGGTACCCAAATGTATTAGCAATTTCCGGGTTCCTATCATAAAAATATCAACATCCAAAAATGACGATTTTTACGATATCTCGCTCCGTTAACGTTGTTTTTTTCATGGGTTTTTACGAGTCCGATTTAAACCTGGTAACGTGTTTTTTTTTTACTGTTATTACTGCAGTTTAGATGTAGAATTTAAAAAAGATCATGACAGGATTAAAAAACTGTACAACCTTGCAGTGGCGGAGCGCCCATACAAGCCGATTCCCACCGGCTTGCCTAAAATTTCTTGCTATAAGTATATTACCAAACTCGTAAATCATCAAAAAACAGCCCTTCTCGTTGCTCCGGGTTGTCCAGTGAACATTCTCACGCGCCGCCACTGCAACCTTGCACTATTTTAGGAAATATGACGGTATTTCACCGACCCGAAACTTTTGCTCTTGAGTGTACTAAGTATATGTCCGGATGTCCAGATGTCCCGTTAAATCCAGCTGTTTTTCTCTACATGTTGCATTTCTAAACCGATTCTCGTCAAATTTTGAGAGCGGCTCAATTATTATACAAATCTTTTTTTATCGCTACACATTTAAAAAAAAATTGGTTTGTCTATGAATTCGGTTTACGGACGATAATTTTACGTGATAACGTCATAAAGCCAAACGCTCGGCTCAGGCGGAACGGGACATTGAGTCATACTTTTTCGTGCGTGCTGCCGGCCGGTGTTCATCGATTTATAAGACGTTATCACGTCAAAAATATTCTACAGCTCACAGAGCCGATAGCTTTAAATGTTCCGTGTTTTGCAAAGCGATGTGCATTTAATTAGGTTGTATAGTCTAGGATAACTTTTTTTTTAAAAAGGAAACCGCCTTCAAAACACCTACCCACTGAAAAACACAAAATATGTTGTATACCAAAACCTTCGCCAGAGTGTAACAAAAACTTATCTGAAAACCGCATCAAAATCGGTTTAGCCAAACGCGAGATAATCGCGGACAAACATACATACAAACATACGGGTCAAACTGAGAACCTTCTTGTTTTTTTGAAGCCGGTTAAAAACACACCACACGGCCCTAACTATTTATTCTGCTCTAATTAGATCTTGAAAACTCGAATGTAGTTTTTATAAATAAACGTGAATCACAAAGATAACAAATTGAGACGGATGAGTAGGTAATCGACATCTCAGAAACAAAAGAAGATCCTCATCTTTATGCAGATTGTAGGTACCTACCTGCTACACCTTGTCAAACCAGCCGAAAACCTTTTCACGTCCTTCTTAGATTTATAATCTCTTTGTTGCATTTCAATGTCAAACCAAGCCAAACCACTTGACCGACCGTACACCGATGTAATCTCGATTCGATTTGTAGCTCTGAGTCATTATAAGAACCAGCTATCGTTCCATCGATGAGAACATGCTTGCTGCGTATCGATCGATGCTTTATTTGTTTGGATTTAGCAACGTGTCTTTGACATTGTTGAGATAAAGAAGATACAAATGGAATACACTGACTAAGGCTTGGGGGATCCTGTACAAATGCAATCAATAAACCGTCCGTTTAAGATCATTTAGGAACAGGAAATATTATAAGTTAAAAAAATCGTATGTCTTTGTTTGGCAACATCTCTCCGAGAATGATTTCAGAACGTTTTAGTGCTTCGTAATAAAATAAACAAAACGAAACACTAACGGAATCACCCAAACTGTCCTGTGTACATTTTCTTCGAAAAGTGGTAGTTGTTTACGTGTCTTACAAGGCACACTTATTATAGTTTGAAGAAGAGTCCCAGGAGGTTAACAATACGATCTTTTATTTTAAAATATTTATGAAATACCTACATTTAAGCTTAATTTCGGTTTTTGAGAATATCGCCAAATTGACTAATTGAGCATAATTGACATAATATTAAATTGACTGTACTTAGCTACTTACCTTTAATGTAAATTTCATTCTGACCTAAATTGTATTATTATTGCTTTAAATTGACTAAGTGTGCTATTCTATTATTTTTATAGTTACTAATATTAAGCTAAGTATTATTTTATTACTAACAATAATGATCCATGTTGGTCCCTGAATAAATGAATTGAATTGAATAGATTTTTTAATGTTGTCTTATGAAAATCTGTTTTTTTCAGGTATCGGTGTGATAGACTTCGAGTCATGGCGTCCCGTGTTCCGCCAGAACTCGTGGGGCGTGCTGACTCCGTACAGAAACCTGTCGCTGCTGATAGAGAGACGGCGGCATCCCTGGTGGACGAAGAGCATGATCGAGAAAGAGGTATGTAAAGTGTGTTGTTTTCTTAGGTGTCAGCCTGCTAGGGCTTACCGCATCGCCTGCGCTATTGATTTAATCGTATGGCATTCATTATTATTTGGCCATTGAGTTTGTCACTCTTTAGTACCACCCAGGGGACACGTGCAGGGTTGTGGTAGGTAGCTCCTGCGGACGTAAGTGACAGTTCCCCCCTTTGTCAAGTGAGTGGGCAACTCGACTGTTAGAGGTTCTTAAGCGGCCCCAAGGCCTAACTATAACGGCGTGGTAAGTAGAGCAACAGAATAACATCAGTACCTACCAGTTGTTCCTGAAAGCTGGGCATAATTTTGGTTTTTGGATATTCGCATAAGCGATCCCGCTATAGTTGTGCAGCTTGCTGGAACTTTCCAAAAATATGCGAATCATGTCTGGAATTTAGGAAATTTTCACAAGAATTCAAGTAAATATCCATTTAAGGATATATGAATTACCAAGACCTTTAAACACGGGGAAATTTAGGAAATTTTCCGCAATCACATCCATAATCCCGACATAGTGTTCCCTTAACTATCAGCCAAAAAAATAACAGTTACACTATATACGAGTATTAAATAGTATAGGTATGACTGCCCAGCTAGCACGATAGGTTTTATCGTCACGTTGTACTGCGAAAATGTACTGAAACGTTGTGACGTTTAATGTGTTAAAACCTGACGATAAAACCTATCGTGCTAGGGCCTTGATTTACTTACAAGTAAATCAGAGGCCCTAGCTCGTTTAGTCTAGAGGCGCTAGTTCCTTTTTGCTCGTTGCATTATAACAAGTTATAATGCAGATGTATAATGCAGCGAGCAAAAAGATATACCTACCTTAGCAACAAACTTTTCTTAATTTCTACGAGTCAATCACAAACAGAGACAAATAACGTTAAATTCATATCTTAAGATATGAATTTAACGTTATTTTACGTTAATGGTTAACCATTACCTAAGACATTTCATCACTTGGGTGTCGTTCTAAATATAGGTACCGCTACGGTCGGCATGATGTTATGATTGCAAAACGGGTGCCCTAATTCAATCACAGCTCTCTATTCATCGGGTGTAATGTATTATAACATTTATAACACCCAGTTGATAAACATCTAAATAAAGTTTTAAAAAATGACGATTGATTATTGCTTATTGTTATGCATAAAATGATTTAACCTTATACGTCTGGCATTTGTATAATTCGTACAATACCTATTATAAATGAGTTTGTTTGTTTACTTCGCTTCGTTCTTATCTCACCAATATTTGCACAAAGGGCTTGTGCACAAATCACGCGAGGTTCGATAGGGGAAGGGGGGTCAAGAAAAATCAAGACAGATCCGGTTGGGGAAAGGGGGGAGGGGAGTATAAGGAGACCTCACGTGTTGAACGAAACTAAGAAAAAATATCTACCACACGAGTACGTTTACTTAGCACTTCAAAATAGCGAGTCTGTTTTACGAAATTTTGCGACCCCGCCCGCTCGCTCTTGACTTGACTTCATAAGATAGTAAAATAAACAAGATTTACTATATACAATACTATTTATCTTACAATAAGGTCGAATGAAAAAATATACACGTGAGGTTATGTGGGGGGGAGGGGGTAGCCAAGAACCTCACCAAATATCACCAGAGGTGGGGGGGGTCAAAAAGTAGCCGCAAAAACCTCGCGTGATTTGTGCACGAGCCCAAACCGGAGTCCGCTAACTTGGTGGGTCAACAAAAAACCGAAACGCATTGTAAAAATATCACGTTCTTGATTTAGCGACAGTACTTCTTTGAAACGTTCTACTAAGTAGGTAGGTATATCTGCTTAGTAAATAATATGAAGTTTGAGTTGAGTTCATTGCGAATTCAGTGACTGTAAGCTACCCACATAGTTACTATATTTGTAAGTCATCGCAACAATAATAAGGATAAATAAATCCATATCCATACTTAATATTATAAATGCGAAAGTGTGTCTGTCTGTCTGTCTGTCTGTCTGTCTGTCTGTCTGTCTGTTACCTCTTCACGCCTAAACCGCTGAACCGATTTAAATGAAATTTGGTATAGAGATAGTTTGAGTCCCGGGAAAGGACATAGGGTAGTTTTTATCCCGGAAATCTACCCCTAAGCGGATGAAATTGGGGATGAACATTTGTATGGAGCTACTAAAACCGCTGCACCAATTTGGATGAAATTTGGTATATAAATACTTTAAGTCCTGGGGAAGGACATAGGATAGGTTTGATCCTGTAAATCATCCCCTAAGGTGGTGAAAATTTAGAGGTAACCAATTTTGATTAAATTTGGTTTGGAGATAGTTAAAATCCTAGGAAAGTACATAGGATAGTTTTTATCTCGGAAATCATCCCCTAAGGGGGTGAAATAAGGGGTGAAAATTCGGATGGAACCCATTTAAATACTATTTAGTTAAGAGATAGTTTGAGTCCTAGGAAAGGACATAGGGTAGTTTTTGTCCCGGAAATCCACCCCTAAGGGGATGCAATTGGGGGTGAAAATTTGTATGGAGCTACTTAAACCGCTGCACCGATTTGGATGAAATTTGGTATTTAAATAGTTTGAGTCCCGGGGAAGGACAAAGGATAGGTTTGATCCCGGAAATCATCCCCTAAGGGGGTAAAATAGAGGGTGAAATGAGGAGGTGAAAATTTGGACGTAACCAATTTTGATGAAATTTGTATCAGAGATAGTTTAAATCCTGGGAAAGGACAATGGATAGTTTTTATACCGAAAATCATCCCCTAAGGGGTTGAAATCAGGGGTGAAAATTCGGATGAAACCCATTTGAATACAATTTGGTATAGAGATAGTTTGAGTCCCGGCCGTCCCGGGGAAGGACATAGGGTAGTTTTTATCCCGGAAATAGGAGATAAGGGGATGAAATTGAGGGTGAACATTTATATCGAGTTTCTGAAACCGCGACACTGATTTGGATGTAATTTGGTTTATAAATAGTTTGAGTCCCGGGTAAGGACATAGGATAAGTAAGATCCCGGAAATCATCCCTTAAAGGGGTTAAATGAGAGGGTAAAAATTAAGAAGTAAGCAATTTTGATAAAATTTGGTTTAGAGATAGTTTAGGTCCTGGGAAAGGACATAGGATGGTTTTTATCCCGGAAATCATCCCCTAAGGGGGTGAAATTAGGGGTGAAAATTCGGATGGAACCTATATGAATACAATTTGGTATAGATATAGTTTGAGTTCTGGGAAAGGACATATAGGGTAGTTTTTATCCCGGATGTCATCCCCTAAGGGGATGAAAATGGGGTTGAAAATTTGTATGGTGCTACTTAACCGCTGCACCAATTTGGATGAAACATAGGACTGTTTTAATTCCGGAAATCACCCCTAAGGGGGTGAAATGGGGGGTTAAACTTTGGATGGACCCCGTTTAGATGAAATTTGGTATAGAGATAGTTTGATTCCCGGAGAATGACATTAGATAGTTTTGAAAATTTGGATAAATCCCATGGAGATGAAATTTGGTATAGTAGGAGTCCCAGGGAAGCACAATGCATAGTTTTTATCCCGAAAATCAGCTCCTGAGGGGGTGACATTAGGATGAAAATGTTGATGGAACCCATTTAGATGAAATTTGGTATAGAGATAGTTAGAGTCCTAGGGAAGGAAATAGAATATTTTTTATTCCGGAAATCATCCCCTAAGCGGGTGAAATGGGGGTGAAAATTTGGATAAAACCCATTTTGATGAAATTTGGTATAGAGATAGTAGGAGTCCCAGGGAAGGACAATGCAAAGTTTTTATCCCGAAAATCATCTCCTGAGAGGGTTTCAGCGTTTTGAAAAATTCCACCCCTAAGAGGGTTAAAAAGGGTTGCAAAGTTTATATGGGGGAAACTCTTTTTAGGATAGGAGCTTAAAAGTTTGTAGAACGATTAGTTATTGAAATAGAAAAAAAAAGATATTCAGCGTTTTAGTAAATTCCACTCCTAAGGGGGTTAAAAGTGGGTGCAACATTTGTATGGAGGAAACATAAAATTAAGTACTTTCAGCATTTTAGAAACTTCGGTGCAACGTTTGAATGAAGAAAATATTTTTTTAGCTAGGGACTTAAAACTTTGTTGAAAGATTACTTATTACAATAAAAATCAAGTACTTTCAGCGTTTTGGAAAATTCGACCCCTAAGGAGAATAAAAAGGGGTGCAAGGTTCGTATGGGAAACCCATTTTTTGAGCTAGAGACTTGATATTTTGTAGAAAAAATACTTATTAAAATAAAAAAAACTAAGTGTTTTCTTTTCAATTTTTCCCCGAAAAGCGTTAATTCAAAGGTTCAAAGTTTGTATGCAGACTTGCAAAGCAAGAACATTTTTAGGTATGAGATTTGTAACTTCGATCTTAGTCTGTTTGTTAAAAGACTACAAAACTCATTTCAGCGTTTTTTTGAAATTCATCCCTTAAAAGGTATTATAAGGGTGTTCAAAGTTTGTATGGAGAGCAAAACATTTTTAAAGTAAGGGATTATTAAATTTTTCAGTTTTAGACTGTTTACTACAAGACTACAAAGCTAATTTCAATGTTTTTAAAAATTCATTCGTTAAACAAACATTTAGACGATAACATGTTCTACGCGGACGAAGTCGCGGGCAACAGCTAGTCCCTTTATAGTTCACTATTGATGCTACTGATGAAACAATTTTAATGAAGATGCTCCTTAATGGCGGACCGAGCGTATTAAAATCATCAACGTACCTAATTGATGAGACTATTAACATAGATTTTATAATGCTTAGTCTTACCAAGTCTTACGTACTGAGCATTGATGTTGTAAATGATTAACATACTAACTTAAATAGGAATAAGATTCAGTCCAAAATAAAATAAAAACCGGTCAAGTGCGAGTCTGTCTCGCGCACCGAGGGTTCCGTACAAACTTTCATACACTATTCATTCACGACCCCGCTTTATTTGGAAAAAAAACTTAGTTATACTGTCCGAGGCCAGTATGCCGACGGCTCACACACAGGCGCAGGCCCCGTAGCATGGATTATCACGCGATAAGTGACAAGATAAGAGCGTCGTCTCGTTCTATCGAACGGTGTCAGCCAGGGACGGATGCTCTATCTTGTCACTTATCGCGTGATAATGCCATGCTACGGGGCCGGAGTGATCATCCGGAACACGAACAACCGCAGGTCGATTAGTTGAGGCACTCCCACAAATGAAAGCGCTGAAGGATGCACAATTGCACACTATCCTTCTTATAGTTTCTACGTCGAACAAGCGTTAGCGTGATCTTCTATGGTGCTACATTACTAATAACTTGCAACCTGTTATGTTAGTTTTTCAGAGATAAGTAATTATTTATCAAGTGAACCAATTTTGATACATAATTCTTTTTTTTATTTACTAGAAGGTACTTCCAGAATACTTTCATATGGATTTAAAGGAAAATAATTAAACACGAGTATTAAATTGCAACAAAAGATTTTTGAAGAATAAAAAGAATAAGCTAGATAGAAGTCTCGTTATACTTTTCCGATAATATATTTACGTTAATATTAATCATGTATATTATTTTCCAATTTTTTGCTCGGTTAACTTCGGAGATAAGGGGGGGGGGGGGGTCGTATTTTCGTCAACATTTTCCTATTTAAAACAAAATTTTACCACCGTAGAAAAAAATAAAAATGTATTAGAATGTGCAATTCAAGCCCTTTCATAATGATACCCCATTTGGCCTACTAACTAGACTTTGATTTTTTGTCCCCCCCTCCTATCCGTCCTTTTTTTATAGAAATTAAAAATATATCTAAAAGTTTTTCATTTTCCATACACGTGGATTAGCTTTGTTTATAACTATTCAAAATTACAAATTGATAGCATTAGTAGTTCCTGAGATATTTAACTTTGTGACAGACTCCGATTTTACCTTTTTGGTCCGGAACCCTATTAATGGAGCATCCTTTTATTGCCGGCTGTACTTTTTTGTGGAGTCATCGGGCTAGATACCTGATGACTCAAATCTATTATTGGTATTGTATGGTAATAATATTTCACCGTCATCTAACGAGTATTAACGACACAAGTGTACTAAATTCCAACTCGATGGACTTCGGGAAGTTGTACAAATTAGACATACTAGATTTGAAGTAACTTATATTAAAAATCAGTATTGAACACTAATGCCTTTATTTTCTGTTTCTACATGTCGTTAGCCGCAATAACCTCTCGAAGACCATCTCTCCAATTGCCGCTTCGACTTGACAACCTCCCAAGGTCGTGTCTGTCATGTTTTCTTCAAACCGTCCGCAGGCTGGCGTTCCGTCCGTCCTGCCGCAGGCCGCGTTCCCTCATCCTACATGATTTTTGATATATCGGCGTTTATTACAACCATCGTTTATTTTATAGATCGCTAACACTTATTTATGTAAATACATACATAGATTTGTAAGTTAAATAAAATATTTTGACACCCACAACGGCGTGTCATATTTGTATTTGAAATGGAAGGATGGCAACGAGTGGTTGGTGTCCGATCGTGCAGAATGTAGGTAAACACCTAACTAGAAAGTTAATAGTTTACTTTTGCATTTGTTCAGGCGCAGGTCATTTTAAAGACTTGCCTAAGTTTCTAAAATGAAACTATGCGACGTGCTTTTATGTACAATCGAACCAACTGAATCATGACCCACTATACAGGGTATGGCCTGTAATAGGAGCAAATATTCAAAAGGACGCTTCCTCAGAGCATTTGCAGCAACCCCTTGTGTCCCCATTCATTTTAATTTTTATTGGATTCGGAGAAATTTCGATCTAAAGTTATGACCTCCAAGTAATGTATCTTGGCACCACGATATAATAGCACAGCAGTAAATGCAGATTTAGAGGTAACATCATGTAATGAGTCGGAATAGTTTTTGCATTTTTGTTTTCAAAAGATATTTTTGTATTTTTTTAACTTTTATTTCATTTTTTTAGTTTGTTTTTAAATGAAAAGTTACTGATAGCATTCCAGAAGAGTAAAACAATACAAGTAAACATATTTTGAAGAAAAAATAAAAAAATATATATTATTTTTTTCAAATAGAACCACGTGGTAATAATTTTTCACAAGCTATATAATCTACGGTTTAATTTTTTGCTCCTATTACAGGCCACACCCTGTAGAACCTTGTCACATGTAACGAACATACGCACGATCATATGACGTTAATTAATACGTCAGTTAATTGTAACAAAGTTCCATGCTGGGTCATGATTCAATTTTGTCGATAGTACCTAGTCTGTCCTCTAACAACTTGTCTTAAAATCAAATCATTAGTTATGGGGAAATGATTAGGGACGTTTTATAGGTTAACAAAGTAGAAGTAGGTAACGGGTGTACTAATTTCAAACGCTTTCCCATTCCCACTTTAACCGTTTTCCTTTCGTAATTCTTATACCACGATTTGAAGAATTCTCCTGCTGCTATTTCCAGGCAAAATTTCGCTTCGAGCGATCTGGGCGCGAGTTTATGCAGGCAACGCTGGCACTTGCCCGCTTACTGCGACCGAAAGCAAAATGGGGCTACTACGCGTTTCCGTACTGCTTCAACATGGCTGGAGCCAAACCGGTGGAGACCTGTTCCAACAAAATACAGGAGGAGAACGACCAGTGAGTATTTAGACCAACAGCGCTCCTACTAGTTCTAGCCTGACCTACTGTTCGAGGGCAACCGTGGCGCTCGCTCGCCTGGTGTGGGTGAGAGCGAAGTGGGGCTACTACGGGTTTCCGTCCTGCTTAAACATGGCTGGAGCCAAGCTGGCGGAGACCTGCTCCAACAATATACAGGAGGAGAACGACCAGTGAGTATTTAGACCAACAGCGCTCCTACTAGTTCTAGCCTGACCTACTGTTCGAGGGCAACCGTGGCGCTCGCTCGCCTGGTGTGGGTGAGAGCGAAGTGGGGCTACTACGGGTTTCCGTCCTGCTTCAACATGGCTGGAGCCAAACTGGCGGAGACCTGCTACAACAATATACAGGAGGAGAACGATCAGTGAGTATTTATATACTTCGACTATCAGCGCTTCGAACGATTTCTGACATATAATGCACGTTCTGGGCATACATAGACAACATTCCAGCATTTCCAGCGTAATACGTGCAGCAAGTGATACTGGCACGTTTCAAATACAGACTGCTACACATTATACGTTTCACTGGTGAACGCAGCTCAGCTTATAAACTTCATGCTGGTCTTAAGTGTTTTCGAGGCTTTTTTAAGTAGAATCAGTTGCATTGCATTATTCAAGGGGAAATATTTCGTTCATAAGAACCAATATCGCTATAAAGCGATATTGGCTCCAACAATAACCAAAGTTCACCAACTTGAGATGTTTTTTCTGGATTCCAGAATATCTTGGCTTTGGAGTGAGAGTACGGCGCTGCACCCTTCCGTCTACAGTTCAAAGACCTTGGATTCAGCACAACTAGCGGCTCTGATTAGGGGTAGAGTTGCAGAGAGCGCGAGAGTGGGGCGGGGGTTGCCGATACTGCCTTACTTCTGGTTCAAGTACAGAGACGCTGGGTTTATGACTGATGTACGTATATTTGCTTAAATCTGAAGAACAAAAGATGTCGTAGCCAGGTTTCCTTCCTGGCTACGAGCAGCTTCCCTAGAGCAAGCTTGGGTGGGCACTCATAAGGAGTCGTTCTGAACCGAAGACTTTCTCCCTAGTATAGAAAAAATTAGTTTGCCCCAATATGAAATACATGCTAGCTATGAATCAAAATAATTTTGAGTGTAAAGAGATTTACTTACGTCAGATTTGTTTTTGGGTGATGTTGCATGAATTCAGTTCAGCCAATATAGAGTGAAAATACAGTCAATTCGATAATTTGTATTTGATTCACAAGTTTCTTCTGAATAATAGTAAATTATTCTAAATAAACAAATGTAAACTTAATAATTCTAAATAGGCATGAAGATAATGCTAATTCTAGAACTAATTAATTCTTAAATTAAAATGTTTATACTGGTTTGTATAACAACATTGTTATTTGTTGCTAAAAGGTGCTTATTTATATAATCTAATACATAACGGTATTTGTAGACATTATTTAATTTCAGATGGACCTTAAAGCTGCATTAAAAGCATTGTACAAATCACACACTTCTGGGTTAATTTTATGGGGAAGCTCTAATGATGTGAATACGGTCACAAAGTGTGAAATGCTTAAAAGTTACTTGGAACAGATCCTCGGACCAGAAATAGCCAAATATACTAGACAAACAATCAAAATGGATGAATCTTTTAAAATTAACAATGACACAAAACTGAATAATATGACTACCCCAAGGCCATTATATTTAATGACTGACATCAAAGATGATGAAAATGTAGATTCAGGAAATGAAGAAACGAATGAAAACAGTTCTGAAAATATTCAAAGCCAACTTGATGATGAAATAATGAGTACAAACGATTCTAACAAAGTTAATGAAAATCATATTTTAATAGATATTGTATTAAGTTTAATTGAGAACATGGAAAAGCTTTATGATAAGAAAGCTGAGAAAACGGCAATGAAGAGAGTGGCCAACGGCAGAAAGAAAGGCACACCTATTCATGATACTTTTATAAGTGACAATGATTTCGATTTTACGACAAAAAGTCCCATTAATGATGTTAAAAAGAAGGGTTCGCTTTTTGTGTGGCTTTTTCCGTCTAAAAACACAACGGAATTATATAATATTACCTCTATGAAAGAAGAAAGTCCAATGATGGGCCATAGTTTTAAATCTACCACGGTTGAAATGTTGTATGAATCTGAAAATCATTCAGTTACAGACACAACAAAATTCAATAAAATTTCCCCAACAGTAGAAGAAACAACAACTACTAGCCACCGTTTCAAATCTACTACAGTTGATATATTGTATGAATCTGGAAATCATCGAACTCAAGACACAACAAAATTGAATAAAATTCCCTCATCAGTAGAAGAAACATCAACTACTGGGCATAGTTTTAAATCTACCACAGTTGACATGTTGTATGATTTTGATAACTTTACAACTGATGACAATCATGACGATTTTAATTATACTAGTACAGTTTCGTACAAAGAGACAACGGCACCTATATTTTTTGATAATGAATTTAACTACACTACAATTAGGGATTCAAATGTTACAACACCTTCCTATAAAAGCGATGAAACTACAGTACCGATATATTTTGATAATGAAGACATTTACACAGAATCTACTGTGAGTACTCCTGGTGATTTGTATGAAGAGCCAAACACAACAGAAAAGGCATATAGGTTAAAAAAAGAAAGTAAACCACACCACCAAGGTTATGCGTCTGCAACATACGTTAAGGGATCTACATCCGACCAAGTATTTAGTACAACTGATTCAACAACAACTGATTCAATGATTGAAGATATTGAGACAGTTCCCGAAAATGTGTATGATGATCCTGATTATCAGGTGGTTATTACTCTTGACTAATCTAACAATAAGAAAGGCTAGAAACAATGCAGAGTTACAGTAATGAAATGTAAAATATGAGCAACATCAGGAGATAGTTTCGACGTGTCGTGTCGTGTCGAACCTATTTTCGATGCTTTCCGAAGAATCTGCATTATTCTCGTTTCACTGCAATTCCAGGCAAATAACAAAATGCTTAGCATAAAAACTTAATCGACAACAATTAGTCACCGTCTCCGTTAGTATTTTAGACAGTTATTTTGGTGAACCTGACCCTTTAAACTTAAATAAGTCCGGTATATCTTGCTCGTTCCTCACGTATAGGTATCTAATAGATAGGTACGTTAATCTGCTGTACTACAATATTTTCGGTGTTTATTACTATATTGAAATCGAATTTACACATTCAGAGTTTTACAGGTCTAAGTAGTTCAGAAATGTCTGAGTTAATGTTTATAAGATATTATGTAAAACATACTTGTAACTAAATCATTTCTAATGAATCACTCGTTCTATTCTAACGGGTCGGGCCACGCCATCGAGATAATTGTTCTTATTAAATAAATAAATAATAAATAAATAAATATTACGGGACAATCTTACACAATAGTACATTATGATACAAGTGTGCTATGTTGGTCATTACACTCGAGTCGGTTTTTAAGCCTGAGCCGAAGGCGAAGGCTTAATGGAGACGAGAAGTGTAATGACCAATGCTCACGTGTTTCATACGACGTTTTTCAACACATTTGCGAGGAAAAAAAAAAAAAAAAAATTAAAATGTTAAAAGATATGTAATGAAAAGGCACTAGTGCGATAATGTAATGTAAAAGTCACGGCATGGGTAATATTCTGCATTATTTTGCTAATATTTAAAAAGATATGTAATGAAAAGGCACTAGTGCGATAATGTAATGTAAAAGGCACGGCATGGGTAATATTCTGCATTATCAGTGTAAATACGCTGTAATAAGACCTACTTTACGAGCAGGTGTGTTGAAAATTAACATTAACATTTACAATTATTTTATTTATTTAAGTTATGAGATTAGGCGTCAAAGTTGTGGTATTTGATGAACGATAACACAGGTTACAATACGATTAATAGTAGATTATACACCAAGGGGATAAAGCACTGTTTTATGTCACGGGAGCGAATTGAATCCCGAACGTAACGAAGGACTCATAATTTAACTCCTGAGCGTAGCGAGGGAGTTATAAGTTAATTCCTGAGCGAAGCGAGGGAATTAAGACTGAGTCCTGAGTGCAGTGAGGGGTTCAACCGCCCAAGACTAAAACAGTCTTATGCCCGAGGTGTATACTCTACTTTTCACACCTTATGCGAGACAAAAAAAAAGGCTCAGTAGATAAATAATGTTTATTTAGCAAATTAAAAGTACATAGTAACATTAGACACGTTAGTCCAATTATGGAAAGATAAGGTAATGTTTTTATTTGTCAAAATCGTTGTAGGCTTTTAGGTATTTTTCCTTTGACTTCTCTGGCAGCAGATTGTTGACAATGCCTATGGCATCTAATTTGATAAACTCACGAGTCAAAACACTTTCATCACTCGACATTTTCAATATTATTTTTGAAATTAAATCTTCTATAGGCACCTACAAGAACTCGATTTGTTCGTCACGCGTGAACAAATGAAGGCGCGCGGCGTTCCAAATTCGAAAGCACAAGCCGTGGTCCTAGATTCGAAATTCGAATTTCGAGCACCGCGCTCCTCCGGACCGGGGTGCACACGGAGGCAAACTTCATTTATTTTGTCAAATCAAGTAGGCCATGGCCTAGGACAAATTGTGTTTAGCAAAATTAAACTTTATGCATATAGTAATAAGAATTATGAAAAGTGAAATCATATTATTAACCAGCGGGTTATAATGAAATTCAGTACAACATTATAACCCGGCTAATACCAAGGGATTTAATGTCTTGCTTTCGGTAGGGTTTACATGACCTATAATTCGGCATTGTCGAGCATGTGGTTTGAAAAATCAGTTAACGATTCTGAAGTTAGCCTCGAGTCGCCTCCCGCATACCCGCCCGACCCCTCTGACACCTTTGCGGCGCTACTAGTAGCTTACATCAGATTCGTTAACTGATTTTAATCGTATTGTACACAGGGGATTATATATATTATAAATAACAAATTATTTTTTTTCCTTTTTTTTCACATTGCCGTTAATAAATAGTTATTGCTCCACGTGAGAAACTGTTCTCAAAGTTGTTCAAAGAGCTCCTATTTTGAGTTAGACCGATTATCGATATGTGATTATGATTAATAATATCGGGTTAATAATGATGAAGTAATCATAGTTTGTTGATTGCATTTAAAACTTGCGGCAGATTGTATTTAAAAGCATTTGAGTCAGCTTTTCCACGGGTTTAATGTACTTATTGTTGTTTATGTCTAACAACGCTCTCGCTTACATGTATTTGTCACTAACCCTCTTCGTGTCTCTTGTTCACGTGTTTTTCTTTCTTTAGGTACCTGGGTCTTCACAAGTTGACAGAAAACACTTCATTTGCCTATTCTTCTACTTCTATTCGGTGTCCAAATGCCTTTGTGATATGTATGGTCAGTGTTAACACGACTATTTTTAATTTAGTGGTCGGTGTCTTCTTAAATGTGCTTATTATCTGTGATATAATCTTAGTTGTTCATGTAAATATGTTTAAAGTTAGTACCATGTACTTTATTTTGAATATTGTTAGAGATGTTGCTACTTTGAGTATTAAAGTTGATTTAAATGATGATACTTTTTGTTTTTTTGTGCAAGGGATTAAATTTATTTTCGCATGATGTTCAGCACACATCGACAGTTAATTTACCTACGTAAGTACCTAATTTATGAAATAACACGTATATTGTATTATTATATCACACACATTACGACAGGCTTCCTGGATTAATAGGGGCATACAAGTAACTCAATGATTTATGTGTCGTGTTCGGGTTTTGGTTTATGATTTATGCGAGAATTAATTCAATATATATTTTTGCACTTGACTGTACAAATATAGCTGTTTATGCGGTATGAGTAGGTTTTCTTAATCCATGAAATTTGGTTCGGGTAGGTACCGCGGGTGACTTCAGGAAATATAACTTACCAAAAAGAATTATATAAGCTACAAGAAAGTCACTCACCATTCATTGGTCTTACTGTGTCCCAAGTGTTAGAAGAAAACTTCACACATTATTGACGCAGATTATTGTAATGTATTCTGGATATAAATTATATAAATACCAATTAACACGCCTTACGTACAACACCATCGCATACAGTAGAATATTATCTACCTAAGTATTAATTTAATACTAGCTATCCGCGCGGCTCCGCCGCGTGTACCATCAGCCAAAAAAGCAGTCTACCACTTTAGGACCTTATTTTGTATGCAATAAAGTCGAAAAGTGGTAGACCACTTTCTTGGCTGACTTTACAAAGAATCTAGGCGGAGCGACGGTATAAAAATATAGCACATACTTAATTCTGTAGGTCCATTCTACATATAACCTACTGATGAAAGGGTTTTTAGAATAGGGTGGGTATAGTTTCTGAGATTACCCCCAACATACAAACTTACATTTCACAGACATTACACCTGTTTATTATTAGTATCGGCATAGATCAAAGAATACTGAATCAGGGACCGTTAATAGTTATTTAACCAAGGAAAAAAAATATGTTTCCCAGTATTTAAGTCACATCGGTTTGACAAATTACAATTTATATAACCTACCTGTAATCAAAATATAATTATCTGAACCTAAAATAATTTGGATGGTATTCTAGTCAGGTCAACAAAGTCGCCAGTGGGATCTGAAAAGAAAATGTATAATCGAGCTTCGTTTTCTACATCTTTATAGATACTGGAAATTAGGCGAGCCTATCGGCGCCTATGGCATTGTGCTAAGCTAAGTAACGTTAAAGCCGTCTATGGGGTCTATGACAATTAAAACCTCATTGTTCTCCCAACATCTCGAACAATGAAAAAATAAGTTTGTATGTAAATTTTTTTGAAGTAAACAAATACCTATACATGGCTAATAATACGGACGTCTCTATGTCAATAAAAAAAATATTTTCTATTTTTTTAGTGTCGTATCCATATTATGTGGTCGACTCAACATGTATAATTCCTCATGCCGAAGAACTTACTGCAGGTTTGCGTTAAATGTTTATTTACATTGTCATCTCAAGTCAAACCAGGAGTTGCGTCACGTGATGTCACGCAGCCAAAGTCACGTGGTCAGCGCACAGTAGTTTTTTTTAATTAAAATTTTAGTACCTTACCGATAAACAATGAAAAAACCAAGACCTTATTGCAAATCTGCAGCATGGGACGATTCGAATGACATATCATTTATCAAAATCGGACCATAACTGTAGATCTGATGGCATGTACAAAAATCGGCCTCGCGTAATAATAATATATATATATATATATATATATATATTAGCTACCCGCGCGGCTCCGCCGCGTATACAAAGAATCTAGGCGGAGCGAAGATATAAAATATAGCACATACTTTAATCCTGTAGGGCCATTCTACATATCCCTTATATTCCCCCCGAGATCCCTTATAGGGATAAGTACGTGATTGCAAATATATATATTAATAATTAATAATAATAATTTATTGATAAAACATAATGTACATCAGTGTTTACTATAGACTAGGATCTTAATATTAGAGGCAAATAACACGTGCCTGAACTAGGATACCCTGTGTTTCAGGCAAAAAAGAACTAACAATTGAATATGTTATTCACATGCAAAATATTATTCTTATTTACTAGGTAGTACAAAATAATTAGTAAGTTAATAACCTATATATAAAAAAGGTATAAAAAGATAGAAGATAGAACAAAATTATTTTAAAACGATGAATAACTTCTCAGTATCGTCATAGGACATATTATGTAGGGCTTCTCGTAGCGTTGATTTACATTTCATGTAGTTTAGGGGATATAAATCTAGCCGTGCATTAAGTCTTTTGTAAAGAAGTGGACCTAGGAAAAGAAAAAATCTAGAAGAGAAAGCGTGTCGTGTTTGAGTATAATTAGGACAAAAAAAATCTTTACGCCTTTTACTGGCATGATCAGTGTTGTAAGGGGTTTCAGCGTGCTGTTTTAAAACTGTGTGCAATATAAATAATTGTCGGACTGTTAATACTTCACATGATTTATAAAGCAGGCTAGTGGGGAATTAATATATGTACAAGTATTGCTCGTTTAATTACAAAATTTATATAACCAACCTCCTACCTGTAATCAAAATATAATTATCTGAACCTGAAATAATTTAGATGGTATTCAAGTCAGGTCAACAAAGTCACCAATGGGAGTCCCCGGCCATCCGAAAAGAAAATTTTGTTATCGAGTTTCGTTTTCTACAATTGCATTTTTGTTTTCAAAAGATATTTTTGTGATTTTTGATTTTTATTTAATTTTTTTTAGTGTCTTTAAAATAAAAAGTTACTGATAGCACTTCAGAAGAGCAAAATAATACAACTAAACTTACATATTTGAAAGAAATAAAAATCTAAAAAATTTTTTTTTTTTCAATTTTAACCATGTGCAAATAATTGTTTACAAGCTTAATATCTACCGTTTAATTTTTTGCTCCTATTACAGGCCACACCCTGTAGATAGATATATAGATAAGTTAAATTGTATTTAGGTTTAAGTACGTAATGTTATTAATCTTTCACAATCGATGCGACTGTTAGTTTCTTGACAGACTTTATGGCGGCTTCTGTGCGTTGGATTAATAAAGAGTTGATAGGTACCATTAGGAGCAAGCAAAGAGTAAATAAAGTAAGTATATAGGTGCAAGTGGCGAATGATGATAAGGATGCCTTCAGACATGCATGAGGATATGACGCAGAAGAAGACAAAGGGGAATTTAGACTTCACGGAGTCACCAATGTTTCAGAAATAAGACCCAGAGGTAAAACTGACAACTTTAGCATTTACTTTCACGTCGAACTAGGAACCTATAGGAGTGCCGACGGAACGTTACCAAAATTGCAAAACTTTACCAATGGAAAGATCTAGGTAATTTCAAAAAAAAGTCCTATATGGCATTTCTTATAATGGAAACCTTCTTAAAGTTTTGTCAAGGTTTCCCCACCTAGAAGTTTTCGTATTTTTGGAAACATAACTACCTATAACCTGCATTCGGCCAAGCTTTAAATAAAACTCCCAATAAATCTCAACCAACTTTATTGAAAACACACTAAACACCACATACAACGGTAACACAATGATTTTTAAATAACAGAGGAGCTTCGTCGTCAGAAATGAAGTTCCTGTCGGGGCGTACGCTAGAGAAACTGTTGTTTCTCGGGGCGCAAACAACGTTGTAGCCCACTGTGGCACTCTCCTGGATCCTGAGGAGGTCGCTGGTCAGCTCTGAAAGGGTGTAAGAGGTGATGACTAGGGGAGTCTTGAGCTTGAAGATGCAGTTGATGGTAGCAGGCCATGTGTCCTTCCCGTTGTAGGCGGAAGAACGCTGGATGCTTGGATTGAAGGCGCACACTGAAATAGTAAGTAGATTGTGTCTCAAGCGTTGATCTAGAGATTGTGTTTACGGCTAGGGCGGTATTTTGAATCCTGAGTGGAGCGAAAGGTTCTACAATAGCATTCCGAGCGTAGCTATTGATTCTAAGGTAGAATCTTGAGCGTAACGAGGGATTCATGTGTTTACGCCCAAGACGGAAATAATTTTGCCACCAATTGGCACGTACTGCGTTTAACGCCTTCTATGAGGAAATTTTAAATTAATAGGGAACAACTTTGAAGACGCTGAAAGGGAAGCTGGAAGAGATCCCTTAAAGGGATAAGTTCGCCTTTGTACAACTACTACTTTGATCCCTCATTTGAGCAACAATGACTCTTTTCTGAATTTTAGGTGTGCAAAGCACATTTTATTCGAATAGCATGAGTTGGGTGTAGGGCTTCCAATCCCGAGATCCCGGGATCCCACCTTTTTAGGACCTTTTTTCAATCTCGGTGTTTACAACTACAATACTGGGCTCCCGGTATTCTTAAAAAAAAGCGAAATATGCTAAATAAGCTTAATATCATCCATCAAAACGACTAATTTTGGCTGCGCCACGGAGTTAAAAGTCGCTTTTCTATGTGTCTAGAATATCTAGATAGACTTTTCTTTTTTGTGTATAAGCCAGCAATTGTCTCTGTAACAGCTAGACGTGCTTTCCAAAGTACGGCAGATGTAACCAGCAAGCAGAAAAAAGGTCAATAAAACCATAATGTGCCTATTGAGTTAAATTTTGAGTGAGTAAATTCTTGATGTTTTAGATATTTTATAATCTCAACTACATAATAAGGTGTAACATTTGATATTTATAAACTATGTAATGTAAAAGAGCTCATGAAGTAATTGAATTGAATTTTTAATTTGAATCTCGAACGTTAATTTGCAAAAAAGCGGCCAAGTGCGAGTCAGACTCGCACATGAAGAGTTCCGTTAAATAAATTGGTTTTTACGATTTATGACGTATTAAAAAAAACTACTTACTAGATCTCGTTCAAACCAATTTTTGTTGAAAGTTTGCATCATATATTTTTTTTAGATTTATCATTCTCTTATTTTAGAAGTTACAGGGGGGGCACATATTTTACCACTTTGGAAGTGTCTCTCGCGCAAACTATTCAGTTTAGAAAAAAATGATGTTAAAAACCTCAATATCATTTTTGAATACCTATCCATAGATACCCCACACGTATGGGTTTGATAAAAAAAAATGTTGAGTTTCAGTTCGGGAACCCCAAAATTTATTGTTTTTTATATATTTTTGTGTGAAAATCTTAATGCGGTTTACAGAATACATCTACTTACCAAGTTTCAACAGTAATAGCTCTTATAGTTTCGGAAAAAAGTGGCTGTGACATACGGACGGACAGACAGACAGACAGACATGACGAATCTATAAGGGTTCCGTTTTTTGCCATTTGGCTACGGAACCCTAAAAATGGTGCCAAACTGAAACCAGTGTTACTTTTTTCCACAACAAACAAGTCATCGATTAACATAGATTTGGAAAACCCTTATGACGGCACTATGGATTTGGTTCATAGTACATACGATGAAACATAGTTATCGACACAGATCTTTAATACAACTTTTTGTTAAATACCAATGTTTTTTTCGTATTCTTGCAAACTCAAGTGATGCACACAACATGCAACAGCACAAAACGTAGGATCTAGGTAGACGGGCATATTTCGACGAGTATATTTACTTGGGCCAGCTAGTCTATTTTAGCAACAGGTAAGACAAGGCAGTTGAGAGCCGAGTCGAGAACGCCTGAAAGCTACTGGTCCATGAAGGAGCTAATAAAGGGCAACAAGGAAACTCGTCGACATGTGTATTTTGCCTGTCCTAACCTACGATGCGCAAACATGGTCGCTCAGAGAGAGTCAGAAGTCCAAATTGAAGGTTTGCCAACGCGCGATGGAGCGCGGTATTTTAGGTGTTAAAAGGATGGATCGGTTCGGGTCTAAAACTACACTGGACTCCAAAACAAACATAACTGACGTGGGTGCAAAATCTGCCAGGCTCAAGTGGGACTGGGCCAGCCACGTCTGCCGGATGCATCCAGACAAGTGGGTAAAACGGGCGACGCAGACGGGCCCGACATAGACAAAGGCGGCGGTACGGTCTGGAGACATTCCTCACCGATTGGGCAGAAAAAGCACATAGTTGGGACTCATGGAAATCACGGTAAGAACCTTTGCACAGCAGTGGGACACTGAATATGCCCAGAAAAAAAACTAGCATACATTTTCATTTGTCAAATTAGGGTACAGCGACATCACTTATCCTGTTATAATCGTTTTGATGAATAGATTGTCAACTAAATGTCCAAAGAAACTAAAAGACTTGTTTTAAAACGAAATTTTGAATGAAACTTTTTTTTGTAGGTACCATCCAATCCCGGGATCCAATCCCGTTTTAATACCGGGATCACGAATGGTCCGGTATTTGGAAGCCCTAGTTGGGTGACAAAAAAATTATGTTTCAAGTTATTGTTAAAAAAAGCGGCCAAGTGCGAGTCGGACACGCACATGAAGGGTTCCGTGAAATAAATTGTGGTTTACGATTTATGACGTATTAAAAAAGATCTCGTTCAAACCAATTTTCGGTGGAAGTTTACATGGTAATGTACATCATATATTTTTTTTAGTTTTATTATTCTCTTATTTTAGAAGTTACAGGGGGGGGGACACACATTTTACCACTTTGGAAGTGTCTCTCGCGCAAACTATTCAGTTTAGAAAAAAATGATGTTATAACCTCAATATCATTTTGGAAGACCTATCCATAGATACCCCACACGTATGGGTTTGATGAAAAAAAAAATTGAGTTTCAGTTCTGAGTATGGGGACCCCTAATGTTTTTTTTGGATTTTTGTGTGAAAATCTTAATGCGGTTCACAGAATACATCTACTTACCAAGTTTCAACAGTATAGCTCTTATAGTTACGGAAAAAAGTGGCTGTGACATACGGACGGACAGACAGACAGACAGACAGACAGACGGACGGACATGACGAATCTATAAGGGTTCCGTTTTTTGCCATTTGGCTACGGAACCCTTAAAAGGAAGTGAGTAATATGATATAACTACCGCTATTAGAAAACGCGTGAAGGTCAAAGACCAAGTTTGCTTTACGAGCAAATGTGAAGAAGGTACCTATGTAACTTACCAATAAAGGACGATTTCCGTCAGCTAAAACTTAATTATAAGTCATGGTACCTAAGTCGGGTGTTGTAAAGTCTTCGCTAGCCCAGAACTCGTGATAGGTCCGCTTGTCCTGGAAGCTGAACACCACTCGGCGTTTGTTCCTTTGGCAGTGATCGCAGTGTCTGTAATTTAACACATAAGATTAATTGAACAAAAGGAGTCTACGAAACAGTACCCATTTTTACAAGCTTTATGTTAACTTATATCGTTAGTTTGTTTGTTAGTATGTCTCCTGGACATCCTCCTGGATGTCCAGGTCAAATCTTACAACTGAATTTTAAAGCATCATCAACCGATTTAATTTTTACAAGCTTTTTTATTACAAAGCTTTTATTTAGCTCACCCCGTTTATTTTATTCTTTCTTGGGTCAAATTTAGTAATTGGCCCGATTGATCTGAAATTTTGCACGCATATGTATATCACATGACAATGCAATATTATGATGACATGGAGCTGATCTGACGCTGGAGCTGCAAGGTGGCCATAGGAACTCCGCAATAAAACGACACAACCCCATCGAGTCTGGGCTCGTTAGAATCGTCTCAATGAGTAGTTGATGATGGTATGCAGAAAAGTACAGTCGGCAATAAAAGCTTGTACCAAAAATAAAATTTTGATAGATATTTATTCATACTGATGTTACTTCGGTGACAACGAAATATTATGGCACCACCGAGCTGATCTGATGATGGAGACGTGCAGAAGGTGGCCATAGCAAATGCTAAACTACGTAAAGCAAACCCGGCGTGTTTGGGCTCACTGGAACTCCCTCAACGAGTAGTAAAGTGTAAAAATATAGTACATTATTGCCGTGGCCGGGAAGGAGGCAATTGCAGGCTGAGTATTTTGTTTAAACGGACGAGCTTGCGAGTCCGTTTAATTATAATACGAAGCCTGCAATTGCCATTCCGGCTGAGGCTAATATAGTGCTTTTCTCAAAAATGGGGGAATAAAAAAGACTAAATTGAAATCAAGCGTTATTATTAAATACAAATTGAGGATACTGCAAATTACATAAAATTAAACGTCATAATGTTTTTTAAACAGAATCGCAAGTGTATTTTTCCACCGAAAAACGCAATCTTTTTATGACACATACAAAAATGTCGCGTTTGCAACAGAAAAATACGACTTTATTTGGCTGAATACGACCTGTGCCGTCTTTTATATGCCAGTTTCTACTTTTTAAAAAGTTTGGTACTCGACAAATAAAGGAATTCATATGTAACATTCCAGGCGGCCTGCAATGTTTTTTATTTTTTTATTTTGATCTGGCCTTAAACTATACACTTTACCTTCCAAAATGTAGTGAGTTATGTTCACTTTGCGGGCCATTTTTGAGAAAAATATATTCTTTCTTTCTTTCTAACTTTAATCATTGATGAATAAATGTTGAAGTCGAAGTAGAGTAGTAGTAGTAATTAAAACTTAGAGCGTCAACAAAAACTTAGGTACCTTATTCATTTTGCTAACTTGCCTTATTTTAGTTACGTAAGTATACAATGATTAACCCCCCTCCCCCTCCCCCTAAATCAAAACATTTGCCTTGATTTACCTCTAACCGTACACCTTATATTAGCAAACCTAAACCACAAGTTTCAGAAAGAGAACATTTGCAACTAACTTGATCTTCCCGAGCAGTTCCAGTGGCAAGTTCGAAGGGTTAAGGTCCGGTCCCACCAGCACAAGCCTCAACTCCTCGACCTGTGGCACCAGGTGTAGCAGGAACACCTCCCACTTGTTTAGGACGTCGGCTTCGAACTGCAGTTCAGCTCCCACTATGTGGAGGGTTAGGGATAATTTCTGAAAGAGATTATACTATGAAAGTTTTGTTCAAACCTTATTTACCTACATAAATATGGCGTTATGCTTTCGCAGCTGGGGACCGATTTTTGACTTTCGAGCGCTCGAAAATTAAATAAAAATTGCAGGCACTTACTTTCTACCGATACAATTCAATACGAGTGGTCGATACCACTCGTTTTTCAATTTTCTATCGCTATTTCAAAATAGCATTTCATATATTTTTTACAGTTTCGGGTGAAAGATTCGAGCGCTCGAAAGTCAAAAATCGGTCCCCTGGGGCTGGCGTTAAACAGACATGTCTACAAGCAAGCTGGAGCTTACTTTCTGAAAAGTGTGTTGGATAAGGTGATCAGTTGTTTTAAAATAGGCCTGCCGGAGAAAAGTAAGATCGACGAAAGTAATTTTTTAAGGTATATACGGGTTCATAATTTACATTTACTAAATTCAATGAAAACTAAGTTAAATCTAAAGACCGAAACGCACAGACAGCGGTGGTGGCGCGGTGCGGTGCGGCCTGTAGGCGGTACCGGTTGTAATGGTCGAGATAATATGAAAGGATCCGCATAGAGCGCCGCGGCGCAGTATTCTGTGCGGACTCTTTCATATTAGCTCGAACATTACAACCGGTACCGCCTCCGCGCCGCACCGCACCGCGCCGCCACCGCTGTCAGTGCGGTTCCAGCTTGAAACAGGCCCTCGAGCCATTGTACCATGATACTGGCGGTATTTTCTCGTTGAAATGCAATGCTGATGCGCGAGAAAGCGGCCAGCTCTTTGGTCACGGGTCACATTAAATATGAATAATAATTTTAAACCTTAGTAAGTCCGTTAGTGGTTGGTCTGAACTGCAGGCAGAAGAGCGCGGTGAGCGGTGCTGTCGCCAACTGCGTCAGCGCTGCGTACTCTATTTCGCTCATCTCTGTAAGCATGTATACGGGTTCGGTTAATATCATCATCGTCAGTCGAAAGACGTCCATTGCTGGACATAGGTCTCTCCCAAACGCCTGCTCCACCCGCAGTCCGTCGGTTAAAATTTGCTCTCTTTTTAACATATGCATATTCTATTGATTTTCTACAGATTGAGAACTCTTGGACTGTGGAGCGATAGCAAGCCAAAGACTAAGCACACAAACATGGAGACTGATGGTTTCTTAGACAGAATAACAAACATGGGAAGCGACAAAATGCTACCCAAGTATGTATTCCATAGGAACTACACAGCAAAAGTTCCAACCAGGGCTGAGTGGGCCGAAGGTCTAGAACCACCAAAGTCTGGTATCAAAGACAATATATGGTACACGGACGGATCAAAAATGGGATCCGGTACGGGAGCAGGCATTTATGCAAATGACTATAGCAGTAGTGTAAGCATGGGTAGTTTGGCAACTGTCTTCCAGGCGGAGACATATGCCATAATTGCCTGTGCACAGGAGAATATAGACAGGCAAACCAAAGGGCAGACTATCTATATACTCAGTGACAGTCAAGCGGCCCTTAAAGCGCTTACGGCGCCGAAAGTGGACTCTAGACTAGTTTACAATGGCCTCCAAGCACTAAACAAGCTTGGAAGGCACAATAAGGTGCAACTTGTTTGGATACCAGGGCACAAGGGCTTCATCGGCAACGAAAGAGCAGATGAGCTTGCAAGAGGGGGCTCTACAAATCACTTTGTAGGTCCGGAACCATTTGTAGGACTCTCGCAGGGGACCATAATATCGGCCTTTAAAGCCTACGCCAAAACCAAACACCAACACGAGTGGAGGAATGAGGCTGGCTTAAGGCACTCTAAGCTCTTCATAGAAGGAGTGGACTCGGGCTGGACCAGAAAACTCTGGAAATCCAGTAGGAAGCAACTCAGAATTATATCTGGGGTGTTCACAGGTCATTTCGGGGTCAAGGATCTCTTGGCCAAGATGGGACTATCGGATAGTTTAGACTGTAGAATGTGTGGTGAGGAGGATGAGACTATGGAACACTTATTGTGTGAATGTCATGCCCTTGCCAGACAAAGAATGAACTACTTTGGTAACTGTTACCCGCAACCAAAGGAATTCAAGGTGCTCCCGACGAACTGCATCATCCGCTTTGTGGAAATGATGGAGCAAGCCTGGGAGCAGGTATAAAGGAGAGGGCAAATGCACAAAAGATCCCACTGGGTCGAAGTGCATCCGAAAGGGCCCTCACCTAGATAAGATAAGATAAGATAAGAACATATGCATATAGAGAGAGATATATATACATATATTGTGGTCGCGGATTATTGGGCCTTTAACCGGACGCTATATGTTAGGTAGGTGACGTAAGTAATGGAACAGTAATTGCAAAACTATAGCCCTGTCTTTGGTTCGTTTAATTTAACTACTACTACTAACTAGGCATAATTAGAAAGCGAGAAAGCTTACATTATAAGTCTAATTACGTAGGTATGTTTAGAACGAAGCATAATGTAATTTTTTACATTACTTAAGCAGTAACGTCTGCTAACGAAAAGCTAATTTCCCTTTAATTTGTAATTATTGAGCAGACGTTATTCTGTAATACAAAAATTGATTTACTATGGGATGGGGCATCCTTCGTTATGACGATTTACAATGTAACTTGAGACGTTGGCGCAGTTACAAGAAGCCTAAGTCTTCAAGGTAGATGTTGCTACACGGCTCCCTAAGGCATTGTAAAAGGGAACTGATTGAAAAATTGCAGCGCCTGGCCGCGTAAGTATGTCAGAAACTCGCAAGTTGCAATCTTGAGCGGAGCAAAAATCTTTCAATATTTCTTTTAATTTGAAATTAGAAACATTATATATTTATATCAGTTTCCTTACCAATCTTTTCTTTGTACAATGCCGCCAGCACTTCATTGATGTTATCCGGCAGAGGGCTCAGATCCACGACCCTAGTAGGCTGCTTGGGTTCCAATCGGCCTTTCGTCTGCTGATGTTTCACCAAGCCGCGATACAATTTGTACGACTTGCACCAACGAGAGTGGCTTTTCGGAAGATGCTCCGGATGCTCCGAGCAATAAGATATCTACATAGATAAAATATTATAAATATAAAACTATTCCACCTAAATCACTCGAATTACGGATAATTCACAGTAGGTACAACACAGTACAATAATTGAGCGTTAGTTAAGGTTAGTATCACGAGTAACTTGCTATTTATATTGTTTATGCCAATTGCTACAAAAATTACGATGTCTGCTAATAATACTCTTAGCTAAAATTTATTGAATAAAATTAGCCTACCTGTGCACACCCTTCGCAGTCCACTAGTTTCCCCTGTCTCCACTCTCTGCAACTTGGGTCAGCACACATCCTGGGATACAGTAGAGCTTCCTGCTCCCAAGCTGTCAGTCTGCGCTTCAGCACCTTCTCGCAAGACACGATCATTTGCATGCGCAGGAGACGATAATTGTGACCGGTCACATTACGCGAGTCAGCATACATAAACTTTTGATCTAAAAATTCAAAATTCATTGGTAAAAATACTGCGAGAGACCTAGAAAAGTATGTAAGTTAGAAGATTAAAATAATATAATAGTTACCTTTCAAATGAACGATTGTCGACACAGCGAAGCATAATGCCTGATGTTGAGAGTAATCTTCATCTTTATGTTTCTGACTACAATAGAAAATTAAATTGCAGTAGCTACAAGGGACCCTGGTTTGATTCAAATCCTTTTTGCATACATGACACGAGCACTGCAGAAACACCTTGCGGAAACTATACTTGTAAACGTAGTCGTCATTCTGATTAGTGACACATATTGACTCGTCGGGTTTTTTAAATTTTAGAATTTGTTTTCTGGACTCACTTGATTCTGTAGATTTTTCCGGCGTTACTATTTTAACTTGATCCGTGTCTTTTATTTTGACTTTGGCTTGTCTGTAATTCGGTGGTTTATTTTTTTCTTTTTTGTAGTCGGTTCTACTCGATCGTACAGGAATGTCGGGGTGGCCTAGCAAGTTTTTTGGCGGCGAAACGGGATTTTGTTTTTCTTGTCTACTTCCTTTGTCATCTTCTTGTGGTGCAATAACATTAATTTCTGGGTTGTTTTGACTTCCAGTTAATCTAGGATTGGCTTCATTAGCAATCATTTCGAATGTTTTATGTACATCGTCAACACTTGAAGTCATTGCGTCTTCAAAATTGTCAATAGGCTGAAAAACCGATAGATCATTTTTTTCATAATTTTCATTTACGCTTAGATCGTCGTCTTTATTTTCTTTTGATTCACTTTTTTGCTGTTTTTCCTTTCCTTGTGTAGCAGCAGATGATTGTTCCGATTTATTAGTGTCTTTATTTTTATCTTGAGGTTGAGTTGACATTTCAGTACCTGCCGTGGTCGCGGACGGTTGTGATAATGTGTTTTGTGTCGTTGATTCTTGCTTACCTTTCTTTTTAGATTTCCCTTTTCCTTTGGGATCTTTTCTCGCAGGACAAACAGGCGCTTGGCAAGATGTTCCTTCTTCTTCAAGATGCTGACAAACTTCTTTGCTTTCAACAGGCATACTCACGCTTTGGTTGCAATCAAGCGGTTTACCTTCTGAAAGTATTTCTCGTTTGACTTCAATTTTTTTTGTGTTTTCAAGGTTTTCTTTATTTTGTTCTTCAGTTTTTTTCTCAGTGTTTCCGTCAGTTTCTTCCAAGGACGTCAATTCTGCTAGCGATTGCTCGATAGACCTTCTTAATTCCTCCATGTCTTGATTTACTTCCATAACTTTAGATTTTAAGTCAGTTTTATCTTCATTTTTAGATCCTGCTATAAACAATTCTGGGCTGTTGATATTTGCACTTCGAATAAATGGTGTTTTGGGTATAACAATTGGTACTAGACCTTCTAAATGTGGGTCAGGATGTGAAATTTCTTGAATTACCATATTGTTGTTGTTGTTATCAAGTTGCTCGCTCGAGCATCTTGGATATTCTATAAAATCCGGTGTGACATCATTAGGTGAAGGTACTGGGTGTATTTTTGGTGTTTCCAGTTCAACGGCGAAGACTTCCGGTAACAACTTAATTTCTTGTGGCATAGGAGTCACAGGCAATTGAATCTCACCCTGAGCTAACGCGCAATCTCTTTCAGAATTATCGTTTGTATCCTGTATACAATCCCGATGAGGAGGTTTAGGGGACTTTTTCCTCTTTTTGGATTTTTCACTGTGATGTTTGACTGCTATGTTTTTAATGTCCTTTTTGTCAGTACTATCTTCGCAAGCGATAAAAGCTTCACCTTCTTCGGCTTTTTCATCGCTTACAACCTCTGCTTGAATAATAATGATATCTTCAATCTTTAAAATATTTCGTTTTGACTCTTGAGTACTTTTAGAACTCGATGCTACGTGTAGTTCATGCGGTTTTGGTGACTTTTTTCTTTTTTGATGCTTTCCGCTATCTGGTGTTGTTATGCGTTCCATTTCTACTTTATTAGATTTTGTTTTATCAATTTCAAAATCTGATTTTATTTGAGTTTCTTCAATTTTTGCTGAAACTATGCTGGAACTAATAATTGGTGCAGGTATCACTATTTCATCAATGTGAGTTAATTCAGTTTGAACAATATCGCCCATCGCTGTTTCATTTGTAAGTGGTGTTGTTTTCTTATTGTCGCTTTTGTCGTTATCTGCAACTTGTACTTGTGCATTTTTATCTTTTAAAGCCAAGGCGGCACCCACCTTGGCTTTGGGGTTAATTTCAACTTTAACGTTTTGTTTCTCCTCAATTAAAATTTCTCGGTGCTCAGTTGATTTGCTACTAATTTCAGGCACCACTTGATCTGATGTAGGTTTTCCACTTTGTTCCATGAGCGTTGAAGGTTTAGGGGATTTCTTTCTTTTGTCCCTTTTTTCGTTGCCTTTACTAACTTGAGTCATTTTTAATGTATTTTCTGGCTCCGCCTTCTTCTCTGGCTTCATTTTCACTTTTTCGCCAGGTTTTTCATCGTGTTTCAGTTCTTGCTGTTCCTTTGAGCTACTGCTTGGTTCTGACAACGTTTCCTCGAACGCAGATACAACTTTTGGAATATCAGACCATTCTGATATCTCAATTGGTCTTGGAGGTTTAGGAGATTTTTTCCCATTTCTATTATTTTCATGACTACGATTTGATTGTTCAGGAATGGTTGTTTCATTATTATGTTCACAACCGATGACCGGTCCATTGCCTTCTTCTATTTTCACTTCTTCGTGCCAATCTGGGGTCAAATCCGTTAGTGGCACAAGCATTACATCATCTAAATCGTCAGTTGGTAAAACTTCACTTACAGGGTCTTGTGTACGCTCAATTTCAGTAACTTTCTCGTCTTCAATATTTGCTAATTTTGGTTCAGAAACAGGTTTTTCTAGATTCTCACTGCCCTTTTTTTCCACGGGCTTGACAATTTTGGCCTTATGTTTTAAACTGGCATCATCCGCAGTAGAAGACGACGGTATTGCAACTTTATAAATTTCTGGATTTTCTGTCACAATAACTTCCCGAGTATCTTCAGATACGTTACTAGGCATGTCCAAAATATTCACCGCTGTTATTTCAGAAGATTTAATTTGTTCTTCAGGTACAGACACGTCTTGAGCTACTGGCTGTTTTTTATCTTTTTTATTCTTTTTCTTATTTTTGTTACCTTCATCTTTTTGCAATGTTTCTTTTACCTCAGTGTCAGGTGATATCATATGATAAGGTTGTGGTTCTATTATCACTTCTTTAACCGAAGCTTCTAAAATACTGCTGTCTTCAGTGGATGGTTGCGCGAGAGTCTCTACTTTTACGTCTTCTACCAGTAATTTCTGGAATGCAGATGTACAAGATACTTCTTCTGCTTTGTCTGATCTTTCAGAGTCATTGCGATTTTTCTTCTTTTTGTTCTTTTTCTTCGCGGACTTCATATCTGGCTCTTGTTCTTCTTTTTGCACTACCGACTCATCTTGAGGCTGATTACTTCTCTCAACAAGCTGGGCATCCTTGTCGAATATTGATCCTTCTTTCTTTTCTTCTTGGACGGGCCCGGGGCCTTTTTTATTCTTATTTTTCTTTTTACGCGCAGTCGGGGCTACATGAGCCTCGTCTAATGTATTTTTTATCGGTAGTATTTCAGAATCTGGTATAGGTTCCTCAGCTCTAACTTCGTCTTCTTTATCGGTTTTATCATCCTCTTTCTTCTTCTTACCTCTATTTCTCTTTGGCTTCTTCGGAGTTTCTTCAGTTTCCTTCACTTCCGCAGCTACATTTTCACTGACAATATTAGGTACACGTTCCTCGACAACACTTTCAATTTCAGGATTTATCACATCATGTGGACTCGAGGGTTCACTCAATTCTTCTTTCTGGGGAGGCGTTGGATTGGGGGCTTTATTTTGACGATTTTTATTCTTTTTTTTGCTATTCATAACTACTAGCGACGCTAGTTTTTAGGTGAATTTTGGCACGTCTGAGCAAATCTAAAACCAGTGAGAGTCTGACCGATTTGTGGACTGGACCGCTTTATTCCTGTCTTGAAACATTCGCATGTATGACACGAAATGTCAGGGTCTATTTCATTGCATTTTAA
The DNA here is from genome assembly GCA_963854355.1 of Epinotia brunnichana. Classification (NCBI taxonomy): domain Eukaryota; kingdom Metazoa; phylum Arthropoda; class Insecta; order Lepidoptera; family Tortricidae; genus Epinotia; species Epinotia brunnichana. Next base: position 40,488,492 of record OY977937.1, on the reverse strand, counting down.
CTTTTAACTCTTCAGCTTAGGGTTGAACATGGTTTGGGTAGTATTGGAAAGATGTTTGTTTTGCACTCCCGCGAGACATGAGGAAGTGGCGCTTGCCAAAACTGCAGCAATGCACACAGATACAGGTATATTTAGAACAATTGGATTGGAAACGCAATATTCAATCATTCGGAAAAAGTTATTCTTAAATTTTCTGTTGCCTATGATATGCTCATAGTCACTTATTTAAATTCATAAGATTGTTAAGCATTGGAATTAAAACAAGTTGGTAAATTGGAAGCAGGATAACAAATTCAATTATTATCTACGGAGCATATCTAATTATTGTTCATCTAAGGAACCAAGGATGGCCCGGCTCCTAATAACCTCTATAAACTCGCAAACTAGTTACTTCAAATTTCGTGAGCACATGCGGTTATGGTCACAAGCAAAAGTACATTTCAGTTTGTACTACAAAGCGCTGCCATTTTGAAAAAAAATTACAGTTGTTGTTACGTGGTGAAATATGGCACATTTTTAAAATTTCCGACCTGTACATATTATACAATACAAATAGTCAAATACCTACTCTTTATTGCACACCTCACACAAACAAAGCAGTTACAAAGAGAGACAATATAAAAACATATAGGTATATATTATCATGCCAAATTCAGAAAATAAAGCAATTTTTGTCAGTATTTTTAGTGAAATTTGGTGTTTAAATTTGTTTATGAATTTTACGAGACTTCATTGAACTGAATAAGGCCCACTGAATGTATCCCTAACTAAAAAAGCGTAAATTTTTTTGTATTGAATATAGAACTGATTTATAAAAATAATGATTAATGATATATACCTATAGGCCGATATAAAAAATCTTTTATTTAATGTTCAATATTTAATTTAATAGATTTCTTTAAAAAGTGTATTATACGACCAGTTCTAGACGATAGTAATGATTAAACGTAGGTATATTTTATAGTAGATTATACACCAAGGGGATAAAGCACTGTTTTATGTCACGGGAGCGAATTGAATCCCGAACGTAACGAAGGACTCATAATTTAACTCCTGAGCGTAGCGAGGGAGTTATAAGTTAATTCCTGAGCGAAGCGAGGGAATTAAGACTGAGTCCTGAGTGCAGTGAGGGGTTCAACCGCCCAAGACTAAAACAGTCTTATCCCCGAGGTGTATACTCTACTTTTCACACCTTATGCGAGACAAAAAAACAGGCTCAGTAGATAAATAATGTTTATTTAGCAAATTAAAAGTACATAGTAACATCACACACAATCAGTACACGTTAGTCCAATTATGGAAAGATAAGGTAATGTTTTTATTTGGTACGTTTATTGAGGTTGAGTTGGAGTTTATTATGCCTATGGCATCTAATTTGATAAACTCAGGAGTCAAAACACTTTCATCACTCGACATTTTCAATATTATTTTTGAAATTAAATCTTCTATAGGCACCTACAAGAACTCGATTTGTTCGTCACGCGTGAACAAATGAAGGCGCGGGCCTTCCAAATTCGAAAGCACAAGCCGTGGTCCTAGATTCGAAATTCGAATTTCGAGCACCGCGCTCCTCCGGACCGGGGTTCACACGGAGGCAAACTTCATTTATTTTGTCAAATCAAGTAGGCCATGGCCTAGGACAAATTGTGTTTAGCAAAATTAAACTTTATGCATATAGTAATAAGAATTATGAAAAGTGAAACCATATTATTAACCAGCGGGTTACAATGAAATTCAGTACAACATTATAACCCGGCTAATACCAAGGGATTTAATGTCTTGCTTTCGGTAGGGTTTACATGACCTATAATTCGGCATTGTCGAGCATGTGGTTTGAAATAGTACATTATGATACAAGTGTGCTAAGTTGGTCATTACACTCGAGTCGGTTTTTAAGCCTGAGCCGAAGGCGAAGGCTTAATGGAGACGAGAAGTGTAATGACCAATGCTCACGTGTTTCATACGACGTTTTTCAACACATTTGCGAGAAAAAAAAAAAAAATGAAAATGTTAAAAGATATGTAATGAAAAGGCACTAGTGCGATAATGTAATGTATAAGTCACGGCATGGGTAATATTCTGCATTATTTTGCTAATATTTAAAAAGATATGTAATGAAAAGGCACTAGTGCGATAATGTAATGTAAAAGGCACGGCATGGGTAATATTCTGCATTATCAGTGTAAATACGCTGTAATAAGACCTACTTTACGAGCAGGTGTGTTGAAAAATACTTTATAAGGTTATTGGTAACTGTGACTTCGAGTACCACAAGCAAGTTAGTGGTTAGGCGACCTACCCTTACCTATTTTCTGTTGTAACGCAAAGAACATTGAGTTTTTTAACCGACTTAAAAAAAGGAGGAGGTTATATGTTTTTTAATATTTTGTTTGTTAAATAAATCATTAGCAGTCCTATGAATGGCTTTTCTTTATTAATCATACTGTAATGGTTTTACAAGGCTTGGAAATTAATTGGGCCCTTATATCAAAAACTCAAATGTTATTCTTATGCTATTGATGATTATAATATTAATTACGTAATGGTACTTATGGCACACGTGTACGATGCATTTGTTACGATGCAAGTTATTGGCTGGGGATACGAAATAAAATAGTTTCAATACATCAAACTCAGTTGAGCCCGCGTGGAGTGGCAGAACTAATCAAGATATGCATTGGCCGACGTATTATTTTGTTGTTGCCAGTTACATACTACATACCTAAGTTATTTTTGGTTTGGGTTGCATAAAACACTACAGTAGTTGCCCCGGGATACAATATAGCTTATATCCATCCCGAAGGACTGTTTTATAATCTGATGAAAGTTTATCTTATATAATAAATATTGGCGAATGCTACTCATTGCACACAAACTTACAAAGTCACATACTTTGCCTCGTTATATAAATCTATAATATGTTTTATCTAATATGAACACCATAAAAATAAACTGTTTTGTTAGAACAAATTTCTTATCTGTGGAAATGTTATTATTACTAAATAATAACATCGATTTCGATAATATTATTTCATTCAAATTTCGAACGTCTCTGAAAAACAAAGAAATTTGATTTAACCTCTATTCCAATATCAGTCGAGATGACGTAGTACGAAATGAATTGTCAATTTGCATACAAATTTGACAAATGTCGCACGTAAGTAAGATATCGAACGATATGACACTTGGATCCGACTCTAGTTTGTCTCTGAATTAAAAAAATAACTATGACAGCTGCCAGAAAACGACGCCGCGATGCCGGTTATAATATGCGGCTCCTGAATGCATCATGGAGGCATATGATATGTGGATAGATAAAATAGTGTATGTAACTGTACATAATTAGGCATTAAAACACTCGTGTGATGTTATTATGAAACTCGCCTTCGGCTCGTCACTTGTGTTTAATGCCCTTCATTATGTACAGTCACATAAACTAGGTACTATTGAGAGACATCTAAAAAGGTTTATTATGATGTATAAACGCTTCTATTTTTACAGACTTTACTTCTGTTATCTGTATTGTAAATACGGTTTCGATTATGAACCAACCATAACTTACTTATAGATAGTCGATATGTACATACAATAAAAATATCAAGCGTTTCTAAGATCCAAAGTCCTCGAGTCAGTCTCGCACTTGGTTAAATCTATATCAAGGTACAGTCACTAGCATTAGCAAGGTGTAGAAGAAGAAGCCAACTTGTCGGAATCTGTGCGGTACCGCAACGACTGGACCAAATCACCTGCTGCGTCCTACTACACCATCGACGCAGCTTTACGTGTCCCGGCAGTACTACACTACGAAGGCAGAGGAACTAGTGGAGTATGTTCGCGTGAAGACCGGATTCATCCTGAGGGCTGTGAGGCCGCAGCCATAATAGCACCACTGCTTTGTATTTAATAGATTTAATTCAAATGTTATGACAGCCGCAACAGCCTCCTGGCCGTTATAGCTGACAGGATGGACAGTCAGCTTGTCATACATTGGACCAGAGTACACTCTATAGTCCCCTCGTACACGTGAGTGTCCTGGTTCTTTTACTTTGAAATAACTAACACTAGTAATTAAGTAGGTAAACCTAAATAATAATTTTAACATGTATGGACCCGTGGTTGTCTGAATTAAACGAATTTTATTTTATTTTATTTATGAAGCATGTGGTGTTGTGTCCCTGCCTAGCTAGCAGGTTTTATGTCGGCGAAAATGTACTGAAACGTCACGTGAAACGCGACATAAAGCCTAGTGTGCTAGCCCCCCTGGTGGTGAGCAAGGTCGCCAGAGCTCCCTAGGATGCGTTGTGTTAGGAGTGAGGGACCTGCATGTCTGTATCTGCCAATACAGTGAATCCTCAAGTGAATAAAGGGTCGGCAACGCGCTTGTGATTCTTCGGGAGTCACAAGTGTCCATAGGCTACGTTACCTGCTTAACATCAGGCAGGCCGTAAGCTTAGTAAGTAAGGAGTTAAGTTCCGGCGTTTTCGCGGTCGGTTACCTGACACCACGAAATCGCGCGACACATCGCAGTGATAGTGTAATTTTTAAGGTCCATATTACAGGGCCTTGTTGCCTGATTTAAATTAATTATTTTTTTAATATCTGGCATGACAAAGCCAGCAAAAATATCTGACACGTCCTGACGGCACTAGAAATAGAGTCGCGTCAGATATTTATGCGCGTTTTTGTAGCAGATTTTATTTATTATAATTATAGTTTTATGAACATTTACAATATTTGTTCAGTGAAGTCATTAAATCGTTCTCTTAAATAAAAAACAACTATTATTCCTTAATTTCCACAATATTTAATTCATACATTTTAATTCAAATTCACCCAGCTACTACAATATGCAAAATGCCTAAATTCCAGAATAAATACATTAACATTATCTCCAGCTGACGTTAAAAGGGGAAACAAACAAAAGTACTTTAAAAAATACAATAGAAACGGTATCTGCCACGATCTGTCAAAATTCATGTTCGAAATGACCTATATAAATCTTGCACGTCAAAATGGTCAGTCAAGCAACCCTATTTAATATTTTTTACAGAGGGTTAGATTACCAAATTTATTTTACACCCGATAAACAAAAAATCGCACGAAATTGATCTCAAACGCGCTGAGATAAGACATACAGTAGGGCTTAAAAGTGTATGTTTTATAGTGGTAGAATCTGGAGTGGGCCCAGTTTAATGTTAAGGGTTGTCACCCTCTCAGTTATAGTACAAGAGGCACAGCCGGTTTTTTGACAATTGACGTTTTCACTCTGCGAATTTAGGTCATTTTGTATGCGTGGGAGCGTTGGTGCTCAAAGTATAGAATATCAAAGTCATGCATGAAAGAGTTCATTAATCGTTACAAATGGTAACGAATATTGAATCACGAGAAAGTTGTTCCCATGAATCCTGCATTCCTAGTTGTTCCTACATTTAAATATAAAGATGAATAGTTAATTATGAGTACTTAACATGCTTAGATAGGTAATAAAAAGTCATTATTATGCCGGAATTATATGCTCATGTCCACTTTGTAAGTAAATGTAACACTAACAGCTATCGTCCTGAAGTGCCGTAACAATAACTTTTTATATTTCTATCAGTTACCTAATAGTGTTAGACTAAGCTCCCGTAGCACGAAACCCTACCTCACAAGGTGGCAGATCAGAAATGTAATATAGTGCTATCACTAGTATAGTGCTATCGTGGAGTAGTATCTATACATATACTACTTAGGAACACTGGATTTTAGTGGGTTGCCATAGCATATCCTGGAAGAACTTAAATTTTTTTTCATCATCGTATCGCTATTTTGATCGAATATAAGGCAGATCGAAACGTTCACTCATCGAAAGAGACACTTCTGGAGATAACAACCCGCATTGGTTGCCAGCCCAAAGCCTGGCAGGTTTCAAGGTCAGCCATGTTTTATGAGCCCCAAAAATGGGGTCAATTACCTCATCAGGTGGCACGATGAAACTGATGCAGATTGATTGCCCTAGACGTGCCGTTCACGAATATACAGGGTTGCCTGCCTTCAGTTTGGCAGTTTTTCTGATCAGCCACCTCGAACAAGGTATGTGAAAATCTTGGAATAACGAGAAATTCATGTATTTATGCTATGATTCAGGGTATAATTGAATAAAAATCAGGATATTAAATTAAAGTCGACGTACTAACAGACTTGCGTCTTATGGTGTTGAAATAATAGGGTAAATGTACCAGTTTTGGTCATTTCTCATTGGTATATCTTGAAATATATCACTATATTACATTTCTGATCTGCCACCTTGTGAGGTAGGGTTTCGTGCTACGGGAGCTTAGTCTATGTGTATTATTGACAATTATTGACGTCATCCATAGTATTAATCGTAGTTTTTTTTTCAGTAGTCAAATCAGTCATTTATTTGCTTAAACATGGTACAAATATTTTTTTATGTAACAATCTACAATTTATATTGATTGTTCCTTTATCTGTTTTTGTTTAACCTCTCCAACTGAGAGACTGCTGACCTATAAAGCGTTTCTTGCACCGCGTGCGAGTGAGACACGAGCCATTACTAATTATAAGTGCGCGTGCGCTGTTAACGAGGGGGCACGTTAGTGTAGAGAAAGATTCATTTTATTTTCTCAAACATGCAATGAAATATTGACGTTATGTTCCTTATAATAGGCAGCGAAGTATCACGTTTCAGGTGCGGAGAGACGAGATACACATAATGAACATTCCACATTTATTAGTGGCACAGCATCACGGCGTTCAGCCATTAAAAAAACTACAAGCAACATTTGCTTTCTGGTTCGTTGTGACATTCTGCCACTACGATTATTAAAAAACAACCAAAGATGTTTGCTATATTTTGCAGTTTTATTTATGTAGAGTCGACTTGAACATAACAAATAACACATTATTAACAAATTGCAATTATTTTAAATTGCCAATTTAACTAGACAAATACACATTTAAATTATTTCATCTAAATATTAGCGGTAAAAATGTCTACTCAAACCGAATAGGTATTTTTTTAATCATATTGGAGGCAAAATTAATAACTTTTCATTTTGTAATTCTATTTTATTGGATTTATTGTGCGTTGTTGATTTTGTTATTTAATATGAGTTCCAACGAAAACACAGACGAAGAAATAGTACCTACCATATATGTATGTGTTAGTTATATTTTTTGTCTATACTAGAACTTTCTTTAGAAACTAAAGTTTGATTTCTTGGAGTTTTTGTAATTTATTTCATTGCATGTTTGAGAAAACTAATACATACCTCGGCGTGAAAAGGGGTTGCCAGCCTCAGGTCAAACAGTTTTTGAAATCGCACAAGCGGTCCCGGAGATTACCCATTACATACACACGACCTTTTCTTTAAGACTATTTAGATACCTGTCGTCAGCGTCATCGAGGAGACTATTGGGGAATCTTAGAGGAGCTCGGTATCACCAGACGACTCTCTGACATCTCCCAGGAAAGGACTCTTTGTTTCTTTGGACATATCATACGTTCATCTAGGCATGATCTAGATAAACAAATAATTCTTGGTTCTGTGAAAGGCAAACGCGCTAGAGGAAGGATTCTAGTGCGCTGGACTGATGCAATCAAGAGGGCTGCAAAATACAGTCTTTCACTTGGCGAGGAACCGAACTGCATGGAGGGCTATAGTATAGCCGCTATACCTACCATGCGGTCACATGGTCGACTAAAAAGAGAAACCTGTTATAGGGAACGAAACGTAACCATAGCGTAGCGGATATGTAACGGTGTAAGTGTAGGGCGCCCTGAAGCTAGATGGGGCGATGAGATTCGCAATGCAGCGGGCAGGGATTGGACGGCAAAAGCTGGAAACCGAGCTCAGTGGTGTGGCGTTGGAGAGGCCTATGTCCAGCAGTGGACTGTCACAACTGATGAGATGATGATTAAAGAAGGGAAGATTGAAGGAACGAGAGACATAAAGACCTGGAGACCTGGATTGCCATAAATTAACCAAACAAAAATGTACAAACTACTTTGAAATTCAAATTCAAATTCAAGTATTTATTCGTTACAAAAAATAATAATAATATAATAACACATACCTACAAAATAAATAATAGTAAAAACACACTTTGTCACGAAATGAACCCTGCTCAACATGTTGCTAGCTTTATAGCCAGCGCTGGTCTTCCGCAGGGTCCATTCGGTGAGAGCACGGTGGGCAACATCGACAGATGCACATGCATGAAACAAAGAAATTAAAAAGTATAATACGAATAAGTACAACCTTTCGACAAAGGTTGTTTTGGCTGTTTTTCGCTTTACGGCCAATCTGGAGAAATGCTTGATGTAACACGATGCGAATGAATACACCGAAGTATGCAAACGTCGAGTATATTTCTGAAATATTCAATAAAAAATAGTGCACTCATGGGAAAAGCATACAATGTTTTCATTGAACCAAACTTTTAATATTTACATATCTTCTATTTGACACGTTTTCAAAAGACGTGAATGCTTGTCAAAAAGATGCATACATAGGGACAGACAGACAGCGGGAAGCGACTTTGTTTTATACTATGTATTGATTCCCACATTCTCGTCTTGGGTATATCTACAACTAAGCGCAGTACCTAAATACACGGGCACAGTAATCACAAGTACGAAATCCACACCTACTAAGTAATATTATAAATGCGAAAGTAACTCTGTCTGTATGTCTGATACCTTTTCACGCTTAAATTGCCTGATTGAGATCAAATTTGGTATGGTGATAGTTTTAATCCCGAGGAAGCATATAGAGAATACTTTTTATCCCGGCAGTCATCACCTTAGGGGGTAAAATGGGCGGAAGTTATGTAGGTACAATATAAGCGAGTTCCACGTAGTCGAGAACGCGGGTAAAAGCTACTGTATTATATATCTACCAGACTTTTGAATGTGAATCTTCCTGTTTCGTCACGTCTGTGTGAGCGCTATGCAATTTAAATTGTTTTTAGGGTTCCGTAGCCAAATGGCAAAAAACGGAACCCTTATAGATTCGTCATGTCCGTCTGTCTGTCTGTCCGTCCGTATGTCACAGCCCCTTTTTTCCGAAACTATAAGAGCTATACTGTTGAAACCTGGTAAGTAGCTGTATTCTATGAACCGCATTAAGATTTTTACACAAAAATCGAAAAAAATAGGGGTCCCCATACTCAGAACTGAAACTCAAAAATTTTTTTTTCATCAAACCCATACGTGTGGGGTATCTATGGATAGGTCTTCAAAAATGATATTGAGGTTTCTAATATCATTTTTTTCTAAACTGAATAGTTTGCGCGAGAGACACTTCCAAAGTGGTAAAATGTGTGTCCCCCCCCCCCCTGTAACTTCTAAAATAAGAGAATGATAAAACTAAAAAAAATATGTGATGTACATTACCATGTAAACTTCCACCGAAAATTGGTTTGAACGAGATCTAGTAAGTAGTTTTTTTTTAATACGTCATAAATCGTAAACCGCAATTTATTTCACGGAACCCTTCATGTGCGAGTCCGACTCGCACTTGACCGCTTTTTTTTATTCTCAAAAAACAACTTAATGGTAAGTACATATTTTCTAGCTTCGCCAAACTGAGGCCAGCTTGTCGGCGAATGTGCGCTGCTTTCTAAACGTTAAACATTGTTGTGTTATACCTACCTACTTACTAAATTACTTAATTTACTAACACTGAACCTTAGTGTACCCTCAATGACACACTCAGCCGACCTTTTGTGAACCTTATTACAACAGCGTAAAGTCCATCAATAGTCGGTTGACGTTGATTGAAACGACGTTGAAGTGAAATCGTTAGGTACGAGTAAGTAGTTGAAATTTACAAAACAAAACACTTCTCCATGTTTGTCAGCAATGTCGTGTGCACCGCACCTTCTTGGCTCGCGGCCCGTGTAAGTAGTGTCATAGTCAGAGTATACCTTTTTTATGGCTATTATTATGTTGTTGCTTTGAACGCTGTAATTACGCCTTGGCCACGACTTTGGTCTTAAGCGACTTGCGACCAGCGTTTTATCTGTTCATTGCGCGTGATCCCAACTAACCACAGTGTGTTGCGCGTCTCGACCGCGCAATGAACAGATAAAACGCTGGTCGCAGGTCGCTTAAGACCAAAGTCGTGGCGAAGGCGTTACGGTGCTAAGTTGTGCTTAACTGCCAATCTACTTACCTATCTACCTACTAATATGCTAGGTATGCACGTATGCCACTAAAAACAGCCTAATAGATGATTAGGTCTTTTTAACTGTAAGAGTAAATCTTGTCAAAAAAACGCAAGCAAAAAACTACCTCATAAATAGTCAGAGCGCTAAGTCTTTTTTAGGGTGCCGTACCAAAAAGGTAAAAAAGGAACCCTTATCAACGTTAATTATTTTAGGAATTACTTAAGCTATCAATTTGAAATTTGGAACAACTGTTTAGAAGGTTAAGTGTATGGAAAATGAAAAAAATTAACATACATTTTTATTGTCTGTGTAAATTACGAATATGAGGGCTGTTAAAAATTAAAAGTCTAGTTAATAGATCAAATGGGGTATCATTTGAAAGGGCTTGAAGTTGCGCTTTCTAAACCCGTTTTTTTTTCTACAGTGGATAAATTTTGATTTATAATGGAAAATGTTGAAAAAAATACATGGCAGAAATCACTCTTATGGTTTCGGATAGAGTTATACTAGCTCACTTTTGTTCAGTTATTCAGCATTGTGCATTGGGCAACTCTAAACTGTTAGAGTAATTTAAACGATATCCACTGGCGGTGGCTTTGAAATTGTGCTGTATCTACATACATTGCACGAGAAATTATCTCATCCTGGTCTCTTCTCATGAACGACCAAGGATTTTTCTTACTAAGTATTACGTGTCGATATTGCAGATATCAGTTGGAAGAGTCTCCAAGCTGTTGCAATGCCAAAAAATGCATCTAATTTTGCCGGTCTCACTACGCTATAAAGAAAAGTTGTAATAATAAAGTTTAAACCAACTTCAATTCATTACTTCGCCAAGCCACATTGGTACATGAAAATTTCCACATTTCCTTTCCAATTTACCACATGATCTGCTCTCCGAGAACAAATGCGTTGATGATTATTACAGGAAAACCCAAGTCACTATCTGTGGGCTGATAATATTCGAGGAGTTCCGTCGATTCCTCAAGGATCTCAGAATGAACACTTCATTAGTTGCTACTTCATGTCAGAATCTTTGACGTACTACATCTTTGAGGAGTTCCATAACTCATCTGAGCCATAACGATCAAATAAATAAATCATCAGTTCCACGTCACCAAAGTTGCGATTTCCGAGGGTAAATATATGAGTTATGACTGTTATGAGTTATAATAATAAAGAAAATACCGAAATTACTACACGCGTGCCTATAAAATTTGAGGGTTGCCTTCAATTTTCCTGGGATCCCATCAGATCAGATCGACTTGGTGACAAAAAACTAATTTTGGAAATTGGTCCACAATTGACGGAGAAATCGGAGAACATACATACAAAAACCCCTCCTTTTTAAAGTATGTTAAAAAGGGTGATACAGGCTGTTGAATTATTCGTATCTATAGGGTGCGTGGCCAGGGGACGGCCCCTGCCTCGTCGGACTGTTTTGGACAGATCTAATACCCTACGGCGGCCCAAACTAATGCAAATTGGGTGCGGTTTTTATTAAACTGCGGCGAAACTATTGTTATTGTTACTTAGATATGATAATAAAGATGTATACCTACTATGCTTTTGACTTTGAGGTAAAAAATAATTGTTCGTTAATAAATATTAAGACCATTTTTGCATCTTTCAATGGTTCCGAACCTTTTCAATATCGTACCTAACTGATTTTACTCCCAATGCCCATGGTTTATGGTTATGGTTTTTATAACCACTAATACTCCTCTAAGTAAGTTCATCGTTCTACCACCTCCAAAGAATAGCTGTTTTACCTCCACGGGGGCAATTAAAGCCGTTCATAGTATACCCAAATGAAATCTAAAATCGAGCCCCTTCTCACGCCGCCCGTCCCGCCCCTCAATACAATGATGATACAACAGCGCCAACATAGAAGTGGCAAATTTAATGAACTAACAGAACACTGATTTGTAAAACGTATTACTAAAGACCGAAAAAAAGCATGCTGGATCTCATAGATGGCGTTAAAGTTAAATTGGAATAATAAAATAAAACAAAGTGTAAATTTAATATTAATTTTAATGAAGTCAACTCTTATTTAAAAATATAATGTTTTTAAAGTGTAAATAATAACAAAAATTCATACTTCTGTAAGTAGTACTACATACAGTTTATATTTGAATTGAACAAATAACGGCAAGTTTAGAACCGATGGTTGTCGAGCTGTTTTTAGGCCTAAGAGCTCACCAGGCGCTCATGAAACCAGCAGCAGTAGCCGTAGCACGGCAAAATCAGGGCTCGCACGGCACCCCGCAGCAGCCCCTTATTCTGTTACTTGCTTTAAGCTCACCTCAACGCTCACCCACAATTATACCTTGACACCACGATGCGTAGTAATTAAGCGTAGGTAGAGGTCTAGTTTCGTAACGGGTAAGCGGCGGGGTGAGCCGCATTAACGCGTAGCGAATAACAGCCCAGCACCGCCATTTAATTTATTTAACTTTTTTCGAAAGTAGCATTAGCAAATTTTTAGTAGAAAACGGCCTCATTTCAAGTTTATTTTTTGCCATAAATGTTTTACGAAACGCGAAAAAAAATCAAACGCTTAGATTATAATTTAAATTTTAAGTTTCACATAGTATTTTTTTCTCAGTTTAATTACACGTCAGTATGTAATTAAACTTCATGAATTTTTCTTTCATTCAAAATGAGCTTCAATCTATACTTCAATCTATATCTTATACTAGCTACGCGCGGCTTCACCCTTGTATTACCGGAGCCGCGAGACAAAAAGCCAATCGCGTCCTGAAGGTCTGTACACTGGTGAAAGATTTTTTTAAGTTTTTTTTTTTTTTAGTTTTATTTCCAAATACAAGTAACATGATATGTTACAACTATATACTCGCCAAACTTTTAAGTTTGATGGCGAGATATTTAGTCCCGAAGATTTCTCCCTACACACTAACTCACGGACATTTCCTCTTTATAATATTAGTGAAAGTAGACTAACTGTGCCCGCGGGTTCGCGGAGTTTGGTCTGTGTCAATTCCCATTCCTCTCCCCTTAGGGATTAAGCTTTTACATACATGCCAAATTTCATCAAAATCCGTTGGCACGTGAGACTGTAGCTACGTAAATACGCACGACTACTTTCGCTTTTAGATTTTATATTGGTATGCGTCCTTACCACTTAGTATGAGTGAAGACCACTACGGTGAATCATTAAACATTTTTTTTTATTATATTAGATCATTGTAAACAACATAAACCAGCGCGAAGCATAAACTTCTAAATCTAATTGCAAAAATATACCTACTAAACCTCCTTATTACTTGAACCGAAATTAAGCCCAGACAAACAGAACTTTTCAACTCAAATAATGAGTCGAGGAAATGGGAAAAGTTTCGAGCTTAAATCGGTTCTGCGTAATTGTTTTCTAGGACTTTGTTTAATAGGTACCTACATACTTACCTACCTTCTATAAATGCGTAACAATGTGGTTAAGTTCCACAATCGTTCAGCTACACATACTTGGTGGTACTTGTATTACTAGAATTCTCACTAAAAATATGAAATATTTAAAGATTCCCGCTAAGACCCCTATATAGAAAACTATATGCCCTCGCGGCTCCGGGGTTTTATTGTCACGAATAAATATTGTCAATTCAGCACGAGTGTACAACCGAATCAAAAGTTTGCAGTGCAAGAAATCCTATTCTGCAAACGGAGTAGTTGCTGTAGCACGGCAACCTGTGAATGTAACCTGACCTATAGTGATATTTCCCGGGCCAGCTGATGTCGTTGACCCCCATCCCGGTCCCCCGGCACTGTGCCCGTTCTCATACGACACACGAAAAGTATACGGGTAGTTCTCACAAAGTCCCGTAAGTCAGTAATGAGAAAAAAAACATTAAGTTTATTGAAGTACTTTTTGTATGGATTTTGCAGTGTTGTCGTAATACGTACCATGTGTTGTAGTTATAAATAGTGGTCTCCAAAATAAGGTAAATGCAATGCGATATACTGAGTTTTTTCAAAGGCTGCCTTTGAACTAGGAAACAAAAATGTATTTTATGGATAGAAATGTATTACCTTGACTAAATAAATTTTGTTGTTTATAGTAGAAAAGAAAATTTTTTTTTTTTCATCGAATGCGTTGTCGGCTTTTTGGCATTTAACCACAGCAGCGACACAACAGCGTTACGAAAAAACTGTCTTCGTGACTTGTAGATAGCTCTACAACTCTACGAAAGCTTAGGCTTTTGTAGTTTCGCTACAAATGTAACTAAAATCTTGCTACGGATGGATATAATAGTTGATATTTTGAATGAACCTCGGATCTTTGTAAAAGATTAATCATAGGAGCCACTATTTGGGTATTTCTCAAATAATGTGATTGACTTGTCACAACCATACACCGTGTGCAAAAGTTAACGCTACTAATACTTAATTATTCTTTTTTTATTTTTTTTTTTATTTATTGTTTATTTATTTCAGGCCAGGAGCCCATAAAGTTGTTAGTACAGTACATCACTAAACTATGTTAGTATGAATTATTACATTAGAAATTGTATTATATATTAAATGATATTAAATAAAATTGAATTAAATTTATATTTATATGCCAAGCATTATCTGCCTCCACTTATTATAAATGGAGCAGTCAAATTTATTTGACAACATTATCAGGATGCTGTTGCTGCTGCTCCGAGCTCGCCAGAGCAGGGAGGCTACTTTCTTGCGGATGATCGCGTGGAACCCATCCGTGCGCTCCTCCGCAAACATTCCTGACGCGCTACAAAAGCGGGGCAGCTGCATCAACATCCTAAAAATGTTGTTGTATTGGACTCGCAGCGCACTGACAGCCTTACGAGTATATTTCACCCACAGACTGCTCGCATAAAATGATTGGCAAAAGGCTTTGAAAAGTGCCACCTTAACTGGTTTCGAGCACCGAGCAAATCTGCGAGCAATCATGTTCCCCCTAACTGCCAGTGCCCTGCGCTCCCTTTCTATATCACCGTCGTCATTGAGGTCTTCAGTAACTATGTGACCCAAGTATTTAAACTTTGTCACTACCCGAAGAGACGTGCCATCTAGCCTAATAGGCGGAACATTTATCGGCTTCTCTTTGCCACTCTTAAAAACAAGTATTTCACTTTTACTACAGTTGTAGCTAAGCCCGTGTTCTGTCGCATATGCTTCACAAATAGCCACCAGTTTCCTGATTGACCCCACTGACGGCCCCAGCAACACCATATCATCAGCATAGCTGATATTGTTCACACATGTGTTATCAATATGACAGCCTGTATGTGTGTTGCTGAGCTCGACGATGAGATCATTAACATAAGCGTTGAAAAGCAGCGGAGACGTCAGCCCCCCCTGCCTCACCCCGCATTCCATGCCATACGAGTCTGACAGTGCCGCACCCCATCTCACCTGGTTCCTTTGACTGCCATACCAGTAGCGCAAAATTGAGATACATTCAGCCGGTACACCCGCACTTCCTAATTTGTCCCACAATTTCCCATATAAGACAGTGTCAAATGCTTTTGACAAGTCAAGGAAGCACGCGTATTTTATATACGGACCAAAATATTGATCATCATCCTCCTAGCGTTATTCCCGGTTGTGCCCCTAAAGGAGCCCGGGGTCCGCTTTGACACCTAATCCCAAGATTTGGCATAGGCACTAGTTTTACGAAAGCGACTGCCATCTGACCTTCCAACCCAGAGGGAAAACTAGACCTTATTGGGATTAGACCGGTCTCCTCACGATGTTTTCATTCACCGAAAAGCTAACGGTAAATATTCCGTACATAAGTTCCGGAAAACTCATTGGTGCGAGCCGGGATTCGATCCCACGACCGCCGCTTGACAGCCGCATGCCTAAACCACTAGGCTACCGTAGCTTCAACGGACCAAAATATTGATAAGGACAGCTATTATATAAATAAATATTACAATATTTAACTGCTGGGAAACTCTTAACTTTTGCACATGGTTGTGACAAGTGACGTTAAATATTTGAGTATGACCCATTTCTTTACCTTCGTAGTACATAGTGATAAAAAATACTAATCTCTGGAGTCAGCAGTTGAATTAAAAGCGGCCTTTTTTTTGCCCTACTACGGCAGAGTCAAAAGGAACCTTACCTATATGACCCTACCTATATGTTTTTAGCAGTCTATGTTTGTACTTACGTGTGTTTCACCGTAAGTGTTTAAGATACTGAACCGATTTTGATTACCGAGGGACACCTCAAATTATGCTTCGGGTGACAAAAAACCATTTTTTTCAGTTAGGTACTTTTCCGTAGTCGGGTAGTTTTTAGGGTTCCGTACCAAAAAGGAAAAAAACTGGCCAAGTGCGAGTCGGACTCGCGCACGAAGGGTTCCGTACCATACCATTATCTATAAAAATATTTATTTTATTCTGTTTTTAGTATTTGTGGTTATAGCGGCAACAGACATACATCATCTGTGAAAATTTCAACTGTCTAACTATCACGGTTTATGAGATACAGCCTGGCGACAGACGGACAGACAGACAGACAGACGGACAGCGGAGTCTTAGTAATAGGGTCCCGTTTTACTCTTTGAGTACGGAACCCTAAAAAGGAACCCTTATTTGAACTGTTTATACTTGTTCTAACTAATAGGTCAGTACTATAAAACCTACCTTCTATAAAATTCAGTGTCATGGTCATGGCACTCAAGACCTATGGAACTTATGAAAGTCAAACAGAGTAATTCATTTTAATCGTTGCAATACGGTATTTGACAAATCAGCTTCTTTTTATTAAACGTCAAAAACGCTCCGTTATTATGGAATTTGTAGGGATTACTATCTATCGTCACAATCAAACACGTCCTCATTGATCATTTTTATGAATTTAAAAATCTTAAAATAGCAAACATAAGTGAAAGCTTGATACTTTCCGAGTATTTTCGTAATGTTTACTTCTTTTAAAATCGTAACTAGGCACAGTGGAAATAAACTAACCACCCCACCCTCGACTCAAAATGTACAACGCTACCCCTAATAAAGCCATTTACAAGCCAAAAACGACGTTCATTCCTTCACATTGAGTTCATTCTTCATCGGCAATTTAGCACTTGGCTTAAATTAAATTCAAACCAGCAAATTGAGAATCCACCTTAAGAACTATAGTTATGGTTCAACTTTGTTTGACTCTAAGGTTGTATGTAATGCTTCCGTAAACATTTATGTAAGCAAAAAGAAGCCTTGACTTTGTTATGTTAAGGTAGGTTTTGGGATGCTGTTATTATGATTGTTCTTTTGCAAAATACACAATATTTTTTCTTCACTCCTTGAAGTGCCTTGGAGCGTCGTTATTTCTCACATTCACCCGAAGGTAACAGGGAAAGAAAATCCTTAATACTACTTCGCTACAGATGTAAAAATCATAAGCGACATTTCACATTATTTTCACAAAAATATATTGATACAACAGTCGTACTTTGCCTTTATTTTTTAGCTTAGTTTCTAGTTCAGTTATTATTTTGCTCCTTATAACCTTTTTCCCTAGGAGGTTCGCAAGAAATTCGGGGCCGAGTTCATTGAACCGAGCGCGTGACCTTGTTATACCAAATCGTAAAAATGTAATCTATGTCTTTGGATACGGGGATCGTAATAAAATGGAACAGTTGGTTTCAGCAAATTTACAAAATCGTTTGCGAGGGGAAAATATAAACACATGTTTACATGGTTTTGATATTAACCTAAAATATGATTTACAAGTAATGTAGCTAGAGCTACGTTTAGAGGTGGGTAGGGTCATTTCGCCGGTTACGAGACCACCTTCGGTTAGCGACCACTTGAAGAACATGGTTTTTTTCAATTGAAGATAACATCAACTCTACAGAGCCTATTGAAACAGTCAGCCGTATGCCTTATTGTTTGTAGTTATGGAATAGGAATTTACAAAAAAAACGAGAAAATATTCTTTCAGTTCACCAAGTCAGCTAAGTGGTCGCTAACCGGCACACGAAATTAGGTGGTCGCCAACCGGCGAAATGACCCTACAGTCAGAATCGTATATTTAGTACAATACGATTAAAATCAGTTAACGATTCTAGCGCCGCAAAGGTGTCAGAGGGGTAGGACGGGTATGCGGGAGTCGACTCGAGGCTAACTTCAGAGTTTGCGTGTCTGAAGTTCAGACACGCAAACTTTTGTGCCGCATACTGTAGCAGCCACAGTAGCCACATTTATATATCGTACAGTGGCGGCACGTGAACAGTTATAAAATAAATTTTAGACAAGCCGGTGGGAATCGGTTTTTATGGACGCGCGCCACTGATATCGTAACGCATCCTTATTCTTACAGTAATAAAGACGTGTACCGAAATATTTGATTACTTTGGCTGCTACTAACTATTCGAGCTGGACAGAGGGCTTAAGTGGGAATCGCACATCACTAAACTAAGTAAAAAGCTGGGGAGTGCCTGCTTTGCCCTGCGACGCTTGGCGAGGATAATGCCCAGAGATGTAGTACGCTCGAGCTATTTCGCCACTGTGCACTCGCTTCTACAATATGGTACAGAGTTGTGGGGCCGCGCCGCCGACTGGGAGCGCGTATTTCGCATGCAAAAGAGAGCCGTACGAGCGATTGCACAGGTAGGCCAAAGAGTCTCTGCAAGACCTTACTTCCAGTCCCTCGGGATACTCACGCTACCTTCCATCGTTATATTTCAGGTGGCTACATACGTGCGGTGTCATTTAGACGAATAATCGATACACGGTCGTAACCTGCGTAACGCTAACAAACTTGTTGGTGTTAAACATAGACTAGCGAAGTCTGGCAAACTAACACATGTCATAGGACCAATGGTGTACAACCAATTACCGGCACATATCACAGATGCACCATCACTGGCCAGCTTCAAATCACGACTCAAATTATGGCTTATCGAGCACACTTTCTATAGATTTAGCGACTTTAGTACGCAATAGGTCGCATTTTATTTGTGTAATGTGTACAATTATGTATATACAATTCGTTGTACCTATGTTTTAATTTTATTTTTTGACTTTTATGATTATTTATTATTTTTACAATTATGATTAAAATATTGACATGTAATATGAAATATTATGAATAAATATGATTATGATTATATAATGCTGACTGCAAATTGTTCCATTAAGACCTGTTAATTAATAGGTACCAATGATAGCTTTAGACTTGGTATCACCTAGATATCAATAAGATAAATATAATATATAGGCCTTAGGGCGGGGCCATACTCGTGGGGCGATTGGCGATGCGACTGCAGTTTCAACTTTCAGTACAACTTGGACGACTTGATGTATGAAGATCGCCGTCGCGTCGCTAATCGCTCTCACCGCGGCTCCAGCCTGTCGCGCCACACTTGCCATAAATTATCTGTAAAAATCACCTGTATAGCAAAAGCCGTGTGTAAACGCTCTCAGTCTACAAGTGAAACTATACTTTTTTTAGACAGACGATGTTCGGCATGTATCAATAAAAATACGTACCTAATGTGTTGGCTGCTTCTTCCAAACCCGAAATAAAACGCGTTTGAACACTTTGAACTCAGTTTTATATAGGTAGGATATTTAACTATAGGTAGATTATCGCTACTAAAAGTATATGACAAAGATGAATCGACAGAACAGAACAGACAAGAAACAGACAGATTACGCAATTTTCATCCACTTCTATCTAGTAGGTAAGCTGTCTGATTTAATTGTAATTTGGAAATAGTTATAAGTACATGGTGTCGTGTCGTATCAGCGAGTCAAGGAGGTGGCGTACCTACGACAGAGAGAAGTGGAAAATATTTACTCCACCGACAAGAGGATAACTCTTAAATTTAAAGGAAAGGAATAAGTACTTATTAAATACGTATTATACGTAGTACCGAAGCAAATATAAAGTACCATTAAAATTATAATGTAAAATGCATATTTTTAGACAAGACCTGTGTAATAACGTAGTCAAAGGCTTGAATTACTTTCCACGGAAAATATTTTCCGTGAGAGCTATCTTTCATCTTCGCATTTCGGTATAACCCGCCTCGATAAAGCCTTTGCCTGTGGAATTAGCATTTAAATTGTTCCACAGGGCTGCGAGTAACCGGAAAACAATAAAAGATAAAACAAGGTAAGATAATACAAATTAACATCAGATAATCTGGCTGGGAAAGCTTAAAGGTACAGAGGATTATTTAAATATACCATCAACAATAGAATATGAAATTTCGATCAAATGGGAAAATTTTAAAATTATTTGGCACGAGGGGGATTTGAACCCCGCTACCTCTGGAAGATATTCAGATAAAATTCGGACGAACGTATCGTTGAACTGTATCAGTTGGGGAAAGCATTTTAGTAATAAATATGACGTGTGTTCGGTTACACCTAGACGGTGTGCCAACAACCCTGCCCACCTGAGCGAAGGCTTTACCTTCACAACGACGTGGTAACCGCCTGCATACTGCATGGACCTCATAGTAAAATCTTTACTTGCTGCTGTATTGTATTTAGTCCAATCTTTTTCAATTTTAATTTGGCTAAAAAAGCAATATTACTAGACATTTGGCCAAAAAGGCAGTTGACATGTTAGACAAACACTTATGCCGTACCTGTAGCTTATTCACTGCTAACACATTCACTGCCAAGAATCGCTACGCGCTACGCTCGTAGCCGATCCCGTAGTTTTCCCCGTATGTAGCGGAAAGCGACTACGGCGTAGGCGCCCGCTAAGCGGGTTCCTGGCAGTGAAAGTGCTAAACTATGCCCGTAGCACTACGCCATAGTATGTAGCAACATATTCATCACAGCCAACAAGCGCTACGCGCTACGCTCGTATCCCATGGGTTTCCCGGCAAGTAGCGGAAAGCTAGGCGGGTTCCTGGCACTGAACGTGCAAATCACAGATGTATGAATATAAGGAGATCGGACATGCCGGCCGATTTGTATTGAGTACGCCTGTCGCAAGTTCATAAACCCACACAAAGCCCAAGTAATTGACAAGACAAAGCACGCACACATCTAAAACACACACACTTGTATACCTACGCTCTTATTGGTCAATACACGCGCATTATATGAGGCATTTAGGAAAAAATAGTACATTACATCAGAGGCCGGGAATCCGTTTTCACGCCGAGCTTTTCTCAAACATGCAATGAAATAAATAAATAAAAATCCTGAAATCAAACTAATGTTCATGGCTGAATGCCGTGATGCTGTGCCATAAATAGTGGAATGAAAATTAAAAAGTTACTTTGCTTCCGAGTCTATTTTAACTATTATAAGGAACGTAAAGAGAATATCTCATTGCATGTTTCAGAAAAGAGAATATTTCATTGCATGTTTGAGAAAAAAGAATATTTCATGGCATGTTTGAGAAAAAAGAATATTTCATTGCATGTTTGAGAAAATGTAATATTAAATGTGATCAGCACGCGTGCACAGTAGGGCAGAGTATGCCCATTGAGCTAACAACTGCGACGCGGCCGCCGGCGGCTTGTACTCTCTCTGGTATTCTATGCTCCGAGGTGCAAATCTTCATATGTAAGGAAAACCGCGCGTAGCCCTCTCACGCATGTGTACCGTGATTAATTGACTGCCAAGAATCGCAACGCGCTACGCTCTAAGTCGTAGCCGACCCGTGGTTTTCCTCGTATGTAGCGGAAAGCGCCTACGGCGTAGGCGCCCGCTAGACGGGTTCCTGGCTGTGAAATTATTAAATGGGACATTAACTTACAATCAAATTTTCTTCTAGGTACATACGAGATTGACTCGCTACGTGCTACGGCGTAGCATTTCGTAGCGAACCTTTGAAATAGCTTTCAATGTGACAAGTTTACAGTTTAAGCGATATAACCGAGCCCCGAGCGCCCATATAACTTTACCTACCTCAGTGCAATTTGCATTTCCACGCTACCAGCGTTATTACGACAAAGTCTTGTGCAAATTAACATAAAAATCTATGCATACCACTTACTCGTATAAAGATAGGTATAAAATAAATGTACAAGCCAAACTTTGTTACTAATCTAATTATTACATAATCCATGTAATAATTAGGTTTGGTATCTATATTTATTTTAGGTAGGTAGGTACTAGGGTTTATATCAGGCACTAATACCTTACGCCAATTCTTGAGGTTACGTAATACCCAATCCTTTACGAAGAATTGTTACACTTATGGGTGACTTTTCACTAAGACATCATGCCAGAGTAAACGTAGTTTTCTCCAACTTACTCGGAAATGTTTCCATTAATGGAGTAAAAACACACCTCGAAGTTTATCGTTATATGCATTGATGAGATAATAAATTAAAAAAAATGGAAATACTTCCCGGACATGCCCGGGAAGTAAATATTATTGTGCAGGTTACTTACTTTTAATTTCATGCAAGACTACAAATTCACCATACAGCCAATTGTCCAATAGTCACGTACAAAAACCGACATAGATAGAATAATAATTGTGTCCAAATCATAAGACAGTTTTTTTAGACTTAATTATTTTCTCGGACTGATAAATATTTTGTAACAAATGTATAGTTTTTTTAAATGTCTAATGCGTTTAGGGATTGTCGATTTAACTAAATGTAATAATGCCTATATTTATATTTACTAATACTATAAGTTTTCTTTTATTTATTTTCATTGCTATGTTTTATGTGGAATCAAATATACAATTCGGACCCAATACTTTAAACTTTAATATCCTTAAAAAAAAATTAGGCGGGAATCTGGAATTCATTTTGTCAAAGATTTTCTGCCGTGTTATTTTTACGAAAATAAAATGAGTTCTACAAATAGTGACGAAGATATCCCAATGGGTACACCACCAGAATTAGCAGCAGAGGCAAAGTTGGCGAGAGCTAACTTGCTTCCGCCTAAATCCGAAGAAAAATATTTAAGAACGTTCGCAAATTTCAATTCCTGGCGAAAGAAGAAAAATACCAGTTCGTTGTCGGAAAATGTTATTTTGGCGTATTTTAACGAACTTGCAAAAGATAAAAAACCTTCTACTCTGTGGGCAATGTACTCAATGCTGAAAAGTACTATACAACTAAAATATAATATAAACATTAAGAACTACGCGAACTTATTGTCATTTTTGAAACGGAAATCATCCGGTTTCAAAAGCAAGAAATCGAAGATTCTTACCAATGAGGATATCACAATATTCTTAAATGAAGCTCCAGATGAGATTTTCCTAGCAATAAAGGTAAACATAATATTGTATAACTGACTTAAATATTATTTTCCATATTTGGACTCTATCCGTCGTATGTTAACATTATTATTTATTTGTTTCAGGTTGCTCTCATTTTAGGCGTCAACGGTGCATGCCGAATGATCGAGTTGACTAATTTAACAGTAAACGACATAACGTGCCATGATGATATACTTCTGGTAAAACTACGGGACACAAAAACTAAAATCGACCGCATGTTCGTTATTCCAAATGAGTTTGTGCCAGTTGTAAAAAAATACCAATTACTTCGTCCCAAAAGTACCAATTCGGACAGATTTTTTATAAATTATAAAAATGGGAAGTGTGTCAATCAAGTAATTGGACGGCATGCAATGGCGAAAATGCCAACACAAATCGCAAGCTACTTAAATTTAGCTGACAGCGATTGCTACACAGGCCATTGCTTTCGGCGGTCATCGGCCACCTTGCTAGCTGACTCCGGGGCAAATTTAACAACCATAAAGAGGCACGGTGGTTGGAAATCTGACGCAGTAGCCGAGAGCTATATTGAAGAATCGGTGCAAAACAAAAAGAACATATCCGAAAAAATTAATCAAACTATCACCCTTCAAACAGAATCTCAGCCATCTACATCGAATCATCAATGTAATAAAATATCAAGTCCGAAACCATCCACCTCCCGCATAGATTCTGCTCCCTTATCACCTAATCCGCAGCATTCTAACACACAATCAACAACAACTTCTAATCAAGAAAATATTCAAACCAACATAAGCGTTCCGGGGAAAAATATAACTCTGTCTTTCACGAACTGCCCTAATATGAATAATGTATCTATAACATTCAATTAAAACTCCTGACATAAGGTTTATTTTTATTACTATTAAAGTGTTGAATTTGTTTAGATTGTAGGTAGATTGTTATATAAACATGTGCGAAATAAATACAACCTTTTAAGATTTTGTTTTATTTCCTCGCATATTTGGAGAAAAGCAGTATACAGGCCTCGGCAGGAATGTCATTTCGTGGATTCGTATCTATTGAAGGACTCGGCTATGCCTCGTCCTTCAAAACCATACTCATCCACGAAATGACTTTTCCCGGCCTCTGCAGTAATATACTATTAGCGAAAAGATTCATACCCACGCGATGTAGAGTTCGAAATTAAACCCTTCTGCGGGTGCAGCATGGCTGCCATTTTTAACCAACTTCAAAAAAGGAAGAGGTTCTCAATTCGGTTGTATTTTTTTTGAACCGATTCGTACAATTCTTTTTTTTTTTTTTTAATTATTATCGATATTTTATTAAAGAATAATATCACAATAACAGATAATAAAAACTTAAAACTAAATAAAAATAAATTCTTTTTTAATTGAAAGTATATGCATCCAGATTGGTCCCATTGTTTTTAAAACTCCTGTTGGATGATGGGAACCATGAGGAATTGAGGGAACTCCTGTAGTAATTTCGGTATTTTCTATTATAACTCGTGTATTTACAACCGGAAATCATAAATTTGGTGAAGTGGAAGATGATGAACCCCATGCTTGTGGAACTCCTCAATGATGTACTTCAAATGTTGAAATAGCAGACAATGAAGTGCCAAAGGTAATTCTGAGATTTCTGAGATCCTTGAGGAATCGACGGAAGTCCTCAAATATTATCGGCGCACATACAGCGATTTGCTTTTTTTCTCTAATAATCAACGCATTTGCTCTCGGAAATTATTTGGGGATATTCTTACACAAATTGACCTAGACCCAAACTAAGCAAAGCTATATGGGTGCTAGACGACAGTATACATATTTATTATTTATAGAGATAAATAAATACTTAAAAACATCCATGCCTCAGGAACAAATATTAGTGCTCATCACACAAATAAATGCCCTTACCGGGATACAAACCGGGGACCTCCGGCTTCTAGGCAGGGTCACTACCAACTAGGCTACAGAGGTCGTCAGATGTTCATGTGGCTTGGCGGATTACTGAATTGAAGCCGATTTTTTTTTTTTTTTTTTTTTTTTTTTTTTATTTATCCAAAATACTTATAAACTATTTACACATTATTTGAACAGCGAACGAAAACCGCGTACGGTTTATCTGTCGCCGTTGTCGCTCGTTTACAATTGATAGCTAAGAAAAGGGTAGTTTTACATAATTTGTGCTACGCTCGTGCGCGCATCGGTAGTTGGCAAGTACATATTTTTTGTGATGATTTTTATTTTGTGAGTATTATGAATAAGTTTCTGGAAAACATCATTTGGCCATTCGTTTAATATGTAAGGTAACAAATACTCCCACATTCTTTTTCCGTATGCATTGTTATACGGTGGCAATACGTATTTGGGTAAGGTACTTATGTTTCTCAAGTTTTGTGGCCTATAACGTTTTTGAAGGTTGGGTAAATTTGAAATTTCATCACAGATTAGCATCATCTTAAATTTATCATATACATTTATAATTTTACAGTATCGAAATAGATAATTATCGTCGTTTTTATGCTTATTTCTAATAGAATTAGGTACAATAGTTTTTATCATTCTTAATTGTAGCTTATAGATATTGTCCAGGTAAGTTTTATAGGTTCTGCCATAGCTACTAAGGCTGTAACTAACAATGGATTCGGCTAGTGACATGTACAACATTCTGAGAGTATTAAATGGTAATTTATATTTTAGAAGTGATAGTTTGCATAAGATGGATCGCAGTTTGTTACAAATATGACTAATGTGGGGACCCCAATTGAATGTATTATCTATGACCAAACCGAGGTATGTATGCTTATCCACTATTTCCAGGTGTACACATTCACACGTACGCGTAGTTTTTTGATGCATGCACTCATGGCTATGCGCTATTATTTTAGGTGTGATGAGACTTTTTTTATATGCAGAGTGGATATGCATGACCTTGGTTTTGTCATAGTTAATGACTAGGCCTACGTCGTGGGCCCATGCACACAGCCGGTTAAAGTTACCTTGTAGGATGGTTTCTGCAGCCGTGATATCGGCATGGGTGGCCACGAGACAGGTATCGTCCGCAAATTGGTATACAGAACTTTGGTAGAGAGAAAACTTTGTTTTTAAAGTAAATTATAACACTTATCGCTGTGGATAAGACATCCGTCACGTTCTGACGAGTAAGCAAGTGCGAGAGTGAATAATGTCTTATCCACAACGATAAGTGTTATAATTTACTTAAAAAACAAAGTTTTAACCGACTTCAAATCAGTAGCCAAATTGCTTCAAGTTTGCCTATAAAATTTGAAGAGTTCCCTCGATGTCTCTAGGATCCCATGATTGTAACTGAGTTTTGGTGACAACGGGACCAATCTGAAGTTATATGCTTTCAAACAAAGAAAAAATGTTTCAAATCGGTTCATAAACTACCGAGTTATCGCGTAACAAACACACAAAAAAAACGAATTAAGACTGTTTGTTTCTGAATAAAAAAAAAACAAAAAGAAATATAATTCCACAACGAACCGATTTAAATATGAATCTACTAGTAGGTAGGTACACTGTTGCGTTATGTTGCCACACTCCGGAATAAAACCCCTCCAGTACCTGAATAATGCATGGCACAAAATTGCCGCGTGTTATATGACATTTCGTTTTGCATATGGAAATCAGGAATATTCCAGAGGATGAAAATTCGAGAGACAACTTTAGGTATTTTCTACACGCCCTGATTCAGATTCACTGTATTTTATTGCAAGGTATTTGGATTCATATATATCTAACGCTAGTTAAACGGAAAGGAAATAATTTACTTTTGAAACTATACCGACTTCAAATCAATACCCAAATCGCATCTAGTTTGCCAATAAAAATCCACCAAGGATCACCTGGGCAGGATACCCTTTCGAACAAATAAAAGAATTATTCCAAATCGGTCCAGCTGGTCGATCACGTAACGCATTGTACGAACGTCGGGTACGAAGGTCTAAATGTCACTTTTTATATGAAAAATTGACAGTTAAATTGTACCGACGCGCGTTCGGAACGTTACGCGATTACCTTTCAGGCGTTTTCGCTTCGAGTAATCGGGAAACATAGGAGTACATAAAAAATAAAAGATTCCAACGAATTGAGAACCTCTTCCTTTTTAAAGTCGATCAAATAACATGTAGGCCAAAAAACAACAGATAAAAATGAATCTACGAGTGAATTTTCTCATTAAAACGCAGAAAAAACAAAGATATATCTGAATTTCAAATATTTTAATCACGTTTCACCAGTTGAATGAATTTGCCTTAGTTACGATGCTACGACCGGTGGGTCGATCACGTAACTTTTCTTACGCGCGTCTGTAAGGTCTAAATGTCAATTTTATATGGAAAAATGACAGTTAGATTGTGATTTTACTGTCAGACGCGCGTACAATGCGTTACGTGATTGACCTACGGGACGTAGAGTAAAATATTCAGCGAAAAAGTGAAGGTACATAGTAGTCAGCTGTAAAACGTACATACCTACGTTTGCTGGCTACATTTATTTTTTCTAAGTGGACGCGGATTAATTAAGGGTACCTATAGTCGACTTCATAAATATATGTACATTCCCAAAGGTTCAAAATTATCTGAGCAACCTTCTTAACAATAAAATCGTGTTCACATATTTTTGTTCACTCTTTCCGTATATATATTATCGAACTCGACTGTACCTCTCCTTATAGAAACCTCAATTATATTAAAGGGCGAGAAGGTTAATAAGTAAGTTAGTTAAGCGGCTACGATAGCCTAGTGGTCCATGCATGTGGCTATGAAACGGTGGTCCTGCTGGTCGATTACGTAACGCATTGAACGCGCGTCAGGTATAATGGGGTAATCACGTAACGTTCCGAACGCGCGTTAGGACAATTTAACTGTCATTTTTCCATATAACAAGTGACATTTAGATCTCCTTGACGCGCGTAAAATGCGTTACGTGATCGACCTGCAGTGAATGACAATTTTTTATGGCATAATTTACTTTAAAAACAAAGTTTTAACCGACTTCAATTCAGTACTCCGCCAAGCCACATGAACATTTCCACATTTAATTTCCAATTTACTACATGAACTGATTTCCGAGAGCAAATACGTTGATTATTAGAGAAAAAAACCAAATCGCTGTATATGAGCCGATAATATTTGAGGACTTCCGTCAATTCCTCAAGGATCTCAGAACCACCTTTGGCACTTCTTTGTTTGCTATTTCAACTGAATGATATCAGAATCGGTGACGGTACTTTTATAGTTTGAAGTACATCATTGACAAGATCCACAAGCCATCTGTGGTCTTCATCATCACTTCCACATCACCAAATTTATGATATCCGGATGTAAATACACGAGTTTTAATAGAAAACATCGAAATTACTACACGCGTGCGTGATGTTATATATTTGAGGAGTTCCCTCAATTCCTCATGGTTCCCATCATTCAACT
This sequence comes from Epinotia brunnichana, assembly GCA_963854355.1. Taxonomy (NCBI): domain Eukaryota; kingdom Metazoa; phylum Arthropoda; class Insecta; order Lepidoptera; family Tortricidae; genus Epinotia; species Epinotia brunnichana. Next base: position 40,459,691 of record OY977937.1, on the reverse strand, counting down.
GGAGTTTTGAAAACAATGGGACCAACCTGGAAGCCTGGAACTTTCAATTAAAAAAAGAATGGTACGTATCGGTTCATAAATGACGGAGATCTGAGGTAACACACAATTAAAAAATAAAAAACATACAACCGAATTGAGAACCTCCTCCTTTTTTTTGAAGATGGTTAAAAATTACAGTTGAATTGTCCTAACGTTCGTTCGAAACGTTTACGTGTTGACCCCTCTAGTTTCGAATCCAGGCATGGCTTGTAATGGCCAGGCAAAAATCAGAGTCATGATGATCATGACATTATGCTGATTGGCATCCATTTTGGTATTAAAACTGCCGCTTGCTAAAATCCCCTTACTGAGATTCGAACGCGGATCCACCGTCTTCGTAGGCAGGGTCACAACCAACTACGCACAAGCGGTCTTCAAAATGAGTTGTACCTATTGACACAACCGAAATTGGTAGATAGACGTGCGCAGTTTTGACCAGAACGACACTAATCGGTCTACAAATGACAGTATTCCGACGTCACGAGGCCAACTTTAAAAACAGTCGAATTGTGGAAATTCGCCTTTCTTGGTAATTGGATAAAAAGTCTCTCTAACAATCTAAAAAACCTGCTGTACAACGCGTCAAGTTTTACTACGTTCGTACTTTTCATTCAAGTCAGAGTCAATGAAAATATCTCGATAATGAATACGAAAGCGTACGCCGTAATGTTGGCAATAACGTTATTTAACGCCTTAAAATGTGTCGAAGCTCGTCGTTACGATACCAAAGAACAATCAGAAGTGTTAAAGTCGAGGAAATCCGCGTAATGTCAGTTATTGAGCGTTCCGGCAGTCGGCACGGCCCTAAGATGGAGGGCAGAGCGGTACCCGGTTAGGCCAGCATCCCGGGCGGGTCGATGCGGGGTGTATCTGGTTTTTTCGGACACTATACCAACCGGGAGAGGGGTGAACGAACGGCGTTACATAACGCGGTCGATACCAGCCTGCGCGGGCCTGCGCGGGCCACCCCTCGCAATACCGCTCGCGCGCGCTACCCACTCGGACGTACGCGTGTTATTTATTTTACCGCGTTTTTCGTTTCCCTTTCGTTCTTTACGTTTATGATTTGAGCCACCATGTCGAAAGGCGAAAGCGAGCAACAGAATGGCTCCGGCGAGGAGTCCAAAACCAACCTCATCATCAACTACCTGCCTCAGAGCATGACTCAGGAGGAAATCCGGAGCCTGTTCTCCAGCATCGGTGAAGTGGAGAGTTGCAAGTTGATCCGAAATAAGGGGGCCGCGTTTCCTGACGCGCTGAACCACGCGTTGCACGGCGGCGGCCAGTCACTAGGCTACGCGTTTGTCAACTACCACCGGCCGGAAGATGCGGAAAAGGCCATCTCTACCCTCAATGGGCTCCGCCTCCAGAACAAAACCATCAAAGTGTCATACGCACGACCGAGCAGCGAGGCTATTAAAGGCGCTAACCTTTATGTTTCCGGGCTTCCCAAAACCATGACTCAGAGCGAGCTGGAGCGACTCTTCAGCCCGTACGGTCGCATCATCACATCTCGCATTCTGTGCGAAAATTCAGGCGGACGGCCTTTCACCGGCGGCGAACAGGGGCTGTCTAAAGGTGTTGGATTCATCCGCTTCGATCAGCGCGTGGAGGCTGAGAGAGCCATCCAGGAACTGAATGGGACTGTGCCGAAAGGAGCAACGGAGCCTATCACAGTGAAGTTCGCGAACAACCCGTCCAACAATGGTAAAGCTTTGGCACCGTTGGCGGCGTACCTGCCGGCGGCACTTCGGTTCCCGGCGCCCCTCGGCCGCTTCAGCTCCGGAAAGTCTCTCCTGGCTATCAACAAAGGATTACAGCGCTACAGCCCATTGGCCGGAGAGCTCCTTGGGGGCGTACTTCCGGGCGCTGTCGGCTCCGAGTGGTGCATCTTCGTGTACAACCTGGCGCCCGAGACCGAGGAGAACGTGCTCTGGCAACTCTTCGGCCCGTTCGGTGCCGTTCAGAGCGTGAAAGTCATTAGAGACCTGCAGACCAACAAGTGCAAAGGCTACGGGTTCATAACCATGACGAATTACGACGAGGCCGTGGTGGCCATCCAGTCGCTGAACGGATACACGCTCGGCAACCGCGTGCTGCAGGTCAGCTTCAAGACCAACAAAATCAAGACGATCTAAGCGCCGCGGGCGCCGCGGCCGGTAGGACGGCACGCGCCAGGCGCGCACCCATACATACCGCGGATACCAGAACACCAACAAGAGTTAGACTGTCTTCCCGACTAGACCGGACAACGTCCGCATTTTCTACGTTTACTGTAAAGCGAAGGCACCGGCCCTTTGTCCGAAGCCGCTCCGGTGACATATATACACGTACGTATGCCTATATACAGAATTGGGTTAAGTGTGTTTCAGGAAACAAAATGGCGGCTCGTACAGGGCGCGGTGCGCAGGTCCGGACCCTGTCCGGCACCGACTAACACGACCTAGGCCGGCTTGCGTGGCATGTCCCTCGGCCTGACTAACCCATACATATTGGTAATAGTCAATAACAAAATAATGATATTAAACTTCGCTTATGAACGGTTGTGGTTAACGAGAAATAGTTTTCGAATATAATGAATAATTAGCAATAATAGCCTAAATTGTGTAATGCTATGCTCCAATTTTATACGCGATCATATCGTCTGTCGTATTGTGCGTGTCACGTCTCCACTGTCGCGGCCGTCACGGCACCGGACGGCCCGGCAAGGCACGGGCCCGGCCCGGCCCGGCGCCCGGTCCATGTTTGCCAAATATATCGATACATACATCATTCTGTCGCTCACACAACGTACCTAGCTGTTAGTATTATATCGGACCGGCCAAATGTAATGGAACGAAGCTCGCGCTTCTCAGGCACTTAATCGAAGTAAAATAGTGTTATATTGTTAAAGATTGGAAAATATATATTATCTATATGTATATTTTAATCATATATTAATCTAATTAAGGATGAAAACTAATCAAAAACTGTGATAGGTTTTGATAAAATTTTAAAAATGATTGAGATCCGCGGAGATGAGTTGACGTCCCGGTTCGCCCGGCGCAAAAGGCGTGTAGGTTAGTTTTTTGAGAAAATTTTGATACTTGGAACTAGGAAGCGGGTTACGGTAGTAGATACCGGTAACGCACACTGACAAGGACCTGACACACTACGGCGCCCCTCCCGCTGGGGGTGGTCGACGGCGCTCGGGGCTGCTCGGCCGTGGCGATCGATCCAGCCCGGCCGGGCCGCCGTCCCGCTCGCGCGCGCTCCCTCGCCCCACGCAGGAGGGAGACGGCACGCGGGCGACGGAGGACGACAGTCCACCGCGGAACTATGGTGCATACTCTAGTCTAACGATATCGTTTCCAATAATAATCGATGTCTAAACATATGATCGGTACCTGCTATAATAATAATGTATGGATGCGAACCTGCGTCTATTCGAAGTAGGCTTTAATTGTCTTAGTTTAAATGGAAATTTGTAAATAGGAAAAATGTTGAAATATACCGCCGCGTCTGACACGCCTCTGAACCACTTCAACCCGACAAGACCTATTGAAGAACATCGAACTTGAATAGATTATATTATCGTGCCGTCCTAACGACCCTACGATTTTTGTAAAAAGAATATATACTTAATATATTATGTAAAAACAGTTTTGTAACATTTCAGATATTAACTAATAGGTACTCATTACATACCAAAGATGGAGATTAAAATTTACAAGTATTTATATATTTATTATAAATGTAAAACGTGCAATAACTAATAGCCATTAATTTAAATAAAAATATATTAACAAATGAGTCGAGGCGTCGGGCTAGGCCGACAACTATGTTTGTCTATTTATTGTAATCGCGGCGAAGGCGATGGCCAACGGCCGACTCGCTATTTATTCATTTACAATTTTTACTAAAATTCGCTTATTTTACATACAGCTTGACTTGCTTAACATTCCAATTTTAGTCTTAATACGTTTCATTATTATTAGGAATACTGCATTAATTTAGAGAAATTGTGAGTTACCACTTTCGTTACGAGGCCTCGCATCGGTACTGGCTGGAGAGAAAACAAAAGTAAGAAAAAGTCTGTCCATAATGCCGGAAGAGTAACAGAAAAGTATTTGTAATGTAATTTTATAAAATGCTTTACCGACGCGAGGTGTAGATATTGGGTATAAAGTTTGATTATAATTTAAATTATGGTAATTATTACGGATCTTACGGTTGGCAAGCGGTGGAGTGGTAGCGAGCACAACTTTTGCTAACCTACTGTAACTATACTAACGTAGTCGTCTTTAGGTTATAGTGGTTGTTGTGTTTGTGTTGTTTTGCATCAGCATACAAATTTCAACTATTCTAGTCATTACCCTGTCATAGGGACTGTATTATACGTAATTGATAATTATTAAGAATAGTTGGAGTTAATGTTGATGATAATAACCGTAATAATAATTTAAAATTTTGTTAGATTTAACGACTCATTAATTTAGTGTACGTGCAATTATTGTATTTTACGTGTATATCTAATAGGTGTGCATTTAACTTATTTAATGTCTAATTTATATTGTAAATCCACGGTAGGTTAAGCTTACTCAGACCGGCTTTCGCGCGCTTTTCGCGATCACAATATGGCGGCTTACCAAGGCTAGTGTTGTGTACCTTGGGATTATCGATATCGAAATACCGGTTTGAGTAATGCTTAAAAACTAAATTGATTTATTTATTAGGTAATTACTATAATGGGCGATTAATCAGGCTCAGGGAGGTAAAGTTCATTAAATAAAACATAAATAATTATTGTTCAGGGCAATTTAACCCTAATATGGTTTCAAGTTTGTGATTGATTTTCGCGTAAATGTAAGATTTAAACTGTCGTTTGAATCGAAACGAAAACACCAAAGTATTCACTTAAAACTCATCGACTTTTTAGATAATAAATAATAATAATAATTGAAATAAAGATTGCAAAGTATTTTGGAGCGGTTGTTCGTTAGGTAATGTAAAGTGACTTGCGGCGTATATTAGTAGAATGTTTTGTGCGTCAACCCTTCTTTCGGTAATAATTAAACAAAATAATAAAAAAGATAATAATAAATTAATAATAGTGCTCAATAGCTTAGTGAGTCGAGTAGTTCGTGAACATGAAAAGCAATAAATGTATTGTGAGTTAAGCACGCCACGTTACACATAATGTTAACTTCATATTTTTATATGTATTTTAAAAATATACTGTAATTCATATCTTCATAGTCGTAAGCGGCAGTCGGCAAAACGTTCTACTAATAGTATGGTATGGACACTGTGGATGTAGATAACGAACCCAGCCAAGGGAGAAGCACCCCTATTATCAGTACCATATGGCTACTTTTTGAAAGGTGTTTTGAAGCATTTTTTAATGAAAATAAGAAAAATATATTAAATAAAGTCATTAATTGGCAACACAGAAACAATACTCTAAATACGCATAGGCTAATTGACATGAGGCTGTGAAATTAGCAAAAAAATAAAAGTAAATAAATACACGTGACGGTCGATCTTAAATTATATTAAAGATTAAGGGAGAGGGATGATGCAGTCGTAGGTTGATGGCCCATAATTAATAAGTAAATCAATTGACATGAACGCAGCTAACATTAATGACTGTCCAGGAATCGGTGATAAATAGGAAGGATAAATAGCATTTGTATGCATCAGCATAGTCTGGTAAGGAACCGGCCTCGAGCAAGCACAAAGCAGAAGTAATGCCAGAGGCCGGAACCGTAGTTAAGTCACAATGAAGAAATGAAATCTTCCATAGGACATAAATCTACGTAAGTTTAACTTCTCCGCGTGAAAATATTTCAATAATATTTAAGGCACTTTCGGCTGTATTCTAGTCAAATGCTCAATAATTAAAAAAGCCGCTATAGTGCAGGAAGCGTATCCACAAAATATCATTGATAAATTGGAATATTTTAACGCCGCAGAAAACTCGAGACATCGACTAAATGTGTTACTATTAACGTCATACGTCAAAATGTTTGCACAACACCTACTTCAGAGCAAGCTGGATTGCGGCTATATTATTATAAAATTATTGTATAAAATCCATTTGCTCAGCCCATACTTCCTCTTTTGGATCTGTTTCTCTAGCATAGCTCTTAGGTACTCTGATTGGGTAATTTTATAAAATATAGCCCGCGGCATCTTGTCGCTTCCCTTTACGCATTCGCATGATCATCGTCACTTGGGCGGAACCACCGGCGCTGTGCCCCGCCCGCGCCGCGAACCAGCGAACAACAACCTAAAGCAATATAATATGTCGATAAGGGACAATAAACTAAGCAATATTTTTAAACGGATCTTTTTGATCCATATTTCTGCATTTCATGAGTGACCTAGTCCTTATTACCTGAAATGCAGCGCTTTAACACCAGTTTAACTAAGCTTTAATGGAGTATCTTACATTTAAAGTTGCTCTGGAAGCCGTCTAATGCTGGTATTGGGTCGCCGAGCGCTGGCGGGAGTAAGGACAGAACCGTGTGCTCCCGCGCTGTAATAATCATTATAGACAGTGAAAAGGCCGGAAAGACACTTGCGTTCAAAACCCCAGACTACGTCGAAAGACGAGTCGACTTTACGCTTAGAGCATTCGCTAAAAAGGTTGCAATAAATATGTAAATATAACAACGGCATCGGACCAGCTTCGGAACGCGAATTGTGAATAAATTACCAATAGTTTCGAATTTAAATAATAAAAAGTAATATCATGTAATATCAATTTCACTGTCTATTTATTAGAAGTTCGTTTTCGGTGTTGATTCCTCTATTAACTGCATAGCACAATGGTTCGTTCCCATTTGTCGGGGCTCGAGGAGCAGACTCAGGCTCGGGCTCGAGCCGCCTGCCCCTCGGAACCCACTCTTCATTTCATATTAAGTGATAGAATGGGGACAAACACAGAATCGTGCAGAGTAGCATGTGATACTCCTAGTACGTAAACGTAGGCAATATTCATTCATATTCCCATATTGTTAGAGACCTGAAAGTATGGACCGTATCATAGATACTTTTCGAGGTCTTTGCGAGTATTTAAAACACAGTAAATCATCCCGACTTCCAACAGACTCGAATAAGGATAGGAAATAATTAGACAAAATGCATCGTAAGATAAGTGTCTCAAAATAAAGTATTGAATAAGTATTTTACCAACTTCAATGTTAAGGTGTACTAGGCAATGAAAGCAATGATATTTATAATTAAATGAGATTATGAACAGTCAGCCATTTCCTCGTTCGCTAGCTGACTCCACTTTGATACAAATACGTATTTTATAAAACTAATAAAAAATTCGAAAAAAAAGTTAAAAAACACTTAAGATCTTCCGGTATTTAAAAATCAATGTTGAAGTTTCTTTTCGTCTTTTTATGGTTACCTATATAAAAATTAAGAGGTAGGTGTATGTGTTGATCGTATTAACCGATTTAGTTAATATTGTACCTAAAGGTTAGGTATTTCTATATACTTATTGTGTCGGTTTAATAATTACCTCTACTTCATTATAGCTTTTGTGGGGAGTTTGATTTGCACAAGAAATAGTAGATGGAATTAAGACAACACTAAACCTGGCATCATTATCCCATGCCGGTTTGCCACCTCGAGCATGCCTGGCCTCAAGCGAGGAACCAGAGGCTCCGGCTAGCAAACGGGCGAGGGAAGTCGATAAAATTCCAAATATTGATTCAGTTTTAGTGTCTTAGAATTAAATGTTGTTCCCAATAATTTGTAAGATCGTTTAAGGATTTTTGAATTATTGTAAAGTTTTCCAAACACCAATAAGGAGCTTAAAAACGCTCGGTTCCGGGGACCGAAGCGGTTTTTGGAAAATGACTACGCGGCATCCTTCAAGCGGGATAGAAATTTTTAAAATACTCATTCCTATTGTAAGCATTAATAACCAAATATTTACATCAGTAGTGGTTACTTGGCTGTTTTAAGTAATTTATTCATTAATATTTTCACGTAATTTATGTGTCTATAATTATTACTTTATTGGAATTAATTATAATTGAATAAAAAAATATGAAAAAATGTCACATTCTCTTCACTTTATACAATAGTTTTTACAATATGATATTTAATATCCTCAATGGTTGTAACTATACATTTCTTGTTCTAAATATATAAAAAACCCGAGTACAGTTGTTTTTATTTGTATTCCAACTCACATCACAACAAGTACAGTCGGGGAATGAAAAGGTTGATCACCTTAAGATCTGTTTTTGTTTGTTCAGTATAAGTTATCTATCAGTATCTGCTTTATCGACCGAGTGTCAGACACATTCCGTCATAATGAATGTAATTTCACTAAACTTCTTTGAATTTTGGAAAACGAGTTAAAAAAAGAAATAAAAACGTATACAAGAAATAGCAATGATGACATTGACTGATTTAATCATTAGATTTATCAAACTTGACACAACGTAATGGCAAGATCAAACTAATAAAAAGGCTTTAGTTCAACTATTAATAGCCAAGGAAAATCCGTCTAAGTATTTATGAACTTTGTTGTCAAACTGTTGAAAATAATTTTCAATACAACACTCTCGTCTGATACACAGTTCAAAAAGGCAACATGTGCTTGCAACGCGTAAATGATTTGATTTGAAAACTGATCAACCTTTTCATTCCGCCACTGTACTCGTACTACCTACCTGCATATAATAAATAAATAATAATAAATAAATATTATGGGACAATCTTACACAAATCAACCTAGGCCCACGGTAAGCTCAGTAAGGCTTGTGTTGTGGGTACTAGGCGATGATATATATAATAGATACATACATATATATACTTATATACATATATATATAACATCCATAACTCAGGAACACATATTCGTGATAAACACACAAATAAATGCCCTGACCGGGATTCGAACCCGGGACCTCCAGCTTCATAGGCAGAGTCACTACCCACTGGGCTACGGAGGCCGCATATAATATCGATAAAAATCAAATCAGATTCATTCACCTCACTTAATTCCGTTCGAGTGTAGGTTTTTGTAGTACTTTAGTTAGGCCCTACTAGAACCCACAAACCACGATTAGAATGGGATTGTAATAGCCAGGCATCGGAGTTTTTATCGCACGGTAAGACGTTAGCGAGCTATGGAGTCAACATAAGCAATAAAATTGAACTCGTGTTCATACTCATATTCATTCATTTATTTCATTAGTGATTTTAATTTTATAATCATGGACAACAACGTTGACGAGAGCTGCGACTGCGACTTTTCCATATTTTCTGATGATCAAATATCCACTTGTGAATAATTGACACGTCTGGAATCGTCAATGAATGACACATGGTAAATACTATTCAATTTGATAATCGGTCAGTACATGACATTAGGTCTATCGCAGTGACGTAGTTTGTATATCAGAGTCTGTATAGTTGTAAGTATGTTAAAATAGTTCAAGCATCAGTTTGTAAACTAATAGAAAAAATATTTTATTGTTAATTTGAATCCGATTTTTAATCACGATCGCTATAAAGGCATTTTGAATTAAATAAATGAGTATGAGTATGAATACGAGTTGAATTTTATTGCTAATGTCGACTCCATTGCTCGTTAACGTCTTATCGTGCGATAAAAACTCCGATGCCTGGTAATAGCCGTCAGTTTAAAAAAAACTTTGACGTATTTATATGGCAAAACTGTCACCTCCAATCCATACTATACTATACTATATTAATATTATAAATGCGAAAGTGCCTGTCTGTCTGTGTGTCTGTCTGTTACCTCTTCACGTGGCTATCTCTTAAGTGGCAGTGGGCGGGGCACATTGCACGTAGAACCGATGGCCGCTGGGGCAAAAAGGTTCTCGAGTGGCGACCACGTACCGGAAGGCGCGGCGTGGGTAGGCCCCCCACAAGGTGGACTGATGACCTGGTAAAGGTCGCGGGAGTCCGCTGGATGCGGGTGGCGCAGGACCGGTCAATTTGGCACTCTTTGGGGGAGGCCTATGTCCGGCAGTGGACGTCTTTCGGCTGATATGATGATGATGATGATTACATTGAATGGTCACATCAAATATGTATTTTTTTTTTATTATTATTTATTTATTAACCAAAGATATAAAAAACTTATTCTAAAACATGTCCCTGCAAAACTGTTTAAACAGTCAATATACTTCATTTTACGTTAGCAGGGTCTTGTTTTCCCGGTTTGAAAGAGTTACGCTGGGTACTGACCAACGTTGACCTCTTCCTCCGCCCTCAACTTTGCCGTCTCGCGCAGTTCAGCGTTGTATTGCGCCTGCGCAGCTGCTCTGCTCATGAAATCCGCCTTGGTTCGCGGTGTTGCTCTCGGTCTCCGTACTGAAGGAGACACGGGATCTGCCATCTCCACCTGCTCATCTTCACTGCCAGATCCAGCCACTAATAGCTTTCTTCGTTTCTTGTCAGATTCATTTGACTGCCATAAGCGCCCCAGTGGTGACAACGAGCGCGAACGCACAGTGGCCAGGCTGTCGTTGTCTTCCGACTCTGACGCCTTCCTGCTGCTCGTCGGTGTTGGCGCTCGAGATAGCTGCTCCTGGTCGCAACGGGTGAGATCCCCCCGCACGTCCGATATCGATCCCTGACTCCTTAGTCCGGTCCGTTTCCCTACCTTGGTTGGTGTTTCGGTGCACGCCAACGTGGCGTCCACCTCCACCATTTCCCCGCTATGCATATCAGTGTCCATGATTACTTCGCCGTTGTTGTCGTTTTGTGCCATCCCAGTTTCTGATTTTTTTTTAAAGAAGGTGGCCGAAAACGGTCGTTTCTTGGTGGGGTGGTCTTCGGCTCAGGTCAAAATACTTGAGTCAAGAACAATGCGATGCTTCCGGTGCCTGGAGAGCGGGCACGTCAAAGCGCAATGCCAGTCCCTGACGGACCGCAGTGAACTGTGCTACCGTTGCGGTCAGCCCGGCCACAAGTCGGCACAGTGCACGGCCGCGCCTCTTTGTGTGCTGTGCAAAGCTGCGGGCAAATCGGCGGATCACGTCCTGGGCTCAAAATTGTGCTCTGCACCACGCCCGAGAAGGATAAAGAGCGTTGGCGATGGCCCCCGGGTCTCCTCGCAGCGTTCTCAGCCAGCCTCAACAACACCTGAGGCTCGCAACGAGGTGGTGGAGGAAATGGCCCTAGATTAATGGCCACCCAATTTCTGCAGGCGAACATCAACCATTCGGCCAGGGCCCAAGACTTGTTGACTCAAAGCCTGGCGGAGTGGTTGATTGGAGTGGGCATTGTCGCCGAGCCGTATTCCGTTCCTCCCAGGGACAACTGGGTTGGTGACCTGGACGGCCTAGTGGCCATTGTCACCGGATCATACGCTGGTTCCCCGCTGCCCCAAAGAGTGGAAAAGGGCCACGGCTACGTTGCAGCGTGGATAGGTGACACTATGGTGGTTGGGGCGTATTTCTCGCCGAACCGATGTTTGGCTGAATTCGAGCAGTTTTTGGTGGAGATCGGAGCCATGATCGGCAGAAGTCGTCCTGGCATGGTACTCGTGGCCGGGGATCTCAACGCCAAGTGTACGGCGTGGGGGTCACCGGCAACGGACGCCCGCGGGATGGAGCTGGAGGAGTGGGCGGTCGCTACCGGGCTGGTTGTGCTCAACCGTGGGTCTACCAACACATGCGTGAGGCAACAGGGCGGCTCCATTGTGGACGTCACGTTCGCTAACGCTGCCCTGGCGCGCCGTGTTCGAGGCTGGAAGGTACTGGAGGATGTGGAAACGTTGTCGGACCACCGATATATTCGGTTCGAGGATTCTACTCTCCCGGACAACCAGAGTGGCCTAAGTCGGCCTTTGCGAAGAGATGGCCCGCGTTGGGCACTTAAGCGCTTGGACCGGGATGCGTTGGTGGAAGCAGCCTTGGTGCAGGCCTGGTTGCCAGCATTCGACGGTCCGATGGATGTCAACGCGGAGGCTGAGAGGATGGGAAGTGCCATGGTGGAGGTGTGCGACGCAGCCATGCCGCGGGTCGGCCCCGTTCCCCCGAGGCGCAGAGTGTACTGGTGGTCCGAGGAACTCGCGCAGCTACGTGAGTCCTGCGTTGCAGCGAGACGTCAGTACACTCACAGCCGGAGGCGTCGAATACGTGACGTGCCAGAAGAGGAGCGGCTGTACGCTGCATACAGGGAGGCCGTCAAGTTGCTGCAGGGGGCAATAGGCAGGGCCAAGGAACTGGCCGAGAAGGAGATGCTGGAGACTCTCAACAGCGACCCGTGGGGAAGGCCGTACAGGATGGTGAGGCGCAAGCTCCGCCCCTGGGCACCCCCACTCACGCAAAGTCTCCAGCCACAGCTCCTCGACCGGGTGGTCGATGGCCTGTTCCCGACGAGAGAGGAGCACACACCTCCACCCATGCTACCCCCTAGAGGGAGGCCAGTTGACGTAGGTGATGCGCCGGAGGTAACGGAGGGTGAACTGGGGGCAGCGGTGCTACGGCTCCGAGCCAAAAACACTGCTCCCGGCCCCGACGGAGTTCCCGGCCGGGCCTGGGTTCTGGCCCTGGGTCCGCTGGAAGCGCGGTTGAGGGCGCTATTTGGCGCATGTCTAACGCAGGGACAGTTTCCCCGTGAGTGGAAGACGGGGAAACTGGTCCTTCTGCGTAAGGAGGGGCGACTACCGGACTCACCTTCGGCCTATAGGCCAATCGTGTTGCTGGACGAGGCCAGCAAACTGTTTGAGCGGATAGTGGCTGCCCGTCTCAACCGGCATCTGGAGGGGGCAGGTCCAAATCTTAGCGACCACCAGTTTGGATTCCGCAGGGGCAGGTCCACTATCGACGCTATTGCGCGAGTGAGGGCCCTGGCGGATGAAGCAGTTTCCCACGGGCAGGTAGTATTGGCGGTGTCTCTTGACATCGCCAACGCGTTCAACTCCCTGCCCTGGGCCTGCATCACGGCTGCACTGAGGCGCCACGCGGTGCCTGAGTACCTGCGGAAGACGGTCGAGGACTACATCACCGATAGAGCCGTCAGGTACCCAGCACAGGAAAATTGGAAAGAGAAGAGGCTGTCGTGCGGTGTCCCGCAGGGGTCGGTTCTTGGCCCACTCCTGTGGAACATCGGGTACGACTGGGTGCTGAGGGCGGGCAATCTGCCAGGGGTCAAGGTGACGTGTTACGCCGACGATACCCTGGTGACAGCCCGCGGTAGCACGTACCGTGAGGCGGTGATTCGGGCCACGGCAGGCGTGGCAACAGTGGTGGCCCGAATCAGAAGGCTGGGGCTGGAGGTGGCCCTGAACAAATCCGAGGCCCTGTGTTTTCATGGGCCCCGGAAGGCCCCTCCGGCAGGTTCCAACCTGGTAGTGGGAGGAGCGTCCATCGGTGTCAAGTCGACAATGCGGTACCTAGGCATAATCCTTGACAGCCGTTGGACGTTCAAAGAGCACTTTAGGTGCCTAGCTCCTAAATTACTAGGGGCGGCGTCGGCACTCAGCCGGCTGTTACCAAACGTGGGCGGGCCAAACGCAAGCTGCCGAAGACTGTACGCGGGAGTGGTGCGGTCAATGGCTATGTACGGAGCGCCCATTTGGGCCGGATCCCTGAGCGCCCAAAATCAAGCCCAGCTGCGAAGGCCGCAGCGGGTCATGGCGGTCAGGATGGCGAGGGCATACCGCACCGTCTCGTACGAGGCGGCTTGCGTGCTGGCGGGGACTCCGCCCTGGGACCTCGACGCCTTGGTTCTGGCCGATGTGTATTGGCGTGTCACCGAGGCGCAACAGGACAGGGGGGTGCAACCACTCCTGGAGGAGATCAGGCGGTGGAGATCAGACTCCCGCCGTGTCCTCCTTCAGAAGTGGAGAGAAAGGCTGGAGGTGCCAAGTGCCGGCCACTGGACCATCGGAGCAATCCGGCCAGTCCTGGAAAGATGGGTCGGAAGGAAGGGGGGGTTCCTCTCATTTCACCTTGCGCAGATTCTCTCGGGGCATGGCTGTTTCGGGAGATATCTGTGCAGGGTGGCGGGACGGGAACCGACAGCGGAATGCCATGAGTGCGGCGACGCCGAAGATACGGCGCAGCACACGCTGGCGGTGTGCCCAGCTTGGGCAGAGCAGCGGGCCACACTCGTGGCCGTGGTGGGGCATGACCTCTCCCTGCCCGCCGTGGTGGAAGCCATGGTGGGGAGCGACAGGTCATGGAAGGCGGCGGCTTCCTTCTGCGAGGACGTGATGACGCAGAAGGAGGCAGCGGAGCGAGTGAGGGAGGACAATCCGGCCTCCCAACCGATGCGCCGCAAACGCGTGGGGCGACGGCGGTTGGCCTACGACCGCCGATTTCCCCCATAAGGGTACCTGTGGGCGACGGGCATGGGGACGTCTGTCGCCTACACAAAGGTCCCTGAGTGGTGGGCGTGCCGTCTCTCGGTGCGCCCCTTTGCAGAGGTAGGGGGAAACTACTTCCCCGGAGTTGAGTCCGCAGTGCGGACAGCCGCTGGCGAGGTTGCGGAAGTGTGCCTAGGGCGTTCCCGTGGCCTCGCTTTCTAGCGTAGAGGCGGCAAATAGAGGGGTTTTTAGTGGGTAAACCATAGGCCTCATCAGCCGACATGGGAGTCCCACATAACCACCAGGGTCCGTCCCCACACTCTGGTGGTATGCGAAAAGCATTTTCCCCTCTTAAAAAAAAAAAAAAAAAAAAAAAAAAAAAGGGTACTGACCAACGTTACGAGGTATAATGTAACCTGTTACACAGCGAGCATCCATGCAATCAGTATGTAATTTTAATTTTCCCCGTAACACTACGTACTGACTGCATGAATGCTCGCTGTGTAACATGTTCATTACACCTCGTAACGTTGGTCAGTATCCAGCTTTAGTTAAACGAGTTCCACGCAAATTGACACGCGCGGTTTGATAAAACTATTCATCCCATCGTACCCCACCGCGAAATAAGTTTCACCAGCAAATGTTAATGTACACATTTGACGTGTCAATTCAATAACTGCAACATACAAAAGTTGAAAAACCCCCGCCGACATTTTCGTTTCAAAGTTCATTATCTCTAAAACGGCTGAACCGATTTTGTTGAAACATAGCTAAGAATCATCTCGATCACGTCAGCTTTTGGATAAAAAACCGCATTCAAATCGTTCCATTCGTTTAGGAGCTACGATGCCACAGACAGGCACACACACAGACAGACAGACACGTCAAACTTATAACACCCCTCTTTTTCCGTCGGGGGTTAAAAATAGAATCGACAGGAACAATCGTCACATATAGGTAATAATAATAGTAAATGAGTAACCTACATCGCCCAATTTCGGCCCCCCTACACTCCAACATATACCTACCCCTAAAGTGGCAGGCCACCCGCCTCCCTAGAACACCCGCGGGGGCGATCTACCTCGGCCCCTCTATTCTGTAACTTATTTTAAGGTTACCTCAACGCTCACACAAATATATCTTGACGCCGCGATTCGTAGTAACTAGGCGTAGCTAGAGGCCTAGTTTCGTTAGGTGTGACGGGTGGGATGAGGCGCATGTACGTATTTCATATTTCGACAGATACAATTTCCAATAAATGGCGACAGACGTTTTCGTCGTTTTCGCAACACCTCGTGTCTACGACAATGGGACCCTCGTATTATTTTAGGAACAAGTGACATTGCTTCTATTGAAGCGGACCCCCCGTCTAATGGAAGTTTAAGGAAGGTGCGATGTGGGGAATGTATACGCGATACACCGTATAAATCAAATTTGTATTTTGTTGAAAGATCGCTATTGTAGTTTAAATGGACATGTTTTATTAATTTAGAGGGATGCTAAAAACAGGATTATTTATGTATGCTATCATTCAGTTAAGTCTTTTGTAGATAAATAATACAATTTCTAGACAATTCTTACAAAATTAAGATTAATCAGACCACATATTTAATAAACCCACTATTATTTACTTGGCGGAAATTTGTTTAGATTATTTTTCATACACAAGTACAACTCAACGATTTTTATTAAAATATGACCTAAAGGACATGATGACGGCTGACAGAGAAGTATGGAAGAAAAATACATGCTGCGCCGACCCCAAGTAAATGGGATAAGGGCAAGGAAATTATGATGATGACCTAAAGGACATTCGGGCACAGGTAATCAAAGATCCAGGTGATCAAAGGACGTTTACATAAAATCAAAAGAACTTTATCCCTTTTTAGGGTTCCGTAGCCAAATGGCAAAAAACGGAACCCTTATAGATTCGTCATGTCTGTCTGTCTGTCTGTCTGTCCGTCCGTATGTCACAGCCATTTTTTTCCGAAACCATAAGAGCTATACTGTTGAAACTTGGTATGTACATAGATGTATTCTGTGAACCGCATTAAGATTTTTACACAAAAATCAAAAAAAAACATTAAGTTTTAGGGGTCCACCCATACACAGAACTGAAACTCAAAAAAAAATTTTTCATCAAACCCATACGTGTGGGGTATCAATGGATAGGTATTCATAAATGATATTAAGGTTTCTAATATCGATTTTTTCTAAACTGAATAGTTTGCGCGAGAGACACTTCCAAAGTGGTAAAATGTGCCCCCCCCCCCCCGTAACTTCTAAAATAAGAGAATGATAAAACTAAAAAAATATATGATGTACATTACCATGCAAACTTCCACTGAAAATTGGTTTGAACGAGATCTAGTAAGTAGTTTTTTTTAATACGTCATAAATCGTAAACCGCAATTTATTTTACGGAACCCTTCATGTGCGAGTCCGACTCGCACTTGGCCGCTTTTTTAAAGGAAGTTTTTGCACCGGTGAGAGGAGATGAACCGAAAAAATTCATCACCGATTGCATGAAATTTCAACTCGATCGATCCTCGCCGCGTGGAAATGGGCCATTTACCTACATAGTGCAACAACGTATGCGATTTTTATTGCGGGGCTGCTGGCTAACAACGGATTCAATAAAACCCCGCTGTAATGCGATTTGTTGCACCATGTAAATTGCCCTTTAGATTACGATTTAGGTATCTATTACCAAAAATCTCAACAAACATTTTTACAATACACTAATCATCACTAATGTATAGATACTATCTGAGGGAATAAAAATATGTAGTACCAATTTTACGAAGTCACTTTTAATAATGCAATCTCAGTGGTCACAAATTTGAGGAACCGTAATGGTTTGATCTAATGATTTATTCGTAATTACAAAGGGATTGCTTGTAACAGGAGGGCGAACGTTGTGACTTGTTACTGTAACAGGGGTGTAGACACTAAATAAAATAATAAATAATGTTGTATTTTCTCCATAAGACTAAATTTAAATAATCAAAATATTATTAAGTGTCCAAAGTTTTAAAAGGGGGTATGTATGTTCTGTCCCTTTTCTGCAAAACGCACCATCATATGAAACGATTGTCATTTAGTTAATATGACGCTCGTGGATCGTGACGTCACATTAAAACGGTTGTAGCTTCGTAATTTTTTGAGAGAATATATTTGAATGGGATTTTCGTCATTAGGCATATTCTTTTGCCTAGCTTCTTTCTTTACAAGTAATAATACATTTTGAGTCTATGTACACCCCTATTAATTAATAATGGGTCATTGCATATCATGCTATTGTACAGTCAAGTTATCCAATAGCTATACATACCTACAGACAATCTTTCAAAAATACAGTCTTTATTGTTACAAAATGAATATTTTTTACATAATTCGTTATTGGCTTGGTTACATAAATTTATATTTTCTGTCATTGCGTTATGTATAAGTGGTACAGTCAGCATCAAAAGTAGCTTCGCAAACGAAGACGTCAAAAGTCTTTATTAAAAGGGAATTTCGATTGCGTAGCTACTTTTGATGCTGACTGTACCTACCTACAGATAAGTTCTCTACTTTCTACACTACTTTACATAATACTTTACTTTATATTATAAGGGAAATTAGTACGACTCTTAACAAAAGACATAAATATCTGTACAGGCCCCGTAGCACGTGCAAAGGATGGAGCCCTCTCGTTTGCCACGTATAACTCTCCTGGCCCCGTAGCATGGATGTCGTCGTTATCACGCGATAAGTGATAGGATAAGCGCGTCGTCTCATTCTATCGAACGGTGTCAGCCAGGGAGGGCAGCTCTATCCTATCACTTATCGCGTGATAAGGCCGTCCATGCTACGGGGCCAGGACTCTATTGTCAATGTCATAAAGGCGTATAAAGGTACATATATTTATGTTATTATTTATGTACGTCTACGTATTCGTACACTCTCGACTGTACCTATATCATGTGTTTCTTAGAACTCTGTAGTTAAGCTTGAAACTCTTACTACGTAGCTACTCTTATAGTTTCGCTATCTTATTGCGCAGATAAAAAAAAATAAGCAAGATGCTTGGTTTCAAAGATAACAAAATGGAGATTTAGATACTTGAGACTAAAGCTTGCCCTGGTAATTTTGTATTTGGTTCTCGTAACTACTTAACCCATTCAGGGCCCATGACGACACATATGCGTCAGAGCGCTAAGAGCGCTTTTCGCTACATACGAGGTTTAACCTGCAACGGACTACAGCGTAGCGCTACGAGATTAGCGTGGCCGTGAATGTGTTAATTATTTTCAACAATCCCAAATGTCCGAATCATTTTCCTTTGATCTTATCTCGGATATAAGAAAACCATGTATACGTTTGGTTAAGCTACTAGACTAAACATCGGCAGAGAATAAGGTAATAAGTAACTAAATAATCTGCTCAAATACAGACTCTACGATCCTAGCTATAGAGTTCAAATTAGTTGTAATAGCTAATAATAGTCACCCTTGCGTCCTCACTGATGTCAAGAAGAGTTATCTCCGCATGAACGGCTGTTTTGCACAATGCTTGCCGATCGCATTACTCCAGGCAAACCAAGATAACTAGATCTATGGCTACACATAGTAGTCTAGAATATATGGGTCTAATAATACTATGAGCTCGCAGTTGAGTACAAAATGTTTTATGAATAAAAAATAAATAGGTAAATATTTGCGGACAATCTTACACAAATCGACCTAGCCCCAAACTAAGCAAAGCTATGGGTACTAGACGAAGATAAACATACTTAGGTATATAGATAAATAAATACTTCAATACATAGAAAACATCCATGACTCAGGAACAAATATTCGTGCTCATCACACAAATAAATGCCCTTACCGGGATTCGAACCCAGGACCTCTTGCTTCGTAGTAGAAGTCAGATACTCGGTTTAATTTGTATCTGGTATTTTTTTAGATAAGGTACAAAAAAGTACCTACAATAATATTGGACTTATTTTGTTCTATAAAATGGATCATAAATACTAGATTCGTCTTGTAACATACCATGTGCCTTGCAGTCACTTTTCATAAAGCGTTTGTAAGTTGACCGATACCTTGAGATTATTGGGGTTGACCAAATTGCATCAAAGTTAGTCCATTCAAAAAGGAACTCTACCGGCCAAGAAGGAAGATCCCAATTTCATTAATTGCATTCCAGTTGTATAATAAGGTTGTGTCAAAAAAAATATTTTTGGTACAGTCACCGGCATCAATATTTATGATGAATCAAAGGCCGCAAAAATATCTGACACGCTCTTACGGCTCTTGGAATAGAGTCGTCATCAGATATTTTAGCGGCCTTTGCTCCATCATATATTTATGCCGGTGACTGTACAAGCTTTATTGCCGACTGTACTTTTCTGCATACCGTCATCAACTACTCTATGAGACGAATTTAACGAGGCCAAACTCAACGGAGTTGCGTCGGTTAAGTACTGAATTCTTATGGCCACATTCTGTCTCCATCATCAGATCAGCTCGATGCTACCACAATATTGAATTGTCATCCAAACTATAGGTACCTTTACCCAAAATTTCAGCTCAATCGGATAACGGCAAGTGACTGAAAATTGCAAATTTTGACGGACAACTTGCATACATACGAACAGTGCAAGTTAAATAAAACCTTGTTAAACGTCGGTCACATTATATTATCTCAACCACACTCGACTTTCTTCTCATACACACGGCGACTTTTTGCAGCGATACAACAAAGAAAGAGCGGTTTTTAAAGCGCGTTTCACGCGCGTTTGACATTGCCCACAGATCACCTACGATACGATACTGTGTCGCATTTTTCGCGCCGTAAAAAGTTATTATTACGGCGCGAAAAACGCGCTTATTAGAGCTTACAAAAAGCTCTAAGTAATGCAACAATAGGGGTGTAGACTAATATTCTTTTACGATGCCATTCGAACCAGTTTTTGGAGACGAAAAAATGTTTGTATGGGAGCAACTACAATTATAAAGAACATTAAGAACATAAATACGCAAAAATTTGAGACAAGACTATGCTGCCCAAAACGCTTCATACTAGTTGAAATACAAATACAAATCGTTTATTTGTTCAACATAGGTGCATGACGGTACATGAGGGTCTTATAATTTAATTTTTGCATCACTATGCTGGGCCATTTGTCATACAAATTTTGAGTAATTAATAGAGAGGCTCCATTAATTACAGTCTGACAAAAAGTCACTTATTCACTTAGGAGTTAGTCGCTTGACTTAAAAGTACCTATGACGTCACAATCCGCTATTTTGTATCGTTGTATGGAAAATCAAGTAAATTGCTGTTTCGGTCGCGAAATACTGCGTTTAGGTCCATAGTTGTCTTACAATTTTGTTTCTATAAAAGCGTAAGGATTCTATTGGTAGCATTAAATTTACTCTTGGACAGTAAAAAAAAAATCTAAACTTTCAATTTTTTATGATTTTAATTTTATTTTGTAATTTATACGTTATTACATTTATTACAATAATAACACCCCTATTGGTATTTTATTTCCATCCTCAAAATGACCCCAAAAACTTTCCCTCAGTGTTTGTTTTTTTTTCTAACAGACCACCCCAAATTCGGAGGTCAATGAACGCGGGGGCGAGGTCAAAGGCCTGCTGACGTCATGCGTCAATTTTGGGGTCCGATGGGGTGATATGACAGGGGATATGGACTATGGGATACCAATAGAATGGGAGCTTACAGTTCGGTGGATAAGCTACTTGATTTATGACTTCGTACCAAAAAAACGAATCTATCTTTAGCCTGACTTTCATAAAAAGTTTATTTAAATAATTTCAATTGTATACCTACTGTATCCGAAACTCTTGAGTAAATTCAGTCAAACGAACGCAAGCATAAAAAAAACGACTTCGTGCTTTAACTAGGAAGTACTTTTTACAGGCTTTATATTAACTTGCAATGTATGTATGTATGATCTAACTATGTAACCATGTTTGTTCGGGTGGAATCTTGCAACTCAATTTTGAAGCAGATATCTTCAACCGATTGAGCTGAAATTTTGCGTAAAGGTATATTACGCCAGTAGATATCGACACAAAAACAGGCTAAAATCGCAAAGCATTATGTAGTACTGGTTTTTTAGGGTTCCGTACTCAAAGAGTAAAACGGGACCCTATTACTAAGACTCCGCTGTCCGTCCGTCCGTCTGTCTGTCACCAGGCTGTATCTCACTGATACCGTGATAGTTCCAGCTGAAATTTTCACAGATGATGTATTTCTCTTGCCGCTATAACAACAAATACCAAAAACAGAATAAAATAAATATTTTTATAGATAATTGTACGGAACCCTTCGTGCGCGAGTCTGACTCGCACTTGGCCGGTTTATTTTATTTTTTTCCTCATAGTCGGTGTGAAAAGGAGTGTGTCAGGAGCAAAGTTATTTTCGTCATGGGCGTTAACGCATGAATCCTTCGTTACGCTCAGGATTCAATGTACCGCCCTCGCCGTAAATACGTCATTTTGCTCCCTTGAGACACAAATAACTTTAGTTGCCGCTATTACTCGACTGCTATCTTGTACAGTCAAGTCTAAAAATATGCATGTATACATTTGGGAACTTAAGTGTGGGCAATAAGATTAAAAATCGTATACATATTTATAGACGTCACCGTACATGCCAAAATTATAATATATATAATATGCCTTGTAATTAATTAATTAACTATGTATGATAGGAACCAATCAACATATGTAATGTACCACATGGCGTTACATGTGTAATTACTTCAACCCTTGTTTGGGCACAAAACGAGGGGATAGCAATATTGATTCGGCATTTGAAATGTTTAATTGCATTAAATATAAAATATTCGTGGCGGTTCTCTTGGGACAACGTCACAGCGAATTCTGCAATGTGAATGGCAAATAGGGAGGCACAACTTTTTGCCAGATTAAACTATTAAAACGTTGATTCGTTCAGGATTTCGGTCGGGCCCCCGTATTGTCCCGTGTAAGGGGTCTCAGCACTTATGATTTTTTTTATACAACGACGGTGGCAAACAAGCTTACGGCCTGCCTGATGCTAAGCAGTTACCGTAGCCTATGGACACATGTGACTCCAGAAGAATCAGAAGCGCGTTGCCGACCCTTTATTCACTTGAGAATTCGCTGTGTTGGCAGATAGAGACATGCAGGTCCCTCACTCCCAACACAGCGCACCCTAGGGAGCTCTGGCGACCTTACTCACCACCAGGAACACAACACCACATACTGCATAGCATGCAATAATATAGCAATACTACAAAGCAGTGGTGGTGCTATTATGGCTGCGGTCTTCTGTAAGGTGGAGGTTGGGCTGCTCCACATACGAGCGAGATGACATTCCGCTGTGCGGGATAAACAAGTAATTTTAATATAGGAGGAGATTTTAACCAGGTTAAAAAGGGTGCAAGCGCGCTGTAAGGAGCAAAAAAACTGTCTTGAATACTGATGTACCGACGGAAAGTTTCCTATGTAACGAATTTTTTCTGCAATTTAACATGGGGAAATTTCGGATTTTTTTCTTATTTTTGTATGGGAATTGAAACTTTCCATTTCCAACATGGAAATGCCGTACCTGAGAAGTATACAACTGTAACTCTTATACACTTTATATAAGAGATACAGTTTTATGCTTCTCGGGTACGTAAACTTCCTTAATTCCTTTTGAAACTAGAAAGATTTCCGAGAACTTTTTGGAAATTTTCTCAATTTGCACATCACTAGTCTTGAATATCGTTAATAATCTAAACGCGTACGTTGTTTCATCTCCCATCTGACGTATCAAATCACTTGGGTCATTAAAAACCTGTTAGATTCTTGCAAAGAAGGCAAAACTACTGATTACTTGTTTGTGGAACAATTTTGCTAGGTACTTATAAGAATCATTTGGATCGAAAACCAACCTATATTCTATAGTCATTCTCATTCTATAGTCAGCAGTGCCTACTCGACATCCCTCTAAATTACTGACTAATCGATCTGTTCCCAAACTAAGTTAGGTTTGTGTCTACGGTACTAACACTACTAACTACTTAGGCGACGATACTTACTTACATACATGCAACACCACTGTACACCAGGCTGATTTATCGCCACGTATTGGCAAGTTGAACCTTCTCTTTGGAAATGGTGGTGACAATTTATATCATTCAAGGCCATGGAACGCTACGTGTGCTACGCTATAGCGCGTAGCAGCCTTTTTCCGCTTTGTAGCGGAAATTCCACGTAGAGGCATGACTCATATGTGGCTTTGAATGGATTAAGCGTGGAATTTTGGGTGAAAATAGCAATCAATGGTTTTTCGTACCAATCAATCAATTATCAATTGTAATAGATTTTGCGACAAAAAGCAGAAGATTCAAATAATATACGTCAGTAATCAGTTAAATATAGTTTTATTACAATTAGTACTTGATCAAATAATGTCCACTTATATTACCGAAGCCCGTAGGTCGGCGATCACAGTAGCTACATACTAAAAGCACTCTTAGTCACTCTGTTACACACTTCACATTGAAATTGATCCATACCTGAAAATAAAAAAAAGATTATTCATAAGACTTTCATACAAACATTCAAAAAATCGGTTTACCGTTTCGCAGAATTTTCATTTCATCGAAAATCATTTTTTTCAGAAACAGTAACTTTTTAGGATTTGTATCCTAGGATTAAGTAGGAGTCTGTGTGTCTATGTGTCAGTGTGTCTGTCTGTGGCATCGTAGCTCCTAAAGGAATGGACCGATTTGAATGCGGTTTTTTTATCCGAAAGCTGACGTGATCGAGATGGTTCTTAGCTACGTTTCAACCAAATCGGTTCAGCCGGTTTTGAGATATTGAACTTTGAAATGAAAATTCCGGGGGTTTTTTACTTTTCTAAGTTGTTCATCACTACATAGTATAAAACAAAGTCGCTTCCCGCTGTCTGTCTGTCCCTATGTATGCTTAGATCTTTAAAACTACGCAACGGATTTTGATGCGGTTTTTTGTGATAAATAGAGTGATTTTAATTTTTTATTTTATTTATTTATTAAGTAAATCCACATCATATATATTACAATTCACTTAAAGCTAGCATATTAAGAGGTATTTATTTCTGATATATACAACAATTACGGAAGTACATAACATTGGCTACGCATGTTGCATGTTGTTGATTAAAGAGGAAGGTTTATTTGTATTTATAAAACAAGCCTAACCTAACCTAATTGGTTCTCCAGAATGACCTTTTAGCTGTTCCTAAAAAGTTTCGGAGTTTTTTTTTCGGTGAAATGAAAATTCGCCGAAATATTCGGTGAAACATTTGTCGGTAAAATAAAGGACTCCGAATAAATCATAACGTGGGGCCTTAGAAGATAACTGCACACAGACACGAGCCAGTAGGGGCCGTGGCGTACAAACTACCACCTACCCATACATACCCCCTATATATCCACTAAATGTCTTCCGGACTGAGTACTTCGCACGACCGAGATGTTGGAGGCTCTTCGATATCACTTGGTGATGTGTTATACCTGTGTACAGACAGTCACCTGCAATATCTAATAC
Organism: Epinotia brunnichana; assembly: GCA_963854355.1. Lineage (NCBI taxonomy): Eukaryota > Metazoa > Arthropoda > Insecta > Lepidoptera > Tortricidae > Epinotia > Epinotia brunnichana. Next base: position 40,434,770 of record OY977937.1, on the reverse strand, counting down.
AACGAAGCGCGCATAAATATCTGATACGACTCTATTTCTAGGCGCATTAGGACGTGTCAGATATTATTGCCGGCTTTGTTATCGCAGACATTATTGCCGGTGACTGTACATACATTCGTTCGAGAGTATCGTCTCGCAATTCCTTTACGTGTACTTGAAGCGTAAAGATAAGGCAAATAAGAGCACTCGATATCAAACATGTTTACAATTTTGCACCGTATTCCATTATAATAATCACCCTCCCAGCGCTATTCCCTGGTGTGCCCTACAGGAGCCCGCGGTCCGCTTTGACATCTAAACCCAAGATTGGCACAGGCACCAGTTTTTACGAAAGAGGAAAAACTAGCCCTTATTGGGATTAGACCGGTTTCCTCCCAATGTTTTCCTTCACCGAAAAGCTAACGGTAAATATTCCGTACATAAGTTCCGAAAAGTCATTGATGGGCATTTTTTTTTCAAAGTGTACCTTTTTATTTGAATAGCCGTCATTCCATTACTTAAGAGGGCTACTTTACCATACAAATAGTAACGGAACGAATACTTCCCAGATTAAAACACGTGTTTAATATACTGTTTTTAACAATTGTAATAGTATTTTACTGAAATCATGGTTAATGATAATGACAGATTAAGAATTGAGTCGCATTAGCAGAAAAATTATAGGAACCTTCGTAATCTCGTAACGGAACCAGGGCACTAGTTTTTGGGTCCAACGCTCGACGCACCGTTCGCGCGCGATATCTAGCCACTACTGACAGTTTGTAAACAAAACGAATGATGTTACGTAACGGCATGTGATGCTAGATAAAAATAAACACCTAATTTGGTAATAAAAATACCTCGTTCCCACAAAATCATCGTAACGGAATGTGGACATGTCCACTTTTCCAAAATCACTAGACAAGATTAATTTTAGTTTACTATGTAAAAAATACTTTAGCGAGATAAATATAAGGTTGATTTAAGAAAATTCATGTTTTCCACTATCAGAAACAAGTATTTCACAATATACAAGTCCTAATACTTCGAATCGATACTTGAAGTTGGCTTTCCGCAGGTGGACAGGCAAAACTCGAGGGTCGGCAGCCATAAAAACCAAGAAAATGTGGTAAATGTAATGCTAAATGATAGGATTTTTGGGTTTTTATACGATTTAGATATGTTATTGACTTTTTAAAATCGCTACAAGGACAATTTTTCAACGTGTTTCGTATTTGTAGGGTGTCAAAGGCACTGGACACGCCAAAAACATCAAGGTACAAGAAAAATAAAAAATGCCCTGATACGATACGAGCCGGGATTCGAACCCACGGCCGCCGCATGCCTGAACCTTCCTTTTTTCCGATTCCTTTGTAATTAGAGGGAAATTGTATACATATATACGTGGACGGTACAGCACTTACTTTGATGTGTGAGTACGTGTTTCCGGAGATCTTTGATGCTGGGGCACTTTTCGTTACAAATTCGGCACTTGTAGTGGTACTGCACCACCTGTGGAGCGATACGAACGTATTTAATATAAAAAGTAAGTAAATCGACTCAGACACAATTTTACATGTTGGCATCCTCCCAAAATTGGATACTAGGCAATAAGAAGACACCATAAGTACATTTTTTATACAACAACGGTGGCAAACAAGCTTACGGCCTGCCTGATGTTAAGCTGGTACCGTCACCTATGGACACTTGTGATTCCAGAAAAATCACAAGCGCGTTGCCGACCCTTTATTCACTTGCTTTAATACGAGGACACAGATAATATTCAAGACTCAGCGACGAATAAGTATGCATTGCACAAATAATATGCTTTTTCTGAGATTCGAACCCACTAGATTTGTAGGCAAGGTCTTCTTGGCAATGTCGCAGCGTGTTAGTATATTCTGACAAGTAGAATCAGTGGCGATTGATCTCGCTAAATATCAAACTCTTGGAGTAATCAGAAGAAACTTTGAATTTTGAAAATACGAGTGCCGTGATGTGATTACGAAAGATCGCTCGCAGATCGAGCAAAGAACTCCCTGATGAGCAATTCTATCGTATCATTAGATACAAAGATACATCACAAAGTTTTTTTATTATTGTGATCGAATGTAGGCTTACGCAAGATTTGAACTTGTGTCTGTGTATTTCTGGGACAGCACTGCCAGCCAGACCACTACACATCACAGCGAACTTTTACCTTTCCTTCGCAGCCGCTACTAGCGACCTCTCTGTATATTTCCTTGAAAGGCTCACGACCTTCTGCCCCTCTAATGGGTAAGCTATGCGCTTGATTCCATCCCAACTAGACAACATCGTCAGTAGTCTCAGATTAGCAAGAGATAGCGCCGTTAAACATTATACTTTAAATGAGTTCAATAGGGGTGTAGACTCAAAATTTATTATTACCTCAAAAGAACGATGGCAAAAAAATATGCCTAATTATGACGAAAATCCCATTCGAATATATCAAAAAATTACGAGTCTGCAACCGTTTCAATGTTGCCTGTTAGAGAGAGTCCGGGATCGTGACGTCATGATCGTCTAGCGTCATAGTAAATGACAATCGTTTCTTATGAAGGTGCGTTTTGCGGAAAAGGGGCAGAACATAACCCTTCTTAAAACTTTGGACGCTTATAACTTTGTGATTATTTAACCTCTTGCGTTGCTTTTTTCTCCATTTGACTACATTTTTAATCCTTTTTCGAGAAAATGCAACATTATTGATTATTTTATTTAGTGTCTACACCCCTATTAATCTATTGAATATTTTTTTGTTCCACTTTGCTTCCACGTTAAATTAACACGAACCAAAATATAGTTCATCAAATAATTAGATTACCTAATTAAAAGTATAATCTCAGAAGAAACGAATCGATAACGAGGTGGTTCGACAGAGAACCAAACCAACATCATCAACATAGCCCACCAAGCCAACCAGCCAAATGCCAAGCTGGTGGCAGTGCCGGCCATACTAGCAGAGGAACCGATAACCGCTGGGGTAAGCGGCGGAATAAGCGGGAAGCTACGGCATATATTTTCGTCCAATATTCCGCAGTGTCTCAGGACGAGAGTCTTTGACCAGTGTGTGTTGCCAGTGATGACATATGGCACGTAAACGTGGTCGCTTACTATGGGCCTCATAAGAAGGCTCAAAGTCACTCAAAGGGCAATGGAGAGGGCTATGCTGGGAGTTTCTCTGCGCGATCGCATCAGAAATGAGGCTATCCGCAGCAGAACCAAGGTAACCGATATAGCCATCCGAATCGCTGAACTTAGGCAGTGGGCGGGGCACATTGCACGTAGAACCGATGGCCGTTGGGGCGGAAAGGTTCTCGAGTGGCGACCACGTACCGGAAGGCGCGGCGTGGGTAGGTCCCCCACAAGGTGGACTGATGACCTGGTCAAGGTCGCGGGAGTCCACTGGATGCACGGGGCGCAGGACCGGCCATTGTGACGCTCTTTGGGGGAGGCCTATGTCCAGCAGTGGACATCTTTCGGCTGATATGATGAAGCGGCGAATCGGCAAGTGTAGGACGCCCTCGGAATACGTGGAGTGTCGATATACACAGGTTGTCTGGCAAGAGCTGGATGAGATTAGCTGCGGATCGTGCTCGGTGATGTGTCATTGGAGAGACCTATATTCAACCGTGGAGAGCGGGTTGCACCAACATCAACGTTAAATATAGCGCAGGCAGTTATTCCATAGAAACTTGTCAAACTTCCCATACATTCAGACTTCAACGAACACCGCTTACCATTACAGACGGTTTGGTGCAACCCACCCTTACATACGGTGATGATGATGATGACGAAAGTATAATCACTATCCTCTAGCCGCTCTTCAATGGAACTCATACCACTCTTAATTGTATAAATGTGGTTTAAGCCGTGTGTGACGTTAATACTACGACTGTCATATGAAAGGTGTGCAAGCTGCCATACAGAGCCGTAACGTTGACGTCATCATTTAGTTACGACCTTCTGGAATTCGCTACTTATCAATTTGATATTTCTGAATAAAAATTACAATTTAGGAAGAAATAAAAAAAACAAGAGCCACTTAAAAAATCATTTTCTAGCGAAATAAATCATAAAAAGGCCTACTTGAAAAAATGTTATGTTGTCAATGGGGAATGAATGAAAATTTTAGAAGTGGCTGATTATTTTTTGCCCGACGACGGCAGAGCCGAACGGAAGGGATATGTTTTTAGCAGTCTATGTTTGTATGTTTGTATGTTCCACTGTAGCGTTTTAAATACTGAACCGATTTTGATAAATGGGGTGTCAATCGATTCGAAATTATGCTCCGGGTAACAAAGGCTACCTTTTGTATGAAAAAGAGAAATATGATGGCTGTCACATACAAATAAGTGACTGACTTTGAAAAAAATATTTTGCTATCATAGCGTGTGGGGAATCAAATGAAAGAGGAGAAAATTTCGAGTTCAAATATATTAAAACCATATTAAACTTAAGTATAAAAAGCGATAGGAAGACGATTAAAGTTTATATAAGCCTGAAAGAATACTACTAGCGCTATCTATCGGCAATTCTGCAAATCACTTTGTTTGACAGGCGTTTTGTTTGAATATCATCGAAATCGCTGAGGAAGAAGTAAATACTGAGACTTATTACCATGAAATATCGATCTCATCTCCAATTCTCTTCATTCTCACAGGTTATTTCTATCAAGGCAGTGATATTTTCAGTTCGACTACCAGAGGCAAGTAATGCTCAGCCAACGCAACATCCGAAATCGCACATTCATCCTTAAATCCCCTACAGGGCTGGAAATCTTCAGATATTGACCGTGTGTTGATGTTTGGTGACAAATATCATAAGGTTTGCCTCAAAAATCTAGATATACAGCCTGACCATCTCGTTATCGATGAGTTGTTGCCTTGTATTATATTACCATTGCTACCAAAATCCAAAAGTTATACACTGGATATTGGAAGCGACGCCGCAGTAGGCTTAGTGAATCCTACAGCGACTGTACTTGGTGGCTATTACACTAGTATTAAAGCAGGACTGGAAGAGCTGTCACGATGTCACATCTTGCATTGTTACTTGCAATGATATTTCCGTGGCAGTAATTACACAAAATCAAAAATTTTACTTTATTTGACTTTCACTCTCGGGGTCCAAAAGGCCGCGTCGCACCTAGCGCAATGGTTAAGATTTTCCAATACTACATACCTTATCAAAACACCTACATTTCGTTCTGGCAGTGGGGTCGAGTAGAGATATTCAATGTTCTCTCACAATAGTGAAGTCACATTTAACAGAAGAAGACAGCGCAGCATTTATTGAAGGGAACCAAGTAAATGAAGCCAGTTCAAACGAACTTCATGACGGAATAATAAGCACTACTTACTCTGTTAATGCCAAATGAGATTCCAGTACCGAACATCGCGGAGGTAATAAGGGTTCAACTATTTCCGGATGGGAAATATAGGCTAAATGAAATTAGATCTGTCCATTAGACTATTTTCAATCACGTGTGATGGGAAGTAACAAACGATTTCAGAGCACAGAATATATATTTTACGCTCTCTCAGTGGTAGAGCTTCTGAAAGCGAGACAAAATGTTTCCGTTTGCGGAAGATTGCAGCAAGATGGCGTCCAACTTAGTGATTTATTCTAAAACATACACCTATGCATGAGAAATATTCGAGGCACTTCCTCATACTGTCACAGGGCATATTCTGAGCTAATGGACATGGTGCGTAACCTTGGACCAGCACACTGGTACGTTACTCTGTCATGCAATGACCTGAATTGGCCAGATATGCTACACGCGCTATTAGTGGCGGATGGAAGACCTTATGTTCGTGTGGAAGATCTCAGTTTTGATGAAAAAGTACAGTTAGTGGAGTCGTATCGTGTTACTTTATCGCGGCAATTCATGTTCCTGTTCATTGCTGAAAACCCCATCAGCCGATCCCATCTTAGGGTGTGATATAGAAGACTTTTGCTGGCGAATTGAGTTCCAACTCGCTGATAGAGTTCTTGTGTGCGCTGCGAGGTTCAGAAGGAACAGTGATAAGTAGATACCTAATTTTCCTCTATACATTTGATAGTAATTTTGTAATATAAATATCAAGATTGTATGTAAACAGTTTTATAATATATACATATCAAGATTGTAACATGATTAAAAAAAGGAAAAATATGAAATAAATAGTCAATTAAGGTTAATATTTATTTAAATTACCCCATTGTTACCCTCACATATCAGTCATATCACCAATATTTTTTTTTTAATACAGTTGCTCAAAAAGTGGTACTTTTTGTGGCTGCGTAGCGTGCGAGAAGCTCAATTTCTCGCACTAGTGCTTTTTACTTTTTAGTTCCAAACTATACTTTCGAAACGCAGTAATTTTATATTAGATTTTTTACTTGGAAATTATGAAATTAAAAACGCTTACGAATACTAGGAGTATTTATTTTTGATCGCGTTAGTATGAAAGTCATTTTTGAAGCTGAAAATGTACGCATCTGTAGGTAGACCGCTTAACTCATTCCTCGCTTGCGCAGCGCGCGGGTGCAGGGGTATGACGATAACGGGGTGCGGGCGCCGGGGTTTGCCTTCCGCACGTCGCCCGCAGCCCGTTATAGTCATACCCCTGCACCCGCGCGCCGCGCAGGCGAGGACCGAGTTAAACGGTCCACCTATAGGTACCAGGAGCGCATACGCAAGCAGAAGTTTCGATGCAGCCACTAACAGTTGAGATCGAGGTACAATAATATAAATTTATTTAAAGAATTCATTAATATATAAATGACGAATATTAATTTATTATTTTTTCGCAATTGTATTAAAAAACGTCGTTTACAACACGTGTGAAATGTCTTTTACCACTCGTACCGAGTCTTGCCACTCGCTTTCAGCTCGTGGCAAGATACCTCGGTACTAGTGGTAAAAAGACATTCTTTTCACACTAGTTGTAAAATGTACTATAATAAAATAGGATTTCAAATAAAACCCGACTACAGAACACATCTAAAAAGTATAAAATAAAATAAAATTTAAAAAAATAATACCCGACTCCGGACATGCGATCTGAAAAGTATTAAATAAGAAAACAAGTTACTTCTGAAATCAAAACCTGACATTCAACTCTCTCATATTTGGATGAAGCCGTGGTCGCATGCATCAACATATTATATTCAGGCTCCAAAGGCATGCGACCACGGCTTCATCCAAATATGAGAGAGTTGAATGTCAGGTTTTGATTTCAGAAATAACTTGTTTTCTTATTTAATACTTTTCAGATCGCATGTCCGGAGTCGGGTATTATTTTTTTAAATTTTATTTTTTGGTGATAGGAATAACCTTCCTTAGCATCACAAAAAAATTGCAGACTTTTCAGCTGCGTCAATTATTTTTGAAAAAAATAAACAGTTTCCTCACTTACGTTTTGGATTTAGGACGGCAAATAAGACAATTTGCCTGATCCGCCTCATATTACAAAAAAATATCTTAAATATCCGTGTTAAACTGACACTGGCAATGATATTGACAGCTGCAGCAGCTATATTTGTCATTGCCAGTGTCAGATATTTAAAATATTTTTTGTAATATGAGACGGATCAAGGGAAGTGTCTCATTCGCCGTCCTAACCACAAAACGTAAGTGAGGAAACTGTTTATATTTTTCAAAAATAATTGACGAAGCTGACAAGTTTGCAACTTTTTTCTGGTGCTAAGGAAGGTTATTCCTATCACCAAAAAAATAATCAGCCATTTCTAAAATTTTCATCCATTCCCCATTGGAATAGAGTTGCATTTGTTTTGTTTTGTTCGATTTTAAAACAACACAAACTGTACTCTATTTCTTATTGCAGTTGATTCATATTTCGTTGGCAATAGTTCTTGTATGGTCGACGGCTAGATAATAAGTAAAACTGTTGTGTCCACATGTGCTGTACTCACCTCGGCCAGAGTGTTGCAGAGCACCCTCTTGTATCGGCGCACGTCGGTCGAGCTGTGCGTCTTCACGTGCGCCAGCAGATTATACACGCTCACGAACGACCGCGCGCAAATCGGACAGCCCACACTCTCTGGCGAACAAATTAAAATAACCGGTCAAGTGCGAGTCAGACTCGCGCACCGAGGGTTCCGGACCACCCCGTACCCCGAGAAAAGTCCACTATAAACTGACACTCACTGAGTATGTATTCACATACTTAGTGCGAGTCAGTTTACACTATACTGGACATTCAATTTTCAGTGATGTAACTAAAAATTTACGGTTTTCGGAATTTTCCCTTTATCTGTGCTATAAGACGTTGCTTCGTACCAAATTTCAATATTCTGAGTTCACGGGAAATACCCTGTAGGTTTTGATTCCCTTGCGAGTTTCGAAAATTTGCGGCATAAATGGCTATGGCTGTATCTTTTGATTGCGTTGGCTTAGTAGTTTGATTTCTTCACAGCTCCAAGGGACAGTAGACTTGAGTATTTGATATAAAGTTCAGCTTGATACCTCCACGCGTTCCTGAGAAAAAGGGTCTTGACAGACGGATGAACAACAAAGTGATCTTATAAGGGTTCCGCTTTTTCCTTTCCAGGTGCGGAACCCTAAAAAGGTTTGGGTCATACAGTGAAAAAACCAAAATACAACTTTCTTCTGGTGGTTCTTTCTTGTGGTGTGGTTATAGTCCAGGCAATAAACTGACAACTTGTATGGAAAAAAAAATTAAAATTTGGAAATAATTTATAATAGCCGATTTTTTCTATGTAATGGATGTAGCTGATTTTTGTATGTATCAATTAAATAGTTACCTGGCGACAAAATCAGACAAAATTTCAGACATCAAAACAATTATAACTTAACTAGCTTCTGAAAAGTCAGAAAAAATATGAATAAATGGTTTTATCTTTATTTTGGTTCATAATTACGTTTGCTCTATAATATTCAAGATAAATAATTAAAAAAAAACATGCTTTATTTAATCTATATAAATACTTCCAGATGGAAAGTTTGTTGGATTCTGAATAAAGCATCTTAGAATAATGTTTTAATATGAAATAAAGAAAAAAAACGCTATTATAAATTAATGTTTTTCAAAACCGTATTTTGCCTGGAGTATTAAGAGTCCCCGGCGGCGATAGCGAAGACTAGGGGTTATTTGAAGACACACGCGACGCGTGTTTTGAGATTATTAACCGACTGTTGGATAGTTGTACGGAAGTTGTGTTAATAGAAATAAATAATTTAATAAGTTAATAGTGAGTTGTTTTCTATTTCTGAATACCGAAGAAGGCGGAAAGATTATTTGGAACAGAAAAATAGCAGCGGTATTCTCGCACCAAAAGTGTTTAAAAAGTTAAACTCACTTTTGGTATTATCAGTCTTCTTGTAACCCCGCCATGAGCCCTGGTAGCAAGGGGCACACACTTTGCACACAGTTAACTCCTTCAGGTATTGCTTCTTTTCTTCTTCTTTATTAGGTGTAAGTACCTCTGCTTCTCCTCTGAGGAAAACAAACAACCATAAACCATATACATATATATATATTTTTTTTCGGACCATTTGATACCAATCAACCTAGTCCCAAACTAAGCAAAGCTATGTGTATGAGCTATAGTACTATGGGGACTAGACGACGATATACATACTTATATAGAGAAATAAATACTTAAATACATAGAAAACATCCATGACTCAGAGACAAATATTCGTGCTCATCACACAAATACACTCGCGGTCAATGAATACGGGTCGGTAAAATACTGTCATATTTCCTAAAATAGTGCAGGGTTGACAGTTTTTTTAATCCTGTCAAGATCTTTATTTAATTATACATGTAAACTGCAAAAATAACAGTAACAAAAGAAAGTTACCAGGTTTAAATCGGACTCGTAAAAACCCATGAAAAAAAACAACGTTAACGGAGCGAGATATCGCAAAAATCGTCATTTTTGGACGTTGATATTTTTATAATAGGATCCCGGAAATTGCTAATACAGTTGGGTATTAAAAAAAATACTATACTAGTGTTAAATATAAAAAAAAACTATTGCGGTCATTTAATTTAGGGTATATGCCCTTACCGGGATTCGAGCCCAGGACCTCTTGCTTTCGTAGGCAGGGTCACTACCAACTAGGCTAAAGAGATCTTCAAGTATGTAGGGTGTTTCAAATAATTTTCATAAAAACTTATTTGAGGGCATAATCAAAAATTAATGTTACTATAGTAGGTACTCTTGAAAGTTCCCAAATTATTACTAGTAGTTGCCTGAGCTGTAAAACAGCAATATTATATATTAGAATGGAAGGATCGAGTTACAAACGAGAGGGTGCTTAGCATCGCACGTTTACCCAGCATTATTGCTATCTTGAAGCAAAGACGTCTTCGCTGGCTGGGGCACGTGCAAAGGATGGAGCCCTCTCGTTTGCCACGTATAACTCTCCTGGCCCCGTAGCATGGATGTCGTTTATCACGCGATAAGTGATAGGATAAGCGCGTCGTCTCATTCTATCGAACGGTGTCAGCCAGGGACGGCAGCTCTATCCTATCACTTATCACGTGATAAGGCCATCCATCCTACGGGGCCTGAGCGAAATAGCTCATGCGAAACGACCAGTAGGGCGACCAATGCTTCGTTTTAAGGACAGCGCAAAACGAGACATGTTGTCCTTTAAGATTGACCCAACCAAATGGGAACTGGAATCTGAGGACCGAGACCACTGGAGGAAGACCCTGGGCGAAGGTATGGTTGCGCATGATGCAGCTTGGTTCGATCTTCTGTCGTTCCGACGAGAACAGAGACACCAGCTTGCTGCTGTCCTCCCTATATCATCGTGCACAACATTTACTTGTCAATTATGCGGTCGGGCCTGTCGCTCCCGTATCGGCCTTACGAGTCATGTGCGTAAGTGCCGCACCACCTTGACATAGACGCTGTTTAAATCATCTTATCATAGATGTACAAGGCCAATGATGATATATTAGAATATTAATATCACCAAAAGATAGTTTAGGCTCATACTCTTAAAAAAAAAACGGCCAAGTGCGAGTCGGACTCGCGCGCGAAGGGTTCCGTAAGTACCATTATATATAACAACGGCAACTTAAACTGTTTTTTTAAGTATTTGTTGTTATAGCGGCAACAGAAATACATCATCTGTGAAATTTTCAACTGTCTAACTATCACGGTTCATGAGATACAGCCTGGTGACAGACAGACGGACAGCGGAGTCTTAGTAATAGGGTCCTGTTTTACTTTTTGAGTAAGGAACCCTAAAAAACCCCCGTACTGACCCTGTTTAAACTTGGCTTAACAAGTAAAAATACTAACTTATTTTCGTCAACAAGTTTGTAAAGAGCACTAAGCGCCTGCTTAGGTTTGTAGACCACCAGCACATCCCCTTTATCATCCTCCTTGGTCAACACAACGGTCTCCACGTTCTGGAAATGCCTGGTCTTCCTTGCCATGGTCACTGGGAATTCCAGAAGCTTCGACTCTCGGTACTTTGGTAGGACAGATTGGAATACTTCAGATTTTCTGTCAGATCCACTCTGCGCTGTTAGCTTGCCCCATATTGTTGTTTCACTTTTACCTGACAAAAATGATTTACATATGAGGAAATTGTTATTTGTGTCACAAGGGAGCAAAATAGTATATTTACGGCGAGGGTGGTGTATTGAATCATGAACGAGGGATTCTAACATAGGATCCTGAGCGTAGTGAAGGATTAAAGTGTCAACGCCCAAGACGAAGATAATGTTGCTCCTGAGTGACACATGCAACCTTTCACACCAACTATCAGGAAAAAAAAAGAAAAAAAATATGTTCGTATTTTATCGATTACGATGAAATTACAATCGATTATTTTATTAAGATATGTGTTCAATTGCGTAAATGCTACATGCCAATGAATAAATTAAAAAAGTAGCTTGAACAGAAAAGTTGCATTTTGCTCCCTCTGGTTGTGGACCAAAACTTACTTTTCTGAATGAAAGGTGTGAAAAAGTTTATTATATACTGTGTGTTTAATTTGTACTTCGAGGGCTAATCAACAATTTGTTATTGCTTGATGCCATAGTTACGTCTCCTTCTAAAAGAAAAAGACAAAAAGAAAAAGACAAAAAAAAAAAGACCTGGTTTAAAGACTTTAAGGCGCTCTTATTAGACGATATTTAGGTATTTGCGGAGGTGAGGCAGACGGAGCGGGAGACGCGCGTCCCGCGCACCCCGCTAACGGCCTTATTCTGTTGGCATCCGTATTCGGCTCGTTTTTGCGGAACATACGATCAAATGTTTGTCTTCTTGAATAATTGTTTTATTTTTCAAATCTTGGTTGATTTGTGTAAGATTGTCCCCAAATATTTATTGTTTATTTATTTATTTAAATCTATTTTTTTTAAATAAGGAATAATAGGTAGTTACAGTTCTTAAGTACATCGTAGTATGATGACATCAATTATGGACACTTACTTTCCAAAGATATGTTAGTACAGATTTCTTCATCATCAATCCACCTATCGTTTTCCCAGTTCCTATGTGGGTGCTTCCGTTTTCCAAATACGTAGAACTGATAAAATAATAGTACATCTTCACTTCCTGAGGGTGAACGTCACCAATTATGGATTGTACTAATATATTACAGGTTTTTTAAACCGAAATAAAATCGATTACTTCTAGGTAAAGTTATAGCGCCGGTTAACACCCGCTTAAGAAACCATCAAAAATAATAAACAAATAGCTATGTTCATCTATGTATCTCCTGGCAAATTATATTATTACCATGTATGTCTTTCCCGCTCACAGGACAATGATGTCCCGGACCTTTGGGAGGCATGCGTGGGGCTGGGTACCCACAAAGTACCAACGGAGCCAACACGTAGAGGCCCTTTTGACAATTTAATGAAATGCAAGGAGTATTATTACCATAATTATTACCTTTGTTACATAAGTATGACTGACTGATCAAAAACTGGATAATTAGACCACTGTTAGTCAGAAGAGCATTTTATTATACAGGGTGGTTATTTTAAGACCAGCAAGTTCTTCAGTACATGACTATGTCTATTAAAAAATGTAATTTGACCAAACATCATATAAAAATAACAAATTCAATTTGTCTCTTAAATACCTAAAAGTGTTATGTCACTGCGCTCGCGCGGCGCGTGCTGCCTACCATGCTACCTCGACCAGCGGCCACACCGCGATGGACCTTGATACTCTCAACAAGCCAACAAGATTGGACTTATACTTGGCTCTATACTCCAGGCAAAATACGGTTTCGAAAATCATTAATTTATAATAGCGTTTTTTTGTATATTTCATTTTTAATCGTTATTCTAAGATGCTTTACACAAGAATTTTCCAACCGGAAGTAATTATATAAATATAAATTAAGCTTTAATTGTCTTGTTTTGTTTGATTTATATTGATTTTTTTAAAGCAAATGTAAATTTAGGTAAAAGCCTCCTCGATCTCATGCCATTTTTTTCGGTCTTTAGCCAACTGCATCCAGCTAGGTCCGGCGACCTCAGTTATGTCATTGGTCCAACGTCTTCGTCGTCTACCTTTCCTTCTTTTGCCTTTCGGCCCTGACCAGTTTGTTGCTTCCAGTGCCCTTCTTTTCTCCTAATATCTGGCGATGTATGGCTTTTACCCGAATGGGGTCCATATAAGAAAGAAAAAATTGCATAAATCTTTTAGATTTAGTAAATATGTACTAACACAAACAATATGGAATAAATAAAGCTTAAATAAATATATATATATATATATAAACTAGCTGTTGCCCGCGACTTCGTCCACGTATAACATGTTATCGTCTAAATGTTTGTTTAAGAAATTTAAATGTTTGTTTAATAAAAAAAAACATTGAAATTAGTTTTGTACAGTCAGCATCAGATAGTTAGTAGCAGCCTAGGTAACCAAATATATCGCATTACGTCTTTGTTACTATAGGTGTAAGGATGTGTTACGATATATTTGGCTACTTTGGCTGCTACTAACTATATGACGCTGACTGTACCTAGTCTTTAAGTAAACAGTCTAAAACCGAAGAAACAAATCTCTCTTTATTTCAAAATGTCTTGCTCTCTATACAAACTTAGAACCCTCTTTGAACTCTCATAGTAAATAGTCTGAAACCGAAGTTACAAATTTCTAACTTTAAAAATGTCTTGCTCTCTATATATAATTCGAACCCCCTTTTAACCTTCTTAAGTGATTAATAATTAAAAAACCGAAGTTACAAATCCCTTACTTTAAAAATGTCTTGCTCTCCATACAAACTAGAAGAACTGTATATCCTAGAAGTAGGTATTTTTGTCAAGACCAATCCAAGCATGTTCAGTAACGTTTCAGAAGGCCGCAGATTTCCGACACGTAAACAATACAAACAAAAATTGAAAACTTTGCAGGGTAGCAACAACACAGCGCTAATCAGAGGCGGAATCTTGGGAATGGCACCAAACATTTTCAATAAAATTCCAGACCGAATTAAACACTGGATATTAATAAATTTAAAAGACAATTGACTTCAGATTCAGATTCAGATTTGTTTATTATCATAATTTTACAATTGAAATCATAGTACAATGAATATACAGGTAAAAATGTGTTAAAATTATAACTTGTCAGTTACAATAAAATACAATAGATGTGTACAGTTGTGTACAGAATTGTTATTATTTGTAAATAGTTTAATAATACTCATACTCATAGCATAATGCTATTACATAAAATAGAGAAAGAAAACATAATACAAATATTAACGTCAAGCTTTTAAGATCTTGTTATTTAGTCATTTGAAAGAAATTCTTGTAAACTATACAGTGTTTTTTCAAGCAATAGTTGTTTTACATGGAAGCGAAAAGAGTTGTCGTTCGTTATGGTTTTAAGGTTTGAAGGTAGCCGGTTAAAAAGTATTTGTCCTATTAATTTCGGAAGTTTTGTGCCTATTCTAATTCTGGGCGAGGTTGTTTTGAAGTGGATAAATCTTTGCTCGCGTTCTTGTATAGGGGTACAGTTCAAAATGTATCACGTAACTTCCGGATTAACTTTTTGTAGAGAAGCCTAATCTGATTTCAAATAACTGTTTGTTACATGTTTTAATCCTTCTTTATTTGCTATTAGTTGTTAATCACAAAATGTTATTTAGTTTATGTGACGGGCATGAAAACTATGCTGAAATGACCGCCATTTTCAATGCCTCGCGAGTCAAACGAGCTACGTCAGTCAATGTTGCTATATATACCGATTTATCTGTGCTTATACAGATTTTAGTAAATTAATGCAGATATATATTTTACGGGGACAACCAACAAATAAGTATCCACTTAATTAACGGTTGTATCTCGGACACAACCCGCTTCTTTTTAAGTTATTCGCATTTCTCATTGATCTCGAACTATTTCCACCTCTCCTTTGAAATTCATTTGGATAACGTTTAACATACATCAAAACTTCCAATATATAAGTTGAAACTGATGTTAAGATACTAAGTTTTCTTAAATGTTCGCGACACGTGTATCTGTCCTTTGCATAGGGAAGTACTCTAATTGCACGTTTCTGGATCTTTAGGATGCGCTCATAATCCGTACTGTTGCCCCAAAGCATTATCCCGTATGAAAGTTGAGAGTATATGTACGCATAATACAGCTCTTTTAAGCAACTTTCTGACACAAGTGGTCTTAACTGTCTTAGAGCATAGATCCCTCTTGCTAACTTACTGTATAATGTATCTATGTGATCTTTACATGACATTATTGGATCAATCATTTCAATCAATAGATCAATATTTGATTGAAAAGTGTTATTATACCATTAAAGATTACTTAAACGACCCTACGACATAACATGATTCCATTCCAGACATTCCTTAGTTATAATATTCTTTAGTTATAGTATTTTTTGAGAGTTTTTGACATGTATTTGTAGTATTTAACACCAATCACTGTATTGACATTTTTTTTTAATTTTTATAAATATATTAGCTGGCTGAAATATTTTGTAAACCTACATTGTGGGTAATGCACAGAAGTCTTATATTTTGTATACCAACAATACTTGTAAAAGTTGTACCTATGTTTAAATAATCGTAGTATTACAAAAAAAATGTATTTACATACGTAGTTGATTACCTACACTATCAGCAGTCAATACTTGCGTATGATTAACTTATAAAAGTGTTTACAGTGTAAGTAGTAGTAAGTCTTGTTCCTTCCAAATAAAGTTATTTTTATTTTTATAAAAAAAAAAAAAAAAAAAAAAAAAAAAAAAAAAAAAAAAAAAATACTTGAATTGAAAGTACTTAATTTGTATTCTAATAAGTAATCTTTATGCAAAAATTTAAGTCTCTAGCTCTAAAAATAAAGATTCCCCCATACAAACTTTGCACCCCTATTTACCCCCTTTAGGGGGGGAATTACCAAAAATCCTTCTTAGCGTTGCCTACGTTGTAAAAGGTAGTTCTGGTGAAAATTTCAACTCTCTAGTCTTACTAGTTTCGGCTGCGCGTTGATGAGTACCGACAAAAGGTATGTTCACTTAGATAACGTCACATTTATTTGCTTTAGTGGGCTTATTTTTAAAGGGGCGTGGCAGGGGAGGCTTTCTTGGTAGTTATTTGGAGAAACAGCGGTGGCAGAGTGAGTGCGAGATGTGAAACGGCATACTTTAGTGTTTTGTGATGGGTATCATGTGCACAAACAGCTGGCAAAGTTTTGCAGCTGTATAGGGGAACACCCTGTAGTACTTTGTACCCGACTGCCTCAGAAGGAAGTTTATGTTTTTCGAGCGTATGTATCATCATATCAGCCGAAAGACGTCCACTGCTGGACATAGGCCTCCCCCAAAGAGTGCCACAATAGCCGGTCCTGCGCCACCCGCAACCAGCGGACTCCCGCGACCTTTACCAGGTCATTAGTCCACCTTGTGGGGGGCCTAACCACGCCGCGCCTTCCGGTACGTGGTTGCCACTCGAGAACCTTTCCGCCCCAACGGCCATCGGTTTTACGTGCAATGTACCCCGCCCACTGATACTTAAGTTTAGCGATTCGGAGGGCTATATCGGTTACCGTGGTTCTGCTGCGGATAGCCTCATTTCTGATGCGATCGCGCAGAGACACTCCCAGCAAAGCCATCTCCATCGCCCTTTGAGTGACTTTGAGCCTTCTTATGAGGCCTATAGTAAGCGACCACGTTTCCGTTCCATATGTCATCACTGGCAACACACACTGGTCAAAGACTCTCGTTTTGAGACACTGCGGAATATTGGACGAAAAGATGTGCCGTAGCGTATGTATGCATGTATGTCTATGACGAAGATGAGGAAGGGCCGTGGCCTGCTGCTGGTGGAGTGGCAGGGTCTTTTTCCGCACTCGTTTTTAATAGAATCTACTAAACAGCAAGTAAATATACTTCAGTTCACCAACTCGTTTAGGACTTTAGTCTAGGTAGTCGCTATCCGGCGCAATAGCCCTAAATGCTTTTGATATATTTCTGTATGAATAAATAAATCTATTATTCGTACAGTCCATAATTGGTACCATTACCCCCCCAACCATGTGCTCGTGTCCGAATCCGATTTACACCCGACTACTTACTACCTAACAGTTCTAAATACGTATTCAGGATAACTGAAGATTTTTATTGACATCTTGTCAATATGCTCCAGCTACCTATTAATACGTTTTAGGTGCGGATGTAGAAACGCTTTAATGTAGTAAATATCGCATACCTTATATTTGTTATTCTATCATTTCGAATGTGTTCTCCAGCATGTATTAGCGTTTCCTATTCCTTTATATATTTTTATTTACCTTGATAACTCGAAATAATTGCTGCAAAAAGGCGTATTTGCGTGCCAGGTAAACATTCACAGGTCCGTCGTCGGCAGTGGCCACGGGCGTACTAAATTGTACTCGCCACCGCGCATGCATGACGCGGACACCCGGTTTTTGAGACAAATGACCAAATGTATTGAATTATCAAACATATTGAAATTCTAAGAAGCCAGTAGATAGATCTACCAAAAAGCTACCTGTCACAACAAATTTCATTGTAATATTCCAAATAACTTTTGAGATATTTCGAGTTTGGTGGTAAAAAAGCACTGTTTTGAAAGACAAAATCTATCGAGGTTTTTGTAAGCAATCGTGATTTTATGAAGTACGAACATAGCCAATGAACTGAAGATATACATATCAAAAATTTGGATCTCTAGCAATAGTACAAGTATACTAATAATCGGTTTGGAAAAGGCACTTTTTCGATGCGCAGCTGCATACAGCGCCTTAAAGCCAGTTAACTAACATGTGTTTTTGAAATATTGTAAACCTCTTATATAGCGAAGCATCTCTTAAACTTGCTAGGAATCCAATTCATTATATATTTTCCAAGAAACTCTGTCACTATTAAGTTTTGGCTTACAGCAACACAATAACAACAACAAAAAGTTAATTGACCCCTGAAAATTCTAACACTAGAGAAATTTAAGATTATGCTTAGCACAATGTAGTTGGTAGGGTTCACTAATGTTTCCCACCCTAAAGTTTGGCAACCTGATTCATTTCGCATCTTTTCATTTCCCAACCTCTTAATATTTCTGAAACTGTTCAATATTTCAGGATTTTTATAAACTAACCTAACCTAACCTATAGTGTTCTACACGATGTCCCTGAAATAAATCCTGAAATATTTACAGTTTCAGAGCTAGGGAAATGAAAAGTTGCGAAATGAATCAGTTTGCCAAACATTAGTTGCGAAAAGAAGGTGTTCCAGTTTGTAGTTACTGTTATTTCAAACCAATTGATATTTAACTTCTAGCCATCCACTGTACAGGGAAAAATGGCAATGGAATTTTATTCAACTGTAGATAGAGTAAAATTTGTTGTTTTAAAATCAAACAAAACAAATGCAACTTGGTCCAATTCAGAATGGTAAAAATTCCACTGGAGAGAATAATTCCTTTAATGCATGGTCGGCAACCTTTTAGCAACCAAGGCCCACCTAGGAGCTAAAAAAAATTATGTTAGCCACACTTCTTAATTATTTGTGACTTAATCAGGCAATTCTAAAATTCTGAATGCAATAACCTTTACACACAAAAAAGCTAGGGAGGCTTGTAGGCCGCAAGAAAGAATTTAAAGTTTAAAAGTTTAGAGAAAAGGTTTGGATAACCCACAAGAAATCACCATTGAAATGTATGACTTTTGTTTTAGATAGAAGGTTCAATCACAAATTTGAATTTGTGATTGAACTGGATCCTTTTCGCTAAACTATGTCCAATTCTTTCTAGAATTTTTTACCCTAGTCCCAGTTAGGTCTTATTAGCAGTTATCATTGGTTTTCCGCTTGTTTCTTGTATGAATTACTGAAACAACCCTATATATTTACCTGTCAGTTTATTCTTAACATTCCTCAGCACTACAGTTCTCTGCGAGCCCACCGTTTCCCCAACATCAGGTTTCAAAGTGGTGTCATGGTTCCTGAAGTGATTCAAGCACAGATTATTCCAGTTCTTCAATTTCTTTGTGTCACTTTCATCCTTCAACACAGCTTTTACAGGCAAGCAAAGAGGGTCTTCAAAATTTGGAATTTTCAGGCCCAAAGCTCTTCTGAACTTCAACTCCTCTTTTTTAGGCATGGTGTGAGTAACCTTGGGCTTACGGTCAATCGTAGGCGTCGGTCGAGGGGTTGAAGTTTGCAGCCTCTTTTTAGGACGGCGCGGACCTGGTTCGTCTTCGATATCTTCAGTTGGGTCATAATCAGAGTCATCGTCTTCTCTTGGCTTTTTCCGTTTATAAGGTCTAGTGACAGGCGTTCGCTTGAGAAGCAGAGAACCTGAGCGAGGCGTTCGCTCGACAAGCAAAGAACCTGAGCGAGGCGTTCGCTCAACGAGCAGAGAATCTGAGCTTGCCTCCGGTGCTGGCATTTCCACTACATATTTACGAGACGCCGGTAGTTTACTCAAAGCAAGTGGCACCGAGATATCGGTGATTTCTGATGTTTGGACGCAGTGCTGAACTACATCTTCATCCTCATCTAAGTATTCAATTTCAAAGTCAGATTCCGTCATTCTCTGATTTTATTTGTAGCTAAATATTGAAAGAAATAAATGCAAGAGACTATCTAACAAATATTAGAGAAGATCTACAACTAGCCACAGTAGCCACACTAGGTTATATTTTATTTATAGTACGCTACGGTTACGGTACGCTCGCCGTCACTCGCCGTCGCTCAGAAATTGTTTGACGTTTGTCAATTGTCAATTTTGACATTTTTCTATTTAATTAAGCTTCTACTTCACCCTCTTCTCACTCGAGATCACAGAGAAATATATACTGAGATCGCGTGCTTAGTTGAGGCTAGGAACACCTGGCTAGCTGGACCGAGCCCAACTTTGCCATCTAGACCAAAATTACAAAGGGCATGGGACTCGTTAGCTTCCGCCGCTACTATAAAGTCTTTAATCGACTCTTCGTCCGGCCGAGACCGAGCCAGGCTGTTGGCAGCATCTAGGCCAGAGTCAGGGCACTGGCTTCATGCCTACCCATCACCTAACTTAGGTAATTTTATTGATCCGGGCACACTCCGAATTGCAGTTGCTCTCCGCATTGGAGTTGATGTCTGCGTAGACCACAATTGCGTCTCGTGTGGAGCCGCAGTAGATCGCTTTGGTCACCATGGACTCGCCTGCTCCTCGGGTGCCGGCCGCTTGTCCCGCCACGCTGCACTCAACGACATCTTGAGAAGGGCGCTTGCCAGCGCCTGCGTCCCCGTGGCTCTTGAGCCTCGGATTGTACGGGACGACGGCAAGCGTCCGGACGGGATGACGTTGATCCCCTGGCGAATGGGCCGTGCACTGGTGTGGGACGCTACTTGCGCTGATACGTTGGCAGCGTCCTACTTGCCAGTCACGTCCAAACTAGCCGGGGCAGCGGCGGATGCCCGAGAGCGATCCAAGGTCGGGAAATATAGCTGTCTCGGCGCCCAGTACGACTTTGTCGCATTTGGCGTCGAGACACTCGGCCCTTGGGGAAAAAGCGCGCGTGGGCTCCACAAGGAGATCAGCAAGCGGTTGAGGGACGCAACGGGTGACCCTCGCGCAGGCAGCTTTCTCGCTCAAAGAATAGCGATTGCTATTCAACGCGGGAATGCTGCCTGTGTGATGGGCACCCTGCCTAAAGGGCAAAGTTTTGATACGTTTCTGTGATTTTATTTTATTTTTAAGTCGTTTGCAAATAAGTAAGTACTGTAATAATAGTTTTATGAATTGACCATTACAATAAAAATTGTTGCCATGTACCTCTATTAAACTAAGCCCTTAACTATACTGAGATCACTGCTGATATTTTTTCCACAACCCGTGTACTACTAACTGTAATGGTGGGACTACACTTGGCGGTATTTGCCATGAACCATGAACCTAGGATACCATGGACATGCTATGGTAATAATAATACCACGAGCGAGCGCGACGGTGCTATACCAAACGCAATAAGTGTGACAAAAAGAGATATATCATTCGTTGTCCTTGTCATAGTTCCACTTTTTTTCTGTTGGGCCATACAAAGCGCACGTGTGGCGGCATACGAGCTAGAATATCCTAAATTATTTAATGCTATTGTGACTAAAATCGACGCTATGAAGGTTATTTTATTCACAATAAGGTGTATGTGTTCCGACTGTGCCAAAAAAATGGTCTATTGCTGTGTTCTCGGCTGTAAAATCCGGTCGGAACAAGTATTCAAGTATTTTATTGCATTCATGTTGTTATAGTATAGTACATAGTTAACACATGTTACAGTACGTCTCAAACATGAACCCTGCAAGGGCATCGCAATACATAGGTATTTATAGATTAACTTACAACTAATAGTCTAATAAAATAACGTAAGTCAACGGGAGACTTGGTTATTTCTAGGCATTTTGTGTGTCTTTATGAATATGTTTGTTGATATATATATTACTAAACATAATTTATATACCTATAATATATATTTATTTATATATATATATATATATATATACATATGTGTGTCTATACACCGTGGCCGTGAATAACCCGAAAGATTTAAAACCACGTATTTTTGACGACAGTACGAGTAAATAATGTTGTATCAACATGGGTCTAATTATGTGTCTTAATTAAATTACTATTTCGGTACAAATTAAATCTTATTAATTGCCCGCTTCTTTGTGAACAACTCTTTAGTTGAGAAACTCAAGTTGAAGAACAGAGAGCGAGCATAACACTTCACGAATCGCTCCGAAATCATACGACGAACGGCGAATGCCGTGACTTGTGTTCCATGACAAGAAGTGTCAAGTTATGCTCAAGCCTTTAGGGTGTGTTAGACTGGAGATTTTTTAACTTTTGATTTGTTTCAAATAATTAATATCTCCTTAATTAAGAGTTTTTGGACTATATGTTACATAACTTTATATACTCTAATTAGGCTCTAGTATCGTTAGCTTAAATCTTTCGGGTTATTCACGGCCACGGTGTATACTGTGTTCTGACTATTTTAATTTGGTAGTAGATGTATGTACTTTTATAGTTTATCATCTAGGTATTCATTTATAGAATAATATGCGTTATTTAGTGATATATTCTTTAGTTTAGTAAAAAATTGGTTATCCTTATTTTCTTTTCTTATGTGTTCTGGTAGTTTGTTGTATATTTTTACTGACATGGTTAGCGGACCTGAGGAATGGAGTTTTAACCGGGAGGTTGGAGGCACAAGCTTTGATTTATATCTTAGACTGTATGGTAACGGCGTGTCTTCTCGTTTTGTGTATAATTCAGAGTGTTTACGGACGAACTTACATATTTCCAGGATGTATAAGCAGGGCAAGGTAAGTATTTTGCGTTTAATGAAGTATGGCTTGCAACTATCGGTTTGTTTTATATTTACGAGTTTACGGATTAGTTTTTTTTGCAACGTGAATACGGATGGAGCGTCGACACTGCTACCCCAGAGGGTTATTCCATAACTGAGACAGGAAAAGCCGTAAGCATAGTAAGTTGCGAGTGCAGTTTGAAAGTTGGTAGTTTTTTTTATTTCTCGAAGTGCGTACGTGAATTTAGAGAGTTTAGTTCTTATATGTTTTATGTGAGATTTCCAGGTTATATGTTTATCTATGACTATTCCGAGCAGGGTAAATGTATCGACTGATTCTAAACTTATGGAATTGTGGCTATAGTTGATCGTTAACGCGTCTTTCTGATATGGATGGAAGGTCATTAGCTTTGTTTTTTTATAATTTATTTCTAGGTGGTGGTCGTGCATCCATTGTGTGTTTTACTGAGGATACTGTTTATTTTGTCGTTTATCTGTGTAGTATTTTGGCATGAGGTTAGAATCGACATGTCATCTGCAAATAAGATCGACGGTTCTTCCATGATTTGTGGGATGTCATTGATATAAATGAGAAATAAAAGGCACCCGATTACACTCCCCTGCGGATTGTGATGAATATAACCTTTCACACGTAAGTAGAACATTTTTCACTTTTCTGTATACGCAATACGTAAAAATAGCATGGTAAAATTACATTACGCTCAAAATCTTGTTAAATTAGACGATTATAATAATAATAAATAATAATAAAAAGTATTTATTTAACTCCACCACAAAGTACACAGTTTACACAGATTAACATTAAGGTTATTATTAGTAGTTACATTACTTGTGCGGCGGAGACTGGTGCCCGAACTAGGGGGAACCTGTATGTCGGGTCACCAGCGGCGCTACCACGAACTTCGAATCTTGAACTTCGTATACCTCCGTCTCTGTCGCTCGAGTACCATACACCATGAGTGCGATAGAGACGGAGATATACGAAATTCGAGATTCGAAGTTCGTGCGTTCGAATGGCATTCGAAGTTTTTCCTCTCTGTCGCACTTATGTACGAACTCGTAAGTATGACAGAGAGGGGAAACTTCGAATGCCTTTCGCGGTAGGCCCTCAGAGTATCCTAGGTTCATGACTCAGGCCAAGCTATAGTAATAATAATACCACGTGCGCACGAGATGGTAGCAAACAAATCCCGATAAGTGTGACAGAAAGAGAAATATCATTCGTTGTCCTTGTCATAGTTCCACTTTTTTTGGGTTCCGTAGCCAAATTGCAAGTGGACCCTTATGGATTCGTCATGCTCATCTGTCCATCCGTATGTCACAGCCACTTTTTTCCGAAACTATATAGACCAATCAAATTAGCTAAACCCGGACATAATTCGATAACTGTAATTTTCTTTTTCTATGATGTAAAGTATTGTTAGTTATAGTTAAAATAAAAAGAATTAAACATTTTAGGGTTCCGCGTCATTGTAAAAAAACCAAAAATCTAAATTTTTAACAAATTCTGATTTCATAAGTGCAGCATAATATGTAACTTTGTAAAAGTGCCTCTATTATGATATAACGCTTGCATTCCAGTTAAAGAAATCAAAATTAATCTAATTAATCAACCGGGACTATCAATAATAAAGAAAGTTCAGTAAGTTACACATTTTCTGGCTTATCTTACCAGAAATTATAGATAACTGCAATTTAACAAATTATTCTGAATAGTATATTATGTGTTGATAAATTATTAAAAATTAAACAGATTCTCTTTGCGTATTTCTAAAATCACAAATATTGGTAGTTTTTGGAAAACCAAAATACATAACTACTTGGAAAGTGTTTGATTTATGCGGTCAACATATTATTAGTACTATAAGAAACAAATTAAACAAAAAATATCCACGATTATTAATTAATTCATATTTTTTCGTACTTAAGTTTTAATATGAACCTTATCTCTTGCAGAATAAGGCCGTCATTGCTTTGCGCCTCAACTACCGACCGTGCTGTCGCGAGTCGCAGGCATTCAAGGCCGAAACGCACTGACAGCGGTGGCGAAGCGGCGCAGGGTGGCGCGGATGCGGTACTTGTAATGTTCGAGCTAATATGAAAGGATCCGAACGCTTTTTTCCCGGCCGGTATTCTGTGCGGACCCATTCGTATTAGATCGAACATTACAGCCGGTACCACCTCCACACTGCGCCGCGCCGCCGCTTCGCCACCGCTGTCAATGCGTTTCGGCCTTCATTTATTATGGATAGGTCAATGATTGTCAAACATTTATAAACACGAACGTGGCGTTTACCACGGTTCGGCTAGGGTGGAGATTTATTGAAATATTGTGTTCATTAGATCGATAATAACTAAGTTGTTCAGCATGAGACATAATTGTCGTGGATTGTCGATTACCTATTTATAAGCACTCAGTCTTCTGTATAGAATTATTTAAATAAAATATGTTACTTATGTGGGTGCAAAAAGGGGCATTATTGGAATGATTCTTATTCGAATAAACATTTATTCGCGAATAATTTATTCGTCTACAGTCTACACTTTCGAATGACGAATGATTTATTCTCATTTCATTCCAATAAATCCACGAATAATATTTAAGGATGCGGTTGCTCGTTGTAATACGTACACGAATTTAACACGATCACTACAAGTGTACCTATTTTCAAGTATTAATACCCTTTTCTACTAATTAACAATATTTTTGTGAGTTAAATGAGTCACTTCATGGGGCATTTAACAGGTTTGTTTCAATATGTCATGTGTGTGGGCTTGTCCATATATTACGTCGTCGTTTTTAGGGTTCCGTACTCAAAGAGTAAAACGGGATTCTATTACTAAGATTCCGCTGTCCGTCTGTCTGTCTGTCCGTCTGTCACCAGGCTGTATCTCACGAACCGTGATAGGTAGACAGTTGAAATTTTCACAGGTGATGTATTTCTGTTGCGGCTATAACAACAAATACTAAAAAACAGATTTTTTATTTTCTTTTTTTTTCTTATACAATCTTACACAAATCGATCTAGTTCCAAACTAAGCAAACTACTATGGGTACTAGACGACGATGAACATACTTATATAGATAAATAAATACATAAATACATAGAAAACATCCATGACTCAGGAGCACATATTTGTGCTCATCACACAAATAAATGCCCTTACCGGGATTCGAACCCGGGACCTCCGGCTACGCAGGCAGGGTCACTACGAGGGTCAAACTGAAAGTTTCGGGAATAAAAAAAAATATGCAGTAACATTGATTTAAGTATTTTTATTGTTTTTCAAAGTAGTCTCTTTTATATTTTATGCACTTTTCCATGCGTTCAAACCAGTCGTTAAAACACTTATTGAACGCTGAAAAAGAGTCGACAAAATGGCCATTTTAAAAGCCTCCACTGCTTCTGCCGGTGTCTGAAACACCGCGCCCACCACGCAACTTATCCTTGATTTTGGGGAATGTGAAAAAATCGTTGGGACTTAGGTCAGGGCTGTATGGAGGATGGTCCAGTAGTTCGACTTTTTCACCTTCCAGGTACTCATTTGTTTTACGAGCGGTGTGAGGGCTGGCATTGTCGTGGTGAAGGATGATGCGGCGACTAGGCCTTTTTTCCTAAGTTCAGCAAAGACACTCGGCAAACCAATACTTGTATACCAATCGGCTTTGACCGTTCTACGATCTTCAAGTGGAACAGTAGCCACGTGACCCGATTTGGAGACAAACATAGCCACCATCTTCTTGGCCTTGCTGCGAGAGCGAATAACTTTTGTTGGCTTGAAGCTCGTCTTCGTTACCCCATACTCGAGATTGGTTTTTAGTTTCAGGGTCATATGCGTATATCCACGACTCGTCACCTGATACGACCCTAAAAACTGCATTTGAGCTTCCTCCGTTGAATTTATTCAATGTTTTGCGGCACCAATTGACACGAGTCGTTTTCTGCTCGTCAGACAATAAGTGCGGGATCCAACGGGAAAACAACTTTCGCACGCCTAGTTCTTCCTGTAAAATATTTTGTATCTGACTCATTCCAATCCCCAAAGACTCCTGAATTTCCCGATATGTCACATACCTGTCTTCTTTTATCAGCTGACTCACAATGTGGACGTTTTCTTGCGTAACTGCCGATTTTGGTCGACCTTCACGCGCGTCGTCCGTGAGGGATACTCGGCCACGTTGAAATTCTGAATACCACCTGTATATTGTCGTCTTTGAAGGTGTTTCATTACTAAAAGCAGCAATCATCTGGTCTCCACATTGTTTTTGTGTTCATCCACTTTGAAAGTCGTAATAAATTTTTACGGGACAATTCCATCTACAGCGGCAACTCAACAACTCGAGAAAACAATTGAAACTGAACCATTGTTTTGTTAGGGTTCCGTACTCAAGGAGTAAAACGGGACACTATTACTAAGACTCCGCTGTCCGTCTGTCTGTCTGTCTGTCAGTCTGTCAGTCTGTCCGTCTGTCACCAGGCTGTGTCTCAACAACAGTGATAGTTTGACAGCTGAAATTTTCACAGATGATGTATTTCTGTTGCCGCTATAACAACAAATACTAAAAACCAGTTTTTTTTTCTTTTACAATCTCACACAAATCGGCTTAGTCCCAAACTAAGCAAAGCTTGTATTATGGGTACTAGACGAACGATAAACATACTTATATAGATAAATAAATACCTAAATACACAGAAAACATCCATGACTCAGGACTTGGCCGGTTGTTTTTTGTCAATTCTTGACCCCCCCTCCTATCATCATCCTGTTAATTCCTAAATGGACACTACCCGCCTCATAAAATGACTACCGTCATCCAATAGACCCCCCCCCCCCTGTTTTGAAATGACGTAATTTATGGACAGCCACTGTCTGTAATTGGATCAATGTTATGTTATTAGAGGCGATTACGCATGTAAGATTGTTCAACTATATACCTGTAATTGTACATTGTATGTACTTAATCATGTTATATTCTGATCTGTGTGTTTTTAGGGTTCCGTGCCTCGAAATAGAAAAACGGAACCCTTATAGGATCACTTTGTTGTCCGTCCGTCCGTCTGTCAACACCCTTTTTCTCAGGAACGCTTGGAGGTATCAATCATTAAAAGTTTGAATTCATGTGCATAGTGTGTGCATACATTATTTTAGAATTAATATTTTTATATAAATGTTGCTGTGCCCTAACAGGGTTATGCTGGAACTGTATTTATATGTAACATCTTGTAAGACCCATACTGCAACAAATAAATGAATTAAGCTGAAATTTATATCAAATACTCAGGTTTACTGTCTTTTGGAGCTGTGAAAAAATCAAACTTCTAAGCCAACGCAATCAAAAGATACAGCCGTTTATGCCGCAAATTTCCGCAAGTTTTCGAAACCCGCAAGGGAATCAAAACCTACTTCCCGTGCACTCAGAAACTTGAAAATTGGTGCGAAGCAACGCCCTATAGCACATATAAAGGAAAAATAGCAAAAACCGTAAATTTTTAGTTACATCACTGAAAATTGTATGTCCAGTATATACTGACACGTACTAAGTATGTGAATACATACTTAGTGAGTGTCAGTTTGTAGAGGACTTGGTTTTATTGTACGGGGTGGTCCGGAACCCTCGGTGCGCGAGTCTGACTCGCACTTGACCGGTTTTTTTTTTCACCCGTGGTAAAGCCGAAATAGTAAAAATAAAACAGATGAAATAATTACAATTAATATCCGTTTCACCATGCACGGCGATGTTAATTGGTACCCTTGATGAAGCGGTAACCTTTTTCTAACAAATTTAGAAACTTGGTATCTCTGTTCTGTCTGTAGGAAATTATTACGTTTTTGAGATATATTCCATTAAAAAGCATTCCTACAATATTCGTTCAAAATATTATTCCCGAAAAGCATTACGAATGATTATGCGAATGAAGAAGTTATTCGCGAATAAATATTGGCGAATAATTATTCGAAATATTTATTCGTCATTCGCAAATAATCCTATTTATTCTTAAACGTTATTCGTATTCGAATAAATTTATCCCATCTCTGGGTGGGTGACAATAAGCATATCTTCTCTTTTTTTTGGCGTTCTGGCCTGTCGGCTCAATTTTGCCAATAAGGATATCGACTACCGTAGGCTCAAAGGGCGTAAGGGACGAAATGCCCATGCCCATATCCCGTGAACTCTCAATCTTGAAATTTAGTACGAAGTATTTATAGCACAAATAAAGGAAAAATTGCGAAAACCGTAAATTTTTAGTTACATCACTGAAAATTTGATGTCCAGTATAAACTGACACGCACTAAGTATGTAAATACATACTTAGTGAGTGTCAGTTTATAGTGGACCTGTTTCTATTGTACGGGGTGGTCCGGAACACTTGACCGGTTTTTTTTTATGCTAACCACGATCATGACATCATCTCTTTCATTGACTTAACAGTTAAGAGTTTACTTATGTTTTCGATGATAAAAGCAAATCAATCGTTCCTTACGCCCTTTGGACCAGAGTTTTCAAAGGGCGTAAGGGACAAACTGTGATTTTTTCATTAGAGCTAAAAATCCTACAATTAGGATATTCCGTTATATTTGTTTTATTTGTACACGGCGCGGTCGGTGTAAAACACGTAATTGAAATAAACTCGTTAAGACGGGTTCGCCGTGCGCTCGCCCGCTGGCGCCCCACTCTCTCCCCGCCTCGCACCCACCGCATGCATCTGGCTCCACGACAAGGTCGCGAGTATTTTCAATTAAATTTTCAATTTCTTAAGCGTGAAATTAACATGTTTGATTTTGATGAAATCATGATTATCGTTCACAAAAGGCTATTAGTAAACAAAAAAATCATAGTTACTATTTATAATTACTGAGAAATACATTATTATTAAAACGTTACAAATAAATGTTTAAATATTGTCTTAAATGTCTAAAAAGACGCAATATAGCTTAAACAGATAAAAACATCATAGTTACCATTTTGGCTTGTCTAGATAATGAGATCAGAGGAAAACTGTGAAAAAAAACGTATATGCGAATTTGATTTCAGTTTAATTTTGCTATTAAGTGATCGAATTTGAATGCACCTCAAAGTTATACTAACAAGGTACTTGGTTACCTTTTTTACTTTTAGGAAAAAGTTAGGTAGTGTACGTTAACTCGTGTTTTTTTTAACTACGGTTACGATCGCTGATTTTTTACTTAATATATTTCATTAATATTTGATACTGAATAGTAAAATCCGATAAAACAATAAAAACAACGAGTTTACGAATTATGTCCAGGGTAAGCTAATTTGATTGGTCTAATAATGGTCACACCACCGTGTTTGTCAAAATATTCGTTGAAGTAAAAACACCACAAACACGACATCTACACTTGGGATGCCAACCGCAAATATTAGGTCCTTACCTATGAAATTGGCGGTTTTTTCACAGATATTATTTTGTACGTAATTTATTCATTTCTATTGCAACTTCCAAATTATTTTTTAATTTCATTATAAGACTATGTAACAAAGCCAACAAAGGATTTAAATACAAAAAATAGGTTTGATTTTTTTATTTAGTGTTTCAAATTAAAGCTTGAAAACCGCCCTTTTCATGTGCTGCCGGTTAAAGTGTTTCAATTACGTATAGTTTTATGATGCGAACTATTTTTAAGGAATGAAGATATGTGTAAAGTAGCTTAAAAGTTTTCTATATTCCTACCAAAATTTAGTTTGCTTTGAATTTGACATTGCTGAATAATCCGCAAAATTCAATGTATGAAAATCACAGTTTTCATAAAATTCTCCATACACACCGCCAATTTCATAGGTAAGGAGCTACCTAATATTATATCAATTGTTTGCAGCGATATATCGAATTAAATTAAAAAGTCAATACGTCAAAACAAAACGTAAAAATCGCATCACAACATATTTAGTCGAATCCATTTTGCCAACGTCTAACTACAGTACAGACTAATAAGAGTTTCCGTCGCTCACACACCTAGCCAAGTGTGGACTGAGGACGCAAACGTTTGCAATATTTGCGTCCTTTGATGTGTGGCAAAAACCGACAAGCGGGTGGATACGAGTGTTTGCCTATTTGTGTGTTTGGCTTCTCGTACAAACATGGCAAATATAGACGAATACATTGTCCACACATGGTCGTATTTGGCCAAATGAAGCAAATACGCGAACACGCATTCCCAAGTGTGGTGCGACCATTAGAACTATACTGTTGAAACTTGGTAAGTAGATGTATTCTATGAACCGCATTAAGATTTTCACACAAAAATAGAAAAAAAGGCAATACATTTTGGGGTTTTTTTTTCATCAAACCGTGTGGGGTATCAATGAATAAGTCTTCGAAAATGATATTGAGGTTTCTAATATAATTTTTTTCTAAACTTGTTGTAAAGTTTTTGCGAGAGACACTTACAAAGTGGTAAAATGTGTGTGTGTCCCTGTAACTTCTAAAATAAGAGAATGATAAAACAAAAAAATATATATGATGTACATTACCATGCAAGCTTCCACCGAAAATTGGTCGAACGAGATCGGGTAAGTAGGTTTTTTTTAATACGTCCATAATTGTAAACCGCAATTTATTTTACGGAACCCTTCATGGCCGAGTCCGACTCGCAGTTGGCCGATTTTTTTTGTTTGGCACAGCTGATTTAGTATGAAGTTGTGCCCAACAACCCATTACCCGTCCAAATTAAGTAGGTTGTTTATGGTAAGCCATCAGCCATTTTAAGACCAGTTTTTAATATAGGAGCCTTCCCATCCCTCGTTGTGGCATCAAGTATAGCCTGTCCAGAGTATTAAGGTGTGTACAGATATGCGCAGCAAATGTTCGATGGAATTTAGATAGACCGCGGCGGCTGCGTGAGGCCTGAGAAGCGATCCTGAGGGCCTACCGCGAACGGCATTCGAAGTTTTCCCTCTCTGTCGCACTTATGTACGAACTCGTAAGTATGACAGAGAGGGGAAACTTCGAATCCCTTTCGCGGTAGGCCCTCAGCTCGATCAGCGCGTGGCACGCGCGCCAATTATTTCGTTCTAAACCATGGACGCGCGTGGTCGTGAACTTACCAGAACCAGTACAAAGACTTTTAGTTATTTTTGATTTTTCTCTTCTATACGATGCCATCAATGTCGTCATTTTGAAGTCGATAGTTCTTTGCTCGCGTTCTTGTTCAAAATGTATCACGTGATTCCGGAATAACTTTTTGTAGAGAAGCCTAATCTGATTTCAAATAATTGTTTGTTACATGTTTTAATCCTTCTTTATTTGCCATTAGTTGTTCATCACAAAATGTTATATTTAGTTTATGTGGCGGACATGAAAATTATGCTGAAATGACCGCCATTTTCAATGTATCGCGAGTCAAATGAGCTACGTCAGTCAATGTTGCCATATATACCGAATTATCTGTACTTATACAGATTTTAGTGAATTAATTCAGATATGTTTTTTTTATTTATTAGGTTTTTTTTTACCATAGAAATATAACTATTTATTTGTTTAGGGTTCCATAGCCATCATAGAAGTATCCACTTAAACTTTATTAACGGTTGTATCTCTGACACAACCCGCTTCTTTTTTTTCTTCAAATCTGGAATAGGCAAACCCATTATTTTCCTACTAATTTCCGTCCACGCATCATGCCTTAGTGCCTTGTTGTAGTGTAAAGGCGGTTTGCTGTTCCACAGTAAATCATAACTTCCATAAAATTAAATTAACTCGCTGACACTTGTCGTTATCCATAATTTAAGCAAACGTTCGCCGCAACACAACCATCCAAAATCCAAACTGCGCACGCGCCAGCAACCGTAGCTTCTTTGATACGGGCTCAAAAACCGACAGCGCTCGGATCGCCGCTTGGCACTTTCGAGCTGTCGCGCGCGGAAACCCCGTCTCCATTGCGCGCGGCCGCCGCGCGATCCAATGTTCGAGTAAAACGTAGTGATTGTATACTCTTTGGTTCGAGTGATTGCCGCGCATAATCTGTACGCACCTTTATACGTCCATGGTATTTGCCCCCAAATATTCGTGTTGCTTTTTTTTTCTTCCTACGGCCAATGAAAGAGAGGCAACGTCTCAACGCGAACACGAACCCCAAGTGTAGTTCTCTTTGATCACAATATTGAAATAAAATTGAATTTAATTAGAATATTTCTTAGGAATTTTCGATTTAAAACTTTATTCAGGATAAACCAAAGTTTTTATATATGTCCTGAATGGCTTCAGAACCACAAACAATATCGACCATAGACATCTTTTTTTCTTCTCTTCTCTCAAACGCTTCTTTTCTCTTCATCGTTCGTGAAAAATATTTTGTCAACATGTCGGACAAGTTAGTAGTTAATTTATTTATCAAAATATCTACATTATTCGTAGGATATATAAGTCAAATACCTTCGTTTGTTATCAACAAAGTGTTTTAACATAAACCATAGTCAATTCAATGATAATTCGTACATATAAAGTGTCAGTAACCACGCGTGCTTGGTATTCAAGATGTTATTTTGTTTCCAGTGAAGACTTGCTAGCAGACGATTTAGGGGACCACAGCCTTGCAGACTACAATCTTGGCAACGAAGAGGAAGATCAACTTTTAGCTGACGATTACGAGAGTGGTCCCCAAAACGTGCCAATTTCGATTGACCCCAACTACAATGATGGAAGTGATATCAGCTCTTCAGAGTTCTCAGGACATGTCATGCCTTACAGCCAAGTAAGTAGACACTCTTAATTACGTCTATGTTATTCAATGGAATTAAATCTGAATTACACAACTTCTGCAAATATCTTTCTTACGATGCTTAGGTCTGCATTTCAACCTACTTACCGGTATTATCAATCCTTTCTTTGTTAAACCTACTACAGTAATCGCTAAAATTAGGCTCTCTAGTTGATGAAAATGTTGTTTTGAATAGGATCAAAATAATTTTGTCATACAATAGGTAGGTATTAGGTATGTGTCAATACAGCAATAGTGATAAAAAGTTGTATTTATAATTATGTTTTATCAGTTTATGTTTAAAATTAGAATGAATGACAAAATACATTATATCCATGATCAAATAATAATGAAATAAAAAGGATTGCATTGCACAGATTTTGAATTTATTATGTTGATATATTTTTTTCCAAGTGAATATTATAATAAATAAAATAAAATAAAATAAAATATCTTTATTTCAGATCTTTAGTCGATCCATATGATGTTAGTAACAGTGGAGACTTATGAACTACGTTAGTGACAATAATGACAATAAATTAATGATACTTAAATTACTTAACGCCCCGGCTTTGCATGGGTTTATATGCATGTATTATACATATAAACCTTCCTCTTGAATCACTCTATCCATTAAAACCCGCATCAAAATCTGTTGCGTAGTTTTAAAGATCTAAGTATACATAGGGACAGACAGACAGCGGGAAGCGACTTTGTGTTATACTATGTAGTGAGGAATAACTGTTTCAGGCTTATTTGGCCCTCCCGATAGCCACCTGAACCCAGTATCTTGAGAGTGGACAGTCGAGGCGCTCCGCCAACACCCTCAGAAGACTATTGCTGCTGCCTCTCAGCCGTCTCAGTAGCGACGCTACTCGTTTTCGCCTGATGGCATAGAAATCGTCGGTGCGCGCCTCGGCGAATATACCCGAGGTGCTGCAATGCCTTGGCAGCCTCAATAGCATTCTGAGTATGTTGTTATACTGCACCCGAATAGAGGCAAAGGCTCTCTGCGTAAAACTAACCCACAAACTGCACGTGTAAAACGTCTGACAGTAAGCTTTAAAAAGCGTCAACTTAACTTGCTTGTTACAACGTGCAAATCTGCAGGCAAGCATATTGCCCCTTACCGCCATTGCCCTCCTCTCCCTCTCAAGATCCATGTCATCCTTCATATCCTCGGTGAGCATATGCCCCAGGTATTTAAACTTACTTACCACTCTAAGGGGGATGCCACCCAGCATGATTGTAGGTACTGATGTTGGGTTATATTTCCGTGCCTTAAAAATGATAAGCTCACTTTTGGTTGCGTTGTACCTAAGACCATGCCGCGCGGCGTAATCCTCGCATATCCTGATAAGTATACGTATAGAGCCCACTGATGGACCCAGCAGCACCATGTCGTCCGCGTAACTTATATTATTGAAAGGTGTCCCCCAAATATGGCATCCAACACGTGCGCTGCTGAGCCCCTCAATCAGCTCCTTAACATAAAGATTAAACAGGATAGGCGACGATAGGCCCCCCTGTCTAACACCACATTGGAGCCTATACTCATCCGAGTATTCCCCAGCCCATCTCACCTGATTGACCTGGTTGTTATACCAGTATTTTAACAAGGCTGTGCACTCGGGTGGTAGCCCCGTTTTAGCTACTTTCTCCCACAATACATCGTATACAACCAGGTCAAAGGCTTTGGACATGTCCAGGAAACACCCATATATGGGTGTATTCCTGTCCTTGTAATACCTGACAGCTTGCTTAAGGCACAAAATTGCACTTTCCGTCGACAGGCCAGGCCTGAAACCGAATTGCGGCATCATGCAACTTAACAGTCATTTGAGAATAATGTCCTCTCAAACACTTGACAACTTACTTAAAAGTTTGTAAAGCTATGATATGGCTAATTATAATTACCTAGAGCTATATTTAGGAAACATTTCTGCAAATCATTGTTAATTTAGATTTGGACTTTGGTATGGAGCATAAATATGTGTTTACATTCATTACACATATTGCACACACACACACACACACACACACACACACACACACACACTACTCTTCTACAGCTTTTTTTTTGTTTTTAGGTTAATAACTAAGTATAGCTTGTTTTTATTGTATGAAAGCTTACCTATGCAAATATTCCCCAACATTTTGTATGTAATAGTAAGTAGTAATCTATGGAAATACTCATGCAATGTCAATAATTCTATGGACCTTCAGCATATTTTATCCCGTCCCCCCCAGTTATACTGATACAGTAATATGTCAGGGTGTCCACTTTCTGGAAAGTCTGGGAAAAGTCAGGGAAGCTCATGGTGGTCAGGGAAGTTCTAGACAGGTCAGGGAAAAATTCATCTAGAAATAAAAATATAAATAAAAAAATCATAGGGATCAACAAATGTATCTTGAACTATAAATATGTTGATTCATCAATGTATGTTTTCCATTAACTAAGTTTAGAAAGGTAAGTAGATAGATCTTAGTAAGTTTGATTTTTGTTTTTATTCAGTGTTTAATATTTTATGACCAGGTGATATTATAAGGCCATTTTATAGGTGGAGAGGAAGATGTTTTGATTGATATTGGTTGAGTATGAGGTCACAAGTTTCCGACCTCGGGCATGTGTGGGTTAGCCACCATCTTCATTTGATGCTGACACTTCACTTGGCGTTGCATGTTCGCGTTGTGTGGTTGCCTCTCTCAAAGGGGCAATCTTTTTGGTGTTTTAAAAATAGCACTTAATTTGTTATTTCTATGACAAAGGTGTCTATGCCAAGTTTAAGGATGATAAAAATGACTTATATTTTTGTCATATATCACAACAACATATACAATTTAAGTCTTACAGAAAAAAGTTGTGAAGGGCGGAATAAGTAGTATTTAAAAAAATCTCTTGTTCAAGTGTTTTTGTGCCAAAATAGAACGTTTCGGATTAAAAGCATTCTATAATGAGTAAGTACTTATTTTTAAATGTTGGAACAACTCGGATTCATCCTATAAGCGCGGGAAAATAGGTGTATGTAAATGTGGAAAAAGTAGGTTTAGCCTGCGATATGGCCTTCTCTATAAACTAATATTGCTAGGGCTTATGGGGTATAGTTATCGACTAAAACAGACACGGGGAATTCATTTTTGGTGAAAAAAGGTATAGTTTTATAAAAAAAAAGGTGTGAAAAAATAAAAATAAAACTTGCTGTCGAAGGTAAGATGAGGTGAGGTATGTGGACAGATTCCAGAAACAATTTTGTTTTTCTTATAAACATTTTATTTGTTCCACTCCACAGCAACCACTGCCCTACCAACCTCCAGTGGAAGAATGTGTGGTCCCCAACATAATAGTGGAGGTGCCCAACGCACCTGTCCAGGACCATTCAACTTATGCGCCATATGAGCCTCCCGTCTATGAACCAGAGCATGCTGTGCCACCCGCAATAGTAAGCCAGTTTATTATTATTTATCAGGCAGGCAGCTGAAACAACTGATGATGCTTGTAGCTAATTATCTTTAAGTATTATATTACAAATGTGCTTGTCTAATTTGTTGTTGAATTGGTTGACATTGAGAGCCAAGACCACATAGTCTGGCAGAGTGTTCCAAGCTTTCAGCAGTTCACCACCCTGTTCAGGAAGTGTCTCTGGTGGGGTTGTTGTATGCGAGCAACCGGCATAGGTTGTCACCAACATTGGTTTATTTTGTAGTGCCATATTATTTCCTTGTCATCAAATCGTCGGGTGACAAGCAAAAGTCACTACCAAAACTGTCACTGCTCTTCAAAACCTCGTATCTCGGTACGTAGTCGATATAGAGATACGACTTTTGATTTAAGTAGGTATTTGCTACTTAGTGAGCTTTGCTTGTCACCCAACGAAATTTACATGAGTATGCCATATTTTTGATTGCATATTTATAAAGTGGATGAAAAAGGGTGTGCAAATTTTGAAATAAAACATATACATTTACATATAAACAACATATATTATATCTAAATGTTCATTTATGAATTGAATATGTTATATATACTACTTAGGTTAGTTTATGGTGCCATAATATAGCATCGTCATCAAATTTACATAGCCACTCAGACATCCAAGGCAACTATAATATCCAAAAAAGGATATTGGTTTTGGAGCCGTGTGAGTGGATAGAAGGTTAGTATTCCAAATTTATGATATTTTTAATGTGTTTGAAAGATAATTTACATATTGACATTAATGTGCCCAGTATAAGTTAGCACAAAGCTTGTAATAAAACGAAATGTCAGTTCTGCTACTTTCCGCCAGTTTTAGATAACACAAAATGTTCACAGTCGTCTAGAGCTAATTTACCACACAGTTTCTTAATTTTATCAAGGTTATTCTGTAAGAATTTCACTTTTTTGCCAAACGCAGACATGTTTTCATCAAAGCCTTTTTCAAATTCCTGAACTTTATTCATGGCGACGTATTTATTACGAATCGGTTGGTCGCACGCGGGATCGACAGTGCTGTTGCCTCGCTTGCCTGTGTACAGGGTAATAGTCACCGGATCCGTCTAGCATGCGTCATTTGTTCCAGGACATGTTGAATCTTTAATTTCGTAATGTGTACGGGGACAAGGAAGTTGAAATTTTCCTTCGCAATTAAAAACCTTTTCGTTTATTTCGGTTCTCCCGTCTTTACATGTGACTTGCAATGACGATTCGTCCAGCTTGCTTGCCATCACCCCCGTCGTTTGATACATCACTTTATATTGTACAGGCGCTTCTTCCATACGCCACGATACAACAGCTTGAGATGCACTCATATTCCGCAGTGCTAAGTTTGAAGGAGCCTTTGGTTTCCTAAACAACACACTGTGTGTATGTTTTATTAATACACACAATATTTGCACACTTAAAGAACACAAGAATTGTCTAATAATGGGTATTTATAACTTTAATTATTATTATTTGTCGATATGTTGAGAATGTGATAAGCAGGGCTCGATTTGAATGACAATGTCAGTCAAGACATTATATACTGCTCATTTCAAGTGGCCATTTCATTTAATAAAAGAGGTTGATAAGTGGTAATTGTTTACGAATATACTATTAGAAGGTATTTTATGTGCCGTGCAGTGCAACGTCATCGGCACTAAAAGTTCGAGCCCTGGTGATAAGATTAACAAAATGCATGGTGATACTAAAAACTAATAAAAATGATTACTTTTACTTGTATACCCTGGTAAACATACAAGAATAATAAAAATACATAAAAGATAAGACATACAAGTTACGTTCAGTTATTCTATCCTATACTGTAAAAATGTTTTCAACACACCTGCTCGTAAAGTAGGTCTTATTACAGCGTATTTACACTGATAATGCAGAATATTACCCATGCCGTGCCTTTTACATTACATTATCGCACTAGTGCCTTTTCATTACATATCTTTTTAAATATTAGCAAAATAATGCAGAATATTACCCATGCCGTGACTTTTACATTACATTATCGCACTAGTGCCTTTTCATTACATATCTTTTAACATTTTAATTTTTTTTTTATTTTTTTTTCTCGCAAATGTGTTGAAAAACGTCGTATGAAACACGTGAGCATTGGTCATTACACTTCTCGTCTCCATTAAGCCTTCGCCTTCGGCTCAGGCTTAAAAACCGACTCGAGTGTAATGACCAACTTAGCACACTTGTATCATAATGTACTATTTCAAACCACATGCTCGACAATGCCGAATTATAGGTCATGTAAACCCTACCGAAAGCAAGACATTAAATCCCTTGGTATTAGCCGGGTTATAATGTTGTACTGAATTTCATTATAACCCGCTGGTTAATAATATGATTTCACTTTTTATAATTCTTATTACTATATGCATAAAGTTTAATTTTGCTAAACACAATTTGTCCTAGGCCATGGCCTACTTGATTTGACAAAATAAATGAAGTTTGCCTCCGTGTGAACCCCGGTCCGGAGGAGCGCGGTGCTCGAAATTCGAATTTCGAATCTAGGACCACGGCTTGTGCTTTCGAATTTGGAACGCCGCGCGCCTTCATTTGTTCACGCGTGACGAACAAATCGAGTTCTTGTAGGTGCCTATAGAAGATTTAATTTCAAAAATAATATTGAAAATGTCGAGTGATGAAAGTGTTTTGACTCCTGAGTTTATCAAATTAGATGCCATAGGCATTGTCAACAATCTGCTGCCAGAGAAGTCAAAGGAAAAATACCTAAAAGCCTACAACGATTTTGACAAATGGAAAGCTGTAAAAGGCGTAAAGTATGTGTCTGAATCAGTGCTTCTGGTCTATTTTGAATATTTGTCAGCTACAAAGAAGCCAAGTAGCCTGTGGTGTATATATTCGATGCTGAGGGCAACAATAAGTGTCAAACATGACATACAAATTAATACATATGCCAAGTTATTGGCCTTTTTAAAAAGGAAATCGGATGGACATCGAGCAAAGAAATCAAACATTATTTATCTACTGAGCCTGTTTTTTTGTCTCGCATAAGGTGTGAAAAGTAGAGTATACACCTCGGGGATAAGACTGTTTTAGTCTTGGGCGGTTGAACCCCTCACTGCACTCAGGACTCAGTCTTAATTCCCTCGCTTCGCTCAGGAATTAACTTATAACTCCCTCGCTACGCTCAGGAGTTAAATTATGAGTCCTTCGTTACGTTCGGAATTCAATTCGCTCCCGTGACATAAAACAGTGCTTTATCCCCTTGGTGTATAATCTACTATTGTTGTTTTTATATTTTCTGTAAATTTTATACTGTAAACTACTTAAAATTAAAAGTTATTTACATTTTTGTAAAGGTAGGTAACAAAAAAAGTCGCGGGATTGTAAGTCATATCCATCTTAATATTACGGACTTAAACCCCGGGAAATTGCATCCTAGATCCGATCACTGCTTATATTACATCTTACATCTCAGTTTATTGAGATCTGCAATTGGGTCAATCAACTATTTCTTATTGCTCGTTGCCATGGTTACGTCTCCTGGGGTCACTCTTTAAAACTATTATTTTATGGGGTTTAAATCCACTAAACACGTGTTTTTGTCATATTGGTAAACCCATTCCATGGTGACGCATCTCCTTAGCATGATAGGAGTCCAGTTTATAGTATTTTTTCTAAGAAAGTCTGTTACTGTTGTCTCTTGGCTTACCGGGACAGAATAACAACAAGAAAAAGTTGATTGACCCAATTATACCCTTCGGTGGAAACCGTACCTTTGGCACTCATGAGCAGGGATTGAAAACCTTTATTTATTATTATATGAGTTTACTTAAATAAATTATACAGGGTGTAACCAGAATGATGATGATCCATTTAAGATTTTAATTGATATCACTTTATGTTTAGATAAGTTGGTAAAAAATATTGAATATTTCCGTAAACGGTACATCACTACTATAGTATTTCCTTTTCTTTTGACATAGTTGCAGTTTTATTTGTATACATTAATGTTATGTTTTTGTTACAGCCCGCTGCTCCTATTGAATCTCCACAAATAGTGCCATCAGAATTGAATGCAGCAGTCCCTAGTGAGTTTCGATGATCTTTCTATTTTTAGGGTTCCGTACCCAAAGGGTAAAACGGGACCCTATTACTAAGACGCCGCTGTCCGTCCGTCTGTCTATCCGTCTGTCACCTGGCTGTATCTCATGAACCGTGATAGTTAGACTGTTGAAATATTCACAGCTGATGTATTTCTGTTGCCGCTATAACAACAAATACTAAAAAACAGAATAAAATTATTATTTAAGGGGGTTCCTATGTTCCTATACAACAAACGTGATTTTCGCACTTGGCCGGTATTTTTATAATAGCTTACAAATGTTTGAATCATCATTGAATGTCCTAATACTTGGCTTGCTAGGTGGCTATATACGAATTTATTGCAGTAAAACCTCCCTAATCGTACAGCCTTTTAGGCCTTAATGCGCAGGGGAAGATTTGCAGAAGGAATGATATTTAATTTGAGGTTTACTTTTTAAAGATGGCGATAATCGCGAGCGTTTTCTCTCCGAGCGACCGCCGGGCGCGCAGCGAACGCCACAGCTGCGTGACATACCTGACTCATTAGGTAATTACATATCTAACCCTTAGGTTTTATAGTTTGCGCCTAGTCTTTGTTAAAAGCACTGCGCCTTGGCAATCATTCAGGAACTCTAACAAATTAAACAGTAACTCAAGACCATGCATTTAGTGTCGGAAAACATAATTTGATGGAGTAGAACTGACTGAACCACAAGGTGGACTGATGACCTGGTAAAGGTCGCGGGAGTCTGCTGGCTGCGGGTGGCGCAGGATCGTTTATTGTTGGACTCTTTGCTAGGGCCGATTCAAACCGGAATGGCAGCGGCGCATAATTTTAAACTTTATCTACACACAAGACCAGTATCGCGGCCACGCGCGTCTTAACGCGTTCTGTTCTACCCGCGGCCGCGCTAACTGTTCAAGCGATACTGGTCTTTAAGTATGTAGATTAAAGGCGGCCGCCAGGGGCGATGCGAGCCTGCTGCTGCCGTCCGCTGCCATCCCGGTCTGAATCGGCCCTATGTCCAGTAGTAAACGTCTTTCGACTGATATGATGATGATGAGAACTGATTGATTTTGTTCCCACAGACAAGGTGTTCGTCCCGCGCGGTGGTTACGGCGGCCGCGGGCGCACGTCGTGGCGCAGCGCGCAGTTCCAGGCGCGCTTCCAGCAGCCCTTCAACCATCCCTACCGCCGACACAACGTGCACCGGGTAAGCACACAGTTACGGCGGCCGCGGGCGCACGTCGTGGCGCAGCGCGCAGTTCCAGGCGCGCTTCCAGCAGCCCTTCAACCATCCCTACCGCCGACACAACGTGCACCGGGTAAGCACACAGTTACGGCGGCCGCGGGCGCACGTCGTGGCGCAGCGCGCAGTTCCAGGCGCGCTTCCAGCAGCCCTTCAACCATCCCTACCGCCGACACAACGTGCACCGGGTAAGCACACAGTTACGGCGGCCGCGGGCGCACGTCGTGGCGCAGCGCGCAGTTCCAGGCGCGCTTCCAGCAGCCCTTCAACCATCCCTACCGCCGACACAACGTGCACCGGGTAAGCACACAGTTACGGCGGCCGCGGGCGCACGTCGTGGCGCAGCGCGCAGTTCCAGGCGCGCTTCCAGCAGCCCTTCAACCATCCCTACCGCCGACACAACGTGCACCGGGTAAGCACACAGTTACGGCGGCCGCGGGCGCACGTCGTGGCGCAGCGCGCAGTTCCAGGCGCGCTTCCAGCAGCCCTTCAACCATCCCTACCGCCGACACAACGTGCACCGGGTAAGCACACAGTTACGGCGGCCGCGGGCGCACGTCGTGGCGCAGCGCGCAGTTCCAGGCGCGCTTCCAGCAGCCCTTCAACCATCCCTACCGCCGACACAACGTGCACCGGGTAAGCACACAGTTACGGCGGCCGCGGGCGCACGTCGTGGCGCAGCGCGCAGTTCCAGGCGCGCTTCCAGCAGCCCTTCAACCATCCCTACCGCCGACACAACGTGCACCGGGTAAGCACACAGTTACGGCGGCCGCGGGCGCACGTCGTGGCGCAGCGCGCAGTTCCAGGCGCGCTTCCAGCAGCCCTTCAACCATCCCTACCGCCGACACAACGTGCACCGGGTAAGCACACAGTTACGGCGGCCGCGGGCGCACGTCGTGGCGCAGCGCGCAGTTCCAGGCGCGCTTCCAGCAGCCCTTCAACCATCCCTACCGCCGACACAACGTGCACCGGGTAAGCACACAGTTACGGCGGCCGCGGGCGCACGTCGTGGCGCAGCGCGCAGTTCCAGGCGCGCTTCCAGCAGCCCTTCAACCATCCCTACCGCCGACACAACGTGCACCGGGTAAGCACACAGTTACGGCGGCCGCGGGCGCACGTCGTGGCGCAGCGCGCAGTTCCAGGCGCGCTTCCAGCAGCCCTTCAACCATCCCTACCGCCGACACAACGTGCACCGGGTAAGCACACAGTTACGGCGGCCGCGGGCGCACGTCGTGGCGCAGCGCGCAGTTCCAGGCGCGCTTCCAGCAGCCCTTCAACCATCCCTACCGCCGACACAACGTGCACCGGGTAAGCACACAGTTACGGCGGCCGCGGGCGCACGTCGTGGCGCAGCGCGCAGTTCCAGGCGCGCTTCCAGCAGCCCTTCAACCATCCCTACCGCCGACACAACGTGCACCGGGTAAGCACACAGTTACGGCGGCCGCGGGCGCACGTCGTGGCGCAGCGCGCAGTTCCAGGCGCGCTTCCAGCAGCCCTTCAACCATCCCTACCGCCGACACAACGTGCACCGGGTAAGCACACAGTTACGGCGGCCGCGGGCGCACGTCGTGGCGCAGCGCGCAGTTCCAGGCGCGCTTCCAGCAGCCCTTCAACCATCCCTACCGCCGACACAACGTGCACCGGGTAAGCACACAGTTACGGCGGCCGCGGGCGCACGTCGTGGCGCAGCGCGCAGTTCCAGGCGCGCTTCCAGCAGCCCTTCAACCATCCCTACCGCCGACACAACGTGCACCGGGTAAGCACACAGTTACGGCGGCCGCGGGCGCACGTCGTGGCGCAGCGCGCAGTTCCAGGCGCGCTTCCAGCAGCCCTTCAACCATCCCTACCGCCGACACAACGTGCACCGGGTAAGCACACAGTTACGGCGGCCGCGGGCGCACGTCGTGGCGCAGCGCGCAGTTCCAGGCGCGCTTCCAGCAGCCCTTCAACCATCCCTACCGCCGACACAACGTGCACCGGGTAAGCACACAGTTACGGCGGCCGCGGGCGCACGTCGTGGCGCAGCGCGCAGTTCCAGGCGCGCTTCCAGCAGCCCTTCAACCATCCCTACCGCCGACACAACGTGCACCGGGTAAGCACACAGTTACGGCGGCCGCGGGCGCACGTCGTGGCGCAGCGCGCAGTTCCAGGCGCGCTTCCAGCAGCCCTTCAACCATCCCTACCGCCGACACAACGTGCACCGGGTAAGCACACAGTTACGGCGGCCGCGGGCGCACGTCGTGGCGCAGCGCGCAGTTCCAGGCGCGCTTCCAGCAGCCCTTCAACCATCCCTACCGCCGACACAACGTGCACCGGGTAAGCACACAGTTACGGCGGCCGCGGGCGCACGTCGTGGCGCAGCGCGCAGTTCCAGGCGCGCTTCCAGCAGCCCTTCAACCATCCCTACCGCCGACACAACGTGCACCGGGTAAGCACACAGTTACGGCGGCCGCGGGCGCACGTCGTGGCGCAGCGCGCAGTTCCAGGCGCGCTTCCAGCAGCCCT
Source organism: Epinotia brunnichana (assembly GCA_963854355.1). Classification (NCBI taxonomy): domain Eukaryota; kingdom Metazoa; phylum Arthropoda; class Insecta; order Lepidoptera; family Tortricidae; genus Epinotia; species Epinotia brunnichana. The sequence goes on along the minus strand of OY977937.1, from coordinate 40,389,939 downwards.
TCAACCATCCCTACCGCCGACACAACGTGCACCGGGTAAGCACACAGTTACGGCGGCCGCGGGCGCACGTCGTGGCGCAGCGCGCAGTTCCAGGCGCGCTTCCAGCAGCCCTTCAACCATCCCTACCGCCGACACAACGTGCACCGGGTAAGCACACAGTTACGGCGGCCGCGGGCGCACGTCGTGGCGCAGCGCGCAGTTCCAGGCGCGCTTCCAGCAGCCCTTCAACCATCCCTACCGCCGACACAACGTGCACCGGGTAAGCACACAGTTACGGCGGCCGCGGGCGCACGTCGTGGCGCAGCGCGCAGTTCCAGGCGCGCTTCCAGCAGCCCTTCAACCATCCCTACCGCCGTCACAACGTGCACCGGGTAAGCACACAGTTACGGCGGCCGCGGGCGCACGTCGTGGCGCAGCGCGCAGTTCCAGGCGCGCTTCCAGCAGCCCTTCAACCATCCCTACCGCCGACACAACGTGCACCGGGTAAGCACACAGTTACGGCGGCCGCGGGCGCACGTCGTGGCGCAGCGCGCAGTTCCAGGCGCGCTTCCAGCAGCCCTTCAACCATCCCTACCGCCGACACAACGTGCACCGGGTAAGCACACAGTTACGGCGGCCGCGGGCGCACGTCGTGGCGCAGCGCGCAGTTCCAGGCGCGCTTCCAGCAGCCCTTCAACCATCCCTACCGCCGACACAACGTGCACCGGGTAAGCACACAGTTACGGCGGCCGCGGGCGCACGTCGTGGCGCAGCGCGCAGTTCCAGGCGCGCTTCCAGCAGCCCTTCAACCATCCCTACCGCCGACACAACGTGCACCGGGTAAGCACACAGTTACGGCGGCCGCGGGCGCACGTCGTGGCGCAGCGCGCAGTTCCAGGCGCGCTTCCAGCAGCCCTTCAACCATCCCTACCGCCGACACAACGTGCACCGGGTAAGCACACAGTTACGGCGGCCGCGGGCGCACGTCGTGGCGCAGCGCGCAGTTCCAGGCGCGCTTCCAGCAGCCCTTCAACCATCCCTACCGCCGACACAACGTGCACCGGGTAAGCACACAGTTACGGCGGCCGCGGGCGCACGTCGTGGCGCAGCGCGCAGTTCCAGGCGCGCTTCCAGCAGCCCTTCAACCATCCCTACCGCCGACACAACGTGCACCGGGTAAGCACACAGTTACGGCGGCCGCGGGCGCACGTCGTGGCGCAGCGCGCAGTTCCAGGCGCGCTTCCAGCAGCCCTTCAACCATCCCTACCGCCGACACAACGTGCACCGGGTAAGCACACAGTTAAAGCCGCCAGCACGCCAGGAACAGTTTTTTCGAGAAATGAATTGGTCGCGTCTCCACCTCAAGCTGTGGGAATGGTTCGCGCACGCTTCTACGCCACCACAACACAGATGAAATACTAGTTCCTTACAGTGACAGATACTGCACGCGCCTAGGGCCAGGGGCGTGCCTCCGCAGTATTATGTGTGTCTCGCTTTATCTTTAAGTGTAAGGCCTGAGTGGACGCTCGGAGCGGAGCGTTCGGCGGGGCGTGCAGCGGGGCGGGCGAGCGTGCATTCGCTTTGTGCAGCGTCTACTCAGGACACCAGTATGAGTTTCATTTGTTTAACATGTACGCCGCATGCCCCGCTCCCCCGCACGCCCGACTCGAGCGTCCACTCAGGCCTTACACTAAGAAGGCCTGCGTGACGTCATTTGACACCGCGCTAGGGTTGCCTGCTCGGCAAAATGTTAATAATTGAATGATTAAACGAACTTACCTTAAGTGAAGTTCTATCACAATTTTACGAAGCTCGTTGTCAGAGATTTTCACAGTGTAGTTTACGTTGCTTGCAACAAACTTCATCACAGGTTTAAAGATCAAAGAAGAAACAAAACGCAGCGTTTCCTCCGTCATGTTGGCAACGCTGCTTGGTTGTCATTAAGTTTAAAGTTCCTCATGAGTAACCCTGTGTATTGGGGGATAAAGATTAATATAATTAATGGGAGGGTAGGGAGACTAATCTCTGACAACGAGCTTCGTAAAATTGTGATAGAACTTCACTTAAGGTAAGTTCGTTTAATCATTCAATTTTACTCCGCTCGTTGTCAGAGATTTTCACAGTGTAGCTGTTCAAAGATTAGGGTTACGAATGAAATTGTTTAAGATTAGAGAAATAAAGTCTTTATTTTCGTAAAAAGAATTGACAATTATTCATTCAGCATTAACAGGATTCTACTATTGGTCAACTCTCAATCTTTTCTTAGGTAGATAACACAATCTTTATAATTAAGTACTATAGCATTATTCTGCAATGGAACTACAAATAGTGTCACAAAAAGAAGTGGGCTCTTCCAATAGGGGTCTATTATAAAATCTAGCGAAGGTGAAACCTGCAGTTTTCCGAATCAAGTCGATGCTGACTCCCAATCTTTTGGCAGCAGAGGTTGAAGAATGTCTTGTACTATGGACGGTAAAAATGTTTGTGTCGATACCGGCTTCTTCTAGGGTAGCCTTTATCCAGCGGCTAATTGTTTGACTGGATGCGCTTTTTAGTGGTCTTTTGTAAGTAATTATCAGTCTCTTCATGTCTCCTCGAATGGGCTTAGTAATGGTAATATAAGATTCAAAGGTCTTCACTGGGCATATTTCAACTTTTTCCCTAAAGTATGGTAGGTGCAGGACGGGCTGGGTCGAGCCTGGTTTTGAGGTTTTTATTAGGTCGGGTATGGTTATTTTAGCCCCATTTTTATGAAAATGTATATTGTCCAAGGTCATGTATGATAGGGTTTGTACTCTATGTCCAGTTGTCAATGCGAGAATTGTGACTAGTTTTTTGGATAATGGGGAATGGATGAAAATTTTAGAAACGCCTGATTTTTTTTTGGTGATAGGAATAACCTTCCTTAGCACCAGAAAAAAGTTGCCGACTTTTCAGATGCGTCAATAATTTAAAAAAAATATAAACAGTTTCCTCACTTACGTTTTGTGGTTAGGACGGCGAATGAGACAATTTCCTTGATCCGTCTCATATTACATAAAAATATCATAAAAATCAGTGGTAAACTAACACTGGCAATGATATTGACAGCTGCAGCATCTATATTGGTCATTGCCAGGGTCAGATATTTAAAATATTTTTTGTAATATGAGACGGATCAAGGAAAGTGTCTCATTCGCCGTCCTAACCACAAAACGTAAGTGAGGAAACTGTTTATATTTTTCAAAAATAATTGACGCAGCTGACAAGTCTGCAACTTTTTACTGGTGCTAAGGAAGGTTATTCCTATCACCAAAAATATAATCAGGCATTTCTAAAATTTTCATCCATTCCCCATTGTTCCATCCCTATGTCACAATTTGGGTAAGATAGGACCAAGTAGTTTTAAACTATGCCAGGGTCCCAAGTCACATCCTATTTAGGTTTTGGCGGCTTTGACCTAAATACTCCTTTCATGAATCTTTTAACCTTTAATTACCGAGGTGGTTTATGAGTAGCACTAACACCGAGGGTACTGTCTTACAGACGCCATATTTCAACTCGATTTTAAAAAATCCTATTGACATGCGAGTATTATCAAAGCTTTTAAACTAGTTGGGTAATTATATTAGGTAATTCAAAATGGGATGAAAAACACTGAATAACTTCAATCATGCTGACAATATTTTTTTAATTATGAGGCGACATTTTTCATATGCTAAATTTCCGGACTTGGTTCAGTCTTATTTTTTACTAAAATTATGAAGATATTATCTATAAAACATAAAATACCTTTTGATTATAAGATGTTTCATCATATTACATAAATGAAAAGCTCCAAACTTTAAACATAAAAAAACTGACATCATATGATTTAGGCATATTTTTACTGAACTAATTGGTAGTTCCTAATGATACTAACTTCCTACGGGTAATTAATAATATGTAGCGAGCAGAACCTTATACTGACAGTAAGCCTTACCTGTTTTTTTCTTAGAATTTTATATAAAAAAAAATATAGCTCAAACTTAAAAGATGACGTCACGACTAGGATACACGATAATTACTATAGAGTCACAAACACTAACACCGAGGTGACGTCCAGGAGACGTGCATATTTTTTGTACATAAACACCGTGGTGGCGTCTGTGTGACGTCGATCGCTCCGTAACCGACTCGTGCGCACTCGCCGCGGTTACGGTCTTGGCTGCGGCTAGAGGACCCCAAAAAAGGAAGCTAGCGGAAAGGATAGCTACAGATGCCACACGTACGCAAAAATATTTTCGAAATGAAAGTGGTGACGTCTGTGAGACGTATACCACGGTAGTTAAAGGTTAATAGAGTAGTTTTTCCCTATTTCGGGCCCTAATAACAAGGATAAGGCAGATCTTGCGGTGTTAATTGTCCCATATGAAGCGTTTGACTCAAAACGTTCGGTTAAGAAAAGGAGAACTGAAGTTATTGGGGCATCAAGTGGGTTTGTGGATTGTTTTTCACAGAATGGCCACCAGAGTTTTAATATACTATTGTTAGCTCAATAGTGGAACCGGATTTTTGCCCTAGAAGTTTTGATAATTCTAAAGTCGGAAAAGTTGAGTATAGTTTTCAAACCTCTTGAGATTTCATCCTGATATACCACCCCATCTAATAATGAGCGACATTCTCTTCTGGGACAAGCTTTATCCTCAAACCAAATAGACGACTGGGATCATATTGGCTCGTATTGGCGCTCGTATTGGCTCAGTCGTCCGTTTGGTTTGAGGATACTATAGTATATGGCATGGGCACTCTATGTCAAAGTTGTGACGGTGGGCGGTTGCAGAGCACGCTTGAAGTCACATTATCCAATAACACGAGTATTCAATATTACATAACGAAATATATTTTTTGTACTCGACGATTAAAATATGTGTATTAAGATTTCATAGAGAATACTGCAACGTCACTCTTTTCATAGTTGTAGTCCATGTTAATGTCGAAACAATCGAAATAACTACTTTTCGATACGCTCCAGACAACTAAAATAAATTCGACCAATCACGTGGCTGCTTTACTGAACTGTAATGAATTGGACCAATAGAATCGCTTTGATGTCGTACGCTCGTTGATGTCTTTTAAGATATCAACAAGCGTACGAGCGATGAGCTGCACTTCGTTTCAACAGTATCGAGTTTGTTTAATTAGTTCAGTTGACTCGTAGAAAATTAATTTTAATGAATTTTAATGAACTCAGCGAGCTTCGTGGCCTAAACACGGTACTCGACTAAAAAGCTCTCTATTATAACACGATTGTGAAAAATACTATTAGGCTACATGTTTGTCAAATACACAAACAACAATATAATGTCAATTGAGACAATCATTCGAACACATGGTTCTATACATTTAAATATGTCATAGACCGTCGCATAGCCAGTATCAATAAAATATACACATTAAAACCTAATAAAAGTGACATGGCTTAAATTCGAATGAAGAAAAATCGTCTTAGTTCGAATTTAACCCATATTGCTTTGACATAAAGTGCCCGTGTCATATACTAGTACCGCGTCGAGCACTCGGACGTATACCTTACACGAGCAGCATAAGAATAGAGGTTGTGTCTCAAGAGAGCAATGATATATTTATGGCGATGGTGGTATATTGAATCCAGAGTGAAACGAAATACTCTCAAGTAGAATCTTGAGCGTAGCGAGGGATTCAAGTGTTTACGCCCAATACGGAAACAGTTTTGCTAGCGAGTGGCACATACTGCTTTTCACACCTTCTATGAGAAAAAAATAAGTTAAACAAGGAATATCAAGGAAGAAATGTACAACTTTGAAGGCAACAATTACTCTTTTTAACCGACTTCAAAAAAGGAGGAGGTTCTCAATTCGTCTGTATTTTATTTTATTTTTATGTGTCATTTACGCGATATCTCGGTAATTTATTAACCGATTTGAAATTATTTTTCTTTGTTTGAAAGCATATACTTCCAGATTGGTCCCGTTGTCACCAAAATCCAGTTATGATGATGGATCCTGGAGAAATCGAGGGAACTCTTCAAATTTTATAGGCAAACTTGAAGCAATTTGGCTACTGATTTGAAGTCGGTTAAAACTTTGTTTTGAAAGTACAATTAATCTGAATAGCAGGTGTGAAAATTCAATATAAGCTTATAATTGTCTTCTCTTATGTTTCACGCTCTCTCCACAGTTTGAAATCGTAAAACGTATCTGTCTGTTTCAGGGCAACTTCCTTCAACAGCGTCCGTCGTTCCCCCCGCCGCAAGTACGACCAACTCCCCCTCAGATGAGACTGGAACAAATCCGACCAGACATCCGCCCTGACCAAATCCGGCTGCAGGTCCGTCATGACCCAATCCGGCCGGATATTCGGCCTGACGGTAGGCCCGAGCGAAGGCCAGAAATGCGACCTGAACCCATGCCGCCTATGGGCCCAGAAATATCCCCAGAAAGGCCGATGATTCAAGAACCATTCAGGCCCATGGAACATCGGCCTCACTTTCAAAACTTCCAGAGATTCCAATTCAGGCCAAACATGGAAGAGCCGCGTCCGAATTTCGGCCCAATGCGACCAAACTTTGAACCAAGATTCTTCCAACGACCTGCATTCAATCCGCGACCATTTGGGCCCCCAGTGAGAGAAGTTGTTCCTAACAGCAACCACATGCCACAAATAACCATTAGACAACCACTGCCAGGCATGCCACTGCCTGCGAACGTACCTAAACTGGATGAGTTTGGGCCAAAACCACCGGGCAGAGAGCCTGAAGTCAGGATGCTGCCAGTCCAACTGCCGCCTACCTTGCCTGGGGCACTAGCTGGGAAGAAAGTACTCATCAACCCGCATTTTAAAGGAAATTTCCAACCTCCTGTTGAAGGTAACACTTTTTTGTTTTTATATGGAATATAGGGTCTGACCACAGTCGTGGCATAAGAAAAAGTGGCAATTTTAACCCTTTGAACGCCAAGAACGCCTAAAGTTGCCATGTATTGTCGTGCTCGCAGCGCCAAGAACCTTCTGTCTCTCATTTAAGGTTTATAGTCACTCTCTTATGAAAAAAAGGGCGGTGTGTCACTGACACTTTTGTAAGTGAAGAATGGCGTTCAAAAGGTTAATTTATTTGATTGGTAAAATTGTTGTCTGTCATTGGTCAGACTAACTTCTAAGCTTGTAAGGAGGTCCTGGTTTAAAATTGCTCATTTATTAATTAATATTTATAATTTCATTAATTATAATTTCGATGACCTCTGTAGCCTAGTTGGTAGTGACCCTGCCTACTAAGCCGGAGGTCCCGGGTTCGAATCCCGGTAAGTATTGTCCCATAATATTTTTTTTTTTTTTTTTATTTATTTATATAAGTATGTACATATATCGTCGTCTAGTACCCATAGTACAAGCTTTGCTTAGTTTGGGACTAGGTCCATTTGTGTAAGATTGTCCCCAAATATTTATTTATTAATCAAACAATTCAATAAAGGACACATTGGGCAGAGCTGGACACAAAACTTCAATCCGTCCGATAGATGGCCCGTAAAGTAACACGTAAACAAGTTAACGTTGAACGTTAAGTTAAGGCGCTGTCAACACCAAAAACGCACACACTGTCTATTTGTATCGGAGTAAACGAGAGGGATTGTTACTTGGGCGGCCAGGTTTTAGACGAAAATAATGAATAACATACATACCATCACGCCTTTATCCCTAAAAGGGGTAGGCAGAGCACATGAAACTTGTGTTCCAGTGCCACTTTTAGCATAAATGTGGGTATAAAAGATCGAAAAAATGTGATGTTGCAGTAATAGGTTGCTAGCCCATCGCCCACAACACACTTCAACCCTGTTCCCTGTGTTAGTCGTCTCTTACGACACCCACGGGAAGACAGGGGGTGGTGCTATTCTAACCCGACACCACACGGGGGAATAATGAATAAATAGTGAAATATAAAAAAGTGTGGATTATTTGTGAAATATGGCTCGTTAGCGGTTTAGGTATGAATATGTGGACTTCATGTTTTTAATTGCAGACCCATACCGTCAAAAAAATAAGGACATAGAACCGTTTAAGATGATTTTAAGACCAATCTTTGCAATTATTTTCTATCGAGCCGATTTCGTCCAGTTATGTTTCGAGTCCCGTCTACGGTCTTGGAAATATGATGAATATTAACCTATATTTTTTTTGATGTGCTAGAACAAACAGTTTTTCTTAAAAAACTGCATAAATTATATCAATTTCAACAAATTAGGTCTTGTCAGCCTCTTAACGTAGCGTTTAACGTCGTTAACATAATGAGTTAACGATTAACGAAGTTATCATTTTATAATGTTGCCCAGCTTTGGCTACTGGTTGCTTATATGGTTATTGTTCTAACTAGCCACGATGCGCGCAGGGCTGGTGCTGCCCACATACATTCCGACGCGTATTCAAAAGACACCACCTCTCAGCCCTACGCTGGAAAACAAATTCGGTAACCAATACAATAGTGCATGTTGTGTACTTGGTAGAGTTAGTTGTGCCTTCGCTTTACGCTTTCTTTTCCGTAAATCAGCATGTGGATCCAATGGATTAGTACAATATAAAAAGTTTTTGTATCGTGTTTTAATAATTTTTAATTGATCACCAAATTATGTTATTGAAGCATATTTTGTAGATGTGAATTAAACAATTTTTAAATTTTTGGCGTAGTACTGATCTGTTTTTGTATAATTTGCACTGTAACTGCATGCTGTTTTCTTTAATAGTTTTGTACTGACAATTCAAATCTATATTAATGATATACTTAACGTAAAAATAACGTTAATACAGAATACGTTTTCACACGTAACATCTCAGTACAGAACTATATTCTATGTAGCCTATAGTTAAAACCCTTTCAATGTCACGTAATATTTATATTTGCACTTTTCGGAGATTACGCCACGCACTTAAAACTCGAAATCAAACCTTATTTCCTTTTCAGTATAATAATTTAATAACTTAGAAAAGTTAAAAAACCCCCGATATTTTCATTTCAAAGTTCAATATCTCAAAAAGGCCTGGACCGACTTTGTTGAAACATAGCTAAGAACCATCTCGATCACGTCAGCTTTCGGATAAAAAAAACCGCATTCAAATCGGTCCATTCGTTTAGGAGCTACGATGCCACAGACAGACAGACACACACAGACACGTCAAACTTATAACCCTTCTTTTTGCGTCGGGGGTTAAAAAGTACAATGTAAAATGGGGGTAATCTCCGGAACCAGTTATCCGATTCTGTAAAAGTAAAATATTTCGCACGGGTTTGCCGAGAGACCTACGCCAAAGCGGCCACTACTACTTAAACAGGAGGACGACCTCTGTAGCCTAGTTGGTAGTGACCCTGCCTACGAAGCCGGAGGTCCCGGGTTTGAATCCCGGTGAGGGCATTTATTTGTGGGATGAGCACAAATATTTGGTCCTGAGTCATGGTTGTTTTCTATGTATTTAAGTATTTATTTATCTATAAGTATATGTATATCGTCATGTAGTACCCATAGTACAAGCTTTGCTTAGTTTGGGACTAGGTCGATTTGTGTAAGATTCTGTCCCCAAATAGTTATAAAAAAAAAATCGTGATATGTTATGTCAATTACCTACTTTGTTAAACTTATAGTACAATTAAAGGCTTTTTATTAAATTTATTTATCTATCTGTATAGTAAATTGTTCGTAATATATAATGTGTATAGGGTAAATCGCCAGTTGCTGGCCACCCTCCAACAGCTGGCCCCTTCGTACTAAAAATGAACTGTTTCCCTACAAACAGAATTCAATTTAGTATGACGTGGCCACTTATTGAAGGGTGGCCAGTAATTGAAGCCTTATATTACTAAAATGAATTCTATTATAGGTGAATAGAGTTCATTTTTAGTATGAAGTGGCCAGTTATTGAACGGTGGGCAGTAATTGAAACCTTAATTATACTAAAATGAATTCTATAAGGAAGAATAGAGTTCTTTTTTTTGGGCTCCTTACCCAAAGGGTAAAACGGGACACTATTACTAAATGTTGTACATCCATCTGTCTGTCTGTCCGTCTGTCACCAGACTATCTCTAACTATCTCATGAATCGTGATAGTTAAGACCGTTGAAATTTTCACAGATGTATATCTGTTGCCGCCATAACAACAAATACTAAAAAACAGAATAAAATAAATATTTAAGAGTGCTCCCATACAACAAACTTGTTTTTTTTTGCAGTTTTTATAGATGGGTGATTCTACGAGCGTTCCAACCGCCGTCAGCCCGCTGCTCGCATTATTGTCAAAGTTCTTACAGATTTGAATCCCCTTTCCCAATAAATTGGTAGTAGTCCTGGACTTGTTACAAATACCTAAAGATGCCATGCCAGTTTGCCGGTACATTGACAATAATGCGAGCAGCGGACTGACGGCGCACAGTGTTTTATAGAAGCCGAAAAAGTGACATCCCCGTTTTATTACAAATTACTGTAGTTTAGATCATTACAAATGCGAGACTAAAACTCCCGCGTTTCCAATATGCGTAGTTTTTGAGAAATAAATTTTTGAAAATCTTGTTTCTGACACCTAAGAATTACGAAAAACATTTATATATTGCAAATTATGAATTAAACGTATCTGTCGTTTAAAGTGTTGGATAAACCCTTCAAAGACATACATTTAGAGGCAATTACGACCTCTCTAGGTACATTTGTTACAAAGATATTAATGATTTTATAGATTTTGGTTTTTTCTTCGATGTTCCGCAGTAGTAGGACGCGATATTTGTATGACAGCTTTATTATTATGTCTTCTATCTACCCTATTTTTTACAAGACCTTATTCCATGGAACATTCAAGTAATCACCTAAACTTTATATATCCGGTTTATCCGGCCACTAGGGTTGACACTTCGGTGTTTTGAATTTTATACGCCGTTCTTTCGGGAATCCTATTATTTATGGTTTTCTTGGATCGCCAAGGCTTAAAAAAGAATTATTGAGAGAAATCTTCGATATTTGATTTTGATGTTCGCAAAACATGTAAGAGTTGAAGTATTGAGTTTTTTTTTATTTAATACAGAAGAAAGAGCTATTGTCTAGTTTTTTTTAATGACGTGTAATTTCACTGATTACCGTTTTGTTTTATGAGTAATATATTATGCAGGGGTGATCACGTAACGTTTCGAACGCGCGTAAGGACAATGCATCTGTCATTCTTCCATATAAAAACTGACAGTTAAATTTACCTAACGTACAGACAGCATCAAAAGTAGCTACGTAATTGAAGACTTTTGACGTCTTCGTTTGCGTAGCTACTTTTGATGCTGACTGTACGTACGTACAATGAGTTATGTGATCGACCTGCTGGTCAGAAATTTGTTTTATTAGTTTCGCCAAGAGCTGAAACTTGCACAAATAATTATTGCCTAGTATTTTGTAAATTACTTGTAATTTTAAATTTAAGGGAAGTAATAATCACGAATTACGTCCTGATTTTGCTTTTTAAAATTTAAATGTATGGTCAGAAACTTGTTTTATTAATTTTGCCAAGAACTTAACTCGCACAAATTTTCGGTGAAACGCTACATATAACTTGGGAAGGAGTCTACCATGAGGTTCTAGATGGGGCAGAGAGCCTGGAAGTAGAAGAAGATATTCAATGACTTGTCATGCTTCTTGTGTTGATTTGTCTTGTCATGGTCCTTGAGCGTAAGAGCGTACAGATTTTTCGACTGTACAAAGAGCAAACTACAAAAATGTACAGGCACATAATCTTATTACATATGTATTACATACCTTATTAATTACTTTGTTACAAAAAATCACTTAAAAACTAATTCTCAATAGCTAAGAAACTACTGAAGAAAATACTAAAAAGATACTGAATCTTAAAAAAACGAATTATTTAACATGTGTAGGTTCCTAATAATGTTTTCTTTCACCACCCATAAAAGTGCTATACCGTGTATACTATGTTAATTTTATATCCAGGAAATCCGGATACTGGTTGTAGCAGCCCTGACCGAAAATTTTAATTGACTGTAGATTAAATGTTCCATGGAATTAGGACGTGTAAAAAATAGGGTAGATAGAAGACATAATAATGAAGCTGTCATACAAATATCGCGTCCTACTACGGTGGAACATAGAAGAAAAAAAAAATAAAAACCAAAATCTATAAAATCATTATTATCTTTGTAACAAATGTACCTAGAGAGGTCGTAATTGCCTCTAAATATACATCTTTGAAGGGATTATCCAACATTTTGAAGAAAAGAAAAGTTTATTAAATAATTTGCAATATGTAAATGTTTTTCGTAATATCCGGGTGTCAGAAACAAGATTTTCAAAAATTTATTTCTCAAAAACTACGCATATTAGAAACGCGGGAGTTTTAGTCTCACATTTGTAATGATCTAAACTACAGTAATTTGTAATAAAACGGGGATGTCACTTTTTCGGCTTCTATAAAACACTGTGCGGCGGTTGGAACGCTCGTAGAATCACCCAGATAATGGTACGGATCCCTTCGTGCGCGAGTCCGACACGCACTTGACCGGTTTTTAGTATGAGGTGGCCAGTTATTGAACGGCGTCCAGCTACTAACGATTTACCCTACCAACTGGTGTATAAAAAAAACCGGCCAAGTGCGAGTCGGACTCGCGCACCAAGGGTTCCGTTTGTACGAAACCCTCGGTGCCTTTTTTTTTTTTTGAAACAAACGGTCTTACATTATATACAAATTAATTAGCTAGAAGCTATACAGTAACAATATTACTAGACCTACAGTTTCCTTATTGTTATTCAATTAAACATAAGTAAATCACTAGTACGCCAGTCCGTAGAGGTTCAAAGCAGGGGGAGGTACGTTGCAAAAGGTGGTGTAGAAGATTTTTTTAAAATATTGTTTACATCTATATAACCGAGCAAATATCAAAAATAGTTACACCAGATTTCTTGGGATAACTTTTGGCAGCCACAAATCCTCGAAATTTTGGGACTTTTTTTGGTTTCTCACTCGTAGCTTCTATACGGTCAATAGTTATTTGTTATACAAGGGGGGAAAGTTGTATTTTACCTGCGAGTGTTCATTTGAAACCATTGACGTACCATAAAGTAAATAGACTCACAATGCCGAACAAAAATGTCTAGAAATGTGCCCCAAAATATAAATAGCTATATTTCAGTAGTTGCTAATAGCGTTAACTTATAACTTATAACCTGCATCAAGATATATATTTCATAAAAAATAGAACTCAGTTCTTTAGACTTTAAGCACCATATTAGCAAATCAACATCAACAGATAAAATACTGTTTAGTTTATTGAGATTTTATCATTATGTGACTTAACTGCTCACGTCAAAACTAAATAGCGAATGAATGGAGTCGCGTTATAACTTATAAAATTATTTTAACAATATTTTATGTAGGAATTTAAACAGCCAACCAACCAATATCACAAATAAATCAGGTTTATTTATTTTACAAGTGGGGAATAAACAGTTTCAGATTTCCAAATGATGTGTTGATATTGGATTATACAATTATATTATAGTAAATTAAGAGTCCGCAGTAAGCTCAATTCTCCATACAAACGTAGTTACGCTCTCATTTTAAAACGACTAGCTAGTTTGCTCTGAAACTTTGTACTTAGAATACCGTCCGGGTCTTTAATTAGTTTATGTAGCTTCATTACCATAGTAAAAAAATACAGAAAATGTAGGTTTTTCATACAAAACTTGTTTTTGCTGTATTTTGTTTGTTTTTATAAACTGGATCGATATAAACTACCTACTAATTAATTTTGCCTGACAAATTATTGGAGAGAATTGAAATTAAAATATGTAATGGAAAAAAAATGGACTTGTGGCAGTTTTAGTTGGCTGTTTAATCCATTTTGTGTCGTATATCCGAAGCAGGAAAATGAGTCGAACAAACGACGCGCGAATAGAATAGATTAGAATAGAAAGTTCTTTATTGTTTTTCTTTTTGGTGTTACGATCATGTCCGCTAAACGGGTGTGTCCGTAATGGAATATGTCTTAAAGATCTGTTCATTTATTTTATATCGTGTAGCAAATTTACAGCTCACAGATGAGTGTAACATAATGATGTTTTACTTCGCCTTTTATTTTAAAGTCGTTTGGTTTAAATAAATCGTCTCGACTATTGCTATGACTGCAGCCCATTTTGCATGTCGCTGAGGATTTCTTGGAAATCTTAAATATGAAAACCATATAACGTAGGTAACAACGTCATAAAAAAAGTATCTAATACCGACTCCTTAGATTTATGTTCTGCGACGTATGTCATTAGAACTAACAAAACTAATTATTTAAAACATGTTTAAAACTATTCAATTACAACGAGTTTACACAAATTTCGTTACGTTATCAAGAGAACTTACTGGAATAAATATATCCCATCTTTTTTTCTTATTTATTTGTTGGTATTTACGCAGTTTTTGACTGAACATTTAGACATATCTGACAACCAACAAGTCTCACGGTCGAAACCAGACTAAACGCAAAAGAGCCGGCCAATTCCATCAGCCGGTTCTTTTGGACTACCATTTTTTTCGGCTGATTGTGTATCTAGTTACATATACTAAATCAATGTTTGAAACACGAGCGAGCGAAAGGATTCTATGATTGACCACGAGTGAAGCGAGTGGTTCAAAAATAGAATCCTGAGCGTAGCGAGATACACGAGACGCAAAATAACTTTTCACCCGTGTATAACACAAATCTTTTCACCTAACTACAGCGAGGAAAATAAGAAATAGGGTAAAAAAATAATTTTTCAAAAAGTTTTAAAAAAGTAAAAAAAACGTTAAAAAAGTTAAAATGTTTTTAAAAAAAGGTAAAAATCTCTGGTTAAACCCTTATACAAAAAAGCGGCCAAGTGCGAGTCGGACTCGCACATGAAGGGTTCTGTTAAATAAATTGCGGTTTACGATTTATGACGTATTAAAAAAAAAAACTACTTACTAGATCTCGTTCAAACCAATTTTCGGTGGAAGTTTGCATGGTAATGTACATCATATATTTTTTTGAGTTTTATCATTCTCTTGTTTTAGAAGTTACAGGGGGGGGGGGGACTCACACATTTTACCACTTTGGAAGTGTCTCTCGCGCAAACTATTCAGCTTAGAAAAGAATGATGTTAGAAACCTTAATATCATTTTTTAAGACCTATCCATTGATACCCCACGGTTTGATGAAAAAAAAAATTTTGAGTTTCAGTTTTGTGTATGGGGACCCCTAAAACTTAATGTTTTTTTTTTCGATTTTTGTGTAAAAATCTTAATGCGGTTCACAGAATACATCTACTTACTTACCAAGTTTCAACAGTATAGCTCTTATGGTTTCGAAAAAAAATGGCTGTGACATACGGACGGACAGACAGACAGAAGGACATGACGAATCTATAAGGGTTCCGTTTTTTGCCATTTGGCTACGGAACCCTAAAAAGGTCCTAAATATTCACCGGAAAATTATAGGCCAATTACGCTTATCCCAAATTTTTCCAAAATTTTTGAAAAGCTTATGTACAAGAGATTTATTAACTTTTTAGATACTCATAATATTATTAATGATGAACAGAATGGATTTAGAAAGTGCAGAAGCACATCTCTCGCAGCGTTCAAATTGATTAAACAAGTGATGGAAAGTATTGAAAACAGGGTACCTGTTGCTACACTCTTTTTAGACATGAGTAAAGCGTTTGACTTTGTATGTCACACACGTTTGCTTACAAAGTTATACAAATATGGAATACGTGGTCCGGCATATAACTGGGTAAAGACATATCTTTCAAATAGAACTCAATGTTTAGAGACTTTAGGATACTGTTCGCAAAGCAAAAGTCTTGTAACATATCGGTCATCGTTCATGGAAAATAAATATGGCGTACCGTAGGGGAGTATATTGGACCCACTTTTATTTATAATTTATATAAATGACTTGCCCAATATGCTCTCAGATGAGTGTATTCTATTTGCTGATGACACTACTATTATCATAGAAGGTAACTATTTGACTACTTATAATGAC
Source organism: Epinotia brunnichana (assembly GCA_963854355.1). Lineage (NCBI taxonomy): Eukaryota > Metazoa > Arthropoda > Insecta > Lepidoptera > Tortricidae > Epinotia > Epinotia brunnichana. Next base: position 40,373,935 of record OY977937.1, on the reverse strand, counting down.
AGTATCAATATGACATTAGCTCAGACAATTAAATGGTTAACCTATTTGAATATGAAATATTTAAATATATTTGAAAGTGAATGTTACCAAAACCAAATTTATGCAATTTGTACATCCAGTAGCAATAAATTAACTTTGAACGTCAATCATGATGGTGCTCCTATTGAAGAAGTCACAAGCAACTTTTCTAGGTATAACTTTGGATTGTCATTGCGATTGGCGGGCACATATAAATAGCCTATGCTCTAAGGTAAACAAATTTGTATATGCTCTCAGAAAGGTTCGTCAGGTTGTGTCTCTTCAAGCTGCAATAATAGCATACAACGGATATGTGGATTCTGCTTTACGATATGGCATTGTGACATGGGGAAATTCTGTGGATAAAGAAGATTTGTTTTTGGTTCAGAAGCGTTGTATAAGAGCATTGTTTGGACTTAAACAAGATGAATCATGTCGCCCATATTTCATTAAATATCGCATTATGACACTTTACAGTTTGTACATTTTTGGGGTATGTTTATTTGTATATAAACACCAATATATGTTCCAACAAGTCCAATCAATGTCTTCTAGGACAGTAAGATCACAACATACGTAAAAATTGTACAAGCCCTATGCGAGACTGAAACTTACTTCAAAAAATAGTTTTATTATGTGAATTGACATTTTTAATAATCTCAAATTATTAGACATAAATAAATTTTAAAATGCAGTTAAGTCATGGATTTTAGATAAATGTTTCTATAGTTTAAAGGAATACATGGAGCTTATATAATTTTGTATTATGCAATTAATGTATGTTTAATTATTTAGCATTAGTGGTAAAAGTTGTATACAATATTGTTGACATTTTTAATGAAACGTAATACTATTAATTATTAAGATAAGCGTGTACACCTGCAAAGGTAGAGTTCAGTGAAACTTTCTATATGTAAATATATCTGCACAATTGCAGATATATTTACATAAGAACAATTAACCTGGATACATTATACGCAATAAATTTTATTCATTCATTCATTCAAAAAAAAAGTAAAAAAAAAGTGAAAAAAGTAAAGAAAAACAGTAAAAAAAAATATCACATAAAATATACAAAAAACCAAAAATAAACATTTAACGTTCTACGTCATAGTACTTTTAACGTTGTACGTCTACTTTCTTCACAAGTGGATAAAAAGCGATTTTCTCAATAGATATCAAACATACAAAAAGACCTTTCCGAGCAAGTCAGGTGAAAATAACTATTGCCGCTACATAATTCTAAAGAAAATGAAATGACAAAAAAAATATTCTTTTAGAGGTGCACTCCATACCTATAACTGCAAGTCAAAAAAAAGAAAAACGCTGTATGTCCACGTGTGGCACAGCAATCGATAGGTCTTTTAAAATAAATATAAGGTTTCTCAGCAAGTTTTTCGATTAAGTGAAAATAGTCGGAGATAATCTGATAATGCTGATGCGTTGCACGAGAAAACTGCCAGCTCTTTGATTACCAGTTATGATTATACTAATGCTGAAATTACTGTCGATTCTGTAAATTCCTACAATTGAGGAGCTAAAACCTAAACTTAAATTCAAAATTGAAACACAGAAGCTTAAAAACCACTATCTTGAAATAACTTACAAACTTGAGGAAAGCCTCGTTTTCAACCATGGTTTTCTACTATGTCGCTAAACCGAATTAATATGTTTTGGTACTCATTAGACGCATAATTTCAGAAGGGTCTTAAAAGGCGAGTGGCGTGGGTTGCGATGCGAGCCTTGGCGAGCATCGCAATAAAAGACGCCACGAGCGTTTTTAGACCAGTTATATACCGTTGCATACAATACTTTTTCTACGACAAATTTTAAATAAATAGCAGACTACAGAATAGTTAAACTTTTCAGGCAGCAAGTTTTCTATTCGTACTTTTGCTACTCACGCAATTTCTTCAGGAGTGCAGTTATTAATTTCTTCGACCATTTTAAAAGGAACGTACACTTTTGTCTTCACAAACACGAATAAAATCTTAATAGTTTAGGACTAATACTTTATCATCTTTCGTCTTTTCATTTTGAACTGTATTTTGGTGGGAAAACGGAAATGTGACAGCTCTTGCTTATGGTTTGTTTTTTTTTTATTTGTTTGCACTTGCCATCCGAACCAAACCGAATCCGGACCCGAACTGTTTATTTTTATAAATAATACCAAGAATTTATAAAACATGTAATTTAACACACAATAGATGATGATTTATTATTATTGTAGTAAATAATTTATAATATACAAATGTTAAATCGTAAATAAATACTTTTATTTCGAAATATTTGTTTATGAAGTTGGCACCACTGCAATATAGCTGCCGATTTAAAAAAAAAGTTAAACAGTGCTTTTATGAAAAATGTATGAACCAAAAAAGTACGCTAAACAGTGCGTTTTTGGGCCATAGAGCATAGAGTCTTGCGACGACTTATTAGTGGTGTCATTGTATTTGAGCTAAAGCCTATATAAATGACAGATAACGGTACAGGAGTAGAAAAATACATTTATCTGTGCTATAAGACTTTATTTACTTCGTACCAAATTTCAAGATTCTGGGTCCACGGGAAGTACCCTGTAGGTTTTGATTCCCTTGCGAGTTTCGAAAATTTGCGGCATAAATGGCTATGTATCTTTTGATTTAGTTGGCTTAGAAGTTTGATTTTTTCACAGCTCCAAGGGACAGTAGACCTGAGTATTTGATATACATTTCACGCGTTTCTGAGAAAAAGGGTTTTGACAGACGGACGGACGGACAACAAAGTGATCCATAAGGGTTCCGCTTTTTCCTTTCGTGGTGCGGAACCCTGAAAAACATATTTTTTAAAGTTCTGTTAAATCTTGTATTATATTATTCAGAAATTGACGGTGGTCGTTTGTTCACCAGGTCCCATCAAAAACATCGATGACGCGGCGGAGCGATTTATCGTGGAACAGAGAAACGCGCTGGCGCGGGCCGCGTCGAGGAAGTTCCCCAGACGATCTCCTCAAAGGTAAACCTTTTATATATACTTACTAGCTGTTACCCGCGACTTCGTCCGCGTAGAACATGTTACGTCTAAATGTTTGTTTAAGGACTTAAAGAAATGAATAAAAAAAATTACTTTAAAAACAAAGTTTAAACCGACTTCCATTCAGTACTTCGCCAAGCCACATAGGTACATGAACATTTCCTTTCCAATTTACCACATGCACTGCTTTCCGAGAGCAAATGCATTGAAAAAATCCAATTCGCTATCTGTGGGCTGATAATATTTGAGGAGTTCCGTCGATTCCTAAAGGATCTCAGAATGAACACTTCAAGAGTTGTTACTTCAACGGAATCATGTCAGAATCTTTGACGTACTTTACATCTTTGAGGAGTCCCATAAGTCATCTGTGGTCTTCATCATCAGTTCCACTTCACCAAAGTTGCAATTTCCGAAGGTAAATACACGGATTATAATAGAAAATACCGAAATCCCTACATGCGTGCCTATAAAATATGAGGGTTGCCCTCAATTTCCCTGGGATCCTATCATCAGATCCTGATTTGGTGACAATGGGACCACTTCGGAAGTATACTATTTCGAATAAATAAAGAATTTTGGAAATCGGTCTACAATTGACGGAGAAATCGGCGAAAAAACATACAATGGCACATATAACCTCTTCCTTTTTTAAGTCGGTTAAAAAAAATAGTTTTGTAGTCTTTTAGTATAACATTCTAAAACCGAAGTTACAGATCTCTTACCTTCAAAATGTCTTGCTCTCTATACAAACTTCAAACTCCCTTTAACCTTCTTAGGTAATGAATTTACAAAAAAACGCTGAAATAAGTTTTGTAGTCTTTCAGCAAACAGTCTACAACCGAAATTTTGTAGTCTTTTAGCAAACAGGCTAAGATCGAAGTTACAAATCTGATACTTTAAAATTTTCTGACTCTCCATACCAACTTTGAACCCCCTACCTATTAACGCTTTTCAGGGAAAACTTAAGGACTTTTTAACCCCTTTAGGGTGGAATTTATCAAAACACTGGAAGAACTTTATTTTTATTCTAATAAGTAAGCTTTCTACAAAGTTTCAAGTCTCAAGCTAAAAAAAAAAATGTTTCACCCCCTTTTAACCCCATTAGGGGTGGAATTTTCTAAAATTCTTTCTACAATTTTTTAAGTTTCTATCTCAAAAAAGAGTTTCTCTTATACAAACTTTGCAACCCTTTTTAACCTCCTTAGGGGTGGAATTTTTCAAAACGCTGAAAGTAATTTAATAATATTCTAATAAGTAAGCTATCTACAAAGTTTTAAGTTTCTTGCTAAAAAAAACGTTGTCTCCATACAAATGTTGCACTCCCTTTTAACTCCCTTAAAGGTGGAATTTTCTAAAACACTAAAAGTACTTTTTTGTATTTCAATAAGTAATCTAGATAAACAAACGTTTAACCTTCTATCTCAAAAAAGAATTTCCCTCATACAAACTTAGAAATACTTTTAACCCCCTTAGGAGTAGATTTTTTTCAATACGCTGAAAGTACTTTATTTGTATTATAATAAGTAAGCTATCTTCAAAGTTTTAGGTCTCTTGCTAAATAAAACGTTACGTCCATACAAATGTTGCACTCCCTTTTAATCCCCTTAGGGGTGGAATTTTCCTAAACGCTGAAAGTATTCTGAAATTTGTATTCTAATAAGTAATCTTTCTACAAAGTTTTTAGTCTCTTGCTAAAAAAAAGTTTCCTCTTATACAAAATTTGCACCCTTTTTTACCCCCCCCCCCCCCCCCCCCCCCCAATAGGGGCAGAATTTTCCAAAAGTGAAAAAGAACTGAAAGTGCTTTATTCGTATTCTAATAATTAATCTTTCCACAAAGTTTGAAGTCTCTTGCTCAGAAAATAAAGTTTTCTTCATACAAACTTTGCACCCCTTTATTAGAAATGTGTTTTCTGGCTGCAAAAGAAGATTTTGTAACATTAATTAATGCATACACAGAATATTATGTGCTTAATATTTATTCATTATATTACATGTTATCAAATTAATAATTGAGGAACGTAAGTAGGTAGATATATGTATGTAGGTACTTACGATCTTCTGCATTTCACTTAGAATGCAAACCTAAACTTATCGAAAGCAAGCAGACAACCACCTTCGTGCAGCACCTTGAATGTACTAATTAATTACGGATGCAGGTAGTTTCCCCCACACCACACCACCACCCCTCTTATCCTATGGGTATGTCTGTGTGTTTGCCCGAGAGTTCATCCGCGTAGAATATAAATGTTTGTTTAAGGAATGATTAAAAAAAAACCCTGAAATTGGTTCACACTCTACATATAGACTCTACATGTCGACTCTACATATACCTACACACTAAATACTTTCAAGAATTTTCATGTCCACATTAAATTTCAAAATCGATGCCATTTTCGTAATTAGAGTCACAAAAAACCATAAAAACGACACTAATATTGATATTTAGACATTTCAACCCCATCGCACCCCAACAGAGAGATGGTATTTCACGTCCGCCACGTTGGATTTTAAAATCGTTGTTTGTTTCGTAATCAGCGACCCGAAAAACCATAGAAAAAATACCCATGTTGATTTTCAGAGTTTGTCACCACATTTACCCCTTTTAGGGGTTGAATTCTCAAAAATCCTGAAACATGTATTTACTCATTTATCGTTAGGAATACTCGTGTGAAGTTTCGAATAAAATAGTCGGACTAATCTTGTTTCCCCATACAAACTTTGGACCCCCATTTCACCCCCTTAGAGGATGAATTTTGAAAAATCCTTTCTTAGTGCACCCCTAGACCTTATAAGAAACCTACGTGCCAAATTTGGTATCTTTAGAACCAGCGGTTTGAGCTGTGCGTTGTTAATCAGTCAGTCAGTTTCTTCTTTTATATATTTAGATGAAGGATCATCCCTTTTTATTAAAAAAAAAAATATATATAGTTAGTTATTGTATATTTATTTTCATACTGGAGTTATTGTTCGTTTAACACATTCACTGCCAGGACCCCGTGTAGCGGGCGCTCTACTCGTAGGCGCTTCTTTACTTAGCGGGAAAACCACGGCGTATGTTACGAGCGTAGCGCTAGTGAATGTATTAAATGGTCCTTTTGTTGTCGGTATGTTGCAGATACATAGAGAACACGACGATAGAGATCGAGAACGAGTTGGCGCCTGAGGCGAGCGCGTGGCGCGGCGACGAGGACCTGCTGCGGCGGCAGGAGGAGTTCATCAACGCCAACCGACAGGGCTTGCGGCGACGGTAACTATTACATGTTGCAGATACATAGAGAACACGACGATAGAGATCGAGAACGAGTTGGCGCCTGAGGCGAGCGCGTGGCGCGGCGACGAGGACCTGCTGCGGCGGCAGGAGGAGTTCATCAACGCCAACCGACAGGGCTTGCGGCGACGGTAACTATTACATGTTGCAGATACATAGAGAACACGACGATAGAGATCGAGAACGAGTTGGCGCCTGAGGCGAGCGCGTGGCGCGGCGACGAGGACCTGCTGCGGCGGCAGGAGGAGTTCATCAACGCCAACCGACAGGGCTTGCGGCGACGGTAACTATTACATGTTGCAGATACATAGAGAACACGACGATAGAGATCGAGAACGAGTTGGCGCCTGAGGCGAGCGCGTGGCGCGGCGACGAGGACCTGCTGCGGCGGCAGGAGGAGTTCATCAACGCCAACCGACAGGGCTTGCGGCGACGGTAACTATTACATGTTGCAGATACATAGAGAACACGACGATAGAGATCGAGAACGAGTTGGCGCCTGAGGCGAGCGCGTGGCGCGGCGACGAGGACCTGCTGCGGCGGCAGGAGGAGTTCATCAACGCCAACCGACAGGGCTTGCGGCGACGGTAACTATTACATGTTGCAGATACATAGAGAACACGACGATAGAGATCGAGAACGAGTTGGCGCCTGAGGCGAGCGCGTGGCGCGGCGACGAGGACCTGCTGCGGCGGCAGGAGGAGTTCATCAACGCCAACCGACAGGGCTTGCGGCGACGGTAACTATTACATGTTGCAGATACATAGAGAACACGACGATAGAGATCGAGAACGAGTTGGCGCCTGAGGCGAGCGCGTGGCGCGGCGACGAGGACCTGCTGCGGCGGCAGGAGGAGTTCATCAACGCCAACCGACAGGGCTTGCGGCGACGGTAACTATTACATGTTGCAGATACATAGAGAACACGACGATAGAGATCGAGAACGAGTTGGCGCCTGAGGCGAGCGCGTGGCGCGGCGACGAGGACCTGCTGCGGCGGCAGGAGGAGTTCATCAACGCCAACCGACAGGGCTTGCGGCGACGGTAACTATTACATGTTGCAGATACATAGAGAACACGACGATAGAGATCGAGAACGAGTTGGCGCCTGAGGCGAGCGCGTGGCGCGGCGACGAGGACCTGCTGCGGCGGCAGGAGGAGTTCATCAACGCCAACCGACAGGGCTTGCGGCGACGGTAACTATTACATGTTGCAGATACATAGAGAACACGACGATAGAGATCGAGAACGAGTTGGCGCCTGAGGCGAGCGCGTGGCGCGGCGACGAGGACCTGCTGCGGCGGCAGGAGGAGTTCATCAACGCCAACCGACAGGGCTTGCGGCGACGGTAACTATTACATGTTGCAGATACATAGAGAACACGACGATAGAGATCGAGAACGAGTTGGCGCCTGAGGCGAGCGCGTGGCGCGGCGACGAGGACCTGCTGCGGCGGCAGGAGGAGTTCATCAACGCCAACCGACAGGGCTTGCGGCGACGGTAACTATTACATGTTGCAGATACATAGAGAACACGACGATAGAGATCGAGAACGAGTTGGCGCCTGAGGCGAGCGCGTGGCGCGGCGACGAGGACCTGCTGCGGCGGCAGGAGGAGTTCATCAACGCCAACCGACAGGGCTTGCGGCGACGGTAACTATTACATGTTGCAGATACATAGAGAACACGACGATAGAGATCGAGAACGAGTTGGCGCCTGAGGCGAGCGCGTGGCGCGGCGACGAGGACCTGCTGCGGCGGCAGGAGGAGTTCATCAACGCCAACCGACAGGGCTTGCGGCGACGGTAACTATTACATGTTGCAGATACATAGAGAACACGACGATAGAGATCGAGAACGAGTTGGCGCCTGAGGCGAGCGCGTGGCGCGGCGACGAGGACCTGCTGCGGCGGCAGGAGGAGTTCATCAACGCCAACCGACAGGGCTTGCGGCGACGGTAACTATTACATGTTGCAGATACATAGAGAACACGACGATAGAGATCGAGAACGAGTTGGCGCCTGAGGCGAGCGCGTGGCGCGGCGACGAGGACCTGCTGCGGCGGCAGGAGGAGTTCATCAACGCCAACCGACAGGGCTTGCGGCGACGGTAACTATTACATGTTGCAGATACATAGAGAACACGACGATAGAGATCGAGAACGAGTTGGCGCCTGAGGCGAGCGCGTGGCGCGGCGACGAGGACCTGCTGCGGCGGCAGGAGGAGTTCATCAACGCCAACCGACAGGGCTTGCGGCGACGGTAACTATTACATGTTGCAGATACATAGAGAACACGACGATAGAGATCGAGAACGAGTTGGCGCCTGAGGCGAGCGCGTGGCGCGGCGACGAGGACCTGCTGCGGCGGCAGGAGGAGTTCATCAACGCCAACCGACAGGGCTTGCGGCGACGGTAACTATTACATGTTGCAGATACATAGAGAACACGACGATAGAGATCGAGAACGAGTTGGCGCCTGAGGCGAGCGCGTGGCGCGGCGACGAGGACCTGCTGCGGCGGCAGGAGGAGTTCATCAACGCCAACCGACAGGGCTTGCGGCGACGGTAACTATTACATGTTGCAGATACATAGAGAACACGACGATAGAGATCGAGAACGAGTTGGCGCCTGAGGCGAGCGCGTGGCGCGGCGACGAGGACCTGCTGCGGCGGCAGGAGGAGTTCATCAACGCCAACCGGCAGGGCTTGCGGCGACGGTAACTATTACATGTTGCAGATACATAGAGAACACGACGATAGAGATCGAGAACGAGTTGGCGCCTGAGGCGAGCGCGTGGCGCGGCGACGAGGACCTGCTGCGGCGGCAGGAGGAGTTCATCAACGCCAACCGACAGGGCTTGCGGCGACGGTAACTATTACATGTTGCAGATACATAGAGAACACGACGATAGAGATCGAGAACGAGTTGGCGCCTGAGGCGAGCGCGTGGCGCGGCGACGAGGACCTGCTGCGGCGGCAGGAGGAGTTCATCAACGCCAACCGACAGGGCTTGCGGCGACGGTAACTATTACATGTTGCAGATACATAGAGAACACGACGATAGAGATCGAGAACGAGTTGGCGCCTGAGGCGAGCGCGTGGCGCGGCGACGAGGACCTGCTGCGGCGGCAGGAGGAGTTCATCAACGCCAACCGACAGGGCTTGCGGCGACGGTAACTATTACATGTTGCAGATACATAGAGAACACGACGATAGAGATCGAGAACGAGTTGGCGCCTGAGGCGAGCGCGTGGCGCGGCGACGAGGACCTGCTGCGGCGGCAGGAGGAGTTCATCAACGCCAACCGACAGGGCTTGCGGCGACGGTAACTATTACATGTTGCAGATACATAGAGAACACGACGATAGAGATCGAGAACGAGTTGGCGCCTGAGGCGAGCGCGTGGCGCGGCGACGAGGACCTGCTGCGGCGGCAGGAGGAGTTCATCAACGCCAACCGACAGGGCTTGCGGCGACGGTAACTATTACATGTTGCAGATACATAGAGAACACGACGATAGAGATCGAGAACGAGTTGGCGCCTGAGGCGAGCGCGTGGCGCGGCGACGAGGACCTGCTGCGGCGGCAGGAGGAGTTCATCAACGCCAACCGACAGGGCTTGCGGCGACGGTAACTATTACATGTTGCAGATACATAGAGAACACGACGATAGAGATCGAGAACGAGTTGGCGCCTGAGGCGAGCGCGTGGCGCGGCGACGAGGACCTGCTGCGGCGGCAGGAGGAGTTCATCAACGCCAACCGACAGGGCTTGCGGCGACGGTAACTATTACATGTTGCAGATACATAGAGAACACGACGATAGAGATCGAGAACGAGTTGGCGCCTGAGGCGAGCGCGTGGCGCGGCGACGAGGACCTGCTGCGGCGGCAGGAGGAGTTCATCAACGCCAACCGACAGGGCTTGCGGCGACGGTAACTATTACATGTTGCAGATACATAGAGAACACGACGATAGAGATCGAGAACGAGTTGGCGCCTGAGGCGAGCGCGTGGCGCGGCGACGAGGACCTGCTGCGGCGGCAGGAGGAGTTCATCAACGCCAACCGACAGGGCTTGCGGCGACGGTAACTATTACATGTTGCAGATACATAGAGAACACGACGATAGAGATCGAGAACGAGTTGGCGCCTGAGGCGAGCGCGTGGCGCGGCGACGAGGACCTGCTGCGGCGGCAGGAGGAGTTCATCAACGCCAACCGACAGGGCTTGCGGCGACGGTAACTATTACATGTTGCAGATACATAGAGAACACGACGATAGAGATCGAGAACGAGTTGGCGCCTGAGGCGAGCGCGTGGCGCGGCGACGAGGACCTGCTGCGGCGGCAGGAGGAGTTCATCAACGCCAACCGACAGGGCTTGCGGCGACGGTAACTATTACATGTTGCAGATACATAGAGAACACGACGATAGAGATCGAGAACGAGTTGGCGCCTGAGGCGAGCGCGTGGCGCGGCGACGAGGACCTGCTGCGGCGGCAGGAGGAGTTCATCAACGCCAACCGACAGGGCTTGCGGCGACGGTAACTATTACATGTTGCAGATACATAGAGAACACGACGATAGAGATCGAGAACGAGTTGGCGCCTGAGGCGAGCGCGTGGCGCGGCGACGAGGACCTGCTGCGGCGGCAGGAGGAGTTCATCAACGCCAACCGACAGGGCTTGCGGCGACGGTAACTATTACATGTTGCAGATACATAGAGAACACGACGATAGAGATCGAGAACGAGTTGGCGCCTGAGGCGAGCGCGTGGCGCGGCGACGAGGACCTGCTGCGGCGGCAGGAGGAGTTCATCAACGCCAACCGACAGGGCTTGCGGCGACGGTAACTATTACATTTACGTCATACCTGGCTGTAAAACACCAATTACCGCAAAAAAAATCCCGCTTCCTGGCCAGGGAGAGAACGATATTTATCGCCCGAGCACCTGCGATCTGAGACTTATTTGTTTTACCGCCCTGAATAGTAATTTACACATTCATATCGGGTGCCTACGTCGTTGGATAAGCGGTTCTGAAAATCCCTTTACATACAAACTTACATTTTGCAAAGCTATCATCACAAAGACATTTCCTCTTTATAATATTAGTTTAGAAAAATAAAGTTTATTTTCTGTTGGCCTACTTTATGTTGTCAATAGGGAACATTACTGCAATGTTCTGCCGCCAGAGTCAGCACTACCACTAATAGTAAACCAGTATAGGAATATAGGGATTCACACACACATGCACAATTGATTGTCAAACGAGTGACAAGGATGCTTGCATAGACAATACCGCAAGTGGGAACGAGATACAATGTCAACACTGCTAGTGTCGCCACCTACGAAGAGTTTTGCGTAATGTTCCCCATTGAATCCAAATGTCGACAATGCCATCAGAAATCTGAAAATCAAAGCGCTGTCAATCAGCAAATTCGCTCAATGGAAAAAATCCAATGGATTAGCCTGCGATCCCTAAGAGTTAGGAAGGAGTGGACCGAAGAGAATTGATCCAGTCTGCTTTATTTGTTGCTTTTGACCGATTTATATCTGCTTTGCTACTTTAAATAGTTTCCCGTACCGAGTCCTCTGTTGCTGTTTAAGTAAAGAGCAACTCTTTAAGACATTTTAAATGTAGCATTTCAATTGTTTCAACAACCATAAGCATCTGTATACAGCCTTGTATATAGCCTTGTGCGGATCGGAAGCTCCTTTAGATCCGTCGGGACCGTTTTCTCTCATCCACGAGTCACGTGACATGACACATACAGTAGGCTGACGGTAGCGTGTGTTGCAGCATGCGGTCGCTGTCCCCGCCTCCAGTGCGACGCTCTCCTTCCCCGCGCCGCAGCCCGGAGCGGCGCCGCCCCGAGCGCGCCGAGCCGCGCCGACAGCCGGACGAGGTACATGCACCAACTTACACCGAAACACTCTATTTTCATTTTAACAGTCTAGAATACCATCAGGTAAGCCCGTAGGGTTTATCACCATGTTCTCACCCTGCGCAGCGATTCGCTTTGCATAATACTCCAGGAAAAATACGGTTTTGAAAAACATTAATTGAAGGGTCCACGGAAAGAACATGTCTAGTCACATATTTTTTTCAAAATGGGATTTTAATGTCAAAACGATGATCTCGTTATGAACTATTACACTCTGACATTAAAATCTCATTTTGAAACAAAAGTGACTAGACATGTTCTTTCCGTGGGGGTTCAATTTATAGTTGCGTTTTTTTTGTTTATTTCATTTTAAGATGCTTTATTCAAGAATCCAACAAACATCCTCCCACCCGGAAGTAATTATATAGATTTAAATGCAGTATGCATTGTCTTTTTTAGTATGATTTACCTTGAATATTATAGAGCAAATGTAAATGAACCAAAAGAAAGATAAAAACATTTATTAATATTTATTCTGATTTTTCAGAAGCTAGATAAGTCATAATACTCATAATTTTTTTTGATGTCTTATATTGTGTTGGATTTGGTCGCTAAGTAACTATCTAATTGATGATAATGATGATATACCCAAGTAACATTTAGGCTAAAAATAAAACTTTAAACCAGCTCATTAACAGCTTAAGACTTTATAAATGCTGATTAATAGAGTAAATACATACATAAGGCTGTACTGGAGCATAAACGGTCTCGTTTTAAACAGAACAGCTGGTTTACGGCTGTATAATGTCGAAATTATTACTTTTAGCTTATTATAAGCATTGCAAAACACAAAAATACAGTGTTTAGTATAAAAATAGTATTTTATGCAACTGTTTTATAAGAAGGGTCTTAAAATGCGAGTGGCGTGAGTTGCGATGCGAGCCTTGGCGAGCCACGAGCGTTTTTAGACCAATTATAAACCGTTGCATACAATACTTTTTCTACGACAAATTTTAAATAAATAGCAGACTACAAATTAGTTAGCCTTTTCGGGCAGCAAGTTTTCTATTCGTACTTTTGCTACTCACGCAATTTCTTCAGGAGTGCAGTTATTAATTGCTTCGACCATTTTAAAAGGAACGTACACTTTTATCTTCACAAACACGAATACAATCTTAATATTCTAGGACTAACAGTTTATCATCTTTCATCTTTTCATTTTGAACTGTATATATTTTGGTGGGAAATCGGAAATGTGACACTTCTTGTTTATGGTTTGTTTTGTTTTTAATTTGTTTGCATTTGCCATCCGAACCAAACCTAATCCGGACCCGGACCGAATTCGAACTTTATTTTCATAAATAATACCAAGAATTTATAAAACATGTAATTTAACACACAATAGATGATGATTTATTATTATTGTAGTAAATAATGTATAATATACAAATGTTAAATCGTAAATAAAAACTTTTATTTCGAAATATTTGCTTATGAAGTTGGCACCACTGCAATATAGCGGCCGATTTAAAAAAGTTTAACAGTGCTTTTATGAAAAATGTGTGAATCAAAAAAGTACGCTAAACAGTGCGTTTTTGGGCCATAGAGCATAGAGTTTTTCGACGACTTATTAGTGGTGTCATTGTATTTGAGCTACAGCCTATATAAATGACAGATAACGGTACAGGAGTAGAAAAAATACTTTAAGCAGTTTTAGCAGACTAGAGTTACATAATGACTGTTTACAGCTCTTGACTTATTCTTTTGTACTGCTTAACGCTATACAAGGGCATATAATATTGCTACTAACTGGATATTGGTGTTAACCTACTCTGTTGTAACTCCTCATATTAGGCTTGACAATAGCTGATCTAGGAAACCCTTCACAAGCAATGTCCTTTACAAGAGTGTAATATAATGCTGTTGGCTGAATAAAACGTTATTTAAACTCTATTATAAAGCTGATGCTATTAGTGTAGGTTTTGCCGTATAGTTCAGCCATTAGTATTAGTTTAGCAATATAGTGGGTTATTTTAATTCTTTTAGTGTTTGTAAAGAGGATAATCCAGCTTAAAATGAAACTGTGAACTAGAGTGTGCGGTGAAGGAATCACGTAAACAAAGTATCTTAAAGTTTTTACTTTATGTGATGTCATTTTGTTTTAGGTACCATAATATATTATATCATCAAGTCGAAAGGCAACAAGTGTGAAAAGCAGGAGAAAAAGAAATGAATACCACGATTGATACATACATAATAATTACCATCAAACTCAAGAATGGGTTTGCGTTCAATTTAATTTAACCCTAAATCGCTGTAATATCGACACTATATATACTTCTAAGCAGCTACTGTAATAATTAAATTCTAATATACAGACAGTATTACTCTTTAAGCTGATACTTATTCTAATATTATGCCTCAGTTCAGCGAATAGCTTCATAATAGTGTACAAGAAGAACGACAGCTGTATAAATTGGGGACGCCATTAAAACATAACCTATGAATTTTATTTCATAATACATTCAATATTTTATTGTTTAACTTTGTACATTTCTTTAGAATAAGTAACTTAGACACAATACAATTGGTTCATTTTTCAGTAGAGAAGTATTGTGCGTACAAATATCGCGGTTTTAGGTCTAATAAAAACTAGTTGGTAGGATATTTTTATTGTTTATCTCTATTATTATCTATTATTTCGAGGGCGCGTGAGTTTATTGCTATTAATTGATATACATATTCACGGAAAAGTAGGAGCCGCAAGCAAAATGTCGACAGAGAATAGAAATATGGGTACTTACCTTAACACTCTACAAAAATCACATCACAATTTATACAATGGCCGGCCACAATTCAATAATTCTATAAAGTAACTTAGAAGTTTTCACTGTGCAAAAAATAATTCTTATATCCAGATTTTTACCAGCCTGAGCCTGTTTTATAAGAATAAAATGGTCAAATCGTAGAATTGTAGCTGTATAATGGAATTTTATTAAACCCTAAGTCAGCTTGTTATTTGGCGTATACAGCTATAATACAGCTGTTAACCAGCTGTATTTACACTTGAAGCTGTATAATTTGGGGCCCCTTTAGGATGTTTAAGGGCTGTATAGCCGCTATACAGCCCCTATGCAGCCAAGTTATACAGCCTAAAGTAAAAAAAAAAATTATAGTACAGCCTTTATACAGATATAAATGTTACTTGGGATATCCGTTATATGGAAAAAAATCTGCTATTATAAATTATTTCCAATATTGTCATTTTTTCCATACAAGTTGTCAGTTAATTGACTGGACTATAAACGAAACCTAAATCCGGTTACGCACGGCGACTTTTGGCAGCGCTTCAAACGCCATACAGTATCGATACATGTGATTTTGACAGGTGATCCATGGTTGTCGCGCGTCCGTGAAACGTGCGTTTATTATCGCTGCTTATAGTCCGTAAGCCCGTTCCCAATATACCTACGTCTCATGACAACACGATGAAATGCATGGTACACGGTCGCGAAAGTTGTGCTGAGCAAGAGTCAGAAGATTATCGCACCTAGAATAAGCTGAAAGCTAGTAAAATCTTTCACTTCCGGTCAAAATTTTAAATTGGATGTCGGATCTTTAGATTAATTAAGAACTAAAGCGCATTCATTTCAATTGATTTGCTATAATATGTCCGTGTGATTGTGATATTAATAATATAGTGTGATATTGTAGGAGAGCGAATACCGCCGGCGCGTGCGCGAGCAGGAGAGCATGCGCGAGCGCGTGTTGCGCGCCAAGGAGGTGCGCCGCAGGAAGAACGCCGTGCTGCTGCACAAGCAACTGCAGGACAAGTACGTAGCCACACTTATTGCATCATATCGTACCCCTTTCGGCCCTTAATGACGCTCAGAGGTAGGGTTTCCGAGAGCGCGCTCTGAAGGGACGCTTCGAACCTCCGACCCTACGCGGACCTTAAATCTCACCTTCGGTCCGCAGTTCGCTTGTAAGACACTCGGGGGTAGTGAGTGCCCGGGTGGGGTCGCCCTTCGGCCCTCGGGCTCGCGTAGAGAGCATGCTCTGAATGGACGCTTCGGACCTTCGGCCCTACGCGGAGCTCGGCCTTCAGCCTCGCATGCCCTGCCGCTCACCTTCGGGCCTTCGGACCTCGGGCTCGCGTAGAGAGCAAGCTCTGAAGGGACGCTTCGGGCCTTCGGCCCTACGCGGAGCTCGGCCTTCAGCCTCGCATGCCCTGCCGCTCACCTTCGGGCCTTCGGGCCTCGGGCTCGCGTAGAGAGCATGCTCTGAATGGACGCTTCGGACCTTCGGCCCTACGCGGAGCTCGGCCTTCAGCCTCGCATGCCCTGCCGCTCACCTTCGGGCCTTCGGGCCTCGGGCTCGCGTAGAGAGCATGCTCTGAATGGACGCTTCGGACCTTCGGCCCTACGCGGAGCTCGGCCTTCAGCCTCGCATGCCCTGCCGCTCACCTTCGGGCCTTCGGGCCTCGGGCTCGCGTAGAGAGCAAGCTCTGAAGGGACGCTTCGGGCCTTCGGCCCTACGCGGAGCTCGGCCTTCAGCCTCGCATGCCCTGCCGCTCACCTTCGGGCCTTCGGGCCTCGGGCTCGCGTAGAGAGCATGCTCTGAATGGACGCTTCGGACCTTCGGCCCTACGCGGAGCTCGGCCTTCAGCCTCGCATGCCCTGCCGCTCACCTTCGGGCCTTCGGGCCTCGGGCTCGCGTAGAGAGCATGCTCTGAATGGACGCTTCGGACCTTCGGCCCTACGCGGAGCTCGGCCTTCAGCCTCGCATGCCCTACCGCTCACCTTCGGGCCTTCGGGCCTCGGGCTCGCGTAGAGAGCAAGCTCTGAAGGGACGCTTCGGGCCTTCGGCCCTACGCGGAGCTAGGCCTTCAGCCTCGCATGCCCTGCCGCTCACCTTCGGGCCTTCGGGCCTCGGGCTCGCGTAGAGAGCATGCTCTGAATGGACGCTTCGGACCTTCGGCCCTACGCGGAGCTCGGCCTTCAGCCTCGCATGCCCTGCCGCTCACCTTCGGGCTTTCGGGCCTCGGGCTCGCGTAGAGAGCAAGCTCTGAAGGGACGCTTCGGGCCTTCGGCCCTACGCGGAGCTCGGTCTTCAGCCTCGCATGCCTTGCCGCTCACCTTCGGGCCTTCGGGCCTCGGGCTAGCGTAGAGAGCAAGCTCTGAAGGGACGCTTCGGGCCTTCGGCCCTACGCGGAGCTCGGTCTTCAGCCTCGCATGCCCTGCCGCTCACCTTCGGGCCTTCGGGCCTCGGGCTCGCGTAGAGAGCAAGCTCTGAAGGGACGCTTCGGGCCTTCGGCCCTACGCGGAGCTCGGCCTTCAGCCTCGCATGCCCTGCCGCTCACCTTCGGGCCTTCGGGCCTCGGGCTCGCGTAGAGAGCATGCTCTGAATGGACGCTTCGGACCTTCGGCCCTACGCGGAGCTCGGCCTTCAGCCTCGCATGCCCTGCCGCTCACCTTCGGGCTTTCGGGCCTCGGGCTCGCGTAGAGAGCAAGCTCTGAAGGGACGCTTCGGGCCTTCGGCCCTACGCGGAGCTCGGTCTTCAGCCTCGCATGCCTTGCCGCTCACCTTCGGGCCTTCGGGCCTCGGGCTAGCGTAGAGAGCAAGCTCTGAAGGGACGCTTCGGGCCTTCGGCCCTACGCGGAGCTCGGTCTTCAGCCTCGCATGCCCTGCCGCTCACCTTCGGGCCTTCGGGCCTCGGGCTCGCGTAGAGAGCAAGCTCTGAAGGGACGCTTCGGGCCTTCGGCCCTACGCAGAGCTCGGCCTTCAGCCTCGCATGCCCTGCCGCTCACCTTCGGGCCTTCGGGCCTCGGGCTCGCGTAGAGAGCAAGCTCTGAAGGGACGCTTCGGGCCTTCGGCCCTACGCAGAGCTCGGCCTTCAGCCTCGCATGCCTTGCCGCTCACCTTCGGGCCTTCGGGCCTCGGGCTCGCGTAGAGAGCAAGCTCTGAAGGGACGCTTCGGGCCTTCGGCCCTTCGCAGAGCTCGGCCTTCAGCCTCGCATGCCTTGCCGCTCATCTTCGGGCCCTCGGGCCTCGGGCTCGCGTAGAGAGCAAGCTCTGAAGGGACGCTTCGGACCTTCGGCCCTACGCAGAGCTCGGCATTCAGCCTCGCATGCCTTGCCGCTCACCTTCGGGCCTTCGGGCCTCGGGCTCGCGTAGAGAGCAAGCTCTGAAGGGACGCTTCGGGCCTTCGGCCCTACGCAGAGCTCGGCCTTCAGCCTCGCATGCCTTGCCGCTCACCTTCGGGCCTTCGGGCCTCGGGCTCGCGTAGAGAGCAAGCTCTGAAGGGACGCTTCGGGCCTTCGGCCCTACGTGGAGCTCGGCCTTCAGCCTCGCATGCCTTGCCGCTCACCTTCGGGCCTTCGGGCCTCGGGCTCGCGTAGAGAGCAAGCTCTGAAGGGACGCTTCGGGCCTTCGGCCCTACGCGGAGCTCGGCCTTCAGCCTCGCATGCCTTGCCGCTCACCTTCGGGCCTTCGGGCCTCGGGCTCGCGTAGAGAGCAAGCTCTGAAGAGACGCTTCGGGCCTTCGGCCCTACGCGGAGCTCGGCCTTCAGCCTCGCATGCCTTACCGCTCATCTTCGGGCCTTCGGGCCCCGGGCTCGCGTAGAGAGCAAGCTCTGAAGGGACGCTTCGGGCCTTCGGCCCTACGCGGAGCTCGGCCTTCAGCCTCGCATGCCTTGCCGCTCACCTTCGGGCCTTCGGGCCTCGGGCTCGCGTAGAGAGCAAGCTCTGAAGGGACGCTTCGGGCCTTCGGCCCTACGCGGAGCTCGGCCTTCAGCCTCGCATGCCTTGCCGCTCACCTTCGGGCCTTCGGGCCTCGGGCTCGCGTAGAGAGCAAGCTCTGAAGGGACGCTTCGGGCCTTCGGCCCTACGCGGAGCTCGGCCTTCAGCCTCGCATGCCTTGCCGCTCACCTTCGGGCCTCGGGCTCGCGTAGAGAGCAAGCTCTGAAGGGACGCTTCGGGCCTTCGGCCCTACGCGGAGCTCGGCCTTCAGCCTCGCATGCCTTACCGCTCATCTTCGGGCCTTCGGGCCCCGGGCTCGCGTAGAGAGCAAGCTCTGAAGGCTTGATTGACTATGCATGTAGTATAAAAAACTGTTGGTTAGGTTAGGTGTTTTGTGAATGCTGCTGAACTTCAAAAAAAAAAGAAACAGTACATTACTGTAGACGCCGGGAAAGAAGGTCTTGCCGGATGAGTAGGTATAGAAAAACGATATAGTGCTTTTCTCAAACATGAAATGATATAAATAAATAAAACTCCCAAAAATCAAACAACTTTTCATGGTTGAACGCCGTGATGCAGAAAAAAAAAACACTTTTCGGCCTACACCTTCAATTTTATATGAAATTCCTTTGCAGTTATCTCTAGTTATTCCGCCCGAAACGTGATACTTTGAAGCCTGTTATAATGTATATATTAATCTTTTATACAAATATAACTTCCAGAGAGCGCGAACGCAACGAACCCAAAGAGCCCAAGCCTGACCCGAAGCCGGACCCCAAACCAGCTTCTCCGGACAAGCCGACCACCACCAGTCCGCAGCTAGACAAGCCGGACACGACCCGCTCGTCGCCGGAACGAGAGAAGACTGAGGCTGTGAAGAGGGACCGGTCGCCGGTGAAGGAAGAGGCGGCGGAAGTTAACTCCACTTGTGGTAAGTGTGGTCCAACAGACTTGGATCGTTGGCTTGCCGGTATATATCGGCGATCTGCTATCGTATATTTTCCCTCAAATAAGGGATCAAAGTTGTACTTTTCTTCCCTGATATTCCCAGTGTAATATAAATTTTCCTTATAGAAGGTGTTTTCACACCTTCTATTTAGCAGTATTTACCACTAGCAAAGTTATTTATTACCGTCTTGGGCATGAACACTTGAATCCATAGTTGCGCTCGAAATTAAATATACCGCCCTCGCTGTAAATATATCATTTTGCTCCCTTGAGACATAATGCCCTATTTTTTCACGATTTACAGAGAACCTGACCCCCCCGCCCGCGCCCCCGTCCCCCGAGCGCGCGCTGACGCCGCCGCTGCCCGACAAGAGCGGCGAGCGCCGCTACAGCGAGGACGACGACCTCGCCTTCATCCTCGGGGACATCGACGACATGCTCAGCGACGAGGAGGACAGCGGCCGGTTCAAGGAGAAACCTGCCAAGTGAGTTCCGACGGTATCTGCCCGACAAGAGCGGCGAGCGCCGCTACAGCGAGGACGACGACCTCGCCTTCATCCTCGGGGACATCGACGACATGCTCAGCGACGAGGAGGACAGCGGCCGGTTCAAGGAGAAACCTGCCAAGTGAGTTCCGACGGTATCTGCCCGACAAGAGCGGCGAGCGCCGCTACAGCGAGGACGACGACCTCGCCTTCATCCTCGGGGACATCGACGACATGCTCAGCGACGAGGAGGACAGCGGCCGGTTCAAGGAGAAACCTGCCAAGTGAGTTCCGACGGTATCTGCCCGACAAGAGCGGCGAGCGCCGCTACAGCGAGGACGACGACCTCGCCTTCATCCTCGGGGACATCGACGACATGCTCAGCGACGAGGAGGACAGCGGCCGGTTCAAGGAGAAACCTGCCAAGTGAGTTCCGACGGTATCTGCCCGACAAGAGCGGCGAGCGCCGCTACAGCGAGGACGACGACCTCGCCTTCATCCTCGGGGACATCGACGACATGCTCAGCGACGAGGAGGACAGCGGCCGGTTCAAGGAGAAACCTGCCAAGTGAGTTCCGACGGTATCTGCCCGACAAGAGCGGCGAGCGCCGCTACAGCGAGGACGACGACCTCGCCTTCATCCTCGGGGACATCGACGACATGCTCAGCGACGAGGAGGACAGCGGCCGGTTCAAGGAGAAACCTGCCAAGTGAGTTCCGACGGTATCTGCCCGACAAGAGCGGCGAGCGCCGCTACAGCGAGGACGACGACCTCGCCTTCATCCTCGGGGACATCGACGACATGCTCAGCGACGAGGAGGACAGCGGCCGGTTCAAGGAGAAACCTGCCAAGTGAGTTCCGACGGTATCTGCCCGACAAGAGCGGCGAGCGCCGCTACAGCGAGGACGACGACCTCGCCTTCATCCTCGGGGACATCGACGACATGCTCAGCGACGAGGAGGACAGCGGCCGGTTCAAGGAGAAACCTGCCAAGTGAGTTCCGACGGTATCTGCCCGACAAGAGCGGCGAGCGCCGCTACAGCGAGGACGACGACCTCGCCTTCATCCTCGGGGACATCGACGACATGCTCAGCGACGAGGAGGACAGCGGCCGGTTCAAGGAGAAACCTGCCAAGTGAGTTCCGACGGTATCTGCCCGACAAGAGCGGCGAGCGCCGCTACAGCGAGGACGACGACCTCGCCTTCATCCTCGGGGACATCGACGACATGCTCAGCGACGAGGAGGACAGCGGCCGGTTCAAGGAGAAACCTGCCAAGTGAGTTCCGACGGTATCTGCCCGACAAGAGCGGCGAGCGCCGCTACAGCGAGGACGACGACCTCGCCTTCATCCTCGGGGACATCGACGACATGCTCAGCGACGAGGAGGACAGCGGCCGGTTCAAGGAGAAACCTGCCAAGTGAGTTCCGACGGTATCTGCCCGACAAGAGCGGCGAGCGCCGCTACAGCGAGGACGACGACCTCGCCTTCATCCTCGGGGACATCGACGACATGCTCAGCGACGAGGAGGACAGCGGCCGGTTCAAGGAGAAACCTGCCAAGTGAGTTCCGACGGTATCTGCCCGACAAGAGCGGCGAGCGCCGCTACAGCGAGGACGACGACCTCGCCTTCATCCTCGGGGACATCGACGACATGCTCAGCGACGAGGAGGACAGCGGCCGGTTCAAGGAGAAACCTGCCAAGTGAGTTCCGACGGTATCTCTCAGATAATCGAAGCCTCTAGACGCGGCCGCTAGTAACGAGCGCAAGCTAAGCCCGCAGCTTGTGGCTTCGATGCGGCCCCAGATCATTGCAGCCGCAAAACTTACTGCATCAATACTAGTTTCGCCAGAATAATTTGTTGGTCGCGAGGTGTCCTCAAAAGAGCTTGACTTAATGGTGTGTTTGTTCCAGAGTGGAGGCAGCGCCAGCCAAGCCGGCCGCGGACCTGCGCGCCAAGCTGCCGCCGCGCGCCGCCGCGCCGCCCAGGCAGAGGCAGAAGATCGTCTTCGGCGATGACAAGCCGCAGAAGAAACGGAGAGGTGCGTACTGACACCTCAGCCGCGGCCCAGCCACGACATTGTGCGATTGGATATTTGATAACAGTGAAAATAAATTGTTTTTTCATTAGCAACAGATAAACATTACAAAAATACTCGGAAAGTACCAAGCTTCCATTTATGTTTGCTATTTTAAGACTTTTCAATTCAAAACTAATTATAAGGAATTTTTTTGATTGTGACGTCACAATCTACAAATTCCATACTTACGGAGCGATTTTGACGTTTCATAAAAAGAAGCTGATTTGATTTTTGTAGCGTTTTATCTGTTCATTGCGCGGTTGAGACGCGCAACGCACTGTATTTAGTTGGGATCACATGCAATGAATTACAAAAACCGCGGCCGCCGCCGTTTCCCGCGAAGACCAAAGGTTCGCTTGACGCATTCTACTTTGACATGATGTTGAGACTCTAACCTAAACCATAATGTTACAGAAAAATCCCCTCCCGCTAAGAAACCGGCTGTGACTAGCTCCACCAAAATCGTTACCGAGACTCCCCAGAAAAAGGCTGCTAAGGTAAGTCTTGAGTATTAATACTAACGTATAACGTAATAAGGTGGGTACGAATTTGAGCGGCTCAGCCTGAGGCATGCTCGCCCCGCGCAGCGATCTGCTCGCAAGCAATTTGTTGCACATAAACATTGCGCGGGTGAGGCTGCGTGCTCGCGGTGAGCCGACATTGTGTGTCATTCAAAATGGCGTCGGACACGGTGATAGCCGCGGCTGCGTTTATCATAATTCACCGAATTATTAACAATTTTGAATTGACACGGTTTTATTTTAATAAATTTACTTATAAAAACACGCACGGCTCAGCAACTTGAACAAATTTGTACGCGCCTCGCCCACAGACAAGTATAAACTTGTCATTCTGCCCGCGGCACGCTCGGATACACGTCCAAGTTACGCGAGGCACGCACACTGAGGCGCCTTTGAGCACGGTCGACTCTCGGCGGCTCGCCGCGCGCCGCTCGCGCACCTCGCGTGAGCGCGTACGACTTTGAGCAAAATAGGTGAGCCGTGCGTGCCACAACCCGAGGCTGCTCTAATAGGCTTGTTGCGTGGTGTTAAAATTGATAACGTCGTGTTGCTAAATGGATAGTAAACCATCAAAAGATTGTTATAAAGCATAAATTACAAAATATAATTCAAATCATAAAAAGATATGAACCTTGAAAGTTTAGAAAAAAAAGTTTATTTATTTATTGTCCAAGAGTTAATTTAAAGGTACCAATAGAATCCTTACGTTTTTATAGAAACAAATTTGTATGATAACTATGGACCTAAACGCAGTATTTCGCGACCGAAACAGCAATTTACTTCATTTTCCATGCAACGGTTAGTACAAATTGCACGGTGTGACGTCATACTTTAAAGCCATTCAGTGTGAAGCGTTTCGGCTGCTGTCAGCGAGGTCCGTCTTTAACTCGATTTTTTGGGTATTAATGTCCTTTAAATGTAGTTGCTTCCATACAAACATTTGTTCAAATACAAAAACTGGTTCGAATTGCATCGTAAACAAATTTAAGGTCACAAACCCATTCGTACGCAGCTTAACGTTGAGTATGTTTAATTTTATTCTGCGGTTAACCGCAGAATAAAATTAAACATAAATTGTTTTCCTATATAAATCATCTAAAATACGATCGATTCAATTTATAAATTTTAACGTTTATTTCAGCCGAAACAGGTGACGGACTCGAGTTCAAACAGGTCTCGACCGAGGATAATATTTGAGAACAAAGTGGTAAGATCGGTTTTGTTGTTAGCAATCATAAGCAGCCTTGCATGCAAAGCTCGATTTGCCTATCTTACTCACCTGTCAATCTTATCCAAACAGCCCCAAAAAGAAAAAGACGACGACAAATCCAAGTCACTGCCGGCGCGTCGCGTCGTCCTGCAGCGAAAAATCACGCAAACAAACGAGAAATCCGTGTTCTCCCGCATCGAGGTCAACGACCCCACCAAACCGAATCCGGGCATATTCAGCCGCGCGGTCCGGACCGCCATCGGCTCCGACAAGCCTCGCATCGTCATCAAGCGAGACGAGCCCGAGGTGGAGTACGAGAGCGGCTCGGAGGACGAGGAACGGCTCTTGAGCGAGGACACGGGACTCGTGGCTTCCGTCACGAACCTACCGCACGGGATCACTGACACGAGACTGAAAACGTTAGCGGGGAGTGAAGTGCAGGTAATATTTATATTCAAGTATCGGTTAGGTGTAGAGTTGAGGCCGTTATGACAGTTGAATAGTACTGATAGTATTTTGAATCTATTGAATAAGGCGTTAGATCATATATAGTCATATCACCGCCCGAAGAATCTGGAATTTCCTGGAGGCAACGGGCCTTAACCCTTCTTTGCATGATTTTTTATTTATTTTTGATATAAATCACGATAATGTCAGTTGACCTCCACATTTCGGTAAAAATATAAAAATATATGAGGTAAGTTTTACATGATATCTTTATTTTTTGATATGATGGAAATTTCCATCATTATGCAAACTCTGACCTTAAGCATATCACAAATACGTTCTATTTCAAGCTATACTGTTCTTGAAACATCGTCTTAAAATAAATATGAATCTCCCGCTAAACTACCTTTAATTAACAGGACAATGTTATGATGGAAATTTCCATCACCATGCAAAGAAGGGTTAACAGTGAACTCTAAAGAAAGGGCTGCCACAATAGATCACTTAATGGTCGAAGCGGCATATTAATGCCCACAAAACAAATAATAATAAAACGATAGAGTTCATTATCCAATTTAACATTTTAAGTGATGGTAACCCTTATTTTTTGCAAAATATGTCGCGCGCTTGGTCTTTCATGAGCTCAGTTATTATTTTTACTATAACCGCTTACCATCAGGCAGGCCATACACTTGTTTGCCACCAACGTAATGTTAAACAAAACTAGTCGAAAATGATATTGCGTTTCACCTTGTATTAAGAAAGTGCAGATGATGATTTATCAATTCCAAATTACATTGTCCTGTCGGTTACACATCGATCGCCATGAGATTCATCATTAAAGCGATTTTAAAGGTTGTAATCTTATTCTATTTATAATAATTATAGACTTTTTATAAAATAGTTTTTATCTTCGAATATACAGCACGCTGACAATTGAGTCGCTTAACTTCAAATTGTTAATCCAATTCTGACATTTTTTTATGACTTTGGTATAAAATAAAAGGGTAAAAAACTAGTTTTGTGACAAGTATAATTTTGTCTAAATCCATATGACAGTTTTTTTCAAATGTAGGTAAGTCCATCCAAGCCAATCAGCGAAAGAAGTTTGTTCAACATGGCTGACAATTTATAATCATATTTTTTTCAAATCTAGATAAATCCGGGTCTGTTAAATGAAAGTTATACAAATCCACACTGAGGTTTTTCAAAGATAGATAAATTGCAATCGATTATATCAAATGAAGGTAAATCCAATCTAAATTTTATGTTTTGTAAAGAATAGATGATTTTAATGCTGAATTTGCCGCACAGGATGATAAAGTAAATATCAGGTCTGCTAGCTACATAAGCTACATAGCATACATAAGTGAGCCTACTGCCTCACGGTATGGTACATTTGGCGTGTCAGCTGATCCTTCACAATTATCCAAGGTTCAGCTGGCACGGAACTAGGTTAAACACCAAACTTACCAAGTAGGTTGTTAATGTACTTGGTTTGATGTACAAAGATTGAGCCATCACTTTCAATTTCTAGACCTACAAATTGTTTTGGACTCATGATACTCGTAGTTACTTGAAACTCTTTTTGCAAATTATTTACAAATCCATCAATAAGACCTCGATTTTTACACATAATCAAACCATCATCTACAAACAAAAGTAAATACAAGGGAGCTTCATGTTGTAGAGAGACATACAAGCACCTGTCACTTTGTCAATTTTTAAAGTCATTCACCTCCATAAAGGAGTGGAACTTGGAGTTCCAACACCTGGGCGACTGTTTCAACCCATAGATTGACTTATTGAGCTTACAGACTAATTCTGTGTCAAGACCAGGTGGAGTATCCATGTAGATTTATTCATCTAGGGTTCCATATAGGAAAGCAGTCTTTTTATCGAACTGAGTCATCTTCTATTTTTCTTTTGCTGCTAGTGACAGCATCATTCTGATGGTATCATAGCGTACTGTCGGTGAAAATCTATCCCCTTTTCTTGGGTATAGCCTTTTGCACATAGTCGAGCTTAGTATCGTGTGGTATCATCAGCATTCTGCTTTATCTTGTAAACCCATTTACAACCAACCAGCTTCTTGTAAGCTGGATGCTCCACCAGCTCCCATGACTTGCATGTATCATGAGAATCGAGTTCCTCGTTCATTGCTGCTATCCATTTTTCCTTGTCATGACTTTTCAGAGCGTCAGTATATGTAATGGGCAATACTTGTACGAAGTTTGTTTCCGCTACTGTGATTCTCTGCGGTCGAGGCCGCAGGTCATATCTTGGCTCCTTTCTCTCGTTATTTTCATTGTACACTCTCTTCTTGGCTCGCTGGAGTTGCTTCTACATTGTTCTCTGTTACCTCATTTATCATAGTTTGGTAAAAATTCTCAAAAGTTTCATACATATGGGATTCCCAAGTTTTGTTTTTTTCACTATGATAGAGATCAAGGTCCACCGGGTCCTCTGATGTCTCTGACAGGCTGTTGGTTGAATAGGGCTCATTCTCATTGAAAGTCACGTCTCAGAATACACTTATCTTCTTGGTATCGGGATCAAACAACCTGTAATTGTCAGAGTTACCTTCGTAGCCAACCAGCATAAGTTTCTTGCTTTTTGGCTCTAGTTTATTCCTCTTTTCCTTAGGTACATGCATGTAAGCGGCAGATCCCAATGCATGTGTCAGAGTCGGTTTTGACCCAGTCCAAAATTCAAATGGAGTATTCACCTTGTTACATCTCCTGTTTATCAGGTAAACAGCTGTCTGCACTGCTTCCGCCCATAGTGCTAGAGGTAGGTGTCTCACATATAGCATGGACCGGGCACTGTCCATGATGGTCCTGTTCGCTCTCTCGCTCCTGCCATTCTGCTGCGGTGTATAAGGCGCAGTATATTCCAATTCTATACCTTTTTCAGCTGCATATCTCCTGAATTCTTCATTGCAGTATTCTTTTCCGTTGTCACTGTGTAACAGCTTGACTTTGGTATCAAACTTATTTTCAAGCAGCTGCACATACTTCTGAAAAGCCTGCAAAGCTTCAGCATGTAAACAGTAATAAATCCAGACTCTGCATCCACAGGAATGTAATAAAGTATCTAGCCCCTGAAATAGATGGCGTGGGCATAGGACAGGCTATGTCTTAACATTGACATGACCCAGACGGGCGTGCCATTGCTTCAAGGTCACATTTGCTTCATAGTCCACCGAGACGGGCTTGAACAAGAATTTGTATAGGTAATTAGGCTGTTTAATGACAATGGCCGAAACGCTCCCATCACTATTTTTTATAAAGGCCGAGTACATTACCCTCCGAAAACAAATTTCTCTTCAGATCAGGCACATAAAGCACATTATTGATGGTGGAATCATACCATTTACCGTCCAAGAACTTTTTTATTTTAATTGTCCCTGAGCCTTGCACTGATAGTTCACTTTTATCACCTAACCGCACACAATGGGGAATGGATGAAAATTTTAGAAGTGCCTGATTTTTTTTTTGGTGTTAGGAATAACCTTCCTTACCACCAGAAAAAAATTGTAGACTTGTCAGGTGCTTCAATTATTTTTGAAAAATATAAACAGTTTCCTCACTTACGTTTTGGGTTTAGGACGGCGAATGAGACATTTTCCTTGATTTGTCTCATATTACAAAAAATATCATAAAAATCCGTGGTAAACCGACACTGGCGATGATATTGACAGCTGCAGCAGCTATATTTGTCATTGCCAGGGTCAGATATTCAAAATATTTTTTGTAATGTCTGCAATTTTTTTCTGGTTTTTTCATCCATTCCCCATTGCACTCCGGCTTGAAGTCTGAGAAATAATTTCGTCTATATGTCATGTGGGCAGACGCCCCACTATCTAAAATCCATACTTCTTCATCTGGGTGATGAAGGCAGACTGATTCTTCTCATACTTCGAACCCTGGCTATTCAGAATACTGTACTGTGAGCTAGATCGGCAATCACGGGCATAGTGCCCCACCTTCTTGCACTTAACTGACTTTTTAGTCACCTTCTCAGTAGACAATGCTGTTTCCTCTTCAATTTTGAAACGCGACTCCTCATCTAGAAGACGCGCCGTAAAGTTGATTACCGTTTGTTTACTTGGTTCGAGCGACAGCCAAGCTTGTCGCAACATGCGATAGCGCTCGGGCAATGACCCCAGTATTTTGGTCACAATTGCCATTTCTGAAATTGTTTCGCCAGCGTCCTTTAGCCGTTTCGCGATATTTTCTATTCTAGAATTGTGTTCGGCAATGATATCGCCCTCCGTGAACTTGATCGTGTGAAATTTCTCATGCAACAACATTTTGCAATTTTCACTTTTTTTATTTATTATTCTGGTAGTGGCTTCCGGGCTGTGAAAGCTCTTGGTATCACTGCGACCATCGCTGATCTATTGTGATCGCCTCTTACTACAATTCTTGGTCAAGTCCTGCAAACTCAAAGAATTGCAGGATTTTGTTGATCTCAAGAAATTTGATCTCCTCCGGGCACATAATGTGTTTGCCCAAGAAGGAGTTACGACTGCGCATTATTAGGCAAGGGCAATCGGTTAGGATGTGTGTAGGCGTCTCCTCTGCTTCAAAGCAGAATCTGCACTGCCTAGTGTCACACAGTCCTATCGTTTGCATGTGCTTATTAAGGCGGCAGTGCCCTGTAAGCACTCTGACCAGCATGCGTAGGCGGTTCCTACTTAGCGCCAAGGCGTCAGAAGACGCCTTTTTGCTAAAGGCTCTAATAAGTGCCTTGGAATGTTTCAGTCCTGGGATAGCTCTCCAGGCTTCAATGGTCTTGTAGAAACAATAGGCTTTTAGAGTGAGCTTGGTTAGGCTTTTGGGGATACCACAGTACGGCTCTGGTCCGCAGTGTGTCCCCTTCGCCCCCGCTCGTGCAAGCTCATCAGCCTTTTCATTTCCCTCGATACCTGCATGCCCTGGGACCCAACGTAAAATTACCTTATTTTTGGCACCCAGGTCATTCAATAGTTCCCGACAGTTCTCGACCAGCCTGGACGTTGTGACGTTAGAGGTAAGAGCCAAGAGCAATTTCACTTTTTTGGTCGTAAATCGAGTCTAATTTATCAAAAAATTCACGTGCCGTCTCACATGTTTCTATCAGACTTATTTGAGGCAATTCCATATTTTTTCCGGCATCTTTCTTCCATTCGTCCGTATTAGCCCCAGCCGGCGACAACGAAGAGGTTATGTGATCGCCCAGGCCCCTGGCCTTCAAGGCAAGTGTCGTCTGTAACTTCCATTGTCTGTAATTGTCGCCTGCAACTTCTTCGCAGTCGCGACGCCAAGACCTTCGAGATCCATTGGTAATTCAGCGTCCAAGTGCTGCGCTACAAACACGCGTGCAACTGACGCAATACCCAGAAATAGAAAACTTTCCGACGACCGATCCGACTTTTTTATTTAATCACACGCGATAATCTGGGTCAATAACCTGTTAGAACAGGCAATAAATAAAAGTATTTGTATTGCGTCGACATAAATGCTACGACAATGGTGGTAAATATAAAAGTGTGAGGTTAGATTGACAGACGTCAGTGGTCTAAACCACAGAGTGCGCATTTTATTCTTAACAAATGCTCTAGCCATAATAAAAAAATACTGCCTTTCAAATCTCCGAATTAACGTTATTATCTCTTTTTCTCAATTATCTCGCAAGTGGTTATAGTGGATTTATCTGGGTTTGAAGTTAAGCGACACAATTTGTCAGCGCGGGATAAGCATATGGTAAACAAGACCATCAAAGGCCTTTCAATCTATTACAGACTATAAAAACAGTGTTAAGGGGAGAGACAGCGTCTATTCTTGCTATATTATTGATTATTAAGTACAACCATATCATATTTATTACATTTCACTTAAAGCTAGTATATTAGGAGGTATTCATTTGTGATATATACAACAATTACGGAAGTACAGTCGACTACAAAAAGATGTATGTATCCATACGATGTTACAAAAATATGTATACATAGACTTTACTACCATAGTAATAAGATATATATATGTCACCGTTAGATTGTAAGAACCGTCAGTTTATAATCTAACCCGTTATATTGTAAACTGACGGAATATTGTGAACTGCTAAAATAATTCATAATTTTACGTATTCATTTTCGTTAGTTTATAAACTAACAATGTCATATCGTCAAATTGTAAACTGAATCAAATTTGCCTGATTTGGAACGCAACATATGCGCTGTTTGGTTGAGCAAATTATTCCACTTGCATCAGTTTCCACTTACGTCAGAACATGTTTTTTTTTTTGTTATTCAGACATTTTCTTCCATTTATTTCGGCACCCAGCAGTGTCGACGGAGCCCCGCTGCGCGGGGCTCCTATGTCTGGGCGCTTTGCCCTTCGGGCAACTGAAGATACCTAACTAACCTAACCTACCTAGTCTTTGTGTACGTTCCGTAGCAAGCCGATTTGATCTCAGTTCACAATTTGACGATTCGACATTGAAAGTTTATAAACTAACGAAAAATATTGCGTTAAATTGTGAACGGTTTTGGCAGTTCACAATATTCCGTCAGTTTACAATATAACGGGTAAGATTATAAACTGACGGTGTTCACAATCTAACGGTGACATATACATACATAATTTTGTAACTTTAAAAAACATAGGTACTTATCTTTGTAGTCGACTGTACATAACATTGGCTACGCATATTGCTATACAAGCCGATACGGGAAGCGTCAGGCTCGACCGCAAGTCTGACAAGCAAAACGCACGGTCCGCAAATTACCACTTACTTGTTACCTCGTTTTTAAATGTAGTATTTTGTAATATCCAGTGTATATTTTCGCCATGTAAGGTTTAAGAAACTTTATTTCACTAAAAAAAAAAATTTTCATTTAGAGAATTTTAACTTAAAATACAAATATTATAGGTAAGCACCGCAAGGTGCTGATACGAAGAACAACTTAACTTATTAAATGAATTGAATTGAGTATATGCTCCTGCCGTTGGTGTGGATCTGTTTACTACAAAATTGATAGAAAACTTAATGAGTTATACCTCGTGTGTATATTGAATTTAAGGCGACGTGAGCTCAGAAAACGGATTTTTAAATAGTCGTAGCTCTTGTTTAGATTATAATACGGCTGTCCTAAATTTAATTAGCAATCTTGAGGCCTTTCTCGAGGGACAACAGCTATTCGAATCCTCAGTTTTTGACTTTCGCTCGATAGAAAAAAATCACGAACATACGTCTAAAATACACTTAAAAAAAATCTTAACAAATTATGCACAACAGCTAAACATATTAAAATTGATTCTAAAAATCGGCAATATCATGTTTGAGGGAACTTAGCTATTACTTTTTTA
The DNA here is from genome assembly GCA_963854355.1 of Epinotia brunnichana. Lineage (NCBI taxonomy): Eukaryota > Metazoa > Arthropoda > Insecta > Lepidoptera > Tortricidae > Epinotia > Epinotia brunnichana. The sequence continues at coordinate 40,341,965 of OY977937.1, read as the reverse complement.
TTTATTAAAACGCACAAAAAATAAAAATAAAAGAACATGATTTCTTCCAAACACGCACTTCCATCTCGCTCACGCTTATGCTCAGTGAGAGGGAGAGAAGACCACGAGCCTACATCGCCTTAATGGCAGAGTATAGTTTTTATATTGATTAGGGCAACTGTCATAAATGTCATTACTCTACATCGGGCGGTAAAAAGCGCTGTTGGTGTTGTACGTAGGATTACCAGTACTCATACCTTTTTTTATTATTCGTTACTCTTATTATAATTAACGAATCTTCCCGATAACATGTCTAGTTCGTTAAAAAATATAAATTATAAATGATTAATTTTTTGGTATTTGAATGACATTCGATCTGCTGTGTGGTTAATGCATCCGATTGCACATTTGCTCGTAAAGGGTAATAAACTAATGAGCGTATTCATAAACGTTCAACAAATCTATTTTATCTAAAATACCGTTATTTCGTTTGTCCTTATCCTGTCACTGACATTTGGGCACATAAGAAAGGGACAAAATACATTTTATTTTTCAGATGGATTTTAAGTTTTATGTAAGAGTGTAAGATTTTATAAATTCCGTCATTCACTCAAACGAGTTATACGTCAGTACCGAAGCAAGGTTTTACATAAAAAAATATAGCAGATAAGTAGTTCTACATAGATCCCAACCAAATGTCCTCATCCAGAGTCCGCAATAATAAATATAACAAATAACTAGTGGTTGTATATTATCTAAAACACCAACAGCTCATTAATTATACTTTGTAGTATTTTTAAGATAACTAAGGTAAATTATGTGCTTTTCAACACTTTTATTTTTCTAGCAAATTGAGTGTTTTACATTCTGTGATAAGAACTGTGATATTTATTTATGTATTTTACTGTACATGATAATTGATAAATAAGACCTGTTTCTTGAAGTTCAAATGAATGTTTCGCTTGTTAGTTAATTTGTTCTAGTTTAGTGTCCTTTCGTCGTGAAAATATAAATACGATATGAAAAAAAGTGTGTGGGGCTACGCGCAGTGTACGGTTCCTTAGTTGCCCGTATTATGCGTAAGTTGCGCGGTCGTGGTTGACTCTAGTAAAATGTCTAAGCCGCGGACAGAAGGACGAACGGACATGCTACGAAATGGTGCCAACGGCAAAGAGCTGTCTGATCCAATTAGACAGTCACAACCAAAAAATTTAACAAAAGGACAGGTAAAGGAATGTATACATTACATTTCAATAATATCTCGTTTTCGGCTTGTATAACATAATAGCAGGTAAACTTTCGTAGACCCTTTTTTTGTTTTATCATGTTATTGTAAAAAAACTTTACGGAACAGGTCTTAAGAGGCCGCAGTAAGCTAGGCCGAATTACACCTTCCCATACAAACGGAGTTACGCTCTCATTTTAAAACTACGTGTTGGATTGTAACGAAACTTTGCATATACAATGACATGAGGTACATCTAAGGCTGAAATTAGTTTATATGGCTCCACTTTATAAAACAAATGAAATGCAGCAAAAACAAGTTTTGTATGAAAAATTTAAATTCGCTGTATTTTTTTCCCTATGGTATCTGAAGCCATATAAACTAATTTCAGCCTTAGATGTACCTCATGTCATTGTATATGCAAAGTATCGTTACAATCCAACACGTAGTTTTAAAATGAGAGCGTAACTACGTTTGTATGGAGAATCGAGCTTACTGCGAACTCTTAAGTATATGTACCTGAGGTTTATCATCGTATTCTTGGAGTACACACTATTAATGTTTATTATAGTTATACCTATGTTTCTCTCTACTGATTACAAAAAATATGTCCTAGAATCAATTTGAAATTTCTCAAATAGTTAATGGTATTCGGCGTACAGCCGATGTAATTTACATGAGAAGAAAAAATGCATATAATGTCTGAATACGCCCTCATGTCGATAATTATAGATTCGTGTTTAGCTATGTATAACCCGGTTATCAACCGATACAAGTCACATCGACTATACTTATGTGCTCACTGTTGGATATATTCGTAATGAATCACTCATCTATATCTTAATTTTTTGCAAGGATAGATAATAATAGCACATAATATTTTTGTATTTAAAAAATAACGCTTTATTGATTAGCATTACTTTCCATTTCCGGGTTTTTTCACTGAATTATGCGTGGCAAAACCTGTACTGAATTCAACACACTTCACACTATAATGGAGGCTTTATTAAAGGAAATCCTTGCCGTATTGGATGATAATTTTTAATGTATTTCATTTATGCTTTAAAGCTGTGTTCACATTAAACTAAAATAAAAATATAATTATTAGAAACATATAATGCCTGTGGCATTATATTCTGTGATAGTAATGACTCGATCTGTATTTAAATGTATATTTAAATAAACACTGGATTAGATATTTGAAAAGTATGTAATACTTAACTATCTGTGATAAATGCATGTCTTATTTGTACATTTTGTATCATGCAATTTCAATTTGGCTATGGAACCTAAAAGTATGTTTACAAGTTTTGAGCTCATCCTATTGAATTATTTTAGTGTCACAGTCATGTTGAGGTTGTATCTTGGAAATAGGAAAATGTTAAGTGCTTCACACTTACTTTATGTTTGTACTTATATAAAAGACACGCCGTTTAAAAAAGCGGCGAGAAGAGTTTAATTATGTAAAAAGCCGTGCTATTGTCGAAAATATCTGAATCAAATTTAATTAATTCACTTCAACATTTCTTATGTTGACATAGGTGACTTACTTATTTGTGTCGTCTCAGAGAAAAGGGACCTTAAAGTCGTTGGCTTAATGCCATTATTCCGCTGTGAATCAGCATTTGTTTGTTAGCACATCGTTCATCCTTTTCCAGGCAGAGGCGTTATATCGACCACATACAGTCTGTCAAACGTGTATCTTAATGTCAACGAATAAGACTGACATTTGATTGTCATTTCGGCCTGGAAAAGGGTTAATAATGCCTTAAGCGCCACCGACTATAAGGTCCCAATTCCCTGAGAACGATTTCACAAAACAAGTTTCTGCAAATTGTTATAAGCCACCTAACATTTTTCTTAATTTCCTCCGTACATGTCTAGTCGGACGTAAGTTGTTCTATACTAAGTACTAGTTAAGAAATATAAGCCTACCACGAAATCCTGGGTTAAATGTTCCAGAGTTTAATTGTGGACAAGGAAGAGCGCAGCGCCTTGATAACGTTCAGGAGTACCGTCGCGGCCGGCGCCTTCCGCAGGAAGTTCCACGCCAAGATGGTCGCCGCCAGTCGTCTCGCCGTCGTCTTGCTTTAGGCACTCACGACTACCGCACACTATACTATTGTACTCATCTGTGTGGAGTTTGCGTAACGTTACTTGTTATAGACAATATAATTATACAATGAAAACATTCTAGATTATGGCTCAAGAGAGCAATGGCGGTATATTGAATCCTGACACCGAAGTATTCTACAATATTATCCCGAGCGCAGCGAGAGATTTTAAAGTAGAATCTTGAGAGTAACGAGATTCTAATGTATTCGCCCCTAGACGGAAATAATTTGTGTACCATATGCACATACTGCTTTTCGCACCTTCCATGAGGAAAATTGAAAATAAACAGGAAATATCAGGGAAGAAAAGTACAACTTTGCTCCCTAATTTGAAGGGAACAATTAACCTTTTCTGCATTGCAGGTGGGAAAAGTTCTTTATTCATTATAAGCAGGCGAATTCAATGCATGTGCTTAAGATTAGTTATAAACTGTAAGCGTATACTTGTTTATCTGTAGTACTCAAAAGTATTGGCTATAAAAAAAGCATCGTTACATTTATCTGCTTTTACCTCCAATATAAATAGTTCTTTTGTATCTCTGTAATAGATTATGGATATTTATCTGATCAATTGATTGATGATAAAAAAAATTGCTGCACAGCGTAAGACTATTTTGTTATCTAAACGACTGATGACAGTATCTATATAACATTAGAATTTTAACAGACAGATTCGTTTACGTTTCTTCGTATATCTAGGATATCAAAGGGAAAAATTATGCTAGTTTTATTTCTTTCGATCATAAGTACTTTTCAAACAAAACCATACTGAAATTTTTGCGTTTTAAAATAGTTTTCCTTGAAATCGTACGACCACGCACGATTTTTCTAATCTTATAAGGAATAAAAAAAGAACTCTGATAAGTATAAGAGGAGATGGTACTGAATTTATGTTTATATCACTCGAAAAGTTATTGAAGAACTTTGTAGGTTTAGGTTCATATACATTTAGTTAGAATAAACCAGTCTCACCGTTATGTAACGCATTTTGTCTCAGTAATTGCCTGTGTTATATTTTAATCTCACAAACACGTTTAATTTAAAGTATATTGTAAAAAAATATATATACTATAACCAAAGCACAGTTTGGCTTATCTTTTGTGTACTGACATTATGGTGTGAGAAAAATTACATAATATATGTTAATCTGTCAATGGAAAATGAATGTAATTTCTTATTTGATGTTATAGTTTGGATATTGCTTACCTACTTAATACTAATAGAAATGTTAATTTTATTAATGTAATTTTGGATATGTCAAAAAGGTACGACTTAATCTTAGAAAATTGTTTATGCTTGCGATAAGAAATATATGTTATATATGTATTATTGTGGAAACTAATACATATTTCTGTTATACAAGACCATTAATATGTGATTCACAGTCACTAGTAAATTGACAAAAAAAGCATATGTAATAATTCATTACAGCGGGCACAATATGTTTCCCATAATTGTATGCTTACTTTAAATACACTATATCAAAACAATGCAAAGTAAGTGTATCTTGTGCGCCCACTTATTTAATGCACTGTCTTAAGTGCATGCACTACTCGTGTTATTAGTAGGTAAAAGTTCGCATATATTATGTATTTGGGTTCCTATGTAAAAAAAAAACATGTATCTAATACCAGCTTACATGTTTCATGGTATTAATCGAACCAATGCATTTACACAATACTAGGTACTGTATGTGTATTAATAATCATGTAAATCAATGCTACATGCTTACATATATGTATGCTCATGCTATAATTTTACTAACGACAGTGTTGTCATGAAAAAAAGAAGTGTATCAGAACAGAAGATAATAGACAAAACAAATCTCGAGTAGTCATTAGAGTAGTACTAGTCTCGAGTAGAGTCTAGATTACATTGCTACATAATATTTATTTGACACTTCTGAGACACAATCAAATATCAGTGATATGAGCTGTTAACTTGTTACCGGTACATTATGTGTTGTATTCATTTATTAAAAAAAAAAACACTTAAGATCAAATTATGTTCATAAGCCCTTACGACGATTAGGTATAGTTTTAGCCCTTAAAATATGTTCGTAGGGAAAACACACTGTATATCATTTAACATTTGTATTCACGCCAAGGAATAATAGAAGGGACAATATTTGTGATGTGGTGGTACCAATGTTGACACTTATCATATCGCGAAGTTTTAGCGAACCAGTGCCACCTGTAAGGCTGCGTATCCAGCACACATGTGCTAAGCTATGTTTCCATACAGCACACCTGGATTCATGACTTATCTTGGTCTATTTGTATGAAAACATGGCTTACCCCATCTCTGGCTAAAATTGTATACTATATTCTTGGTGAAAAATTACCTTAGTTTATAGCTTATGCAATTATTTTATTGTAAATTCATCAGCAGACATATTTGCGCCAACACTATCAAATATCTTGACACCGACCGACCCTGTTATCAATGCAGTAGAGTCAATGTAAAGATATTTTCGACCGCGTCGGTAGCGACGATATTCTACTGATTACCTATTTTTACAAAACGATAACATGTTAGTTTTAATGTAGAATAGATCGGTTTATATGTGCATAACTTGTATGTTTTGAGAGTAGATGCAGAACTTCTTAGATTTTTTATAGTAGTGAATATTGTAAGAATTATTTTTCAATAATTTTTACAAGTCACTGATAATAATTCAGCTTTTACGATTTTAGGAAGAAACTTAGACCGTGTTGGTGGCCTCTGAACAAATATGACCATTAAGATTTAACCAGAAAAGCCACAAAAAGATACGTTTAACTACTTTTGGTGCCCTCAGCCATTCTACTCTTCAGTGTGTTATTGCAAATTACTAATAAGGCACCTTAGTATTCGCTGCCTATTAGTAGGCAACATTTTTTTTTCTTTTTAAAAATATAGGTATACATCGTGTTCCTGAGACCTTAACTCAGTTTTATAATATTTGTTTAAACGCCAGATTCACGTTGTACGTATCATTTAGTAAATTTTACCATGAAGACGTGCAAATAAACATCTATCTATCTATCTATCAATTAGGTACCGTATGTCTTTGTATGCAGGGACTATTGGATTTATATTTGTTAGTTTTTAAGTCGGTAGATTGTTTTAAAGCGTTTTTAGAAGATATTAACGCTAGAAGTAAGTGTTGCTGAGAACAGAGACAAGATACACTGTATCAATGACAAACTTGAACATTTATTCATGTATTTGCTTCTAGTATAATGTACTGGTATCAGCCGTTCAATAAAACATTATGTTCACTTTATTGTTGTTATTTTGACGCCTGAAGGAGCAGTACTCTAGCGTTTGTTGTCGACATATGACATCCGTCTCTTTCCAACAATGTAAGAGCGAGAGAAACAGATGTTATTTGTCGACCATTAGCTAGCGTGCCAACTTACGGGTTAAAATGTACAGATCTCAAATAAAAGGAGTCGTTATAAATTGTGTTTTTATTGTCACTTAACCCTGTAAATATGTATATAATTTAGGTTATAAGGTTACGTTATGTTTTCGTTTTTGTATGCGCAAAATATGATCGTGAAATAGAAGGAACAATAAAAGTATTCTTTACGTGATAACTTTATTGATACCTTAGAACTATTTCAAGTTCATGATTTTGAGTTAAAAAGAGACTGAAAAATAAAAAACTTACAGAAGTTCTTTTGATTTTTATTTCTTAGACCTTAACTTGCCATAACTATTATTTAGGTAGGTACAGTCAGCATCATAAACATCTAAGCAACCATCTAGAATGTATAATTATAGTTTATGCTGCTGACTGTACTATCGCCAACACAGTTAACTGACCATCCGTGCACTTTATGTACATTGTAATAGGGTCACTAATGATCAGTTAACTATGTTGGCGTTTGTACCTGCAATGCAATTCTAACCAACGGTGTATAGGATACGTCGCCATGTCGTCTGAGGCAGCACCTTACACTGTCGTGGTTGCGATAATAGCAGTAACTGCATTCAAAACTTATTTTTAAATGTGGACTGTGGACCTGATTCCAATAAAATTACGTAAACATTTCCAATTGGAGTAATATCGCAAGCAACTTTGGAAAGTTACAACAAAATAAATAATTCAGACATATACCTGTTTAAAAAATCCAAGTTCTATTTATATTATAAGTTATAAAATGAATCCTCAGAATGCTGTTCTCACTTCCTCTCACTCGTCTCAGCAGCGAGGCGACCCTCTTGCGTATGATGGCATGGCAGCCATCAGTGTGCGCTTCGGCAAACATGCCTGACGCACTGCAGTGACGACTGACGAGGCAGCTTGAACAGCATCCTGAAGATATTGTACAAGTAACGCATTGTACGCGCGCTTTGTATGCCTCATCCATAGACTGCACGTGTAAAAAGACGTACAATAGGCTTTAAAGAGTATCAGTTCGACTTCCCTTGTACACCGTGAAGATCTACGGATGAGCATGTTGCCCCTGATTGCTAAGGCTGTTCCTGCCCTTTCGATATCCAGGTCATCATCCAGATTCTCGGTTACTATATGACCCAGATATTTAAACTTCCTGGATGATTTTAGGGCTTCACCGTTCAACATGACCGAAGGTACACTTTGCGGATTATACTTACGGGCTTTAAAAATCACCATCTCACTTTTATTTGCATTGTACCTAAGACATGTCGTTCAGCGTAGCTCTCACACCTTGCAATCAATTGCCTTATGGAGTTGATTGAGGGACCGAGCAGCACCATGTTATCAGCATAGCCAATGTTTAAACCCAACCATGAAATATCATCAGACCAAAAATCGTCTTCTTAGCATTTTCAGAAGTATTAAAAGAATAAGTAGGACTCGTAAGCGACATTCTCGTGGAAATCCTCAGTTCACCTTTCGATGCTTTGACACTGACAATACTGAAGGAATATTTATTTCGTTTCTGACAGTCAATTCTCAGTGCTTGCCAAAGGCAGCTTGCACCAACTTATGATTACAAACCAAGTACAGACCGCTCAACGTTAAATATGGTTACGTTCCATACATTCAGGGCATTTTCACTCAAATGTGCGACTTTTACTTTGTTTCTCAGAATTTAGTTTTCTTTTGTTTTTCCTATTCAGAATCATGAGCACTCTTGATCCGAAAAAGAAGAAAAATGTCCCCAATTTCCCATACTTTTTTTTGGAACAGGATAAATGAAAATACCCCTAACACCATGATAATCAGTACTAGAATGCGTAGTTATTCCGTACGGAGAGCGAGCTGTCGATGTTGAAGTACTCCGGCATGGCGGCCAGGAGCCGCCGGTACTCCTGGCTGAACTCCTCAGGGTGCTGCTTCTTGTGCGCGTTCTGTGACACGTCCAGCAACACCTGCGACTGCTGCGCTACTGCCACCTGACAACACATTTTAAGTAAGTAATGCGGCAATTACACTTCATCGTTCGCCGCATGCTGCATGCGGCGAACGCAAAAGTGTAAAGACCCGTAAAGCGGCTAATTTAATGTGAATAAAATTAGGTGAACAACGAAGTGTAATTGCCGCATAAGTCATCCTAGCCGCTGGATGTGGGTGGCGCAGGACCGGCCATTGTAGCACTCTTTGGGGGAGCCCTATGTCTAGCAGTGGATGTCTTTCGGCTGATATGATCATGATGAAGTCATCCTAGGGTTATTCTCGGTTGTGCCCTAAAGGAGCCCGGGGTTCGCTTTGGTCCCTAATCCCAATATTTGGGTCTGCAGGGAGACAATCTTTAAGGAGTCGGTCTCCCCAGTAACGACGTCATCAAAATCGCCGCGGTCGCTTTTGGAAAAGTGTAAATTACATCCAAACCATGCAACGTACATACTCATGTGGGGTATCAAATGAAAGCTGAATAAAGTGTATATAGTTCATTCGATTTATATTTTGTCTGATCCAGGGGACATGACTAACAACATACTAAAATATGGCGTTGGTATTCGAATGTGATGTATTTTCCCGTAACAACATGTGGTGTTGTGTTCCTGGTGGTGAGCGAGTCGACAGAGCTGTCGAGGATGCCCTGGACCTGCAACTGTAGCTGTTATCATCAAATCATGAATAAAGGGTTGGCTACACGCTTTTGATCCGTCTTGGAGTCGCGGTCTGTACGCTTATTTGCTTGTATAAAAAATAACAATTACGTTGATACTAACTTCAAGCGTGATCCAGAAGTAGAGTGTGTCGAAATGGTCCTTGAAGGTGGCAGAGCTCTGCACTATCGTGTATACGGGGCGCTCGTTCAGGTGGAAGGAGGGCCGGCAGGGCGCCGCCCACGACCACGATACCAGGGGCGCAGCGCGCGGCCAGAGCGTCAGCGTGTTGTGCGCGGGGCCTGGGGACGACAACATAAGCTTTCAACCCAGTCAAGTAAGCTCGAGGAAGATTTAATACCACAGATGTATGAATATAAGGAGATCGGACATGCCGGCCGATTTGTTTTGAGTACGCCTGTCGCAAGTTCATTAACCCACACAAAGCACAAGTAATTGACAAGACAAAGCATGCACATTGTACGCATCTAAAGCACACACACTTGTATACCTACGCTCTTATTGGACAATACACGCGATCAGCACGCGTGCACACTCGGTAACAACTAGGGTTTGCAATCCAGATCCAACTTGTATGAAAAGATCCGGATCCGCGGATCTGGATCCGGATCTTTCCATACAAGTCGGATCCGGATTGCAAACCCTAGTAACAACGGACGGTGAACTAGCGGCAGAGTATGCCCATTGAGCTAACAACTGCGACGCGGCCGACGGCAGCTTGTCCTCTCTCTAGTATTCTATGCTCTGAGTTTAATAATGAAGTACCTAGAGTGTTCAATTACTATGGTGATAGGACACTAAAGAAATGCATACCATATATACTGAACACCCTGCCCGCGGACATTGTTCATGAACCTAAAAAAGCTAGATTTAAGTATCGGTTAAAAAAATACCTCATGGATGCCATGTAGAAATCTCCTTTCACGTTTCTACTGGGGCATTCATGAGATAGATCTCAATATTTAAGACACTTCAACATATGTTAAAGCTGAAGAGAAATGAGACTGTAATTTTTGACTCCACAGTCAAACTGAAAAATTTAGTTTTGTGGAGCAATGTACCAACGTATATATGTAACTTTTTGTTTTTAATAAATAAAATAAATAATAAATAATACATTCGGTAAAGATATGTTATGTGTGTGGCAGTGGGCGGGGCACATTGCACGTAGAACCGATGGCCGTTGGGGCGGAAAGGTTCTCGAGTAGCGACCACGTACCGGAAGGCGCGGCGTGGGTATTAGGCCCCCAAGGTGGACTGATGACCTGTGTCGCGGGAGTTCGCTGGATGCGGGTGGCGCAGGACCGGTTATTTTGGCACTCTTTGGGGGAGGCCTATGTCCAGCAGTGGAAGTTTTTTGGCTGATATAATGATGATGTTAGAGCAGAGGGAATTGAGGGACATCAACCTTAAAGATGTCCTTCTGTTCTGCAGGAAAACAAGAAGAATGTAAGAATTTGATGTGGGAACGCTGCCGGCACAGCAACCTTGAGCTCCAACCTCAGGGAATTGGGCGGAATGACCGCGACGAGCGATCGACTGCCTCACTACAGCCAGGCGTCCCTTCACAACATCATCAAGGTCGAGGAACTGTGTAGAAGGCGAGCAACCTGCATTTGCCCTATGTCTCCGATACAGTCGGGCGTTCGTAAAACGCGCGACTGTCATCATCATCATCATATCAGCCGAAAGACGTCCACTGCTAGACATAGACCTCCCCCAAAGAGTGCCAAAATAACCGGCCCTGCGCTACCCGCATCCAGCGAACTCCCGCGACCTTTACCAGGTCATCAGTCCACCTTGTGGGGAGCCTACCCACGCCGCGCCTTCCGTTACGTGGCCGCCACTCGAGAACATTTCCGCCCCAACGGCCATCGGTTCTACGTGCAATGTGCCCACTGCCACTTAAGTTTAGCGATTCGAAGGGCTACATCGGTTACCTTGATTCTGCTGCGGATAGCCTCATTTCTGATGCGCGACTGTATTACTGCAAAACAAATGTTGTAATTGGACTCACCATCAAAGGCGAAGCTGAGAGTGCAGTTGGTCCCGGAACAAACCCGGCTTTCGAGCCGCAGGCTGGGCGGCGTCACAAACGCAGTCGGCGGCGGCATCTCGATGAATAGAGCTTGCGCGCTGGGAATAGAGTCCAAAATCAAATAGCAAATTATCTCAATCGATATCTCCACTAAAATGGAAGTTCATATAGCTTAAGGTAGTGTTCCGCTTGTCCAAGATCTTTGTCATGTGCCTTTGATCAAAGAAGTTGGATGACATCATCAAATTTACTAGAAACAGCAAATTTTGAACGAGTGACATTTAAGAGTCCGCAGTAAGCTCGGCCGAATTTCACCTTCCCATACAAACGGAGTTTCGTTCTCATTTTAAAACTACGTGTTGGATTGTAACGAAACTTTGCATATTCAATTCAATTCAATATATATTTATTTCAGGTTACTGGACCCATAATGTGTTAGTTACAATAAATTAAATTAAATTAAGTGTTAGTGACAAAATAAATTACTAAATACTACTCTTACATTAATTAACTTATTTATTTATTTATTTTATTTTATTTAGCCCAGATATGAGACACTGGTGCATGCAATGACTGCCAGTGTCTATACACTAATGGACAGTCAATACGATCTGCGACGACCGCCAGCAGGGCGCTGCCGCCGGCGCGCGCGCGTCGCGCCGCAGAGGCCGCCCTCTTGCGCATGGTGCTGTAAAAACAGTCCACGCGCGCCGCAGCGAACATATATACAGTGACGTGAGCTATATCTAGGTCTGTAATTAGTTTATAAAACAAACGAAATACAGCAAAAACAAAGTACGAGTACTTAAACTAATTACGGACCTGTATCATGGTACTTAACTTATTCTAAGTACAAATAACAAACTACCTAGTCGTTTTATAATGAGAGCGTAACTACGTTTGTATGGAGAATCGAGCTTACTGCGGACTCTTCGAAATGGCTACGCACACAGTATAAAAACGTGAAACAAGATATTGGATAAGTGGAATGCGGCTCCGTCAAAGAAGTTGGATTAAATATTAGATATACGAATTAGACAAAGATCTTGGACCAGTGGAATACCACTCGTATGTATACGATCTTTATCGTACTATACAGGTGCGATATAAGAAGCTAAATGGACTTCCATTTTCGTGGTACCGCCTCTGAGCGGCTACCGCGAAACGAAAACGGAGTTCGTTCTTGTTTCTCGTTCTGTCACACTTAAATGGAGAGACAGAGAGGGAGATACAAGAACGAACTTCGTTTTCGTTTCACGGTAGCCGCTCAGAGGCTCTAGTATAAGTTTTATCGATACAATACGTTTTCGAACACGTTTGCGTTTAGTTTCAATGTGTATGGCAACACGAACAGCGCCTCTGGAACTACGCGATATAGAACCCAGGGAATTTAAGTCAATGCTGATGACTAGGCTAGCACAACTGACGCCACAGCGCGACGCGAGACGACGAAATCTTCCCTTCTCTTTCTAATCTGCACTGTGCGAGTGAGACAGGGGCGGCTGACACGACTTGGCAGTAAGTAGTACTAGCCCATTAGTGACGGTACGGGTCAGTAATTCTAGTTAGTCTTTATTATTAGGTCTGTCCACAGTGGACGTCGCTCGGCGAGCTAATTCGACCGAGCGCATGCGGCCGAGCATGCGAGCGGGTGGACCGCTCGGGGAGCCGCTCGGCTGAGCATGCGTCCAGTGTGGACACACCTATTCAATTTAATTTCAAATACTACAAAAACATAATACTATGCAAAGCAAATGAGCTAGCGAAACAAATAGGTACTTACTAACACTTTAAAATTATCAGAATTATTCGGGCAGACCTAATATTAATATGATAAATTATACTTGTAATTAAAAATAAATATGAATGTATGGAAAGTATCACTCTCTCCCTCACAATTCTGATAATAAAAACTATGTAACACAAAATACACTAATTACATGCAACATACTGCTCTGAGAAATAAACCGGCTACCAATTTTATAAGCAATGTGATTTTTAATGAATGACTTGCAATCAATTTAGCGGCTTCGATTTGTGAATCTAATAGATGAAAAGTTTTGGGTGAATCAACTTTTTTCTGTCGCTAGTTGTCATGGTTACGTTGGGTTATTTACTCCACCGAATCACCCAAATGTAGACATTTTAAATGCCTTTTTATATGAGTCATCTTGTAATAAGAATGTTACAAGTCCATCGTAATATTTTTGTTGTCTCCTGGCTAACGGCACAAACCAGTAACAGGAAATAGTTGATTGAACCTGAGCACTGTGGGTGGCGCAGGACCGGTCATTTTGGCACTCTTTGGGGGAGGCCTATGTCCAGCAGTGGACGTCTTTTGGCTGATATGATGATATGATGACTGTGGGAATGTTTATGAGTGTAACCACACCAATCGATCGATCAACAGTGACCGATGGATTGGTGTGATATCGCCCTATAGGTATACGTTATATTGTATGTTGCAGTCCTTCGAATCTGGGAGACATTGCGAAGATTCTTGCCAACACCTCTTTCTTGCAGATGGCGATTTCGTGTTTCGTCGACTGCCGGAACGATTCTATCACCCAGAAAAATACGTATACAATGGATGGCGTACTATTTACAAAAGACAGTTGCAACCGAAAACCATCACCAATAAACATACATGCACACATAACAATGCACGAACCACAAAAACAATGCTTTGTTCAAAACAAAATGAACCAATAACAACCTACAAAACTAACTGCAAGCAAAACCGCAATAAACAAGTGCGTCTCTTAAATCGGTAAGCTTCCAAAATAATTGCGCTTTGTACCTAGGTTTAAAAAAAATATCTACCCTGTTCGCTGGAAAGATACGGACATAGTACCTATTTTTTTGGCTTTAGGTATAGGTACCCTATATACTATAAGTATATACCTGTCTCACAGTGGCGGCGCGTGAGAATTTTCACTGGACATCCCCGTGCAAAACAAAGGGATGTTTTAGGGTTCCGCACCCAAAGGGAAAAACGGGACTTTATTACTAAGACTCCGCTGTCCGTCTGTCTGTCTGTCCGTCTGTCTGTCCGTCTGTCTGTATGTCCGTCCGTCTGTCTGTCCGTCTGTCTGTCCGTCTGTCTGTCCGTCCGTCTGTCTGTCCGTCTGTCTGTCCGTCTGTCTGTCCGTCTGTCTGTCTGTCCGTCTGTCTGTCCGTCTGTCTGTCCGTCCGTCTGTCTGTCCGTCTGTCAGCCGAACCGTGAACCGTGATAGTTAGACAGTTGATATGTACACAGATGATGTATTTCTGTTGCCGCTATAACGACAAATACTAAAAACCAGAATAAAATAAATATTTAAGGGGGCTCCTATACAACAGATGTGATTATTCTGCCGTTTTTATAGATAATGGTACGAAACTGTTTGTGCGAGAGTCCGACTTGCACTTGGCCGGTTTTTTGATGATTTACGAGTTTGGTAATATGTATATAACAAGAAATTTTCCTCCGCCACTGCTGTCTTAAACGTAACCAAAAGTATAACACTTTAAACTCTCGCGCTTTGTACACATATTTACTAGTTTTATTGGGTCTAACGCGATATTTATTTACCTTTATTTCTGACGTTTCGACACGGGTTACACCGCTCATGGTCGCAGATTACTGTCGTCCCAGCAAGTTGTCAACAGAGATATGGGTTTACAATATTTCACTACCATCCAAAAGTCGATAAAAACATGGAGGGTAACCAAAAGTACCTTAAAACTAATTAAAATGTAACTAACACCATGAGGTGAACATGAATATGGGTCGGTGACGACCTGAAATAAAATATTTAATTCATTCATTCATTCAAAAGTTCTAAAGCGCTACCTCATTGACTATTCAAATTCATGGAAGGGATACTTATAAACGTGGAATAAGCTTGGCATAGTAATGCTATGTTTTGTCCCTTTCTGTCAGATGCAAATGTCACAATGGGGAACTTGCAAGGGACTTCAATTTCAAATAAATTGCACTCAATTGATGCGAATATACGTAGAAATATCATAAAGAAGAAAAAAAAACGGTTGAATTAGTTTTGTCACGTTAAAATTACGAAAAAAATAATATTATTTTTTCGATAAAATAACGTAACAGTTACACAGAATATTGAATTACAAATGATATTTTGTACAACAAGTATAGACCTAAACGCACATTTTGTGGAGATAATTGCAAATTAATGACTTACTCCATAGTAACCGCGCCGAGAATATATGAAATATGAATATGAAATATTTATTTGCGGAATACGGGTCACATTATGTTGGTACAAATACACGGTACAGTCCGCCGTACTCTACTTAAATAAGCATGCAAAATCATAGCCTTTATTTTACTGTAGGTTAAGAACAGGCAAAATAGAGGGATTACTTATTACTAGTTTTTATACTTAGAAATACGTTGTGACGTCATAGCATAAGCCAGTTTAATATAGAGCGTTTTCGGGGTGTGCCGGCACGTGCAGATTTCAAATGCATATAACATCAGAAAAATAAATCATAAGAATGTTTTAGTGCTACAGTTGTTTTAATGCTGGATTATACTCTTGATTTTCGTAATGAAATAAAAAAGATGCAAGTTCCTTATTAAGACTAAAAGGCCGAGAGGGCTGTCCGAGCGCGAGTTTATGTTGGAAGCTGAACGAGCAGCGAGAGTAGAATAGTGTATTGAGTGTACATACAAGAAGTCTTGGAACCTGGTCCTGTACATGGGCAGGTTGCAGAACACGTGGCTGGCGCAGTCCTCTGTGAAGTTCGTTTTCACTGCGGACAAACAAACAAGGTACTCAATGGTGTGCTAATTATAGCATTGTTATTATTTAATTTGTAATTGTTGTTTGAATTTCATTTGCCATGGAAACAAAAAAATCCTATTGAAACGGAGTTTACAGTGTGTGTGTTTACATTGTAGTGTGTGTGTGTTTACATTGTAGTGTGTGTATTTACATTGTAGTGTGTGTGTGTGTGTTTACATTGTAGTATATGTGTTTACATTGTAGTGTGTGAATTTACATTGTAGTGTGTGTGTGTTTACATTGTAGTGTATGTGTTTACATTGTAGTGTGTGTATTTACATCGTAGTGTGTGTGTGTTTACATTGTAGTGTATGTGTTTACATTGTAGTGTGTGTATTTACATTGTAGTGTGTGAATTTACATTGTAGTGTGTGTGTGTTTACATTGTAGTGTATGTGTTTACATTGTAGTGTGTGTATTTACATTGTAGTGTGTGTGTGTTTACATTGTAGTGTGTGTATTTACATTGTAGTGTGTGAATTTACATTGTAGTGTGTGTGTGTTTACATTGTAGTGTATGTGTTTACATTGTAGTGTGTGTATTTACATTGTAGTGTGTGTGTGTTTACATTGTAGTGTATGTGTTTACATTGTAGTGTGTGTATTTACATTGGGTCTAACGAAGATAAACATTAAAATAGGTACTAATAACAAAATGTATTTAAGTATATTAATATGGTCTAAATCATATGCTGTCGTAGTTACGGCTAATTAATCTAACTTGGTTTGAACCATTCCTTTTTATTACGAGTACCATGTTCAAAATTATAAAACACATTAACCTATAAAACTCATGAAAATTGACTTATTAATTGTTCATGAAAATCAAGTAAATATCCAAAGTTTTATGTAAATTATAGCTATTTCAGGAGTTTTAAGGGTTTATGTGTTTTTTTTTTAAGTATTTTTTTTAACAGTGTATCTCTTACTACGTTATTATTACTGCATAAAGAGTAAACTTACTTGTAACTGAATACTTAACTGTTTTGAAACTGCAATAAATTATGTAATCTTATTAAAGAGCAAACTATTGAATGTTTTACAAAATGAGAGAGGAAGCAATAATGGATTTAGAAGTTAGGTTAGTTAAGGCGCCGTACGTTCAGCGAAGTTAAACGAACAGAGGCTCTAGTATAAGTTTTATAGACACAATACTTTTTCGAACGCGTTTGCGTTTAGTTTCAATTTGTATGACAACGCGTAGTTCCTCATAGTTTCCACCAGAGGCGCTGTTCGCGTTGCCATATAAATTTAAACTAAACGCAAACGTGTTCGAAAAAGTATTGTGTCGATAAAACTTATACTAGAGCCTCAGAGTTTTTGAAACAATTTAATGCGTCTGTTTATAGTAAAATGGCTTACAAAAATACGAATTAATCTTGAGGCTTTTGTGCAGGAAGATCAGTGATTCATTTAAGCAATTTTCGTTCGATAGAAAAAATCACGAACATAGGTCTAAAATACAAATTATGCACAAAAGCTAAACATATTAAAATTGGTTCTAAAAATCGGCAATATCATGTTTGAGGGAAATTAGTTATTACTTTTTTATTTATCTACACGCATAAAAAAATATAATTAAAAAACATGATATCCGCGCTTCCGAACACGCACTTCCATCTCGCTCACGCTTATGCTCGGTGCTCGGGAGAGAAGACCATGAACCTACGGCGCCTTAAATAAATGAGCTATGTACCTGTATAGTTAAACCCGGAGTCCGCCAGTGCTTGGATGACGCGCTTGACGCTGTGCGGGTCCTGCTTGGACACCATCACCCCCGACACGCGACTCGGCGGGCTCACGGCGTGGTTTATTATCTCCGAGTGCTGCGTACAATACCTCATGTTAATAGTAGTTTACGATACAAGTGCACAAAATAGGAAATTCGCAACGAGTGGTGATAAATTAAAACACGACCGAAGGGAGTAGCACCATGTGTACTGTAAATAATTAGTATGATACACGTGCGGATAGGTAATGCCCAACTCGTGTCGATCAAAAACACTCCCTGACGGTCGTGTTTTTGGTCATCGCCACTCGTTGGGAATTACCTACTTTGTGCACTTGTATCATAAATAACTATTACAATGCACTTGATCTGAATGTGCCCCTTTATATGGTTCAACATAAACACGGGAAGTAGTCGATGGCAGCCCGTGCGGAATGGATTTCAGGCCAAAATTCCCGCACACTATGCGGGAATGAGATTTCGTGAGTTCGTGACAGTTAAAATTTCACCTTTCATGCATTTTTTTTTATTTCCTTGCATGATGCATTTGTAAAATGTTGTATGATACACGTGCGGATAGGTAATTCCCAACTCGTGTCGACGCCCTGAAGTCTTTGGTCATCGCCACTCGTTGGGAATTACCTAGTTACCGCACTTGTATCATAAATAACTATTATGTGCCTGTACACAATGAAGGACATTAAACACGAGTGTGGGTTTATGCTTCCATAAACCCACACTCGTGTTTAATGCCCTTCATTTTGCACAGTCACATAAACGCTCGTTTGAGCGTCAGCGAGTTTCATAATAGGATCACACGAGTGTTTTAATGCCTAATTATGTACAGTTGCATACACTACTTTATCTACCCACATCTTATAAATCCTCAATGATGTGTTCGAGAACCATTAGAATGGGCTTGTCACCTAAAATTTGTTTACGATGCCATTTGAACCAGTTTTTGTAGATAAACAAATGTTTGTATGGAAGCAACTATATTTAAAGGATATTAATACCCAAAAAATCGAGTTAAAGACGGACCTCGCTGACAGCAGCCGAAACGCTTCATACTGATTGGCTTTAAAGTATGACGTCACACCGTGAAATTTGTACTAACCATTGCATGAAAAATTAAGTAAATTGCTGTTTTGGTCGTGCGTTTAGATCCATAGTTGTCATACAAATTTGTTTCTTTAAAAGCGTAAAGATTCTATTGGTACCTTTAAATTTACTCTTAGACAATAAATAAAGTTTTTTTTTCTAAATTTTCAAGGTTTATATCTTTTTATGATTTGAATTATATTTTGTAATTTATACTTTATTACAATCATTTGATGGTTTACTATCCATTTAGCAACACGACGTTATTAATTTTAACACCACGCAACAAGCCTATACCGCCATTGCACCGCCATGGCCGACTAGATTTCAAATCATGACCAACTAGATTTCTATAATAACATCGATTATCGATGTTATTATGATTTTGCATACATTATAATAACACTGGCACAGATAAAACGCTGATGTTACATTACTAGTTGCAATAATGGTGGTCGTTATACAGAGT
Source organism: Epinotia brunnichana (assembly GCA_963854355.1). Classification (NCBI taxonomy): domain Eukaryota; kingdom Metazoa; phylum Arthropoda; class Insecta; order Lepidoptera; family Tortricidae; genus Epinotia; species Epinotia brunnichana. Next base: position 40,322,457 of record OY977937.1, on the reverse strand, counting down.
GTTTTTTTTAAATGGGACAGTATGGGCAAATCCGAATCTAAAGGAGATAGAGGAAAAGTGTCCAAAGAGACATTAGGTGTTTTTTTATATAAACACAAATTTGGCTCATTAAAATTTATGGTCAAGCGTGAGTTGTTCTTAAAAAAATATAAAGTTGGTATATTTTTTTTTGACGCGGGTCGGCGGCTCTGTTTCATGTAAGGATTATTTCATTGTATGGAAAGAAAAAAATCTGAACAGCAGAAGTTGGTCAAATTTAATGAAAACTAATCTACATACAATTGCAGTATTGCCTTTTAATATTGTTACAAGTGCCTAGGCGTGTAAAAAATATTTAAAATTATTCCATTTTTAAATTTCGATAATCGATAAGAGCTCCAGATGATTCAAGAGAAGAACATTTTTTTTAATCTTCGTAAACATCATGGCACGCGATAGTCTTGAAATTATAAAAAAAAGAATTCGATTTTGATTTTTTTCTTATGGTGTTACTGTAGTATGGCGATTGGCCACATTTAGTGTTTAGCAGTAACACAATAGTTTACTGCTACATAAACGCATATTGCTTGTTCAGCGCAACCTAACGTGTATAAATAGATAGGTAATATATTAAATAAAGACTCTATAAGCCACTCTTCACCTGTCTACTCATTGGCAACGTACCACACCTTCCACCTAAAAACCTCTAATATCACATGGCGACCTTGGCCTGAGCGAACCGACGACGAATCTCTACCTCAAGGCAACCCACTGAACCAATAACATCAAGAAAAATTAAGAAAAAACGAAAGAAGACGCAAATTTAAAGTAATCCTCATGAAGAACTCGAAGAATGAAGAAAAGAAGAACAAGAAAAATATAGAAGATTAATTTTGAAGATTTTACTTACACCTTTTGAAGAAAGAAGATCCAAAAATTAAGAAGACTCAAGAACATTAAGAAGAAACAAGAAAACTAATATAGAAAAATTAGAAGACAGAAGAGCGTTGTCCAGGGTTTCCCGGCTCGCAACTCAAGAGGTGTCCAGGGTTATCCCGGCCCAGCAGCAGCCCACCCAGCCACGACACGGCACGTCGCAAAGCAAGAGGCGATGGCGCACCACGGACGAACTGCCGCCACCACAGCCGCCAGGACGACGAATAGGACGGTGACACCAGGACGCCGACAGGTCACGTAATAGTGACATATTTTTATTCCATCTTTACTTATAAATTTTCATTTGAACGTATATTTAGATAATTTAGTATGAAAAGGTTGTGGCTGAAAATTTAGCATTCATATCTTTTAATTTTCAAAATAGTCATGTTTTAAAGGCTTTAAATTCCTAATTCTAGTGTCACTATAATTCAATTAGTTTACATAATTTTTATATTTCGCAAGCATTTGGTGCCGACGCGACACATTCCGCGCGTCAGCGAAATAATATATAGGTCGCGCGTGTATGCCGACTCATAGCAGCTTTTAATTAACCATGAATGAAATTTGATCCTCACACTCAATTTTTTTTTATACCAAGATGCAATTAATACTTTAGCTAGTTATTGGATTGATCACCTGATGATTAGCGAGAGTTTAATTGATAATTTGTATGTATCTTTCCTTCTCTGCAGGAAGGCTAAGATTATTTGAGACCCATTAAACAACTTAGTGAGTGATAATTTAGAATGACACGTTTTTTTTTTTTTTTTAATATATGTAGAAGCAAGTACTTAGGTATGGTACATTAATAGTTGATTGATAGGAAGTAATGTTAGAGCACTAGTCCTTAGATTTGATCATGGTGTCTGGACTACCGTGCCCTCCGTGAAAATTTTTGGAGACTTAAAATGTCTTAATGTATTTGTGACTCTAAGGACAGGTGACCGGCGAGCGAGACCTGATATGCCATATTGTTTAAGGGTGACCATGCCCTTGGGTACCCATCCCCATTTATAAAGATTTGAGGCATGCGCAGAAGCATAGCCAAGTTGTGCCCTTGATCATAGTCGACCTTCGCAGGTGTCCGTGAAAGGCTTAACATTTATATTATTAGGAGCTGTGACTCCAACGGCATTAGATTATTAGAATATTGAGTACCGTTACCGCAATTACAAAAACTATACGTATAACGCAAAGATAAGGATAAATAAAATATAGAACAATGCGTACTATGAATTCAAGAGTAAATTAACAATTAATTACAACACAAATAATATTTTAATTTTAAAGACAAGGTTACAATTATAATATCAATATATTTTTATTTTGCAACGGTGACACTAGGAAATATTTCATACAGGGAATCAACTTTATTTTTTATTTTTGATATTTTTAATGAAATGTTTAAACTTAATATAAGTAATTATAATATACAAGTTGTTCCACTAATAATTTTTTTTGAAATTTAACAAACATTGTAAGCAAGTAACATGCGTTTAGTTTTTTTTTCTGCCACCCCGGGGGTGAAGGGAACTTTCGGGGGAGGTGTAGTATGGCGATTGGCCACATTTAGTGTTTAGCAGTAACACAATAGTTTACTGCTACATAAACGCATATTGCTTGTTCAGCGCAACCTAACGTGTATAAATAGATAGGTAATATATTAAATAAAGGACTCTATAAGCCACTCTTCACCTGTCTACTCATTGGCAACGTACCACACCTTCCACCTAAAAACCTCTAATATCACATTACCTTAAGGGTCGAATTTATGAATCCCGATACAACTCCGTACAAGAATTAAAAGATGCTGTTTACAACACTTTAAACACAATTCACCATAAGTCTCTGTTAAATGCAACTAGAAGTGTCTTGAAGCGTGCTCGTACCTGCATAAGACAAGACGGCGGCCACATCGAACATTTACTCAAGTAATAAACCAACTGTATGAAGATTCGTTTTCATTAAATTTGACCAACTTCTGCTGTTCAGATTTTTTTCTTTCCATACAATGAAATAATCCTTACATGAAACAGAGTCAACCCGCGTCAAAAAAAAAATTGACCAACTTTATAATTTTTTAAGAACAACTCACGCTTGACCAAAAATTTTAACGAGCCAAATTTGTTTACATAAAAAAACACCTAATGTCTCCTTGGACACTTTTCCTCTAGCTCCTTTAGATTCGGATTTCCCCATACTGTCCCATTTAAAAAAAACACTCTGTAGGTATATAGTTTCCGAACACATTCTAGAGGATTTATGATATGGGTGTAGATAAAATTGATAACCAGTGGCGGAGCGCCCATACAAGCCGATTCCCACCGGCTTGCCTAAAATGTATTTTTAGGCAAGCCTATAGTTATATACTCTAACTAAACTCTTTCATAACTTTTATGTTACGTGTTGCTCATCGAACATTTTCACGCGCCGCCACTATAAAATCTGCAGTGATAACTCCCTGCATTTGCCTTTATTACGCTATCTGTATTATATTTTGCTCTTTATTTTTTTTAGCAGAGTCAAATCTCTTTGCTTCACGTCTATATCCTTGTGTGGGACTCTGGCTGGTTGTTGGCTATTATCTTTTTAAATTATTCAAATTTGAATTTGATAGACAATTTTTCCAGAATCTTGTCAATTCTTGTAAACAAACTTATGAAGGATCATTCTCGATATAGAAGCCCTAGCGTGAGCTTGCATTTTGGAGACAGTGCCTTTTTCCTTTGAGAAGCAGCCCGCTTATTACAGTTTTTGCTGAAGTTTGATAATCCAGTGCGCGTACCTCAAGTTCTAGGGATTTTTTTTCAGCTGTAATCTATTTTATTGAAGTCCTAGTCGCCAAATTCACAGCGAGTGCTTGGATGTCACAAGAGGTTTTTTGTGTTTGGAGTCAGCTTTGCTGGATTAGATAATCCAAGCTTTATGTTACAAGGCCGGACCTTGAAGAGAGTTCGGGTGAGTATTTACAACGTTTGGTTCCGTCAATTTAGCGGATTCTATAGTTTTTTCGTCGTGTGATGCTAATTAGCTTATTTTGTTGGTAGCCGCCAGTTACGGGCGCTAGGAGAACCTGCTGGCCATTCACTAGCGGTTAGACGCAACCGTCCCGCAAGGCTCTCTACGGGCGACACAGGCCTGTTCTGTTGGGAAACACGTGCCGGTTATCCTGTTGCGGTCATCCTGGTATAACCTGCCGCGCAGGCATCCGGTGGTCTATTCTTCGGGAGGCGTCGGTGGAGGAACTTCTCAGTCGGATTTGTATACTGTAGCATTTAGGTTTAGCCTTTATTGGACCATCTGCATCTAGGCTTAGCATTGTACCTACAGACCTTACACCTCTAACGTAGGGTCGCAAAGTGTCGCAACCCGCTAATGCGCTCTGCTTCCGTGTCCCGCCAGTGAATAATTTTCCGGACTTACCATTTACCTCAAAATTTAGAAAGGCTTTTTGCTCGCCACCGTCTACATATTTTCGTTTTATGCCCTAGGTTTTTTTTACCGTCCTGAATCATTCACCCCGTCATCCATACCACGCATTCTTCATGAACTCATCCTTCACATCTACTTAAAAAACCTGTGAGCCTAATCTTCGCGGCTTTCCGTATTCGCGGTCTAGGACCAAGCGTATTGGCGGCTTGAAACCCATACCTATTATTGCTTATAGGGTTCTGTATCTCACTGCTAGCCGTACGACGATACAACTGTTTTCCTTTTACCTGTTTAGCATTTTAAGGGCTTTATCGTAGGTAACTAACGAGGGAAGGGAAAATCCCACGAATACTCTCTGGTCAAACTGAGTGTTAAATTCTATAACTTACTTTTAACCGAGTCCTGTTTAGGAGAGTAAATCAAATTAATATTGTGTTGTATTTACAGCGTAAAAGCCTACAATGTTTCTTTTAAGTAAGTTTCGATATAAAAAATAAAATAAATTGCTATCGTGTCGGTTTGCAGAAATGTGTTTGTTTTATTTACGCTAGTTTTCCTGCACGTAGTACTGCTAAATGGATAGTAAACCATCAAATTGCTAGAGAGGGTTCAGAGTCAAGAGCCGTAGGGCCAGAACCCACAATTTATCGCATGGCTGCGGAGCACACTGCGACTAAACACCAAGATAAAACACCAAAAATATTGGAACACCCTAGGAACCTGCAGGAAAACCAGGGAGACCCTCCCGACAATCAACCCCGGATTGTCAAGGAAGCTAAAGCAGCTAAAGAGGCCGACACTCCATCTTCTGACAGGAGCCATAACTGGTCACGCACTACTAAACAAACACCTTTTCACTCTAGGTGTTACATACATACCGAAGAGTATCTAATACTTAGATAAGTAATGAAAGTAATTTTAAGGGATATATACGTATTGTATTTTATGTATAGACATAAGAATGCAACGCCCTAGCAGGGTTCATGTTTGAAACTTTGAATGCAAATATGTATTAGAAATTAAGACGTTTGTAAACAACATGATGCAATAAATAACTTGAACTTGGACAGTCCTCTCTGCAGAGCCTGCATGGAAGAGGAAGAGACAGCCGCCCACGTCATCCTGACATGTCCTGGAGTGGCGGAGTACAATACAGGGCACAGCACCGAGCAACACCGGGGTCAATACTGGAGGCCGTCGGCAACATTAAGGGTCTGCTAGGCTTCCTGGTGGAACTGGGTTGACACGAATAGCAGTAGTGCCAATAACCCATACGCAAAATAGACGCATTTTATGACGTCGAGTTGCGGTAACCCAGCCCGCGTACAACATTTAACCTTATTCTGTGCCGGTTTCATTTCGTGAGAAAAATCAAACTAAAAGTGATTAAAACGAATGGTAAAAAATGGCAGTTTAGTTATTTTATGTCACGTTTTCCTGTGATCCATAAAGTGCCGACTAATCGGCACATTTTGCCGACTAGTCGCCGGCTACAAATGATGCCACTCGTATTAGTTTCACCTGTATACATAAAGAATGGACTTTTCAGATGTAAATGGGCTATATTATCCCGCGGGTTTGCCTGCTTTCCTTGCAATACGCGGGCGAAGCCGCGAGGGCAGCTAGTGACAAGATGAAGATGCACTCACAAACCAATAGTGCCTCTGCAGGCCAGTTCCGGCGGCGTCGTAGGGCTCCAGAGGCAGGAACAGCAGCACCAGCGCCGCCGCGCCCGCCAGCGCGGCCGGCGCCGCGAGAACAGCAGCTCCATGCCCGACTGGTGACAAGATGAAGATGCACTCACAAACCAATAGTGCCTCTGCAGGCCAGTTCCGGCGGCGTCGTAGGGCTCCAGAGGCAGGAACAGCAGCACCAGCGCCGCCGCGCCCGCCAGCGCGGCCGGCGCCGCGAGAACAGCAGCTCCATGCCCGACTGGTGACAAGATGAAGATGCACTCACAAACCAATAGTGCCTCTGCAGGCCAGTTCCGGCGGCGTCGTAGGGCTCCAGAGGCAGGAACAGCAGCACCAGCGCCGCCGCGCCCGCCAGCGCGGCCGGCGCCGCGAGAACAGCAGCTCCATGCCCGACTGGTGACAAGATGAAGATGCACTCACAAACCAATAGTGCCTCTGCAGGCCAGTTCCGGCGGCGTCGTAGGGCTCCAGAGGCAGGAACAGCAGCACCAGCGCCGCCGCGCCCGCCAGCGCGGCCGGCGCCGCGAGAACAGCAGCTCCATGCCCGACTGGTGACAAGATGAAGATGCACTCACAAACCAATAGTGCCTCTGCAGGCCAGTTCCGGCGGCGTCGTAGGGCTCCAGAGGCAGGAACAGCAGCACCAGCGCCGCCGCGCCCGCCAGCGCGGCCGGCGCCGCGAGAACAGCAGCTCCATGCCCGACTGGTGACAAGATGAAGATGCACTCACAAACCAATAGTGCCTCTGCAGGCCAGTTCCGGCGGCGTCGTAGGGCTCCAGAGGCAGGAACAGCAGCACCAGCGCCGCCGCGCCCGCCAGCGCGGCCGGCGCCGCGAGAACAGCAGCTCCATGCCCGACTGGTGACAAGATGAAGATGCACTCACAAACCAATAGTGCCTCTGCAGGCCAGTTCCGGCGGCGTCGTAGGGCTCCAGAGGCAGGAACAGCAGCACCAGCGCCGCCGCGCCCGCCAGCGCGGCCGGCGCCGCGAGAACAGCAGCTCCATGCCCGACTGGTGACAAGATGAAGATGCACTCACAAACCAATAGTGCCTCTGCAGGCCAGTTCCGGCGGCGTCGTAGGGCTCCAGAGGCAGGAACAGCAGCACCAGCGCCGCCGCGCCCGCCAGCGCGGCCGGCAGCCACAGCCGGCGCCGCGAGAACAGCAGCTCCATGCCCGACTGGTGACAAACAATTACTAATCAGAACAAGAATAGTACATTACATCAGAGGCCGGGAAAACACGGATTTCCGGCCAAGTAGGTATAGAGATACGAGGCCGGGAATCCTTTTTCACGCCGAGGCATGTATAGTGCTTTTCTCAAACATGCAATTAAATAAATAAATAAATAAAAATCCTCAAATCAAACTAATTTTCATGGCTGAATGCCGTGATGTGCCACAAATAGTGGAATAAAAATTAAAGAGTTACTTTGCAGGCCTAGGCCTGAAAAGTTGTATGAAATCCCATTTCAGGCCGCCTCGAGATGCTGCGCCCGAAAAAGGATACTTCCGAGTCTATTATAAGGAACGTAAAGAGAATATTGCATTGCATGTTTGAGAAATTACTACAGAGGCCGGGTAAGAAGGGCTTGCCGGGTGATTAGGTATAGACGTCAAGCCTTTTCACGGCCAGGTATATATAGTGCTTTTCTCAAACATTCAATGGAATTTCCTCAAATCAAACGAATTTTCATGGCTGAATGCCGTGATGCTGTGCCACAAATAGTGGAATGAAAATTAAAAAAAAATCACTTCCCGGCCTAGGCCTTCAATTTCGTATGAAATTCCTTTACAGTTCTCTCGAGTTGATCCGCCCGAAACGTGATACTTTGAAGCCTGATATAACCCACGTACTTAATGATGACATTTCATTGCATGTTTGAGAAAAAATCATTTCACACCTGCTATGCCCTCCTAAGCCGAATGGCGCTATATCAAAATAATCTGTCATTGTAAGGTATGTAATTTGACGTAGATTTTAAATGACATATTCCAATGACTATTCATTTTGAGATAGCGCCATTTGGCTTAGGATGCCAGTATGGGGCTGCCTATATGTCGGCGGCCGATCGTAAAATCCGGCAGATCAGGAAATTCCTAGGTATATCGTGAAACGCCGCCATTTCATGATTTGGCTAATGACATCCACCTAGGGTTTGCAATCCGGATATCCGAAATATCCGGATATCCGCCAAATTTCGGATCCGGATCTGACAGGCTCTTGGATCCGGATTTTTCGGATATTACGGATCCTTAAAATACAACCATGAAAACCGAAAATACGGCTACAAAATTATGTTTTTACCGAGTCCACGCTGAAAATCGAATGGTAGATAACTCAATCTCTGTCTTTATTCGCCACTTTATAATTCCAGAGCAGATTATTTTTGTTTTTAATTTATTAGTCACAAAAACTAATTAAACCTACATACTACAAACTAGTAAAATTGCCGCAAATTGATGGCGAAAGTTAGCGTTGGTTTAAATGCACGAATTCACCGTAGGCAGAGACACAAAGTAATTATATAACTCCAAAATTACCTATAGGTACTATTATAGTTACCTACTAAAGACTTACGCCCGTATTCATAAATGTTCTACAAGCCTATTTTAACTTAAATGGCGTTAAAATTCGTTTGTCCTTATCGGTCACTTTGAGATTTGTGTTCATAAGAAAGGGACAAAGCACATTTCATTTAGAAAAGGCATTTTAAGTTTTATGAATAAGGGGACTAGTTTAAATAAACCTAAAGAAATAATTAAGAAGTATATTTGACACAGGAATTAAAAAGTAAATGCAGCAACAATACCTACGTTTTATAACTGTAATATTTAAAAAAAAATTGTATGATGTTCTTGACTTACAATACGATCATGTAATATAATAAGCATGGTACGCTATATTCATGGCCCGTTCACCGCTTTTGCCATATTATACAGTCTTGCCTAAATGAATGTCCCCTGCTAGACAAAGACCTTTTCCCTCGTATGGCTCACATTGTCAATTTCTCCTAGGCTTGATACCTAGTTACATTACAACCCTAATGAATTAACTCCGTACCTAGAGATCATTGAAATGTATGTACGAGCACCAGGTACGGAGTTAACTCGACCTGCTGATTGATTACGTAACGCATTGTGCGCACGTAGGGTAGATCTAAATGTCAAATTTTATATAGAAAAATGACAGTTGGATTGTCCTAGCGCGCGTTCGGAACGTTACGTTGATTACCCCTGTTGTAGTTATTAAAGTGAAAGATTTCAGTGACGAAACTCACTTTGCCAGTTAGTTTGTAGTTGTAAGTAAAAAGTTGAACAAAAAAGTTTTTAACCCTTTATGACCTCGGGAATGCGTACCCTATTTAAAATCTTTCAGGTATAGCCGTTTTTTCTTAGTTTAACCTTACAATTCCTACTTTATACCAAAAAAACATTGTGGATCCGTATTATCCGAAAGATCCGGATATCCGGATCTGTTGAATTTAAATATCCGAAATATCCGGATCCAAAATATTGGCGGATCTTGCAAACCCTACATCCACCACATCGTTCAAAACTTAACGTTTAACGATTTGTCTAATAACGTTTAGGCAGATCATGAAATTCCTAGGCATATCATGAAAGGCCGCCATTTCATGATCTGGCTAAGTAACACCCACCAGTGACGTTTAGGCTACGAACAAAAATAACATGGAAGCCGCATCTCAGTACTTCGCCGTTAAATTTATCGGGACAGTTAGCACACAAACACAAATACACTTACATTTAAATAAGACGTTACGTATAACAGAGCCTTTCTCCGAACATGACAAACCAAATAATAGTCATCTCTTTTACACTATTGTGAACTCTTTACGTGTACGTGAAATAGATAGATTGTCAATAACTACCAATCAGTAACATTATCCACCAATGAGCTTCTTGCTGCACGCACTAGCAGCAGCCCGCCCAGCCAACGCCCGTTCACCGTTTGTCAGTTATGGATAGGATTATGCCATACATTAAAGAGCCATTCAAATAATTAATGTATTATTTGTGCAGTTTTGAAGATACCAAATATGTAGGTTAGAATATTGTAATAAAATAAAATAGACTCAAGTTGGCATAGGTAATTTTCGTCATACAGTATAATGTAAAGTTACTTACCTATCAATATTTATAAAGGCTTGGCCACACAGAGTGCGCGACGCAACAACTGAACAATTGTTTTAATAAATAAAAAAGGTTTTTAGTGTCACAATAGATTTATTTTGTTTGAGTGTTTATTGTGTGTTACATTCAGATTATTAACACACTACAGGTAATATAATTTACACCATATTTATAACATGAACGCGAGACAAATGACGCGGGAGACGAAGCAACACGAACGTTTCCGATTGTGCTCGAACTTAACTAAAAACCTACGATCGGCACTGCCGACCAGTCGGCCGATTAATCGGCAATTCAAAACATCACGAGTCGGCCGACTAGCCGGTCGGCAAAATCCGTAGTCATTTTTTTTTATACCACGACGGTGGCAAACAAGCTTACGGCCTGCCTGATATTAAACTGGTACCGTCGCCTATGGACACTTGTGACTCTACAAGAATCACAACCGACCCTTTATTCACTTGAGGGTTCGCTGTTTTGGCAGATGGAGACATGCAGGTCCCTCACTCCCAACACAGCGCACCCTAGGGAGCTCTGGCGACCTTACTCACCACCAGGAACACAACACCACATACTTCATCATGCAATAATATAGCAATACTACAAAGCAGTGGTGCTATTACGGCTGCGGTCTTCTGTAAGGTGGAGGTACTTCCCCAGTTGGGCTGCTCCACATACGAGCGAGATGACATTCTGCTGTGCCCTACCCAAAGAGTAAAGTAAGTATATAGGTAAAGAGTGCCCTCTAGAAGCATTTAATGGAAACCTGTTTGATAGCGCCATCTTTTAATGCTCCCGAAACTAACTATGTATGTGTGCGTGTGGAACCAGTACCTACACATGCATACAAAGCATACTTTACTACTAGTTGGGCAAATTTTTCTATCGTTGTCGATTTTGATTTCGTCAGAATTGGATAAAACTTTTGTTGGTTGGAAGAGCTCGTGATTCTGTACAATGTCCGCACAATTTCCTACATTTTTTTCCATTGAGTGAAAAACGTGATATTCTTAACTCAATGGGGTTTTTAGAATCACAAGCTCTTCGAACCTACCGAATTTTATAAAATTCTTACGAAAATTATAATCGACAACGATAGAAAAATCGCCCCAGGTAATCTTTGGCGTTAAGCAAGTCGATTTAAATTCTTGCAAACAAAAATCCTTTTGTAGGCAAAAGAAATTCAATTGACATGCTTATCTCCAAAGTAGAAAATGCATTCGAAAATAACAGTGTAAGTGAAATCTTAACACGATCAAATTAAAAAATGGATAAAATCTCAAGTCAAGCAGATAAAAGTAAAGTAAAAAGTCATTTATTTAAACAGAATGAGTTTTACATAGTTACCAGAGGTCCCCACACTAGGCTACGCCTGTATCGTGGAGAACCAGTTAATTTTTAAACATCAGAAATAAGTTACCACAGAATTAATTACATTTGGAGGAGTAAGAAAAAATATTTTACATTGAAAAGTTTATACTTAGAGACTAACTTAGATATTAAAGATAGCTTCAGTGTCGGCATAATTTAACGAATGAAGAACTTTAAAAATAAGTGATTTGGCTTCATTTTTTGTGCTGCCCGTTAGGTTACAATATTTCAGTAAAGTGTTATATATTGCTACCCTTATATAATCGCCAAAACGTTTACCAAAGCTGGAAAGAACTCTAGGAACTGGTAACCTAAAGACGCGTTTTTTAAGTAGTGTGTCGTAGCAAGTCATATATTTAGAGGTTTTGTGTGTACATAATGAAATTTTAAGGATATAAAGTTGACGTACGGTTAAAACGTGTGATTCGGCATACAAGGTCGCAGTTGGATATCGAAAGGGCCTCTTTAACATGACTTTCAGCACCGAACGTTGCGCTCTTTCAATTTCCAACATGGTCGTCTTTGCTGCGCTGCCCCACGCTGTGATACAATAACTGATTACTGACTGACACAGCGCAGTGTAGACTAGTAGTAACAAAGAGCTATCTGCAGACTGCCGAAGTTTTTTGAAAATATAAATAGATTTTCTAATTCTTGCGGAGAGTTTGTTTATGTGGTGCTTGAAATTTAGTTGTTCGTCGACAAATAGACCCAGGTACTTAATAACGTCAGTGCGCTGGATGGAATCGCAGTTACAGAAGATGGCAGGGAAGTCTTTACAAGAATGAATTTTTATAACGGGATTGAGGGACGGTTTCGATGAGGCGGTTTTGTGAAAGCAAAGAAATTTTGTTTTATTATTGTTAAGGGTCAAAAGGTTGGCACGAAACCAGTCGGAGGCAATTTTCATGCCTGTTTCTGCAGCAGCAACTGCTTTTTCCCAGCTAATGTCATTAAACAGAATTACCGTGTCGTCAGCGTAGCAAATTATTTCAGAACCTGGAATTTGCAGGTTTAGGATGTCGTTGATGTAAATAATGAAAAGAGTGGGTCCGAGTATGCTTCCTTGCGGTACGCCAAATTTAATTTGCTCCGTAGTACTGCTAATAGAACCCACTCTGACCAGTTGACTCCTCCCGGACAGATAGCTCTCAAACCACGTCAGCGGTACACCACGTATGCCTAACATTTGTAGTTTCCGTAGCAAAATTGGAAAGGAGACAGTGTCAAAGGCTTTTGCCAGATCTAGAAAGATACCCACACACTTGGAGTTATTATCTAGGTAGGAAGAAACAAGGTTGGTAAGAAGTGAGGTGGCGTCCTCGGTGGAAAGGTTCTGCCTGAAACCGAACTGTCTCTTAGATAGAAGACCGAACTTCTCAAGGTACTTAACTAAACGAGTGTTTACCAGCTTTTCCAGAATTTTTGAAAAGGTACTAAGCAGAGATATCGGTCTATAGTTTCCAGGAATATCTTTGGGGCCGTCTTTGTGAATTGGAACGACCGCTGCTATTTTCCAATGCTCAGGAAAACAGCCCGAGCTGAGGCTTAAATTATAAATGTGAGTGATGGGCTCTATAATAATATTTTTGACACACTTTATAAGCTTGTTATTAATCCCGTCCAGGCCTGGTGCACTGTCATCCTTCAGTTGCATGATGATGGATTCAATTTCTGTACAGTCAGTAGGCTGCATGAAAAAGCACTTGTCCGTGACACCACCGATTTGAATTTTGTTGGCGAGGTTTTCTTCTGTCTCTCCTGTTTGTGATATAATGTTTTTGGCTAATTTTTGACCGACGGATGAAAAGAAATTATTGCAGTTATTTAATGACTCTTTGGGATACGGGGTGGAAATGAGTTCAACTGGTTGCTTATTTTGTTTGTTTATGTTACAGATATTTTTAACAACGTTCCACAGTTTCTTTGTATTGTGGTTATTGGCAGAGAGTTCAAGATTTTCATGTTTTTCTTTTAGTTGTTTTAGGAGATTGTTACAGAAGTTTTTGTACCTATAATAGGTTAGTTGGAGAATTACATCATTCGGAAACTGTTTTGATTTTAGGTGTAGCCTGTCGCGATGTTGTGCACAACGTACTAGTCCGGGGGTCATCCAGGGTTTTAGTGTAAATTTAGATCTGGAGATTTTTATTTGTTTAGAGTTTTTGACTACGGCATTTTGTATTAATATACTATAAAGCTCCAGCCCCACTCATTTCTCACTGACATGATTGTTCTCCATGAAGGAGTATAAATGGAGCTTTGACTTGTATGGGAAAAGTGTAACTGTCATCAATGTGACCCCCAGAAAAATCTGACATTTGGAGATTTGGCTCCTGGAAAAAAGTTGCACTACAGCCTGGCTAAACGGTTACAGCTAGGCTATGAGTGCTCGACCAAATGTCATAGAGAACCGCGTGCAGTTTTTGATAACGGAAAAAAAATTAAAAAAAAACGAAGTTTTTTTTTAATTTTTTTTCAAAATGCTTGTAGAGCGCTGAAATTTGGCTAGCGGAATCCTATATGGCTCTCGATTCTGAAAACATTTTTTTTTTTTTTTTAGCTCTAAAAAAAAATTTGTATGGGGAATTTTTTCGATTTTTTTTCCGGCCAAACCGCTCGACTTTTGAATAGCGGTCTCGACCAAATGTCATAAAAGTTTCCAAGGGGAGTACAACTGCATTTTTTTTTGGCGAAAAAAAAAACTTTTTTTTTTTGAAATTTCAAATTGGTCACAGCGCGCCGAGATTTGGCATGCGGGGACTTGAGGGGCCCAAGAGTTGTAAAAAGAAAAAAAAATTGGAAAAAATCCAAAATGGCGGACGGTATGGGCAAAACAAATTTGCGAGGCCGTAGGCCGAGCTGCGGGAGCTTAAGGCTTGGCTACTATTCCTTGCCCCGAGTGTCTTACAAGCGAACCTGAGGGCCGAAGGCCCGAAGGTGAGCTTCGAGGCACGCGAAGGCCGAAGGCCGAGCTCCGCGTAGGGCCGAAGGGCCGAAGCGTCCAGCGAGGCCGTAGGCCGAGCTGCGGGAGCATAGGACTGTGCGGCTATGCCCCCGAGTGTCTTTCGTCGTAGGCGAAGGCCAAAGGCCGAGCGACGCGAAGGCCGAAGGCCGAGCTCCGCGTAGGGCCGAAGGCCCGAAGCGTCCTGCGAGGCCGTAGGCCGAGCTGCGGGAGTTTAAGGTTGTGCTACCACTCACTAACCCCCGAGTGTGTTAAAAGCGAACCTGAGGGCCGAAGGCCCGAAGGTGAGCTTCGTGGCAGGCGAAGGCCGAAGGCCGAGCTCCGCGTAGGGCCGAAGGCCCGAAGCGTCCCTTCAGAGCGCGCTTGCGGAAACCCTACGCCCCCCAAGTGTCTTTAAGCGAACCTGAGGGCCGAAGGCCCGAAGGTGAGCTTCCAGGTACGCGAAGGCCGAAGGCCGAGCTCCGCGTAGGGCCGAAGGCCCGAAGCGTCCCTCCAGAGCTCGCTTACTACGCGAGCCCGAGGGCCGGAGGCCCGAAGGGCGAGCCTACGCGGACACTTACTACCCCCGAGTGTCTTAAAAGCGAACCTGAGGGCCGAAGGCCCGAAGGTGAGCTTCCCAGTAGGCGAAGGCCGAAGGCCGAGCGCCGCGAAGGCCAAAGGCCGAGCTCCGCGTAGGGCCGAAGGCCCGAAGCGTCCTGCGAGGCCGTAGGCCGAGCTGCGGGAGTTTAAGGTTGTGCTACCACTCACTAACCCCCGAGTGTCTTAAAAGCGAACCTGAGGGCCGAAGGCCCGAAGGTGAGCTTCGTAGCAGGCGAAGGCCGAAGGCCGAGCTCCGCGTAGGGCCGAAGGCCCGAAGCGTCCCTTCAGAGCGCGCTTGCGGAAACCCTACGCCCCCCAAGTGTCTTTAAGCGAACCTGAGGGCCGAAGGCCCGAAGGTGAGCTTCCAGGTACGCGAAGGCCGAAGGCCGAGCTCCGCGTAGGGCCGAAGGCCCGAAGCGTCTCTTCAGAGCGCGCTTACTACGCGAGCCCGAGGGCCGGAGGCCCGAAGGGCGAGCCTACGCGGACACTTACTACCCCCGAGTGTCTTAAAAGCGAACCTGAGGGCCGAAGGCCCGAAGGTGAGCTTCCCGGTAGGCGAAGGCCGAAGGCCGAGCGCCGCGAAGGCCAAAGGCCGAGCTCCGCGTAGGGCCGAAGGCCCGAAGCGTCCTGCGAGGCCGTAGGCCGAGCTGCGGGAGTTTAAGGTTGTGCTACCACTCACTAACCCCCGAGTGTGTTAAAAGCGAACCTGAGGGCCGAAGGCCCGAAGGTGAGCTTCGTAGCAGGCGAAGGCCGAAGGCCGAGCTCCGCGTAGGGCCGAAGGCCCGAAGCGTCCCTTCAGAGCGCGCTTGCGGAAACCCTACGCCCCCCAAGTGTCTTTAAGCGAACCTGAGGGCCGAAGGCCCGAAGGTGAGCTTCCAGGTACGCGAAGGCCGAAGGCCGAGCTCCGCGTAGGGCCGAAGGCCCGAAGCGTCCCTCCAGAGCTCGCTTCCTACGCGAGCCCGAGGGCCGGAGGCCCGAAGGGCGAGCCTACGCGGACACTTACTACCCCCGAATGTCTTAAAAGCGAACCTGAGGGCCGAAGGCCCGAAGGTGAGCTTCCCGGTAGGCGAAGGCCGAAGGCCGAGCGCCGCGAAGGCCAAAGGCCGAGCTACGCGTAGGGCCGAAGGCCCGAAGCGTCCTGCGAGGCCGTAGGCCGAGCTGCGGGAGTTTAAGGTTGTGCTACCACTCACTAACCCCCGAGTGTCTTAAAAGCGAACCTGAGGGCCGAAGGCCCGAAGGTGAGCTTCGTGGCAAGCGAAGGCCGAAGGCCGAGCTCCGCGTAGGGCCGAAGGCCCGAAGCGTCCCTTCAGAGCGCGCTTGCGGAAACCCTACGCCCCCCAAGTGTCTTTAAGCGAACCTGAGGGCCGAAGGCCCGAAGGTGAGCTTCCAGGTACGCGAAGGCCGAAGGCCGAGCTCCGCGTAGGGCCGAAGGCCCGAAGCGTCCCTTCAGAGCTCGCTCTCTACGCGAGCCCGAGGGCCGAAGGCCCGAAGGGCGAGCCCACGCGGACACACACCCCCCGCACCTTCCCGTCACAAGCAAGATAAGAGTGCGCGATCTCTCTGACAAAAAATACCCTCCGCTTTTCCCTTACCATAGCGGAATTTCACTTTCCTTTTCCTTGGTTATTCAAAAACCAAAAAAATACAGGCAGATTTTGAATAAACAAGTCAAAAGTAAACCTCGGTACCGCGGCGCGCTCGCGCGCCGCGCCGCAGGCAAAAAACTAGTTAATATACTATAAAGCTCCAGCACGACTCATTTCTCATTCATATGGTTGTTCTCCATGAAGGAGTGTAACTGGAGCTTTGACTTGTATGGAAAAAGTGTTACTGTCATCAATGTGACCCCCAGAAAAATCTGACATTTGAAGATTTGGCTCCTGGAAAAAAGTTGCTATACAGCCTGGCTCAACGGTTACAGCTAGGTTAGGGGTGCTTGACCACATGTCATAAAAAACTGCGTGCAGTTTTTGCTGGCGGAAAAAAAATTAAAAAAAAACGAAGTTTTTTTTTAATTTTTTTTCAAAATGCTCCTAGAGCGCTGAAATTTAGCTAGCGGAATTCTATATGGCTCTAGATTCTGAAAATATTTTTTTTTTTTTTTTAGCTCTAAAAAAAAATTTGTATGGGGAATTTTTTCGATTTTTTTTTCCGGCCAAACCGCTCGACTTTTGAATAGCGGTTTCGACCAAATGTCATAAAGGTTCCCAAAGGGAGTACAACCGCATTTTTTTTTGGCCGAAAAAAAAAACTTTTTTTTTTTTGAAATTTCAAATTGGTCGCAGCGCGCCGAGATTTGGCATGCAAGGACTTGAGGGGCCCAAGAGTTGTAAAAAGAAAAAAAAAATGGAAAAAATCCAAAATGGCGGACGGCATGGGCAAAACAAATTTGCGAGGCCGTAGGCCGAGCTGCGGGAGCTTAAGGT
Organism: Epinotia brunnichana; assembly: GCA_963854355.1. Taxonomy (NCBI): domain Eukaryota; kingdom Metazoa; phylum Arthropoda; class Insecta; order Lepidoptera; family Tortricidae; genus Epinotia; species Epinotia brunnichana. Next base: position 40,304,917 of record OY977937.1, on the reverse strand, counting down.
TTTGCTACTATTTACAGCGCCCAAGTGTCTTTCAAGCGAACCTGAGGGCCGAAGGCCCGAAGGTGAGCTTCGAGGTACGCGAAGGCCGTAGGCCGAGCTGCGGGAGTATAGGACTATGCTACTATGCCCCCGAGTGTCTTACAAGCGAACCTGAGGGCCGAAGGCCCGAAGGTGAGCTTCAGGGTAGGCGAAGGCCGAAGGCCGAGCGACGCGAAGGCCAAAGGCCGAGCTGCGGGAGTTTAAGGTTGTGCTACCACTCAATAACCCCCGAGTGTGTTAAAAGCGAACCTGAGGGCCGAAGGCCCGAAGGTGAGCTTCGTGGCAGGCGAAGGCCGAAGGCCGAGCTCCGCGTAGGGCTGAAGGCCCGAAGCGTCCCTTCAGAGCGCGCTTACTACGCGAGCCCGAGGGCCGGAGGCCCAAAGGGCGAGCCTACGCGGACACTTACTACCCCCGAGTGTCTTAAAAGCGAACCTGAGGGCCGAAGGCCCGAAGGTGAGCTTCCCGGTAGGCGAAGGCCGAAGGCCGAGCGCCGCGAAGGCCAAAGGCTGAGCTCCGCGTAGGGCCGAAGGCCCGAAGCGTCCTGCGAGGCCGTAGGCCGAGCTGCGGGAGTTTAAGGTTGTGCTACCAATCACTAACCCCCGAGTGTCTTAAAAGCGAACCTGAGGGCCGAAGGCCCGAAGGTGAGCTTCCCGGTAGGCGAAGGCCGAAGGCCGAGCGCCGCGAAGGCCAAAGGCCGAGCTCCGCGTAGGGCCGAAGGCCCGAAGCGTCCTGCGAGGCCGTAGGCCGAGCTGCGGGAGTTTAAGGTTGTGCTACCAATCACTAACCCCCGAGTGTCTTAAAAGCGAACCTGAGGGCCGAAGGCCCGAAGGTGAGCTTCGTGGTAGGCGAAGGCCGAAGGCCGAGCTCCGCGTAGGGCCGAAGGCCCGAAGCGTCCCTTCAGAGCGCGCTTACTACGCGAGCCCGAGGGCCGGAGGCCCGAAGGGCGAGCCTACGCGGACACTTACTACCCCCGAGTGTCTTAAAAGCGAACCTGAGGGCCGAAGGCCCGAAGGTGAGCTTCCTGGTAGGCGAAGGCCGAGCGCCGCGAAGGCCAAAGGCCGAGCTCCGCGTAGGGCCGAAGGCCCGAAGCGTCCTGCGAGGCCGTAGGCCGAGCTGCGGGAGTTTAAGGTTGTGCTACCAATCACTAACCCCCGAGTGTCTTAAAAGCGAACCTGAGGGCCGAAGGCCCGAAGGTGAGCTTCGTGGTAGGCGAAGGCCGAAGGCCGAGCTCCGCGTAGGGCCGAAGGCCCGAAGCGTCCCTTCAGAGCGCGCTTAATACGCGAGCCCGAGGGCCGAAGGCCCGAAGGGCGAGCCAACGCAGACACTTACTACCCCCGAGTGTCTTAAAAGCGAACCTGAGGGCCGAAGGCCCGAAGGTGAGCTTCGCGGTAGGCGAAGGCCGGAGGCCGAGCGACGCGAAGGCCGAAGGCCGAGCTCCGCGTAGGGCCGAAGGCCCGAAGCGTCTTGCGAGGCCGTAGGCCGAGCTGCGGGAGTTTAAGGTTGTGCTACCACTCACTAACCCCCGAGTGTGTTAAAAGCGAACCTGAGGGCCGAAGGCCCGAAGGTGAGCTTCGTGGCAGGCGAAGGCCGAAGGCCGAGCTCCGCGTAGGGCCGAAGGCCCGAAGCGTCCCTTCAGAGCGCGCTTGCGGAAACCCTACGCCCCCCCCCCAAGTGTCTGCGCCGCGAAGGCCAAAGGCTGAGCTCCGCGTAGGGCCGAAGGCCCGAAGCGTCCTGCGAGGCCGTAGGCCGAGCTGCGGGAGTTTAAGGTTGTGCTACCAATCACTAACCCCCGAGTGTCTTAAAAGCGAACCTGAGGGCCGAAGGCCCGAAGGTGAGCTTCCCGGTAGGCGAAGGCCGAAGGCCGAGCGCCGCGAAGGCCAAAGGCCGAGCTCCGCGTAGGGCCGAAGGCCCGAAGCGTCCTGCGAGGCCGTAGGCCGAGCTGCGGGAGTTTAAGGTTGTGCTACCAATCACTAACCCCCGAGTGTCTTAAAAGCGAACCTGAGGGCCGAAGGCCCGAAGGTGAGCTTCGTGGTAGGCGAAGGCCGAAGGCCGAGCTCCGCGTAGGGCCGAAGGCCCGAAGCGTCCCTTCAGAGCGCGCTTACTACGCGAGCCCGAGGGCCGGAGGCCCGAAGGGCGAGCCTACGCGGACACTTACTACCCCCGAGTGTCTTAAAAGCGAACCTGAGGGCCGAAGGCCCGAAGGTGAGCTTCCTGGTAGGCGAAGGCCGAGCGCCGCGAAGGCCAAAGGCCGAGCTCCGCGTAGGGCCGAAGGCCCGAAGCGTCCTGCGAGGCCGTAGGCCGAGCTGCGGGAGTTTAAGGTTGTGCTACCAATCACTAACCCCCGAGTGTCTTAAAAGCGAACCTGAGGGCCGAAGGCCCGAAGGTGAGCTTCGTGGTAGGCGAAGGCCGAAGGCCGAGCTCCGCGTAGGGCCGAAGGCCCGAAGCGTCCCTTCAGAGCGCGCTTAATACGCGAGCCCGAGGGCCGAAGGCCCGAAGGGCGAGCCAACGCAGACACTTACTACCCCCGAGTGTCTTAAAAGCGAACCTGAGGGCCGAAGGCCCGAAGGTGAGCTTCGCGGTAGGCGAAGGCCGGAGGCCGAGCGACGCGAAGGCCGAAGGCCGAGCTCCGCGTAGGGCCGAAGGCCCGAAGCGTCTTGCGAGGCCGTAGGCCGAGCTGCGGGAGTTTAAGGTTGTGCTACCACTCACTAACCCCCGAGTGTGTTAAAAGCGAACCTGAGGGCCGAAGGCCCGAAGGTGAGCTTCGTGGCAGGCGAAGGCCGAAGGCCGAGCTCCGCGTAGGGCCGAAGGCCCGAAGCGTCCCTTCAGAGCGCGCTTGCGGAAACCCTACGCCCCCCCCCCAAGTGTCTTTAAGCGAACCTGAGGGCCGAAGGCCCGAAGGTGAGCTTCCAGGTACGCGAAGGCCGAAGGCCGAGCTCCGCGTAGGGCCGAAGGCCCGAAGCGTCCCTTCAGAGCTCGCTCTCTACGCGAGCCCGAGGGCCGAAGGCCCGAAGGGCGAGCCCACGCGGACACACACCCCCCGCACCTTCCCGTCACAAGCAAGATAAGAGTGCGCGATCTCTCTGCCTTACAAAAATACCCTCCGCTTTTCCCTTCCCATAGCGGAATTTCACTTTCCTTTTCCTTGGTAATTCAAAAACCAAAAAAATACAGGCAGATTTTGAATAAACAAGTCAAAAGCCCTACCTGGTACCGCGGCGCGCTCGCGCGCCGCGCCGCAGGCAAATACTAGTTATAGACATAAAATTGCTAGTTGCGATGTTTACATCAGATTCACCATATACTTTATGCCAGTCATTAGATGAAAGCTCATTAGAGACACCTTCGTAATCAATTACTGTTTTTATTCTATTTGGTTTCGGGTGGGACAATGAATGAGACGAAATTTCGATAGCTGCGGCTTTGTGATCTGTCACGTTGAGGTCACAGACCAGACCAGATACTTGTCGTTTAGTTCGGATAAATATATGGTCCAGACATGCTCCTTCCCGCGTAGGTAGAGTGATCGCCGGTACAAGCCCATGCTCAGCAAGAAGACAAAGGTATTCTGTTGCGTTTGTGCATTGCTTATTAATGGAGATAATGTCGATATTTATGTCACCAGTGAGAATTAACTGATTGACATGCTTGAGCGTTATCAGTGTGTTCTCTAGGTCACAAAGGAAATTTGTAGTGTTTTTAAAAGATGGTGATCTGTAAATACCGAGTATTGTAAATTGTTTTGGAATATCTATTAGCAAACAACACGCCTCATCAAACCGTGGTTCTGATACAGTTGCGTTCCAGAGATCTTTAACATATACTACGACGCCGCCGTTCTGATTTATGTTGTGAGAGGTATGATAAGAAGAGTAGCCGGGTATTTGGTCTATTGCTAATGTATCTTGTAATCTGCATTCAGTTAAAACAAGGACGTCAAACTCCACGTGTGTACGGTGAAGGTTCAGAAGGAAAAAGTCGAAATTTTTATTTATACTGCGAATATTGAAAATTAAGACTTTAAAGTTCGTTTTGGATTTAAAAACGGTATTACAAGAGTCTGGGCTGTGTACTTCATGACAAGGTATATTTAAAACAGAATCTATATTATCATCTCCTATATCAGCGCTAATCATTTTGGGAATAAAATATAAGATATGTTATTGTTGGATAGATATAGTAAGTACATGCACTTCCTTCATAATTATTTGAGGTGATTATGTAGTAAGGTAACACATTTTGACTTAGCGGAAACATTATTTCAGATAAAGCTGGACTAAAGTAGGACGGAAAAAGAGAGCTCTTGGCGACAGTTAAAACGATCTTAAGATATGATAAACTATTTCGAAATAAGTGGCCTTGTAAACGTTTGCTTATTGTGAGCACATCAATTGGTACAGTAGACAGTGAGTTTTTTGTGTCTAAGTTTTTGATTAAAAGATAAGAGATATAGAGTTGATACCTGGGGCAATGTAACGATTTAGTTTTGCTTGCAGTTGCTTTTGTGCTGACTAGATTTGGCTTAGAATTAACCTTGAAGGTCCACATATTGTTTAGACTTAACTTATTTTGAGATCCATGTTGACATAAGAGGTACACTTTTATATAAAATTTATATGAAATAAAATATTCGACAGCACCAACATTTGCTGTTGGTAACATTACAGATAATAGTAATAAAATGAATAGTAAAAAACTGCTTTTAATTACTACTGTCTCGAAACGGCTGGGCCTGGCTTCTGGGTGCAGGATCTTTTTGAAGCTTATCCAACACTGCTTCCGATGTGATTCGGACTACCGAGCTTGTTTCGGTACGTCGCATGTAGATGGATCCGTTCGCGGACCAGACGAACCTAAACTTAAGTTCGGTTCCGGCAGCTCGAGCTTTACTGAACAAGATTCTGTTAGCTTTAGTAAGATGTTCATTAATGTACACACGTCGAGGGTTTCCGGGTATCTCCAACGCATCGGTAGTGAGCCCGCGACGCACTTTCGCGGCACGCAGGATCTGGTCGCGCGGGGCGCGGCGCGTCAGCGTTAGTACGACCGGGCGCGGCCTCTCGACGCCGCCCGCGCCACCGCCGCGCAGCCCGACGCGCCGCACATCGTCGACGTCGCGCGGGTCTAATTGGACACACAGTTTATTGCAAATTGTATTCACCACTTGATGTAAGTTTTCGCTATTGTTTTCCGTTAAACCAGTTATTTCGACGTTTCTGAGTAGATGGCGTTGTTCCTTTGCTTCAAGTTCCTGGCGCAGCTCGACGACCTCGGCACGCAGGTTTTTTACCTCGGATTTGTAAAAATCAAGTTCTTTCAGTTGGCCTTTCATTTCTGAGATCTCGTTACGGAACATAGAAACATCTTCCGTAGTGTGGTTGAGCGATGCGGTGAAGTCGTTCATCTCCCGTTTCATATTATCGAAGACGCGCTGTAACTGTTGAAGGGCTGCTGTGAATGAAGATAATACCTCGCTGGGGACAGCCATTGATGCAAGGACTTGGGCAGAGTTCATGAAGTCTGTAGCAACGCAATCGTCATTCGATGTTGAGCCAGAGGGCTCAGATCCTGTTGACGGGGGGCAGATGCGACCTGAGGGTGGGGTCTTATCGGTTTTTGTTACCGTTTTGTTCGCCTTACAGCTTGGGCACACATATTTATTATTATTCGATTTGGATGACTTTGTTTCCTCCCGAGTTAGTTTGACACAACGGGAGTGATATATTTTCGGACATTTTGAACATGCAAAGATGATTCAGAATAATTTATTTCACGATAAAAATTACAATATTTGCATAAATGTCAAAATAACTTAGGTACCAGAATTCCTTTTATGGTGATTGTTTTATTATATCCTGTTTTTCCTACATTCACAAAATATACATCCCTACATGCATAAACGTAGATTCACGCCTTTATTCCCAAAACTTATTATATAATATAATCATGTGTATTTCGGAGTAAAGGGTACAGTCAGCATCAAAGTAACTACGCAATCGAAGACGTCAAAAGTTCTTAATCCCTTTTAATAAAGACTTTACTAGCAAATATCCTTGGAGGTTTGTCGGAAATATTTTCCTACGAATTTCAGTGTTTTTTTTTTCAACAGTAAAGTATGTCGGTAGATCATCGTCTTGTAGAGTAGCCGCAGAATGAAGAGGTACTTCACATTTCCGCTTATATAATTCACAATGAACATCTAGCTGAAGCTTACCAGCTAAATAAAGCGAAGGCACTGCTAATCTATTTCTAGGTACAGTTGTTATGGGTTTTGTCAGCATCTGTAAAATGGTTGTCACAAATTATCTTCTTCCTATAGTAGTCATAATCGGATGATTTCTCCAACTTTCAAACAACAAGAGTATAGCTTTGAATTGCTCAGTAATCTTGTAGGGATTCTTGAAACGATGGGTTGGTATATCTGAAACAGTAAGAACACGGATGTTTAGGACAAGTTGACATATCTAGTTTCACTTCACTGTTATTGTTAGTGAATCACGTAATACGTAAAATATAAACTTACCATCGGTTTAACAGCCAACAGCTCATAATCTGGGCATTTGCAAATATATATGTCCAGTATATCAGTACTTGTATATGCGCAAAACAACACCGTAACAAAAGAAGACAAAAAATGCAGGGACCTGAAGTTACTTCTCAACAGCGAACTGGAGGAGCACGTGACAACAATAAAGCAGTATATATTTAATGTTACTTATTGTTTGATTTATGATAAAAATACGTAAGACAATTTGACATATAAATTTTCTAACAGAGAAACGTATCCATGGTAACCAAACCATAGAGTTGGTTCACCATACTTCACAGCAGTTGCCGTCAAAACCATAGAGGGGGGTTGGTTGGGCAAATGTGGCCAAATGAAAAATAAAGTTAATGTAACAAACAGCTGAATTCATTAAATTACATTATTGAATAATGTTAATTCATTTTATTTCAAAATACTATTAAAGAATAATATCCAAAACATTTTATGACTCATAATTTTACATGGATTTTATAGCGACATCCTGTGCCATTATTTTAGTAACCGAAAATCTACTTTGCGGAATAGTAAGTTTTTAGGTGCGGTACAAGATGGTAGCTCTATCTATATCAAACGTCAACGGGTATGTCACTGTCTCCCCCCTGGCCCTACCTCTCTTCTACCTATTTCATTTCATTTATTTCATTGTTAAGTCATGTAGGTACATACATTATAATTAAGGTGTTAAAATTCAATCTCAACTAAAATCCAATAAGTTACCTAATAAAATTATCAACTTACTTCATTTGGCATAATATCATCCCTATAGACAAATAGTGGTCATATATTTTAAGGGTTTTACTGAAGTTATCGGTTTACTTACGCGTGAATAGTGATGCCCATTTCCTTGGAATGGTCGTAATGGTTTTTGCACCACTTGACAACACATGAGGGCATCTTAAATTAGAATAAATCTTGTATTTTGTTAGTAAAAAGATTTCCCGACCGTCATGTCCGTCACTCACTGAGCAAAGCTCCCGCTTTCGTCTTCTAACCTATCCGCGTTCCGAGTCGGTTTTGCCACTAAATCGATCTGCCGTATTTTTTATCAGGCACATCATGATATGCCTGGTCAACGTTTAGCCAAATCATGAAATGGCGGCGTTCCGCGATATGCCTAGGAATTTCGTGATTTGCCGAATTTTCACGATGTACCCGGTATAGAGCTAGGAATATCAACGAATGCGTTGCTCTAATCGATCTGCCGTATTTTTTATCAGGCACATTATGATACGCCTAGTCAACCATTAGCCAAATCGTGAAATGGCGGCGTTTCACCATATGCCTAGGAATTTCGTGATCTGCCGGATTTTACGATCGGCCGCCGACATATATACTACGTAATATCAAAACAGGGGGGGTTTTGACCATTGGATGACGGTAGTCATTTTATTAAGAAGGAATTACTTGTTACACTAAACAAAATTATGAGTTTTGCAGGAACGAGCTTGATGTCACGGAGTGATCTAGAGGACACACTCCGTGACGCTTCGACAGCTCAGTACCTAAGTAAGAAAGAGACCAGAGAACGATCCCCGCTACTTTGCTACTGACACCGCACGGATAGCTGGCCGGTAATAGTCGAAATTTAACCACGCGCCACTGGTAAAATCTATGTACCTATAGAATAAGCGATAAAAATATAAAATGGTATGTCCGCGAAAAATTGTACTGTTATATTCATACACATGATGTTACGTACATGACTGAATTTCATATAATTTCATTGTTACATTCATGACAAAAAATTGGCAGGACGTAACTTATCGATGGGAGGATATTCAGTTAGTTCAGGAGGTTACTTTCATGGCGTTACACATCACACATCTATTTGGACACGTTTTCAAAAAAATATTTAATATTTATTATTTCAATATCAATGAACTTCGTGTTTACTTAAAAATACGGGATAGCGATTCCATTTCGTAAGTTATGACAGTTTTTGTTGCAAGAGTAGTAGTTGGACAAATAATTTTAGTATGGGAGTGAAAGTAAGTGTCACTGATAAAATAAATAATAATATATAAAAACTTAAGAGAGCTCAAATTTCATAGAATAACATAAAAAAGAACAGTCTATTCTATTGCATACACTATCCAACAGCTTTCATATTATCGAATAAGGATACCGCTAAATTAAAACAAAATTGGGTCATATAAAAAAAAATGTCAGACCCCAGCTATAAATAAGCAAATAAAAAACAGTCGAAGTAATAACAAATTAACATCAATTTAAAAAAAGATATTCGCCCAACGTGGGGCTCGAACCCACGACCCTGAGATTAAGAGTCTCATGCTCTACCGACTGAGCTAGCCGGGCTGTGGTAACAATGGCAAAAATTACGTTATCCTCTCGGTTCCACCGATTTTATTTTTATACAAATAGTCATCACGAGTACACAAATTGTATAAATATTAACTTGAAGACAGTGGGCGATAATGGGCAAGCTGGGAATAATGGGATAAATGATGATGATACATATGAAAGGTCAATGTTCGAATGTATGCATGTTTTAAGAACATTGTTTACCAGTTAAACTTATTAATTATTACAATTAATTAGGAGGTAATAGTTTAAGTGTTTCTCCAAAAATAACAAATCCCTTCAGAGATTTCCTTAGATACTGAAAGTTAGTCCATACATTAATAGGCCACTTAGTTTTTTCGGAACGGGTTGAAGTTGAATGTCCCAATAAACAGATGGAATTGCTCCAAAATTGCGCTATTCAAGGCGAGTTCACCCCCAGTGCGCAAAGGGGTCAATTTGGAGGGAGTAGGCTCACTAGCAAAGACTGAAAAAGTGTTCCACTCGCTACAGCACTGGTTTCCTCACCAGTTCCACCTGAGGCACTTGTAGGAGGTTCATGTCCACTATGAAGTCGATCGTTGGCACCATCAACTTGTTCCACTATCAACAGTGCAATCTGGAGCAATGTTCCACTCACCACAGCGCAGGTTACCATTGGCTAGCGCCAGGTTGAGCAAGTCCACAATGAAGTCGCTCGTTGTTGCCAAGTTGTTCCATTATCAACAGAGCATGATGGAACAACTAACACGGCCACTGCTAGGTTGAGCAGGCCCACGATAAAGTCGTTTGTTGGCACCACCAACACAACCACCACAAACAACAGTATGCTGGAACAACGTTCCACTCACCACAGCGCAGGTAACTAACACAGCTAGTGCTAGGTTGAGCAGGCCCGCGATGAAGTCAGGCCGATCGGCGGAGCTGCGGCCCATCACGGGCAGCATCAGCGCGTCGATGCGCAGACTCAGCGAGAAAAGGAACATCACTACTGGGACTGATAGTAGCATTTCTACTAGCAGGTGTTGCCATGCTGGAACAAATGACGTACACTTATTGGCAAATTAGTCAATAAAATAAATGGCAGGACACCCGGTTGGAACAAACTTTGGTCCATGTTGAGCCGATGGTAGTTTTAAAATCTGGTCACGACACAGACCGACAGCGGTAGCGGGAGCGGTGCAACATAAGTGGGAGCGAGAAGCCCTTCTTTTTGAACTAGCTCTCACTACATAAGTTCTTACTAAGTGTCCATAATGTAACATGTGACAGAGCTTTATACCAATTTTTTATCTTAAATTAGGTAAGTAGAGGTCCGGGCCCAATTAATAGGTTCTAGAAGACCATTAGGTCAGCACCATGTTGAGTGCATTAGGTAAACAGCACAATATGGTCTCTTATTGTCTTTTACACTCACCCGGCACCTTCCTGTAGCGTACGCGCGAGAGCGACAGCAGCGACAATAGAGACATGAGGAACAGCGGGACCGTAATGCTGCGAGTGGCCAGAGTACTATACACTCACCCGGCACCTTCCTGTAGCGTACGCGCGAGAGCGACAGCAGCGACAATAGAGACATGAGGAACAGCGGGACCGTAATGCTGCGAGTGGCCAGAGTACTATACACTCACCCGGCACCTTCCTGTAGCGTACGCGCGAGAGCGACAGCAGCGACAATAGAGACATGAGGAACAGCGGGACCGTAATGCTGCGAGTGGCCAGAGTACTATACACTCACCCGGCACCTTCCTGTAGCGTACGCGCGAGAGCGACAGCAGCGACAATAGAGACATGAGGAACAGCGGGACCGTAATGCTGCGAGTGGCCAGAGTACTATACACTCACCCGGCACCTTCCTGTAGCGTACGCGCGAGAGCGACAGCAGCGACAATAGAGACATGAGGAACAGCGGGACCGTAATGCTGCGAGTGGCCAGAGTACTATACACTCACCCGGCACCTTCCTGTAGCGTACGCGCGAGAGCGACAGCAGCGACAATAGAGACATGAGGAACAGCGGGACCGTAATGCTGCGAGTGGCCAGAGTACTATACACTCACCCGGCACCTTCCTGTAGCGTACGCGCGAGAGCGACAGCAGCGACAATAGAGACATGAGGAACAGCGGGACCGTAATGCTGCGAGTGGCCAGAGTACTATACACTCACCCGGCACCTTCCTGTAGCGTACGCGCGAGAGCGACAGCAGCGACAATAGAGACATGAGGAACAGCGGGACCGTAATGCTGCGAGTGGCCAGAGTACTATACACTCACCCGGCACCTTCCTGTAGCGTACGCGCGAGAGCGACAGCAGCGACAATAGAGACATGAGGAACAGCGGGACCGTAATGCTGCGAGTGGCCAGAGTACTATACACTCACCCGGCACCTTCCTGTAGCGTACGCGCGAGAGCGACAGCAGCGACAATAGAGACATGAGGAACAGCGGGACCGTAATGCTGCGAGTGGCCAGAGTACTATACACTCACCCGGCACCCTCCTGTAGCGCACGAGCGCGAGCGACAGCAGCGACAGCGCGGACATGAGGAACAGCGGCACCGACAGCACGTAGCGCAGCGGCGTCAGCGAGGGCAGCGCCGTCATCACCAGCAGCACCAGCGCTAGGATGCCGCGAGTGGCAGCCGACGCTTCTAGAGCGCGGAGTGACCGGTTTAAACCGGACTGGGGAAACAAACTTGTGTGTTAAACAAGACTATCACACATACAAACTACAAATACACAGATCAAATATCTTCCGGCGAATAATTTAAGATGTAGAAGCACAGCGGAATGTCATCTCACTCGCATTTGGAGCAGCCGAACTGGGTAAGTACGTCCACCTTATAGAAGATCGCGGCCATGATAACACCACTACTTATTTGGTGAGTAAGGTGTTGTGTTGAGTAGGGCTTGCAATCCGGATATTCATTTTATTCGGATAACCGCCTGGCTTGATATTCGGATTTAGAGGCTCTAAAAATCCGGATAAAACGAATATTTCGAATACTTGAAAAGGTAGTAAATCAACGTTGTAAATTTTTTATTATTTTTAACATAAACTTTTCGAAAAAAGAAGATAGAGTGAAGAAAGAAGTAGAAGTTACGCCATTTCTCACTTATCTACTTAAATTTAATGTGAACAAAATTTTACAATCTTAGGTTCTTATAAAAACAGTAGGTACCTAAGACAGTTTTAACAGTTGAGGCGTCGTTAGATTCGTCTTTGTCTGTGTTTGTTTGTTGTTGGTCGTGGGAGTCAATACGGACAAAAGCGTCAAGTGTAAAAATAATAGATGAATTGATGGTTATTTAGACTACTGGGTATAGATAGATCGCCCATCACTTAGGTTTTTTTATGAATCATATTTTTGCACATTGAAGATCATAGTTATGGAAGTGACAGTAGTAGGTACTAGACCTTTGATAGTACCTACCTACACATGCAATATTTAGATACATTGAGATCACGATAAGGTAAAATGTTTACTAATGTGTAAGTATCAGTCTGTGTTGACAGCGCAGCAAGTACGGGGAAAAAGTGATTTTTTTAATTTAAAAAAATTAAACAGGAGATTTGAATCTACGCCATACTAAAATTTCGTGAGATTTGACTGAAACCACTTTTTCCCTATGTTTCCTGCGGGGTCCTTTGTTATTGCGTTGTTGTCACGAATAAATGTTTTCTTTCTTTCTTTTCTTATAAAAAGTAAGTAGAATATTGTATTTATTTAATTTCATCCCACGACCTCCAAGGATGAAGAAAAGTTTATCGAAAGATATTTGAAGGTGTAAGTGTTTCTATAATAAAGTAGGTAACAAAAAAAAACGTTTAAAACTCGTACCAAATGGGAGACGAACTTGAACTTTGATGCTAAAGGCAGTTTAGCGTTTGACTTATCCTTTTTTTACCGAAATATGGTAAATGGAAATATACCTACCTACTTACAAACTCGTAATGATTCCATAATCATTACGAGTTTATAAGTACGTAGGTATATTTCCATTTACCATATTTGCACTTGCATAAATGGGCGTTTCTCACTGTTACCTAGTAACTGCTATACTGCGATATTGACTCTTCTAATGTACAAAATTTTGCTTTTGGTAGCCAAAATTATCCATATTTTAACGCATGGCGCGGCGCATTACACGCTGCTGTAATATTTTCAACATGGAATTCAAATTTGATGGAACAAAAGAGTTCTTCTAAAATTATTCGTTTTATCCGGACATCCGGATGCGAAGATTTTTAATATTCGAAATATCCGGATGACAAACACGGGCGAATATGCAAGCACTAGTTGAGAGTGAGGGTCATGCATTTGTTAATCTTCTGGAGTCTCAAGCATCCATACGATATCTGATTACCGTCAAGCAGGTCGTATGCATGTGGCTCCACCGTTATAGTATTAAAAGCCTCGCTCGCCAACTCTTATCTCTCTCGTAGTGTGCTAATTACAAAGAGGCAAGTAGAGTTCCTCTTATCATAGTGATAGTTGCTACTGCGACCCAGATGTATACGACAAAATAAAGCATACATCACTTTGTTTAAAGTAGTATATCTAAGAGCCGGAAGCTTAATTTTGTTAACTGGAATTATATGAATCGATTATTTCTTGGATTCCAATAATTTTGACAATCACAATGTTAAAAAATGTGTAAATAGGGAACTTGAGTTTTTTTATTTTATTACGAAAATCAAAAGTATAATCCAGCATTAAAACAACTGTAGCATTAAAATTTTCTTATGATTTATTTTTCTGATGTTATATGCATTTGAAATCTGCACGCGCCGGCACCCCCCGAAAACGCTCTATACTAAACGGGCTTATACTATGGAGTAAGTCATTAATTTGCAATTAAATAAATAAAAAAAAAGCTTTATTTAATTCCATTACAGCATTAATTATTAAAACATTCAAATAAATTAAAAAGATTGCTGAATGGACCCCTCGCGGGTAAAAGCCTTTATATTTGCAATTATCTCCACAAAATTTGCGTTTAAGTCTACACTTGCCATGCAAAATATCATTTGTAATTCAATATTCTGTGTAACTCTTTGTGTTAGTTTAACGAAAAATAAACATTATTTTTTTCGTCATTTTAACGTGAGATAAAATTTATACAACCGTTGTTTTGTTTTTCTTTTGTATGATATTTCTACGTATATCCGCATCGATAGAGTGCACTTTATTCGAAATTGAAATCCCATGCAAGTTCCCCATTAGCATTACAGTTGTAGAGTACGAACCTTTTTACTGCTCCAAGCGTCGTAGAGCTGAGACGTCACTATGACGACAATCACGTAGGGTATCCAGTATAGCGGGACCACTATCCACTGATGAGAGAGATACCTGCAAGTCGCAATCAACGGTTAAATACTTTAACTGAATATGCCCATTTATACTGAGTATGTCCATTTATCTGCCAACAAACTGTCATGCGTTTGACAGTAAATTTAATATGTAATCATTTATGAAAATGTATTTAAGACTATGGTACTGTACTCTTTGTTTAACTAGGTTGGTTTGTTAATTCTCTTCATAATTCGTTGACGATTAAAGAATAAAGTAACATAGGTAACTATTCTTACAAAAGTACACCAAATAAAATAATCAATAATTAACATTTTTCTCAAGAAAGGTCACGCCACGCCAGACCGCGGAACGTCGACTTGCCTGCGGAGACGGCTAGTCAAACACGATAGCTAGAGTGTACCTGAGCTGCGTGGTAGAGGCGATCATGAGCAGCACAAGCAGCAGCCCCACGACGAAGGCAGCCGCCATGCTCGCCACGCGGCCCAGCGCCGCCCACGCCAGACCGCGGAACGTCGACTTGCCTGCGGAGACGGCTAGTCAAACACGATAGCTAGAGTGTACCTGAGCTGCGTGGTAGAGGCGATCATGAGCAGCACAAGCAGCAGCCCCACGACGAAGGCAGCCGCCATGCTCGCCACGCGGCCCAGCGCCGCCCACGCCAGACCGCGGAACGTCGACTTGCCTGCGGAGACGGCTAGTCAAACACGATAGCTAGAGTGTACCTGAGCTGCGTGGTAGAGGCGATCATGAGCAGCACAAGCAGCAGCCCCACGACGAAGGCAGCCGCCATGCTCGCCACGCGGCCCAGCGCCGCCCACGCCAGACCGCGGAACGTCGACTTGCCTGCGGAGACGGCTAGTCAAACACGATAGCTAGAGTGTACCTGAGCTGCGTGGTAGAGGCGATCATGAGCAGCACAAGCAGCAGCCCCACGACGAAGGCAGCCGCCATGCTCGCCACGCGGCCCAGCGCCGCCCACGCCAGACCGCGGAACGTCGACTTGCCTGCGGAGACGGCTAGTCAAACACGATAGCTAGAGTGTACCTGAGCTGCGTGGTAGAGGCGATCATGAGCAGCACAAGCAGCAGCCCCACGACGAAGGCAGCCGCCATGCTCGCCACGCGGCCCAGCGCCGCCCACGCCAGACCGCGGAACGTCGACTTGCCTGCGGAGACGGCTAGTCAAACACGATAGCTAGAGTGTACCTGAGCTGCGTGGTAGAGGCGATCATGAGCAGCACAAGCAGCAGCCCCACGACGAAGGCAGCCGCCATGCTCGCCACGCGGCCCAGCGCCGCCCACGCCAGACCGCGGAACGTCGACTTGCCTGCGGAGACGGCTAGTCAAACACGATAGCTAGAGTGTACCTGAGCTGCGTGGTAGAGGCGATCATGAGCAGCACAAGCAGCAGCCCCACGACGAAGGCAGCCGCCATGCTCGCCACGCGGCCCAGCGCCGCCCACGCCAGACCGCGGAACGTCGACTTGCCTGCGGAGACCGCTTGTCAAACACGATAGCTAGAGTGTACCTGAGCTGCGTGGTAGAGGCGATCATGAGCAGCACAAGCAGCAGCCCCACGACGAAGGCAGCCGCCATGCTCGCCACGCGGCCCAGCGCCGCCCACGCCAGACCGCGGAACGTCGACTTGCCTGCGGAGACGGCTAGTCAAACACGATAGCTAGAGTGTACCTGAGCTGCGTGGTAGAGGCGATCATGAGCAGCACAAGCAGCAGCCCCACGACGAAGGCAGCCGCCATGCTCGCCACGCGGCCCAGCGCCGCCCACGCCAGACCGCGGAACGTCGACTTGCCTGCGGAGACGGCTAGTCAAACACGATAGCTAGAGTGTACCTGAGCTGCGTGGTAGAGGCGATCATGAGCAGCACAAGCAGCAGCCCCACGACGAAGGCAGCCGCCATGCTCGCCACGCGGCCCAGCGCCGCCCACGCCAGACCGCGGAACGTCGACTTGCCTGCGGAGACCGCTTGTCAAACACGAGATCTTAGAACCGTTGGGTTATTCCCACCTGTTACCGTAATAGGGGTGTAGACACCAAATAAAATAACCAATAATGAAGAACTTTCTCGAAAAAGGATTCAAACTATGGTCAAATGGACAAAAAAGTATAGCAGGGGATTAACACATTCAGTGCCGGGAACCCGATGAAACGCGCAGAGCGCGGCGCGGTGCGGTGCGGTGCGGTGCGGTGCGGAGGCGATTTTGCGGCAAAGCTAATGCGGGCCGGAGGATGTCGCACCAAAAAACCGCGCGGCGCTCGCGCGGGACAGCGGCGCGGAGGCGGCGTGTGAGACATATCGGGTGCGTTGCCTTCGCCGTAGGCGCTTTCCGCTAGATACGAGGAAAACCATGGGATCGGCTACGAGCGTAGCGATTCTTGGCACTGAATGTGTTAATTAATCAAAAAGTGTGTCCAATGTTTTAAGAGGGGTATATTCTGTTCCTTTTCCGCAAAACACACCTTCATATGAAACGATTGTCATTTACTATGACGCGAGTGGAAGGTTAATATGATGATGATATTTTTTTTTTTATAATGATGATGTATACTCACGCACACCGACGACGTGCACGTAGTAGCCGACGCTCGAGAGCGCCACGAGCGCTACCAAAGCGTCCACGATGTACGAGGCCCAGTACGGGTACGTGAGCAGGAAGCTGTTCAGGTAGTCGTAGTACACCACCGTGGTCGGCTCCACCTGACATTAATACATTATTGTCGAAGCAAGCGAAGTAGGCAATTGCTGGCAGAGTATTCATTTCACTAGGTCGTCCGTTTAATTTAATACGAAGCGAGCAATTGGGAATGGATGAAGATATTAGAAGTGCCTGATATTTTTTTTTTGGTGATAGGAATAACCTTCCTTAGCACCAGAAAAAAGTTGCAGACTTTTCAGCTGCGTCAATTATTTTTGAAAAACATGAACAGTTTCCTCACTTTGGTACGGACGGTCGTGGGTGAAACAAAATCGATAGCGGTCACAGAAGGTGTTCACCAAGGTTCAGTACTGAGCCCTTTTCTGTTTTGCTTGGTTTTGGACTCACTCACCGAGGCAGCTCAAAATTCAGCAGCATGGTCATTTATATACGCTGACGATGTTGCTATTTGTACTGAGAGCCGTATTGAGTTACAGGAAGCGCTTTTGTCATGGAAGCACCAGTTACAGGCCGGTGGCCTGGTGTTGAGTGTTGCAAAGACCCAATTTATGTCCCTGAACGAGCCAGATCCCGGCGACGATAGTCCGATTCCCATCGATGGGCAATTAGTCACCATGTGCGATCAATACAAATATCTGGGTAGTATGATGCACAATTCAGGGAACATAGAATGCAACATTCAGCACCGAATAGCCGCTGGATGGTTAAAATGGCGAGAAGTGACTGGTGTTACATGTGACAAGCGAATGCCGGTTAAACTTAAAGGTTTGGTCTACAAGAACATCATAAGGCCGGTTCTCATGTATGGCAGCGAGACGTGGGCGTTGACTCAAAAGCATGTCCATACCATCCAAGTTGCCGAAATTAAGATGTTACGGTGGATGTGCGGCGTTACCAGGCTCGATAAAATCCGCAACGAGTACGTCCGAGGAAGCCTGGGCGTCCGTGAGATCGCCGATAAGATCCAAGAAAGCCGGCTGCGATGGTATGGTCATGTGAAGAGGAGGCCACCAAACTATGTTGGTAATTTGGCACTACAACTTTCCGTCTCTGGTCGAAGATCCAGGGGCAGACCCAGAACAAGATGCAAGGATGTAGTGCTAAAAGATATAAGAGAGAGCAAGTTATCCGAAACCGATGTCGAGGACAGAGCGAAGTCGAGGACAGACGAGGAAAGCTGACCCCACCACCATGTGGGATATATAGCCGGGAAGAGAGAGAGAGAGAGAGAGAGAGAGATGAACAGTTTCCTCACTTAGGTTTTGGGTTTAGGACGGCGAATAAGACACTTTGCTTGATCCGTCTCATATTACAAAAAAATATCTTTATTAAAATCCGAGGTAAACTGAAACTGGCAATAATATTGACAGCAGCTTATATTTGTCATTGCCAGGATCAGATATTTATTTAAAATATTTCTTGTAATATGAGACGGATCAAGGAAAGTGTCTCATTCGCCGTCCTAAACCAAAAAGGTAAATGAGGACACTGTTTATATTTTTCAAAAATAATTGACGCAGCTGAATAGTCTGCAACTTTTTTCTGGTGCCAAGGAAGGTTATTCAATTCAATTAATTTTATTTCGGACAAAGTCCATAAATTGTTAGTAACATATTACTTAATTCTAGGGTTAGTATTAATATTAATATAGGTCTAGGTGTAAAGACATAGACGGGCATGCAGCTGCACCCAGTGCCTCAGCTACGGTGAGTCCCACCGGTCGGCCAGCGTGCACAGGATGGTATTCGAGCTGGCGCGCCCCCGTGCACCGTCTCAGTAGCGAGCAACACCGCTTCCTGATAATAGCGTGGAAGCCGTCGACCCGCCCCTCCGCGAACATGCCAGAGGCGTTGCAGTGTCGCGGCCCCGAACACCACCCTGTACGCGTTGTTATATTGTACCCGCAGAGCGCTGTAGCGCCCGCCCGCTGCGTATAGCTGATCCATAAAAGTGCACGTGTAAAAGGACTGGCAATACGAGTATGCTTTAAAAAGCGTAGCCTTTACCTTATCAGTACATCGTGCAAACCTACGAGCCAGCATGTTGCAACGCACAGCCAGCGCTCTGCGTTCCCTCTCCATGTCCATATGGTCACACATGTCGTCCGTGACCCAGTGGCCCAAATATTTAAAATGCTTGACTTGAGCTAAGATAGTACCGCAAAGAGTCACAGGGGGGACTCTGTAGGCCTTATAACCTGCTTTAAATAGCATAACCTCGCTTTTTTTAGCATTATATTTGAGCCCCTGGGCCTCCGCGTACGACTCACATTTGCGCAATAAACTGGTTAAGCCACCCACTGAGGGGCTCAGCAGCACCATGTCATCCGCGTAGCTGATGTTATTCACGCGCACCCCATCTATAGAACATCCCACACTGGCACTGCTGAGCTCCTCCAGCAGTCGGTTCAAGTACAGGTTGAAGAGGCGGGGCGAACTTAACCCCCCTTGCCTCACCCCGCATTTCAACCTGTACTGTAAGAAGGCTCAAAGTCACCCAAAGGGCACTTTGAGCCTTCTTATGAACGGAGAGGGCTATGCTGGGAGATTCTCTGCGTGAAAATTCAGTTACCACTATCAGTCAGTTAATACAGGTAAAGCTATGTGTATTAACTATGTGTTATGATTTTTTTTCCTAAATCGTATATGTGACTAATACGAGTAATACGTCAGTTTTAAGTCAAATGTAGTGTTAAAAAATCTCTTTATTAATAAATTAAATGTGGTAACAAATTTTTTATTACTTGTTTGATCATTAAAGAAATATTAAGTAGCAATTTAGTGAGTACCCATATAAAATTGCGGCGCCCACTAGTGGCTTAATATGCGGCAGAGTGGACGCGTTTAGTGTAGGCCACTAGTAGCTTAATATGCGGCAGAGTGGTCGCGTTTAGTGTAGGCCACTAGTGGCTTGATGTGCGGCATAGTAGTCGCGTTTAGTGTAGGCCACTAGTGGCTTGATGTGCGGCAGAGTGGTCGCGTTTAGTGTAGGCCACTAGTGGCTTGATGTGCGGCAGAGTGGTCGCATTTAGTGAAGGCCACTAATGGCTTGGTGTGCAGAGCGTGCATGGACGCAGAAGAAACGACTAAACATATACTACTGGACTGCAAGGAGGTAGAAGTATACAGAATAAAGCACCTAGGTTCTCCAAACACACTACGGGACGCAGTCAGCAACACCAAGGCACTTACCAACTTTTTAGACGAGCTGGGGTGGTTAGAGTAGCGCCACACCGCCGTTTCACGCAAAATAGGCACAATGGATGTCGACTTGCGGAAAACGCCCAGTATAACTAACTAACTAACTAGTGGCTTGATGTGCGGCAGAGTGGTCGCGTTTAGTGACGGCCACTAGTGGCTTGATGTGCGGCAGAGTGGTCGCGTTTAGTGAAGGCCACTAGTGGCTTGATGTGCGGTAGAGTTGTAGCATTTAGTGAAGGCCACTAGTGGCTTAATGTGCGGCAGAGTGGTCGCGTTTAGTGTAGGCCACTAGTGGCTTGGTGTGCGGCAGAGTGGTCGCGTTTAGTGTAGGCCACTAGTGGCTTGATGTGCGGCAGAGTGGTCGCGTTTAGTGAAGGCCACTAGTGGCTTGATGTGCGGTAGAGTTGTCACGTTTAGTGACGGCCACTAGTGGCTTGATGTGCGGCAGAGTTGTCACGTTTAGTGAAGGCCACTAGTGGCTAGATGTGCGGTAGAGTTGTCGCGTTTAGTGACGGCCACTAGAGGTTGTGAGGCCTTACGTACCTTGTCGACAAGTTCAGGCATGTCGGCGACACTGCTGACGAGGTTCAGAAACATGTCGCCGGCCGCCTGCAGTACGCCAGGTTCTATCAGCTCGGGCCGGTCGTTGCGTGTGTGGTACACGTTGCCCCACTTCACGAATGCGATGTCAATACCTGCAGACAGATGATTTTATGCTTGAGGCTACTTATTTCAAATTAAACGGATCGGTGCAACGAATCCTTCAACCAATTCCCTCTTATTACGCTTTAGGTAAGAGTGTAGCGATATCTATCTACGACCCTACATTTAGAAGACTAAGAGCGCTTTCACATAAAGGCGTTTTTGTCGCGCGACTGTAACGTCCACACCCACGGTTCTCAATATGTCGTCTATCAAGACGACTTTTTATCGTACAAATCACAAAAAAATCAAAGAAATACTGCTCATACAAATTGGTGTCCGACATAAAGTGTGAACAGCTTCATATATAAAATGTTCTGCCACTACGACACACAATAAAAAGTCGTCCCGACAGACGACATACGTAACATGCTATGGGAACTTAGAACTTAATGCAAATCCAGTTTCTTATTGAAAACAGTGCTACCTACTTGATAGCCGGCGAACTCTCTGAAGCTGTAGCGATTGCTAGGCTAGGCTTAGGAAATTCGCCGTATTGTCATAAGACATCAGTAGCCTGGGGGTACAGACGGCGGTATTTGGAGTCGACGATGAGCCGGGGTTCAAACCCTGCGACCGACGCGCTTTATGTATGTTTTAACATTCAAAGAAAAGTTTTAAGTATCGCAGAAGAGATGGCGTCTGTACGCAAGCATTAAATGCCTTCTCAATTTGGTCGAGTTGCCTGTCTATCTCAGTATGTATATTGTAGTCTTTGCTTAATACTAGGTGCGCGGTAATGACATCATAATAAGTTTACTAAAGGCTGTCAAGCAAGGTATTTCGAAATTCGCCGTATTGTCATAACTCATAAGACATCAGTAGCCTAGGGGTACAGACGACGGTATTTGGAGTCGATGAGCCAGGGTTCAAACCCTGCGACCGATGCACTTTTTGTATGTTTTAACATTCAAGTGGAGTATTTCAACTAACGATATTAGATGGCGCATCAAATACAGGGTTACCGTTTTTATTTTAGTTTAGGCCCAGAGATTGTTCTCTATTCATATTCATATTCATTTATTTCGTATTAATCATACATTGTCATTCATTACATTAAAATATCATAATAAGGTCATTAAAAACAATGTCAACAGGCATATATATAAGAAGCAATACAGGCAAAGTTATTTAATTTATAATTAAAATTGTTCGTCCAAGAATTCAGCTACCGAATAATAGGCCTTCCGCATCAGCAGGGATTTAAGTTTCAGGGTAAAACCAAGGCACGTCCGACAGTCTTTAATAGCTGTCGGTATTTGGTTGTATATCCGCGGACCCAAGACATACATTCCATTGGCCGCTTTCATGAGTCGGTGTCTTGGCACCTCCAGGTCATGCTTCCTCCTATCCTGAAAACGACCGCTGGTCCATATCCTCCTTTGAAATACCTCCAAGTTCTGCCGAAGATATTTACCAACCTCGAGGATGAATATCGAGGGAAGTGTTAGGACTCTAAAGTCCACAAATAGCTGGCGAGCCGGCTTCGTATTATAATTAAACAGACTCGCAAGCTCGTCCGTTTAAACAAAATACTCAGCCTGCAATTGCCATCCCGGCTGATGCTAATATAGTGCTTTTCTCAAAAATGGGGGAATAAAAAAGACTAAATTGAAATCAAGCGTTATTATTAAATAAAAATTGAGCATAGGGTCATTTCGCCGGTTAGCGACCACTTAGCCGAGTTGCTCACTTTAGATTAGTAAATGTATACCTATTCAATGTACACACATAATAGATGGTATTCGTATAGGTTCTGAGTATAGTCAAGTTTTGAAACCTACAATAAAATATAGCACTTTCATCCATAGATTAGGAAAAAATATGGAAAAGGTTTCAAAATAGCGAATTCGCTGGATAGCGACCGCTTTAGTCGGTTTGCGACCACCTGTTAGCTAGTTGGCGACCACTCTTGCAAATTGTGTTTAAGTAGTTAATAAAACGATGCATCATCATCATCATCATATCAGTGGAAAGACGTCCATTGCTGGACATAGGCATCCCCCAAAGAGTGCCATAATGACCGGTTCTGCGCCACCCGCATCCATTGGATTCCTGCGATCGTTACCAGGCCATCAGTCAACTTGTGGGGGGCCTACCCACGCCGCGCCTTCCGGTACGTGGTCGCCACTCGAGAACCTTTCCGCCTCAACGGCCATCGGTTCTACGTGCAGTGTGCCCCGCCCACTGCCAATTAACTTTAGCGGCTTAGGGCTATATCGATTACCTTGGTTATGCTGCGGATAGCCTCATTTCTGATGCGATCACGCAGAGAAACTCCGAGCATAGCCCTCTCTCCATTGCCCTTTGGGTGACTTTGAGCCTTCTTATGATGCTTCTTATGATTTCTGAAGCGACCACGTTTCATTGCCACACGTCATCACTGGCAACACGCACTGGTCAAAGACTCTCTCGTCTTCCGACACTGCGGAATATTAGACGAAAAGATGTGCCATAGCGTAGCTTCCCGAACGCTGCCCAGCCGAGTCGGATTCGACGATTGACCTCTTTCTCAAAGTTGGACCTACCTGACCTGACCGCCCTTATACTACTACAAATTGTTACTCTTCTAAATCTACTTTACATTGCTTGTCAATGCAAAATAGAATCGAAAACGGCGCGCCATCTCGCTCACACCATAGTGCTATTATATATATTGCTATTACAGTCACACATGTCGTTCATAGTAGGTATCTAAATGCCACCATTTTACAAGCTTTTATGTAACTTTTAGATTAAATTCTACTTACCTACACTAGCTTCTGCCCACGACTCCGTCCGTGTGTCTCGTTTATATCGTAGCTCCATACAAAATTTCAACCCCTATTTCAGCCTCTTAGGGGATTATTTTGGGGATAAAAACTATCCTACGTCTTTTCCCGGGACTCAAACTATCTCCATACCAAATTTCATCAAAATCGGTCCATCGGTTTAAGCGTGAAGAGGTAACAGACAGACAGGCACACTTTCGCATTTGTAATATAACCATATCATATAATCATATGAATTATTCATTTTATAATTATATATTATTATTATATTACATATACCTACTATAGACATAGCATGGATTGGCGCGGCTTAAATACCTACCGACACAATTGGCTTGCCAAGCTAAATATCGCGGGTGCCGCAAGAATCCATAAGGAAAGAAAAAGAAAAACGATGTGGTCGCTATCCGACTTCTTTGGTAATATTTTTTTTGGGTACGCGACCACCCCATTTTATTTAAATCTATTTTTATAATATGCCGAATTTCAACGAAATTATTACAATAGCTAAATCATTTAAGCAATCAAGTAACTAATTTCAGCATAATAATAAAATTAAGTGACGTAACTAAAGTTTTCGCGCCAACTGTCGCGTTATTTTTTTTACAGATTCACTGCACGTCAACACTTTTCGGAAGCAATGTGTGAAATGTGTGAATTGAGGTTATTTTTTCTTGCTTTGGATTAAGCTTTGGGTTTTAAAGTGTATTTATTCTTATTTTGACACTATTCAAGAATAGTTAATAACTAATTAGTTTTCTGTTGGGTTTGTAGAAATGTTAATATCTTTAATTGAAGCAGCCTAGTCCGTCAAGTGGTCGCCAACCGAAGGTGGTCGCGTTACCGGCGAAACGACCCTACTACAAATTTCATAAAATTAAACGTCATAATATTTTTTTTAAACAGAATCGCAAGTGTATTTTTCCACCGAAAAACGCAATCTTTTTATGACACATGCAAAAATGTCGCGTTTGCAACAGAAAAATACGACTTGATTTGGCTGAATACGACCTGTGCCGTCTTTTATATGATAGTTTCTACTTTTTGCCCGACGACGGCAGAGCCGAACGGAAGGGATATGTTTTTAGCAGTCTATGTTTGTATGTTTGTATGTTCCACTGTAGCGTTTTAAATACTGAACCGATTTTGATAAATGGGGTGTCAATCGATTCGAAATTATGCTCCGGGTAACAAAGGCTACCTTTTGTATGAAAAAGAGAAATATGATGGCTGTCACATACAAATAAGTGACTGACTTTGAAAAAAATATTTTGCTATCATAGCGTGTGGGGAATCAAATGAAAGAGGAGAAAATTTCGAGTTCAAATATATTAAAACCATATTAAACTTAAGTATAAAAAGCGATAGGAAGACGATTAAAGTTTATATAAGCCTGAAAGAATACTACTAGCGCTATCTATCGGCAATTCTGCAAATCACTTTGTTTGACAGGCGTTTTGTTTGAATATCATCGAAATCGCTGAGGAAGAAGTAAATACTGAGACTTATTACCATGAAATATCGAACTCATCTCCAATTCTCTTCATTCTCACAGGTTATTTCTATCAAGGCAGTGATATTTTCAGTTCGACTACCAGAGGCAAGCAATGCTCAGCCAACGCAACATCCGAAATCGCACATTCATCCTTAAATCCCCTACAGGGCTGGAAATCTTCAGATATTGACCGTGTGTTGATGTTTGGTGACAAATATCATAAGGTTTGCCTCAAAAATCTAGATATACAGCCTGACCATCTCGTTATCGATGAGTTGTTGCCTTGTATTATATTACCATTGCTACCAAAATCCAAAAGTTATACACTGGATATTGGAAGCGACGCCGCAGTAGGCTTAGTGAATCCTACAGCGACTGTACTTGGTGGCTATTACACTAGTATTAAAGCAGGACTGGAAGAGCTGTCACGATGTCACATCTTGCATTGTTACTTGCAATGATATTTCCGTGGCAGTAATTACACAAAATCAAAAATTTTACTTTATTTGACTTTCACTCTCGGGGTCCAAAAGGCCGCGTCGCACCTAGCGCTGGTCGTGCAATGGTTAAGATTTTCCAATACTACATACCTTATCAAAACACCTACATTTCGTTCTGGCAGTGGGGTCGAGTAGAGATATTCAATGTTCTCTCACAATAGTGAAGTCACATTTAACAGAAGAAGACAGCGCAGCATTTATTGAAGGGAACCAAGTAAATGAAGCCAGTTCAAACGAACTTCATGACGGAATAATAAGCACTACTTACTCTGTTAATGCCAAATGAGATTCCAGTACCGAACATCGCGGAGGTAATAAGGGTTCAACTATTTCCGGATGGGAAATATAGGCTAAATGAAATTAGACCTGTCCATTAGACTATTTTCAATCACGTGTGATGGGAAGTAACAAACGATTTCAGAGCACAGAATATATATTTTACGCTCTCTCAGTGGTAGAGCTTCTGAAAGCGAGACAAAATGTTTCCGTTTGCGGAAGATTGCAGCAAGATGGCGTCCAACTTAGTGATTTATTCTAAAACATACACCTATGCATGAGAAATATTCGAGGCACTTCCTCATACTGTCACAGGGCATATTCTGAGCTAATGAACATGGTGCGTTACCTTGGACCAGCACACTGGTACGTTACTCTGTCATGCAATGACCTGAATTGGCCAGATATGCTACACGCGCTATTAGTGGCGGATGGAAGACCTTATGTTCGTGTGGAAGATCTCAGTTTTGATGAAAAAGTACAGTTAGTGGAGTCGTATCGTGTTACTTTATCGCGGCAATTCATGTTCCTGTTCATTGCTGAAAACCCCATCAGCCGATCCCATCTTAGGGTGTGATATAGAAGACTTTTGCTGGCGAATTGAGTTCCAACTCGCTGATAGAGTTCTTGTGTGCGCTGCGAGGTTCAGAAGGAACAGTGATAAGTAGATACCTAATTGTCCTCTATACATTTGATAGTAATTTTGTAATATAAATATCAAGATTGTATGTAAACAGTTTTATAATATATACATATCAAGATTGTAACATGATTAAAAAAAGGAAAAATATGAAATAAATAGTCAATTAAGGTTAATATTTATTTAAATTACCCCATTGTTACCCTCACATATCAGTCATATCACCAATATTTTTTTAATAAAATAGGATTTCAAATAAAACCCGACTACAGAACACATCTAAAAAGTATAAAATAAAATAAAATTTAAAAAAATAATACCCGACTCCGGACATGCGATCTGAAAAGTATTAAATAAGAAAACAAGTTACTTCTGAAATCAAAACCTGACATTCATCTCTCTCATATTTATGCCTTTGGAGCCTGAATATAATATGTTGATGCATGCGACCACGGCTTCATCCAAATATGAGAGAGTTGAATGTCAGGTTTTGATTTCAGAAGTAACTTGTTTTCTTATTTAATACTTTTCAGATCGCATGTCCGGAGTCGAGTATTATTTTTTTAAATTTTATTTTATTTTTTAAAAAGTTTGGTACTCGACAAATAAAGGAATTTATATGTAACATTCCAGGCGGCCTGCAATGTTTTTTATTTTTAATTTTGATCTGGCCTTAAACTATACCACTTTACCTTCCAATATGTAGCAAGTTATGTCCACTTTGCGGGCCATTTTTGAGAAAAGTACTTTGTGCCGCGCGGTTTACTTTTGACTGTTAGGTACGCTACGCTTCAAACATTTCATTATTGATATGCATAATGCTCCGAATTTTTGAATGAAGTCCTCTTCGATAGGACTACCCAAAAAATGAAAAAGTAAAACGGAACCCTTATTCCGTCCGTCTGTCAAATTGAAGGTGTGAGCCAGAAACTATTGGTACTTCCTACGTTGAACAAACGTTCGCGCGATGTAACTTACGCGCAGCGCCATCTACCGGATAATTAGCGAACGTTAAAAACAGCGGTTTTTAGGTTAAGGAAAACATCGTGAGGAAACCGGTCTAACCCCCCCAGTCTAGTTTTCCCTCTGGGTTAGAAGGTCAGATAGCAGTCGCTTTCGTTAAATTAGTGCCTTCGCTTCGCCAAATCCCTCGTTTGAGCACTACCAGGAAAAACGATAGTTGGATCATGAAGATGCAATCTAAGAGTCAACTTGCAACGTTATTCCACCTCTGAGCACCTCCCCACAGTGATGTCTACCTACAGGAAAGGCACCTAGTTTCTCCTGTGTCCTCTCCTCACCGTCAGGTATTTTTGCATAGCGCTATCGTTTATAACATTTTTCCTTTCGGCTCTTTAAAGCGTTATACTCAAAACGATATTTGACGCGCTGTATAGCGGTATCCATTATAACGTTATAAATCTAAACCAATATATAAAAAAAAGAAGCGGGTTGTGTCGGAGATACAACTGTTACTTATGTTTATGTGGATATTTCTTTGTTGGCCCTTAAAATATATATCTGAATTAATTCACTAAAATCTGTATAAGTACAGATAAATCGGTATATATGGCAACATTGACTGACGTAGCTCATTTGACTCGCGATACATTGAAAATGGCGGTAATTTCAGCATTATTTTCATGTCCGCCACATAAACTAAATATCATTTTGTGATTAACAACTAATGGCAAATAAAGAAGGATTAAAACATGTGACAAACAATTATTTGAAATCAGATTAGGCTTCTCTACAAAAAGTTATTCCGGAAGTCACGTGATACACTTTGAACTGTACCCCTATACAAGAACGCGAGCAAAGAAGTATCCACTTCAAAAGCGATACTTGTTTAAGCGATATTATAACGTTATACTTTTATAAAACGCTACCCCTTTCTCGCATTCAGTTTCGCCTACTCGTGCGATATATGTCAGCGCGTCTCGCATTTTAAAACGATATTATAACGTTATTCGACCGTATTTTATAATGTTACTAGCTGTTACCCGCGACTTCGTCCGCGTTTAACATGTTATCGTCTAAATGTTTGTTTAAGGACTTAAAGAAATGAATTAAAATAATTACTTTAAAAACAAAGTTTAAACCGACTTCCTTTCAGTACTTCGCCAAGCCACATAGGAACATGAACATTTCCTTTCCAATTTACCACATGCACTGCTATCCGAGAGCAAATGCGTTGATTATCTCAGAATTAACACTTCAAGAGTTGCTACTTCAACGGAATCATGTCAGAATCTTTGACGTACTTTACATCTTTGAGGAGTTCCATAAGTGATCTGTGGTCTTCATCATCAGTTCCACTTCACCAAAATTGCAATTTCCGAAGGTAAATACACGAATTATAATAGAAAATACCGAAATCACTACATGCGTGCCTATAAAATATGAAGGTTGCCCTCAATTTCCCTGGGATCCTATCATCAGATCCTGATTTGGTGACAATGGGACCACCTCGGAAGTATACTTTTTCGAATAAAAAAATATTTTTTGAAATCGGTCTACAATTGACGGAGAAATCGGCGAAAATACATTAAAAAAAACATACAATGGCATATAACCTCTTTCTTTTTTTAAGTCGGTTAAAAAAATTAAATTAGTTTTGTAGTCTTTTAGTATAACAGTCTAAAACCGAAGTTACAAATCTCTGACCTTCAAAATGTCTTGCTCTCTATACAAACTTAGAACCTATTTGAACCCTCATAGTATAAGTCTGAAACCGTAGTTAGAAATTTCTTACTTTAAAAATGTCTTGCTCTCTATACAAACTTCAAACTCCCTTTAACCTTCTTAGGCGATGAATTAAAAAAAACGCTGAAATGAGTTTTGTAGTCTTTCAGCAAACAGTCTACAAGCGAAATTTTGTAGTCTTTTAGCAAACAGGCTAAGATCGAAGTTACAAATCTCATACTTTAAAATTTTCTGACACTCCATACCAACTTTAAACCCCCTATTAACGCTTTTCAGGAAAAAATTATGAAGAAGTTTTTTTTGTTGTAATAAGCATTTTTTCTACAAACTATCAAGTCTTGAAGCTAAAAAAATGTTTCCCATACGAGGAAATTTCCAAAACGATTGAAAGTACTTTATTTAAATTCTAATAAGTAAGCTTTCGACAAAGTATTAATCTTAGTACTATATTTCCTCCATACAAATGTTGCACCCCCTTCACCTTGGGTTAACCGCCTTAGGGGTGGAATTTTCTAAAATTCTTTCTACAAACTTTTAAGTTTCTATCTCAAAAAAGAGTTTCCCTCATACAAACTTTGCAACCCTTTTTCACCCCCTTAGGGGTAGAATTTATCAAAACGCTGAAACTACTTTATTTTTATTCTAATAAGTAAGCTTTCTACAAAGTTTCAAGTCTCTAGCTAAAAAAAAATGTTTCCTCCATACAAATGTTGCACCCCCTTTTAACCCCCTTAAAGCTGGAATTTTCTAAAACACTAAAAGTATTTTTTGTATTTCAATAAGTAATCTAGATCTACAAACGTTTAACCTTCTATCTCAAAAAAGAATTTCCCTCATAGGTACAAACTTAGAAATACTTTTTATCCCCCTTAGGGGTAGATTTTTTCAATACGCTGAAAGTACTTTATTTGTATTCTAATAAGTAAGCTATCTTCAAAGTTTTAAGTCTCTTGCTGAAAAAAAACGTTGTCTCCATACAAATGTTGCACTCCCTTTTAAGTTTTAACCCCCTTAAAGGTGGAATTTTCTAAAACACTGAAAGTACTTTTTTGTTTATCAATAAGTAATCAAGATCTACAAACGTTTAACCTTCTATCTCAAAAAAGAATTTCCCTCATACAAACTTAGAAATACTTTTTAACCCTCTTAGGAGTTGATTGTTTCAAAACGCTGAAAGTACTTTATTTGTATTCTAATAAGTAAGCTATCTACAAAGTTTTAGCTCTCTTGCTAAAAAAAACGTTGCGTCGATACAAATGTTGCAATCCCTTTTAACCCCCTTAGGGGTGGAATTTTCTAAAACGCTGAAATTACTTTTTGTTTTTCAATTAAGTAATATTTCTACAAACTTTTAAGCTTCTATCTAAAAAAAGAGTTTCACTCATACAAACTTTGCAACCCATTTTAACCCCCTAGGGGTGGAATTTTTCAAAACGCTGAAAGTATTTTATTTGTATTCTAATAAGTAAGCTATCTACAAAGTTTTAGCTCTCTTGCTAAAAATAACGTTGCCTCCATACAAATGTTGTCCTCCCGTTTAACCCCCTTAGGGGTGGAATTTTCTGAAACGCTGAAAGTACTTTTTGTTATTCAATAAGTAATCTTTCTACAAACTTTTAAGCTTCTATCTCAAAAAGGAGTTTTCCTCATACAAACATTGCAACCCTTTTAACCCCCTTAGGGGTGGAATTTTCCAAAACGCTGAAAGTATTTTATTTGTATTCTAATAAGTAATCTGTCTACAAAGTTTTAAGTCTCTTGCTAAAAAAAAAGTTTCCTCTTATAAAAAATTTGCACCCCTTTTTACCCCCCATTGGGGCAGAATTTTCCAAAATGCTGAAAGTTCTTTATTTGTATTCTAATAAATAATTTTAAGTCTCTTGCTCAGAAAATAAACTTTTCTCCATACAAACTTTGCACCCCTATTTAACCCCTTTATTAGAAATGTGTTTTGTGCCTGCAAAAGAAGATTTTGTAACGTTAATTAATGCATAGGTAAACAGAATATTATGTGCTTAATATTTATCAATTATATTACATGTTATCAAATGAATAATTGAGGAACGTAAGTAGGTAGATATATGTATGAAGGTACTTACGATTTTCTGCATTTCACTTAGAATGCAAACCTAAACTTATCGAAAGCAAGCAGACAACCACCTTCGTGCGCAGCACCTTGAATGAACTAATTAATTACGGTTGCAGGTAGTTTCCCCCACACCACACCACTACCCCTCTTATCCTATGGGTATGTCTGTGTGTTTGCCCGCGAGTTCGTCCGCGTAAAATTTAAATGTTTGTTTAAGGAATGATTAAAAAAAACCCTGTAATTGGTTCACACTCTACATATAGACTCTACATGTCGACTCTACATATACCTACACACTAAATATTTTCAAGAATTTTCATGTCCACAACATGAAAATTCAATATCGATGCCATTTTCGTAATTAATGTTACAAAAAACCATAAAAACGTCACTAATATTGATATTAAGACATTTCGACCCCATCGCACCCCAACAGGGAGATGGTATTTCACGTCCGCCACTTTGGATTTTAAAATCGTTGTTTGTTTCGTAATCAGCGACCCGAAAAACCATAGAAACAATACCCATGTTGATTTTCAGACTTTGCCACCACATTTACCCCTTTTAGGGGTTGAATTCTCAAAAATCCTGAAACACGTATTTACTCATTTATCGTTAGGAATACTCGTGTGAAGTTTCGAATAAAATTGTCGGACAAATCTTGTTTCCCCATACAAACTTTGGACCCCCATTTCACCCCCTTAGAGGATGAATTTTGAAAAATCCTTTCTTAGTGCACCCCTAGACCTTATAAGGAACCTACGTGCCAAATTTGGAATCTTTTGAACCAGCGGTTTGAGCTGTGCGTTGTTAATCAGTCAGTCAGTCAGTTTCTTCTTTTATATATTTAGATGATATTACGTGTAGTAAAACACGTTCAATAGTCAAAGGACATATGTTAAAAGTAGGCCTTAAACAATAAATTTACTTATCCTATTGTATAAAATAACAAGAATAACATAATATAGATACCTATTTAAGACTAACTAGTTATAAGGCAGGCTCCTTAACTCAAAAAATCTTTTAAATTTAAGATTAGTAGTTAAGATTGTAATAACCCTTAAGTAATTTTTTATTGAAATAAACAGTTCAAAATTTTAAATTTTAATTTTTTTTTATTTTTTTTTTATTCATTGTGTTACGATTTACGATATTTATATCGTTATGAAGAATACTGCTTTTGTTATAACGATATTATTCAACATAACGAATATATCGTTATGATTTTTTTATAACGTTTGAAATGCCTGCTCACCGTAGAAGCCGCCGAACTCCCGCCATATCCTGAAGTCAGTGTCGGAAGGCACCAGCCCGGACGAGAACAGGAACTCTCCGAACGACTGCGCCGACGGACGACTTGTGGACTTGGCGTACGCTTTCACTAGACGAGGGTCCAACACCTTACAGAAACCATATGAATGTCATGTAAAAACTAAATTACCATCTTGGAGTTTTCATTTTCAATCGATACAGTGTAAGGCATGGATAAAAAAATCGTTTATCTGATGTTTCTTTTCTGGGATTAAAATGTTTCCACGAGAAACGATGGGGTTTGATTATTTTTATTTATTGAGAAACAAAGAGTCATACATAAACATTAATCAGATATCATCATTGGCCACACAGCATCCAAAAGGCAATTAATAGGGGTGAAGAAGACTCAAAATGTATTAGTAATCCAAAAAAAGAAAATATGCAAAAAAATAAGCCTAGTGACGAAGATCCCATTCAAATATTTCAAAAAATTACGAAGCTACAACCATTTTAATAATGCTTGTTAGAGAGACACAACGTTCGGGGATCGTGACGTCACGAGTCTGAGATTTTCAATCCAGACAGAGGTCGTGCTTTGTCAAGAGCAAGAAACAGACCTGTAGTTTCTAAATGTTAAAGGCCATAAGCAATTTAATGGTTTTATAGGAAATGGGCAATTATTCTGTACGGCGCTATGGGTGTCTACCGTATTATCAACAAGTATTCTTTGATTTTGGTAATTTCATACAAAACATAGATAAGAAATGCAATTATAATAGAAAAGCAATACTGGAACTCTACGAGTAAATGTTGACTAACGAACACAAGCAAAAATTTACTATATAGGTACTCTGAGTATAAATTAGTTTGTCAGGATCGTAGCAAATGGCGATCCGTGATCTCTGCTCACCCCTCTGGGAAAGAGGCGTGATTATATTTAGGTATGTATGTATGTATAAATTAGTTTTTTTGCTTGCAATTTTTTGCCAGAATTTACTCTTACAGTCTCAGCTAAGCGGGCCGGGTGTTCAAAATGACCTACACACGCTCTTAAGTAATTTCTTTCAATCAGAAAAGTAAGTTTTGGTCCCCGACGAGAGGGAGCAAAATGATACTTTTCTATTCAAGCTACTTTTTTAATTTATTCATTAGCATTTACGAAAGGTGCCAATGAACACAGATCTTAATAAAATAATCGAGTGGAATTTCATCGTAATCGATTAAAAGCGAACATATTTTTTTACTTAAAAAAAAAGATGAAAAAAAAACGTAAATTATATTTTCGCTTTTTTTTTTCTTTATCTAATTTTTTTTTGTTTTTCCTTATAGTCGGTGTGAAAAGTTGTATGTGTCACTCAGGACAAAAATTATCTTCGTCTTGGGCCTTAACACTTGAATCCCTCACTACGCTCAGGATTCAATACACCGCCCTCTCCGTAAATATACAATTGTGACACAAATAACTATATAATAAAGTAGTGTGCACTTGTGCAGGTCATTAAACACCCGGCCCTCGAGATACTTCTGTACCTGAAAGAGGTTGGCTTTCCCATTCATGCCGGCCGCGTCCAAGTTGATGACCGCGCTGATGTTCCTGGCCCACCGGTGCTGCAGGAACGCGTGGCTGCCCTGCAAGCGGACAAACAAACAGTTAGGCCAGCGCCACACTTGACGTAAATTCCGTCGCCGAATTACCGCGGGAGTCAATCCGTTACCATACGTTGCAGTCACACTTGGATATTCAGTGGCGGATTATCAGTCGACTGCCAAGGCTCCTGAGCGTGCGCCGTCGCCGCGAGTTATCCGCCGAATGTGGCGCGATGCATACAAATGCCTGGAATGCGACGTTGCCGATCTTACGCCGAGGAGGACCGAGCAGACGCTCAAAACGAGCGGTCCGCCCCGAGCGACCGATCGTCCGCGACGGAACGACCGATCTTCCGCATAGTGTGCCCGCTATTTGTAATTTATATGCAATAACATGCATTGGCGTTCCTTCGCAGAAGATCCGCGACGGAATTTACGTCAAGTGTGGCGCTGGCCTTAAGGCGACGTAGGTTCGTGGTCTTCTCTCCCTCTCACTGAGCATAAGCGTGAGCGAGATCGAAGTGCGTGTTCGGAACCGCAGATATCATGTTTTTTAATGTTGTTGTAACTGTGAAACGGGGTGGATGAGTCAAACACACGTATGCACTATGTCACAGCTATTTATTGACTGATTGGCGCGGCACAGCCGCGCGTTAACTACGTTTACTACATCCCTCCACCATAATCTAAAAGTATTTATTAAATCTATCCACTGGTTTCTTAACCCGGAACAAACGTCCCTGGCGGGGAAGAGCCTCCTCTGATGGTGCGCCTTCACCGACGCGGCTAACAACTGCGCGAGCGGCCTCGGAATCGCCCTCTGCACTTGGCGGTGCCGGCGTAGCTTCTACGCGGTTCTCGCTCGCGCTCTCACCCGGTGGCAGCGTCGCTGGCGCAGGCCCGCGAGGAATGCCGGCAGCAGGACCCGGCTCCTCCAACGGATATTCTGCACTGGCTGCTGGTAGATCGGCAACCTGTTCATCAAAAAGGAAGGCCGGTATCTCTTCATTTCCGGGCTCCCTGCCGTGGTTGGTTTCCGGCTGCTGGTCCAGTATCTCTTCTGCCAACTCCCTCCCTCTATACTTTAGGAGTTGATTGGCATGTTTTTTCACTAATCTATCAGAGTTGCATATTTTTACTATATATAATGTACGACCCAATTTCTGCACAATAATACCATGGGTCCAGAATTTTTTTTGATTCACGACACTTTGCACTAAAACTTTCTCATCTATGCTAAAGTCTACGTTGCGTTTTCCACCGTAGTACTCACGCTGTAAGCACTGTTTTAATTTAACAATTTTATCGAGTGCTGGATCGGCCGGCGATGAAACGGTAGGTTTTAGTAAATCGAGCGTAGATCTTAATTTATGTCCGAATAACACCTCAGCAGGGGATCTGTTAGTCGTGCTATGGATGGAATTCCGATAACGTAACAAAAAGTCCTGTAACTTAATGTGTATGTATCTTGAATTCGTGCCTGACATAATTATAGATTTAAGAGCTTTTTTAATTATTTTCACGTAACTTTCGGCTTGGCCGTTACTCGCCGGACAATAAGATGGTGCCGTTTTGAGTTTGATTCCGTTACGTGAACAAAATTCTTTAAATTCCGACGATGCAAAAGAAGTACCGTTATCTGAGCAAATTGTATTAAATAGCCCAAACCGCGCCATCACTTCGCAAAGCTTATCTATTACCACCCGTGATCCATAGCCAGAAGTTACATCAAAACATTCGACCCATTTAGAATACGCGTCCACAATAATTAAAAACATCTTGTTATTGATCGGGCCGAGGAAGTCGACATGTACTCGTTGCCATGGACCAGACGGGTAAGGCCACGGCGCGAGCGGGGCGCGGGCCGGGGTTGCGCGAAGCGAGTTGCATACGCTGCACGATGCAACCCAGCGCTCGATATCAGCTGTTATGCCGGCCCACCACAGCCTTTCGCGCGCCTCGGACTTCATTTTATTTACGCCAAAATGACCCTTGTGCACTTCGTGTAAGACCTTATTATGTAAACTAACGGGAACAACAATTTTATGACCCCTCATTAGGCAGTCTTGCTCAATTGATAATTCATACCTACAACTATAATACGGTTTTATAGCTAAGTCATTTACCTTATTTGGCCAGCCGTTTTGTACGTAATTCATTATTAGTGAAATAGTTTTATCTTTGCGGGATTCTCTGCTTATGTCTTCGATTGTAATATATTGTTCACCTTCGCAAATGAAGTGTATGTATGTAGTATTATCTATCACCCTATTGTTCCCGGTTTCTGTCTCATTAACGGCTCGGCTTAAATAATCAGCAGAGTTATGAGCGCTACGGACATATTCGATTTTAAAATTATAAGCTGATAAAAATATCGCGTAGCGCTGTAACCGATTTGCAGTGATTTCGGGGATACCTTTATCCAGGTTGAAAATTGACAATAATGGTTTATGATCCGTTCTCAGCGTGAAAGGTTCGGCACGGCCAAATAAGTATTGGTGAAATTTGCGTACGCCAAATACTATCGCTGTCGCTTCCTTCTGTATTTGGCTATACTGTTTTTCTGCCGCTGTAAGAGAACGGGACATATACGCCACTGGTTTTTCTATTTTATTCTCGACTTGGGATAAAATTGCTGCTAGACCTGTTGGTGATGCATCGACTGTTAAAATCAATTCGGCGTCGGGGTTGAAATGAGCTAACGTGTCTTCAGATGTCAATGCACGTTTAATAGAAGTAACCGCCTTATCGTGATCAGCATTCCACTCCCACGTGACATGTTTTTGCAATAATTTGTGCAATGGGTTTAAAATGGATGATGCATTTTTTACAAACGTCCTATAGTAATTGACAAGCCCTAAGAATGATTTAAGCTCTGAGCAATTACTGGGCACTTTGGCTTCCAAAATGGATTTAACCTTTTCGGGGGACTTATGGATCCCATGGCGGTCAATGATATAACCTAAGTAGGAAACGGTCTCTTGAAACAAGAAACATTTCTCTCTTTGTAGCACTAACCCTGCTTCGTTCAGCCTATGGAATACTTTATGCAATAAGTCTATATTTTCCTGTTTACTTTTGCTTACGATTAAAATGTCATCCAAGAACAATAATACTCCATCTAGGCCTGACAACAAAGTTTCCATACATCTCTGGAACGAAGCTGGGGCACTACATAACCCCATTACCAGACGGGTATATTTAAATAAGCCCTTGTGCGTATTAATACAGGTTAACATCTGTGAAGCCTCGTTTAGTCTAAATTGATTATATGCTTGCGAGAGGTCCAATTTGGAAAAATATTTAGCCCCGTGAAGCTTAGCGAATAATTCATCTACTCTCGGCAGTGGATATTTTTCCACTACCAATTGTTTATTCACGGTAGCTGAATAATCCGCGCAAATTCTTATAGAGTTATCCCGTTTTAATACCGGCACTATTGGGCTAGCATAATCCGATGATTTGACCGGCTCTAAGATACCTAAATCGACTAAGCGATCGATTTCTTTTCCAACGCGCTCACGAAGTGCAAAAGGAATCGGACGAGCCTTGCGGAAAATGGGTTGTGATTCTGGTTTCGTGGTTAAATTAATCGTGACATCCTTACAGCACCCTAAGTTACCAGAAAACAAGTTGGGGTAACGTGAAGTAATTTCTTCCAAAACGTCCCCGCATTTGTTGATCGAGGCCACTTGCAATTTAAACCGTGAAATAAAATCTCGTCCGAGTAGTGGAGGCCCCCCGTTCCGAACTACATACACATCAATATTATGACATTGATTTTTGTAAGTAACCGGCACTGTTATAACCCCTAAAACCGTTAGTTGACCCCCATTGTAACTTTGTAAAATGATTGCGCTCGGTTTTAACGCTAGTTGCGTAAAATGCTGTTTGTAGATTTGCTCAGATAAAACCGTTACTGATGAACCTGTATCTATCTCAAAATCCAACTCAATTTGATTAATCAGAACAGATTCCCGCATCGGTTCACCACGATATGTACGAATATTACAAATAATTTTCTGCTTACCATCATCATCATAATCCTCGTCGTCCGGGCAGCACTCGATAAAATGCTGACCACCCATACTTTTTGAGGGACACATCCTTTTTAGATGTCCTTTTACACCGCAAAGTCTACATTTATAACGCGTAAATTTGCACGATTCAATCTGATGATTTGTATAACCGCAAGCTGGACAGCTGGATAGCTTAACTCCTGTCGCTGGTGGTAGGCGCGCGCCGGCTGGATGGTCGCGCGCCTCCGCCGTCATCGGTTGGCGCCTGGGTGGCGGCGTCGCTTGCACCTT
Source organism: Epinotia brunnichana (assembly GCA_963854355.1). Classification (NCBI taxonomy): domain Eukaryota; kingdom Metazoa; phylum Arthropoda; class Insecta; order Lepidoptera; family Tortricidae; genus Epinotia; species Epinotia brunnichana. The sequence continues at coordinate 40,266,513 of OY977937.1, read as the reverse complement.
AAATACCTGCAAGGGGACTCGGCCCGCCGCGTCCGGTGCCTGCGAAGACGCCTGTTGCGAGCCCATTCTCGCACACCGGACGGCCTCGGCGATGTCCAACGCGCCGCTTAACGTCAACTCGTCCATCTTCTGCGTAAACAACTTATCCCTTTCCGGTCCTGGCACCATTCCTAGCACAAACCGGTCCCGCATAGGCTTCATCCAATGTATCCGCGGCAAACCCGCAATTAATCGTTAGACTGCGGACCCGAGCTGCCCACTCCGCCATGTTTTCGCCTGATTGCTGAGTAGAACTGTGGAATTTAAATCTCTCCGCGAACCCACATTTCTTAGTCTTAAAATGACCATCCAGCAATTCTACCACTTTAGAATAACACAAATCACCAACTGTGGCGGGTAAAGCTAAATCGCGCACGAGTCTATAGGTAGATTCGGCCAGGCTACTCAACAGGATCGCCCGCCGCTTATCTTTTTTGTCGTCCACCCCGATTTCGTTCGCTAAAAACCATTGTTCCAACCGATCTTTATAAAGTGACCACTCCTGTATTTCGTGGTTAAACGTTGTTAATGAACCGACTGCTAATCTTGCCATTATTTACACACGCGTATAATTTAATTCGCAATGTCGTCGCCACTGTTGTAACTGTGAAACGGGGTGGATGAGTCAAACACACGTATGCACTATGTCACAGCTATTTATTGACTGATTGGCGCGGCACAGCCGCGCGTTAACTACGTTTACTACAATTTTTTTGTGCGTTTTAATAAATAAAAAAGTAATAGCTAAGTTCCCTCAAACATGATATTGCCGATTTTTAGAACCAATTTTAATATATTTAGCTGTTGTGCATAATTTGTTACGACATTTTTAAGTGTATTTTAGACCTATGTTCGTGATTCTTTTCTATCGAGCGAAAGTCAAAAACTCAGGATTCGAATAGCTGTTGTCCTTGAGAAAGGCCTCAAGATTGCTAATTAAATTTAGGGCAGCCATATTATAATCCAAACTAGAGCTACGACTTTTTAAAAATCCGTTTTCTGAGCTCACGTCGCCTTAACTTCATTGCATACTAGCTGTTCTCGCGGATCTACCGCGATTACAGAGAACGCAGGCGAAGATCAAAGCCTATCTCTATCTAGAAAGTCATCAACACAACGAATCCTCAAATCAAGAAAGCGTCCGCAACGTTACATTAATAATGTAATGTAGTTATTTATACTGCGATAGTACTGTCACTACATATCAGTAGGTACTTTATGCCATGGGAATAAGACTCAGAATTGGGAATGGATGAAAATTTTAGACACTTCTGGTTATTTTTTAGGTGATAGGAATAACCTTCCTTAGCACCAGAAAAAAGTTGCAGACTTTTCCGCTGAAACAATTATTTTTGAAAAATAGTTTAGGACGGCGAATAAGACACTTTGCTTGATCCGTCTCATATTACAAAAAAATATCTTAAAAATCCGAGGTAAACTGACACTGGTAATAATAATAAAACATTTATTTCAGGCATCTAAGGCTCATAGTTACAAATACCTTAAAGACTAGCATACATACAAAAATTATAAAATTAAAAAAATATTATTTAGGCATCGAAACAGCGTGGCTCCGTTGCGTCGTCAATTCCGGTGTAGAGTTCGGTTGCCCCGGAACCGCCGAAACACGACACCCTTCGGCCAGAAGTCAGCACACGCGATGGTCTCCTGCAGCGGCCGCGGCACGCGTACCACAAACGAGCTGAAGTGCACGTAGTGCCGCGACCACAGCTGGAAAACCCTCAGGGAGTAGCCAGTCTTCTGGTGAATATACTCCACCATGTCATCAGCCGTGGCGGAGTAATGCAGGCGCGACACGTACAGCGCCTTACTCGGTGTGGTAACCCGCAGACCAGAACCAACCGGCTCCGCTGTACCACAATGACTTGTTCGCGGATTGCGCTTTCTTGAAACCGATATGAAGCCCTCCTTATCCACATCGGTGCGAGGGGCCTTCTCTTTTGGAGAAACCACGTATTCACGCACCCTTGACGCTGCGTCACTCCGGTTGGCTGCGACAGGCTAACCTGCAACCTGCAACGACGTCAACATAGCGATGACGTGGCTTTGCAGAGGCAGGGGGAGGCCGCGCGCGCGGGGGGCACGCGGGGGGAGGCCGCGCGCGCGGGGGGCGCGCGGGGGGCACTCGGGCGTCGGCGCGGCGGCTGCGAGACGAGCTGTGTCAGCAACACGCAAACTAACCGACTCGACACCTGACGCCGATACATTGACGCTAGTACGAGTACCGAGACAGTCATTGCACTCGAAATTTGATGCCTGTGACCGACTTACTGGGGCGCTCTTACGCAAACTAATAACTTCGTTGTGCAGTTCGGTGACAGTTGCTTCCGAGGCTTCAAATTTTGATAAAATATCAGCTAAACTTGCTTTAAGGACCACAATATCTTTCAGCAAGCAGTTTACGTCGACATGGTGCGGTATGTAGGACGGCAATCTGGAGACTCCCGTCGCCAGGAACTCAGGCATGACGTGTTCGTTTTCCCTCAGAACATCTATGATATCCTCTAGGGTCTTCTTCCCAGCTGTGTCTCCTCTCCGGTGAGGTATATACGTGCCGACGATCCCAAGGGACTCGAGCAGCACCTTCTTTGCTGCGCAGGATGTCGTCGACAGTGAAACTTGACGAAATTGACATGTAATGATATTTACAGCTGCTGCAGCCATATTTGTCATTGCCAGGGTCAGATATTTAAAATATTTCTTGTAATATAAGACGGATCAAATAAAGTGAGGAAACTGTTTATATTTTTCAAAAGTAATTCGCACCTGAAAAGGCTGCAACTTTTTTCTGGTGCTAAGGACTATTCCTATCACCAAAAAAATTATCAGGCACTTCTAAAATTTTCATCCATTCCCCATTATGTGCACATTATAGAGTTGCCATACCATGAGAGGATTCTCCTCAGCGCCGTTGAACAGGAAGACCAGATTGTGCTTCAACTTGGTGGTGCGCTGCGAGAGCCGGTGTAGAGTTTCAGCCATGATGGCGCAGAATGCCACGTTGTCTGACGCCCCTTACACATTCAATAAATTTATACATAAATTGGCAAGTCAACTATTTTATGTTGCTCGTGGTCATGGTTACGTCTTCTGGAAAACTCTACTATGATTTTATAAGGTTTTAATCCACTAAACATGTTGTGTCTGTGTTATATTGTTAAACTTATTCCAATGGTGGGGGGTGGGGCATCTCCTAACTTAAGCATGCTAAGAGTCAAAATTTATAAAAAAAAATCTAAGAAAACAAATCTGTCACTATTTTCTGCTGGCTAACCGAGCCAGAATAACAACAAGATACAGCTTGTTGACCCGAATAAATATAAGGGAACAACTTATTCAAATCGAACTAGCCCGGGATTTCATTTCTCGAAAGTACCTATTCAGCGACAACAATGAAAACTAATTTCTTCATAGAATATGTCAATTTGATCATAAGTGTGTTAGTATGTTTTTTTTTTCATCTTAGGCGGCCGGCGGTACCCTAGTAAGTTCTTACGTAAGTTCAGTACATATACTACTCACGTAAGTCGCTGTAAGCAATATGTGTACTGAACTTACGTAAGTACCTTACAGGTGTAAAGGCCGCCTGCGCCTTAATCACACTTAGCGCGTTCGTCTGGATTTTTTCAAAGAAAAGTGCATGGGAATACTTGAAATAACTTCTTACCTAACGCAAAAGGCACAGAATCATAATGGCAATTGAGCAACAACGTGGAACCGAGATCGCCGTTCGCCTGCACCCCGCTCTCGCCCTCCAGCAACGCGACGATATTGGACACATTGTAGTACCAGACAACGTAGGGAATATCATGGTTTAACCTGTAGTCACCTGGAAAGTAAAAGAGTAAATAAGGTAATAGGAACTGGTAGTAACCTAAAAATTAGACAGTTAAACATGTGGCCGAGCGGGGTCTCTTAACACTACCATCATTCAATGCTAAATAAGTTTCTGTCAAAAAATTCATTTTTGGTACAAGCTTTTATTGCCGACTGTACTTTTCTGCATACCATCATCAACTAGGTCACATTGTACAGCAACACCTGCAGCTCCTCAGTTTGGTGTAGATGATACTCTGTGACGGTGCCTTTATCACTCTTGGTTCCCTACATACACTGCCTGCTTACAACAACACTGCACTCATCATCATCATATCAGCCGAAAGACGTCCACTGCTGGACACAGACCTCCCCCAAAGAGTGCCAAAGTGACCGGTCCTGCGCCACCCGCATCCAGCGGACTCCCGCGAACTTTACCAGGTCATCAGTCCCACCTACCCACGCCTCGCCTTCCGGTACGTGGTCGCCACTCGAGAACCTTTCCGCCCCAACGGCCATCGGCTCTACGTGCAATGTGCCCCGCCCACTGCCACTTAAGTTTAGCGATCCGACACTGCACTCACCAGAAGCAAACTGCCAGTCAACGGTCACTGGTATCCTCGCGCCCCTGGTCACATTGTACAATAACGCCTGCAGCTCCTCAGTTTGGTCTAGGTGGTACTGCGTGCCCGACACGCGAGGTTTGTCACCCGTGATCTGGTACAGATACTGCTTCGCCGATTCCTCGCTGAAAGCTATTGCGTTCTGTCGGCATAAGGATAATTTAACGACGCGTTATCCCCAATATCCCCATAAATAGTGTAGGTATTTTAAAAGAAGGAGAAGACATCTATTGATACTAATGTAATAAAGAGAATGTCTGTGAGATATAGTAGCTATATAAAGTTTGTATGTTAATCTCCGGAACTACTTATCCGTTTTTAAAGTATTTTATGTGTTTTTTGTTGTCACGAATAAATACTTGAACTTGAACTAATGAAATTAATGACGATTCTTGATTCTTTCTTGGAAAAAGTAAATCACTTTGTCATTTCATGCAGTGACTCAGATCGGGGTTTCAATGTAACCACCACGCTTCAATTTACCTCAACTGTTAGGTACTTAAAACCATAATGACTACTCACTTCTCTGGTGACCTCAGCATCAGTCACAGGTCTCGGCATCTCATCTTCCACCAGCTGAGTCGAATACGCCACGAGGAGATAGAAGCCCAGCACGATGAGAATGTACAGGCTGGGGACCTGTTTTATACAATATCATCCATTACTATACATTTACTAGAGATTGTGCAATTGCAGGCATAAGATCATGCGACTAGAAAAACGCTAGAAATAAGGAGTTGCTTTTACATGCAGCATGCTGTCAAGGGTTAAAACACATTAAGTACACCTCGTAGGTAGGTGGTACCTACATACATATAATATGCTTATTAAGTGACCGCTGCCGTATTATTCCAACACCATATGATATGTTTATAACTAAAGAGCGTCTGGCATTTCATATTCCCAAACAAGGTGTCTTGGAAATGTCTGAGTAAACTCCAAGATATTCACGTCACACTTTCGTCGACAAATTGCTACGTATCGCTGCCAAAAGTGACTACTCTTGCAAAAAGCACACACAAAAAGCTACGACCAGATCTAGATATGAAGGTTACGTAGCATAGTTTTGCACGAAATTTCTATAACAACAATTCGATAACACGTTTTCTAATGTACAAAAAACACCCGGGTACGATAACTGACACGCGCTAATAAAAGTGTTCCACTGAAGAAGACTGGCTAGACTATTTCCTAAAAAAATACTAGCTATAGAACAACGAATACCATACCATACCTACTCTTACCTCTGATCTTCTCACGTACCTACGAGTACATACTTAAAAACAATAAAAAACCAACATGGAACTTGTTTTCGTAAAACTCTCTCAGAACCGGAAATCATTTACCTAGCAATTCCTTCTTCCAAAGATTAACAATAAGGGTATATCTTTTTCCGTCCAGGCCCCGTAGCATGGATGTATCACGCGATAAGTGATAGGATAAGCGCGTCGTCTCATTCTATCGAACGGTGTCAGCCAGGGACGGCAGCTCTATCCTATCACTTATCACGTGATAAGGCCAGGCCATCCATGCTACGGGGCCTGATCCCGATACATTATTCTGGCCAGCACGGTTAGCACAAGACGGCGCGCGAGCTCTCTCGATCTTATTAGAGCACTTAGAAAGAGACGATTAGTGCGAGATAAATCGAGAGAGCTCGCGCGCCGTCTTGTGCTAACCTTGCTGGTGTAGAGTATAGAGTAGGTAAGCTATGCATGCGAACTATGCACCTACCTATACGAGTACCCTAAGGTAGGCAGAATGTGAAAACGATGGAAACCAAACTAGGTAGGAGATACAACTCTACGACACGCATTCATCCTGCAATTCTTTTTTTGTCCATTCAATGTGTGCAATCTCACCTACTCTATTACACGTGATGTGTTCTGGAAGTGTGTGAATAATCATAAGAAAAGTTTAATAATAACGTCCATTGTTCAATCATGCCGGGACTAAACAATAAGCGCAGTCAAACAAGCGAATTAAAATGACACGGGTAAAGGTAATAATAAACTGAAATCCTAATAACCAACCAACACCATACTCACTAGGTTAAGCTAATCGTGATGCGTAATTTTGCCTTTTATTTTGGTGTTTCAACACTTATTTGCAGACATCGGAATTTAAAGGGATTTTATTATGACAGGCAGGGAGTTCCTGTATATACCGATAAACTCAAATATCGATGTTTCTTTCATATGTATACTAGTCAGTAGGTATGCTCAAACACGGATCCGTGTCAAACATTTGAACCTATTGTTTTACATCTCATCATTCATCATTCCGAAGTAAAGCATACATGGTGATATAGTAATAGTAAAACAACCACCACCGATACAAATACCTCCACGAACACAGATAGTAAGCGCGGTATCAGTCAGCTAGTACCGTATCATATGAAGCATTATTAACCCGTTGCCAAGGCTTCTCTTCCCGGTCGTCCAGTTCCGGAACCTCATAGTTTATGTGTGGGCGGGGCTGGAAAAATAGACCTTATCATCTATGGGATAAAACTCAAAGTCAATACTCATTTCAGCCAAACAAAATGGATCAAAGTTAATGACTTTTAATCCCTGTATGTAACACTGCCATAATTACAGAGCATAGAGTATACCTAATACATCCGTTTCTATATCAGTAACATGGATAGTACGGGATAGGCTGTAATATGGTGGATAAGATAACAATGTGATCCAGGTACATTTTATTCTTGATCATAAAAACTACACTTTTCTACAAAGAGCAAGTAGTTCCTAGTAGAGCGCTCACTTGTAACTAGTAATGTATCATGAAGGACATAATAATTAACGAATAGAATATATTTAACGCCTTTCGTTGAAAAATATAACTATAGGGAAGTAACTAATTTTATCACTTGAATGGACAAACGTTACAGAACTGAAATAATCTGCCATAAATTGAAGTATAATAAATTCTAATTGTAATATCACGCAGAAAATCACAAAACACCATACATTTTTGTACGCCTTGCCCATTTTACGACGCGATAACGTTAATTGTACAGTCTTAACTTAACGGCTTTCATATACTGACTAAATTTATGACTTTTATCAACTTCCTAAAATCTGATGATTACGGAACGTTATCGTCCAAATACGAGTATTATACGAGTTCCGTTGGAGTATGCGACATCTTTATATTGGTTGGTTACGGTGTAATTCGAGTTAGTGTCTGAAACTGAATCATCAGATGATAATCATAATATATGTCGTTAGTTTACTCAGGTATATACCAGCCAGCCCAAAACATTTTTTTTTTTAGTTATATACACTAAACTCTTTCATAACTTTTTTGTTCCGGGTTCATCATATCAGCCGAAAACAGTCCACTGATGGGCATAGGCCTCCCCCAAAGAGCAACAATGACCGGTTCTGCGCCAACCGCATCCAGAGGACTCCCGCGACCTTTACCAGGTCATCAGTCCACCTGTGGGGGGTCTATTACCCTTCCGGGTTCCGGGTTGCCCATCGAATATTTTCTCGCGCCGCCACTTATATTCTAATTATATTATAATGCGGCAGTAGACCGGAGAAGAGTACGACTGAAGGACTATGGATTGTAGGACAGTAATGGCAAAGTCAGCGAAAGGCCGATGTGCCTATACATGGATATCAACACACAAAGGCAAAACAATAAGGCACTCACACAATCTTTTACCAATACTGTTTTAGGAAGAGAGGGAAATACGGTACCAGTCTTTAAATTAATAAAATAAAAAACAAAAAAAACCGGCCAAGTGCTAGTCGGACTCGCGCACGAAGGGTCCCGTACCATTATCTATAAAAAACTATTTTACTTATATTAGTATTTGTTGTTATAGCGGCAACAGAAATACATCATCATCATTTTCTTGCCCTTATCCCATTTATTTGGGGTCGGCGCAGCATGTCCTTTTCTTCCATACCTCCCTGTCACTCGTCATCTCGTCACTTACTTCCTTCCTCTTCATATCCTGTCTCACACAGTCCATCCACCTTTTCCTGAAATACATCATCTGTGAAAATTTCAGCTCACGTTAATCACGTTTTACTCTTTGAGTACGGAACCCTAAAAAGTAGGGATTTAATTTTAAAACGCATTTGGTTCTAGCAGTCTGGCTTGACATACCTACTTACTTATCGATTTGATTTTTTTGCCCTAAAGTTAGGCCGAATGGGCTTCACAAGGTTTCCTGCAAAACCGAACCCTAAAGATTACAATGACTCGTAATACACTGATAATATTCATCGAAAAGCGGACATTTGGTACTTGCTCCCCAATGATATTTTACACGCCTTAGCGTAGACCGAACCGAAGATAAGCTTTACTCGTGATTAGTGCAATGCCAATTGTTCCTCAATCCAAAAAAATATATAATCATTACAATATTTATAGAAGAAGCAAGCGCAAGAATCGCTATACCCGAAACTGGAATTCAAGACCAAAAAAACTACGACAATGTTGCCACAGCAATAAAATGATCATACAATAGTATATCCCTTTTTTCTAAAAACACACGCTGACATAATTTATTTATTGGTAATTTTAATTCTATAATTTAAAGAAGTCATTTTATTTACTTATTTTTACATAAATACAAGACGCTTTAATAAAAACTTAATCATCCGTAATTTTTGGTTGCAAAGCTGGAATTGCGCTTGTATCACTTCAGGTGTTAATAACATTTGGTACCACATTTTAACTACATGTAAGTTATTAATAACCAATTTTTGCATACATTTATTTATCATGATGATGATGATGATGACTTGATGAGGATACAAATCGTTTATTCGTGGCACACGCAAAGCGACAAACATAAAACAAAAGACACATGTCACGAAATGGTCCCAATTCAGCGTGTAACTATTCACCTAAGTTATTACCGGTTCTTATTATCACCTAGTGCTTCAACAAATACCTACTAACCTTCAAAAACGCTGTCCGAATTTTATTCCCTACACACCACACGGATGTATAATTTATCATTTACAGTTGTCGTAAAACAATAAATACTATCGGAGGGTTGTAAAATGTTAATTCAGTCAGTGAAATACCAAATAAACAGCCTAACAACAAGTGGACTTGATGAATGTAATCTGGAATACGCTGACCAAGCCGAGCATGACAGTCTGCCGTGCATTGCTGGGCCTACACATAACGAATGTACCCAAATGGCCACCATTACAACTTGCAGACTCAGCAATGTACTTACTGTGAATAGTCCTTTTCAGGCCCCGTAGCATGGATATCACGCGATAAGTGACAGGATAGAGCATCCGTCCCTGGCTGACACCGTTCGATAGAACGAGACGACGCGCTTATGCCATCCATGCTACGGGGCCAGGTGACAATTGTAAAGTTTGTGAAATAGAGGCCAGATAGCTTGGCTCTACATACATATTGTTGTTTTGTTATATCAAAACCTCTGAGATAACAAAACAACACAGCTGACTGACCATCCGTGCACTTTATGTGCATTGTAATAAGGTTCACATTAAATACAGGATGGTCAGTTAACTGTGTTGGCGTTTGTACCTACACCTTAAAACCTTCCAACATACCCCTATGTACAGTCGAATGCGAAGAGATCGATACTGCCAAAGCAGAGTTTAATATCGTGACGTCGGGAACACAGATGGCATTCGATTCGACCACTCTTTAGATATTTCCAGTTCAAATGAATAACATAGCTTGGAAGGACGGAATGGCGGATGGAGGTAAATTAATCGGGCACCCCAAAGTCAATTATACAGTGATCACCATGGTCCTCAACCATGACGGACCGATCAGTGAGAAAGGTGTACGTAATAGAGCTCATAAGTCCGTCATACTATACTCTCACTTCCATGGATTTTTGGTCTATTTTTACAAGCTTTTATTTAACTTGCACTGCTGGTATAGGTACTTAGGTATGCATATGTAAATAAAGTGTCCTTCAAAATTTCCAAACCACTTTTCAGCCACTTACCAGTATCCGAATGAGCTGATATTTGGCATACTTGTGTAAAGTCCCAGGATAAGCTTTGTACAACAACTAAAAGTAAAAGCAAACGTCTTGTCTTACCGGGACCTAAAGAAATTAGCCGAGGACCGAGAGAGCTGGCGCCTACTCCACCGACAAGAGCCAAGCTCTTAAATGTTGATAATGAAGTCGGTGACTCAGCAATATATTATTTTATATGTACACCACTGAACTGAGCTGATCCAGTCACAGAATAAATAATAGTACTACGTACAGAAGGCTCTCTGTTAGCAAATCCCCTGTTTAGATATGCCGAACGAGCCTAAACGTGGCCATCCTTTTCTATCGCATTCGCATGCACCGCTCTGCGATAGAACGCGTGCGTGCCGTGGCAGCGCTAACATACCCCCTGAGGCCAGCATGTACTTGTAGCGGCGCGACCAATTCACGAAGTGAGCGGCCTCTGGTCGAGTGGTGACTATGGACCGGAAGACGCAGCGGGGGTAGACCCCCACAAGGTATACTGATGCCCTGGTAAAGGTCGCGCGACTCCGCTGGATGCGGGTGGCGCAGGACCGATCACTTTGGTACTCTTTGGGGGAGCAGTGGACGTCATATGATGATCATGATAAGCTGATCTGATGATGGAGACAGAAGGTAACTCCTAAACTAAACAAGATAAAAATTAACATTCGAACGCTCTCAACCTCAACGTATAGCTGATTTGTGATTACCTACTGTGCACAAAAAAGTACAGTCGGCAATAAAAGTATATGCACCAAAACTTCTGGCTCACCCGATGTCAGATTCAGCACTCCTTATTTATAAGCTTAGTAAGAATAGGTTTAAAATTCAAATTCAAATTCAAATAAATTTATTGCCAAAAAGAACACAAAATACAACTTTTAACATAAGTACATTTAAAAAACTTAAACAATATCTTAGAATTAAAACTTAAAGTACTCAATTGCGTTGGATTGGGTAATGGGTGTTCGTCTCAGCATGTGCAAGGCTTGGAGCCTTGCGCTGGTTTTCAGACGAGTCCCTTCGACAGGGTTGGTCGTAACACTACGTCTATCTACTTATACAGTGGATCCCAATAATATTAATCATACGTCTTGTGTTGAGTGTTTAGATGTATAAGGAATAGGTATAGAATAACTACAAATGACTAATTACAACTAAATACCAGTATTAATATTAATAATTTTAATAAATGGCTTGTCTATCTATATATATATATATTTTACCTACGTTTATAATAAGATTGTAGGTATGTGGGTGATGCGTGTTTGTTGTTATGTGGTATGCTGATGTTTTTTTGTGTCGTGTTGTGTGTTGTGTTGCGTGTTGTGTTGTGTTGTGTTGCGTGTTGTGTTGTGTTGCGTGGGTTTCAAATTTGCCTCTGCAGTTCGAGGAAATGAGATGAATGAATGATTAAGTCGAAGATAATGTTATTTAATATGTAGGGTAGAACTTGGTACGATTGAAACAATATTTCGTATATCGCCCGTAGTTTTGCTTTTTATAATCTGTGAGATAAAGAAAATATATCAAATGAAAGAGCGTGTTTTTATCTACTCAACAGCAATATAATTTTGGGCCCGGTGTTTTAGTTTTATAGGAAATCAAATTGAAAAAAAAAACGATCTGTTTCAACTGTCTCCATCCCAGGATTCCCAGGGGCGATTGAAACAGTGCCAAATATAATATGTGTAAATATTTGATGTGTTTTATTCATATTTTTATGAGATTACGTATAATTTAGGAACTGTTTTTAATCAGCTTGCGTTTTTGCGCTTAGAAGTTAAACTCTACGTACCTATACTTACGTCATTTGTCACCTTATTTAAGTAAGCTAACTAAACCAAAACAAAAATAAACTGTTGGATTTTAAACGTAAGAAGACTAATTAAAAACTCGAGAAAATAAACTAAAAGACTTTCATTAGTCAATGTCTAAAAAACAAAAGCAAACCACTCTGTTCCAACCGTTCCGTTTCAACCGTCCCCACCTCCTACTTTCGGAAAAAGGTCGTTGTAGTAATAATAAGAATAATAAAACTTACGTCAGAGTATTGAGTGTGTGTTATTTATAGAAACCAGAATAATTGCAAAACTTTACGAGTGAAAATACTTCATTTTGGTCATCAAAACACAATAGGGTCTTCTACAAACAAATTACGCGCACGGGAAGCAATGTCACGATGCTTTTCGTGTATAAACCGATCGTCCGCTTCTTTCCCCCCTTGGACCCCTCGCCGGCCCGCCAACGGTTTGCGAAATATTTGCGTTGTTTCAACCGTCCTGTGTTTCAACCGTCCTGTGTTTCAACCGTACCCAGTCTACCCTATGGATGTATAATTGTATAATACAGAGCGACATCGTCACTCAGCGACAAATCTCTTTAAATAAAGAAAAAAAATGGTTTTGTTGAATTACTTTAATGTACCTATACAGGGTGACTGGTAATTCGACCTATTCCTTGAAAGGGGTTATACTAGAGCTAATTTGCAACAATTTATGTCCAGTCAACCAGGGGTCGAAACTCGCTGGTTTCCGAGATATTCGAGTTTTTAGTTTGTATGAAAAAAATTCTCCTTGCAGCCTTAAGCTGGTGATTGTGACAAAAGTACTTCCATTTGGATGGTAAAAAACATTTTTGTCACAATCAGCACTTTAAGGCCGCAAGGCGATTTTTTTTCAAACAAACTAAAAACTCGAAAAATTAAAAAAAAATCGTGTTTTGACCCCTGGTTGACTGGACATAAATTGTTGCAAATTAGCTCTAGTATAACCCCTTTCAAGGAATAGGTTGAATTACCAGTCACCCTGTATATTGTAATGCATTAAAAGATAGTTTAAAGTTGGTGCTTCTTTAGGATTTCTTTTACTCAATGGCTATAAATTTTCACGAATTAGGTACTACCTATTTTGTGGTTTCACCTTTTCTTTCTACTATGTCTCCTTGCCAACTTACCACGTGTACTCGTATGTGTAGGCCTGTTATCAATAACCCTTTTTACCCTTTGGAGTTAAGATAGTAAGGCTGCTAAATTTATTGCATAAAATATTTATAGCCCATGATTTGCCACTATCTTTAATCATTTAAGACAGTTGTGAGATAGCTGCGCTCTAGTACTTAACATATATTCTTGATAGGTATACTAGTCAATGATACCATTGATAAGTAGGTAAGTATTGACATTTAATTTCTGTCTGTAAAAAACATACACACACAACAATCACATAGCAATTGACTTGGCTATTGTATGTTGCGCAAATTATAATGTTGCATCTCTTTATAACCCCCGACGCAAAAAGAGGGGTGTTATAAGTTTGACGTATCATCTGTGTGTATGTGTGTCTGTCGATACCTATTAGTTAGTATCATTTGAAAGGTAATTGAATTGAATTGAATTGAAAACATTTATTTCAGGCAGAGCCCATAAAGCCCCCTAGGCTTAAGCTTTCAAATGATACTAATATCGACAGGGTACAGTAATTATCTTAGGAGTAATAATCGCTTGAAACGAATTTTAGGAAAGGTGCGATACTTTTTGACGCCGAGTGTACATACGAATCGTTTTACTTCAAACTTGGCTATGACTATGAAACATACGCAAGAAAGCCGCCTTCTCGCATAAGCATATCTATGCTAATATTACAAAGAGGAAAAGTCTGTGAGATTGTAGTTTTGGAAGTTTATAAGTTTGCATGTTTAGAGTAATATCCAGAACCGCTCATCCGATTTCAAAAATTCTTTCAACTACTTGTAGAATTGACTTTATGGATGGCTGATGACAACTCTATTCCTAGAGCCGTAAGAGCGTGTCAGACATTTTTGCGGCCTGTGATTAATCATATATATGCCGGTCCGGTAACTGTACACATACATATTAAAAACTAGCTTTTGCCCGCGACTTCGTCCGCGTAGAACTCGTTTATATCGTAACTCGATACAAACTTTCACCCTCCATTTCCCTTTTAGGGGTAGATTTCCAATATAAAAACTATCATATGTCCTTACCCGAGACTCAAACTATCTTTATCATTATTATCATTTATCATCATCATCATATCAGCCGAAAGACGTCCACTGCTGGACATAGGCCTCCCCCAAAGAGTTCCAAAGTGACCAATCCTGCGCCACCCGCATCCAGCGGACTCCCGCGACCTTTACCAGGTCATCAGTCCACCTTGTGCCTACCCACGCCGCGCCTACTAACTACCTCTATACAAAGTTTTATCTAAATGGGTTGTATAGTAGCTTCATACAAATATTCAACCCCCATTTCACCCCCTTAAGAGATCATTTCCGGGATAAAAACTATCCTATGTCCTTTTCCGGAACTTAAACTATCTGTTAACCAAATTTCATCTAAATGGGTCACTCACAACCAAATTTTCACCCCTTAGGGGAGGATTTTCGGGATAAAACTATCCTTTGTCCTTCCCCAGGACTCCCAGCTATCGCTTTACAAAATTTTCACCCCGATTTCACCCCCTTAGGGAATGATATCCAGAATAAAACTATCAGATGTCCTTTCCCAGGACTCAAATTATCTCTTAACCAGATTTCAACTAAATGAGTTCCATAAACTGTACATTATCCTTTTTCGGAACCCCAAACTATCTCTATACCAAATTTCATCCAAATAGGGTACATCCAAATTTTCACCCCCTATTTTATGCCCTTGGAGGATTTTTTTCGGGACAAAAGCTATTTGTTGTTCTTCTACGCGAGTAAAACTATCTCTATAGGCACCAAATTTCATCCTAATGGGTTCCATCCAAATTTAAACCACCATTTCACCCCCTTTGACTCTAAGGGGGTGAAATGGTGGTTTAAATTCAATCATCCTCTAAGGCTTAGAGGATGATTTCCGGAATTAAAACTACGCTATGTCCTTGCCCAGGACTCAAACCATCTCTATACCAAATTCCATCGAAATGGTTTCCATCCAAATTTTCACCCCCCATTTCACCCCCTTAAGGGATGAATTCAAAAACAAAAATTATCATATGTCATTTCCCAGCACTCAAACTATCTCTTAACTGTTAACTTAAGTTTTATAAGTTTTTATTGTTACTAACATGATATGGACTTAGTCTGAAATAAATAATTTGAATTATATTAAATTAACCAAATTTCATTTAAAAAGGTCACATCACATCCAAATTTTCATCCCTTTAGGGGGTGATTTTCAGGATAAAACTATCCTATGTGCTTCCCCAGAACTCCAACTCGCTATACCGTAAATGGGTTCCATCTAAATTTTCATCCCCCATTTCACCCCCTCAGGAGATGATTTTTCAGGATAAAAACTATGCATTGTCCTTCCCTGGGACTCCTTCTATCTCTTTACCAATTTTTAACTAAATGGGATTTATCCACATTTTCACCCCTATTTCATCCCCTTAGGAGATGATTTTCGGGATTCAAAGTATCCGTTGTCATTCTCCGGGACTCATATTCATATTCATATTCATATTCATATTCATTCATATTGTATATACTCAAACTATCTCTATACCAAATTTGATCTAAACGGAGTCCATCCAAAATTTCACCCCCCACTACACCCCCTTATGGGCAGATTTCCGGGATAAAAACTATCCAATGTCCTTTCCCAGAACTTAAACTAACTCTAACCCAAATTTTATCAAAATGGGTTACATCCAAATTTTCACCCCCACGTTTTACCCCCTAAGGGGAAGATTTCCGGGATAAACCTATCCTTTGACCTTCCCCGGGACTCGAACTATTTATATACCAAATTTCATTCAAATCGGTGCAGCGGTTTAAGTAGCTCCATACAAACTTCCACCCCCATTTCATCCCCTTAGGGGTTTATTTCCGGGATAAAAACTACCCTATGTCCTTTCCCAGGACTCAAACTATCTCTATACCAAATTTCATCTAAATCGGTTAAGCTGTTTTCACGTGATGCGCGGTCACATAAACAGACAAACGGATAAACAGAAAAACAGATAAACAGATAAACAGACAAACAGACAAAAATTCTAAAAACTGTTGGAACGTGTTCTGTTATCGATTTTAAGTATCCCTAGCCAATTTTTTTTCGAATATCTTCCATGTACAGACTTTCGACCCTCTTCAGCTTTATTATATGTATAGATTACTGTTTTACACGGGTCACGGGTCTAACGCGTTATCTATTTACCTTTATTTCTGACGTTTCTACACGGTTTGCACCGGTCATGGTTGCAGATAACTGTCTAATTGTCTGTGCAGTGAAATATTGGAAACCCATATCTCTGTTCACAACTTGCTGGGACGCGTTAGACCCGTGTTAAACAGTAATTTAAATATGTGTCAGATTAGAATTTGATTTCAGATGGGATTGAAAAAAATCCTGGAGCCCCTTAGACCTCTCCCAGATCCGCTACTAATAGTTCCATTCCACATAACAACTTGAGCAGATTTATCTCAGTTACGCAAAACTGTCTCTATTTGTGGCTTGATATCTCAAATCTATGAGATGTGGGTTATTTAGATAACAAGTTATCTCAGACTTACACTTACTATATTATGTACCTATGTCAATATTTTAAATCTTGGTTGTCTGATCAATACATACCTAAAGGAAAATAAAAACCGGCCAAGTGCAGTGCAAGTCTGACTCGCGCACGAAGGGTTCCGTAACATTATCTATAAATATTTATTTAATTCTGTGTTTTAGTATTTGTTGTTATAGGGGCAACCAAATTACATCATCTGTAAAAATTTCAACTGTCTAACTATCACGGTTATTGAGATACAGTAGACGGCAAACTTCGTGCGCAAATGAGGGGAAGTGGGGGGGCAGCTTGCACGTACAATTCGCCTTTGCGCAGGCAAGGTCATTTGCGCACGAAGTTTGCCGTCTACTGTACAGCCTGGTGACAGACGGACATACAAACAGACAGACGGACAGCAGTCTTAGTAATAGGGTCCCGTTTTACTCTTTGAGTACGGAACCCTAAAAAAGTTAATAAATCATTTATATTAATACTACTTAGATACTAATTTAACGAAAGCGACTGCCATCTGACCTTCCAGTTCCAAGCCAGAGGGAAAACTAGACCTTATGGGGATTAGACCGGTTTCCTCACGATGTTTTCGTTCACCTAAAAGCCGCTGTTAAATATCAAATGATATTTTGTACATAAGTTTTTTCACAAAACCCAGTGGTACAGTCACGCACTTTATAGGTCACAGCTCATTACAGCCACCAGGCACCTTAATTATCTTTGGTGATGTGAACGTATTTCAGTATGTAAAGTTGTTCTAATTATCCGGTAGATGGCTCTGCGCGCAAGTTACATCGCGCGAACGTTTGTTCAACGTAGGAAGTACCAATAGTTTCTGGGTCCATCAACAATTTGACAGACGGACGGAATAAGGGTTCCGTTTTACCTTTCATTCTTTGGGTAGTCCTATCGAAGAGGACTTCATTAAATAAATAAAAAATTCATCAGCATATACGTAGAACCGACGTGGGTAGGCCCCACAAGGTGGACTGATGACCTGGTAAAGGTCGCGGGAGTCCGCTGGATGCGGGTGGCGCAGGACAGGACCGGCCTTTGAGGCACTCTTTGGGGGAGGCCTATGTCCAGCAGTGGACGTCTTTCGGCTGATATGATGAGGTACTATCAATCAATATTAAACTGCTTTTTTAGGGTTCCGTACTCAAAGAGTAAAACGGGACCCTATTACTAAGACTCCGCTGTCCTTCCGTCCGTCCGTCCGTCCGTCTGTCTGTCACCAGTGATACCGTGATAGTTGATCCAGCTGAAATTTTCACAGATGATGTACTTCTGTTGCCGCTATAACAACAAATACTAAAAACCACAGAATAAAATAGTTTTTTATAGATAATGGTACGGAACCCTTCGTCCGACTCGCACTTGGTATATATATATTTTTTAATAGCCTTAAGTGTCCCACTGCTGGGCAAAAGCCTCCCTCTGTTCCTTCCACGTATCCCTATCCTGGGCAGTCTCCCACCAGTCTTGGTCGAAGACCTCAAGCTCGTCTCGCCATCTCCTTAACTTAATATATTTTGTACCCTCAGAAATTTTATGAAATAGATGTAATTTCATAGTCTAGCTAGAGTCTGTATGTAGGTAGATTTCAATCCCTTAGAGATTTATTTTAGATTTTGTTGAAACTATCATAGAGTATTTTATTACATGAATTACATAGACAGAATAAAAACTTGGATTAATTGCAATGAGTTATCACTTTATCAGAAATTTATTTAATTTAAGCCACTAATAAAATCAAAAAGTCATGATCTCAAAGTTAATCTGTAGGTATAGAAGCTTACATAATTAGGAGATCACATAAGCTGCACCTAATCTTTGTTAGCCTTATGTGCAATTAATGTACAGTAGGATGAAATAACATTTTAATTAAATACCTGGGCCATTGGGTTACCGCGTCACTTAGCGACAACGACGATATCGAGAGGGAGCGTAGGGCGCTGGCGGTTAGAAGTAATATGTTGATCCGTAGGTTTGCTCGGTGTACTAAAAACGTAAAAATCACTCTGTTTAAGGCCTATTGCCAGTCATTTTACACCTGCAGCCTATGGATCAATTATACTCAAAAATCTTACAGCGCCCTGCGCGTCCAGTATAACAACGCTTTCAGGATGCTGTTGGGGCTGCCGAAACATTGCAGCGCGTCAGGAATGTTCGCGGAGGCGCGCACGGATGGATTTCACGCAATATTGCGAAAACGTGTTGCATCTCTGCAGAGACGTATCGGCCTTAGCCCCAACAGCCTCCTGGAGACAGTGGCAGAAAGGAACGATGGCCCATTTCTGTATCACTGGAATAAATTGCATGTGATATCCTTGTAGCCAAGCATGCCTTTTAGTTTGTCATAGTATATGTATTAATGTTTAATATAAGTGGATAATTTTGTAAAGTGTACTAACATTACATTTAAGTTATTTATTGTAATTAACCAAATATGGATTTATTCCGAAATAAAATTATTGATTGATTGATTGATTAAACTTATGTTTTTTTATGCTACTTGCAAATATAAAGTTTCACTCAAAATTTATTCTCAAAAGTATATTATGTACAGCAGACATTCCAAGATTAAACATAATAAATAACTATGAGTATTGTATACATATTTACCTAGTACAAAGCTTACTAATTCAGTTTAAGTATTTCATATCCCTAGATGTAATATAAGTAACTGTATGTTTGGAAATTTGTTCAGTCTGTTTAAAAAATAATTATGATAATGCACTAAAGTATACTACAGGTCCAATCTGCATGACAAGTATTGAAATTTTATTAACACATAATAATTGATTCATTTTTAATGTTATGAATGTCAAAGTTTAGATGTTTAGTTATGCAATCACTCAAAAATGGACTTCGATGAAATTGGGCACAGAGATAGTTAATAACTTTTGTTAACACATAGAATATTTCTATCCCAAAAATATCCCCTAAAGAAATGAAATAGGGGATGGAAGTTGATATAGCAGTCACGCAAAGTTGCGGACAAATGCTAATGTCAGTCTAAAGTTGATATCATGGTTTCTTGGAATAGAGAAGACTTCTTATTACCATAGATAATCTTAGCAAGTGTTATCCTAGAAATTGATACCTACCTACATATAAGTCTAAGTTTATGTACAGATTTTTAGGGTTCCATACTCAAAGAGTAAAACGGGACCCTATTACTAAGACTCCGCTGTCCGTCTGTCTGTCCGTCTGTCACCAGGCTGTACCTCAACAACAGTGCATGATAGTTTGACAGCTGAAATTTTCACAGGTGATGTATTTCTGTTGCCGCTATAACAACAAATACTAAAAACAGAATAAAATAGATATTCTTATAGATAATGGTACAGAACCCTTCGTGCGCGAGTCCGACTCGCACTTGGCCGGTTTTTAATTAGTAATGTGTACCTACATTTAAGACGAAGGATTTGCAATACCCTTATAGGGTGTCATACCTACTATAGACTGTAAGATATTTAAGACCTGAAATGACTACATGAGATCAATAAAGTATATATATTTTTGTACATAATTTTAATAATGGATACAAGTGACACTGCTCTGCTATAAAACTAATCGGCTTGAAAACAATATTTTACTGAAATTTGGCTGAACTCAGAATTCCTTTTAAGGCTAACAAGATTTCCTATCTTTCTATACAGATATTGTTTTGAAATCTCATCTAGGATTTTGTATAAAAATATTGAAACTTATACTGCTCTTTAATTTTAGTTTTGTGCCACTTCGAGTAGTGGATCTGAATAAGTGTTTCAATCAAAGAAATATAATCTCATAGGTACTTAATGAAAATTTGTATCTACTTGACTCACCCGATAGACGAAATTGAACTGAGACATATGTAATTTTAGCCTATATTATATTATATATCAGATTTATACATCCAAAGGCTTTTACTTGTAAATAAAATAAACAGCACTGCAGTCATGTAAAAGTTTACACTGTCAATCAAATGACCAAAGTTTATAGTCCACAGACATTCACGAAAACTTTTTGAGAAACAGTAAACGTCAGATGAAATGAGATGAAGCACAGATTTTACAAACAAATTGAGACATCACATCCTGATAATGAATTAAAAAATTATACTTACTAGATAGCCTATCCCTGCAATTGATTAATAAAGTATATTATTACCTTTGTCCTCTTATTTAGTTTTAATTTATCATCTTGATCACCTTCGAACTTCATTTTATTATTTTCAGGATAGCTATCACAACACCGATATTTTGTGCAAAATATTTTTAAAGTCCTTTTTTTACACAGACTTAGTTTTCCTACCCAATAACAGGCTATTAAAAGTTCGCATCCACCTTATGCATCGCGTAAGACTGGATTTGCCGCGCTAAAACTGTCCATTAAATTAAAACTTGCTAATCTTGATTGTTATCGAACGAAAAGTTTATTTGAGTTGTGGGAACGAATTCGATTCGATATCGATAGATAGCATGACAATGACATAGTATTGACATTTGACAGTGACGTTTCTAATAGTAATGCTGCCAGCTACGAATTCAAAACACCCAATTTTTGTATACGAGTTTTTTATGAGGCAGGACAGCACGGTTATCACAAGACGGCGCGCGAGCTGTGTCGCACCGAGATAGTATATGTCGCCGCGACACAACTCGCGTGCCTTCTTGTGATCACCGTGCTGGGGACTAGCGACTCGCGATAGTGGAAAACATAAAAATATTATTCTTGCTTTTACAAAAAATTAGATATAGACCAATCAGATATAGATATAGACGTTTTTGTCAAAATAAGGTGCTAAAATTAAATATCGAGCATCGCTCTCAAAATTCACATTATCTATCGTATATTTCCTAATTATAATTAGCCTAATAGGCTTGTGACCTAAGATTTATTTACGATGCCATTCCAACCAGTTTTTGGAGAGTGATTCAAAATTAGAATCTTGAGCGTAGTGAGGGACTCAAAGGCACGAGATGCAAATATCTTTGCTCTCGTGTGATACATACAACTTTTCACCTCAGCAGTGAGAACATCGTCTCGTTAAAAAATATATCGCTAGGCTTTTACGCACCTATAATATTCTGAATTTGTAATAGAGCACTGGTGACACACCATAGTGTGGACTCCACACTATGATGTGTCACCAGTGCTCGATATCTAAATTAAAAAGCTACTTTGAGTCACGGAGTGAGCAAAATCGCATTTTGCTCACTGTTTTCACGCAGCAAACGTCCTACCGCCTGACGTTAAAAACGCCGTAACTGATGCAGCATTAAAAAACAAGCTCAAACAGCTCCTCATAAAAATGGCTTGCTACAGCATAGACGACTTTATGACCAATATATCATTGACCCACTCATAAATCAACAATACTTTCAAAATTATTCAATAATGATAGGTATATAACATCTAAGACAATAAGAAATTTTAAAATGTATTTGACATGCATGATATTGACCTGTAAAATATGACATTTTATCAATAAAGTTCTGAATCTGAATCTGAATACAGAACACCAGCGGCTGTTTTTAGTTTTCATCGTGGCCACCGAACTCCGTAAAAACTAACAGAACAATTAATAATAAGTACGCGCGGTTCGTCACGTTCAAGTCGGTGGCGGCGGCGGATCACGGCACGACGCACATGTGCACGCACTGGCTCCCCGAGGTATTGCGAGCGCTAGGTATCTAACGCGACGCGCTCCACCCACTGCAAGCCCCTTGACTACGTTGTCAATTTTAACATGACGCAACTACCCAAATTCATTAAGAAAATAATTCATACTATTTAATATAGGTACATACGTAGCAGCGACATTTTTAAAACGAATAGTTTAGAGAATAGTAGTTAATTTTTAGGTATAACAAGCTATTTGCTGCCATTTTAGCCAGAATTGTGATATGTATATTCTTTCATTATTTATCAGGTTATTCCATCTAAAGTAATGAATTATTATTATGAAAGCTTCATCACATCAAATTAATTAATTCATTATGTCTAACTGAAATATCATACGGCTGGCATATTCATACATATTTCCAATTTAGAAACTCCTTTTTTTCTTTCAAAGTTTTGCTTTATTTGTAACCATAGGTAGTTTAAATGTTTGGTAGCGAGAGAATACGAAGAACGCCTTGTTTCGCCACTTTCGGCAATGTACATACAAATTTATCTTAAAATTAGAAGCATTACAAATAACGAATGAGCTATCAAATTATATATAAGAATTTAAATAAATTCAAACCAATTATACATTAATATTATGAAATAGTTTAATTTTCATTAATTGCTTGCATACCTATTATTTTAATAACTTAGTAAGATGATTTTAAACAAGTGCAATAATTTCATTTTATTTTGCGGGCAAATCCATCTATCAAGTCATGTCAATGATCCGGGCAAGAATGGTCGTGTGTAGGCAATATGTAGGCTTGCTCGATACTTACTTGACGTATATAGGTCCTGTATAAAAAACAGAGTAAAAATGGATTAGGAAGCTTAAGGCCAATAAAAAAAACCTTTTTTTAAGTACTCAGTGTTTTTATTATTATTCTCACAATCTAAATAGGTACAATGTATAGTTTAATTAACTACATAATAAATTAAAAATTGGTAATCTCTATAACATTGTTTGAATGTACAAATACTAAAAAAAAAACCACTTGTATTTCTGTAAAGGCAAAAAGTACTATTTGACAGAAATACTAAATAATTGAGAAATAGGATAGGTTTATAGTTATTGGCCTAGTAAGTTCTTTTGTTTTAGCAATATCAAAACAATACGCCAAAATGTAAGCAGCAAGAATTGCGTTTTAGTGAAGTCATTTTAATAGATTTTATAACAAACACGCAGTTTATTCTTGATCTCTTAAACTATTTATACCAGCTTATTGAGTAACTAGTAGTATTTATTTAATTATGTATTATATGCAATTTATACATTATATATACAACCTATATACATGACAACAGCTAACAGATCTTGGTATACGTAAAAAATACTAATAGGTTACATAACTAAAGAATATTTATAGAAATATATAATTTATTACTAATAAACTAATGGTAAACATCACATAAAAGCAGGGAATATAACAGAATAGTATTTATAAGCGTTTTAACTAAACAAATATACAATAGTATACATGCCTAGTTTAAATTTAAATCTTGCTTAATAGATTTCAAGTATTTAAACCCACTGGTGATTGAGATGCAACTTCTATTTACACGCGCAATTCCAATTAACTGAAATATTATTGTTTGGCTTAATGTGATGGTTAAGTATAACCAAGCCATTGTTCCGCAAATACAGAGAAGAAAGAGTATAAGAAATATCCAAAACCTTTTACCGATGTTTATATTTAAGGAAGTAAGTTTTGTGTTCCAAGCAGATGTTCAATTTGAAGAAAAACCCCTGTTGTGCGAAACTTTGACGTACTCGTAGCTCGGAGTTTTCTAAATGAACTCTTTCATACTTTTTCAAATAAACATCAGTACTTAGTTAATTTTTTTTATTAAATATTTTATTACTTTATTATAACAGTTTCATTTTATTATGTAACTTTCTGTTAACTCTTAACTTAAAGCAGGTAAAATAAAACGTCTCCGCGACTGTCATACTAAATTCACGGGAGTGTCTGGATTTTGGATATTTCTATATATTTTGATTTTAAAAAGTTATTGATATGGATTTTCTCCTTATTCTGATGATTCATCAAATAATCACTTAACGATTACATCTTCTATACACGTCACACAAACAAAGAAGATTTATGGATTGCGAACCTATAACTCGTAATTAACACGCTCGTGGTACGTTCATAATTCGCTTTATGTTATTTGCGCTGATTAGTTGCATGCCCAATTAAAATACACATTTGTGCCACCACTATTGGTGGTTGGTTCTACTATTAGAACGACAACTTTATGCATTATCACTGCCAAATAACACTGCAAGATCAATAACTTTTCCAAACCACGGATATTTTTTTTTAATCTTTCACTATCCCCTACATTAAATTCTCAAAAACAAAGAATCTTGAAAATTGTACACTATGTACGGTTTTTTGTGTATTCCAATTGCTAGTCTATTTTAATTTAAGCCTGACTGAAAACTAGCAACGCTAAACGAGTTTTTATCGTGTTCCCTAAAACATTCGTGCCGACGAAAAATCCTTCGTGTGTATCATGGACATCTCAGTTGATCTCATGCTATTTATAAAACCACTTGAATATAGTGTTTCCTGTACAAAAAATGTTTATTCTCAGTCAGGCATCACTGAAACGCGGGTCCTGACTACATTACGTTAGGGTACACTAGGGTGAGGGTGGTAAGCTTTCGTCACTCTCAAGGTATGTCACGTAGTTGTCCTCTCCAAGCGGCGGTCGTGGAGGTGGCAGCGACGGCATGTCGTAACCGTGCATCTGATGAAAAAAGCGTATACGTTAATTAATATTATGCAAGTGAACATTTTTTTTAAGCACAAAGCCAGGAAGTAACTCTTCTACAGGTGGACCTGTTAGCAAGGGGTAAGACGATAAAAGGATGCCTGTCCTCCGGTTTTGTGTCTTCTTGTTGTTGACAAGGACTCACATAAGCATTTGGCTCATAATCTGCTTCCACAACAAACTTCTCACACATTATTTTTACTAAATGGGACTTAATCGCGTTTAATTATTTATTTACCTATCTGAGATACCACCTACCTACCCTAGTGTACAAGTGGTTAATAAAAACCAAGTGTGGGTAGTTCGGAAAACCCACGCAGCAAGAAAATGTTGAGACTTGCTCAAGCCAGTTGTCGCGCGACCGTGGCTGTTGCAACCACAGATGTATGAATATAAGGAGATCGGACATGGCGGCCGATTTGTATAGAGTGAGCTATGCTCTGAGGTTGCAACACATCCGAAACGTCCGGAAGACCTCAGAGAGGTAAATAAATAACTTAAAAATGATTCCTAATTTTACTTGAAAAATATCTAACCAGTTATCCGACGGGGGGGTTAAACACAGATCTATATTCTAAACACATTACTCAATAACACCTATTACAAAACATTTACCTGATTAACAAGCTGTTGGAATGCCGCACTGTGGTGCGGCGCGCGATCCAAGTCCGCGTGCAGCGCGAAATCTGACAACGCCTTCCATGGCGGCTGGTACGCCGTCACCTCGAGCGCCAGGCTGCCCACGGGCTCGTGCCGCACCGGCGACCCCGCTACGAGCGGTACGCCCATCGACATGTATCCCATGCGGCGGCCTTCCTGCAGTATAGGGATAGTTGCTAAATTTGGTGTTTAACTGATATTATTCATCACACATTGCGAAGTCCTCCCAATTGGCAATGGATGAAAATATCAGAAGTGCCCGATTATTTTTTTAGTGATAGGAATAACCTTCCTTAGCAACTAACTCAACTTTCCTTTTCTGGTGCTAAGGAAGGTTATTACTATCACCAAAATTCATCCATTCCCAATTCTATCACAATATATATGCTAAAGCGTAATTCAAAACGAACAATTTATTTACGTTCTCAAACAATAAACTCTAGAGAGCAAGTTATGTTATTCCTTTATTGTATTCAGTAGGTACGTCTGAAGGGTAATTGCGTAACTTTTCGTAAGAGCGTTAGGACAAATCAATACCTACTTCAAATAACGATTAGATCTAACTGACGTAAGGTAACGCAATTGACCTGCTGATACAAGAATTTATTACAAAAATCAAAACTCGTACATTAAAATCTGTTTCTTCCTTACAAATACTTAAATTATTAATTAAAAGAGTATACCAAAAGATAAATTACCACCTTCTCCTGCTGCATCTGGATTTTCATCGCTATAGTTTTTTTCTTATCTTTACAACGCTTATTCTGGAACCAAACTCTAATGACTCTGGGACTCAGTCCCGTCATTTCCACAAGCTGTTCCTTCATCAGAGCATCGGGGCGTGGGTTAGCGTTGTAGCAAGTTCTGGAATCGCAAAGATAATGTTTTAAGTACCATTTTGGAATACGGTGCAGCGAATCCAAAAAAAAAACTTTTTTGGAAATAAAAGGTATCAAAATGTAACAGGCCACGTAATTAGCAGTAAATAGATAGCGTGATTAGGAGCCCGTTCACATACTCACTAGCGCCACTGGTAAATAATTGAGATTTTTTGAATTTAACGATATATTTAAAAAAGTAGTAGAATACCTACATCAAACTAGTTTTTACGGCCGATTTTCTTTTGAGTTCATAGATCGACGAATCCAGCAACATAAAAACTAGTTTGCATAATGTATTCACATGGCACTTAAATACAAAATACATCGTGTAGCGGCCTACTTATAAAATAACTATCGTAAAATTTAAATAATATCAATTATTTACCAGTGCGCTAGTGAACACGTGAACGGGCTCTTAATACTTGGTCATTGACAAAAATATACCTGAGAGTATGTAGTTGTTTTTCGTTAAGTACAGTTCGAACTCTCGTTGGTTTTCCGTCTGCCGCATTGCTAGTCCGCGCTCTACCACTTTTGTGGGATCCTGATTCACTGCCTGAATCTGAAATGGATAATGAAATATATATTTAAAAAAGAATGTTTGTTAACATAAGAGTTTCGAGTTGTATCATGAATATACATGTATTACCCAGATATAAGGGTATTTTGTTAAACGGCAACACCACATGTATGTCACACGTGCGTTTTAAGCGCGAATTCAAACAAGACACGATTACTTTTTATCTTTTTGACACCACGTTAAGGCGTCATTATTTCGTAGTTATTTGCTTCACAATAAGTCACAATGATAATCGCAATAATTGGCACCTAAATATTTAAAATGTAAAGCCATTCTAATTGTGAGAGGGGTCAACACTCAACAAAGGGTTGAGCCCGTTTCACACCTACGCTAATCCCGAATGGACAGAGGCTAAGTCCTTTATAAATTTATCATTCGACGACTCGTGCCCGAGAGATTACAAATGTGCAGTCAAAGTGAACTCGTAACTTGT
The DNA here is from genome assembly GCA_963854355.1 of Epinotia brunnichana. Taxonomy (NCBI): domain Eukaryota; kingdom Metazoa; phylum Arthropoda; class Insecta; order Lepidoptera; family Tortricidae; genus Epinotia; species Epinotia brunnichana. The sequence continues at coordinate 40,238,514 of OY977937.1, read as the reverse complement.
ATTTTAAATTGTAATCATCCTGCTTCCCGTAAAGATTGTAGTAAATTCTACAGATCTGTATCTTAGTAAAATGTTGTATTAGCAAAATACTCTTAGGTACAAATATAATATTGAGCGGCAAAAAACAGGCAGGCGCTATTACTTAGATAAAGATAATAAAATTATGCACCACAACAAATATTTATCGGCACACGTGATTTTATATGGTTTGAAGAGTTATTGTTGACATTTTTTTTGCAAAAAATATTTTTTTTGACGTAGGTAGACATGATTGTTGTTTATATTGGTACGCAGTCAAGGAACTAGTTGTCAATGATAAGACCAATGTCACAAAGTTAACCTAATAATATTTTTGCATGTATTGGATATAAGATACGATCATCTGATCTACGATGAACTCATATTTGATTACCCACTGACTCTATCGAAACCAAATCGTACCAAAACAGTTCGGTGTTTAATCAGATATGTTAACCTTTCGCTGACAAAGGTGAAAGTCTAGACTTGATACATACCTATTGGTTTATTTATTGACATCAAGTTATCTCTGACAGATAATTATGTATCGATCACTGTCTACATTGTTCTGATATACATCATGCACTAGGTAGCATGCAGTTCCTAGATAATGGCAGTCGATGTCTATCTATGCTATGTTAACTCATTAGCATTACTATACACTGAATATTGTCAAACATATTAATTAAAAACATTTGTCCTTCACTAGCAAAGATGTACTAAGTGTGAGACGGATGAATGCTTTATATGTCGGATGTATAGTCTGGATCTTCTGAGGTGAATTTTTCGCTCCGAGCCCTAATCTTTCAAACAATGCCCATTGTCTCTAATGTCTCTATTATCGCATAGCCGCTAGCTACCGAGTAAGCACGTGCTACTACAACATTCATGTTTAAAAACAAACGGTATCGCCATAGTCTTAAGGTTCAAATTTAATGTTACTGATATTCTAGATATTACGTTTTGGTAGTGTAGGACGATAGACTGCCCCGAAGCAATACGGCACTCACATTATATTGATACTTTGTTAAAAATGAATTTTTTTTTTGTAATTGTAAGAGAATGATTAATTTAATTTGATTAAGTGTTTTTATTTAATTTTGCTGTCTTTTTCTTGCTATCCCAACTTTATTTGCAATTGCTTTATATTGCTTTTTATACCTAAACGCGATCATGCTACCAGTGTAGCAATAGAGCTTTTTATACGTACGTTTAATTTTTAGCATAATTTTCCATGGCCCATCATGACGCAACTGTACGTTAAAGGGAGAAAGACATTCTTCCATTGCATTCCAACACATAACCGCGACCTGTTTTGCGGCCATGATGGCGTGTGGAGCCTTTAGATTCGACAAGAGATTAGGGTAAGATAATTGTGTCTATATCCAAGTTACACTGGTCAGTATAGAGTGCATTGCAGCGGTCGACAGGCCTTTGTGGTCCCTCTGGTTCCATTAAATAATGTATGGAGTCCATTTGCATAGACTAGGAAGTAGGTAGAGTATAAGTAAAGGTTTCCCCACACGTGTCGCACACGCGGCTTTAATCCGGCACTTAGTGTGAAGTGACTTTAGCATTCATCTTTCACTATCAAAATTGTCGAAGCTAATAATGTGTTACATAAACTAATCTGATTAATTATTGTTCAGAATTCAAGAGCTGGATTCCAAAACATGCAATTGATGTATCGAGATTAGATTGAAATACTAAGAAGTCATCATGTTTATAAATTTTCTACTTATATTTTAAACTGACTCACTTCACTGTGAGTTTTTTGATTGTAAAAAATTCTGAATGTTACATACCTAGGTTGTGCCACAGGCTCTGCCCTTTTCAACGTCTAGGTATAATATAACTTGTATATGGTTCCAATGTATGACACTGTAAATGCCTGATAGTTGTTCACCTGTTTTGTTATGTTATTTATTTGTTTATTTAATAATTATCCCATAAAAACATTCCATGTAAAAAATAGGCCAAGTCTCGAAACTCTTCCACAGTAAAAAGTGGTGAGATATTTCGTAGAGTACCTACACAATTTTATTTAGCAAGCAAATAAATATTAAAAAGAATGCCTGACTTGGCTCTACGAAATATCTCACCACTTTTTACTGTGGAAGAGTTTTACATATGGTTGAGGGAGGCGATGGCTGTGATATGCGTCATACTCGTGATCGGGTGCTGTTTGTGGAGTCCGGTCTGTTCATGCTTGCAAGGGCATAGTAACTACCTAAATACTAGTGTAATTATCATTATTTTGACAAGAGACATCATTTTGTTCTTGACACGTTTTATTGTTATTGACCCTGTACATCTCTGACAATATTACATTAATGATCCTTTTTTTCTGTTTTAACGCTTAGAGAGAGTGTACATCACTATAAGAACTTTAGAATCATTATTAATTGTATTTGGACGCTCAGAGACCTTATACATCTCTGGGGTACTAAATTAATATCATAAACTTATTGTTAATTCTAATACAGACCTTATATCGAATGTAATTGATATTTTTTTACAATTTTGGATTTTTTGCCCGACGACGGCAGAGCCGAACGGAAGGGATATGTTTTTAGCAGTCTATGTTTGTATGTTTGTATGTTCCACTGTAGCGTTTTAAATACTGAACCGATTTTGATAAATGGGGTGTCAATCGATTCGAAATTATGCTCCGGGTAACAAAGGCTACCTTTTGTATGAAAAAGAGAAATATGATGGCTGTCACATACAAATAAGTGACTGACTTTGAAAAAAATATTTTGCTATCATAGCGTGTGGTGAATCAAATGAAAGAGGAGAAAATTTCGAGTTCAAATATATTAAAACCATATTAAACTTAAGTATAAAAAGCGATAGGAAGACGATTAAAGTTTATATAAGCCTGAAAGAATACTACTAGCGCTATCTATCGGCAATTCTGCAAATCACTTTGTTTGACAGGCGTTTTGTTTGAATATCATCGAAATCGCTGAGGAAGAAGTAAATACTGAGACTTATTACCATGAAATATCGATCTCATCTCCAATTCTCTTCATTCTCACAGGTTATTTCTATCAAGGCAGTGATATTTTCAGTTCGACTACCAGAGGCAAGCAATGCTCAGCCAACGCAACATCCGAAATCGCACATTCATCCTTAAATCCCCTACAGGGCTGGAAATCTTCAGATATTGACCGTGTGTTGATGTTTGGTGACAAATATCATAAGGTTTGCCTCAAAAATCTAGATATACAGCCTGACCATCTCGTTATCGATGAGTTGTTGCCTTGTATTATATTACCATTGCTACCAAAATCCAAAAGTTATACACTGGATATTGGAAGCGCCGCCGCAGTAGGCTTAGTGAATCCTACAGCGACTGTACTTGGTGGCTATTACACTAGTATTAAAGCAGGACTGGAAGAGCTGTCACGATGTCACATCTTGCATTGTTACTTGCAATGATATTTCCGTGGCAGTAATTACACAAAATCAAAAATTTTACTTTATTTGACTTTCACTCTCGGGGTCCAAAAGGCCGCGTCGCACCTAGCGCTGGTCGTGCAATGGTTAAGATTTTCCAATACTACATACCTTATCAAAACACCTACATTTCGTTCTGGCAGTGGGGTCGAGTAGAGATATTCAATGTTCTCTCACAATAGTGAAGTCACATTTAACAGAAGAAGACAGCGCAGCATTTATTGAAGGGAACCAAGTAAATGAAGCCAGTTCAAACGAACTTCATGACGGAATAATAAGCACTACTTACTCTGTTAATGCCAAATGAGATTCCAGTACCGAACATCGCGGAGGTAATAAGTGTGGACGACGCGTGGCGCCGACGTGGTCGATGTGCGACAGGCCTGGGTTTGACCTTCGCGACCTCACAGTCACCTAACAAGGGGCGTTTAAAAACCGCGGCGGGCGAACCGCGCGTTTCAACCGCGGCGGGTGAACCGCGGCGGTTGAACCGCTCAGCGTGTTTTTAAACGGCCGTAACGCGCTCTGATAGCGCAGGTGCTCTAGGGGAGCACTAATCCCGCAGACTGAGCTGCACTGTTGAAGGATGGGGTGTGGGTGACGATAAAATAATACTTGGCGAAAAATAAATGAAACGGTATAATAAAATAATGAGACACAAACTACTGGTTAAACTTTCCCTATCACAATTTCCTACTTCCTATCACAATTTCCCTACTTCTTCCTTTCTTCTTCTTCCTAGGAGCTCCCACTGGTGGGGCTGAGCGAACACAACTTTATCCGGCGATTATAGCCTCTTTTATACCCCTAAGGCATTAAAAGTGGTGGGGATATAATTTTGAAGACCTCGCCCACTTTTACTATGGAAAAGCTAGTTTTTACGTTTTCCTGGTTTTCAGGGAAACCTTAAGGGTTTTTACATATTTTCCTTCAAAAGAACTATTTCTGAGCTATACATTACAATATCTACTAGTTTTCCTGCTTTTCCCGTTTAAATTGGGAAAGTCGATATTTACGTAAAATTATCAACTTTGGTAACATGAAATGGCTTTGCCAGGCCCTAGTGGCTTTAATTAACATTAATTATCAAAAGTGATTATACATACGTAAGGGCATTTACCGTACCTTCCTAACGATACCTCAATTGCTTTCGTACCTCATCTGGTTACGAAGCTATGGCCGGGTGAGACCGTCAATTTTCACATTTACATTAACGTGGTAGCATAAGTTTGACTTTGCTCCCGTCTTTTTAGCCAATCAGAGAAATCAACCTGAACCTTGACCATTATTGCACCATAATAAGCAATAATCTCTATGCATACGTTGTGTACATTTTTATTTCACATTTTATGTAACTCTAGTTACCGATGTCCCTTGTTGACGGACTAGATCTGGATATAGTCTCAAGTTGGTTTCTTTACAATTAATTTGGCTATCTCTCCCTCATTTATCAGGGGCTCTCCCCCTATCGATCTTTATGAAATAATTACTGGAGGTACCTGGTACCTTTATCTTTACTTTAAGCTATTTTCTTCGTCTGTACCTATTGTACTTAGGTCCTAAATAAATCACGCGCTTCTTATATGAGCCGTTTGCTTTAGGAGCTTAATCTGGGCACAATTGCCGTCCTTATGTGAAGGAATTATAGTTACTCGTCCTTTCCCTTCGTGACCCGTAGGCCTTATCGTTCACATACTATACAACACCCTTTCTCTTCGTGACCCGTAGGTCCTACATTTCTCAAACTACATTCTGTCGCCCACAATAAGGGTTCAACTATTTCCGGATGGGAAATATAGGCTAAATGAAATTAGACCTGTCCATTAGACTATTTTCAATCACGTGTGATGGGAAGTAACAAACGATTTCAGAGCACAGAATATATATGTTACGCTCTCTCAGTGGTAGAGCTTCTGAAAGCGAGACAAAATGTTTCCGTTTGCGGAAGATTGCAGCAAGATGGCGTCCAACTTAGTGATTTATTCTAAAACATACACCTATGCATGAGAAATATTCGAGGCACTTCCTCATACTGTCACAGGGCATATTCTGATCTAATGGACATGGTGCGTAACCTTGGACCAGCACACTGGTACGTTACTCTGTCATGCAATGACCTGAATTGGCCAGATATGCTACACGCGCTATTAGTGGCGGATGGAAGACCTTATGTTCGTGTGGAAGATCTCAGTTTTGATGAAAAAGTACAGTTAGTGGAGTCGTATCGTGTTACTTTATCGCGCCAATTCATGTTCCTGTTCATTGCTGAAAACCCCATCAGCCGATCCCATCTTAGGGTGTGATATAGTCTATATCTATATATATATATATATATAAAATTACTATCAAATGTATAGAGGACAATTAGGTATCTACTTATCACTGTTCCTTCTGAACCTCGCAGCGCACACAAGAACTCTATCAGCGAGTTGGAACTCAATTCGCCAGCAAAAGTCTTCTATATCATATAGAAGACTTTTGCTGGCGAATTGAGTTCCAAAAATAGGCCAAGTCTCGAAAATCTAAAATCTATCAAAATCAATTATTTATTCTGCAAATAGGCCAAAAGGGCACTTTTACTCAACAATATAATACTTGTATTCAACAATATAATATTAATAATCTTACACAATAATCATTTAAAAATTGCAGATTTTAACCAATTAGTACTTAAACGGTTAACAAACTAAATGTCACTAAATGAAAACAAAATAAAATAAAATTTAAAAAAATAATACCCGACTCCGGACATGCGATCTGAAAAGTATTAAATAAGAAAACAAGTGACTTCTGAAATCAAAACCTGACATTCAACTCTCTCATATTTGGATGAAGCCGTGGTCGCATGCATCAACATATTATATTCAGGCTCCAAAGGCATGCGACCACGGCTTCATCCAAATATGAGAGAGTTGAATGTCAGGTTTTGATTTCAGAAGTAACTTGTTTTCTTATTTAATACTTTTCAGATCGCATGTCCGGAGTCGGGTATTATTTTTTTAAATTTTATTTTATATTATACTTTTTAGATGTGTTCTGTAGTCGGGTTTTATTTGAAATCCTATTTTATTAAAAAAATATTGGTGATATGACTGATATGTGAGGGTAACAATGGGGTAATTTAAATAAATATTAACCTTAATTGACTATTTATTTCATATTTTTCCTTTTTTTAATCATGTTACAATCTTGATATGTATATATTATAAAACTGTTTACATACAATCTTGATATTTATATTACAAAATTACTATCAAATGTATAGAGGACAATTAGGTATCTACTTATCACTGTTCCTTCTGAACCTCGCAGCGCACACAAGAACTCTATCAGCGAGTTGGAACTCAACTGATAGAGTTCTTGTGTGCGCTGCGAGGTTCAGAAGGAACAGTGATAAGTAGATACCTAATTGTCCTCTATACATTTGATAGTAATTTTGTAATATAAATATCAAGATTGTATGTAAACAGTTTTATAATATATACATATCAAGATTGTAACATGATTAAAAAAAGGAAAAATATGAAATAAATAGTCAATTAAGGTTAATATTTATTTAAATTACCCCATTGTTACCCTCACATATCAGTCATATCACCAATATTTTTTTAATAAAATAGGATTTCAAATAAAACCCGACTACAGAACACATCTAAAAAGTATAATATAAAATAAAATTTAAAAAAATAATACCCGACTCCGGACATGCGATCTGAAAAGTATTAAATAAGAAAACAAGTTACTTCTGAAATCAAAACCTGACATTCAACTCTCTCATATTTGGATGAAGCCGTGGTCGCATGCCTTTGGAGCCTGAATATAATATGTTGATGCATGCGACCACGGCTTCATCCAAATATGAGAGAGTTGAATGTCAGGTTTTGATTTCAGAAGTCACTTGTTTTCTTATTTAATACTTTTCAGATCGCATGTCCGGAGTCGGGTATTATTTTTTTAAATTTTATTTTATTTTGTTTTCATTTAGTGACATTTAGTTTGTTAACCGTTTAAGTACTAATTGGTTAAAATCTGCAATTTTTAAATGATTATTGTGTAAGATTATTAATATTATATTGTTGAATACAAGTATTATATTGTTGAGTAAAAGTGCCCTTTTGGCCTATTTGCAGAATAAATAATTGATTTTGATAGATTTTAGATTTTCGAGACTTGGCCTATTTTTACATGGAAGGTTTTTTTATCAGATCTAATTTATTTTTGTAGACTTTGTATGGAAATGTTATTTTACCTACCGCAAATAACGTTTGTATAGTTTTGCAGGAAGGAACTGCATTTCATTCATCTCCACTTATAATAAATCTCTAAATTAAAAAAAGAATCAGCCAGTTTGAAACTAAGCTTTGCGCGGTTCGAATGTTCTCAGCATCCCATGAACGGAAAAATATGAAACATTTTATATAGGTACATTATTATTCTAGCTGCAACTTAGGATAGTTTTTATCCGACTGCGACAGTTAATTAATTTTCCGAAATATACGACTTCATTTAATTTTTCATTTATTTTTATTGAAATCAAACGCTGCTCCAACTGTCAGCTATAAGAACCGTCAAATTTTCGTCAAAATGGCGGAATTGCTTTGCCTTTCACTTATTAATAATTTAAATCCCGTCTACGATAGACCTTTACGAGACAAATGCTAAAATATAAACCATAAAAAAATATTCGATTCTGATATGAGAACTTATATGCGCAAATGTCGTTTTATGTCGTAATTTCAATAAATGAAATCAACAAATTTGAACAATATAATTAACACGAATTTGTTTTTTTTGAATGACAATGGCACGCGCTCGGCGCATTCAGCCAAAGTACCTGCGGGTAGCCAAGGTACCACGAAAACCGATACTCAATGTTCATATTTTTGCATCCCTGTCACTCGAGTATGGTTGGTGCGATAGAGATAGAGATACCCGAATATTTTCGAATTCCGAAGTTCGTGGTTATAGCTCAGGAATCGAAAATATGGTAAATAATCATAATGTATTTTCTCGAAAAAGAATTTAAAATAAATATAGTCAAATGGAGAAAAAAACAAAGCAAGAGGTTACGAGTATATAGGTAATGATTAAGTTATAAGAGTCCAAAGTTTTAAGAGGGGGTATGTTCTGTCCCTTTTCCGCAAAACGCACCTTCATATGAAACGATTGTTTTTTACTATGACGCTCGAGTATATTGACGTCACAGTCTCTCATCGTTTTCTCACTCTAACAAGCGACATTAAAACGGATGTAGCTTCATAATTTTTTGAGATATTTGAATGGGAGTTTCATTATCTTCTATCTATTTATCTCCACTTATAATAAATCTCTAAATTAAAAAAAGAATCAGCCAGTTTGAAACTAAGCTTTCTGTGGTACGAATGTTCTCAGCATCCCATGGACGGAAAAATATGAAACATTTTATATAGGTACATTATTATTCCAGCTGCAACTTAGGATAGTTTTTATCCGACTGCGACAGTTAATTTATTTTCCGTAATATACGACTTCATTTAATTTTTCATTTATTATTCTTAAAGTATATCGCCGCCACATCTGTCAGCTAAAAGAAACGTCAAAATCACAGTAATAAGAAATACTACGGACAAAATGGCGGAATTGCTTTGCCTTTCTTTCGCCTATTAATAATTTTAATCCCGTCTACGATATACATTGACGAGACACATAGGTACCAAAAGCAAATATAAAATTAATCGATTTTGATATGCGAACTTATATGCGCAAATGTCGAATTAAGGCGTAATTTGTACAAATTCGAACAATATAAACTTGGTTTTTTTGAATGGCACGCGCGCGCGCTCTTTGCGTAGGTAAGTATTCAGCCAAACTACGAAAACCGAAACTCGAAGTTCGTATATCTGAGGGCCTACCGCGAACGGCATTCGAAGTTTTCCCTCTCTGTCGCACTTATGTACGAACTTGTAAGTATGACAGAGAGGGGAAACTTCGAATGCCTTTCGCGGTAGGCCCTCTGCATTCCTGTCATTTGTTAGTGCGATAGAGATAGAGATACCCGAATATTTTCGAATTCCGAAGTCCGTGGTTTAAAAGAAAATACGGATGTCGGATAGATCTAAATTAATATTTTATGTGTGAATATGGTTAAAATTATTTGGAAATACTATTGTTGTTATTGTTTTAGTATATTTGACTAGCTTTAAGTTTAATATTGTACGTCCGAAATGGGCAAGCTGTTGGACTTTATTTTACCCAAAACAACTAAATGTACACAGTTCTGACAATAAAGAAATCTTATTTTATCTTATCTTATCGAAAATAGGGATGTAGACACTAAACAAAATAATCATAATGTTGTATTATCTCGAAAAAAAACAACGCAAGAGGCTATACTCGTATAGGTAATCACTAAGTTATAAGTGTATAAAGTTTGAAGAGGGGGTTTGTTGCGTCTCTTTTCCGCAAAACGCACCTTTATAATGAAACGATTGTTTTTTACTATGAAGCTCGAGGATCGTGACGTCACGGTCCCTGATCGTTTTCTCACTCTAACAAGCGACATTAAAACGGTTGTAGCTTCGTAATTTTTTGAGATATTTGAATGAGTTTTTCGTTTCTTCTTTCTTTTGAAGTGAGTCTACAGCTACACCTCTATTTGGAAGACAAGCGGAAATAATCCATACTAATATTATAAATGCGAAAGTGTGTCTGTCTGTGATCTCTTCACGCCTAAACCGCTAAACCGATTTAGATGAAATGAGTCCCGGGGAAGGACAAAGGGTAGTTTTTATATCTGAGGGGCTGAAATTGGGGGTGGAAATTTGTATGGAGCTACTTAAACCGCTGCACCGATTTAGATGAAATTTGGTATATAAATAGTTTGAGTCCCGGGGAAGGACATATAAAAGGTTTTATCCCGGAAATCATCCCCTAAGGGGGTGAAAAGGAGGGGGGGGGGGGGGGTGAAATTTGGATGTAATCTATTTTGATGAAATTTGGTGTAGATATAGGTTAAGTCCTGGGAAAGGACATGGGATAGTTTTTACCCCAGAAATCATTCCCTAAGGGTATGAAATAGGGGGTGAAAGTTTGGATAAAATCCATGTACCTAGATGAAATTTGGTATAGAGATAATTTGAGACCCTTCAAAGGATATAGAATAGTTTTTGCCTCGGAAATCATCCCTTAAGATGGTAGAAGTTTGTTTGCATTATATTTTCTAAGTATTAAGTTCTACGCGGACGAAGTCGCGGGCAACAGCTAGTCGTATATAAGTGAGTGAGTACGAGTATGTCAGTGACAAAACTAACGAACTTTGACGGACAATTCCTTAAACTAAATGTTCAAATTGAATGATATTGACCATATAAGTAAGTAAGTAAGTAAGTAAGTAAGCCGTACGAGTATTATGCTCTACATATATGTTACTGAAAATTCAGGGTTCTAGCTTTAGCCAGCACAAAATTACACAGGATGGGGAAAATGGCCTGAATGGCTTCGAGAAAAGGATGGTACGGCCGTGCCTCTTTGTTTTGCTCGACTTGGCGGGGGCACTGCTGTGCCCCCAGATTACACAAAAGGAGATCTTATAGTACAAAAGGCGGACTTAATGCCGTAAGCATTCTTTACCAGTCAACCTTTCATCTGAGTCATGGATGTTTTCTATTTGCTAAGTTTGGGACTAGGTCGATTGGTGTAGGATAGACTGGGTACGATTGAACCAATGTTTCGTATATCGTCCGTAGTTTTGCTTTTTATAATCTTGGAGATGAAGAAACAATTTCAAATGAAAGAGCGTGTTATTATCTACTAAACGGCAATAGATTTTTGGGTTCATGTGTTTTAGTTTTAGCAGTAGGTATATCAAATTGAAAAAAAAAACTATTTGTTTCAACTGTCCTCATCCCAGGGGTGGTTGAAACAGTGACAAAATATTATACTTTTATGTGTTTTATTCGTATTTTTATGAGATTACGTATAATTTAGGAATTGTTTTTAATCAGCTTGCGTATTTGCGCTTACAAGTTAAACTCTACGTATATTATCAGTCATTTGTCACCTTATTTAAGTAAGTTACCTAAACCAAAACAAAAATAAACTGTTTGCATTTTAAACGTAACAAAACTAATTAGAAATACATGAAAATAAACTAAAAGAAAACTTAGTTTGACTTTCATTAGTCAATGTCAAAAAAATACAAGCAAATCACTCTGTTGCAACCGTCCCGTTTCAACCGTCCCCACCTCCTACTTTCGGAAAAAAAGCCGTTGTAGTTATAATGAGAATAATGATACAGTAAAACTAGATACGCTGACATGATCCACAAGCTTCACTTCAAACATAAACACACACTCAATACTCTCACTTAAATAGAAACCAGAATAATTGAAAAGCTCTACGAGTGAAAATACTTACTTTTGGGGATCAACATACAATAGGGGGTCTTCTACAAACAAATTACGCGCGCGGGAAGCAACGTCACGATGTTTTTCGTGTACAAACCGATCGTCCGCTTCTTTCCCTCCTTGGACCCCTCGCCGTCTCGCCAACGGTTTGCGAGATATTTACGTTGTTTCAACCGACCTCTGTTTTAACCGTACCCAGTCTACCCTACCTAAGATTGTCCGCAAATATTTATTTATTATTTATTTATTTACTTTATGAGTTATTAATTGAGACTATTGAGCCAGTGTCAAGTAACGATGCGTCTGCCTAACCTTAATAACTTTTTGCCACGCTGGGCTGAACATTATTATGTTCAAACTTTCACCCCCTACTAGGGGCTGATTTCCGGGATAAAAACTATCATAGGTATGTTCTTGCCTGGGACTCAAACTTTTTTTATACCAAATTTCATCTAAAACCATCCAGCGGTTTAAGCGTGAAGACAGACATACATACACACTTTCGCATTCATAATATTAGTACGGATTTATAAGTTTCGTTAGCAGACGTTAGGTACTGATTAGATCATAAAATATTGACGTTACTGTTGTATGTATTGATCTTTTTTGTAATACCTACCTATTTATTACTGAGTGAAGTTTAATAGTAGGAGCAACATGCACGATATTTAGCCCAACTGTGGGAACCGGTGGCGGCGAGATGAAAGAGCGGCGCGCGTTTGGCGGCGTGTTTGATCGCGATACACCAATCACTGCGCCATCGCTATCGATAGCCACTTCACTCAGGGCTGACACTAAATATTCAATTCAATATATATTTATTTCAGGTTACTGGACCCATAATGTGTTAGTTACAATAAATTAAATTAAATTAAATTAAGTGTTAGTGACAAAATAAATTACTAAATACAATACATTAATTAACTTATTTATTTATTTATTTTATTTTATTTAGCCCAGATATGAGACACTGGTGCATGCAATGACTGCCAGTGTCTCATAAATGGACAGTCAATACGGTCGGCGACGACCGCCAGCAGGGCGCTGCCGCCCGCAAATATGCTAACATGTATTATTTCTGTAAATTTTCTTTTTTAACCGTCATTGCACGGTAGAACAGAAGGCCGTTGGAGTGGAAAGGTTCTCGAGTGGCGACCACGTACCGGAGGTGGACTGATGACATGGGGGTAATCACGTAACGTTCTGAACGAGCGTTAGTACAATTTAACTGTCATTTTTCCATGGAAACGTTACGTGATCGACCTACTGGTAAAGGTCGCGGGAGTCTGCTGGATGCGGGTGGCGCAGGACCGGTCACTTTGCCACTCTTTGGGGGAGGCCTATGTCCAGCAGTGGACGTCTTTCAGCTGATATGATGATGACGATGATGATGAACCGACTGTTGCTTTTTAGGTAGAGCCCAATAAAAGCGATTGGAATGCACGCATACAGGCACGACCATGTTTTAAAGTTTTAACCGAGGCCACGCATCCCGACGGTGCTACGTCGTAAAGCGTAGCAGCGTATTTCCGCTACGTTGCGGAAATCGCTACGTATGAATGTGAGTTATTGTGGCCTCGAATGAGTTAGAATTAGCACTGAGGGGTAATAATCACGTAACGTTCCGAACGCGCGTTAGGACAACCTGACTGTCTTTTTTCCATATAAAATTAGACATTTAGATCTACCTAACGTGCGTACAATGCGTTACGTGATCGACCAGTCAGATATACCTACTCTAAGAGTTTGCGCTTCAGTGTGATTGGTTGAGATTGATTTCATTTGTTTTGTATGTAAGGGTTAACTCAGGAATCACTCATTCGATTTCAGAAATCTTTCAACTTCTTATATAATGGACTGTCTGGGTGTACATAGAGAAAAGAAGCGGAAGGAGCCGCGAGGGCAGCTAGTACACTATACCTATTATAGAAATCGTTCGTTGATCAAAGATGCATAAAAGGTGAAATTTTAATTGTCACGAAATCTCATTATCGCACGGGTGTGGTCACCTTCCGCGACGCCGTGCTGCAGCATGCTGGCATGGGCCACTTCCCGTGTTTATGTTGAACCATATATGAAATGAAATGAAATGAAAATGAAATGAATGAAATGAATGAAATGAATGAAATGAATGAAATGAATGAAATGAATGAAATGAATGAAATGAAATGAAATGAAATGAAATGAAATGAAATGAAATGAAATGAATGAAATGAAATGAAATGAAAATAATTTAATCCAGAACAAGTCCATATTGGCGAGTACATTAGAATACACAAAATAAATTAGATGATACACGAATACATTATCAACAATCACATACTTTTTTTTTTTTTTTTTATAAAGGGGCACATTCAGAGCAAGTGCATTGTAAAGTAATTTTTCTAAGAAACTATCATATTGTATCCTGGCTATTTAACGGGACAGAATAACAACCAGCAATAGTTGATTGACACAATTATTATCATTGGTAAGTTTTACTATTACGATTCAACCTAAAACTTTTTTGCAACATTGTATGAGTGAATTAAAATACGACGTGACAACCCTGGCGCAACAAATCTGTGGTATCACCATGTATCACCGAACCGCGCGATAGCTGTCTAATTACTCGTGTACCGATAACTTTATCCCTGCGACACTCCAAACAACTAATTTCTATAGAATTCCTTTATTGCGGTTACATGAGGTCAAACATTTGTTAATAAATATATACGACTAATTGAAAATTGACGAATCCTGTTGTGGATCAATTATTTGTAAACGCATATTTTTACGAAACATGTTACAGATTTTTGCTGTTTGGGTAATTTGACCTACTTTGCTCACTAGGCCAAACCAAGTCTTTAAAGTGTGTTAACATACAGAAAAAAAACGTACTATTACGTGGAAATGATGCTTCAGTTAAATAGATTAATGGCTATAGAAGTAGAAAGACACCGTTTACGTCATTTTAAGGGTTCCGTACTCAAAGAGTAAATTACTATTACTAAGACTCCGCTGTCCGTCCGTCCGTCCGTCCGTCCGTCCGTCTGTCTGTCACCAGGCTGTATCTCACTGATACCGTGATAGTTTCATCTGAAATTTTCACAGATGATGTATTTCTGTTGCCGCTATAACTATATATATACTAAAAACACAGAATAAAATAGTTTTTTTATAGATAATGGTACGGAACCCTTCGTGCGCGAGTCCGACTCGCACTTGGCAGGTTTTTTTTATTTACTTTTGCACCCTCAAAATATATTTTGACTTCTGTATCGTAAACTTTTGCCCCGAGCGCTGCAATGGCTATTTTGGAAGGGGTGATGTCCAGGCCCGGATCTAAACTGTGAAGTGAAAGAGACGAGGCTATATCGCTATTCTTTCTGTTCAATATGGCGTGGCGCTAACCCACGTTACCCACTGTTGCCCCAACGACCCTACTCACTGGACATAGATCCCAACTCGTGCGGATGGCGCGAGTTGTTGTTGCTGAGAGTGGTGTTGTTGTTGCTCTTTGCTCCGCTGCCGCTGCTCGTATCAGTCGTGTTCTGAGTCCGGATGGACGCACTTCTTTACTCACCGGACATAGAGCCCAACTCGTGCGGATGATGCGAGTTGTTGTTGCTGAGAGTGGTGTTGTTGTTGCTATTTGCTCCGCTGCCGCTGCTCGTGTTAGTCGTGTTCTGAGTCCGAAAGGAGGCACTTCTTTACTCACCGGACATAGAGCCCAACTCGTGCGGATGGTGCGAGTTGTTGTTGCTGAGAGTGGTGTTGTTGTTGCTCTCTGCCCCACTGCCGCTGCTCGTGTTCGGAGTCTGGAAGGAGACACTACTTTAGCTTCTCTGAATAAGCCCTTCATAAAGTGACCATGTCATAATGAAATCTATTCAGCGTATTAAAACATACAACTGCGAAAAGTGATTCTATAGTCTGGCTACCAACTGTTCAGTAGCGAAGAAGTAATCAATCAATCAATCATTTATTACAGATAACGAAGATCCATACATTACACGAAAAAATAAAATCATTAATGTGTTAGTTCAAGTAACTTAATAACTTATGTTAGTAGGTATAAAATTTACATAACATGGAGTTGGTTCCAGTGCTTCATTATGGGACAGTCCAGCCTATTTGCTATAATTGCTAGGCGGCTGTTGGGGTTGTCCCTTAAGGCCTCCACACACCGGTCGCGTGCGCGGGCCCGCGCTCGCGACCGGTGTGTGGAGGCCTTTACACGGCGCTTCATGCCGGCGACCCGTTTTCGCAAGATTGCGTGGAAACCGTCTACTCGTGTCACGGCAAACATTCCCGAAGCGCTACAGTGTCTAGGAAGACCCAACAGCAACCTAAGCTTTTTATTATACTGAACGCGCAAGACGTTGATTGCCCGTTGAGTGTAGCTGACCCACAGTCATGTCATAATAATAAGACTTTGTGGTAATAGTGCTAACCTAAGTTCGCGTTTTGGTACGTTATCAATAGAAAGATAGAATGAGTCCTTAAGGAACTCTCCAGTGACTTGAACGGTTGGTCGGATTAAGGATGACTCACGCTAAAACGGGCCGTGTCCGGCCCGGGCCGTTTTCTAAGAAAAACGACGGCGTTTTTGCGCGGCCAAGCCATACCCAAGTCCGGCCGAGCTACGGCCGGGCCGTGCCGACACCGAGCCGCTTCCGAGCCTCGTCCGTCGCTCGACCGCGCAAAAACGCCGTCGTTTCTCCTAGAAAACGGCCCGGGCCGGACACGGCCCGTTCTAGCGTGAGTCATCCTTTATGCTGGCCCGCTCATAATACAGGTACGCGTGCCACAAATTGTATTGCCTTGTCAAAAAACCGTCAGTGCCAAAATAATTATTTTTGAGTGAATCCCTCTGAGTATGTCAATGTTTGCCCGTAGACTTAAGGCGTGCTATATCTGTCGCTACTTTCAAAGCACACTTAAAGGAACACTATAGCCTGTCTCTGTCATGATTCTTCACAAGTTCTCTTTTTATTTATTTATTTATTTTCCGTCTCTATGGTTAACACAAAATGTATAAGTAATTATAATTAAGTATTTATGTAGGAATTTATGCAGGTATATTTATTTGTACCTATGCATTATGTGTGTATGTATATTATTGAGGTAATTGTGTATGTTGAAAGTTAGTTTAGGTACTTCTTTTTGCCACCTACCTACTTGTAATTATTTGTAGCAATTTCTCCGCTACCCAAAGGTTGTCTAGAAGAGATCGCTCGTTAGCGATAAGACCGCATGTTGTTAACCTCTATTTTTAAGTTTGTATGTCCTGAATGTGATACATGTTTTGAGGTACAGAATAAAGAGTGTATGTGTTTGTATTGTATGTCGTCTACAGTTGTTTTATCTAACGAATACGGGTTGATCATATTTTGTGGGGAAAGATAGAGTGTACAGTACAGTCAACCTAATATTTGATTCCTAGGCCAGCGTAGAACCCTGTCATGTTAACTGCTACATAGCGACACAATAATCCTAGTAACCCGTATTGACATAGCATTTACAACAGCAAAGTTCTATGATGGCCTAGGAATCAAATTGGTTGACCCGTACATACGTTGGTAATCTATGTTTGACACGTGCCAGTTCAGTTACGCACACAAATGTATGTAGACGATCCGCTATCATAAGATAAAAACAATTTTAGTTTTTAATTTGTTAAAAATTTATAACAATAGGGAACATTAAGGAAAACTCTTCGTAGGTGGCGACACTAGCAGCGTTGACATTGTATCTCGTTCCCACTTGCGGTATTGTCTATGCAAGCATCCTTGTCACTCATTTGACAATCAATTGTGCATGTGTGGGTGAATCCCTATATTTCTATACTGGTTTACTATTAGTGGTAGTGCTGCCTCTGGCGGCAGAACATGGCAGTAATGTTCCCTATTGGAAACGGATCCGGTAATCGTGTTTGGCCAGACTCTATACATACCTACTTACCTACTAGGTACTTAGGAAGTTGGAATCCCGCACCCTTTTTGGTGCAAAACTGCTTATCTATTTACAAAACGTTTTAAATTCGTTAGTGAGCTCAATTGCAATGTAATTTGACCCCGACCTCGTAACGACTATTCAGAATAGATCTGTACTATACTTGCCGTTTGTAGTTTTACGATCGATACATTTTGTAAGTGCATTTTAATTAAGATAATTGCTAAATTGTAAAGTTGAAAATGGCTTACCACATACGTACCTTTTCTAAAACATCATGGTCTTCTCTACAATATAAAGCACCGCCTTCTCTTAACGCGAATTCGTCTCCTGAAATTATGAATTATTATTAGATAGCGAACCCACTTACTGAAACTTTTTAATTAAAGTGTCAGAATGCTCTCTACCCTACTTTTTTCTTTTTTTTTAATCGTAGGTACATAATTTGGCCTTTGAGTTTGTCACTCTTTAGAACCACCCAGGGTACACGTGCAGCAGGTAGCTCCAGCGGACGCAAGTGACAGTTGTCCCCCCTTTGTCAAGTGAGTGGGCAACTCGACTGTTAGAGGTTCTTAAGCCGCCCGAAGGCCTCTAACTCGGCTTAACGACTACTGTCATATATACAGCAGCCGGGATCAACTGCTTAGCGTGCCTTCCAAAGCACGGAAGCGCTCATTTATGTTTTATAGTAACCACTCAAACAGGCGGTCACCCATCCAAAGATTGACCGCTGCCATCTATGCTTTGCTTAACCTGCGTTATCGTTTCCGATTCGCAGGCGCCGCTAGGCTATTAACGCTTCGATGTTGTACTAAAGAAGGTATATTCTAGGAAAAAATAACGAATCGCCTGTAAAAAGCCGGAAAACGAGTGGCGTTATTACGCCCGGTAGTAAGATCGGGTACCAAACCAACCCACAGTATTGCTATCATATATGTTTTGGATTCAAATAAAAGAACGTTCTACATTGCTGCGGGTAGGTAGTTCTAACGCTTACTCTGCGGCGTTATATATGTCGGTATAGTAACAAGAACAAGTGGATTTAAAATCACCTCAAATATCGGGAAATATACATTTGCCTAAAATAAATTGAAAATGCAGAGAGGAGATAATCGCTACACTATAAAGTCATATAGGTCGTTTTATTGCACAGGGGAGAAATCTGTGGCGATACTGGCGATGTACCTTTGTAAGTTTGGATGCTGGGGGTAGTCTTCAAAATTCTTTACCAGTTGATTATATAGAATGAATGTACAGCATGGACATAATTTTCACCGCCTGGGTTTTCCGTAGCCACGCGGGTAGCTAACTAGCTAGTTTAGTATAAATTTGAGTTGTGCCTCCAACTCCAATAGGATATTGTTCAAAATATGTTACCGTTACTTGTACTACTTATTCTGTGCCGCTACTGAGATACTCGTACCTACAAACAACGTGGTATGCTTAGGTACTGCCCACTCTTCTCCCTATCGACAAATCACAAACTACCTCCTTGCCTATACATATACATTATTTTATAAAGGACCCATAGACCAGCGATTATGGGTGGTTATGGTTATACTAGCCAGTATGAGTTAAACTGACCAGGTATGAGTTGCCTCGCACACGCGCAGCAGCGAAAGCAGTCGATGTGGTAGATTTTCGTCTTCGCGCGCATCACGAAGTCGTTCTTGCTGAAAGAGGAGCCGCACTTGTCGCACTTTGTGCCGAATAACCTGCGGGACAGAGACAACAATGTGTTACTTGGGACTGCCGTTGAAGAGTGGTTAATGGGTAGGTATGGGTTTGATTGGGCGTAGTTTCGAAAGACTTCATTGATGTTGGAAAATATCACACTACTAGTAGGTAACTTACGCCAATTCGTCGCTCCAAAATGGATAGTTCACCGTCTAGACAGGCAGACATTCATATTTAGTCTAGCCATGTGTAGCCTAAAGGCACACTATGCAATTTGTCACAACAACCGACAGAGACTCAGGTATTGGTATGGTATGGGACAGAGCAAAATACCTTAACCTTCTGACTAATATATCTGCGTCTCTGTCATTTGTTTGTAGTGTGCTTAACGTTTGGCATTGGTCTGCGACTGCTTTAACCCAAAATAATTTGAACCTCAGATTCATAACAACTGAACGACATCGAAGGTCATACTTATACTAGTCTTCTAAGTGGCATCAGAGCTGTGAATTGCCATCTCAGACGTAAGATCGTACTGTTTTTACACCGCCTCAAGAGGTATACTTACATCAAAATAAGGAACCCCATTGTAAATTCTCGCCAGCTACGGAACCCCAAACCCCTAAGCACATTTTGAGCGAGGTTATTGACCGGCACTTAGCGGATGAGGCCGCCCCAATCTGGCTAAAAGCATTGCTCGCTAGGGTTGCCCATGAGGGGGTAGGTTTGAGGAAAAATACAAGTATTTTAAGTATTGGAAATTGGAATCGTTAACCGTGAACTTACTTCACCGTAGGTATCGTTATGTTTTGAGTATAAAATACCAAAATAATACTGTGTATGGTGAAGAACACAACTTATAGATTTGGGTCATACATTGCGGGCATTGCGGCTAATGAAATTCGACTCAGCAATATTAGTTAATGGCTTCCGTGTATATAAATAATGATTTGACAACATGAAGTCATATCAGAGGAGATTTTTTTATACATACATATAAAACTTGGAATTAAATTTTTACATAGCATTGAAATGATGTAGGTACACTTGGATAAATCATTGGAATATAAAAAAAACAGTATTACAGGGGCCTATATTTCTCAAAAGCTTGTAACTTGTAATACTACCTTTTTTTTGTTTTGATGTTGTTACGAAACTGTAAACTGTTTTGATCCTTGTTATCATATCAATTAAGTATAATTTTACATGTACTTGTCTACTTAGTACTTTTGCTTTCAAAAGGTAGTAAGAGTTTATAAAGGAACTGACGATGATTTTCGTACCCCGACTGTACCTACATAATTTCGATGTTATGAAAATGCATTAATATGTTAAGCGCATGTCTTAATAAAACACACCAATCCATACAAATATTAGGTACGCATCTTGTACGAGTGAGCGAAGCGAACGAATTTCTCCCTTTCAGGTTGGGCTAAATTTCTTTCGCATGGCACTCCACCACTACGTTCACCTTTGAAGTCTGAAGCAGACGCTCCCCCAGGGAGTACACAAGTTGGAGGCCCCTGGCGTGTGACGCTCTCCCGGCACTTACTACCGCAACCAGCGTGTCCACCCACCACCTCGGACCACCATCGTCTCCTGTCGTCCAGCTGCGTACCGCGAGGGGAGTGAGGGTACCCGGAAGGACCGACCACCCCTCAAACAGACCTGGCATCTAAGCCATAGCCCGACCTAGGCGAACGAAATTCGAAATTCAATTTGTTACGTAGATAGGGAGCCCTAACTTGGGGTAACCTATCTAGGAGCAAAATTAGAAAGAATTAAGATGATTAAGAATTTATTATTTGAAAGTGAAGTGAAATACTATGGGGCGGTTCGTTCGCCTAGGTCGGGCTATGGCTTAGATGCCAGGTCTGTTTGAGGGGTGGTCGGTCCTTCCGGGTACCCTCACTCCCCTCGCGGTACGCAGCTGGACGACAGGAGACGATGGTGGTCCGAGGTGGTGGGTGGACGCGCTGGTAGTAAGTGCCGGGAGAGCGTCACACGCCAGGGGCCTCCAACTTGTGTACTCCCTGGGGGAGCGTCTGCCTCGGGCTTCAAAGGTGAACGTAGTATGTCCGGCTGTTCTCCTCTACACACACATTCTCAACCGATTCTCGAGAAATTTTGTGAGCAGGTTCAATAGTTATGTGCTTAGACTTGTCGATTCAGTTTTTCGGTTTTTTTGATAAAATACAGGCTCGCAAGTTCTACAGCTCACAGTGCAGAGTCCCTAGTATAGTATTGGTAAGCCTCGGTGCATGTAGCAAAAGTAATAAAAAATGAACCAATGTAATTAAAAACGGAATACCCAAAGGGGCGTGACAACCCTAGCAAGTGACGAATTTCAGGACAAAGGCAGAAGCAGGCACGAAAGAGTTCCAAACGCTTCCGTATAAATAGGAACAGGGTGCGGCATTATATTCCGCCTTCAGTATTCGCTATCGGATATTTTCGCCCAGAGTTGTTATTCTTTACGCGCTCATACGCCTCACCCCACCATCACGCCAACCGAAACTAGACCTCTGCCTGCGCTTAGTTACTACGAATAGCGGCGTCAAGATAAATTTGAGGGTGAGCGTTGAGGTGAGCTTAAACAAGTTACAGAATAGCGGGGCTGAAGAATCGGCGTCAAAAACTTTTGCACCTTATTGCTTTGTAATAACGCGAAAAAAAATATAGGTGCCTACATATCTCTGACGTTGGCTGTGCCTACACAAAAAAATTCAGATAAAAACCGTTTTTATTTAACGGATGGAGTTTTTTCAGCTGAAGGTGATGGTGAAGAAGGTCGATAGTGAAATAAGAGAAATACTGTTTTACTTAAGGAATTAGTAACTTTATTTATGGTAAGATGTAGGTAAGGTACCTACATTTATTTTATAAAATTTTCGCGTACTTAAATTATTAAATTTATTTCCATAAAGTTCTTTCGTAGTGGAGTAAATTAGTAGGTATATTCATGTTCCATACTAAATTGTAACTAGTAGGTTATATGAAATACTACTGTATGTATAATAATTAAAATACTGAAACACGAAATATTTACGATCGGAGATACCCAATTAGAAATTTAATTGCCTATATTTTATTACAAGAAAAATATTTATGTATTATTTTAGTCACCGAGACGAGGCGAGAAAATAAAGTTATTATGCAGCCTTCAAGCTCTAATTTCGTCCGAGAGACATGCCAGGAGACTGAGACTTTGGCACTTTAAAGTTCACCCTTTGGCATTTTTGAAAGGTAATATATATTTAGGAGTGAGCTAATTTTTAGTGTCTTCCTAGTAACCATTAAGCTGTACAGTTTCGAACGTAAATCAATATAATTTGCCTACAAAAACTATACAAAATAAGGTGAGCCGCGGAAAATTCCCTTGCGAGTAGAATCACCTATATTTATTGTCGATCGTATGAAAAATCTGCTCGGCCTGGAAAACCAACGAGTTTGAAGAATTAATTTGACACATCCTTAAAATCCATTCACTCAGGTTTGCGTCTGGTACGGTCAGCTAAAGGGGCTTAACAACTTTGTACCGTGTCGCATTAAACGTCATGTTAAACTGCCATATGAAGTTGTCAAACGAGTGAAAACGACAAGGTACTTTGGTGTTCAGCAACTTATGAGGCCGACAGTACCTGTTTTCGCTTTTTCAAATTGTGCCACTCGAAGGCGATTATTATAAATCGATGACGCTATTTGGGAAGCCCTGATCCCCCAATAACTGTTTCAGCGAATCGGATGCGAAAATCTGTCGCGTACAGGTGAAGTGTGTGTTTGCCCGCGAGGAATCCGAAAGATTTTAACCACGCATTCCTGAGGTAATAAGGAGTAAAAAAATGCACCCAAGAGAAATTCAGCAAAAAATTAAAAAAATTAATCTTGTTTTGTCGGTTTTTGTAAATAAAAATTGGATAACTATCGCAACTCTATGAAAATTATCCCTTTTAGGTAATACAATGGTAACGATAATTATTCCAAAGAAACATTAATTTAGTGAGGTGGTAGCAGTCACTTTGATGTTTGTCAATAGCGACGCGGAACATATCAACATCGGTGCACTTTAGTAATTACAATAAGTATCTAGTTTACAAGAAAATTGATTGGGTATATCTATCTTCAAAACTAAGCCGTAGTTGACTGGGGTTCATTTAACATTTTTTGCTCATAATGACCTAAGGAATGCGTCGTTAAAATCTTTCGGATTCCTCGCGGGCACCGTCATATAGCGAGTTTAATTTTTTTTTGAAAAAAAACCATTTTAATATCGAATCTGCTTACAAAATTTCACGAGAATCGAAGAGAAATTAACGGATAGGTAACTTCGTTCGCTTCGCTCGCTTGTGAATGTAGGTAAAGTAAAGCAAATTTTCTCAATGTGTGTGGTCACATTTCGCAGCTGCGACTCACCCGTCATGTCATCCTTTGACATTTGACATAACTGTACCTACACACAGCATGGAAGTATTATATTACAGACGCGGTTTAAATATGATTATTTTTCTAATATCGCATTTGGCCAGATGTTAAGTCGGATCCGATACCGTTGTATTGAATTTTAAAACATTAGAATTAACTTGATTCTTCTGTAATCGCAAGGCTCTATAGTCTATAGGCTACGGGTCTTACCGTCGGGCAGACCGCTAATTTGAATCGTTGTACCTACCTAGTTACTATAGAAACAAATTGAACTAGCGACCCGCCCCAGCTTCACATGGTTGGCCATGTGAAGCTCCCTCAACTTTCATAATAATTATAGCTGTCTTCTATACAGGTATTTAGTGGTAAACAGTGAAAATATAACCTATAAAGTAAAAAAAAAATTTTTTACATATAGATATACAAGGTACCAAATAAATTCCTGCGTAAAAAATTAGACGCAGATGATTTTCTTTTATCCGACTGCAAAGAAAAGGAAAATAATGAATTTTATTCGCCTGTTTATTTCATTGGCATGCTTAGTAGTGTAGTTGCACGTAATTCGTAAGATGCATGCAGCAGCATGCTGTATTAAATAACACATTCGAGAAAAAAGGATACATAAAACAAAAAGTTGTGTTATGTGTCCTTTTTTTTAATGTGTTATACCTACAGCATGCAGCATGCCACGATATAGGTAATAGTACATTACTTACCTAGGGCGGTTAAACAAAGAATGTCTCAGATCGCAGGTATTTGACGCCCGAGCCGAAGGCAAGGGCGATAAACATGCGCTCTGAGGCTTTCTTTACTACCGCCCGTGGTGAGTACAAAATTCTACGTCTCTATCTGGCCAGGAAGTGGGGTTTTCCGCACGCATAGCGTGCGGTAATTCCTACCGTCTAGCAGGGGCTTTAGTCTTTTTTATTCCCCTATTTTTGAGAAAAGCACTATATCAGCCTCAGCCGGAATGGCAATTGCGGGCTTCGTATTATAATTAAACAAATACTCAGCCTGCAATTGCCTCCTTCCCGGCCACGGCAATAATGTACTATTTTCGGGCGCAGCATCTCGAGGCGGCCTGAAATGGGATTTCATACAACTTTTCAGGCCTATAGTTATTTGTTATACAAGGGTGCAAAGTTCTGTTGTATTTTACCCGCGAGTGTCGAATTGAAACACGAGCTAGCGGAATGATTCTATAGTTGAACCACGAGCGAAGCGAGTGGTTCTAAAATAGAATCCTGAGCGTAGCGAGTGTTTCAACACACGAGAAGTAAAATACATTTGCGCCCGTGTGTAACACGAAACTTTTCACCTCACTGTAGCGAGGAAAGTGCAACATGCAAAACCACTTTATTTAATTTAAATAATAAATTTGCACCCATTGTATAAAAAAATATATAACAAATAACTTTTTTTTTTGGTCAAGTGCAAGTCGGATATTAGTTTTCCTATGCATTTTGAGACCCAGCGCCTAATGAAGGCAACAAGCAATTCTGCAAAGTTTTTTTGTATGGGAGCCCCCTTAAATATTTATTTTATTCTGTTTTTTAGTATTTGTTGTTATAGCGGCAACAGAAATACATCATCTGTGAAAATTTCAACTGTCTAACTATCACGGTTCATGAGATACATGAAACGCTCCAAGGTCAAATTACTTTGCCCACTAGTGGATAAAATGCGATTTTGCTCACTGGTTTTAAAGGATAAAAGACGGCTTTCCGAGGCAGTGAGGGGAAAAGTAACTTTTTAATTTTCATTCCTCTATTTGTGGCACAGCATCACGGCATTCAGCCATGAAAATTAGTTTGATTTGAGGATTTTTATTTATTTATTTCATTGCATGTTTGAGAAAAGTACTAAGTATACATGCCTCGGCTCGGCGTGAAAACGGATTCCCGGCCTCGTATCTCTATAGGTAATACCTACTTGGCCGGAAATCCGTGTTTTCCCGGCCTCTGGTGTAATGTAGATACTACGAGTATTACAGTTAACAAAGGTAATGTTCGGATAATACTTAGGTAGGTAGGTATAAGAAGGGCGCAAGAAAAGTCTATGTCTACTAATGTTTGAAATAAAAGTTAAAACTAAGCCTTTGTTTAAAAAAGAAAGTCGCCAAAACGGATCGAACCAACAGTCCGTCAATCAGACCGGCGGCGCCTCTTTCTACTCAACACCAAAGATGAATTCACTAAAATAACCGCTAATGTTTATCTTTTCACCCTTCCATCTCTCGCGGGTAAAATATAGAATTACATATCAACACACCAATATTGTCTACGGTATTACTACTCCACAAATATCCCGACCTTGTTACCAAGCAATAAGGTGTTAAATTGATCGTATAAATTCGGAAATGGGTTTCTCGACGTTGGAATAATATTTGTAGTCTATACTCTGATGTGCCGAAGAGAAAACAAACGAGGTTTGACTGAGCATTATGTATTTTGGCGCCAAAACAAACGTCAGTTTGACAGCACGGCGGGCGGCGGGAACTTGATATGTCTATGGTATGTTTGTTCCCGTTTACATCGGCCGGATAAGCGGGTTTTCGATTGCGTTTTTTTATCTTGTATGTAATGTAGGTATCGTATTAATACATCAAGCTGCGTGTATTTTTTACACTCCTCGGTGCACAAAAGGCTATGTTTCCAGTCGTGTTAATTATTAATACTATTTATATACTAGACACCTGTCATTTTGATCCTACGTGGCGTTTGATAATGAACCTTAAGTACAGCTTTTGTTATTTTATATATGAACCATCTGTTGTTAATATTAGATAAAACAATTTTTTTAAAGTATAGAGCGATTTACTATATTCATGTTAACTTTTAAGTATTTGTGATGTATTACTTTAATACAAATAAACCACACACCACACACATAAGCATACAATACAGCAGGTTTTTAATCAGCCTATAGGTTTTATGATGAAAACCTAGCTGATATCGAATCTATATCTTGCAGTGTTCTATCCCCACCACCCCCATGCAAAGACACATAAAATAAAAGGCAATCTTATAGAATATAGAGCGTTAGAAATCCTTTCATTCACCGGATTTTGTTTATTTTTTCCTCTAATCAATCATTAACTAGCAATTACAAAAATGACAGGAAGTACTTAACCGGTAAACGCATAAATAATATCGATTGTAAATTAGTATGTTTCCGTTGTTTACTCGAGTCCGTCACTAGGGCGGGGATGGCCTGGAGGGTAAACAAATGTTTCCGCCCGCTCTTACAAAGAGTTATAGGAATATTGGTAAACTTAATTTTGCATTTCTCTGCGGGATCTTTTCTTGCGAAATGTTGGTTTCTGATGTATTAAAAAACTTATTTTGGAAAGAGTAGGTAAGGATAAAAGTTATTGACCAGTTCAAGTTGAACTAGGTTCGTGTGCCCTGTCCGTGACTCTGTGAAAATAGTATTGGAAAGATGATGAATGATTTCCACCGACTCTAATATTTCAATGACAAGAGAGTCGGTAATGTCGGTATGAAGATATTTTTGAATTGGACTTTAGGTATAGTTAAGACATTGTTGATGAGTAGGTACTTTCCTGTTGGATTTACCTAAGACTTGGCGACCAAACAAACAAATAATTATTTAAGGCTTAATAAAGTTGTGTTAGAGCAAATGTCAGATAACATTTAATGTAACTCAGTAATGTTGACATTACTGACTGAAATAAGGTCTAACGGGCGGTCTGTCCGTAAAGTAATTAAGAAGATCTAATTTCACTAATAAATTAGTCAATTAGGTACATTTCTTACTTGAATCCTAAAGTTTCAGTTAAAACCAGTGCTCCAAACTAAACATTTTGCTCCCGTAAATAGCTAATTCCCGAATGTAACCCAAGATGGCGGAATCAGGTTACGCTAATAGCCGGGGTCGGAAGTTACGCCCGGTGGGGATGCCGGGAAATCTCTTCTCACTCAATTTGGGGTTACGCTTGACATTGCCTGCGACTCATTCTTTTCGTGACGACTAGAACTACTGCTCTTCGTTTTTTATCATATTTCTGATGCCTGCACTTGCTCACCCTTTTAACTGTTCACCCTGTATATATAGTGTATAAGTATTAATTAATAACGTCTATCAAATAGCTTGCGTGATGGAAAACGGATATTGCAGCCAACAGTTTAATAAGAGCGTTTATCAAGAGGCAAATGCAAGTTCCTCCCTCTCATCCTCGATAGCGCGTCCTCGGAAGCTCGAGTGACGTTATCACCAGGAACAAAACACCTGCTCACAGATCAAGTAGACCACTACTTGTAACACCGTTTGATGACCGGTTTATTTATTTATACCCTTAGTTGGTACTACCAACTAAGGGTATAAACCGGTCATCAAACGGTGTTCAGTTGGTAGTAACCCTGCCTACGGAGATTTGCGGTATCAACAACAACGACATTGTCGCACTAACCTAGTATAATCTCGTTTGCAGTACGTCTTGCCGTCCCTGACGAAGCACGTGCAGTTCTCGTCGAGGAACTGGCGGCACTCCTGGCTCTTGAGGCAGGCGGCGTGCCACTCGAGGTGCGGTCCAGGACACAGAATAAGTAATAGTACAACGGAGGAGAGCTGTGGGAGGTAGCAGAGGAGAAAACTGCCACTAGCATTGCAAAAGCCTCCCTCACGCATCTTTTTCTATTGGTGGTTCTTTTCCCCACACATCGCTTCGCTATCTCACAGAGCTTTGCCCCTCACCCTTAATAATAGTTCATGTGGTCTTCTCTAAAGTGGAGGTACCTCCACAGGTGGGCTGCCTAATACCTCTCTCACATGTCACCATCATTCACTACCTAGCTAACTGTCGCACTAACCTAGTGTAATCTCGTTTGCAGTACGTCTTGCCGTCCCTGACGAAGCACGTGCAGCTCTCGTCGAGGAACTGGCGGCACTCCTGGCACTTGAGGCAGGCGGCGTGCCACTCGAGGTGCGGGCCAGGACACAGAATAAGTAATAGTACAACGGAGGAGAGCTGTGGGAGGTAGCAGAGGAGAAAACTGCCACTAGCATTGCAAGCCTCCCTCACGCATCTTTTCCTATTGGTGGTTCTTTTCCCCACACATCGCTTCGCTATCTCACAGAGCTTTGCCCCTCACCCTTAATAATAGTTCCTGTGGTCTTCTCTAAAGTGGAGGTACCTCCACAGGTGGGCTGCCACCTCACATGTCACCATCATTCACTACCTAGCTAACTGTCGCACTAACCTAGTGTAATCTCGTTTGCAGTACGTCTTGCCGTCCCTGACGAAGCACGTGCAGCTCTCGTCGAGGAACTGGCGGCACTCCTGGCACTTGAGGCAGGCGGCGTGCCACTCGAGGTCCGGCGCCACTCGGAGGATGTACTGGTCGTGGATCTGCCCGCCGCAGCCGACGCACAGGGACAGTCGCAGCTTTTCTGGAACAATGCAAATTTATATAAATATATGCGTCAGTAGGTACTTTTGCTGCCTCGCACCTCGGCCAAACAGTGCGATCAGCTGGTGCCGCTGCAGATTTTGCCGCGGACAAAAAACGGCGTAAATATTCGGCCCTGGGCGGTATAGTTAATACCATTTTGTATCCCTTGCTTTTGAAGCTACTGGGTGCTGGGGGTCGGAGTCCCACTTCCCTAATGAAGGCCTTCATTAGGGAAGTGGGACGACGAATATTAAGGGAGAGGGGATCTGACGCCCGCGTAGGGTCGTACCTGGTGCAAAGGTTGTCCATCGCCATTCAACGTGCTGGCAACGCGGCTAGTGTTATGGGAACCTTTGCGGCAGGGACGACTCGAGGGGGGCTGTTTGACTAGGATTAAGGTAGTCTTAATTTTATTGTTATTATTTTATTGTATTTTATTATGTTGACATGAATAAATCTTTATTTTATAAATATATGGAGTCATTGTTGTAAATTACTGGGCTCAGGCTGTTATTCGGAACGCACTCATGCGCCTCACCCGTCGCGCCTAACGAAACTAGACCTCTAATTACACTTGGTTATACTACGAATCAAGATATATTAGTGTGCTTGTTGTGTGCGTCAACTGTCAAGATATATTTGTGGGTGAACGATGAGTGAGGTTAAGATGAGTTAAAGAATAGCTGAACCCAAAAAATCAAGTAGAAATAGTTACTTTGTACCTGGCCATAAAGTCATACCTGGCCACAAAGTAGGAAAAATTACACCCCACTTCCTGGCCAGGGAGAGACATAAAAGTGTGAACTCACCGCGGGCGGTAATAAAGAAAGCCTCATATTGCATATTTATCGACATTATTTGTTTTACCGCCCTAGGTAAGTAATGCACTATTGTACTCACCACGGGCGGTAATAAAGAAAGCCTTTGGGCGTTAAGGTTTCCGCTTTAATACGGTCAGTCAGGCCGCACTCTTTTATGCCAGCACCATGCAGTTATGTAAAAAAAAAACTTTTGAGGAATTTTGTATGTTTTGGGTAATCTCCGGAATCGCTTATCCGATATCAAAAATTCTTGGACTTTTTAGATCTGGTTTGCCTGTAGGTATTCTTTGCAATACGCAGGTGAAGCCGACCGGGCAGTTAGTTAAGATAGCCGGCCGCGGACAGATAGATTGATTTCATTGAAAATGCTTATTTTGCATAAGCACGTCTTTGTATCACCCGAATATATCTATAAACCAATTGAATGGTCTCAAATCTCTACCAAACGTAGGAACATTGCCAAATTATGCCAAACACCATAACACGTCAATAATAAAAGAATTATGAATAAATTATTCGCCTGATCGATAATTTGAGGGCGGGGCGGCCGCGCCCACGGACGGAGTTGAGCGAGAATGTGGTGTCTCTGTCACACTTTGGGTACTATACAAAGGTTGTATTAGTTTATAGTATCATACTTTATCATATAAAAGTATATCGCTCCTTCACTTTAGTTTGTGTTGGTTTCTATAGGTGTTTTTTGAAGGAAGCGAAACGAACTAAGTTCTCCGTTCCAGCTAGGGCCCAAATTATTTCGTATTTCTGGATGTCCAGATATTCGGCTGTTGTTCTCTACAGTTCGAATTTCTCAACCAATCCTCGTGAATTTTGTGAGCAGGTTCAATAATCCTTACTCCACACTAATATTATAAATACGAAAGTGTGTCTGTCTGTCTTTCTGTCTGTCTGCCTGTCTGTAGGTATGTTACCTCTTCACGCTTAAACCGCCGAACCGATTTGGATGAAATTTGGTATAGAGATAGTTTGAATCCCAGGGAAGGACACATACCTACCTAGTTGTTATCCTGGAAATCATCCCATAAAGGGGTGAAATGGCGGGTGAAAGTTTGTATGAAGCTCGTTTGTTCGACGCGGACGGAGTCACGGGCAGAAGCTAGTCCTATACCTATAAAGGTCCTATATACTATTATAAATGTGAAAGTTTGGATGTTTGGATGTCTGGATGTTTGTTACTTACTCAATCACGCTTAAACGGCTGAACCGGTTTGGATGAGATTTTGCACGAAGATAGTTTATAACCTGGATTAAAATATAGGATATTTTTTATCCCTGCAGGTTTACGCAGACGAAGTCGCGGGTGGAAACTAGTTATATATAATTTCATGTCGATTCAGTTTTTTAGGGTTCCGTAGCCAAATGGCAAAAAACGGAACCCTTATAGATTCGTCATGTCCGTCCGTCTGTCTGTCTGTCTGTCCGTCCGTATGTCACAGCCACTTTTTTCCTAAACTATATATAAGAGCTATACTGTTGAAACTTGGTAAGTAGATGTATTCTGTGAACCGAATTAAGATTTTCACACAAAAATCGAAAAAAAACATTAAGTTTTAGGGGTCTCCATACTCAGAACTGAAACTCAAAAAAATTTTTTTCATCAAACCCATACGTGTCTATGGATAGGTCTTCAAAAATGATATTGAGGTTTCTAATATCATTTTTTTCTAAACTGAATAGTTTGCGCGAGAGACACTTCCAAAGTGGTAAAATGTGTGTCCCTCCCCCCCCCTGTATCTTCTAAAATAAGAGAATGATAAAACTAAAAAAAATATATGATGTTCATTACCATGCAAACTTCCACCGAAAATTGGTTTGAACGAGATCTAGTAAGTAGTTTTTTTTTTAATACGTCATAAATCGTAAACCGCAATTTATTTCACGGAACCCTTCATGTGCGAGTCCGACTCGCACTTGGTCGCTTTTTTTTTTAAATACGGTTAGCCTCACGATCTCTACATCACACAGAGCTACTAGTAATTAAATTAGAGTTAAGCTTTTCGGAGGTTGTCACACGTATCATTATGGAGCAACGGTATAAATTAACATTAAACTCTCGCACTTTGTACACATATTGAAATTATTATTTTATTTACACGGGTCTAACGCGATATTTATTTACCTTTATGTCTGACGTTTCGGCGTATCTACTGTAGGTCGATCACGTAACGCATTGTACGAACGTCGGGTAGGTCTAAATGTCACTTTTTACATGGAAAATTGACAGTTAAATTGTACCGACGCGCGTTCGGAACGTTACGTGATTACGCCTCTGAATGCCACTATCTATAAGGTATCCGTATCCACGAATGGTACGAGACGCAATTGAAATCATGAAACACCCGAGGAATGTCAATAGGAAAGATGGTTTCAATTTATCAACTTCGGGAGATCGGGAATTCGGGACCCGTGATTCCGAAACTGAAATCTCGGGAGGCATATCCGGATTTGTGCGCGGATGCGGAGTGTTGTGTCGTGCTTTAGACAACTAATAAAATAATGGACTTTTTTCGTGTCTACCCTCCACATTTTTATCGACTTTTGTAGGGTA
Organism: Epinotia brunnichana; assembly: GCA_963854355.1. Lineage (NCBI taxonomy): Eukaryota > Metazoa > Arthropoda > Insecta > Lepidoptera > Tortricidae > Epinotia > Epinotia brunnichana. The sequence continues at coordinate 40,205,813 of OY977937.1, read as the reverse complement.
CCTAGTGAAATATTATGCACATATCTCCGTTGACAATTTGCCGGGACGACAGTCATCTGGGACCATGACCAGCAGGTCGATCACGTAACGCATTGTACGAACGTCGGGTAGGTCTAAATGTCACTTTTTATATGGAAAATTGACATTTAAATTGTACCGACGCGCGTTCGGAACGTTACGTGATTACCCCTCGGTGCAGCCCGTGCTGAAACGTCAGAAATAAAGGTAAATAAATATCGCGTTAGACCCATGTAAAATTATAATTTAAACTGGTATTCACTAGATAAGATTTGTACTTATTAATGGCAAATATTTGAGTCACTTTAGAAAAACCCAATTTTCATGGATGCCATCGCACGCCAGTTTTAATACTTTTAACAGGAAGGATTCATTCAAAGAAAGTGATTTCAGATTTTCATGATTTTATGTCGCACCATTGTCTCCCAGGCTAATGAAAATGGGGCTAATCTGAACATTTAGTTGTAGTAAACTGTGGATTTATTTGTCAAATAATAAACATTTTTTAACGAAACAATTATTAATTAGATACATAGGTACCTACAAGCTAAAAGAGAAGATAAAGTATAAAAGCGAAGGTACGGTTTGAAATTATGTACTAAACTAAATTAATAAAGTAGAGAGTTGACTAACCTATTTAGTTACTGTCCAGTAGACAGGGAAATAGTTTAGGTATAGTACCTATTGCTGCAGAGCACGCGAAAATAAAAACAATAATTTAGTAAAACGGCGGTATGATCAAAGTTACCCCTCGAATGTATTAAATTGGGTTAGGTTGTGACCTACCTTGTTTTTGAATATCGAATGTTTCGCAGAATTTTCATTTCATCGAAAACCATTTTTTACAGAATCAATAAACTTTTTAGGACTGCTATAAAACTTATAAAACAAACCCAACCTAACCTAATGGGTTCTACAGAGAACAAAAGTTAACGGTTTCTGAGTATTTAACAAACTTGCGAAGAAATGGAAACTCGCCGAAACAATGCATTCGGTGAAATAATGGGACACCATTAAATTGTAACGTCAAAGTGCTAGCTAGGTACCATTTTCGGGAATATTCCCCAATTTTCCCAAGCTCGGTAATATTCCCCAAATACGGGAACACATCCCGGACGGACACATCACTACATTTCGACCAATGAAAACGGGGACACTTTGTACAGACACAGACATTCCATACAAATTCTACATGTCCACACAGTTCCATTCAAACTATACGTACCTACATAGTCTAGCAAATAACGAAAGTGCGAAAACTGACACGGTTTTGGTAAACGCCATTGTGCTTCGAGCATAATCCAGGCTCTAGGGCCCAATTCCGGTATTTTTGTTTTTTTTATTTTTATTATATAGGTGTATGCCAATCGTCATGAGCCTTGCGTTCTCTCTTGCGTTAGTGCAAGTGCTTGCTGAAGCGTGTGCGTGAGCACAATGCACCGATATACTCGTTATTAGTCGGATTAATTTAAATTTACATTATTTAGCCTTAAAAATTGCACATTCATATATTTATTTTCTAAATGCCTGCTTACAGAATAAATATATATGAATTTTAAATTTTCATCATTCATTTTCAAGTACCTATTTAAGAGTTTATATCAGCGAGATCGATACATCGAATACTGATATGTACCAGTGTGTAACCGCCATATCTACGATAAATAAATGAGAGCTTTATACATGCAGTTACAATGGTATCATTTAGTTAGGTAACATGAATACATACATAAAATAAAAATAGCCTTTCGTCTAACACATGCAACAATTTCTTATTTTATATTATATTGAATTTATTGTTTGAACATGAATACATAGCAACAATAAAACAACACACCATTATGTATTATATACCTGGGCACACATTTGCCGACACATGGATAGAATCTCGGCGGGGCCATATTTTACATTAAGTACAGTCGCCATCACGTACATCGGTACACTATAGGTGTTCACAAATATCGGCACCATGCTATGCGAACTTAGAACTTAATGCAAATCCAGTTTCTTATTGAAAATAGTACCGTGCCACCTTCTTGATAGATGGCGAACTCTCTGAAGCTCTAGCGATTGCTAGGCTAGGCTGTCAAGGTATTTCAAAATTCGCCGTATTGTCATAAGACATCAGTAGCCTAGGGGTACAGACGGCGGTATTTGGAGTCGATGAGCCGGGGTTCAAACCCTGCGATCGACGCACTTTTTGTATGTTTTGTACATTCAAAGAAAAGTTTTAAGTATCGCAGAAGAGATGGCGCCTGTATACGCAAGCATTAAATGCCTTCTCAATTTGGTCGAGTTGCCTGTCTATCTCAGTATGTATATTGTAGTCTTTGATCGGCACATGCACCCTAATGCCTTGAAAATAGAGGTGTGTTCCGATGTTTGTGACGTGCTTGTTTGCTCCGATGTATTTGATGGCGACTGTACAATTGTACATACATTACAATAAACTAAGTATGTTATAAAGAGACGTAGGTAATGAGTATAGGTACATCGTCAAAATGAAATCAATAAAAAAATAAAGTGGGATAAACCTGTGTTTGGTTAGTTCAGGTGGAAACTGCCAGCGATCGCTGCGCCGAGGCTGTTGACCGTGGTCCAAACAATGCGAGAGCGCAGAGGTCGACGATTCGCGCTGCGCGGGAGTGCAGCGTGACGGGACCGCTGCACGCAACACTGAACCACGCAGTATTCATTAACCCAGAAGGTCTAGTACGGTGGACGCATTATTCTTATTCGAGACAAGGAAAAGATCTGTCTTTATCCAGCACGTCATGTGACCGCGGTGCGAACTGTCTCGGGCGCTAGATAGGTCACCTCTTTCTAATTGGACCGCTTGGAAAAAGACGGGTAGCTTATCTCGCGGTCTACGTTCGTCGGCAAGCGAGAAAATGCCTAACACATATTTAATATTTCTTTATTGTGCCATTTTTCGTATCATTATCTTCAAACACATTATTCTAGATATTACGCATCCCATTGTTCGACACAGGTTTTGCTCTGACGATCTGGTCCGGTTAGATAATGAGTTAGGATACAACCAGACATCATGTTATAATAAATCATAGTGAGGAATAAGTGGTTCCGTCTCGTTGAAACTAGTTCCTCTTAAACCTGCAAGCCTGCAACGGTGCAGTAAAATGCTAATACTCGGTTAATTATTTTAATTATTAAGTTTTATATGCGAATTTCGCGCATTGTTTTAAAGGATGTCGTAAAGCAGGCATTATAGCTTCGAGATAAGTTAATGCGAGGAATTTTAAGTTTTAGGTTAAATTTAGTTAATAATATGATTTCATTTTGAATTTCATTACTTGAGGTTAGTTTACTTAAGTATTTTGGAATTGTGCCAAACAGAAGAAAGTCCTCATGACAAGTAGAGTTCTCATACCGAAAACCGTCAAATTAGGTGGATTAAAAAAATGTGTTCCACGTCATAGCAGCATTTTTTTGTAGCACCTGCGGTAATGAATACACTTTTCCCGATATAATGTAATGTAATGTAATGATATTATATTTATTGCTTTTCCTGAACAAATTTTACTCCAATAGTATTTTAAGGGTTCCGTAGCCAAATGGCAAAAAACGGAACCCTTATGGATTCGTCATGTCTGTCTGTCTGTCCGTCCGTATGTCGCAGCCACTTTTTTCCGAAACTATAAGAACTATACTGTTGAAACTTTCATCAAACCGGGGTATGGATAGGTCTTCAAAAATGATTTAGAATTACCTACATTTAGATTTATTTATTTCACGATAAAAATTACAATATACATAGGTTTGCATACAATGTCAAAATTATACGAATCCTTATCACGACATGAATGATATTGTGGTTTCTAATATCATTTTTTTCTAAACTGAATAGTTTGCGCGAGTGACTTCCAAAGTGGTAAAATGTGTGTGTCCCCCCCTGTAACTTCTAAAATAAGAGAATGATAAAACTAAAAATAATATATGATGTATGCGTGCAAACTTCCACTGAAAATTGGTTTGAACGAAATCTAGTAAGTAGTTTTTTTTAATACGTCATAAATCTTAAACCGCAATTTATTTTACGGAACCTTTCATGGGCGAGTCCGACTCGCACTTGGCCGCTTTTTTTCTTAAGTTAACCCAAATCCCAATCTACTGAATATTTCATTCACAAAAACTATATTAATAGTGATGAAATGGTCTCAACCGAAAATGTGTAGTAATTATCTTTTAAGAAAGTTTGGTATGCCAAGACTGCAAATTAACTAAAAATATTCTCAATGAATGCATGTACCCTGTCCAATAAAACCTCTTTTAAAAGCGCCGCCAGGAGATCTTATTACGGCGAAACGGCTTATATATACTAACTAGCTGTTGCCCGCGACTTCGTCCGCGTAGAACTTTTTATCGTCTTAGAAAATGATTTCTCTCAATACAAAATTTGAACCCTCTTTTAGGGGATAATTAAAAAAAAAGTTGATGTTCATTTTCTAGTTTGTGAACAAACAGTCTAAAACCAAAGTTAAAAATCTCATACTTTAAAAATGCCTTGAAATACTCAAACTTTGAACCAATTTTAACACTCTTAGGGGATGAATTTGGAAAAACTCTGAAATCAGTTTTGTAGTCTTTTAACGTACATAATAAGACCGAAGTTAAAAATCTCTTACTCACACTTTAAAATTTTATTGCTCGCCATTTAAAATTTGAACCCCCTTTTAAACCCCCTTAGAGGTTGAATTTTTCTAATCGCTGAAAGAACTTTTTTCGTAAACTTTTATGTCTCTAGCTCAAAAAAAGTGTTGCCCATACAAAGCTTTCTTAACCCCCTTAGGGGTGGAATTTTCTAAAACTCTGAAAGTACTTTATTATTAATTTTAATAAGTAACATTTTGAATAGTTTTAAGTCTAGTAAAAAAAAAAGTTTTTCCCACACAACACTGGCTACCCTTCTTAAGGATCTTAAGGATCCCCTTAGGGATGGAGTTTTCTAAAACGCTGAAAGTTCTTTTTTAGTATTCTAATAAGTAATCTTTTTGCAAAGTTTAAAGTCTAACTAAAAAAAAAGTGTTGCCCATGCAAAGCTTGCTCTCCTTTTTAACCCTATTAGGGGTGGAATTTTCTAAAACGATTTGTGTTCTTTTTTTGTATTTTAATAAGTAATCTTTCTACAAAGTTTCAAGTCTCTAACTCAAAAACATAAACTTTCCCTGATAAAAACTTTGCACCCCTTTTTATCCCCCTTAGGGATAGATTTTTTCAAAACGCTGAAAGTCTTTTTTTTTGTATTTTTATAAGTAATCTTTCTACAAAGTTTTAAGTGTCTAGCTCAGAAAAAGTGTTCCCCATACAAACCTTGCACCCTTTTTTAACCCCCTTAGGGAATGATTTTTGTAAAACGCCGAATGTAGTATTTTTCATGTTCTAATAAGTAATTTTTCGTCAAAATTTTAAGTCTCTATTAAAAAAAAATATGTTTTTCCCATACAAACTTTGCACCCTATTTTACCCCCTTAGGGGTGAAATTTTCCAAAACGCTGAAAGTACTTTCTTTGTATTTAAATAATCTTTCTACAAAGTTTTAGGACTCTAGCTAAAAAAAATAGTTTCCCACATACAAACTTTGCACCCCTATTTTAGCCCCCTATTTTTAGGGGTAGAATTTTCTAAAACGCTGAAAGTACTTAATTTGTATTCTGATGACTAATCTTTCTACAAAGTTTTAAGTCTCTATTTAAAAAAAATATTGTTTCCCCCATACAAAATTTGCACCCCTATTTTACCCCCTTAGGGGTAGATTTTTTTAAAACACTGAATCTAGGTACTTTATTTGTATTCTAATGAATAATTTCTCTACAAAGTTTTAAGTCTCTATTTAAAAAAAGTAGTTTTTCCCATACAAACTTTGCACTCTATTTTACCCCTTTAGGGGTAGAATTTTCTAAAACCCTGAAAGTTCTTTATTTGTATTCTAATGACTGATCTTTCTACAAAGTTTTAAGTCTCTATTTAAAAAAAAAATGTTTCCCCCATACAAACCTTGCACCCCTATTTTACCCCCGTAGGGGTGGAATTTTCCAAAACGCTGAAAGTGTTTCATTTGTATTCTAATAACTAATTTTTCTACAAAGTTTAAGTCAATAGCTCAAAAAAAAAGGTTCTCCCATACAAACTTTGCACCCCCATTTTACCCCCTTAGGGGTAGAATTTTCAAAAATCCCTTTTTATCCCTAGCCCACGTTATAAAAGCAACATACTGTGCAAACATCAACTCTCTAAGATTAGTAGTTTCGGCTGTGCGTTGATGAGTGAGTGAGTGAGTGAGTGAGTGAATAAGTCAGTCAGGACATAGGCATTTATTATGTATAAATAGATAGAAGATAATGAAACTCCCATTCAAATATCTCAAAAAATTATGAAGCTACATCCGTTTTAATGTCGCTTGTTAGAGTGAGAAAACGATGAGGGACTGTGACGTCAATATACTCGAGCGTCATAGTAAAAAACAATTGTTTCATATGAAGGTGCGTTTTGCGGAAAGGGACAGAACATACTCCTCTTAAAACTTTGGACTCTTATAACTTAATCATTACCTATATAACCTCTTGCTTTGTTTTTTTCTCCATTTGACTATATTTATTTTAAATTATTTTTCGAGAAAATACATTATGATTATTTACCATATTTTCGATTCCTGAGCTATAACCACGAACTTCGGAATTCGAAAATATTCGGGTATCTCTATCTCTATCGCACTAACCATACTCGAGTGACAGGGATGCAAATATATGAACATTGAGTATCGGTTTTCGTGGTAGCGCCGCAGGTACTTTGGCTGAATGCGCCGAGCGCGTGCCATTGTCATTCAAAAAAAACAAATTCGTAATTATATTGTTCAAATTTGTTGATTTCATTTATTGAAATTACGACATAAAACGACATTTGCGCATATAAGTTCTCATATCAGAATCGAATATTTTTTTATGGTTTATATTTTAGCATTTGTCTCGTAAAGGTCTATCGTAGACGGGATTTAAATTATTAATAAGTGAAAGGCAAAGCAATTCCGCCATTTTGACGAAAATTTGACGGTTCTTATAGCTGACAGTTGGAGCAGCGTTTGATTTCAATAAAAATAAATGAAAAATTAAATGAAGTCGTATATTTCGGAAAATTAATTAACTGTCGCAGTCGGATAAAAACTATCCTAAGTTGCAGCTAGAATAATAATGTACCTATATAAAATGTTTCATATTTTTCCGTTCATGGGATGCTGAGAACATTCGAACCGCGCAAAGCTTAGTTTCAAACTGGCTGATTCTTTTTTTAATTTAGAGATTTATTATAAGTGGAGATGAATAACGTAACGATAAACGTTCATGATTCATTAAATTTAATGATTAATTTAACGATTTACACGGTGGCGGGGGCGGCTGACGGGTTCTGGTTTTTTTTTGTTTTGTAAATCGCTACAAGGTTGCGACATGTCTGGCTTGGTGATTAGATTCGCGTATCTTTGCTGTGACTTGTGACGGGTTGGATTCCCTGTCCCGCTATTCTGTAACATGTTTTCAGTTCACCCACTAATATATCTTGACGCCGCGATTCGTAGTAACTTAAGCTTAGGTAGAGGTCTAATTTCGTTAGGCGTGACGGGTGAGGCGAGGCGCATTAGTGCGTTCCGAATAACAGCCCTGGTACAGTCGCAAATATAGTGATGTGCCGTTACCGGGATATTCTCGTAAGTTTGCGATTAGTATTGGAAATATTGGGGAGCATTTCTCGGCTGGGAATACACCCTACACAAATCCGAAATATTTCCGGGAATGGCGCATCGCTTGTCGCAAACATGTATAGATGTTCAGAACTAGAGTTTAAATATCTGAATATCCTATTTAAGCCTCTGAATATTCAGATATTTAATCAAGGTACAAAAGTCAGTTCGGATATTATTTACCTATGGCTCAGGTTTTGTAAAAATGCGACGGGGCATTAAAAAATCAAAAATAGCTGCATAAATAAACTCCATTTTTCTCGCTCACACTTTTGCAAATTAGATAGAGAAGGGTAGTTTTCTCGTTTGTCGCGCGGCGTCAGTAGTCCTTGTAGCCCTCCAGCACGGTTATCACAGCACGGCTATCACAAGACGGCCGCGACATACTCTCGAGCTTTCTCGCGCTATATATCCGTCTCTTTCTTATTAGACGGATAGAGAGAGTTCGAGAGTATGTCGCGGCCGTCTTGTGATATCCGTGCAGTACGTCTAGCACAACTTGCTGCTAAGTGGTGTCGCGCGCGACTCAGCGACTCCTGTCTCACTCGTATTGTGCAAATTAGAAAGAGGCGGGTGGATTCTCTTGACTCGCATCGCGCTTGTTGTGTCAGTGTCAGTTGTGCTAGCCCGCTGGACGGCCCGCGACCTGTGTCGCGGCGACATAGACTGTCCGTCTCTTTCTAAGCGTTCTAATTAGACATTTAAATAAAGTCACAAAACTGTAAATGTCTTGTTAATTAGACAAATAAACACCGCTTTGAAACGGTTAGATACGGCAGCAATTAAAATAATTACACAGCATTCATGTATTATGTAGTACTTAATTAAATTTTTTTATTTATACATAACTTACCTTACTTAATATTTATGGACGTCTCACAACGCTACAATGTTAACATGTCTGTGTATAGTATATACATAAGTAGGTGTTCCTGGTTGGGAGATTAAAATTTGTTCAATACGCATAGAGATGTATATATGGGTTACAGTCAGCAAAGTAAACTTACTTTGCTGACTGTAACCCATATATACATCTCTATGCGTATTGATCCTACGAGTATTGTATCCATCACGATCCCCTGGGTGATTTTAGTGGACAAAATTATATCCAGTAGGATACCCCAGAAAGAGTAGTATTGCTTTCTGGGGTATCCAGGATATAATGCTGTCCACTAATAATCACCCGGGGAATTATGATAGACATGGTCCAGCGCGATCACCTGGGTGATCTTACTGGATAAGGTCGTCCACTAGAGTCACTTGCAAAGTAATATTACTTTCTGGGGTATCCTACTGGATATAATTGGACCATTCCACGGAAAAGTCCACCGTTGTCCCGTACGAACACGATTTTTCAGTAAATTGGTAAGATTTGTAGTTTCTTTTTCTGCGACAATAGAGTCAAATTATGGTCAGAATTATAATATCCCAATTAAGAAAACGTGCCATACAACGTGGCAATGCGGCCAGCCTTCTGGGCACACTACCCATCGGCACTGATTTGGGAGATATTTTTTATTTACTGATTTGGGAGGTAGTTTTTAGTTTTTTTTTAATGTCAGTTTTAAAAATTTAATTGTTTTAACAAATAAACATAATCCAATTAAAATAGCTAAAATAACTCTAATCACCAGAGATATACGCTTGATTGTACGGGACAGCTCGTGGAATGCCCCAATTCTGTCCACTAAAATCACCCAGGTGATTGTGCTGGATATGGCGCGTGCAATAGGATCACCTGCGTGATCTTATAAGATATATTCCTGGGTGATCGGGTCAGGTGATCTTCAAGGATACCGCGAGATTGTATGATTTATGGTTGAGTTGAGATTATTTAATGAATTAATATAGCTGACTTTTATAAAACGTTGGTCAAAAAAAACACATTATAACAACCTCTTCACTTACTAGCTAAACACAGCGGTCAGCGGCACAAAAACGTAGATATTTAACATAACATACCTACGGGCAGGCGCGGCTCACTCGCGATTTGTGTTTATCGCTACAAGTACATGCCGGTCGCCCCTTCGAAGGGCTCTATTCAGTGGCTGCCACGTGTTGGTACAGGACGCTCGCACGGGTCGCAGCGCGTTGCATGCGATAGAACGGGATGGCTACATTTAGGCACGTTTGGCGTACCTAAAGAGGGAATTTGTTAACAGAGAAACTTCTGTACGTAGTATACTTATTCTGTGCTTCGGGGTGGGTCCTGTAACAGGAGCAAATATTCAAAAGGACGCTTCCTTAGAGCATCTGCAGTAACCCCTAGTGACATCTGCTTTAATTTTTTTTTAATTTGGAGAAATTTTGGTCTAAAGTTATGACCTCCAAGTAATGTATCTTGGCATCACGAGATCATAGCACAGCAGTCAATGCAGATTTTGAGGTACCTAACATAATGTTGAGTTATAATCATAATAGTTTTTAAATTTTTGTTTTTAAAAGATATTTTTGTGATTTTTTAATGTTTATATAATTTTTTTAGTGTTTTTAAAATAAAAAGTTACTTTTAGCATTTCAGAAGAGTAAATAATACACGTATACTAACTTATTTTAAATAAAAAAAAAAAATTACAACTAAAACCACTCGGAAATAATGATTTACAAGCTTAACAACTAATAACCTACCTTTTAATTTTTTGCTCCTGTTACAGGGCCCACCCTGTATACTATGCCAACACATGCATGCTGAATACATGCCATTAATTGCCTTTATCATTTGCATTAAACATGCCATATCATACATTACACCATGATAATTATGGCCATTCTCACACAGTTAACCCTACTGACTGGCATGTAAAGCTAACCCTACTTAAGCCTGCATCACACTTGCGGGGCCTGCGGTGGCGGTCCATAGTGAACTTTTCATCAGCTGTCAAATTTACTATTGGGCATTTTTTTTCAAAGTGTACCATTTTATTTGAATAGGCGTCATTCCATTACTTAATATGGCTACTTTACAATACAAATAGTAACGGAACGAATACTTCGCAGATTAAAACACGTGTTTAATATACTGTTTTTAACAATTGTAATAGTATTTTACTGAAATCATGGTTAATGATAATGACAGATAAAGATAATTGAGTCGCATTAGCAGAAAAGTTATAGGAACCTTCGTAATCTCGTAACTGAACCAGGCCCCGTAGCATGGACGGCGTTATCACGCTATAAGTGATAGGATAAGCGCGTCGTCTCGTTCTATCGAACGGTGTCAGCCAGGGACGGAAGTTCTATCCTGTCACTTATCGCGTGGTAAGGCCATCCATGCTACGGGGCCAGGACTCTATTTTTTGGGTCCACCACTCGACGCACCGTTCGCGCGCGATTTCTAGCCACTAGTGATGTTACGTAGGTAACGGTATGTGATGCTAGATGAAAATAAACACCTAATTGGGTAATAAAAATACCTCGTTCCCACATAATCATCGTAACGGAATATTAACGTTTTAAATGCACTGGAAAAATAAAAAATGCCCATCTATGCCAATTTTCTTCATAGGTCCAGACTAAGATCACATATTTTATGTTCTGATGGTCCAGCATTACCAGTGCTCTAAGCGTGAAAAGGTACCTACTGAACAAACAGGCAACAAATTCAACAAACATACATACTAACATACTAGATTCACGCCTTCATTCCCAAAGGGGTAGGTAGAGCACATGTAACTTATTTTCTAGTGCCACTTTTAACATAAATGTGGGTATAAAATATCGACAAAATGTGATGTCGCAGTGATAGGTTGCTAACCCATCGCCCACAACACACTTCAACCCTGTTCCTTTAGAACGACTCTCACGACACCCACAGGAAGAAATGGTGGTGCTAAGTATTCAAACCCGACACCACACGGGATTCAACAAACTGATTTCAATTTTATAATATTAAGTAATTATGATTTAAATACAAAAAAAATATCTAAAAATAAATTGACATTTTAGTTACTTAACTACTTAATTAAGTTTTTCTGAATATTCTTAACACGGTTCCGACTCCCGCGCAAGTCGTAATTGGGCGTCATTTAAATACCATTCAATTTTATTCGGTAATTTGCATTTGTAATTCATCATTCTTAGGAATCTTTTTATATATAACTAGTTTATTTTAATTTATCTGACTCAACCAGTTGTAGTTAAAGTCAGATCAAAGAGATAATAAGAAAGAATTTGTATGTTTTAATTTGTTTATTTATGTGGCGGCAAGTGGCGGCAACGGACTAAAGTGAGTATTTAGTAAGCTAATAGTTTTAGTTTTACTAAGTGCCTAGTCAAAATGTCCCTGAGCTAAAAAAAACTTATGTAGGTGGGTCATTGTCAGATTTAGGTTCGTGTCTCTTCGGTGGACATTGCCAAAGTTAAGGGCTATGAAGCCTAATTTTTGATTGATCTCTGAATCCGCATAAACGGCGTTGCCCCTTCTATAATTCTATGTGATAAAAACATATTACTTATATGTGAGCGTAAGCCCTTAACTATTGACCACCGGAAAGATGATTACTACTCGCACATACAATTCGCCTTTGCGCAGGCAAGGTCATTTGCGCACGAAGTTTGCCGTCTACCCGTGGAACGCACGTAAATACAAATATAGACTGCTAAAATCATACTCCTTTTTTCCGGCTCTGCCGTAGTCGGGCAAAAAATGCACTATGACATCGCTCACGCCAGACTCAGAGATGTCGAATCTCTGATCACTTCATCTAAGATTAATCAGCACGATGCCGTGATCCATAGATCTTGCGCGCGCGCACATTGTTTGTGTGTTCGGCTGCGTCCGTGTGTGAGAGGCTGGTTTTAAAACGCGTGCGTTAGAATTTATTGTGTCAATAATGAGCTGACCGCCGCCGCCGTGTCGCGCCTTAGGGCTGTCGGCGCAAGTAAAAGTGAAAATGGACTTAATTTGAATTAAAATATACATAGCTTTAACATACTGGCTACAGGACGGCTGAAGCGCGTAGTTTGCATGCAACACTAATTTAGCAACTTTAGTGATACGTATTGTTATTTAAGATTATTCATCAATTAGCCGCAAGACGTCCACTGCCGGAGATAGGCCTTCCCCAAAGAGTTCCAAAGTGACCGGTCCTGCGCCACCCGCATCCAGCGGACTCCCGCGACCTTTACCAGGCCTACCAACGCCGCGCCTTCCGGTAGGTACGTGGTCGCCACTCGAGAACCTTTCCACCCCAACGGCCATCAGTTCTACGTGCGATGTTTAAGATTATTACGGTCATTAAATAGAGAGATCGCTCGAGTATAACAGTGTTATGTGTATGATTTTTGCAATTTTAAAATATCACATAACAACAGTGGTTCTTAACCTTTTAGTGATGAGGGACCATTTGACAATTTTTTTTGTTTTGCCATGGACCACTTACCTACTGGTGGCCCCCCACCAGTAAGTGGTCCATAGCGCAACTCGCGCCACGCGTCGTTGTGTTGACTCGTTGGCTTTTTAGGGTTCCGTAGCCAAATGGCAAAAAACGGAACCCTTATAGATTCGTCATGTCTGTCTGTCTGTCCGTCCGGATGTCACAGCCACTTTTTTCCGAAACTATAAGAGCTATTACTGTTGAAACTTAGTAAGTAGATGTATTCTGTGAACAGCATTAAGATTTTCACACAAAAATCGAAAAAAAATACATCAAGTTTTAGGGGTCTTAAGAGTAGGTACCCTACTCAGAACTGAAACTAAAAAAAAAAAAAACATCAAACCCATACGTGTGGGGTATGGATAGGTCTTCAAAAATTATATTGAGGTTTCTAATATCATTTTTTTCTAAACTGAATAGTTTGCGCGAGAGACACTTCCAAAGTGGTAAAATGTGTGCCACCCCTTCCCCTGTAACTTCTAAAATAAGAGAATGATAAAACTAAAAAAAATATATGATGTACATTACCATGCAAACTTCCACCGAAAATTGGTTTGAACGAGACCTAGTAAGTAGTTTTTTTAATACGTCATAAATCGTAAACCGCAATTTATTTTACGGAACCCTACATGTGCGAGTCCGACTCGCACTTGGCCGCTTTTATTTCCGATGGCATCGCGGACCACTTTGGGTGCTTCCAGGGACCACCAGTGGCCCACTGACCACCGGTTAAGAACCACTGGTCTTACACGTATCTAGTTATGCGTTTTTTAGTATTGTAAACATTAAACATCCCAGCCTAAGGTTGCTGCCACGTTATTTCTGTATTCAGTTTCTAGCTGAAATACAACAGTTGAGGTCGTTAAAATCAATTGGAATTAATAATATGAGTGCATACTTGTACTTACCTATTCACTGACCGTACCACGACCGTATCGTAATATTTATCTTAGTTAAATTACATCTGGCAGTGGCAACCCTAGATCCAATAATCGAACCGGGAGGCGGCTCGCTCAAAGACACCGCTATCGGCTTATCTTCACGACCATTATATGTGCAGGGCGGCCAGAGAAGCAGGCTGCAGGTGAAGTGCAATTATTGATTAACACACATTACGCCAGTTTCCCTTGTGTGACGAAAATCTAAAATAGATATAAATTATTCAAAACGTCACATAAAAACAAACAAGGTTAACTATAAAAAACATGACTTCAAAATCAATCGATTAGATCACTGTTCAACTGACATTGCATTTATTTAACGAAACTCCTGTAAATTACAATACGACGAAACTCTTCGAGATAAGGGAGGTACATAAGTAGTTCCATTTGGCTTGTTTTGGAAAATTTCCGTCTTTCGTTCGTAGGTACCGTCGACCTTCGAAGAACCGAGAAATCCTTTGGAATGGAGAACGAAATACATTACTTACAGCGAAAACACTAACGGCCTTTGATACGGATCCGCCGGCAGAAATATAATTAACATAACTAAATAAATATCATTCAGATAAGGACATAAATTTGACAACAATAAAATAAAAAGTATATAAAATAAATATTAGCATAAAAGTCACCAAATAAGGCAATCCCAATTAATATTGAAATTAATTCTAATGAAAGGCGTAATATTAATCATAGTAAAATTGTAGATTGATTTTTGTTTTAATTTACTTTTTTTGCACGCATAAAATTATTCATTTCACCTGCGATTACGAGTATCTGTTTGTGTCAATTTAGAACAAGTAGGTAGGTACGTCGGTATTACATAAATTAATTGTTTTGCATTTTGGTGACTGTTGGTCTTAGTTGAGTAAATTTTTGATATACCTACTAATGTTAGTTTATATAGCCACTGTATGCATAAGCCACCCGTAGGTATTTTTTGGTCCCTTCTTTCCGAAAGCCGCCAAAGCGCACCGCATGTGTACCCACCACCTTTGGACCAAAAGAGGTGTCCTTTTTTGTTTTGAAAGGTTTTTTAATGGGCAGAATACGCCGACGTGACACGGAGCTACTTCGGAGTTCGGAGTCATTTATGGTCGAAATTACGAGACAAATAGAAATCGAGTCAATATCCGGTAATGGTAAGTAGCATTCGATGGAAGACTTCGTGACTTTATTGGAATTAATCCCAGTCAACAGTGAAGTGGATTTGCTCAATATCTTTTTCGAAAGAGAAGCACTACTTAAACTACTTTACAATATTTACCCTATCAAAATATTTGTACATATTTGATCGCATTTTATTTTGAATAAATCAATCTTAGTAATTACCTACCTGCGCTTTAATTAATTTATGTTTCACACATATTAGGTTAATTGGCTGCTTAATTGAATAGTCGGTGGCAAACAAGTGTGCGACCCGCCTGTAGCTCTAGTATAAGTTTTATCGATACTTATACGTTTTCGAACGCGTTTAGTTTCAATATGTACGCTTAGTTCCTAATAGTTAACACCAGAGGCGCTGTTCGCGTTGCCATACAAATTGAATTGAAACTATCAATAAAACTTATACTATAAGCACCTCTGATTGTAATTAGTTACCGTAACCTATGTAACAACTGCAACTCCAAGGGATTCGTATGCTCGATACCCCACAATCTATCACTGAATGTCTTGCGCCTGATCAGAACGTGGGCCAGATCCGCGGCGATAAATTGAATACTGAATAAAATTACTAAAGGTACCTAATCTAAAATACCGTTATAATTCGTTTGTTTTTACCCGTCACTTAGACGCTTTGCGAAAGGGACAAAAACATGAGGTTTGTTAAGTTGTAAAAATAAGAAGGTTAGTCTTATACTTTGTATACCCGAGAAACTCGGTAGGTACCTATCTAGTTTCGTACTTCGTAGTGAGGCTTTCCCAGCGTCATCAAAGGAATGCTGCGCGGCACTAGTTTACTACCAGGCACACATTACGCTTATCTCTATGGCGGCGGTAGGTACATGCGCCACGCTCGGAGAAAGCTCAGACTAGTAACAGCCTATTTAAGAAGTCTCCTCATCTCCTGATCTTGGGTAGA
Source organism: Epinotia brunnichana (assembly GCA_963854355.1). NCBI lineage: Eukaryota > Metazoa > Arthropoda > Insecta > Lepidoptera > Tortricidae > Epinotia > Epinotia brunnichana. The sequence continues at coordinate 40,189,646 of OY977937.1, read as the reverse complement.
ATGGGTAGTAAATATAGAAGCATGGTTTATGAATTATGAGCCCAAATGGGATGAATCACGGGTCTAAATGGATGTCTATTTTTATAAATGTATTAATAATTATTTGTACATTTGCTTTTTTTCCCTCACGTTTTCTTAAGATTCATACTTTGCACCTTTTATAAATCTCTGTTTAGCCCAATGGTTAGTTGGTAGAGAATGTCATTTCTGTATTTTGTGCGATATAGTTTAAATACATAAATAATTAGGTACTGAATGCGGTGCCCGCGGAGAATTCAGGCGGTGCCGCGGTATGAATTATAGCATATATCCTACCTGAAGGTTGATCTAATATGCTTACTCGTAAATATTTTATTTTAAATCGGGCGAGTATTTCCGGAGATTAACGCCTACATACAAACCTTACTTACAACCTCATAGATTTGCTCTTTCTTATATTAAGTAATACCTATAGAAGACTTCTATTAGAAGTATAGATTCCCATCTATACTTCTAATAGAATCCACCGGTTCAATCGTCATAAAAACTTTTTTGTATAATTTCATGTACATATCTACGTCCGAAACACATAATAAACGATTATACCATAAAGACTATCATCATAATTTTAGTAAGCATTTATGCTCAAACTATATGTATAAAACGCATATAACATAACATCTCTTGCTATAACGTTCATACAGCATAATAGTAGTTTATGTGACTATATATACATACATAATGAAGGGCATTAAAGAAGAGTGTTGGTTTATCTTTTTTAATTACGTGCGACATTTGTCAAGTTTGTATGCAAATTGACAACTCATTTCGAACTAAACGACATCTCGAAATCTCGACTAATATTAGGTCAAATCAAATTTCTTTGTTTTTCAGCGATGTTCGAAATTTAAATGAAATAATATTATCGAAATCGATGTTATTATTTAGCAATAATAGGAATTACCGCACTAACTAGGCCTGAAAAGTTGTATGAAATCCCATTTCAGGCCGCCTCGAGATGCTGCGCCCGAAAATAGTACATTATTGCCGTGGCCGGGAAGGAGGCAATTGCAGGCTGAGTATTTGTTTAATTATAATACGAAGCCCGCAATTGCCATTCCGGCTGAGGCTGATATAGTGCTTTTCTCAAAAATGGGGGAATAAAAAAGACTAAAGCCCCTGCTAGACGGTAGGAATTACCGCACGCTATGCGTGCGGAAAACCCCACTTCCTGGCCAGATAGAGACGTAAAATTTTGTACTTACCACGGGCGGTAATAAAGAAAGCCTCAGAGCGCATATTTATCGCCCTTGCCTTCGGCTCGGGCGTCAAATACCTGCGATCTGAGACATTCTTTGTTTAACCGCCCTAGGTAAGTAATGTACTATTATACAAAAGTATGATATTTGTTTTTGTGCATCTGAATATGATGACAACTGAGCATTATGTTTTATAAAATTACGCTAAGTGTTATTATGCAACTTGATCACTTATACAAGTTGAAATTATGATATTCGTTTATATTATGGAAAATGAAATTATAGAAATTGATTTTATACAAATCATTACACACCCGTAATCCGTATAGATAGACATATAGTATTGATACTACTCTACCCATCTTCAATAAACAGTAAGGTATATCGGGGGATAATCTGTATTATCGACCTACACTATCGAGTCAGAATCTCAAATAAATTAGGCAAATTAGTCTCAATCAATTACATTTGTCTATATCTACATTCATCTCTGTCCCGTCTGTACGTAAAGGCGAAACAAAACACCAGAACCCAACTCTAACTGCGCGTCAAACAAATAAAGTCGACTTAACACTGTCAATAGGAGTCAAAATCCCGTGCAAGATTTAAGAATCACGCGTGCAATTTGTATAAGATATAAGTTGTAATGACGCGGGATTTTAACCCGTATGTAATTTATTGTTGGTTTAAAGATATTTGTAAAGGATGGAGGTAAAAATTAGCAGGTCCTACCGCGGTACAGAGTAAAGGGCTGCGTCGGTAATAGGTAGGGCAAATACGCTAGCAAATAGAGCCAGACGAAAATAGCTTATTGTTGGATTGTTTGCCCCGGTTAACATGTTCCGTATTAAGTAGGTAAGCTGCGCTTGCTTTAAGTGAGGCTTATAAATTGTCTAGTTTTTAATTGTTGTGTTTGCTCTCTATAAAAGTGTAAGCGATGTGTTAGTAGTTAGACGACTAGGTTTTTACTAGGTTAGTATATAGCGCCGTCATCATCATCAACGTCATCATCTCATTCTATATAACTGAATTTGCTTAAACATGGCCCTGTGCAGATTGAGGACGCAACTCACACTAACGCCATATGATCTCTTTAGTCCGATTTAATAATTTGATTAAAGACCGTTAAAATGTTAGACTTCACCAAAGTCTATTGGTGTCTTACTTTGTAAAAAAAAGTTCGCATTTATTAAAAAAACAACCATACACGATATGGTATATTGTATCATGCAATTAAACGACTTGGATCCAACAAAAGGACTAGTGATTCAATGGTATCAAATTCTCGAAATAGTCAAGATCTTTAATATTCTTCATTAACAACTAAATCGTATGATAGACAAAGATCGCGTCGGCAATGGTATTGAGATATTAGCTTCGGCCATTAGCCTCGTGGTCGACGGAACATCGCCGCAGGCGCAGATTAGGCGTGAGAACTGAATTATGTGAGTCACTCTGAAGTGTTATCAATGCATCGATATGTTGGTAACGCGGCCGCTACCGTGCGGGCGGGCCAGGGAAAGAGCGAGTCGTAGTATGCATACCTAACTGAAATTAAAAATGTATTTAAAGTAAGTATTTCAAAAGCAATTTTCACGCCACTGCTCGGAAATATGGCCAAAGATGGATTGAAATGAGAGTAGAAAGTAGGTAAACTAGTTCTTAGTAGTACAATTCAAAAACAGTCAAACAATGTAGATTTGCAAAGTAAAATGTAGTGTTTAGCGGCCTTTTTTACTTTCTACTCTGCTATTGGTCGATTATTTTTGAGTGGTTGGTCATTGTAATAGTGGTTGTTCAGTTAGAACAGCTCTTCGACCAATCACAGTGCGTCGAGCGGGAGGAGCTTCTTTTGTTCTTTGATTAGTATTATGATCTTCAATTATGACTTTAATTTTGATTTAAAATTATGATTATTCGCAATTTCCTCGCAGTAGACGTGAAAAGCACTATGTTAAGCCTCGGCCGAAAGTGCAATAGCATGGATTCGTACTTTCGAGGGCCTCCGCTACGCGTCGGCCCTCGAACTTACTCGTCCATCTATTGCTTACTTTCTAGCCTCTACAACAATGTACATTTACTACAATCATAACTAAGACAATACAATGCAATCGTATAGTCGGCATCATATAGATATAGTAGCAGCCAAAATAGCCAAATACCTAATACCTATATCGCGACATATCTTTATTATTGTAGGAGTAAGGAGATTGCCTACTTTCGCCGCTACTACCTATATATATTAGGCAGGTATCTATGGATGCTGACGGCACCAGTTACTAGGGTCACTTTTGAAACAATTTAGGTACAGCAAGGGAAATGTATTAACGTAATACCACAGTAGAACCCTGTCGCACGCAACACGCAATAGACAGGCCGCCGTCACTAAAACTCGAGTGAAATGTCACCTTATTGCGATAGGGTTCTGGAGCCCAATTCTCGGGCCGATCGAGATAATATCGTATAGAGATGATCTCTATTGACGTAGTCTATGGACAATCTCACCCAAATCTCGAAGACAGCCAAAATTTCTTATTCTGGGGCATGCATAGAGATCATGTCGAGCGACAATCTCAATGTCTATTGCAACAATGCGTTTCGTTTTTCTTGAGTGTGTTTATTTTCAATCGATTATAAAATAATGATATATTTTTTAAGTATTTCGACTGAATTCAATATGAAGAACAAAGTGTTTTTAATTTACAATAGTGTAATCTATAATTATGGTGATTTAATATATAAAAAATATATAAGTGTTTGCTCGATTAAGAACTTACGTGAAAAGGAGCGCATAAAAACGTTCGGACTTGGCAGTTTCGTGTCAAAGACTACTGTCTCTATATTATTCATAGGACGTTTTGGACTACTGTCAGTATTTGTAAGCTGTCAATATTTTCCGCCATTACGCCACTGACAGATCTAATGTATAAGAAAATCGGCGATACTACCATATCTCGATGGCTACCGACCACTCGTTGCATCTCGATCACTGGGAATGGGAATAGACATATCTCGAGTGTGAGATTCTGAGAATACGGAAATTGTTTTTCGTTCGATATCCGCCATGGTTTTTCGAGATATGTCTATTAGACATCATCTCGAACGGCCCAAGAATTGGCCTCCTGGTACGTGAATACATTTCCCTTACTCTACGTTCTACGTCATCAATCAATGTAAAGACTTTTCTTAATCTACTTCTATGAGTCGCACTCCTGGCCGGCAAGAAAGAAGAAAAAGACAAAGTGTCGATGTCGTTCAAACAAAATACTTCATATAAAATAATGTACATGAATTTATAAAGACCCTATGGCGTTGTGACAATGTCTATGTGCCAGTGAACCAGGCCGATCAGCATAAGGAAGAAATACAGGTACACAAATGTCTTTCAATCGGTTCATCCAACTCGTATTGGAAGCTACGATGCCAGGCTGTTACAGAAACATACACTATGTACCTAAAAGTAGCAAATAGGAGACTATCATATACAATTGAGAACATGTATCTATTCTACCCACAAAAACGCTCCCTACACAACTATAGAGTAGAAGTACACGGAGCTCACGCTGGCTCTAACTAGAACAACTAAAGTAAACTCTCAATGTTTGATAATGATAATGCTAATATTTGATAATGATTTTGTTTTGATAATGTTTGCCTAATATTGGGCCAGTGTCAATGTCTAATATTGAGCTGAGCATCACCAGCGAGTAAACTATACGAACGATCGAGTTAACGATTGCGACTGTGGTAAACGTATAAGTGACTCGTGGTACCGATTCAATTTTTAGTTCTATGAGTGACCGCCAGGGGCGGTGTATGGATTTGACGTAAACGCCAGTCACTGTAAAATCATGCTAATGCTACAGGATGATTATCTTAATTGCACTAAGGGTGAGTTGCTCCAAACTGTCTATAATCGTAACCGGTTCTATGTGTTCTAGTGTCTATGGGATGAAAGCTAGGTATACCGGCGCCATATTTAACGTTGATCGGTCTGTAATCAGACTGGCGCGGCCTGGCCGCGGCGGACAATAGAAAACTTGTCATTAGCTGTCAAATTTAATATGGTCAGCCACCGCAGGCCGCGCCAGTGTGATGCAGGTTTAAATAAGGTGGTGCAACCCGCACCAAGTTGAACTTCGTCGCTATTCTCGTGGCCCCAGGAGATCAGATAAACGTCGTCCCGGCGTGACGGTTGTATGAGTTGCGTCCACGTCTAGATGGCGTCACTGCGTCAAAGATCCGAGATTACGGTATTCGATCGATTGATTTGTCATTTACAAGCGCAGGCTAACATGTACATTTGTGATCTGATCGGGTATGGTTATGTTATTGAAGCCTTTGCTGATTAAGTTCACTATGCATTATTTTAATGTTCTAGAATTATAATGTGCAAATATATGTGATCCTCCATTAGAAGAGGCTTGTGCCCAGCAGTGTGAGGTAAGTATATGCTGATGATGACATGTGTTCCTTCGATCGAGTACATTCCAAAATATGTATAGTGCAGTGATATTACATATAATGGAATTCAATTGATATAGACTATAGACAAATTCAAAAGGAATTATAATCCCTATGCTTGTAAACGAAAATGTACGGTATCTGATAATAATAAAGTACCAAAGCAGCCAAAATTGAAATGCTTTTTCATTTCAATTTTGACTGCGCTGCTAATACGAACTGTTTAGACAAACTAACTGATCCCGATCAAGGTAGGTACAGTCAACACACGTACTCTAATGTCAAGGGAATAAGGATCTGTGTACGTCATTTTGAGCGTGTTATTTTGCTTAAGCTACTTCTGATGCCGAATGTACAGTAAAATAAGGGGTAGGTAGTTTATATCACATAGTTGGCACCCCTCCAATTGTGTGCTTGAATTTTCTTTCAAGGACAGGTGGTGACAAAAGTTACATAGAAAGTTAATATCAGTATTAGCGAGTTTTATAAGAGACAAATTAGCGACGTGTGATATTGGTAATTATAATTGACTTTTACTGTTGCTATTATATAAAAATGATGATAAATGATCCACATTGTTAAGTCTTGCTCATCAAGAAATCACATAACATCAACAATGTAAATCTTTTCCACAATGTTACTACTTTAGTTTAAGTTTTCTATGTTCTTAGTGAGAAACGCTTTAGGAAACATACTTATTACTTAACTATCTCATCTATACTGTATATCCTTTTCATGTGTGTCTTTTCATAAATAAATAAATAAAAATGTTCTTTACACCACTTATTTGTTGTCTATAAATAAATACCAATCGATTGTTATAGGTATAAATAGTTATAATTATGTGTAGGTACGTGTTGATGTTGCCTTACGGCAAAAAAAAACGAAATCCGATTGATCTAGAAGATTATAAGCTACTTGACACGAAGGTTCTTGTCTCTATAAACACGCTTTACTCCATATTAATATGAACTTGAAACAACATGCCAATCAGAATGCGTCGGCTAAAGATCCAATCGTCGACTTAGCGACAAGCCCGGTAGGACGTCGGATTAGCGAGAGCGGGCTTAGTGGGCCGGGCCAGAGGCATACTGGGGCCCGCTGCGCCTAATGTCAAGTACAGTACAGGGATCGGATACCGGTATTCTCACCATACAAAAATACCGGTATTAATAACGTTATTTTTCGTTCTTTGGTTTCTGATATCAGTTTTCATCGGGCAATCTTACCTAAATACATGATAGAGTCCTAAGTTAAGAGCCTAAAATACTTCAAAATATTAGACTACTTCGGGGATTTAAAAAAAAGAAACGGTTCTGACCCCTGCGTAGGTATCACTGGATTTTCTGACATGTCGATGATAATAGCTAGGTAAGAGTGACAGAACTTACATTGTAAGTAAATAACATTGTTGTAGTTTCTAGTTTCTACGTAATTGACAAATACTCTTAGACAAAGCAGTCGGTCAGTCAGTAATAGTGTGTTTGGTTCGGGAGCTGCTATTTTGAGTGACCCTTACTTTAAATATAGGACACTGAAGGTCAATCTTCGCGGGTAAAGAATCACATTCTTCGACATGTATGTATCTATACTTCATTTTAATGCATTACGAAAGGCAATAAGCTTTGGAGCATCGCTACTTTTCACAAAAGAAAAGTGGCTATACCAATATATGCCATGTCTCTTCTGATGACTTAGTTCATCGTCATCAATGTCATCATCATCACCAGCCTATATAATTCCCAATGCTGGGCACAGGGTTCCTATCGCGGATGATATGATAGGGAATGGGGTGTATGTATTAAGCAATTAGGGCATGCATCTGATTACACATCAAAAAGCTGGTTTGTCAGGGTGGAATACGACCGTTTAACATAGTTCGACCTCCAACTTAAAACTTGGCGTAAGCTAAAATGCAAGAAATAAATAAACCTTCGACCCTACCCCCTACCCTATTATTTTTAATCATAAATGTATTTTATAGAGAGCCCAGTGTAACACTGTCGTATCTGAAAAAAGTACAAAACCTGCCCAGTAGCCGGAAAGGGTTTTATGACAACGTGAATGATGGACAAAAAGTTGATCGCTGCAGCCTCGTAGGTTTTATGAAATACCTTTTTAAATATTTTTGGACATGCCTAATATAACACGGTTTACACGGTACCTAAAGTAATATAATTTTCATACTTCGCCAGCCTAATAGCTAGCTTGATTGCGTTTATTGGTTGAAGCAATTGTTGCTCTTGCACTTACATACTTGGTAGTAGGTAATATGTCTAATATAAATGGCATAAATGCGCTCATGTAGCTAACTAGGTATAAAGGGACTTATGTAAAGATAGGACATGTACCTATAGAGTAACGCCAGACTTTCCTTAATTGATATTAAATATCATGAGAAGTTTGTCGGCATAAAATTAGAAGTTATCGTCATATATAGCACTTGTTTATGCACGCGTTTCCAGCAGCGCCTGATGATCTTAACCTTTTCAACGCTCTGTCAAAGAGAAAAGTTGTCAACCATACGCCAAATCAACCAGACATTTTGTGCGGAGTTAAACCTTATGTCAACGCAACGGTACTATAGGCTTGCTTAAAAATATTTTTTGAGGCAAGCCTGTGGGAATCGGCTTGTATGGGCGCTCCGCCAGCGAAAACTGCACTAAGAAACACTCTTTAAAGTAGGTACCTAAGTAAATAATCACATAGTAATAAACCAAATTCCTATTCAAATTCTGTTTGGTTACGGTACTTATTACAAGTAATGATAACTGATATTGCAGAATAGGTAGAGAAGAAGTCTTAATTCTCACAAATATTTGTATTCGACTATATAATCAAGAAATCTGTGCCAATCGTGAAAGTGGATCTGAACTAATAATTTTACACCAGCGATCAGAGACCGTTAAATGAATATTCGGAACAATATTTGCTGTTTATTCAATACAAATTCCTTCACACTTCGGGACGTGACGGCCGGATAGACGAACATTCCCACGATTAGCAAATAATCGGATTGAGTGACGTTTTTAATTGATTCCGAATGTGTGAGAATCTTTGAAAAACCGCAAAACAAACTGGTTTCATATATGAGTACAATGTTATCTGAACCGGTAACTACTGTTGATTTTTCTTGTCATTCTTATAGAGGCAGACATGATTACTAGGTATCTACTGCTAGGCTTATTCACTGGCATAATTAATTGCTATCAATATATCCGTTACAATATATCGATAAAATTTAATTAGGTACCTAGTTATGCCAGTAAATAGCCTCGTCCATGCATAAATACAGTAATTCATAAAATAAATGCCGAAAATACTACCCAGCTATTTAACACAAACACTTTCTATGTCAACAAGTTAAAAATCCAATATCGAAGTGTCCCCGATCGAACGAATTTAGAAATCGAAAGGGAACTAAACTGGTTATTCTTAACAATATAAACCGTCTTATCTTGCGCGTAAATTCTGTCAATTACGAAGGCAAGAGACGAGATTTTTGCTTCGCAAAAAGGTTTTAAAAAACGCCGCCGCGCTGCCACTGGCGCCGGCCACAGATAACGCTTTTTCAAACATTTCTTTTGTTTTTTTTTAAGAGACATTATAGGTCCTTTATGGGGGACAGACGATAACGCGTGTCCGAGTTTTAGAGGATTTTGTTGGGAAATAGGCTTTAATATGAGGAGTTAAGGAATGATATAGAAAAAGTAGGACTTGGACGATGTGTGTGTAAACCCGTTCGGTGATATTTCCAATCCAACTTGGTTAGATAATGTGGGACGGAATATATTTGTAGTATACAGAGATTTTTGTTAAGGAATCCCTGATTGCTGTTTCTGATTTTTTTTATGAAACTATTAAAAACATAGGTACCTCCCTAGATATCTTATCGCACCCATATTGCACCTTTGATTACTGATAAGTGACAAAGTCCTACGATAATATGGACAACAATAAATAGTACGTAGTAGGTACTTACTTACCAAATTTTCATATTACTTTATTTTGTCTTTATGAAAAATATTGGTTATTTATTGCAGTTCCGTGGTAGGTATTGTAAACTAGCTCCGTTAGGTAATAATAGTCTAGTTTCCAAATAAATCTATAATTAACTAAAAAAGGGGCTACAATAGTAAGTATAACAAAAGAAAAAAAATTACAAATTTTAGTCTTATTTTTATTACCTACTAACGATGAAATGTTAACCAATGAAACATGTGAAAAAGTTACTAATAGAGCAAAAACCAAATTGATACGAACGCCCACCACACACACCAAAACGATTAAGAGCAAAATATTTTACAAATAGCCGCCCATTTTGACAGCTGTCAAATTATACTGACAGCTTCATAACTTTTTCTAGTGGGTACGGGTGATGACAATGGACTTTTTTTGTCATTTGCAAAATATTTTGGGCGACTTGGCGTATTTGCTATTATGTTGGAACTTGGAACTTTACTGTTGATGATGACTGATAAAGGTGGCGCCTTGGCCCTTACACGTGCCAAAGAAATGCGTCATTACTTGTGCCTACCTGCTAATTTGTCTTTGGTCTTAAGGAATGTATCAGGATTTATAACTGTATAGTTTTTATGGGACGTCTTTTATTCTAAAAGTTGTAATCTATTTTAGTGATCTGTGTGGTATTGGAATTTCGCATGTAGGTAATAGAAGGTAGTAGGTAGGCAGCACATATATTAGATATCTTTATTTCCCAATTAATTTGCAATAATATTGAAATAAGTATGAGTTTAACTTCTATTCAATGTTGTTTTGGTCAATAATAGTAGTTTATGTGACTGTACACAATGAAGGGCATTAAACACGAGTGTGGGTTTAATGCCCTTCATTATCGCCTTCGGCTCGTTTCATAATAATAATAACAATATTATATATCTTCGGGGAAACCGAAGGTTTTGTATGTGCAATTGCGGACGAGGTTATCATGACGAACAATTACCGGAGGTATATCCTGAAGGACGGTACGGTCGACATTTGTCGGGCATGCCGCCGTCCCGGGGAGTCACTCAGGCATATTATCTCCGGTTGTGGTCATCTTGCTAACGGCGAGTACTTGCACAGACATAACCTTGTAGCCAGAATTATTCACCAGCAACTTGCTCTGCTATATGGTCTTGTGGTCTCCGAAGTGCCTTACTATAAGTACACACCTGCGCCAGTTCTCGAAAATGGTCGTGCCACGCTCTATTGGGATCGATCTGTCATCACGGACAGGACTATTCTTGCCAATAGGCCTGATATCGTGCTGACAGATCGATCGAAACGCCAGGCAGTGCTCGTCGACATCACCATCCCCCATGACGAGAACCTCGTGAAGGCCGAGAAGGACAAAGCCAGTAAGTACCTAGACCTGGCTCACGAGGTAACCGCCATGTGGGATGTTGATTCGACGATCATCGTCCCGATAGTCGTTTCGGCGAATGGTTTAATAGCGAAGAGTCTCGACCGCCACCTTAAGAGACTCTCGCTAGATGGCTGGATCAAGGGTCAGATACAGAAGGCGGTACTCCTGGATACTGCGCGGATTGTCAGGAGATTCCTGTCTCTGTCGCCCTGACCACCGGTAGCTTAGGCCCCGCCTCGCTGCCGGCGGCACCCTAGGTTAGGTTTTTATAATGATTTTATGTTTTGTATGTATTGTTTTATATTTTACTTTTTATATGATTATTGTAAAAACCTAACTTAAGATGACATTTAAATAAAGGGAATAACAATAATACACGAGTGTCTTAATGCCTAATTATGTACAGTTACATACACTACTTTATCTATCCACATATCATAAGCCTCCACGATGCATTCAGGAGCCGCATATTATGACCGGCATCGCGGCGTTGTTTTCTGGCAGCTGTCATAGTTTTTTCTTAATTCAGAGACAAACTAGAGTCGGATCCAACTGTCATATCGTTCGATATCTTACTTACGTGCGACATTTGTCAAATTTGTATGCAAATTGACAATTCATTTCGAACTAAACGTCATCTCGACTGATATTAGAATAAAGGTCAAATCAAATTTCTTTGATTTCAGAGATGTTCGAAATTTGAATGAAATAATATTATCGAAATCGATGTTATTATTTAGAAATAATAACATTTTCACAGATAAGAAATTTGTTCTAACAAAACAGTTTATTTTTATGGTGGCCATAATGTGCGGTTCTTGAACGCATCATGGAGGGTTTATGATATTTGGATAGATAAAATCATTTAAATGGATTTAGCTATAGGTAATAAATAGCTTTGGCTTTGTATGTATACAGGGTGGGCCCTGTAACTGGAGCAAAAAATTAAACGGTAGATTATTAAGCTTGTGAACAATTATTTCGAAGTGGTTTTATGCGAAAAAAATATATTTTTTTTGAAAAAAAAAAATCTTTAAAATAAGTTTACTTGTATTTTTTTACTCTTCTGGAGTGCTATGAGTAACTTTTTATTTTAAAAACACAAAAAAAAAGAAAAAAAATGAAAAAATCACAAAACTATCTGTTGAACACAAAAATGCAAAAACTATTATGACTCATTACATGATGTTACCTCAAAATCTGCATTGACTGCCGTGATATGATCTCGTGGTGCCAAGATACATTACTTGGAGGTCATAACTTTAGATCAAAATTTCTCCGTAACCAAAAATTTTGAAAGTGAATGATACACAAGGGGTTACTGCAAATGCTCTAAGGAAGCCTCCTTTTGAATATTTGCTCGTGTTACAGGGCCCACCCTGTATACATAGCATAGAGTAACCTTAGTTTTTTAATATGTCAATTCACATAAATGAAACCGAATAGATACCTACCTAATTATTAAATGATAATTGGATTAGATTTGTGACAACATAAGCTAATCATAATCATTTACTCGTTGCAACCATGGCTATAAAGTAGGTAGATACTTTTTTCTGAAAAAAAAACTAATCAAATTCAAGCTTTAAGGTAAAACTAGTCGGTTAAATATAGGTACAACAATTTAAGGCTTTTCAAAAATACGATTGTCTTTTTAAGGCACAGATGTCAGATTTTTGATGACACGATTTGAGGTATTAGAATAGGTATTTTCTCAAAAATAGTTTGAAATGTTCCCATGACATCTGTGAAGATAGTATCCGAGAGTGACTCATCCTGGACATTTTCTAGAAGTGTCCAGGAAAACGCAAAAGTGTCCAGTAAGTAAGTATGAAATCCCATTACATACGACGATATTTAAATATAGAACCATTTTTTATCAAAGATAAGCTAAGGAGGTTATTGGCAGCACATTCAGTGCCGGGAACACGACTATCGTGTGCCTACGTCGTAGTCGCTTTCCGCTACATACGAGGAACACCACGGGATCGACTACGAGCGTAGCGCGTAGCGATTCGCGGCAGTGAATGTGTTAAGGGCCTTTAATAAAATAAGTGTCTGTCAAAAAATTAATTTTTGGTACAAGCTTTTACTGCCGACTGTACCTGTTTCTGCATACCATCATCAAGTACTCATTGAGACGATTCGAACGAGCCCAAACTCGATGGGGTTGTGTCGTTTTATTGCGGAGTACCTTCCAGCTCTAGCATCAGATCAGCTCCAAGTCATTATAATATTGCATTGTCATGCGATATACATATGCTTGCAAGATTTCAGCTCAATTGGATAACGGGAAGCGACTGAAAAATGGATTGCAAATTTTGACGGACAACTTACATATTTACATACTTACATATTTACATACATACGAACAGTGCAAGTTAATATAAAGCTTATTTTAACTTGCACAGTTAATATAGAGGTTGAATTTTCGAATTGCACTTGTATTGCACGATGTAAAATGGCGGACAATTCTGTTCAATCGTGGTTTTACTATTTTGATACTAATTAGGAATTAGTAGAAAAAGAAGAATAAAATAAAATATTCACAACAAACATAAAACTAATACGAAATTTATGTATTTATTCTATTGGGGTTGTGGCATAATATCAGTATGTTTCAACATAGAGCTATAAAAACAAAGTCGCACTCGTATTTTGGCGGGATTGACTTCATTAAAATAAAATTGTTAAAAATGAGTAGGTAAGGTACTGATGAATCAGATAGCATTAAAACAGATTTCTATTTAAAAGCCGAGTCGAAATTGGTGATAAATAATTTACTTTCACCTACCTATGTACAAGGAGAGATAATTGCACAATTATGAAAAATTCATGAAGTGGAAATCTGAACATCAAACTACAAGTTGGTCACAAAATGAATATTATATTTTTGAGAAAAACACTATACATGCTTCGACTATAAGTGTGTCATCCTGGCCTTGTATTATAGCTGGACCTCGCCTTCGGCTCGGCTGGCTAAATCATACTCATCCAAGATGGCTTACTTACTGGTCTCTGCAGTAATGTACTATATCGTTGTTTTTTTTTAACAAAGTAGCGATTACAATGTCCTGTACTAGCGTTATATTCTGATTCATCGTTAGCTAAGAGACCATATCTCAAGAAGCTAAGAATTAATTAAAAATAGGTCACTGGCTGAAACAATAGTCAAAGTAATGTCATTGTCAATTGAAATTTGACTCTTTTTGTAAAAAAAGTATCGTGTCAGTCAAAAGCGAATCTTATTGACATTTTATTTTATTATTATTATTTTTTGGGCCTTAATATGCCGCTTCGACCAGCAAGTGATCTATTGTGGCAGCCCTTGTTTTAGAGTTCACCGTTAAGTCCCGTTGCCTCCAGGAAATTCCAGATTCTTTGGGCGGTGATATGTTGTACTTCTTGTGGGTGCATTATGTGCCGCCCTAGGTAGGTACTTCTTTTATGCATGAGTGGTCCGCAGGAGCAGAGAATGTGCATTGCAGTCTCCTCTGTCTCCTGGCAGAACCTGCAAGTTGTGTCCTGCTTCATACCCATTTGAAACAGGTGTTTGTTCAATTTGCAATGTCCTGTCAGGATTCTTGTCACTGCGCAGGTTTTGTGCCTTTTGAATTGTAATAACTCTTTAGACAGCTTACTATTGAACCCTTCGATCAGGGCTTTAGCTTGTTTTTGTCCTTTGGTGAACTTCCACAGCTTGATTGCCTCTGATCTTTAGAGTGTGAATTTCTTTAATTGTTTTAAGAAAAAAAATGGAGGCGCCATCATTTTTGTCGCCAACACCGGCGCGTCGAACATCCGGAGTCTTTTTTGCTTTTTTTTCATCTTGGGTCGGTGACCATGGCGTTAAAATATTGTCCGTGTGTAGTTGCCCTAATGATTTATTGTGTACTTGTTGTGGCTGACGTTTGGGTTTTTTTAGGTAGCGGTCGGGATAGGATAATTCCTACCTAAGAGAAAGTATGAGTATGACGATCATTCAATTTGTCCCTGTAAAATACTCTAACTCTTTGTGAAATCTTTTGAACTGCAATTATTTCTATTAAATTAAAGGTCAATTCAGTTTTCTTGTGAATAATACAAATACCTACTTAAAGTTTTTTTTTTATTCCGATGATCTCTTAGTAAGTTTTGTTTTAAAGGTTTTCTAGTATTTATTCAACGCCAACTTCTTTACAAATGTCTTTAAATATATATATTTTTTTAAATTTGTGGTCGTGTTAGGTTAGGATACACATGCACTTCCAGCAAAGCGTATTTTGTATCGGATGTCCATATTTCCAGTATAGCCCACTCGACTCTGAGGCCTTGTGTTTTGTGTTTACTATTTCTTATAAAATTCTCCTGCAGATTTTATTTAACATGTTAAATACATTCCACTTATATAGCACATTATTTTAATAATTTACACGTGACTTTATCAACAATACAGAGAATCAAGCCATCAGTAACGAAATCTTAAAACACTCAATCAAATAAAACAAACAAACTTTCGGGCCTCTTTTACGTACTTACTTACCACACTTCAAATTATATTTCCAATTAACAATGAGGCTTCGAAAATTAACTAAATTGAAGCAACGAAATCAAAAGATCGGAGATGCTATCGGTGACAATTTGACTCCATAAAAGACCTTAATTTTCCGCTCCGAAGTCGCCAGTACTGCAACCGTCATACCTCTCGTTGATATTATTTGGAAATTAGAACTTAGATCGATTAGCACAGAGTCCAGTTTCAAACCGTATGTTCGAGTTAGATACGATATTGTAAAATTAAGGAAACTAAAATGTCCCGAACGTGGTCTCATTAAAAAAATACTTGGCGCCTTAGCCGACCGAAAAATAAAAATAAAATTGATAGCATTATGATTACAGAGTTTTAGGTTCCGTATTTTAGTAGTTTGTCTGTTTACGTTCTTTCAATTTTATTTACCCAAGATACGAGTAGGTATATAACATTTTATAGATACATAATTTTAAGACCAGCGCATAGTAGGAACGGGTAAAATTTTATTTTTAGGTCAAGCTTTTATTGCCATCTGTAGGTACCTAACTCTTTCTGTATACCGTCAACAACTACTCGTTGAGACGATTCTAACGATCCCAAACTAAACGGGGTTAGGTACCTCTGCTGAGTCCTGAATTTCCATGGCCACCTTCTGTCTCCATCATTCGATCAGCTTAATGGTACCATAATTGAATTGTCAACCAAATTATACATAAACCCAAAATTTCAGCTCAATCGCTTCAAAATTGAGTTGCAAGACTCCACCCGAATAAACACATCTTGGAGACTCCAACAGTATTTAAGTTGGCACTACCTATTTTATATAAATGTAGTACGTAGTCTTAACCTATTTTTTTTACTACTTTTTCTAGTTATCTGTGGCACGATGGCCCTTATTTCTTCTTGTGCTAACTCGCATGCTCGCAATGCATAGTTTCCACTAAAATACTCTTTTTACTGTTGCTGCCTATCCCACAACTCATATAGAATCAATATCAACACCTAAGTGTGCGTTACATGGTACGATACCTACATTGCAAGTTAAATAAAAGCTTCTAAAATTGCGTTGGTGAAGAATTGCAAACAGGAAGAAATATTTATATCTCTATAGTCTAGCATAATTCCTTGCCGGTTAGGATAGCGTACCTAATCAAAAACTTTGGCTGCCAGGTACGCCAACAATATACACGCCTTCGAAATCGATCAAAAATTGTTTATAATAACGATTTGTAGCGTTAAATAATAAATATTTAACGAAAAATGCATTTAAAATAAAAGTAAGTTTCTTTATGGATTGTTGGCAGAGGTTTTTAAATCTTACTAAAACACTTTAACTCTCAAGCTTTGTACAGTACACGTAGGTATTTATAGAATCAGAAACGACGAAAAAAACGTCGGAAATAATGGTAATTAAATAATTAAATAAATATCGCGTTTAAATACAGCTAAATTCACTCAAAAGTTAACTGGAAGAGATCCCTCAAAGGGATAAGTTCGCCTTTGTACATAACTTATGTTGTTGTTAATTGTCTACTATGTTTATTTTGAACAATAACCAACTATTTTTTAAGAAATTGAGTAGTAGTAGTAACTAGTAACTACTCAATTTCTTAAATAATAATAACTATAGGTACCTGCTACTATAACTTAACGGAGGCTCAAAGGGAAACCCTCTCACAGCATCCCTAACACCTTACGGAAGTCCGATGTTAAGATAAATCTGATCGAAATCAAAGGGTTCGCCGCGAGATCAGCATCCGAACAACATGTAGGTATACAAATACCTCGGACTAGGCGATAATTCAATGATTTTTATTTACCTACCAATTACCCACAAAAAGTTTCCTTCTGAGTAGGTATTGGTATCAGTTTATTGAGGGATATTATTAAACTTTATAATTCATGGGATCTTTATTGGGCAAACATTTTTTACAGTTTTAAAATGCGAAGATAATCCGAAATGAAATTTACTTTCTCACATCCATTCAGATATTTAAAACTTCAAGAACAGTTGAGGTTAGGAACAAAATTGTTTTAAAGGTTTTTGGCTTTTTGTCCAAACAAAATTGTTAGGTAACCATTAAATCTTCTCAAGCTGCATTGCACCAAAATGTATGATATTGTGCTTTTTATCAATCTTCAGTAGTAACCAACCTTATAACATGTTTGTAACCTTTAATTTAATTAGCCATAGAATATAAATTATAAACCTGCTCATAAATACTTTGACCAATGGTTTACACCATGCGTTTATGCGATGTTACGACTTTTATGGATAAATACACCACATCTTTGTGCGGTCAAATGGTCTTTTTATGCATTCTACACAATAAAGGAGCATATAAATTGTGCTATTATTGAAATGCTTAGGCATATAGAAATAACAGTATTAGGTAAATTAGTATTATCTAGTGTTATGTGCTAGTGTATACGCATTGACCTGGATAAAAGCGCGCTCCTAATATTTTAAGGGCTATCCAAACTTATTTTTATTTAATATTATCTTACTTTATTTTTACTGTACAGTAGGTGTCATAAGTTGCTGAACACCTAAGTACCTTGTCGTTTTCACTCGTTTGACAACTTCATATGGCAGTTGAACATGACGTTTAATGGGACACGGTACAAAGGGGTCAAGCCCCTTGTGAGGCTGACCGTACCACTGAAATTGTTCTTATGATACCCTGTAATGTAACCTATGAATCAACTTGGTTTATAAAATCTTTGGCTTACTTTGGAGGTCCCAGGTTTGAATCCCGGTAGGAGCACGTGTATTTGTTCTCGAGTCTTGGATGTTTTCTATGTACCTACATATTTAAGTATTAATTAAACCAAGTATAAGTATGTATATCGTTGTTGCCTAACACTAGTAGTACCCACATAGTACAATAGCTTGTACTATGTGGGTACTACTAGTGTTAGGCCTTAGTTTGGGGCTAGGTCGATTTGTGTGAGACTGTCTCCCAATATTTATTTATTTATTGGAGCAGCATCCAATGAGTTGAAAGGGGCTGGATTTTGAATTAAGTTTATTGATCACACTAAATTGAAATGATTTAATTAGTAAAATAGTAGCGAGTGTCGCCGTTAGAATATTTTACTACCCTTACATGTATCCTACCCTATTCGTGATTGGTATGGTAGGGTATACTAGAAATATGTATCTAGTAAAATACTTCTTCAATTTAATACGCGGCCTTGTGACCAATCCACAACTGCTTGCTCTTATAGTACTCAGAGTTCCAAGTCTATCCACAAAGCAACTACGTCCTCGTCGCCGCGGTCTCTTCGCTGTCCCTCCAACTAGGACTCGCGCCGCGCACTAGCTTCTTCCCCGCTGCATCTAGATAAACTACTAGACTAAAGCTATTAAATGACATACTGGACAGTGACAGCCAACTGGACATATTTTTAAGCCCGAAACCTAAATTTTTGGTGGCTGCCTATCAATATTTAGAAAAAGTTGTCACTCCTAGCTCCATAACGACATATCTATATTATTAAAATAACCTGGATATTATATAATTTTAGTTTTATAAGTTTTATTGACCTTCCTGTATTTCGTTGAAAGAATCTCAATCTGATTCCACAAAAAAAAAAAAACTACTTTTTAACAATAATTATTATTTTTTTGACATAATACATTCTAAACTCGCATGATAAATATTAATTTACCAATTAGCATGTAAGGTATAACTGTTAGTGTTAATGGTAATAATAATAAATAAATAAATAAATAAATTTTATAATATACTATCATTTGCCTGCAACTATGTAGGTCAATGGATACTCGATGCCTGTACAAAATATTGAAAGAAAGAAAGAAACATTTATTCGAGACAAAAAAAAAGTGTTT
This sequence comes from Epinotia brunnichana, assembly GCA_963854355.1. Classification (NCBI taxonomy): domain Eukaryota; kingdom Metazoa; phylum Arthropoda; class Insecta; order Lepidoptera; family Tortricidae; genus Epinotia; species Epinotia brunnichana. The sequence goes on along the minus strand of OY977937.1, from coordinate 40,170,210 downwards.
TGTCCCGAAAGGGTTCTATCTTAGCATAATGATATTCCGCTGCTATAGCTCTGATATTCCGTTCTATTTTTTGAGGTTTTTGAAATTAATATTTGTTTGTACCCACAGATATTAACCTCAAATTACAATGGCGGGTTGTACCTATGTCATGGCCTAAACTAAACTATAGAAGAGTGGTAAAACTATGGGTAAAATACCACTCAATCCAAATATTTGTCATGTTAAATATAAGCAAAGGGCAGAGGCAGATTTTTTACATGAACATTTATTTGCATTGTCGACGTTAAAAAAATGTGTACACTTTTGCACCTTATTTATAGACTATACCACATTGCGGAGTGATAACGCTATCGAAGTTTACTACCGTCGTTTTGTACGAGTAGATACCGGTGATTCCGAAACATATGTTATTCTACGACCCCTATAATAATACCGTGTTTATGGAGGAAACGCAGTTCAATAATTAATAACAGTACAATAACTAACAGAAATTAAGCGAACTTGTTGAAGCATACATTTCAAATTAAAAAGAAAATGATTTATAATTGGCTGCTCCGAGCAAGATTTGAAATGGCGGCCTTCTGGAATACGTGGCCAATTGGAATCAATTACTCGGATAACGAATCTTTCAATCAGTTCCCTGTTACAACGCCTTAGGGAGCCGTGTATTCTTGACGCCTCTCTAAATCCGGCCATTCACGACCGCTCCAACAAGCCACATGGGGCAGCGCCGCGCTAATATCTCTCCGTGAATATCAAAACTGTAGAGTTTTATTTTAAAGATAGTTGGTGCGGCCCGTTGGATATACGCCCTAACGCAATAACCTAACCGAAAGGAATGGTCGTGAATTTCAAAATGTAATACACAGTCAATATCCCTATCCATTTCGACGCATCCATTTGTCGCCGAGGCAAATGGCACGAGCCTATTCTATCTTGAGCAAATAAATGACTTATGACGACGGTGGATGTAGTCAAAATATAACGTCCATCCATTGGACGCTGAGACAAACGGCGCGGCGCCTAGGTAAATGTCCAGTTTGTGTTAGTATAGGGATTGAATGAAAATCAATTTGAGTTAAGTATCGAACTTTGTCATTATTCTTACTTAAAATTGTATGGAGTCAATGTACTGCCCCATATTTAGCGTGGTAAGTCATTGGTGTCATGGTTTGTTAACCAAGTGCAAACCTAAATTGCCAGACACGTGGGTGGTGTCTACGGCACCTCATATTACTCGTACAAAACTTTAACAAAAACGTATTCAAAATCAAAATCAAAATCAAAATCAAAATCAATTATTTATTCTGCAAATAGGCCACAAGGGCACTTTTACATGTCAAATGGTGTTCTACAATATAATATTAATAATCTTACACAATAATCATTTTAAAATTGCAGATTTTAACTAATTAGTACCTAAATGGTTACAAACTAAATGTCACTGAATGAAAACTAGAACAATCCAAAATTGTAAAATATTATCAAATACATTTGATATAAGGTCTGTATCAGAATTAACAATAAGTTTATGATATAATTTAGTACCCCAGAGATGTATAATGTCTCTGAGCATCCAAATACAATTAATAATTATTCTAATGTTCTTGTAGAGATGTATACTGTCCCTAAGCGTATTACACGGAATGCCGGAGAACTCACATAATCGGAGAGTTTCTGTTGAAAATAAACATTTCGACGAAAAGTCGTTCAAGTCACTAGAACAGCCATACTGAACCTTTTACGACATTTTAGCTAAGGCTCGATTTCCTCCTACGCTGACGTCGGTCGCTGACTGTCGGTTGAGCGTACCATCGGTTGCGTAATGCGTATGACAAAAAAGTTGCTGTGCGGCCGCCCATTGATATTGTGGTTATTCGTACGCTCGACCGACGTCAGCGGCCGACGTCAGCGTAGGAGGAAATCAAGCCTAAGAAGCTCTACAAGGTAAAATGGGTTGTATACTAGGATCGCATGGTGGATCCGGCCACTCGCAAAAGCTCCGCGGGCCGCAGGTTGAGGTGATGAAACCGGTAAGATTTAACGTTGTGACAGACAGACGGACAGAGTCGCACCATAAGGGTTCCTTTTTTACCTTTTTGGTACGGAACCCTAAAAACAAAAGATTAAAAAAAAAACAAAAGATGTATTTTCACTGGTAGGTAAATAGTTAACAGCTCATGTGTCAAATTACGAGTACAGTCGATTTTATAATTATATGGTCCCAAAACTTCAAATTTATCTGAGCAACCAAACCAAACTTAACTATAAAGTCGTGTTCACAAATATTTGATCACTTTGTCCGTTTATATATTTTCGAAGTCGATTTGGACCAACATAAGTTATATTTTTATGGTACAGATTACATAAAGAACATTAACATAAAAGAAACGCCACATTTGCGGATTATGATTCCAGCCAAAAATTGGGCTTTTGAAACCCTTAATTTTGGCTGTGCCCATAGGAAAGACGCGACCCTAAATATCTGTATCAACTTTTTAAAAGCATTTAAGTGCCCTGGAAATGTTTAATTGAGCCAGTTCTATAGTCTTGTTAGTTTTTAGGGTTCCGTACTCATAGAGTAAAACGGGACCCTATTACTAAGACTCCGCTGTCCGTCCGTCCGTCCGTCCGTCCGTCCGTCCGTCCGTCCGTCCGTCTGTCTGTCACCAGGCTGTATCTCACTGATACCGTGATAGTTCCAGTTGAAACTATCACGTATTACGTTTCACAGATGATGTATTTCTGTTGCCGCTGTAACAACAAAGACTAAAAACAGAATAAAATAAATATTTTTATAGATAATGGTACGGAACCCTTCGTGCGCGAGTCTGACTCGCACTTGCCCGGTTTTTTTATTATTTGGGGATGTTTCTCTGGACATGGCTCGTGCGTAGGCGACGGCAGCGACTCAGCGTTGCTACTCGGATAGATAGGTACATTACGAAGAGATACATACTTATCATAACTGGTTTGGGAAGCTTTAGATTCAAAGTAGTTAGGTATCAATCACAGCACCTCTCAGTTTATTCGAGATTTATAAATAAACTTTAGGAAACGAAGGGCCTGAAAAGACGTTTTATTTATTATAATATAGGTAGCCATAAGAGGCGGTGTGGACTGTGGACTACCGCCTTAATAACTTTTTACCTCTTGGATGCCGCAACAATCATCTGTAATGGATGCTGTAGCCAATGATGATGATAATGATTAAATAAGAAAAAAACGTCCAAAGTTATTGACAAACAGGTGACTCTGGGTCATGGTTTTAAAAAGCTGCTCTATTTTCCTTGATAAGCTAAATTGCTTAATACATAGCACCCACTTACGTTTAAGTTCTCCCTCCCATAGATAAAGTAAGGACAAAATCATATTGAATAAAGGCATGGTACCTATAGTTATTGAATACCAACATTATTTTAATAATTAAGAGTTTGTTTTTTTTACCGTTCGTGTCGCACACAACCTTTGTGTTCATCACATTTGCGAATAAACAAAATTTTAGCTAAGATAAATCGCAATAAAAAATACAATTTAAGTAATACGAATAATAGCCGGCCATTCATTGTTGAATTTGACGTAAGGCGGGTAAGGCAAAGATCCTTCGATATGAAGCCAAATTTAAAAATCACCGTTATAAACATTTACCCCCGTATTCATAAAAAAATAAAGGCCTCTGCTAAATAAAATGTGCTTTTTATACCTTTCTGACGAACACAAATGTCAAAGTGACAGATAAACGAATTTTAACGCTTTTTTAGTTAAAATAGGCTTGTAGAACGTTTATGAATACAGCTGTTAGAGACTAAATTGCAAAGTTTTATTTTTTATGTACCTACCTATCTAAATAATTCGGGTGAACATGTTTTATTCGTGTTTTTTATTAAGTATTTCGATTTATTTATTTATATATATTAATATGTTATCAAACACCGTATTAAAATTGAGTTAAAACCTCCTTGCTTTGTAACTTAAGTAGGTATTAAAAAAAACATCCGCACATTGGGCGTAAGATACGCCATTGTAGCTCTTTGGGCTTGCCATTATGAAGCCCCTTACGAGAAAGTGTGACAAAAAATATGAACCGCCTCCATGTTCTTGCCTAGCCATAAATAAGATGTCAAATCTCAATCCGAATACCTGTTTGGCTCTCAAACAATATTGTTGGGCAACGCTGTGCGAGCGCAGCGCTGTGCTAAACATGCACAAATCGGACCGCTTCCGGCTATAAAAGGCCATAATGCGCCCATCATAGGTGCCGACACGCGTGGGCAGTTGTCCACTCGACGTGAGGGGTGGATTATTGGGTAACGTAGAAGTGTTATAAATCTGCGGTATAAAATAGTAAGGTAAACAAACGTACGTAGGTACCTACTATAGTCCTCGACGTTGCCCTTATTGTACACCACCAACAAACTGTTATACAGTTTGGACCCCCAACACACTGTTCTACAGTTAGGAGAAATTTTTGAAATTGTCTCATTAACGGCTGAACTGATATTGGTAAAACGTAGCTAAGAAGCATCTCGATCACGTCAGCTTTCGGATAAAAAAAACCGCATTCAAATCAGTCCATTTGTTTAGGAGCTACGATGCCACAGACAGACGCACACACACACAGACAGACAGACACACAGACACACAGACACGTCAAACTTATAACACCCCTCTTTTTCCGTCGGGGGTTAATAAAAAAGGTATGGCATGGGCACTTGATGTCAAAGTGACATGGCTTAAATTCGAGTTTAAACTTTAAACCATATTGCTTTGACATAAAGTGCCCATGTCATACACTAGTTGCAACGTCGAGGACTAGGACGATTGTTACTACACAACGAATGCACTTCATTTGAATGTGATATTGAGTGAGAGACACGAGTCTAGCTAATATACACCAGACCAGAGGGGTAATTACGTAAAGTCAATGAACGCGCGTCACTTCAACACCCAGATGGCTATGGTGCCAGTTCAACAGATTGCGCACCGAACACGGACGCTGTGCGGAGTACCTGCATAGATGTGGTTGGCGCGCATCACCAGCGTGCGACTGCGGAGCGCCTGTGCAGTCGATTCACCACATAATCAACGACTGTCCGAACCGGAAATTCTCTGGGAATATCTTAGACCTGCACTCACCTGACGCAAACGCTACCCACAATGGGTGAAGAATTTAGACGTTACATTAGCGACTCTGTAATTTAGTAATGCCATACGATACGAATAAATAAACTTCAACACTCTACAACAACTCAACTGTCCTTTTCGTTGCGGACGCATTCCACCATGATGTGAAATAGTCCAGGCAATGAACTGACAAGGTGTATGAAAAAAATTACAAGTTTGGAAATAATTTATAATTGCTGATTTTTTCATGTACCTAATGGAGATACGAGTATTAGCAATGAAAAATTTCAGACATCAAAAAAATTATGACATAACTAGCTTCTGAAAAGTGAGATTTTTTTTAATTAATTGTTGTATCTTTATTTTGGTTAATTTCCATTTGCTCCATAAAAGAAAAAAAAAAAGAAAATAACAATTCATGGTTTATTCAAATCTATATAATTACTTCCAGATGGAAAGTTAGTGGGTTTCTTGAATAAAGCATCTTAGAATAACGTTTTGAAATTAAATAAACAAAAAAACGCTATTATAAATTAATAAAAAAAACCGTATTTTGCCTGGAGTAAAACGCATCCTCTCTCGTTCCACACTACTTATTATTATTTAAGTGATTTGTAACAATAGGGGTAACATTATCATAACAGATAAAACCCCATTTTCAAATAAAAAAGATTATAATTAAAAATAATTGTCATTTTCCCATAAAAAATACATTTAACGAACTACGGTAGGCACGTATGAAACGTAAGGTAGGTACTAAATTAACAACTTACTTATCTAAGAACATTTAGTTCCCCGAACTAGAAGTTATTAGTGAAATTGCATATTAGGGAATAGGTAGGTACTTAATCTAATCATCTTCGTAAAATACGCGCAGCAATCCATCACATACTTAAACGGGTTAGGTTAAACCTTGCACACGTTACCTTAATGATTATAATGATTTATGGACGAATTTTAGGTCTGCTTTTTTTCATAAAAGCTAATAATTTTTTCACATCTGCTACCTATTCAGAAAAGAGTCATTGCTACCCTCAAAGAGCTTTAGGGATCAAAGTTGTACCTATTTTTCTAGCCTGTTATTCCCTGTTCAATTTCAATTTTCCTGAGGAGGTGTAAAAAGCAGTATTTGCCACGCGGTACCAATATAATTGCTATCTTGGGCGAAAACACTTGAACACCTCGTTACGCTCAAGATTCTACTTTAGAAACTTTCGCTTCACTCGGTGTTCAATGTACTCATACCTACCGCCCTCGCCGTAACTAGTCAATATAATTGTTTGCTCCCTTGAGACACAATCTAGTATTATATTGTACTGCTTATTATTTAATAGTTACTTAGGTATCTACTCGTACGGGTGGTAGGTACGATGTTAGGATAATAAAACCCGGAGGAATATTCGCCGAGTGAACAGAATTCTGTTCAATCACTTTCCTGTTCCAACTGCTGAAAGAACAATTTGTTCTTTCAGTACTGTGGCGCTGAACAGAAAAGTGTTTTCTTCTTACAAATAATGTAATTGCATTCAAACTGGCAAGCAGTAGGGTTCACAAAGTATTGGTTCGATCGACGTTTCCTCGGATGTAACTGAAGAAAATTAAAACAGCCCGATACAAAAAAACCTTTTCGACAGACAAGATTTTCGATTAGAAAAAAACGCTCTCAAATCGGTTCATCAGTTTGGAAGCTACGATGCCACAGAAAAACACATGTTAAATAAAGTTGGCGCGATAAGTCCTTCCAAAATATTTGAACTTTTGGTAAGGTTCGTAGCTCTTTGTCCAAAAAGCACGTACTACCCGACTTAACCTCGTCGACGCCAGTGGCAGTCGACAGTTAGCCAGGAGGTGCGAGCTACCGTTCGCAGCCCCATAAACCCACAACCGTGGTGGTCCGGTTACCTGGCCTGGCTCCTGTATGATACGCAGCAGAATTATGCCTTAAAAAAGATTTATGGTCGCAAGAAAAAAACAAAAAAAAGACAAAATCTAACAGAAAAATCATATTATTATTAATCCTCTCCTCTTTATTTTCTTATACTATAAGTACCTAGATACCTACTCAGAAGCTTTTAAAACAAAATTCTAATATTTATTTTTTATGTGGCCTCATGGGCTCTTCACACGTCAGAGTTTTAAAAATACATTTTTCTAGTCGTCGACTTTAATCTTTGAATTAAGATTTCGTACACGGAAACTAAGATCACATACTTTTTAATTTTGGAGCTCCACGAGCTCGTCATGGAGCTCGTATAGTTTCATAAGATAACCGCCATCAGTCATCTTATGAATCCAGGAGCTGTATAAGATAACTGTGAAGACATCAACGCGCAAAATTACTAAGCTGCTGCGCTTCATTTCAGCAGGGCGATTTTCAATAGATACCAAGTTTGTTTAATAAATTATTATTTCCGTTGACTCGTAGAAAAAGTATTGTATACAATAGTTATATAATTAGCTTTTTAAGTCTCGTACCTTAATTAGGCCACTCAGCAACTCGACTTAAAAAGCATCCATTATATAACGATTGCATAAACTACTATTAGATGTAGGTATAGTCACCGGGTCTATTGCAATATTATAGCTTTGGAAAAGTAAAGTCAGAGTTGATTTTACCTACTATTGCAAAAACGATGCAAAGGCGGTATTCGGGTGTAGTACACACTAGGTACATTAAGGTATTTTACCTTTAAATCCAAACTTTATTTTACCTTTTAGAATGTCATAGGTAGGTATAGAATAGTTGCGTTGGTAGGCTGGACAAGGTGGATTGATGACCTGGTAAAGGTCGCGGGGGTCCGCTGGATGCGGGTGGCGCAGGACCGGTCACTTTGGAACTCTTTGGGGAGGCCTATGACCAGCAGTGGACGTCTTTCGGCTGATATGATGATGTATAGAATAGAAGGCGGAGACAGCGTAAAAGAGTCTCCAATCGTTTCCATTTTTTGATGAATCAGCGAACATTTTAATTTAATTTATGGAAGCATTATGATTTATGATATTTTAGTACCTATGATGACTGGGTACGAGTATCTAACAAACGTGAACTAAAACTCGCTAACCTGTCTTTTTTTTCTAAAATCTGAATTAACAAATCTTTTTGATATAATTATTCAACCTGCACACAATTTTTCACGAGAATCGGTTGAGAAATACGGCCTAGAGGACAATTAAATAGCCGGAAAGACTATTTGAAAAATATTTTTTGTCCAAGCTAAAAATAGATTTACAATTTAATGGCTTAACAATTTTCCTCTTAACAAAGTGAAGAATTTCCAGCCCGTATTTGCACAAACGTTTAGCGCAGCAATAAAGATGCGCAGGAGCAAACAAGCAGAAAGTGGCCGAGCCTAAACCTGGCGAGGATTGGGTTTGAGAACCTTAAGCCCATTCAATAAGAACTAAATTTCAATGACAGGGATGCTTATTAGGTTTAAAGATTATAAACAGTGTTGCTAGACAGATCTTTTTAACTGTGTCACGGGTGGTCAGTGTTAAAGCGGGTGTTACATCTTCCAGAATTTAGCATCCATGAATGAGTTAGGAACCTGCTCATGCAGGCACGCATGCTCAATTCAGGACAATGTAACACCCGCTTTACGATGGTCAAGTCTAAGTATGAATAGGAATATTAAAATATCTGCTTTTGGTATTACTTGAACCTGTATGTTCATTTCATGCCTATTAGGTACTGTAGAGGTCGAATCGTCTATGCAACCGCTACTCGTAAAGTGCAAATCAAGCTGTCTGGAAGTGGGTTATTCCCACCCGTTACCACCAAATTGTTACCAGTGGTAACAGCTGGGATTTTATTCCCATCTTTTACCAGTGGGAACTATTGGGAATTTATATATTTTTTTAAACCAAGCTGTTACCACTGGTAACAATTTGGTGGTAATAGGTGGGAAAAACTCCTGGAAGTATATAAATAGAAGGAGAGTTGAAGACATCAACGGTAACTGCTTAACATCAGGCAGGCCGTAAGCTTGTTTGCCACCGTCGTTGTATAAAAAAAAAAAAAAGCAGTCGCCTCCGACTCCTCCGAGGCTTTGGCTTCCGGGCCACGCTACTCATACGTCTCATACCTCTCACAAAGCTCTCAAATAAATGTGTTAATATTTTATTGCGTCTTCCTCTACCTCTGAGCACCGTCCACACACTACCCTGTACCTAAACGGAAGTTGCATGTCATGGCAGTCAAGTACGCACGTTGAAGACGAAAGCTGAATCACACTGACTCTACATTGATCGCCGGCGCCGTGACATTACAATACATACTCCCTTATTCACAAAACTTAATAGACCTTTGTTTTCTAAAACAAGGTTTTGTCAAACTGACGAATAAAGACAAACGAGTATTAATAGCATAAAGTAGGGTGACCAAAATGTGGAAAATCAAAATAATTTGACAAATAAACCTTTACAATTTTACTTTTTTTTCACTGACACACGGGAAAAGTTATAACAGGTAATTTAATTTAATACGGTATATGACAAAAGTAATAATCAATTAATTTATTTCTGCAATACTAATAATCATCAACTACTTAATTCGGCTATTTTAATGATCTCTACATAAATATTAAAAATTGCCGTTAGGTAGAATAATTGTGACGTCATTAACCTGTATTTCTTCCATTCTAACATGACTACATGAATGACTAAGTTAATAATTTATTATTAACACTCATTGTAACTTTTTATTTATTGTCTAACTGTGTAATTGACTTATGTTGAAATAAAAATCTACATATAAATAAATAAATAAATATTACGGAACAATCTTACACAAATCAACCTAGGCCCACCTATAACAGGTGTTACCTATAACAGGGCGGTTTTGACGTTTCATAGAAAGTTGCTGATGCGACTCATCACATCACCATGACTCATACCGAATATTTTTTTTATAAAATAGGTAAGTACCTACGCATTTGACCACTATCTCACCTGATGGTAAGCGATGACGAGGCCGAGGGTATTACATACCTACTTAAGTAGTGATCACAACAAGACTGACACAAGGTCTTTTTGAAATACCTATAGGTACCTACCTACAGAGTGGAAAGCCCAAATGCCACAAACTATAATACACAACCTTAGCCCCGCAGGATCGCGCTCCTGACTTAACAAATTGAAAATCCATCTTATCGCGCATGCACCAATATATAGAAGTAAAGGCGGGGAATCAATCTTTCCTGATTTATTAGAGGGGTGTTATTTCTGCTAATACCGGCATTAGGGTTACACGAATATTTATGGGATAAGTTGACTGTGGGACGACCATTGCTTTGTTGTGATGGTCTTTTGTTTAATGTATAGGTACTTCTAGCTCGTTGTTTATCTATAATCAAATGATAGACATGTATTGGAAAAACCGGCCAAGTGCGAGTTGGACTCGCGCAAGAAGGGTTCCGTACCATTATCTATAAAAACGGCATAAAAATCACTTTTGTTGTATGGGAGCCCCCCTTAAAAATATATTTTTAGTATTTGGTGTTATAGCGCCAACAGAAATACATAATCTGTGAAAATTTCAACTCTCTATAGCTATCACGGTTCTTGAGATACAGCCTGGTGACAGATTATCTATAAAAACGACAAAAAAATCACGTTTTATGTATGGGAGCCCCTCTTAAAAAATATTTTATTTTGTTTTTAGTATTTGTTGTTATAGCGGCAGCAGAAATACATAATCTGTGAAAATTTCAACTCTCTAGCTATCACGGTTCTTGAGACTGACGGACAGCGAAGTCTTAGTAATAGGGTCCCGTTTTACTCTTTTAGTACGGAACCCTAAAAATCAAGCGACGGGTTCGAATCCCGGTAGGGGCAAATATTTGTGTGATGAACAAGACTGTTTGTTTCTGAATATTGGATATTAACTATGTGTATATTATTATACTATTTACTATTAAGTAAATATTTACGTCGTTTAGTACCCATAACACAAGCCTTATTGAACTTACTATGGGGCTAAATAGTTCGAATAGTATAAGATTGTCCCCTAATATTTATTTATTAATTAATGGACGTTACATAATTTATGTGGCACTATCAGTGCAGTGCGACTACACTAACTAGTTAGCAACAGCATTACATATGACATAATATACCTAATTATTCGGTTACAGGGTTACTGCCAAATAATTCCAATGCAAAATTAGCTTTAGATACCCAGTTCAAACGTCAAATGGATGGAACGAAAGGGAATAGGCTTACCTAAATATAATTTTATTCTTTAAACACTTCAATTAAGTACAAAATAATCAAATGATATCTATTAGGTACGGTCAACCAATTTGATTCCTAGGCGATGGCCTATGATGATAGAACCTTGCCGTTGTAAATGCTATGTCAATACGGGTTACTAAGTTACTATACTATCCTCAAACCAAATAGACGACTGGGATCGTATTGGCTCGTACCTATTGGCTCAGTCGTCCGTTTGGTTTGAGGATACCTACTATAGGATTATTGCGTCGCTATGTAGCAGGCAAAATGACAGGGTTCTACGGTGGACTAGGAATCAAATTGGTTGACTGTAGGTACCTAATACCTACCTATTTGTTTAGGTATATTTGAAACTGATCAAATATCGTATTTTATAACTAGCTAAGTATAGATAATAATTTATTATTGTGTACTATGAGTATAATGCTTTTTAGAAATTTATTTAATTTAATTTTGCATGCCTAAGTAATTGGTAAGTTATAAAGACACTATCGGCCGCATTCATAAACCTTATTCAAGCCTATTTTAACTAAAATGGCGTTAAAATTCGTTTGTCTTTATCTGTGACTTTAACATTTGTGTCCGTAAGAAAGGGAGAAAGCACATTTTATTTAGGCCAGACATTTTAAGTTTTATGAACAAGGAGGTAAGTATGTGATTATAATTTATCAACCATTTTTATACTTATAACTGCAAATAAATAATTTGACTTGACTTAGTTATCTATATTATAATATATCTTGCCGCTAACACTACAAAAATATCTTGACACTGACTGTAGGTATATCCATGACCAGAAAATATGTTTTCACTTCTCATGCTCGCAAAGTTCGCCTTTGTGCTGGCTGTATGCTGCACAAAATGCCACTTTTGTGCTCTAGTGCACAAAGGAAAATTGTTTTAAAGACTAAGATAATCGGGCCTTAACAGCCACACACACAATAAAACTTCGTAGAATAAACTTGTCATTTGATTTGATTTGCTTTAATAAATTTCACATTCATGTTTTCCATTACTAAATTAATAAAACCGGATAAAATAGGAGTCAATTATTATTTTAAAATGTATTGAACCATTAAATGACTTGGCAGTATGAAGTACCTAAGTCTAATATCACTAGTGTCGAAAATTAAAAATAAATACTTGTAAAATCTTCGCAGGTCCGTAGGATGTTAAATAAAAAAGTGGACAGTAGAATTGCTGGTTTTAATCCGAAGTGGAGAATTATAGAAACGTGACATGTGTTTTAGTCGTTGAAAGGGTAAGTTGTTTTTTACTTTTTTAATACTAAACATTGCCATATGAAAAATGTATTGTCTATACACAATAAATATTTGACCGATTATTAAACATATATTGAACATTTTATTCAAAAATGTGCATATAAATTATAATTATTAAATAGGCAAGAATGAGGATCAAAAACATTAGATTTTTGAACGTTTCTGAACATACTTTAAAATGTTAATTGACAGGAATGAGCTATTATTTTATTTTATTTTGCAATTATTTGTTATTTTCTCGCAATCGAAGTGAAAAGCAGTGTGTATAACTCGGGCATAAATTAGCCATTTAACCCCTCGACTTAACTATCCATCACCCTCGCCGATGGCTCGGGTGGTATAATCGTCTCAGGTTAAATGGCTCGTTTTGTGCCCTTGTCGTACAATCTACTGTTGCTGTTGACTGTAGGTACCTAAGTACCTACAAGCCTTTATCTAATTAATCAATCATTCAATCAATGAGGTTCATACATTTTAAGATAATACAATACACGTTATTTCTGGTTATGTTCATTCAATATTCAATAAAGTACCTATGTCTAAATAGTGCACAGTGGTTCAAATCATTCAATTTTATGTGTGCATAGATATTTCTTGAAGCTTAAGAGAAAAAAATCTTTGCAACTTTTGCAAGTAGATAACTCAACAATGATTTAAATAAATTATATTAATAGTTCAGAATTTGTCTTAAAGTATACCTAAGTACTTGTTTCTTTAGAAGTATTTTTATTTAATAGTTATTACGAAATTAAAGGCAACATTTTATTCCAATTAGAATCAATTAGATACCCATACGTTCACCTTGGATGATTATTTTCTACACAAAGCATTATTTAACACCAACCTAACCGAAAAATCTCTATATTTTTTTCCGTTGAGTACAAAATTTTCTTTTGTAAAGATTTTTTAAATTTTAAATTGATCTAGTTATTACTAATTGACTTAGGTATGTACCTACTAGTATAAATTCCAATAAAAATAGATCCTTTGTCGAGAGATAGATTTAGCGTCCTAATAAAGACCTCTGTTAGTTTTGTTGTCTATAGGGGTCAGCTGCTTGTAATTTGTAATAGTATCCGTATACACTCGCAGCTGTCAAAAATAGCAGCCTCCTCTTGAACAACATTGTCAGCTGGATCGGCCGAATGCATGGTAACTTGAAGAACTGTTTTTTTTCTCAAATAATAAATTAATCTTGTTAATTTATAACCTTTCTGCATAATTTAAGAAAGTACAACTGGTGCACTTGATTCCTGGAGAATCTCTACCAACCAGCAAGCAATAGGGCTAAGTAAGTAATTTCCTGTCCCAAAACCTACCCCTATTTGTGGAGTCAGCCAGTTAGGCACGTATTGAAGCATAAAATTGAAATACCCAATAAAACTCACTTTTGCATTTATAATATCTGTACTTAAGTAAAAATATAATTTCAAATCATATCGGACAATGTGTTTTTGTACAAACTACATATGTACCTACATACAGTCACCATCACATACATCGGAGCAAACAAGCAGCTCACAAACATCGGAACACACCTCTATTTTCGAGGCATTATGAGTGCATGTGCCGATATTTTTGAACACCTATAATGTACCTATGTATGTGATGGCGACTGTAGATAGTTTTTGTGGTATGTACTCACTGGGCATCATCTCGACGTGCGAGGAGGTGTCCATGAGGTTGTGGTGATGCAGCATGTCGGGCGGGGACTGCACCAGCCCGCCGCCGCCGCTTGCCATCACCATCACGCCCTCACTCACCGCCAACTCCGCGCGACAACGTTTTACCTTCTTCTTAGCAATCTTGACGTCTTATAAGACTAATTAAGCTCTATTATTGTCAGCGCAGACACTCAAAAAAGGCCAAACACTACAGTTGAAATAACTTAATACACCAAAATAGTATTCACTAGGTTTAATTATTGAGGCACTTCGACAATATTATTTTTACAAAAAAATGTTTTTGTACGGACGTGCGCGTCCTGTCGCGGCAGCGGCCAAGCCCACACTGCCGTGCTATATCTATAATTCTATGGATCGACGCCAGAGCGCATGAGTGGATCGACCTTTTCGCCCATTGGGTGGATTTTACAACGCCTTTTGGAAGCGCGTGCTCCCATTGGTCACCACCTTCCCATTTTCCCGCCCTGATCGAAGGTACCCTCACAAAATGGCGCTTCCCTATAGCCTTTTGATGCTTTTTTGAACATTTCCTTCGGTAAAAAATAATCCGGTTCGGATATAATGAGCATGATTTATGGTTTTGATCCGTGAGCTCCTTTTTCTGACTTTATTTTTTAATCTGGCCATGTTAATCTCTCGTGCTTTAGCTGGTTTGTTTTTGTTAATCGTGACTCGATTTTTGCTTGTTCCTTCTCCAGTGCTTTTTATTTTGACGTATATTTTGTTATGTTCAGTGTCGAGTTTACAGATGTGAAATAAATCATGTACCTACTTAGGTATTTTTATTCGTTGTGGCAGTTCATAACACATCAAGAATGGTTTTCAGTGTTTTTCCTTACGTACCTAGTATATGTGTTCGTATGTACTCACACATTTTTACATTTAGTTTTTATTTCTTGTTTATAATATGATTTATTGTGAAGGATAAATTAAGTAAAATTATTTAAAATTAAATCATATTTTGACTAGCTAAGTTACTCGCAAACCACTGGGTTTTTGTCAAAGGTCTAAAGTAATAATAGTCTAGGCAATAAACTGACAGCTTGTATGAAAAAAAATACAAATTTGGAAATAATTTATAATAGTTGATTTTTTCTATGTAATGCATATATTATCAATTAAATAGTTACTTTACCTATCGACAAAATCCAACAAAATTACAGACATCAAAAAAATTATAACTTCTAACTAGGTAGCTTCTGAAAAGTCAGAAAAAGTATAAATAAATGATTTTATCTTTATTTCGGTTCATTTACATTTGCTCTATAATATTCAAGATAAATAATTTAAGAAAAAAACAATTCATGCTTTATTTAAATCTATATAAATACTTCTGGATAAGGTACCTACGGATAGAAAGTTTGTTGGATTCTTGAATAAAGCATCTTAGAATAATGTTTTAAAATGAAATAAAGAAAAAAAACGCTATTATAAATTAATACGCACGAATATTTGTTCCGGAGTCATGGATGTTTTCTATGTATTTATTTATCTATATAAGTATGTTTATCTTCGTCTAGTACCCATAGTACAAGCATTGCTTAGTTTGGGACTAGGTCGATTTGTGTAAAATTGTCCGCAAATATTTATTTATTTATTTTATTAATGTTTTTCAAAACCGTATTTTGCCTGGAGTAGGTATAACATTTTTGTTATTAGGTATTAGATATCTAATAAATAATTTAGTCCCTAATTTAACATTCGATTTAATTAGTTAGGTATCGTCTTATCACATTTAGTGGGCCTAATAAACTAATCCGCAAATAATACAGGAACTATAAAAAAAATGCAAATCAACGATCCATTTTTTAAATAAAATAGTGGTAAATGTTTTTGTATTGTTTTGTTCTGTTATTTTAAATATATATATGTCATTCATTAGTTACACGAAATAAATAAATTATTTTATTTTATAATATTTTAAATTCATTATACCTACATGTTATATAACCCAATTTTTTTACTTGTATTATGTAGTTATTTGAGTTGTATGAAACACACATGTGAAATTTCTTTGTGATACCAAATAAATATATTTCTTTCTTTCTTTCTTTTTTTCTATTTCTGATGTGCATAGAGAATTAATTAATTCAAAATTTCACAAAACACATTGCTTAATTAAGGTAGGTATGCAAATTTTTCACCAAATTAAAAAAAGAAGTGATCATCAATTCCCTTCTAATTACTTTGTCAACGTGTGAGGGCAAAAACTATCGGCGCCAAGTGTTCGCGCCAAACGTCATTAGGGACCATAGATAAGAACAGATAGACTATCTCCAGAATGCGCAGATGACAGATAAAAGTTTATCTTTCTATTTCCTAAAGCTAAAAAACTTGCGAAATGTGTTGAAATCGCCAGGTTAAAGAGGAAGACCCAAAATAAAATAAAATAAAATAGGTTTGCGACACGTCCGCGTTAGTAAGCGTATAAATTACCTACTTATAGCCTACATTCATCCTTAAGATTTGTATTTAGGTACTTATGCTTTAGTGCCATTGGACCCTGCGTAATGGAGTGGTGGAACACGATAAAGTCTTGTTCGACCTCTTATGCTATATACGCGAATTAAGACACCAAACGCGCTGCTCTTCCTCTTTCATCTCCGGGCAGGACATTTACTTGCCAATTACCTATGTGGTCACGTCACGACTGTCGCTTCCGTATCGGTCTTACAAGCCACGTACGTAAGTGCCACACCTCTAATATGGAATTATGGCCGCTGTTTAAATTATCTTTTCATAGGTTTTATTTATTTAATCGTATGGCATACATTTTTTTTGGCCTTTGAGTTTGTCACTCTTTAGTACCTACCACCCAGGGGACACGTGCAGGGTTGTGCTAGGTAAAGCTCCTGCTGACCTGCGGGTGATGGGACGGGAGCTCCATCATCCGCCTAGAAGCGGTCTAGAGCTGGAAAGCCCCCATGGTGTTCTGGGGTTGTGACAGTGGAGTTTGTGAGGGCACCATTCCCTCCAACCTACGTGGGCCCGCAAGGAAAACGCTGACAGAGTTCTGGATGTGTGCAGATGCGTTCCCAGAGCTCTGTCTTAAAGCGAGTGATGGAACACCCCAGAGGTTTTAGTCCGTGGGAGTCGGACATACCAATTCGGCTTCTCTCGAGCCGGGTGGGATCCATAATGGATATCCCCTGGGTAAAAAAAAAAAAAAAAAAGGTAGCTCCTGCGGACGCAAGTGTGACAGTTGTCCCCCCTTTGTCAAGTGAGTGGGCAACTCGACTGTTAGAGGTTCTTAAGCCGCCCGAAGGCCTCTAACTCGGCTAAACGACTAGGTACTGTTACCTATACACAGTAGCCGGGATCAACTGCTTAGCGTGCCTTCCAAAGCATGGAAGCGCCCATTTATAGTAACCACTCAAACAGGCGGTCACCCATCCAAAGACTGACCGCTGCCATCTTTGCTTATCGTTTCCGATTCGCAGGCGCCGCTAGACCATGAACGCTTCAATGCATCTATCTTTTCTCTCTATCTTTTCAATTTTTTGCATCTTTGTGAATCGTAAGGAATTAAAATTTTAAATCTAGTAGATTTAAAACTGGCACCTATATAGTGCTACTTATACTTAACTTAAAAAGTATGCATGTCCAGGTTAAATATAGAAGATGTAAGGTAAGCGTCCTAGTCCTTGACGTTGCACTAGTGTATGACATGGGCACTTTATGTCAAATCAATATGGGTTAAATTTCTAACTAAGAGGATTTTTCTTCATTCAAATTTAAGCCACTTTAGCATAAAGTGCCCATGTCATACAGTAGTGCAACGTCAAGGACTAGGACGTTTACTTTACTAGATAAAAATATAAGTGAATTGGGAAAAGACCATCCTGTTATATCGGAAGAAAGTAGACACTGTAGGTACCTATACCTACTCGTAGTACCGGAAAAAAAGACTTCCCTAATTGAAAAATATTTTAGCACAAACTCTATTG
The DNA here is from genome assembly GCA_963854355.1 of Epinotia brunnichana. Lineage (NCBI taxonomy): Eukaryota > Metazoa > Arthropoda > Insecta > Lepidoptera > Tortricidae > Epinotia > Epinotia brunnichana. Next base: position 40,151,937 of record OY977937.1, on the reverse strand, counting down.
ACATCGAATTAGAGCCAGTATCTAGACATACTTACTTAAGTACTTACCTACCATTTCAATATAGTACCTATAGACCTACAACAAAAAAGTACAATCAGCTGCCAAAAAATCTACGTAAAAAAACATACATCGTTGTAACCGAAATAGAGTCACTATTTAAATATTTTGGAACGCATCAGTTAGAGGTAGAGACCAAAACGTTTTTCCACTGCCAGTATATTCAACGTCCAACCTACCGATACATTTTTTGCCTTATTATAAAGAAATTGGATGATAAAGTGTAGATCTATTTTTTTGTGTAGGTACCTACCCGGTATGCGATAGATTTCCGTATCACTGCGACATCACCCCTTACGCAATTATCAAAGTATGCTGTTTACGACTCGGCGGCGCCGGCGCCGGTGTTTTTGCTCGTAAACGGTGACACATTCCGCCCAGGTGACGTGGGCTCGCCCATCTAGTTGCCATAGATTAGGTACAGTCGACGTCAAATGTAATAATCCTCTTGTAATAAGGCGTAAAATGTACAGTCAGGGAAATGTATTCACGTACCTTTTTATGCCTTATTGTAATAGTAACAAGAGCTAAAAAGGTACGTGAATACATTTCCCTGACTGTACACATACCTACATATATTTGAAGTCAACAATATTACGTAAGTAGGTACCTACTCAAAATAGTTAGGTACCTACTGTATTGTGATGTGATGAACATAATTATTTAGAACATTTTTTGTTAGATTTAAATTAAAAGTAAAGTTAGGTGCTTGTTCTGTGCAAAATGTGCACTAGTTCCTAGATTACTATCTTATTTTCCATTGAGTGACAAACACGGATGAGATTTTCGTAAGTTAGTGATTATTTTTGATTAATATAAGTATTATAAAATTTACAATCTCTTCTTAAGTAAAAAAACCGGTCAAGTGCGAGTCAGACTCGCGCACCGAGGGTTCCGGACCACCCCGTACAATAGAAATATGTCCACTATAAACTGACACTCACAAAGTATGTATTCACATACCTACTTAGTGCGTGTCAGTTTATACTGGACATTAAATTTTCAGTGATGTAATTAAAATTTTACGGTTTTTGCAATTTTTCCTTTATTTGTGCTATAAGACGTTGCTTCGTACAAAATTTAAAGATTCTGAGTTCACGGGAAGTACCCTGTAGGTTTTGATTCCCTTAAGAATTTTGAAAATTTGCATAAACGGCTGTATCTTTTGATTGCGTCGGCTTAGAAGTTTGATTTTTTCACAGCTTTAAGGGACAGTATTTTCAGATTGATACATTCACGCGTTCCTGAGAAAAAGGGTCTTGACAGACGGACGGACGGACAACAAAGTGATCCTAATATGGGTATGGCTAAAGGGTTCCGCTTTTTCCTTTCGAGGTGTGGAACCCTAAAAATAAAAATCAATCCACTACATTCTTAAATGTACCTAGGTATAGAGACTTATTTATGTTGCTACAGTCACCATCAGCTAGTTGGTAATTTGATTTATAGGTCACTATTTATAATTTAAATAGCATTTTAAAATATCACATTCCTGAAATAAACGCATTATGAAGCCAGTCTTTGCAAACCACAGGGCATCACACTTTTTTCACTAAAACAATCGAATTCAACCACAAATAACTTCACTTCTTAACTTCATAACAACTTTTTACGAAGCTTTAAAAATGGTATGTTTTATTTGTTGGTAGGTACCTACTTAATGTAAAAATATTTTATTTTTGAAAGTAAGAAAGAAAAGAGATTTATTGCCACACATACCGTCAAACATGCCTACTTTGTCCGCTTTTTTCGGAAAATCTCGAATATCTCATATTTTTGCTTAAAGAATCAGTCGTATACCTAGTATCCGCAAAAAAATTTTGGCCGGTAGGGCAATAAATGTAACACTGAAACCTTTTTGTGTGTAAGCATGCTTCTAATATTTTACGAACTGACCGGCCAGATAGTTTTGCGGATAAGTATAGTACCTAATACCTACGCATGTGCTCATGAAGAGAAATATTTTTTAACCAACAGCATCTATTCCAAATTTTTATCAAATTTGATCGCGGGTAAAGTTATCTCGACTTTTGTCAACATTGCCCCTGCTGAATTATTGACGCAACTATAGCTCTTATGATGTTGAGACAAGACTCAGTCCAACATTTTGGGCAAACATGGCGTCCGTTTGAATATCTTGGTCTTAACTACGAAAAGTTTTACACAATACGGATGGGTAATGTTACCTAGGTAATTTGTTCAATCTGTGCCCTACGGAAATGTAGACCTCACATTCCACAATTTGCTGCAAGCTCCTGGCTGAAGTTAAAGGCAAAGTAAAGTCATAAATAAAATCTAGTTTCTACAAAAAATAGTATACCTAAGGTTTGCCCTAATATTAAGGTATGCTGTGTTTTCGTTCATTACCAGATTTGGTTAAAATTTGCTTTTTGGGCAAAGTTCCCCCTGGTGGCAAAGTAGGCATATTCGACGGTAGGTACACATTAATTACCACATTTTTAAAATATACAACTAGAAAAAAATTGAACACAATGTGGCTATAGGGATGGACTCAGCGTTGCGGTGCGTTGCGTTGCGTTGCGTTTGCGTTGTGCAGTTGTTGAATACCGTCTTCGTATGTATGTAACAATATGTAGGTAGTGTAGGCACTTAGTACTTAGTAGGTATTTACTATAATGGGTGACTGTTGCAAAATCCCATAAACCCAGCACTTTTCAAAATAAAACAATGGTCCCCAAATCGCAGCTCCTTCGGCGGGCGGAAGCGGGGCTCGGCCGGAAACGGAAACGGCCGGAAGCCGCTGACCGGAACTGACGTCCGCCATCTTATTGATTGCGGCTAATTCATTTCGCTTCCGTGCGCTTGCATCGGGTTGCGATCAATTCGGGAAACTAGTTGCTTTTTGACGTTTGTGCCCTTGATACTGTAATGAAAGTCTCTTCGTTTTTAATGTCACCCCAATGTTGTGTGGGAGAGTGTACCTACTTCTTACATTAAGGGGGAACACTTCGGATTGCTTTCTATAAAATCGTTTTTAGAAACTACCTAACCTTGTTGTAGTCTTGAAGAATGAATGAAGTGAAATTATTTTAAGCAAAGATTTTTTTTCTCTTTGAAGACTACTTATCATCTTAATTCAAGATGAGTTCGGTTTCGTTCAGGATACCTAATCTGTTCGTAATATAATAATAATACATTTCTTGATTTAGGTAATATTTTTCATCGTCATATTTTTTCTGTGTAAGTAATTATCAATTTCAATGAGTCCTTATTACCTACCGCTCCAATCTGTGTTACGTTCCTGACGTTACGAGGCAGACAAACAGACAGAAAGATAAACAACGGGTGTTAATATGAGAACCATGGGCCGCATGACGACTCTATTACCAGACTTCTATTCCATAATTGCCATAGACCTTTGTGTTGAATTTGTGTTATGTCGGCCACAGACGGATTTTATGATGTAGCGGCGATGCCAACGGTCAAATGTTGGTCAGTTGAGTCATACCTATATATGCATATGTTTATGTAAGTACAGTCAAGTGCCAAAATATGGGTGCATACCACTTACTCGACAATAATTATGTCCCGCTCTCTTTAATGTTGCTTAGTAATTTTGTACTTGACTGTACTTAAGTAGCTCACGAAATGTCATTGAAACTAATAGAATTTAGCTATTGAGCTTTTGAAATACAGCACACGGATGAATGCTAAAGAAACATAATAAATAAACAATAAAATAAAATAAATGAAATTTATTTCAGGCAAACAACCCATATCATGTACCTACACCTAATGTTAAAAGTGTAAAAATAAAATTCACAGAAGGAAGAAGCATAATTTTAAAATAAAAGTACAGTATAAATAAAATGTAAAAGTACCTTAAATAATTATTATGGTTGCTTTGTTTCCTAGGAGCGGGAGCTTACACCGAACAACTCGCGACGCGAGACGAGAAAATCTACCCTCCTCTTTCTAATTTGCGCAGTGGGAGTGCCACCAGTCGCTCAGTTTGCAACAAGTTTAGCTACATCTAGCTAAATTTGTTGCCAACTGAGCGACTCAGTAAGTAAGCTGGGCGTCATCTGAGGGTGACTACGTAACTTTTTGAACGTAAATACGTTAGGACAACTTCGTGAGTCGACGCCAAAAATATGTTTACAGTTTTCGCCTTATTACAATGGAATAAGGTGCAAAAGTGTAAACATATTTTTGGCGTCGACTCTACAGTGGAATGCGGAGTGCCGCAAGGCTCGGGCTGTGGTCCGGTCTGCTACCTGATGCACGTCAACAGCTTGTTGAGCTTGTGCGGTGTGCTGCAGCACTGCTCAGCACACATGTTCGCGGATGACCTCTGTGCTATGCGCGCGGCCACGGACCTTGAGGAAACTTTCCGCCTGGTACAGCAAGACATTGACGCTGTGGTTACGTGGTTTCATGACAATGGGATAGTTCTTAACGCTGACAAAACAAAGTTCTTGTTAATTCACATATCCATCCGCACTTATATGCTCATACCTATTATCCTTGCTTCCATCAAAATAAGTCTAACTGCGCCTGCTGTGAACCTAGTATAGAAAAAGTTAAATGTAACACTTATCTCGGAATGAAAGTAGACGAACATTTTTCTTGGTCACATCATGTCAATTTTATTTATAAAAAACTTAGAGTTTTATTATAGGTCAATTTTATCATTTAAGTTCAGAGTTCCTATTAGCACATCATTGGTAGATTCCATACTGGGTTATGCTCTCGACAGCTTTAGGCTCACAACAAAGACCAATATCGATAAATTAGAAGCCATGCAAATGGGTCATTGTCAGTCACAAAAACAAAAAACATCTTTCCGGTGGTCAATAGTTAAGGGCTTACGTTTACATATAGATAATATGTTTTTATCACATAGAATTATTGAAGGGGCAACGCCGTTTATGCGGATTCAGAGTTCAAACAAAAATTAAGCTTCGTAGCCCTTAACTTTGGCAATGTCCACCGAAGAGACGCGAACCTAAATCTGACAATGACCCAAATTAGATTTTTAAAATTACCTACTCGTTACCGAAAAAATTAAACACAGATGTATAGATCCAACTGTCAATTTGTCCATTTAAAAAGTGACATTTAGACCTACCTGACGTAAGTACACTGCGTTACGCAACCAGCAGGTCGATCACGTAACGCATTGTACGCGCGTCAGGTTGATCTAAACGTCACTTTTTATATGGACAAATTGACAGTTGGATCTACCTAACGCGCGTTCAAAACGTTACGTGATTACCCTTCTGCTGTCTAATGCATCATCTGTCAATTAAAAAGAACTGCAAATAATACGCATTAACAAACAAACATTCCTAAAATTTCAAGAAACACGATCTAAATCGAACTGCAGTTTCAGGTACATACTTGGTTACTTACCTACTAAGAACAGTCAAAGGAACTTGTAAAACATCGGGTACATCGGGCACAGAGCGAACACAGTTACCCAGTCACAGTATCTTGAGATTATATGTGTTGGCCGAATTGCATCAAAGTAGTCCATTCAAAAAGCACCTCTACCTTCCAAGGTATAAGGTTCCAATTACAATGACAGTTTTATAAAAACTCGGCCGCATTAAATAATCTCAACCATTCTCGTACACGAGTAAACTTTCTTCCAGAGCTCCAGGGCACGTTAATTGGACGAGCAGGAGCTAACCTAATTAGTACATCTCTTTGTTGATCGTTCTTGTCAGTAGATACTCTAATGTTTTAATGAACACTAACGTCTTGGCGAACAATGCATTTGGTTCTACATGTCTTAATAGGTATTAGGTATAAGACATGGAGTCAAGCAAAGTTCGTATCTTAGGCAATACAGCAAAGCTAACATTCTTAATAGTCCGTTGTATGTAGCTACGTTCATATATAGCTAATAGAAATGTTTGACTCCCTAATTTAAATAATTGACACTCTGTTTTTATAATTAGCACCTCTATTAGGGTCATACTGAATAGAAAAACAAAAGTGGTCTTTCCTCTAGTGCAGTGTTTTTCAAAGTGTGGGTCGCGGCCCCCAGGGGGGCTGCGGCACATATTCAAGGGGGTCGCGAGGATCAGCTTCGAAAAAATCTCGTGACTACAAGGAATGATGTCTTTTTCAAGCATGTTCATTTTAATAAAACAGAAATAATTCTTAGACGTGTGCATTTATTTAATTACGACTATAAAATGTAATTTATATTTTTTTATTTCAGTGCGAAGAATGAGCTGGTTTCATTTTAAGTAATTTATTAAAACGTGGTTCCTGTCGCGATACGCAGGCGATTAAATAAATTTCCAAATTCAATCTTGTTTGTTTTGATATCGACCATTGGAGAAAATGACAGCTCACACGTATAAGAAGTTGCGAATGGTATCAAAATACCAAGGGCTTCCTTTGCTAGATCGGGATATTCAGCCATTCTCTTCACTCAAAACGCACCGATTGATACGGATACAAACTCCAATTTTAGCATCCTATCAGTTGCAATTTCTAGAAGAGCTTATTTCAAAGGGTGGTTGAGATCGGCCAGCACCACGGATCTATTCAGAAAGGGATTTAATATCCAACATTTTCCGTCACCCCTCTGTGTTTCATTTGAAAAATAACTCAATAATTTTTTTGAAGTTTTGCAAACTTTCCATCAATTCCACCATAATGGGAATATGAATTTCTACGTTCACGAAATTATCCGATGAAAATTCTTGAATAATTTGAGACATGCAAGGAAAATATTCAAACTTAGGCTGCATACTACATAAGTAGCTCTTAACTTTGGCAATGTGCACAGGAAAGGCGTGACCCTACATTTCTGTATGATCATGCACTTTAAGATTGAACGCGCCAACGAATGGGTCAAAAACGGGCCGGGCCATTTGCCTCATTCCCCTTTCTTCTCTGTATTCTGACACATAAGTAGGTTGATGTAAGTACGAGTAGGGACAGTCAAGTGTAAAAACTGGGTGTATACAAAAATATGTCCCATCCCTCTTATGTCAGCGGATTAAGCATAACCTATTAATGAGACGATTAAATTTATTACATATTTTTGCACTTGGCTATTGTAGCCAATAAACAGTAACGCGTAATGCTGGCCAATTGCAGATCTTATCTCCTTGCAGGAGGCTTCACCGCTGTCAGTTAGCTGTGTCGTCAATGGCGGATATTATGACATATAGGCCTACCATTACCAAAGCCTTGATTAATTGGTACTTCCATTTCTTGAACTCGTGCCTATGAAAATAACTACCGGTTAACTATCGAAATCGCTTAGTAATTAACAGTTTCATAATAGGTATCTTATGTTACGAGACTTATGAGTCTCTATTAAAATAGATAACGAGCAAGATGGTGACGGATCGAAATGTATAGTCGGCATCTCTATTCGCTTTTCAATAAAGGATAAATCCCCATTATTATACTCCGTCGATCTGAACTCCTGATAACAGATTCGGCGCCTAGCGATGTGTTAAACGCGTCTATCACAAAACCTTTATAATCTTCTTACCTTTTTTCAATAGCTTTGTCGTGCCTTTGTCGGTCACCTAATATGTTTTATCACGATCAGCTTTTTTTTTGTAAATAAGTTGGTCTTTTTGTCACTTGCTCTTTTGATTTTTTGTACGGTAGCTTATTGAAATCGTGTTAAACCGATGAAGCATACGTTGCGTCATGAAGGTATTAAAGTGTGCTCGGTTTTGTTAATGTGTCTCAGTTGTCGGATGGAGTTCGTTTGTACGTGCGGTGGGCGGTGTTTGCAAACATTGTTGAAGTTTCCTTTGTAAAGTACGAGCTTGAATAAGTACAAGATATACCTATGTAGGCAGAACTACCCATTACGTATATCTAATACCGATTATGAACGACTAGCAAGAAAGAAACAAAAGAGCCGCGTAATAGTCCGTTGGTCGTAGAGTTGATTAAAATTGGTACAGTCAATGAAATTGACATAACTTATATATATACCCATCCTTTTTCGTTTTTGTCACTCTAATAACAATAAGGGATAAACTCTTTACAGCTGTCGTTTTCGCTTTTCGATAAAAAGGAAATCGAACCTAAGTAGTGATCACTGTGGTTTTCGTATGTTGGATTGATGGTGCGGTGTCTAGTCTAAGCCGTCATATTTAAGTTCCCAAGCAAGCTGGTCGCCTCACGGGGTGGACAATCAATCAAACCACGCAGTTTTGTTAAGCCATTTGCTGAAGAGTCCTGAGCTGAGCTGAGATTGACAAGATTCCGTAGGTAAGTTGGTAGGTATAGGTGTAGGGTGTAGGTACACTACCCTCGCATATTTTTTTAAGCAGATGTAACTTGAGACTTGCGATGATCGAGGGATCTGGTGATTATATTCAGACGTTGTAAAAAAAACAACTTTATCAGTGACCTACTACTAGCTAGTACCTACCTAACTGGTAAAACGCCGTTAGTCATGATCGAATTGGAGATTATGATGTCCCTATATTAAATCTAACAATTCAATTAAGTCTAACATTCATTAATGTTCTGGGTTAAATCCGATATCTAAGAAGTAAATTAACAGTCTAGATAAATAAAGATACTTAGCCACAAAAATAAAATTGGAACGAGGCTCATTTTCTTGTTCGACTTTGGCATTTAAAAGTTGAAAAGAAATGAAGCGCCAAAGCAGCTTTGTGAAAAGTTGTAACACACAAGAGTAGCGTTCTCTTTCCTAATCCAAAGGGCCCAAAATCATCACATTTCCACAAATCTCTACTTATTTCATTGTACTCCGCGCAAAACTACTGAAGCACAATGTACCAACTTACCAGGATGGTTCGCCAAAACGTTCACTCTATCCGCCTCTTTAACACAAGGGTATAGAATCTAAAATAGTAATATTTTTCTTGTTGGGACCACTTTCAACGGCAAAATGGAATGACAGAGATGCTCCCATACTTTTAATCCTGTTCCTGGCTACCCTATTGTACGAGTACCTAAGTGGTAATCGCTGCTCTTTTCGGCACATTCTGGTCGTGACATGAATTTTTATAGTGATGCGGACCGTGAAGTAATTGTGGCCGGATTTTCTTGTTAGGTATTTCTGAAACGCGTACTTTCTTATACTTAGGTATTGTGATTTTTTCTAGTCATTTTGTAATTCACTCTTTTGATTCGGTAACTTTTGTCTGTATGTGTTTTGGAAGCGCACGCTTGTAATAATTATGGGCATTTTAATGCCTTGATGCCGTGAATTGTATTCTAGTCTTAGCAGTAAGTCTTAGGTACTTTGTAATTTAACTTTCATCAGGGCAAATGGTGGTATATCTCTTTTTAAGTTATATAGATATACAAATTATTAAGATACTTGTATTCCAATAACATTCAAAGATACCGTCAATTTATTATGGAAAATAGGTAGTAGGTACCTAACTAAGTATAAGTAAAATAAGTTCTATAATCGATCATGTAGCACACACAGATGCATAAAGAATACCGCGTGTCATGTGTATGCACTTGAGACTTACAATGAAGCTTTATTTCAGAGGGGCATGTGGCTGGGAACGATGTACAACTGATAAATATTAGATCATAAGACGCCGCTGTACCAAGTAGCAACCGTGTGTAGAAAAACGCTAGATTAGGTAAGGTTCTTCCGACCAGAATATTTTCACAACATTTCAGTGTCATTGGCAACAAATAATCTTACATTGACCACCAATTCCCCTAAGTTCTGATAGTATAAATTCCTTTCACCCATCACTTCTCCAAACTTACTAATGCACTCTCCCCCGCTCTTACTCCCACCACATAAAGTCTTAATTTATGTGACTCTGCTGAAAAATGACATCGAACTATAAATGATTCGATAGACACAATTTAGAGCTTCACTAACTACCGCTTTTTTAACCGACTTCAAAAAAAAGGAGGAGGTTCTCAATTCAAATGTATTTTTTTTTTATTTTATTTTATTTTTTTTTTTTTTTTAATGTTTGTTACCTCAGAACTCCGTCATTTATGAACCGATTCGTACAATTCTTTTTTTAATTGAAAGTATATGCTTCCAGATTGGTCCCATTGTTTTCAAAACCCCAGTTGGATGATGGGAACCATGAGGAATTGAGGGAACTCCTCAAATATATTAGGCACGCGTGTAGTAATTTCGGTATTTTCTATTATATATCGTGTATTTACACCCGGAAATCATAAATTTGGTGATGGTGGAAGTGATGATGAAGACCACAGATGGCTTGTGGAACTTCTCAATGATGTACTTCAAACTATATAAGTACTTCACAGATTCTGATATGATTTCGTTGAAATAGCAAACAATGAAGTGCCAAAGGTAATTCTGAGATCCTTGAGGAATCGACGGAAGTCCTCAAATATTATCGGCCCACATACAGCGATTTGGTTTATTGGTCTAAAAATCAACGATTCTGCTCTTGGAAATCAGTTCATGTGGTAAATTGGAAAAAAAAATGTGGAAATGTTCATGTGGCTTGGCGGAGTACTGAATTGAAGTCGGTTAAAACTTTGTTTTGAAAGTAAATTATCTACCTTAACAATAAGTTCCCATTTCCTTTAAAGCAGGTTCGTTCGTATAATAGTCACGTTGATAAGGCCGCGTACACAGTGATCGACGGTAATGCCAGCGATGCAGCGATAGGGCAGCGTTTTGTAAACACGCCCTTATCTGTTTCGAGTGCGTTGGCTACGTAATACACTTAATTTATGGACTGTTTTGGACATATTTTTGTGTTTGGTTTAGGCTTTATTGTATAGCTTTTTGTAACTAATCGTAACATATGCCCAACACCATGATTATATAGATATAGTAAGTCTGTTCTGTAAATCTCATAAAACCTCATCGTTACCATATCTTTTGTGTAGTTTAAGCAACAGAGAATACATACATCAATCCAAAGCAATATGTATTGTTAGCATGTAGTTGTAGGTAGGTACTTACTGGCCGAAATACTTATTTGGAGGCACACTACCTACCTCTATCAATTTACATACTAGCATCATGGAATATATTATTATGTGACTCATTGGTGTAACCATCCGGACATAAGTATCCCACCAAAAACATTACATGTAAAGTGATTGCCAAGACTCCCTATTTTTTGTGTTTGACAAATAAATGAATTGAATTGAATTCAATTTATAGTTTGTATGGGTTTTCCGTTACACTTCTTTAGAAATTACCTTAAAAAAGGAATGAGATCCCACCAAAAACGTTACATGTAAAGTGATTGCCAAGACTCCCTAGCTCATTGCTTTCAGCGTTAAAAAGATATCACATCATAATAAGTAGCGTCAAGCTTCCTACACCAGACGGCGTAACTCTAATACCACTATCAGCCACGCTCTAAAAATTCTACATCTTGGCTGCCATTATTATTATTAACTGCCATATGAAGTTGTCAAACGAGTGACAACACTGACAACGACAAGGTACTTAGGTGTTCAGCAACTTATGAGGTATTATAACGCACTCTACATTCCCTTTTTTACCCAACGCTTAACAATATGATAAAAGTGTATGCGGTATTATTAGCCCATATCCCTTTTAACCGGTGGATGTGATATGGTTATCAGATAGCGTAATTCGATTGTGTACCAGCGTGAAAGCTTGCATTAACCTATCGGTACGGGCTACTTATAGACATATGGCGATAATGCATACTCTGTGCTTGTATATGTTTTACGTATTTGATGTTCCGCTGCTGTATGACGTGGCCATATGTCGAAAACATAGTGCAAGTAGGTATATGTTTAATGTTTGTCTTGTACTGCGTATTACGACAATGTTTTGCCAACGCGCTATTTCCCACGGAGTATTTTCTATTATTTTATACCTCCATGTTGCTAAAAAACAGCCTGCATGGTGGTCGTAGCCTGTGGGGAATATGGGGATACTTTCAACTTCAGGCCCCGTAGCATGGATGGCCTTATCCGCCTTATCCCTGGCTGACACCGTTCGATAGAACGAGACGACGCTGTTATCTTGTCACTTATCGCGTGATAGGCCATCCATGCTACGGGGCCAGGGATGTCAATTGCAGCAGCTGTGGTTTTCCGTAAGGTGGAAGAAAGGAGATAAAATTCAGCACCCTCTCCTAATCATCAGACTATTTTAACTAGTGTAGTTCAAACAGTATTTAAAGAATCGAACTTTGGCGTATAATCTATTAATAATGATCAAGTGCGTGTAAAACCAGTTGAAACTGTTCCCCAATCACAGAAATAAAGCGCGTAAAAATCGAAGTTGAATTATAATGTATTTTCGAAATGTGAGAAGCCAAGTTTTTGTACCGAAGTTTTATCTTTGTGACAAAAACTTATCAAGTCCTCAACCCCAGATGGTTCGGCACATGGTTCTGCGATCTGCGACCCTCGTACGGACACGCGACGGTTAAGGTACTTACGGCTATTTCGGTGTTGCCAGAGGTCGAGGGCAGACGGCAAAAAAATTGCAACCTTCTCTCGATTTTACGACGCAACCGGATGTTAAAGCTTGAGTTCGAAAAAAATGTGCCTTAGGAACTTCCAATCCAATAAAATGTCCTTGACAAGTTAGGCAGCCAATTGCATTGTATTAAAGCTCTTTAAAATAAGTGCGTATACGAGTGATGTCCTCTGTATTGTACGACGTATCGTAAACTACCTATTTCAAAATCACATGTTGGTGATTAGCATACGGTGAGGCGAACATTTCTTAATATGTAACTGTTATGATTGTCAATTACCGAACTGAATATAGGTACCTACAACGATCTTTAATGAGTAAATATTGTACCTGTAACTTGAGGCCATCGCAGTAAGTAAATTGGACACTCGCATTTATTTATGGAAAATCCAAGTGCCTTTGCCAATAACTTCACTTTAGGTAGCCAACTCAATTGAGAAACAGGATAAAGCGAAGAGGAGATATCTAAATATCCTAGGTTGTACCGGCAAAACTCGGGCAAAACCGTGTAGAGTCAAAAAAAAAAGGCGACTTAAGGGGGCCATCGGGGTTGCCAGCGGTCTTTGTGGTGGGGGCCACAGCACTTGGTACCCAAGAGAAGGCGAGGAGGATAAACGAACGAGCCGGAGGGGCAAAGTGCGAGGAGGGCTCTAGTGCGTTTAACGTGAGATCCTAGAGTCCTCCAAATTAGATAGCGCAGATGGCAGCCAAATTCGAGTTTTTAGTGAGTAGAAATACCACATGGTCCATACTTCCCGTAGAGCTGGGTACAGGTGGTTCGCAGGTTATCTCCACGGCAAAGAAAGAAAAAAAGTTTTATCGGTACAATGTCTATAACAAAATAATAATTTTTCAGCAATGTTGTCTTCAAAAATACTTATGTTGGAGAGTGACCAGCACGGCGACAGTCCCAAGGCCGTGACGGACAGACGGACGGACATTCCGGCGCGGCGTCTCTTATCGCGCGCATAAATCCTGCCTGCGACGGGGGCTCCTAATTGGGTTCTGATATCGCTCTAATAGTAACGACTTAGGGTTTTTACAACTTTTTTATTATGAATTTGGAAAATTGGACTTAACATCCTCCGTATTTACCTACATATAAAAGATATATATTATTACGTGAAGTATTATGTTAGAAATTTTCAAGTCCCTATGCAACCTCTAACTCGGCTTACTATACTGCTATTGCTATCATAGACAACAACCGGGATCAACGGCTTAGCGTGCCTTTCAAAACACGGGAACCTCAGTTGGTTAGCAATCAAAGTGAACAACGATTAATTACCTACCTGCACACAGTCGGTACCATGCGATAGTGTATATAGATACCGACTCTGGAAAAGTAGCGTACCTAGTTATTCATTATCCATATGCGATTAATTTAATATGTATCAAGAACTAAACGATGAAAAAGTTTGCGAGTATTGTATCCTATCCCAAAGGCCCATTGTATTTCCCGATCAATATTAATACAATAAGTATCATGACGATGACGTTCGTAACTAGATCAAACATCATTTATTTTAATTTGTGCGTTTTATACTTTTTACCGGTGCGCGCATTTGCCATGACCAGCACATTGTGGGATATCATTTATTATAATTTGCACTACAGCACAATTTTTTATAGATATTATTTACTTAGTCATCGATAACATTAAAGAACGACGACACTGATGAGAGTGATGAGGTTAAAGCAAATGATAAATAATTCTATGTCAATGCTTGGGGATGAATGTTGAACGCTCTCGGCAGGTCATAGACTAGACATATTTCGACTTTCTTGTGTCCTGTGAGACAAAAGTGATATCATAGGGATGTCCCCTTCTGTATATATACATATAACACGCGGTTCTTTAAAACCGGGGAGAACTGTTGAAAGCCGAGTTTGTAATGTTTTAAATTCCGCTTTATGTCGATTCAATAAAATATTAGAATCATTCTCCTTAGAATAACTTACTTTTTGATATTATTTGTTGCGTTTATTGAAAATGTATATGTAACATTTCTTACACAATAAGGTCAATAAGATACAATAGAAACTTATTCTATACACATTTTATTCATACCTCAACACAACACCGACAGACAAAACACAATCGCATTATTTGCATCAACAAAAAAATCAACCCCTTCCATTATTTAATCATTAAAAGCAAAATGTACAGCTCTATTGTGCGCATATTTCTGAATTATGTTAATAATAATGATAGTATAATTAATATTCATACATTGATTGAAAGAGATTTCTTTTAGGTGTCAGTCACTCGCCCCCATACTGGGGGCACAGGAGTGAAGAGCACACGCATTCATGACGCATGAATGGCAAATGGGATCGTCGGATAGTTTGCTCAAAACATTTACCGTGGCAATCAATGATGTTAAGTTACTCTACCTATCTGAAGATTATTGAATAAGTATTCAGTGTTTTTGTTTCAGATATTGAAGGTGATGTTTTAAAATTGTAAGTTTGATTCTGTCCTTGAAAAACTTCTAAGTCACGCCCCGGTTCCAACTTAGCTTCACTCCGGCTTGCCTACGGATTCTTCTGATGCCACCACGTCATTACATTGCATTGGGTGATTTTTTACCCGGCTGCGCAACGCAAGGTAAGGTGTCAAAACCTTCACCGCGCTGGCCGGTTATAAAAGAAAAATGGAATTTTTCACGGCTGTGTTCTTTTTATTCGAGGAAAATTTTCTCTTGCTTGCACAATTCATTGACTACATATTTGGTTTGTTATAAATATCGATGATTGCTATTATTTCTCGAAATTACTACTGCTTGTAAATTTTGTACAGTACACATAGTTCATACATACATATAAGGGCTGCCACTTATGCAGCCCTTTATGCATGGCTAAGTTGTCTTCTGGCGGCTGCTACTGACCAGCGGGCTTCGCCTGAGATTTGGAGCCGAGCTGCCTGGAAACTTCGAGTGTATTTGAAAGCCTGAGGACTTCGGTTTCTACCATCTTAATTACGGATCCTATACCCTATTCAGGCCAGTGACCTTTCTTTTCATATCTACAGCTCCGTACTGACTGAATAAGTTGAACCTTTTCTGTACATAGTTCCACTTTATTTTATTATTATATTTTATTGTATATAAACGATTCGTTTTATTTCTAACCCGCCGGCTAGCCGGGCTACAAAGGTATAATGTGTTTTTCTTTCTGAACGGCTTGACAGTGACATAGACAATGTGGCAATATTTTAAGGAAGAGTTTTCAAGTTTTTAGTCAATAACTATTTAATATGGAATCGACAAATAAAAATCCAGACATTAATATTTATTAATGATTAATTGATTATACAGCGTGCATTTTTAATATTACCTCAAATTGTAACTAGAGGTTACGTGTTAAGGCTATGAACCGATATTGCAAGTTTTTTTTTTTTTACTACCAACTTTTTTTTTCCTTATAAAATAATTCAGCACGCAATGTATCACTACATTGTCTTACTGATGTGACGTCGCAAGTTCGCAACTGTCACTGTCACCCGCTTCTTCCATGTGTCAAATGATAAGCATTACATTGCTGCTTGATAAATTTTAAAAAAATAATTACACTTTGGTAGATAAGACTAACTTACAACTTTCTTACAATATCGGTTCATAGCGTTCAAGCTATGTATGGTTACAATTTGAGGTAATATTAGACATACAGGCTGTATTAATAGTAAATACATCACACATTATAAATACATCTTTGGAAATGACATTCAATATTACACCGTGAACATACCTTTCAACAAAACTCACAGGAAATGACATCAACCACCCATCCACCCCTCACTAATCAAAAATAATCACCAAAGTGCATCCAAAAGTCATCGGCTATCGCTCAAATCACGACGTGTAATTATTGACACAAATAATTTCCGTGATTGTCCTCTGATTAAACGCGAAATGCATACAAAAGTGTGTTTTTTGTTATTTTTGGATGCATTATCGTTATGGGAAAACTCCCCCGTGTTTGGCATTCACACCCGTGCCGTTGATTACAGGTTCCGTGGATGAATAGGGGAGTGCCGCAAGGGTGAATCCTTGCCACTTTCTTTACCTATGGAAATATATCGTGATTTTTACTATTCTGTTTTACTTGAATTGTTATTATTAGTTTGTATCATCGTTGTATTATACTCATACTCATGCACATTTATAAATAATACGAAAATATTACAATTATTCAATTATCTTAATTTAATTTAAATAATGCAGGCAAGTAGTAGAATCTGGCTAATGAAAGTTGAGCCTGAGTTTTAAATTAAACTTTTTATATGGCAACAGTAATATCGTTGTCAAATGTGTCAAACACATTAAATTAGTATGATGTCCTAATCTTGATTCATTAAAAGTTCCATTATTATGTCTCGTCAGAATTAACATTTTGGAGAGTGGTTTTGATTATTCTTCTTAAATATAAAGTAGAATGAACTTAAGTTACTTCATATAACTTTACTTCCTTCTGCATGATCAGTTGCATTGTGTGAATTGAAAAAAAATAATATAATTGTTCAAGTATCATTATTATTTAATCGCGTTATACACAGTGTTGCTACACGCTGTTTTTTAGGGTTCCGTAGCCAAATGGCAAAAAACGGAACCCTTATAGATTCGTCATGTCTGTCTGTCTGTCTGTCCGTCCGTATGTCACAGCCACTTTTTTCCGAAACTATAAGAGCTATACTGTTGAAACTTGGTAAGTAGATGTATTCTGTAAACCGCATTAAGATTTTCACACGAAAATATAAAAAAAAACTATAAATTTTGGGGTTCCCCATACTAAGAACTGAAACTCAAATTTTTTTTTTCATCAAACCCCACACGTATCACGTATTACATATCAATGGATAGGTCTTCAAAAATGATATTAAGCTTTTTAACATCATTTTTTTCTAAACTGAATAGTTTGCGCGAGAGACACTTCCAAAGTGGTAAAATGTGTGTCCCCCCCCCCCTGTAACTTCTAAAATAAGAGAATGATAAAACTTAAAAAAATATATGATGTACATTACCATGCAAACTTTCACCGAAAATTGGTTTGAACGAGATCTAGTAAGTAGTTTTTTTTTAATACGTCATAAATCGTAAACTGCAATTTATTTAACGAAACCCTTCATGTGCGAGTCCGACTCGCACTTGGCCGCTTTTTTTAATTTGCAGCTCTTTTCTAGGCTCAACTTTCACTAACCAGTCTCTAGTAGCAAAGTACCTACACTTATTGAGCATAATTTCTAACAGTGGTCGATTCCGGTTAAAATATGTAGCTAGGCTCTTTTGACTCCAGAATCTAGACAGGCCACTCCACCCTCTTTTGAATAAATTGTATATGAATCTTGCAACAACTAAGATAGATCACCCTCCCTTTACCCGAAATTAGCCACCAATTGAACCGCAACGGAAACATTACCATCGCATATGGGAATGAAAATCTATAAAAAATCCCAACCCTTACTTCCTAGACTTTATTTCCTAAGTGAAAAAAACATTAATCTAATCAACACAAAACATTGTAATGGATGGACCCACAAACTTACGGTAAACGGTGGCGAAAAATTTAACTAAACATGTCTGTATGGTAAAAGTTAGTTTAGCTTAGACTGTGGCGCCATAGTTCCCGGTTGGGGTAAACTCCGTCAGGCTAATGGCAGGCGGCCATATTGCCGCGTGGCGGCGCGTGCGCGGCGCGTGTTGCAAATGGCGACTATTGTTTTGGCGACGGAAATTTTGGAAAAGTTTACAATAAGTTGACGAATTGGATAGTCTGTTGTGGCTTCGGAGTGGATCAATGTGACGGTTCAATGCGTGGCCAGCATTCGTTTTATTTAGTAAGTAATTCGTTTCCAAATTAAATGTGCCTATGCTCTATAGCTAGACTATGTTATTGTTAATGAACCTACACTCGATTAAATAAGCTCTCGTGACATCATTGATGTAACATTCATTTCCTCAACCACGTACATCGCATATATTTGTTGCAACTATAAAAACGGCGGCTTCTTCCACCGAATCGTATGCTCGTAGGGATTACGATCAATCCTGTACCCTCTTATAGGGACCAATGTGAAAATCATCGGTTGCATACCAGGTTTACCTTCGTTAAAACTTGTAGGTACCCATTACCTAACACTTGAATATGTACAGTCAGCATCAAAAGTAGCTACGCAATCGAAGACGTCAAAAGTCCTTTTTAATAAAGACTTTTGACATCTTCGATTGTGTAGCTACTTTTGATGCTAACTGTATATATCTAGTTTTTAGTAATTGTACTGTACGTATAAGCTGTATACTCACCGAAATGTATCTTGATTTGATATCACACACTTTATTATATCGTACCTAGGTACTTAATTAAGTGAAAGGTGACAAATCAAATCGAAATACATGTGATAAGTAAGTAGGTAGGTACATATTTTTCTAGTCGGGTTTGTTTACTGTAATATAAAGTACCATGCCATGCAGTACAGGTGCAGCAGCATTACAGTCGGTCATTAAAATTAATTCAGTACTCTTTTCAGAATATCAGGTACAGACGACTTCAAAAATATATTAATGTTTACTTTTGTATCTTTTTTTAGTGTAATCAGGCAGAAAATTTGTATCAAATTGATCCAACGGAGTCAGCAAAAGTCGTAACCCCGACATAACTCGCTCGATCTAAGCAGGTGCCCCTTAACCTATCGTCTGTGTGTGTTCAGGATCTTGCACACATTTTTATTAAACTTTTTGTACCTATCATTTTAGGCCTGATTCAGGCTTGATTCATTCCATTTGTCAAGGTTAAGAAGCATACAAAAGGTTAATCTTAGATTTCCCAAAACGTTAACAATTTTCAGCTCACGTCACTGTACACCCGCTTATTGTTATCCGACATGCCATTAATCCGGCTTGTACGACAAAATGGCGGCTACCGGATGACTGATGGATTCGCGAGCACTTCCGGATGCTATTACGATTCTCGGAAGTATTATCTTGTCATGTTTTTTTCTGTTTATAGGTTCCGTTATTTCGTAGGACTGCAAAATGAATGATTTTTTGAGGAAAAGTAGTACCTAATACCTACACGGAATGATGAATTATAAAATTGTCTCCTAGTTCTAGTAAGTAAACGTCCTATTCGCCGACGGTGCACTAAAATTCGAATGAAGGAAAATTCTCTTATTTAATTCGAATTTATCCCATATTCTCTATCTATAAATATTTGTACATAACGATCGGTAGTACCTACCTAAAAGCTACTTCGTCTCCCAAAAGTGCCAATATATAATATTTTAAAATAACCATTCCTGCAATGTTATTTTTAACCAACTTCAAAAAAGGAGGAGGTTATATCTTCCATTGTATGTGTTTTTTTTTTAAATGTATGTTCGCCGATTTTTCCGTCAATTGTGGACCGATTTCCAAAATTCTTTTGTATTCGAAAGAGTATACCTACTCTCGAGATGGTTCCATTGTCATCAATTTAGGATCTGATGATGGGGTCCCAGGGAAATTGAGGGCAACCCTTATATTTTATAGGCACGCCTGAAGTGATTTCGGTATTTTCTAATTAGAATTCGTGTTTACCTTCGGAAATCGCAATTTTGGTGAAGTGGAACTGATGATGAAGACCACAGATAACTTATGGAACTCCTCAAAGATGTAAAGTTCGTCAATGATTCTGACATGATTCCGTTGAAGTAGCAACTCATGAAGTGGTAATTCTGAGATCCTTTAGGAATCGACGGAACTCATCAAATTTTATAGCGACTTGGGTTTTTTCTGTAATAATCAACGCATTTGCTCTCGGAAAGCAGCTAGTGCATGTGGTAAATTGGAAAGGAAATGTGGGAATGTTTATGTACCTTATATATGTGGCTTGGCGAAGTACTGATTTGAAGTCGGTTTAAACTTTGATTCTAAAGTAAATTATTTGCAGGTAAGTAGTATTAGATACTAGTTGTCTGGGGGCACGGTAGTGCCCCCGCCAAGACGAGCCAAGCGAAGCGCAAGGGCAGGCGCTACCTATCTTTTCTCGAAGCGCTTCGTCGTTTTTTTAACCCTCATAACTTGTGTTTGGATTATACCAGATAAACAAAATTCTCGGGATATGATGTCAATAGTAAACTTATTAAACATGAATAAGAATAAGAATTATTTATTTGTAAAGTTTCAATTGCATAGCTCTTATACTTTAGATTTTATTGATATCTAAAAAACGCTGATTTCACTGACTCACTCACGTTGATCATCAAAACCTCTAGGGTACTTCCTGAAGTCCTAGAAAGCTGAAATTTGGTATGTAAGCTAGTATTAGTACACAATTGGTATGTAAGCTAGTATTAGTACACAATCAACAAAAAAAATCAAAGCATTGCAAAATTTTACCCCCCAACCCCTTAAACTAGAGGATGCAATTTTGTATGAGAATTCCGCAAATTTTGATGCTAGAGGTCTGAAAATTAAATAGGGACTCCTTATTATAAATAATAAAACACGTATTTCAGGATTTTTAGTAAATCAAACCCCCCACTACCCTTTAAATTAGGGGATGGAAGTTTGTATGTGTTTTCCTATACACATCTTTAGAAATTACCTTACATAAAGGAATGAGATCCCACCAAAAACATTACATGTAAAGTGACTGCCAAGACTCCCTAGCTCATATAGCTTTCAGCGTTAAAAAGATATCAGATCATAAGGAGCGCCAAGCTTCATACTCCACACGGCGTAACCTACCACTAGGGGAAGGTGGCCCAAAGTGGGCACCTTAACGGAAAGTTGAAAAAAAAATGGTTTGGAACCCAGCAATATTATTCATTTGTTTGCCACAAGGTCCATAATTTAACACTTTTTGATAGATTATGGCTTAACTTATCGAAAAATGAAAAACAAAATAATTCTACGCAATTTACAAAACCCCTACGATTGACCGCTTTGCCCTAGGGGGGGGGCCTAAAGTGGGCACTCGCTTGGGGCAAAACGGGCACGGACATAATGTGCCGTAATGGGATAGCCATAACTAAATAAAACAAAACATCTTGATTCAATTTTGTATTATAATTTTTTTGCAGCAGTCACTAAGGAAAATCACAGAAAAAAAACAAAACAAAAAAAAACTTTTAACCTAACCTAACCTCATTTTTTGACGGTGTGAAAATGCCTTACGCATATCCTAACCTAACCTTTTTTTTTTGACGGTGTGAAAATGCCTTACGCATATCATAAGTGTACTTAATCTTATTTTCTTTTTTTTACCTACCGAGGAACCTTTGAGCACAGTGCCCGCATTACCCTGCCCGCTTTGCCTTTTTTGACACTTAAAATATCCAAGCAAAATCTAACCTCAAATTTTTGAGACGTGTAGAGTTTAATGCAACGTTATTGCGGCCAAATAACTAATTAATAACTAACAGGCATTGATAATAGCATTGCAAACATCAAAAACGGGAGAACACATGAAATAAACCTTCAGTCATTTTTCAAAAAACAGCCTGAAACATTTTTTTGACGGAGCGTGTATCGGCGTGCCTGCAGGTGAGCCGGATGAATGACGCGAGGTGCGCGAGCGGCAGGGAGTATTGTCGCGTTTAACGGCCGCACTCTTACTTTAAACGGCAATATTAAGTCCAGTGCCCGCTTTGGGCACGGTGCCCGCTTTAGGCCACCTTCCCCAGCCACGCTCTAAAAATTCTATATCTTGGCTTAAAAGTATAGACCCCTCGCTTATTAATTTCGCTTATTATGTCATTCAGCGTGAGAGTCTATGCGGCGACCGCCGGGATGTGCCCAACAAAGCTATACTGTTTAGACAAGAGATTTTTAGAGCGTGGCTGTGGTAGTGGTAGAGTTACGCCGCCGTCTGGTATAGGAAGCCTGGCTACTTATGATCTGATATCTTTTTAACGCTGAAAGCTATGTGAGCTAGGGAGTCTTGGCAGTCACTTTACATGTAAAGTTTTTGGTGGCATTACAAGTCCCGACCCGATAGCACAACCTCCCACGTCGTTAAACTAAATGGTTAACGTTCCCCCGTACCGTCCCCAGTAGCAAATGTCGGCCCATTAACAAACAACATTATGATTCTTATGGTTATAATCGTGGTTAAACTTTAGCGATTGGTTTGTTGGAACAGGTGTAGCACATTTGACCGCAAAGCTTAAGGTTTTAAAATGGTAATAAGTAATAAGTACAGCACATAAAGGATTAATGTGAGCTTATTACACTTGCTTACTCCGCTGGCTCAACAATGCGGATATGGGGCTACGAGTCTGCCTCCCTTACCTTGGTTGTTATTCGGAACGCGTCATGCGCCTCACCTCACCCGTCACGCCTAACAAAACACTACGAATCGCGTCGTCAAGAACTCAAGATTATACTTATTTGTGGGTGATGAGTGAGTCTAAAACAAGTTACAGAATAGCGGGCCTTACGATTCCTAGTTACGATACTAGATACGATAACATGCCGTAGTTGGTGCGCTTGACCTCGATAACTGTACGGCTATCATCGAATTAAGCAGGCATCTTACCTCAATAATATTAGCCTAAGCTGAAAGTAAACTCAATAAATAAGCTACGAATTCAGATTGAAGGTCCGTGTACGATATTCCTACTGCTTCAAACGACTCACCGCTACTGTGCCCATCCGCCGCCTAGGGTCCCAAGGGCTAGGCTGAAGGTCCAGGGGTTGTCGTCCAGCGAAATATGACGCACACGGGTTCCAAGGTCACTGGTAAGCGCACTCTTCCAAGGGGAAAGGTCCTCAACGCACACACGAATAATATGGAGAAAAATGTTGTTCTCGCGGCGCCGCTAATTACCGAACTGATCTAGAGGTCGTGCGTGTCATTGCACACACGTTTATATTCGCTTCCGGCAGGTGGCGCTGTTAGCGCGCTGGTGTTCCCATCCCGGAGGGATGACGGCTTCAAGACAAGAAGCAGCAAATCGCTAGAAGCTCGTAGGGATACCATACATAGTAAGAAAACAAAATAAATTGACCTTTGAGATTGTGTCTTCGGTCATAGAAAGTATCGATATAAAAAACTATACTAAAAATAGTGTTCCTGTACGGAACATGCCGCTCACCTTAAAAGGACTAGGGTGCTTTTAACGAGAAAGGACACTAAAGCTAACATATTTTAAAAACCTAACTTAAGTACTACGATTAAGTTGTAACGATTACAAATTATTCTAAGGGAAGCGGGCAAATCTTAACGACAGGGCGTTTAAAAAACGAGTTCCCTGATTTTAAAGTTACTACCCGAGTAACGTTATCTGAGCCAGGATGAAGAGCATGAATGCGCGCGAGCCGCCACTGCAGAGGCGGTAGCTGCTCGTCACACACAACGACGACGGCGCCCTCGCGCACGGGGGAGCCGCGGCTCTGAAGCCACTTCTGGCTTTGCTGGAGCTCGTGAAGGTACTCCCGACTCCACCTCTTCCAGAAATGCTGAGTACATTGTTGTACCCAACGCCAGCAACTAAGGCGACTTGGATTTTCATCCGTTAAGGGAACGTCTGGAAGGGCCGTTAACGGCTCTCCCACGAGAAAGTGAGCTGGGGATAAAGGGAGGGGATCCGCAGAATCCGCGCTCATTAAACACAGAGGCCGTGAATTAAGTACGGCTTCGATCTGGCATAGCAGCGTATGCATCTCATCGTATGATTGAGTACGCGTGCCAACCACCCGATGTAAATGATGTTTAAAACTCTTTACACCAGACTCGAATAGACCACCAAAGTGGCTCGCATAGGGAGGCTGAAATCTCCAGGTTATGCCCTGTTGAAGGGTTTGTTTATGTAATTCGTTTTGTACGACATCGTTGCGCAAAAATGTGTATAATTCCTTTAGGTAATTACTACAACCGACGAAATTTCGGCCGCAGTCTGAATAAATGTCAGTACATAAACCTCGACGGGATGTGAACCGTCGTAGGGCCGCGAGGAACGCTTCAGTGGTAAGGTCTGAAACGATTTCGAGATGAATTGCCTTTACGCTCATACATACAAATACGGCGACGTAACATTTAACTATTTTAGCATTGCGCACATTGTTCGCGCGCACGTAAAAGTGACCGGCATAGTCGATCGCAGTCTTAACAAAGCATCGCGCAGGCCGGAGGCGCGGCGCGGGCAGCGGGCCCATGCGCGGCTGCAGGCGAGCGGGCCGGGCGCGGAAGCACGGCACGCAGCGGTGCACGCGCTGACGGACGATGTCTCGGCTCGACAGAATCCAAAACCGCTGTCGCAGCAAATATTGCACCGATTGAGCTCCGGCGTGCAAATGACTCACGTGAGCATCGTCGATAATGAGATCAGTTAAAGGATGTTTCTTAGGGAGAATTAATTGGTGTTTCGATTCGAACGGTAAGAGCGACTTATGAATTCTCCCGCCGACTCTTAAAAAGTTGTATTTATCCATGAAAGGCGTGAGACGCTGTAAGCAATGTGAGGCTAATTTACCTCGTGAAATATTTTTTATATCGTCCGCGAAAACGGAATGTTGAACGATGTAAATAAGTCTCGTCAATGCGAAATTATATTCGGGCACAGTAATATAGTTTGGAAACGACACTATAGCCCTTTTTGAAAGTTTGTAGAATCGGAAAACGTATGACGTAACTCGAACAAGTTTACCTAATGTCGAATATCGTGAAATAATTTCTACATCCTGTACTTGATCAGTAGTAGACGCGTTCGATAAAAGCGGTATGATCGTGCGTTTTTCTTCGTCCGTTGTAGGAATATGTTTTGAAACGGGCCAGGCGTCTTGGTCCTTTTTGAGCCAAGCAGGTCCGTGAAACCACATGTCGTGCTGTAGAAAGGCAGAGGGAAGCATGCCTCGCGAGGCCGAGTCGGCCGGATTATCAGCCGAAGGCACATGGCGCCAGCACTCGGCGGGCACTATGGATAAAATCTCGCTAGTTCGGTTTGATACGAACGTTTTCCACTCGTGCGGCGGCGAACGGAGCCATGCTAGCACGATAGCAGAGTCAGACCACGCATAAATCTGGTCGCGATCTATGCGGCCCTCATACGTTTGCATAACCTTGTCTATAAGGCGGGATAAAAGTGTCGAGGCCAAAAGCTCGAGACGAGGTACAGTCAGACGCACACGTAAAGGTGCAACGCGGGTTTTCGCAATGACGAGATGTGTGGTGACGTCACCATCTCCATCTGTCAGACGTATGTAAACGCATGCGGCAAAACTGCGTTCCGAGGCATCTCCGTACCCATGAATTTGAATGGAATGCGAAGGTGTGAAAATATGACGAGGAAAAGACGCTTTGGATAAGAGTGGTAACTCGTTTGTAAAGGCCGTCCACGCGTTAACAATGTCGGCCGGCGGGGCCGAATCCCAATCCACCTTAGCTATCCATAACAATTGTATTAAATACTTCCCGTACAACGTGACAGGCGATAAGAGACCTAACGGGTCGTACCATTTGGCTATCTCGGAGAGAATAACCCTTTTTGTGCATATAGCCGAAGTTACTTGCACCTTGAAATTAAATGTATCGGAACTAGGGTTCCACTGGAGGCCGAGGACCTTAGTCCTTTTATCGCTCTCCATTTCTGCGAACGGAACATTCTCCGGCCGCTCACCATGAGAACCTGGTGGCAGCACCGCAGCGAGTATCGCTTGCGAGTTGCTGTGCCACTTGCGGAGTTCGAATCCGGCGGTAAGACAAATATCGATCATCTCCTGTTGTAAAGCTAGGGCTTTCGACTCCGTGCTTTCACCTGATACCACGTCATCAACAAATACCGAGTCTAACAGAACTGGCGAAGCAAGCTTAAAACGTGTTGCCTCGTCACGGGCTAATTGTTGAATTGTGCGCAACGCGAGAAAAGGCGAGGCGTTAATACCGAATACGACGGAACGCAGACGATAATCACGTAAAGGTTCCTCCGGTGATTTGCGCCAAACAATCCGTTGATAATCGCGGTCACATTCTCTGACTAATATGTTGCGATACATTTGTTTAATGTCTGCTGTAAACGCGATGGAATTTACGCGGAATTTTAAAAGCACGTCAACGATGTCTTGATGAAGTTTCGGACCCGTTAATAAAATATCGTTCAGTGAGTATCCACTGGATGATTTGCATCCAGCGTCGAACACGACCCTGGTACGTGTTGTCTCACTCGATTCCTTAACCACGGCATGGTGAGGAATCCAGTACTTCGGACTTGGCGTGTCGCACTCCACGGCCTCCATGTGATTTAAATCAAGATACTCTTGAAGACACGCATGATAATCAGCTTTTAATTGTGGATTACGCTCAAGTCGGTACTCAAGTTTTCTAAATCGTGCGATTGCGATCTGTCGCGATTCACCGAGAGGGGGCGCGGCGGGCTTGAACGGAAGCGCGACGACGTATCGCCCGGTCTCGTTTCGGGTATGCGTCTTTTGGAAAAAGGATTCGCAAATCTTTTCATCAGGAGTGTAAATGCGTTTTTCAGGAAGCGACTCCAGCTCCCAGAACCTCTGTAAATTGTCATTGTCGAATGAGCTAAAACAGGCCTGGAGTGCAGTCGGCGTCGGATTATTAACGGCAACCCTACCCAATAACAAGTAGCTACCCGAATATACTATTCATAGCAATAGGCGAACCCGGCGTACCTGTTATTACGTTATTTAATAAAATTTGGGATAGTATATCCGCTCCTAACAACATTTCCACCGGCTGGGGAGTACCAAAATCTGGATCCGCCAGAGTTAAATTATTTAAATGTGTCCACCCCGTTTGAGACAATGGTACACTCGGCAAACGCATCTTTAAGTTAGGTAAAACTAAAGCCTCTACGAGTATCGCAGGATTCTGTTTACCCCTAGGTGTAATGAAACACGAAACGACGCCTTTAGGTTGTACGGGTTCCGTATCACCAATTCCGAACACCGGAATATTCGCGTGATTACGTTGTAATTGTAATCGTTGTGCGCAGGCCTCGCTCATAAACGTCGCTTGACTACCCGTGTCAACCAGGCACCGTACAGTTGACAGCTTCGAACCACCTAAACAAACGTCTACCAGTGCAGTTGACAATAAAATAGTGTCCGCTCGAGCGCTAGATGCTCTAATCGGCGCGCGGGCCGCACAATTCCCCAGCAAAACTTCGCTAATTGCCATCGGATCCGCGACCATATCGGCGTTGCACTTCTCCGTAGGAGAGAATGAGACCGAGCGCGCGCGCTCCTCCGTAGGAGGGAGCGAGACGGCCGTAGATTGCACGGCTGCACTTAACTCCGCCGGCATTGACGGGGAATAATAATGAATTAACGTATGATGCCTCTTATGACATGTCCGACATACAAAATTTGACTTACAACTTCTAACGTCGTGTCCAATATTCAAACAGTTGTAACAAATGTTTCTCTTTTGTACTAACGAATACCTATCGCGTGGTGACAAGTTTAAAAACTTCGAACATTTTGTCAACGAATGTTGAGCTTCACAACACACGCAATTAGGTTTGATTTTGTTTGAACCTTGGTCACTCATCTGACTCTCAGCTGAGCCCGCCGCGGGAGTGACGTTAGCAACAAACGACCGTTTGGCGGGTGACGACGGCGCGGCGCCCGAGCTGCTCGCGCGGTTCCAATATTTTCCGCGACTGCTACCCACATCTGAATTTATGCTTTTAGCGGACTGCCCGCGAACAGAAACAATTATTTCTTCCGCGGAAATTTCCCGTTCGAGAAATGAAATGAATGTGTCTACATCAGGAATGTCGAACGTTTTTGTTATTGACCGTTCGAATAACCGGCGAGTAGTATGAGGAATTTTACGTAGTAAAATATTTAGAAGTATGAAACTCCACTGTTTCACGGGAAACTCCATAACCTCGAGTGCTTTAATGTTTTCTTGATAGATATTAAGTAAATTTCGCATACTCTGAGTGGATTTATCGCAGCAGGACTCGATATCTAGAATTTTGTCGAGATGTTTTGATGCGATAACTCTTTTGTTGTCATAGCGGGACACTAAAATATCTAACGCGATTGGGTAATTATCGTCAGTTATTGGGATCGATTTTATGAGGTTATGCGGTTCGTTTTTTACCGTGAGAAGTAAATACCTAAACTTTTCGGCGTCAGTATAGGCGTTGTTGGCGTGTACAAGCGAACGAAATAAATCATAAAATGACGGCCAATCAGTTTGTTCACCACTGAAAGTGGGTAAAGGTAGTGTGGGAAGTTTCTTAAACATCTCCGGCTGTGCAGCCACGAAAGGCACAGAAGGACGGCTCATGCGCCTATACTCTTCTTCCTCCTTCTTTAAATTCGATAAATGCGTTACTATTGCATAATACAAATCGTTAAAATCGTTACGGATCTTAATCTGTTCCTCTTTGTTAAAACATTTTAATTTTATGAACGTTTTTTCAATTCTAGTCTGGACTTTAGTGAACTTTCTCTGATAAGAAACTAAATCAGTAGTTCGCGAGCGAAACTGTTCTTGATCAGTTGCTGCAAACTGAATGGTGCGTTTGAGGTCATCGAGGATGAGTTCTCTTTCAAAAATATCTTGTTCGCACGGATTATCGCCGTCGGACATTTTGTTTTGCAAAGATGGCGATTCCCCGCCCGTACTTTGCAAAGCTGCCGGATCCGGCATGCTTAGGTATTTCAACTTAATGTGACGAGACAAGAAGACACAACTTGGAAGGTACAATCCGGATCGAACGGATCAAATTATATATATGTACGATATTCCTACTGCTTCAAACGACTCACCGCTACTGTGCCCATCCGCCGCCTAGGGTCCCAAGGGCTAGGCTGAAGGTCCAGGGGTTGTCGTCCAGCGAAATATGACGCACACGGGTTCCAAGGTCACTGGTAAGCGCACTCTTCCAAGGGGAAAGGTCCTCAACGCACACACGAATAATATGGAGAAAAATGTTGTTCTCGCGGCGCCGCTAATTACCGAACTGATCTAGAGGTCGTGCGTGTCATTGCACACACGTTTATATTCGCTTCCGGCAGGTGGCGCTGTTAGCGCGCTGGTGTTCCCATCCCGGAGGGATGACGGCTTCAAGACAAGAAGCAGCAAATCGCTAGAAGCTCGTAGGGATACCATACATAGTAAGAAAACAAAATAAATTGACCTTTGAGATTGTGTCTTCGGTCATAGAAAGTATCGATATAAAAAACTATACTAAAAATAGTGTTCCTGTACGGAACAGTCCGTAAGGATCAGAAGATTTTCGCACTTAAAATTGGCCGGAAGTTTGAAAAAATCCTTCACTTCCGGTCATAATTTTAAGATGTGACATCAGTACGTGGCATCATTTAACCCTTTAATCGTAAAGAGAGTAGCTAAACATAAGTGTCAGCTCTCAAATGGCCGGAAGTACCTACTTGACAGACGGTGCCAAAGATGTCTACAAGATTGTCTTAGTGTCGTAGTTTATTATTTAAATTTTACTTCATTACGCCATTCAGAAGGTAAACATGCGCACATTATCAAACCGTGCTATCGATCGGCGTCCCTTAAGCCTCTGCTAGACGGTCGCCAACACACCCCTCCGACCGAGCGACCTTGGTCGGCACCGACTGCTGTAGTATGCAATTTTGCTGCAAACAACTGTCTACACGATCGGTGCGGACCAAGTTCGCTCTGTCGGAGGGGAGTGTTGGCGACCGTCTAGCAGAGGCTATATAGAAAGATTCAACTGAAGTGCAACTTGTTCGCGAGTTATTACCTACTTCACCATCATCATCATCACTTATTACTTTAGTTATTACTTAGGTACCTACTTAGCACAATAGTCTATTAACTATTTAAATATCTGGGCGACCGAGCTAAGCTCGGGTGAAAATAGGGAGGACGAATTTTCCCTGAAATTAAGAACACATTTGTTTTAAACTGTTTTCATTATAAATTGAAAAAAAAACACTTGGGGACATAAAAGTGACGGAGTAAACGATCATTGCTTAAGTTGTTTGACTCTATTTTTAATTACGTAGCAAAGATTATTTACGTAGGTATGTAAAAGCTATACATGCATGCCAAGTCTCATGCTCTTCTCCGCTATTATTAACGCTATTATTATGTTCCCTGACTTGAAATATGGGACCGTATTTCAAGTCACGAAGCTG
This sequence comes from Epinotia brunnichana, assembly GCA_963854355.1. Lineage (NCBI taxonomy): Eukaryota > Metazoa > Arthropoda > Insecta > Lepidoptera > Tortricidae > Epinotia > Epinotia brunnichana. The sequence goes on along the minus strand of OY977937.1, from coordinate 40,121,367 downwards.
TAATAATACTCTTACCTCAATTCATTATACCTGTATTTAAGCAAGTTTGTAGGTAGGTATCAACTTTAAAAAAATAAGTGATTGGAACATGAAATCAAACTTTGATCGGGGGATAATTAGAAGTCTCAGAAGAATAAAATTCAATCATATACTTCGAGTAGTTGTTTGTATTTTACACTGTACTAATCAAAATAGAAATCTTCGGAATAGCTGGGGAAATCTTCAATGAGATCCGCTGCTGCAGCTATTGTGTTATTTAAAACCTCTTTCCACACTATATTTCGGGTGTGACGTGGGTTCTCATCTGGTAATAATACTTTTAGAGCACTGGGTCTTTTAACTCTAGAAAATGCCACATAGAGCATACCATGCATAAAAACATATGTTTTGAGGTCAACACCGACAAACTCGAACGTTTGCCCTTGCGACTTGTGCACTGTAACAGCGAAGGCAGCTCTTACTGGAAATTTGTGTCTCTGCATGGTACATCCGAGTTATCCTTTTGTCGAGTCAAGAGTGATTCTTGGGATATGCACCTCTCTGCCGGACTGTTCGCCAGTAATACTTTTTGCTCTGATTATATTGTTACACAGGTCCGTTACAATTAATCTTGTTCCATTGCATAAACCTTCCAATATGTCCAAATACGTAGTAACATAATCAAACAATTCTTTTTTAATTTCAGTTCATGTGGTGGTAAGTCGGAGATATTAATCGAATTAAGAAATTCTGTTGTGAATTCAAGCCCTCCTTCGGGTTGGTCTTTTACTGTGTCGCAGCTATGGTATACTTTGTATTCTCCGGGTAATTGGGCAACAATGTCATTGTTTATCCTGTCTACATCTTTATTAAGTGGCGCGAGTATTGCTCTATCTTTCATTGCTTCGTAATTTGCAGAGTCGATGCAGTTTCCGAACACTTCACCAATAAGATTACCGTCTGATATTGTGTCTAGTGGCAGTTCAATTTCCTCCATTGAGTTAGTTGGTAATTCTCCATTTCCTAATTGCAGGAGATAATTTGCAAATAACCGTTGCTCTGGGTCAACTCGCATGTTCTCTTCTAGAGAAAACGTCTTAAAAACTGGCCAGAGAAAACTTTTTTTAATTGAAAGATCCAATAACTCATTTCTATTAGCGCCTGGCTGAACAGGAAGACATTGACGAAAATCTCCTCCAAGTACAATGACTTTGCCTCCAAAAGGTAAATCTGGATTTGCAATGCTGCGCAGAAGCTGGTCCATGTTGCTCAAACCATATTTGGGCAGCATAGGCGCTTCATCCATAAGGAAAACATCTATTCGTTGTAATTCTCTGGCTTTGGTCGATCCAGGTTTAATACTTGAAACTGACTCTGGTGTAAGTGGTACCTTAAGTCCGAAGGTTTTATGAGATGTTCGGCCATGAGGCAGCAGTATTGAAGCGATACCGGTAAATGCCATACACTTTACCCTATGACCTGTGCCGGTAAGCATATAGTATAGTGCTTTATAGATAAAGGTTTTGCCAGTACCACCAGGGCCATCGATGAAAAAGCATTTGAACTCTGAAGCGCCATTAACTGCACGAAGAATGGTGCCAACGATTTCTATCTGTTTTCCTCTAAGAAGCTGATACATTTGTTCTCCTAGTGCTGTAGATTCGTCAGTATTAAGAACATCTTGATTCATTTCTTCATCATAGTCATCAATGTTGTCAAAGCCGAAAGTGTGTACCCAGTATTGAAAATTTCTGCCTTCTGTTGCTTCAGTATTCAGTTTTTGGGCAATAATCCTATAAGCGCGCTTAATCGCTCCTTCGGTAGACTGTCCATTCCTCCTAGCTTCATGGATGAAATCTTCGGCCAAATTATCTTTAAACGTTTCTCAAAGGCGCTTTGGATTTTCAGGAGACCCGAAAATCAATATTTGCGTAAAAAGACTTCTCATTGCCGAGGGCATTTTTGAAATTGCAGATTCTCTTAAGCCTTCTGTCCATTGCTGGTCGTCGTACGCTAAACCACGTGCTAGGCATGCTTGTTTATAGGTCTCATATCGGACATTATTCACAGTTAGAAGATCTTCAAAACTTGTTGCATTTTTTACGTGGTATAATAATAACCGTAAGTGGTAGAGTTCCGGCTGAGCGATGAAATTCACATTATAAATTCTTCCAATAACACGAAGTTGGCGAAATCTCCGCACCCAATCGCTTGATCTTCCAATCCATCTGAATTCTTCGGGCATTTGCCAGTAATAATAATATGTGACATTTTCAGACTGTCCATTCAAGCGATTAAGTTCTCCTTGTTCCTTGAGTTTTTTATTATGCCGGAAGTAAGCTTCTAATGTTGAACCCTTCTGTCCAATATCCGCCAAATCTTCCTGGGCCTGGTCTAAGTTCGTAATTCGATACTGTCCTGGTAAGTGTATATTCAAACGTTGTACGCTATGACTTTTTTTTTGAATTTCAAAAGCGAATAGACGCCAACATGCTTCTGGAGGTGTGATACACCTGCCTTCAATGTATGTATTTGCCTCATTATAGATCAATGTTAGTTGTTCCTGCAAAACCTTTATTGATGCACAATCGTGTCCTTTGTATATGTATTTATACAGATATTTTACAGCCAAAATACTTCCGACGTACTCAACATTGATATGACCATTATATTTTTTGAGCAAATATGCATTGTAGGGGGCTACGTGGCGATTGTCCATAGTTATTCGCCGACCATTCATATCTTTGCGATAAACCGCTTGTTCGTGCGAAAATTCGGGACTCTGAGGATCCAAGTTCGCATTGTAACGTCGGCGATAGTTGGGTTTTCCATCGTCCACTAAAGATGTAATTTCCTGAAAGGATTTAGGGAAGTCAAACCAGCATTTTATGCGACCATTTTTGTTCACCATGCATGTTGCGTCGGGATTTTGTTGCCCACATGGGTTGTGGATCATCCATTTCAGTACGAGTTCCCTTAACTGTAAATCGTCGCTGCCAGGTATTTCAGCCGAAATAAAGTCATCTAATTCTTCTGGCTGGTGTATCTTGTCATCAGGTGTCATAATCAATAGTAAATGCATATGCGGTAGACCCCTCTTTTGGAATTCGATGGTATAAACATATGCTGCTGCCTTTCCAAATATCTGCTGTTTATCCAATTCGTCTATTATGTTATCAAACTTGAGTTTGGCAACTCTAGCTACGAGATCAGGTCTATTTTGAGCGAGCTGTTCCAGAGTGGTTCTGTTTTCCATAGCAATACGTGAAGCCTCTTTTATTTCGGGCCAGTTGGGGTTAGAAGTCACCGTTATAAAGAAATCAGGCGATCCAAGCCGACGAACGACGGCCATTGCATCTTCAAAATGTTCCGTGTAATAACGTGTTGAGCCGGGAAAGGAAGAAGGTAAAATTATTTTTTCGCCTAGTGTTGCATTATTTTTTTCAGCTAGGTCATTAATAAGACGTGTTACTCCCGTATATTGTTCTGCGAGAATCTTATTTTGGTTATTTTTTATCCATTGAATGCGGTCACGTTCTACACGAATATACGTGTCAACTAAGTACTGTTGAAATAATCTGCCTCCAAAATGTAGTGCATTAAAGGTGATTCGTCTTAAATCAGGATCCGTTGTTGTTACCGTATCAGGTAAGTGTTTAGTCATTTCGGGTCGAAAGGCAAGTCTATATTGTGCCATCTCAAGGCGAGTTACATGTTGGCGACTGTCATACGGTGTACGTAATTGCAAAGTGATATAATATCCGTCGGTGCCAGCTGGATAAAACAATGGATACGTAAATGGCTCCATGCGTTTGTCTATATTTTTTAAATTGATTATATCTTTATTACGCTGATGTACTACCATTTCATTATCAGGAAAGCTTTGATCAGCATTAAGCGTAATTACTGCACACACATCATTACAGGAGGGTACATTAAATCTTCTGTAATCGGCCTGCTCTGACACCATGATTAAGAGGATGATTAGTTCGCTCTTGAATGGCATCATCAGGGTCTAAAAAGTACAATTGTCCATACTGTGGCCGTTCAAACTCTCCTTCAACAGTTTGCGTAGGATGGACCGCCATATTCATTTTATGATAAACCTGCCCGCAAGCAACAAAACTATAAATGCCACGGCTATTTATTGTCCTATCATCGGCTACATTAAATGATGCTAGGGCAAATGATGCATTCAAGTTTCGTATTCTTTTGTGGAATTCTTCCGACAGTGGATGACAGCCTAAAAAGAGTTGGGCTAAGACGTTAGGAAATTGTGGCGGTTCTAGTTCAATTCGACCATGCAAACAACAGTCACCAAAAGAATCTCGACCTATGCGATTTGTAACACGTTCCTCTGGAAAATGCAAAGCTCCACAATGAATACATACTATTTCAAAACGACCCAAGTTGGCATATTGCACAACTGGATTAATAGCGCGTCTATAGGTTGGTAAACCATTATCTTGTAAAGCTCTCAGATGTCTTGCAGTACGACGTCTTTGTTCTTCCAATCGGTGTTCGTGTTGTTCGATATTTTCGTTGTTTATACGTTGTGAGGCACGATATCGCAGATCCTCCAATCGCTGTTCACGCTGCATGTTCAGAATTTTCATTGGTTATACGTTGTGATGCACGATGGCGAAGATCCTCCAGTCTCTGTTCACGATGTTCAACATTTTCCCTTGCTATACGCTGTGACGTACGTCGGCGTTGCTCCTCTAATCGTCGTTGTTTAGTCTCACTATTCTCAGCAGCTCGTCGCAATTGGTTACGTTCTTGTGAAACCTCCAAACTAACTATATGTTCTGAGTGTATAATTTCAGACAAGAATTGTATACATCTTTCTTTAGCGGCACGAATTGGACGTGTCCAAGACGTAGTTTGAATGTCTTGATCTTGATTAGAATTTGGATCAGGTCGAACATTTAATGTAGCATCGTCATTACCATTATCGGAATCAGATCTTGAATTTTCTGGTTGTAAATTTTGGAAATTATTATCGGATTCAGATCTTGAAGTTTCGGGTTGTAAATTTTGAAAATTAAAATTTTGTGATTTTCTCGGACGTCCACGAGGCATTACGATATTTTCTACAAAGCACATTTCCACGAAGTTTTATTTTATTTAAACACCATTTTGCTAACCAATAACAGTTTGCTGCTTAAATTCATCTGTACCATACGAACAAAAATAGCATTTCATACGAGTATATATGAGTAGTTGTCAATACGACATATGACATCGTTTATTGGCACCATCAACTTTTTTTCAATATGGTTGGTTTTAAAAACTCTTTGGTCTAAGTGTGTAAAGTTTATAAAAAAACATCTTAAGGTGAGGCCGGTTCACGATCTTCTCTCCCTCTCACTTAGCATAAGCGTAAGCGAGATGGAAGTGCGTGTTCGTAGTTAAGTGAGTAAAATCTAATCTAATCTAACGAGCCCAAACTCGATGGGGTTGTGTCGTTTTATTGCGGAGTTCCTATGGCCACCTTCCAGCTCCAGCATCAGATCAGCTCCAAGTCATCATAATATTGCATTGTCATGCAATATACAATATGCTTGCAAAATTTCAGCTCAATTGGATAACAGGAAGTGACTGAAAAATGGATTGCAAATTTTGACGGGCAACTTACGTACTTACATATTTACATACTTACATACGAACAGTGCAAGTTAATATAAAGCTTGTAATAAAAAAAGGCATAGTGCTATAAAAAACATGTTTTTAATATATAGTTTAAAAACAAAAAAGATATATAAACAAAAAAATAAACGTATGACCATGCTTTTCCCGGCTTTAAAATACTACGAAAAATCAAAATCAAAAATTAAAAAAAGAAAGCAAAAAGAAAGATTCCCTCGCTGGGATTTGATTCCCCCGCCGGCCAAAGGTGTTGTAAGCCAATGTTATAACCATTCGTCTAATCAACAGTTGTGGTGAATTTACGTACTATATTGCATTAACAAATCTTTATGCGAGAAAATCTCGAGAAAACGAATTTTCTCGGAAACGAGACCTATCTAGATCGATTTCTCGCCTCTATAACCACCTATATTCCAAATTTCATCGAAATCGTTAGAGCCGTTTCCGAGAACGTGATTGCAAATATATATACAAATATTGCTCGTTTAATAGTATAGGATAGGATAGGATAATTATGTATGTATGTATGTAGGTACCTATTATTAATTTATCGGGCAACAGAACGTGAACAAATGGTCTCGCCGGAAGACCAGCGTTGACTCGTGTGTCAGCATTATGCTGAGGCGGAACCATTTCGGGACAAACACATAGTTTATTTTATTTATTGTTTTTACAAGCTTTATATTAACTTGCACTGTTCGTATATTAACTTGCACTGTAAATATGTAAGTTGTCCGTCAAAATTTGCAATCCATTTTTCAGTCACTTCCCGTTATCCAATTGAGCTGAAATTTTGCAAGCATAGGTATGTATATCGCATGACAATGCAATATTATGATGACTTGGAGCTGATCTGAAGCTGGAGCTGGAAGGTGGCCATAGGAACTCCGCAATAAAACGACACAACCCCATCGAGTTGGCTGGGCTCGTTAGAATCGTCTCAATGATGATATGCAGAAAAGTACAATCGGCAATAAAAGCTTGTACCAAAAATGAAATTTTTGACAGAAACTTATGTAGTTTTAGTTTAATAATTTGTGTTTGTCTCGAATAAATTATTTCATTTTAAATTAGCCTTTGTTTATACCAATCCTTCCGTTAATAATCACACAGAATGCGGAATCCGTGTTTGCTTTTAACAAGCTCTCTTCGATGACATCTCCCGATGCGATGGCGAAGCGTACCTGCGTCTTTTTTTTTTAAACGCATCAGTGTTGCCAACTTTCCCACCTGATACGCGTTTGTTCGAGCTTATCAGAAAAAAAAATGCTAATGAGTGCTGCCAACAATACAAAACAATTCTAACAAATAATTAGTGTAACAATATGAACCTGACACATTTTGTGCTTGCAATCACCCTCGCACAAATAATTAACACTTGTAAAGAAACTATCGTAGCCATACGGCGAATCAAAGTGATACCACCGCAGTGTTTACTAATCGACAATGACGATTATAAATCCCGGAATGACTACACATCAATAACATTTGGCGTGCACGAGATTATCTCATGAATGTTTCATGCGGCGACCGCATGGAAAATTGCATGGAGCAACCGCACGCTGCATTAGGGAAATTGGATGTGAGCAAACAAGGGGGCTTAAGATTATTGAAATATTGCTAATGCTAATGTTTAACTGAATATTAAGTTGATTCTTGGAGTCTGTTCAAGCCGCGTTTTCTATTACGCGGAAAATGTATCATGTGGATTGTTTATTAGGTAATAAGTTATAACTAATAACATACATCTCTTAATTAGTCATATAGTGTAGCGAATAGCGAATTCAAAATAATTTACATTTACATGCCCAGGGATTACAATCACTCAGGCATAAATGATGTACATACTTTTGAATTGCTTCACCTGTTTTTCACATTTCCTCACGATGTTTTCCTTCAACAATATGTTCCAAAAAACCCTTTATTTAGTACGATTATGTAATCAACCCTCGGCTCGTCCGAGCCGCCGACGGCTAAGTCACGACGGTCACTCAGCATCATGGAGCCCACCCTATACAACTTGCTCTCGACTGACGTAAAAAACTCAACCAGCAACAGTATATTCAAGAACAAGCTTAAATCATTGCTTATGGAACAGGCATGTTACTCAATTGACGAGTTTTGCACACTCGGAAGGATCCAGCACCGTAATGTGTGACTGTGTGTACCTAACTTAATTTAATTTAATTGTGTTTGAAAATTATGACTTGTAAAATGTACTTTTACCAATAAATATCTGTATTCTGTATTCGTCACTGTCCACCACTTTGAACTCATCAAGACGAGTAGCAAGCAGGTATGTAACTGGATACACCAAGAAAAATACTATGAGCCTTACATTTATATTATCAACTTAATTCCGTGCGCCTCAACAGTTGTAAGATATTTTAAACCCCACCCTCTCAGGGCGGCAACACACGGATCATGAAGGGGGATTAGGCTGATCACACACCAACCACCCCCGGTCACGGTTGTTTTTGTGTGCGGCGTAGTAAGTAGATTAGTAAGCAGATAGACGCAGAAATTCGACCCGCCGACTCCCGTAAAATAAAAAAGAGAGGAGGTAAGAGTCAATAAACTTAAAGTTACGCCTAGTAAAGTAACGTAAGAAGACTTATTTAGAATCAATTGAATTGTAACTTGTAGTTGTAGCCTCGTGAGGCTTTAGTAGTGACCTATTACAGTGTGATAGTTAGTCAAGGAAATATTAGAAGGTGAATGCTAGGACGTCTGTATATAGGTCGTGGTAATACCTAGTAAGGTCTTGAGTGTCATGAGTTCATGACCACATTTGAAACCGTGCATTAATCTAGGAACGAAGTTCTACATTTACGTATTTGATAACCTTATGGCTTCCAGTCAGTAAAGTTCCATGTTTAAAATGCCTAAGCCTATCCTTAAAATTGCAAAAAAACTGATTATCTTGGGATTCCGCTTAAAACTTAAATTCAGAGTACGCTCCTCATTGAATAGTTCGCAAGTTACCGATACAATATTTGACTCACCCGTTATTATTCCTGTATCTTACCTTTTAACCCTTTCCGTTCCGCTAGACGACCCTTTGAGGCTGAGCTACTTTCACAGCAATACAAAGGAATGAGTCAACGGTGTTGCCATGTAATGCCCTTGCCTACCTAAATACATAACACTTTTACACGACAAGTTACTTTAACGCCGGATTTGTTAAATACTATAGTGCGGTCGCGGTCGGCTGGTCAGAGTGACCGATACTTAGAACAATAGGACATTAGAAAACTTCGGCACGTTAAGCAACCTTAGGTATAAGAATTCCAAAACGTGGGTGAAATGAACTGTGGTCGGGTAAAAAATTGCCTTTTGACACCTGCTATTCAGAAAAGAGTCATTGCTGCCCTGAAATGAGAGATTAAAATTTTCCTGATAAACGCAGTAGTAAACGCACTCGGTAGTAAATTATTTCCGTCTTGGGTGTAAACACTTGAATACCTCGTTACGCTCAGGAACCTATTGTAGAATCTTTCGCTGCACTCAGGAATCTATCTATACCGCCCTCGCCGTAAATATGTCAATTTGCTCCTTTGAGACATAATCACAATAGCCGCTATCACAATGGATATCGCGATTATATTTAGCCTCGTAAGGCCCATGCTATTTTTAGGACAAATGTAATAACGGCCCAGTGTCCTGAAAATAGGTCATATTATTTTAAAATGTCGAGTCCTTTAAATAGAGTTTAAATTTGATTACAATAAGCTAATGAGTTGGGCTGTTAAGCCTGAAATTCTTTGTCCTAAAATTAGGCCAATGGGCCTTACGAGGCTATAACAGCGCGAGTGAGACAGGAGTCGCTGAGTCGCGCGCGACGCGACATGGCGGCAAGTTGTGCTACCCTCGCTTTGCATTTGATATGCAGGTTCTTAGATATAGTCGGCCAACGAAAATGCTAATCGCTTCAGTCGTCATAGTAGTTGGTAGGTACCTATTTTATAACCTAAACTCATATGGCAAAGGCGAATAATAGTCCTTCCTTTTTGTCAAAACGCTAAAATGAAAACGAGTGGCACAATGCAAGTGACATAGTTAAAAAAATCTTCCCGTCATTCATAGTAAACTTTTGACACTAAATGGCATCACCAAAATCAAATTCGTCAGCGAAATTTACACATAATGCAAGAAATTGCATGCAAGTTTAACTACATTGCGGGGTTTCATAGATCAATTTAACACAGCATCCTCGATTCCTCGGTAACCCGCAATCGCAATGTAATGAAACTTGCACGCAATTTCATGAAACTTGCCCGCAATTTCATGCAATGTGTATTTTGCGCTTTATATAAAAATAGAATAAGTATAATTTGCAGAATTTATGAAGGGTTGTGGGTTTCGAACTCTTTAGAATATTTAACAGTGATGTTGGTAATAACTAATCACTTAGGTACTTTGTGTTCGATCAATATGATAGGCACGTCATCGAACGAGTGAGAGAAGCAGGGGGCGTATAGGTACTTTTCATGCCGATGACATCAATTTGACGTCACGCTGCATATAGAATGATCCCAAATAGTTTTATTGCAATATTAATCATTAGTCGTCAATCATTTTAATCATGTACAAATCACTTCAAAAGTAATATATTCACACGTGGAATAATTAATAGGTACCTACTTGATACGTGAAACGTAAATTAAACAATTTGTCTTGTTTTTATACATACATTTTATTAAATGGTATTGTTACCACCATACTTATCATGCCGTTGACGCAAAAATGACGTCACGCTGCATAGAGTTTGATTGCAATGGGGAATGGATGAAAATTTTAGAAGTGCCTGATTTTTTTTTGGTGTTAGTTATAACCTTCCTTAACACCAGAAAAAAATTGCAGATTTTTCAGGTGCGTCAATTATTTTTGAAAAATATAAACAGTTTCCTCATTTACGTTTTGGATTTAGGACGGCGAATGAGAAACTTTCCTTGATTCGTCTCATATTACAAAAAAAAATTTGAATATCTGACCCTGACAATGACAAATATAGCTGCTGCAGGTGTCAATAGCATTGCTAGTGTCAGTTTACCACGGATTTTTAAGATATTTTTTGTAATATGAGACGAATCAAGGAAAATGTCTCATTCGCCGTCCTAAACCCAAAACGTAACTGAGGAAAATGTTTATATTTTTCAAAAATAATTGACGCACCTGAAAAGTCTGCAACTTTTTTCTGGTGCTAAGGAAGGTTATTCCTATCACCAAAAAAAAATCAGGCACTTCTAAAATTTTCATCCATTCCCCATTGTATGTATAAAAACAAAACAAATATTTACGTTTCACGTATCAATTAGGTAGGTACCTATTAATTATTCCACGCGTGAATAGATTACTTTTGAAGTCATTTGTACGTGATTAAAATGATTGACGACTAATGATTAATAATTACAATAAATCTATTTGGGATCATCCTATATGCAGCGTGACGTGAAATTGATGTCATCGGCATGAAAAGTACGCCCCCTGGAGAGAAGCGAACGCATAAAGAAAAGCATAGAACATGCTTCAGTTTGGGCCGAAACTCGTTCGTATGTCCGGTGTCTGTCACGATGTCACGCTGTTACGCCGTCCGGCTGTTTTCCTCTATAGGTCGCATTTCTCAATCGATTCTCGTGAAACTTTGTGAGCAGGTTCTTTTATAATATACTTAGATTTATTTTGTCAAAACACATATTCAATTTTTTTAAAGACTGGCTCGCGAGTTATACAGTTCACAGAACCACTTGTGATAGGTTATATAATGCATTCCAGACACACGCCCATGAGCCCCATCGTAAATTGCGCAAGTTTATTATTATTCATTTTCATCATCATTATATCTGCCGTAAGATTTCCGCTACTGGATATAGCCCTCCCCCAAAGAGTGCCACAATTACCGGTCGTGCACCACCCGCATCCAGCGGACTTGGCGACCTTTGCCAGGTCATCAATCCACCTTGTCATTCTCATATCATTCCAACCTAATTACCACTTTATAATACACCTCGCACGTTCCACGTCTGAGTTAAAATCAAATAGTACCTACATTCTAGTATAATTTTCTGCTTAAACATAGTTATTGATACCAATAGAGCGCTCTAACTGCTCGCTCTACGTAGAGTTCCGAACTGGGTCGAGCTATTATGTGATATTAGTCGGCACATAATGCAGTAATTGGTTCAAATTGTAGGCTACCTGCGCTACACTGCGAGCCAATGTTGTGGGCCTCAATTTTAAACTCAAAATTCAATTTGAATTGAATAAAATGGATTGGTGGGTCTGCTCAGCACGGCTATTACAGTTACGGCCCGCGAGCTGTGTCAAAGCGACATACCTAGACTATACCTACGTTTTATCTAAGCATTCTAATAGGAGTGTAGACACTGTAGACACTAAACAAAATAATCAATAATGTTGCATTTTTTCGAAAAAAGATTAAAAATGTAGTCAAATGGAGAAAAACTGGCCAAGTGCGAGTCGGGCTCGCGCACGAAGGGTTCCGTACCATTATCTATAAAAAAACTATTTTATTCTGTGTTTTTAGTATTTGTTGTTATAGCGGCAACAGAAATACATCATCTGTGACAAATTCAGCTGGAACTATCACGGTATCAGTGAGATACAGCCTGATGACAGACAGACGGACGGACGGACGGACGGACAGCGGAGTCTTATTAGTAATAGGGTCCCGTTTTACTCTTTGAGTACGGAACCCAAAAAAAGCAACACAAGTGGTTAAATAATCACAAAGTTATAAGCGTTCAAAGTACAAATACCAAAATCTGCAGTCTTTGGGAAGGACTATGAAATATTACTGACGGAAGACTCCAAATAGGGGTTAAACCAAACAGACCTCAGAATCTTTACAGATGGTTCAAAAACAAATACGGGAACAGGATGTGGTGTGTTCTCAGAGGATTTAAACATACACATATCCAAACCACTGGGTGTACAAAACACGGTATTCCAGGCTGAATGCGTAGGGATAATTGAAGCCTGCAATGCCATAAAGAGACGACAAGTCGAAAACACAAACATACGGATACTCTCAGACAGTAAATCGGTACTACAAGCACTGAGCAGTGATAACATCACATCTCGCTTGATATACGAATGTCACTTAAACCTCACAGAGGTGTGCGCAGATAAAAACAAAGTTACTATACAATGGATCAAGGGGCACAGTGGCTCAAGACTTCAAGAGGAAACGATGCAGCGGATGAACTGGCCAGGAAAGGCTCAGAAACAACGGCATACGGACCGGAGCCAATCTTGCCCCTGCCACAAAGCTACATATACAATCAACTGGACCAATACACTAAAGACCTACACCAAAGATACTGGGAGGAGATAGACACATGCAGACAGACCAAAGAGATTCTGTCGAAACGCGACTACAAACTCACAACCACACTACTAAGGACACATAGAAACCAACTGCGCAAGATAGTGGGTATAATAACAGGACACAACACCTTGAACAGACACCTCTATAACTTAGGTATCACAGACAGCCCCATGTGCAGAGCGTGCATGGAGGCAGAAGAAATGACCAAACATATACTACTGGACTGCAAGGAGGTAGAAGTATACAGAATGAAGCACCTAGGTTCTCCAAACACACTACGGGACGCAGTCAGCAACACCAAGGCACTCACTCACCAACTTTTTAAACGAGCTGGGGTGGTTAGAGTAGCGCCACACCGCCGTTTCACGCAAAATAGGCACAATGGATGTCGACTTGCGGAAAACGCCCAGTATAACTAACTAACTAAGCGTCCAAAGTTTTAAGAGGGGGTATGTTCCGTCCCTTTTCCGAAAAAACGCAGTTTCATATGAAACGATTGTCATTTACTATGACGCTAGACGATCGTGACGTCACGATCCCGGAGCGTTTTCTCTCTCTAACAAGCAACATTAAAACGGTTGTAGCTTCGTAATTTTTTGAGATATTCGAATGGGAATTTCGTCATATTTCGTGATATTTAAGATTTGTTTACAAAGTTATCAGGCCATTTTTTAATATTATGTTCGGTTATTTTGTTTCTTTTTCAGTCTACCGTAATTTTTCTGTATTTCTTCATTATTTCTTCACACTGGAAGCTCAAACATCAATCTTTACGTCAGATCATGAACAGCCTCACCTTAAGCATAAATACGTCATTTACTAGCAAGTAATCTACGACATAAAAGCGATCACCAGTGCGTCGGCTTCACACACAACTGGCTTTAAATGCTCTAATGCAAGAAGAAGCACATATAAAAAGAATAGTTTAACACCTATTATCAAAATCAGGCATATCTAACACAACAAAAGATTGAAATACTTATTTTAAGCGATATCATAGGCCGGTACGTATTCGACTTGAAAAATATGACGTACCTATATACACTCCTAAAGGGACATCCTTTTTAGGGTTCCGCACCTCGAAAGGAAAAACCGGAACCCTTATAGGATCACTTTGTTGTCCTTCCATCCGTCCGTCCGTCTGTCAAGATCCTTTTTCTCAGGAATGCGTAGAGCGTCAAGCTGAAATTTATATCAAATACTTAAATCTACTGTCCCTTAGAGCTGTGAAAAAATCAAACTTCTAAGCCAACGCAATCAAAAGATACAGCCGTTTATGCCGCAAATTTTCGAAACTACAAGGGAATCAAAACCTACAGGTTACCGTGAGCTCGGAGTCTTGAAATTTGGTACGAAGCAACGTCTTATAACACAGATAAAGGAAAAAATGCGAAAACCGTAAATTTTTAGTTTCATGATTCATCATATAATAAAAATATTTTTAATAAATAAAATGTTTGTACGGAGCCCTCGGTGCGCGAGTCCGACTCGCACTTGGCCGGTTTTTTATTAATCTAATTATTATCTTACTATCATTTTAATTTAAGAAAAGAAATAGACACATAACATAGGACATGATCGGTCATGTTCCCAGGAACAGGTGTCATTTTGTAAGTGGAATACCGGCAAATCTGTGCTTCTCAGTCAGTGGGGTTGCAGTAGGCTGTCAGACGTCAGTACAGAACCGTTACTGTACGCCTACATTGGCCCGGGATGCGCGGGAGCGGGTCGGTACAAATGCGGTAATGCATGCGTATCGCGCCGCGTCCGCGCAATAATCATCATCATCATCATCATCATATCAGCCGAAATACGTCCACTGCTGGACATAGGCCTCCCCCAAAGAGTGCCACAATGGCCGGTCCTACGCCACCCGCTTCCAGCGGACTCCCGCGACCTTTACCAGGTCACAGGTCACCTTGTGGGGGGCCTACCCACGCCGCGCCTTCCGGTACGTGGTTGCCACTCGAGAACTGCGGGAAATAAAGCCTTGCTAAGAAAGCCACAGAGAGTGGTGGCCATCAGAATTTGCAGGGCCTACGTGACGGTGGCATGGGCGGCGGCTTGCGCTTTGGCAGGAACTCCTCCGTGGGAGCTTGACGCAGAGGTGCTATCTGAGGCACATAAAGAGCGGTCGAGGAACAGGACCTCTGGAGAGTTCCCCGCTCCCGAAGAGGTGAGGGCTGCCCGTCGACAGGCCGAAAAAATAATGAGGGACAGATGGAAGAGCGACCTCGAGGACTCCCCTTATGGAGTCCGCACCATAGGGGCTCTGCTGGGGTCGTTCGACCTATGGCTGGAGAGGTCCCACTCCCACGGCAAGGTGGGCTTTAGGTTGGCGCAGGTAATGACCGGACATGGGTGCTTTGGTCATTACCTGTACAGAATTAAGCGGGAGACAATCCGGCGTAGACGAAGAGGGAGAAGACGCGCGCGGTTTGCAGCCGTAAGCCGTGTCCTTTCCCAGTAGGGTCAGTGGGTTAGGGACCCACATTGCACGGCCTTACATGTCTGGAAGGAGGGTCGACATGCGTTTCAGATCCTCCTCTCCTTTGGCGCGGGGGCTCGCATCTATGCGAAGCCGCCAGGGGGCGTCGTGGTAGAATGCTCGCGATCCCACTGCGCCCCCATTAATGGCAGGGACGGAAACGCCGGAGTGGTTTTAGTGGGTAGACTCCCTCCCCCTTCTCTTCAAATAGAGTTGGCTGGAGGGCGAGAGTCCCACATACCCCCCATTATAGCTTACTCTAGGCTGGGGGGTGCGTAAGAGCATTTCCACTCCGTAAAAAAAAAAAAAAGGTCACAGGTCACCTTGTGGGGGGCCTACCCACGCCGCGTCTTCTGGTACGTGGTCGCCACTCGAGAACCTTTCCGTCCCAACGGCCATCGGTTCTACGTGCAATGTGCCCCGCGGGGCGCGGGCGGGGCGAGGCGCATCAGTAAGCTCTTGTTAACATCTAAAGGTAAAATACCGCATCTTATACCATACCTACTACTTAATTCCGTCCCACCAAACGCGGCAATGCCAGCACACACATGTTTTAACAGTTTTAAGACCTTGCGTGTGTGGAACCGATGGCGAACGACCAACGTACAATATCATATCGATATTCGATATGTCGAAGTTAGGAGGTACTATTGTAATGGCCTCAAGTGTAACGAGGGGGAGGCGTGCCGGTGACAATTTCCTTAAAAGCCTTCACGACCGAATTGAAATAATATCGCGCCGTATTTACCTACCCGAGTTAAGTAGTGGAAGCTACATCAGGGGCACAGTATAGATAATATATAATTATGGTACACTTAGCCGAACTTAAGGTATAGTTATATATTTATATTATGGTTTAAAGACGGGTTCCTACCGTGTCAGTAGTGTCAGTACTAAATCACGAAAAACTTTTTCGCGAACGACTTTATCACGAATAAACTTTATCACGAGAAGACCATATCATGAAAACTGGGTAGGTACGACGACGAGCGAAGTGAGGAGGAGTGTTAGGTAGAACTGCGACCTTTAAAGTTTTCGTGAAAAAGTGATAATTGAACTAGTGAACAGTGCGATTGAATGTTGTTCTTAATATTGGTCAGGGAGGTCGGGCACCTAATACCAAAATCGGTCGCTGAGAAGAAGCGGGCTAATAATGGACATCCACGGTTTTCATACAACTTAGGGCTTGAATGTGGATGTGGCTTCCATGAACACATGTTTTGTTCAGGCTTGTGCAGAATTTATCAAGCTTTAAATTGTCCATAAAAACTATGATTGGCATAGTTTTCGAACAAAACGCGATTTTTTGACGAATGGAGTGCATGTTTCAAGAGCCGTCATACAATGTATTTTAGCTTTTAGGAGATGAAAACAGGGCCTCTAATCGTACCTTTCATTAAACTCGTCGTGATTTCGAGGAATTATTAGGTTTGACAATATCGACTGTATTAAATAAAGTACTATGACCGCTTGAACATTTTGACACTTGGCCAATATAGTCGAATCCCGACTCTAGTGCTATGATTAAAGTATTGTTATCATTACTTACCGATGTATACTCTGTATAAATGACTGCAAAAAACTACATAAATAGGTACCGAGATGAATTGTCTGATTAGTTGTCGGTATGGGTTGTACGGTCTGATTAGTTGTATGGGTTCATTAGGGCTGTCGCACGCGCGGATCTGTCACGGTGTCGTTCCCACGCCGCGCCTTCCCTGTTTGCATCCGACACGGATTCGACACGGTCGGTCCGACTGCTAGATACTCTACCGTGAGTGTTTAAATAATTTAAGGTCGATTACTTTTTTTCTGATTCTTTACCTGTTAGGTATTTCTCAAAATGTTGAGTTTAATGATTTAATACGAATGGATTAAACATATTTGGTTATATTTTCTTTCTGAGAAGAGTAAGAAGTACTCTTGATCATCAAATGCCTTGCTGTAATAATAAGTAGGTACCTACTAAATGATACAAACACTCAAAACAAAAAAAGCGCATCGAATTACCGTACAAAGTGAACCCATCTCAGCGACTAAGGTCAAGGTACGACTGTGCCTTCCATAGAGATGGTAGAGTAACTGCCCTGTCAGAGCGGGTGCAGCTAGGGTTGTGCACAATATGCTCAGTAATTGAGTTCTCACGACCTCTGCTCTAGTGCGTCGCGAATCTGCCCAATAATGAAAAATATCTATCAATATTACTTTTTAATAATGTGCGAACCTGGATCAAACCATACCTTTGCGGGTTAGGTTCTAATGTTTTACATTAATTATATTTGCCACAATCATCATTTACGCAAAAAAATGTTTTTTTCAGTAGGTAACTGTCAACTTTTAGAATACCTTGTTAGGTTTATAACAAACCTAACTAAATAACACCGACATACATAAATCATACTGAAACAAAATCACTTTCACAGAAAATCTTTTTTAAATGGCAAATGTTGATTATTTATGGCAAATGAAATCAAGTAAATATAACGAAAGATGAACTCTACTAGTAATTATTTTCAAGTCTACCTATACTAGAGACATCAGCCGCGGCGGTGTTATGTCTGTTGTTTGTAAATGTTGAATCTTTTTGTATCTGGGTCATAGAATTCTACACAAATAGTACATCTATTACTTTTCTTCAATTAACCAACCTAAAAAACATTGTTTCTTAACGCTGATGTAGACATGTTAGATACAAACTTGCCGATTCACACAAAGCCGGTAGGTACCTACTTTCTCATCCATTATTAAACTATTACTAAAGGAAGCTGCCGAACCGATCTTATCTACATTAGAAAACTCCTAGCCTTTATTAAAAGTAAAAGAGTATTTTGTACAACCTTAAAATCGTTATTAGGGTACCGCAGGCACCCATAGTTTACCTATCCGCGGATCCGGATATTTCCATACAAGTAGGGTCCGGATTGCAAACCCTAATACTTAGTTACCGTACTGCGCCAAAATACTAGAATACCCTGAAAAACCCATATTTTAATCCTAGGTCACTTTCGCTTTCACCCAATATGTACAACCTACCTACTCCAAATCCAAATGATGAAGTCTGAAATTCAAGGTAATATTTATTAAATTTATAGGTACAACACTGAAACTTTGTTAGGTACCTAACTTAATAAATTGGGCTACTGAGCCAAATATTACTCCTAAACAGGGTTTGCTCCTTTCCGTCAATAAAAAGTAACTTAAATATGAGAAAACATACCTACTACTCGCTCTTGACCAGTTTTGAAACTTGACATAACATTTTTATCAACTGTCAAATCTGACATTTGAACGCTATTGTGGCCAATGGCGGCTCCCACTTTGAAATTCGAATGTTTTCGGACGGCCATTGTTTTATTTCAGCCAGTTACTTTTACGTTTTGTTTCTTTATCGGCTAGTTAGTTTTTGCATTTTGTTTTTATTCATCGGCCCATTGTTTGAGAAGTTTCTTTTTTGCTTTCGTTATAGTGTGTTAGGTATACCTATCTACTATAGGTATGCCTATAGACACCTATATTTACTCTGAGGTACGTATACATATTTCGCTCAATGTTCGTCAAACATCGACAGTCTTTTACTTGTGGGTATGCATTATATACCTACCTAAGTACCTAATACTACCTAAGTACTAAGTATCTACCTAAGTATCAACCATATTGTAAATTGTAACTATATTTTTCACAAATTAAATTAGTCAGTAGTTATGCACATCGAACTGCGAAGAATTTTGACAAAAGTTGAATAATAAAATATGAAATAAAAATGCCTGAAAAATAATTCTAACTTAATGCCTATACATAATCCAGTAACTTTGTCGCCTAAATGTAACGGGGTAGTTGGCGTCAAATCCGGTAGTTCTGATTTTTTGCACACTTGTTTATGATGTTGGCCGAATTAATAATCCAAGTTTGTGACCTCGAGCGCCGAACGCAACTTTGTCAAAAATCGAAAATACCCCGTAATCCCTAAAGGACTCATTTGTGATAGAAATTTTTAAGGACGTTTTTAAAGTAGAGTAAATTTGCTACAATATGAGACTAGAATTATGAATTGACAGTTCATAATTTTTTCGTACTTTGCACTTTTTTTGCAATATTTTAGACGTCACTCGAACAACTCTAGCGGGATGAAGTTCCAAGTAGGTACAGTCGCCATCACATACATAGGTACACTATAGGTGTTCAAAAATGCACCCTAATGCCTTGAAAATAGAGGTGTGTTCCGATGTTTATGAGCTGCTTGTTTGCTCCAATGTATGTGATGGCGACTGTACCCCCGAAGGAGTTTGCTAGTGTTGCGAAGTCCGAAAAATTATAAACTTTGAAAGGTTTTATCTCGGAAACTATTGGGTCTACAGAGACAATTCTAGTCTCAAATCTAGTCTACTTTAAAAACGTCGTGAGAAGGTTATAATAAAAACTTTTGCGGTATTTTCGATTTTTGACAAAGTTGCGTTCGGCGCTCGAGGTCACAAACTTGGATAATTCATTGGGCCAACATCATAAACAAAGTCTGCAAAACATCACAACTAACTACCGGATTTGACGCATGCTCTGGATATATAAAGTTACTGGATTACTACGTAGGTATATGTGACTGTCTGCGCTACCGGAGACTACCTATAATTGCGTATGTACCTATACGTAACGTATAGTAAAGTTTATTGTAGTTTGTCTGCATTTGCAAACAAACGTGAGGATACAATACATGTATGTGAGGATACAATACACTTTGTGGTACAGGTAGCCCAAGATACCTCCGTGCGACCTTATTTCAAAGAATTAGGCATATTAACTCTGCCAGCAATAGTCATTGCACAGATTGCAGTTTACACACACACACATTTATGCGACTACAATAAACGCGCAGACTCGAACCGCTCGCTGCGACACCCGAATAGACTCCTCCCGGTGGAGCGACGGCTGGCAAAGTCCGAAAAGGTGACTCACATAATGGGACTGACTATATATAATAAGTTACCGGTAGAAGTCAACTCAGCCCCCTCACTGCAATGTTTCAAAAAAAACTAAAGGCTTGGCTTCTCGAGCACACACTGTATAGTTTTGACGAATTTTTAAACATTAAATTATAGTTAAAATTACTTTTAATTGAAATTTCATGATGTACTGAATTTATTACGAATTTATTACTTACTAACCAATTGGTTTTACTTTATATTTAATGCTTTATTTAAATTGTAATAAATTGACATATAATATACTAACGATATTATGAATAAATGAATATGAATATGAATATGAATATGCAGGCTAAGTATAGGTAGTAGGTATATTGTGTCTCAAAGGAGCAAAATGTAGGTATATTATGGCGAGGGCGGTATATTGGATCCTGAGTGAAGTGAAAGGTTTTACAATAGAATTTAGCACATATACCTACTGCTTTTCACACCTTCTATGAGGATAATTTCAATTAAACAGGGAATATCAGGGAAGTAAAGTACAACTTTGAGCCCTTGTTTAAGGGCATCAATAACTCTTTTCTGAATAGCAGGTGTGGGAACATTAGAGACATAATAAATTCAAGTGCGCAGGAATGCCTAGAGAAAGAAAAAATAAAGCCACGGAAGAAATGGTTAAACAAAGAAATCATAGATTTAATGATTAAGAGAAGGGACTTCCGCAATAAAGAATGTGCAAGCAACAAGAAGGAATATCAACGACTTACTAATATGATTACTATGAAATGCAGAGAGCGCAAAGAACAAGATATTAAAGAAGATTGCGAAAACATCGATCAATGTATGAAGAAAGGGAAAATAGACAGTGCATACAATATTATTAAAAAGTTGACTACAAGACATAAAACCAAATCTACAGCGATTCTTGATGAAAGTGGGAAACTATTGATGGATAATAAAGTAATCACAGAGCGATGGAGAAGATACATAGAATTCTTATACAAGGGTGATGGACTGACTGAAAGAGACATAGACGATAAGTTAGAAATAGAACCAGACGACCTTGGTCCAAAACTAATGAGGGAAGAATTTAACTGTGCTATAAGAAACATACACGAAGGTAAAGCGGCAGGAAATGATGGAATACATATTGAACTAATTAAATATGCTAATAATGACATTTTGATGAATGAACTTTTCGAGTTAATTAGCGAGATGTATGATACCGGACAGATACCAAAAGATTTCATGACCACAAAAACAGTTACAATACCTAAAAAAGCCAACACAGTTAAGTGTGAGGAATATAGAACAATTAGTCTTATATCACAAGCCTCAAAAAATATTCTAAAGATAATCCAAAATAGAATTAGAGACAGAATCGAATGGCATTTGGGGGATGATCAATATGGATTCCGTAAAAATAAGGGCACTAGAGAAGCCATACTAGCACTAAGGCAGACTATTGACAGGAGAATGGACCTAGGATTAAACACATATATAGCTTTTGTAGATTTGGAAAAAGCTTTTGATAGTGTCGATTGGAAGAAAATGCTAAAAAAGCTTAAAGAAATAGGATTAGATTATAAGGATAGAAGGATCATATTCGAATTGTATAAGGACCAGGAAACTATAATAACAGTGGGAGAGGAGAAGGGATCAGCAAGAATTAAGAAGGGGGTAAGACAGGGCTGCCCACTCTCTCCGCTAATTTTTAATGTTTTCATTGAATCTGCCATAAGAATAATACAAGAGAAAACAGATGTAGGTGTAAAATTTAATGGACACAGGATAAAATTCATAAGATTTGCAGACGACATAGCCGCAATAACAGAATCAGGCAAAGATTTAAAGACATAGTAATGTCTAGTAAGAAACAATGGATACAGTATTTAAAGAATTTGCGCTTAAAATTAATGTCAATAAAACAAAATTGTAATAGCATCTAAAACAGACAGTCCATCGTTCACACCAATCTCATTAAACGGATCCACAGTCGAAAAAGTAAACTCATTCAGATATTTAGGAAGCCTTATCACCGCAGACTCTAGATGCACACCAGATATAAAGTCCAGAATAGCAATGGCAAAACTAGCTTTCCACAACAAAAAACATATATTAACTTCAAAAATATCGAAAGAAACGAAAATAAAATTTATTAAATCATACATATGGAGCATAGCATTGTACGGAAGTGAAACTTGGACCTTGACCCAGAAAGATGCGGAGATATTATTAGAAGCGTTTGAGATGTGGTGTTGGAGGCGAATGGAGAAAATTATCTGGAGAGATAGAGTAACCAATGAAGAAGTGCTGAATAGAGTGGGGCAAACCAGGCAGTTAGTGAGGAACTTAGAAAATAGAAGAGGGAAGATGATAGGGCACCTCTTACGACATGACAACTTCGTACTTAACATAATTGAAGGAAAGATAGAGGGGAGGCGAGGAAGAGGAAGACCTAGAATAGACTACATGGAGCAACTCAAAAAGAGAGTTGATGTTGGGTCATATCGTGAGTTCAAAGAGATTGCGTGGGATCGGAGTAGATGGAGGGCCTACTTTGAGCTACACCGACAAGAGCCTAGCTCTTAAGTAAGAGAAGAAGAAGGTGTGGGAACACAGTTTATTTGTATCAAGTTAGACGGACATCTTTTCTTTAAATGTGTAGCGCTATAGGCACCAATGAAAACCCACGGAAATGCAAAAACCGCACCTGGCAGGGCACAACTATTACTTACCTCGTTACACATGCACCTCAAAATTACATCTTCCGGCTTTTAAAGCTAAAATTAGCCATCACTCAAAGATCCATCCATTCCTTGGTTAAATACACGTTGGGTAAGAGCGACTGGTTTCTGCAACTCACCCCGGGGAAGTTTAAAACGCCGCACCCTCTTTGATGCGCCGACAATGTTTTGACAGGCGATTTTTAGGGTACGCGGGTTAAAAGCTTTCTGATGTGGCCTCGCGTTATGAAATTATTATTATGTATATTCCACCTCCGTATTTATATTAACGGTAGATTCTCGCGGTACGTATGTACAGAAAATTTCCTCTCTAAACTTAATAAAATTTTACTAGATCTAGATTTCCTTGGTGCTTTCTGTAGGTTGTATGTTACTATTGTGATAGCCACTAACATTTAAAAAATTAAAACTTATATCTTGATGTCCGGGACGGCCCTGCCCCTAACTAAGTATAGGTAAGTATACCTATTTGACAACAAACCCCGCATGGGCATTTTTGAAAGAACCTATAAGGTACCAAAACCTGTTCCACTTTGCTTTATGTTGATGTGACTAATAGCAGTAATAGCATTTTAATCACCAAAAAATCTCAAAAAAAAACCTGCAATAGATAGGGTAATCTATTTGAGCGAACAAAGCCTCGACAAGAACCGTTAGATACCTAAATCACCAATGTATAAATATAGATTAAGTCTACTATCAGAGCAGAATTAAATACGTTATACAAATAAATTGTATAATGGGTTCGATATAAAATTCGCGGATATGTTTACGCAAACAGGATGCCAAATACCGAGCGCCGCCGTATCGACACATTATAGTCGCCCGACGACAGATCTACTTACCATAAGCTATAAATCTTTCAAACGCACATTACCACGTGTCGAAAATTATTATTTTATCTAATAACAAGCGACGAAATGTTAACAAGTCGTAAACCGTAAACAAGACTGGATTTATTTTCGATGTAAGTAGGTAACTTTTGGTCACGTTCCGTTTGTGACATATTTTCGTTTTTAGGAACTTATTACTTTCCAGCTGATCGGCTAACGTTTCGTACGTACGTAAGATATATCTAAATGTAATTTTTTTGTATGGGAAAATGACAGTTCGTTCGAAAATTTACGCAATTTAATTACCCCTCAGAGCTACAAAGAACGGGCCAATTACTATCTATCCTATGCCTTAGCAAATCCTTTGTCTATTAAAGTTCGCGATTCTCGAATAATGTAGCGAGGGCATTATAATGTAGACTTGTAGAGGTTAAAGTTATGCGCACGCGATCGTCCCTCAGCCAATCAGAGCGCAGCGCGTCGCCGCCAAGACGGGGGCGTGGTCCGGACCTTTTATAAATTTGCCGTCATTTTACGGTGAGATAGCTCTTTTGATAAATTGGCCTCGGTTCTGGACAATGGCGTGTCATAATATTTTCATTTTTTTCCCTTTTGAACATGTAACAAACTCAATCATAATTTGTAGGTTCTAAGGTCCAAAATCGATTTGTAACGCCATCCTATTGTTGCGGTAGATGGTATCTAAAATGTCTTATTTTATAATGGTTTAAATTATAGTTTGTGATCTATTATTTAGGCTCTTAAGGGCACAATTGGCCTCAGCATTAGGGATTGGGGTCTTTTCACAAAGTGAGCTATTTTGTAGAATGACTGGGAGATATTTAAGAAATAGAAGTTTGTTAAAAATGTCTTAAACGTTCACGTAAAACTGTTTTCTTATTTGAACAATATGACACACTACACTACCTACTCTCCAAACCATTCATACAGGTATTCAAAAATGAAATTGGATTTTTCTGAACTACCAATCCGGAACGTGCTGATGTTGAACTTCTAATACCTATACGAAAATCGGTACATGCAATCAATTGAAATCGTCAACTTTCCATACAGTCGGGTCTTAACGGACATAACTTATACGATTACCTACCGACGGTTCGAAACAATATAACCTAACCAATGCATTACCTCCCCATCATGACGACATTTAATGTAGTTTGCTAAAACTTCCTAAATTAAGCATTGAGTCCTTTAATTTACGATGAGAGACTCGAGAAACCTAATAAAAGTAGAGACGCAGGCGCCAGGCAACGCTACGGCGATCTGCGATTCTGTTCAAAACCTGTCTCGACTCACCTCATCAGTCTCATCGCTTAAGGCTATCATATATTGATCCCGCGATCTATAACAACTGTTAGTAATCAGAGGCCAGACTAACACTGGTTATAAGCGTTGTGATTGTGAATGTCAGCCCTGCCTGTTGAACGGAAACGCAATCACTAAGCACTCGACTCCCGCGCATTCCCACGCGGTTCAAAGCGGCGCCGGCGCCACGCTCGCAGGGTTGCCAATAAGCTGGTATGACTTTTTATAAAACTGTCATTGGTAGGTATTGGAGTATTTTACCTTAGATGGTAGAGTTGCTTTTTGAATGGACTTCTGTGATGTAATGGGGAACTTGCATGGGACTTCAATTTCGAATAAATTTCACTTAATCGATGCGGTCATAAGTAGATATATCATACAAAAGAAAAAAAAACGATTTTATTCGTTTTATCTCACGTTAAAATGACGAAAATTTATTTTTTCGATAAAATAACATAACAGTTACACAGCATATTAAATTAGAAATGATATTTTATATCACAAGTATCTATAGACTTAAACGCAAATTTTGTGGAGATAATTGCAAATTAATGACTTACTCCATAGTAAACGCGCCGAGAATATATGTATGCTGTGACGTCATAGCATAAACCCGTTTAATATAGAGCGTTTTAGGGGGGTGCCGGCGCGTGCAGATTTCAAATGCTATACCTAACATCAGAAAAATAAATCATAAGAAAGTTTTAATGCTACAGTTGTTTTAATGCTGGATTATACTTTTGATTTTCGTAATAAAATAAAAAGATGCAAGTTCCCTATTCGGCCAACTCAAATAATCTCAAGTATAAACATAGTGCCAAGTAACACTAATTAAAAATCACAGATGTATGAGTATAAGGAGATCGGACATGCCAGCCGATTTGTGTTGAGTCGCAAGTTCATTAACGCACACAAAGCCCAAGTAATTGACAAGACAAAGCACGCACACATCTAAAGCACACACACTTGTATACCTACGCTCTTATTGGACAATACACGCGCATCATATCAGGCATTTTGGGAAGAAACGTAATATTCTCAGCGATCAGCACGCGCGCACACTCGGTAACATCGGACGGTGAACTAGCGGCAGAGTATGCCCATTGAGCTAACAACTGCGACGCGGCCGCCGGCGGCTTGTCCTCTCTCTAGTAAGTATTCTATGCTCTGAGTTAAAAATGTATCCTGCTTGTTTATACGGAATGAACAACCCTTTTACTGAAGGTTACTGGTTAACTTGAGATTATTTGAGTTGTCCGAATTTCATGAAAGTAGTTCATTCAAAAAGCAACTCTAAAGTCCAACGTGTAAGATTCCAATACCAATGACAGATTTATAAAAACTCGACCACATGCTGTTTATATTACTTGAATATGGTGACAAAACTGTCATCCCAACGTTAGTAATATTTTCTATAAAAACGTCCGAACTTAGCATATATACGTCCAGTTTTTAGGGTTCCGCACTCAAAGAGTAAAACGGGACCCTATTACTAAGACTCCACTGTCCGTCTGTCTGTCTGTCTGTCTGTCTATCTGTCTGTCTGTCTGTCTGTCTGTCTGTCCGTTTGTCACCAGGCTGTATCCCAACAACCGTGATAGTTAGACAGTTGAAATTTTCACAGATGATGTATTTTCTGTTGCCGCTATAACAACAAATAAGTACTAAAAAGTAGAATAAATAATTGTTTTTTTTTTCTTTTACAATCTTACACAAATCGGCTTAGTCCCAAACTAAGCAAAGCTTGTACTATGGGTATTACTAGACGGCGATAAACATACTTATATAGATAAATAAATACTTAAATACATAGAAAACATCCATGACTCAGGAACAAATATTTGTGCTCATCACACAAATAAATGCCTTTACCAGGATTCGAACCCGGGACCTCCAGCTTCGTAGGCAGGGTCACTACCATACCAACTATAGGCTACGCAGAAGGCTCCCATACAACAAACGTGATTTTTTTTTGCCGTTTTTATAGATAATGGTACGGAACCCTTCGTGCGCGAGTCTGACTCGAACTTGGCCGGTTTTTAAATAAAAGTAAGTAGTTGCATTGCTACTTGTAGTACCTATGATTGTCCGGAACAAGTCTAGACAAAACGTCAGAATGTCCCATAAATAAATAAATGATTTATTTTTGTCAAAAGCTAACACGACTTTTTTTTGTCATCACAAAAAAGTTTTTTAAATCCCGCCGATATCGTATACTACTTAAAAAGTCCGGATATCCCGGCAGCCCTAGCGCCGAGATAAGCCGGCCAGCCCCCCTATTCTGTAACTTATTTTAAGCTCACCTCAACGCTCACCCACAATTATACCTTGACACCGCGATGCGTAGTAATTAAGAGTAGGTAGAGGTCTAGTTTCGTAACGGGTGACCGGCGGGGGAGCCGCATTAACGCTTAGCGAATAACAGTCCTGGAGTGGTCCACAAATAACGCGTATATTTAGTTTTAGCCACCGCCGGCACCGCTCCGCTCTTGCGTAACACTATACAACTGTTTCAGGCCGCGATATTAACGTGACCTTTTAAACCTTTTAACCTCATCTAACCGTTCATCACAAATATATCTTGCCGCCGCGAGTCGTAGTAACTAAGCGTAGGTATCAAGGTAGGTCAAAGGTAGGTCTAATAGAATTAGAAAAACTTTATTGTTTAACCGTGTTACTGTTACACACCGGTTACCCATTTCGGGTGTACAATATTTACCTACTTAAAACTAAGGAAGTAGTAAAAAAAATGAACTGCTTCTTTTAGTCTATTTTCGTTAGGTGTGACGGGTGAGGTGAGGCGCATTAATGTGTTCCGTATGAAGCCTCCGTTAAATTAGAGCCACGCCGCGTGTCGCAACGCGTATATACTTTGTATTGAGAGTGGCGACACGCGGGACTAAGCTAACCATCCATCTATCATCATCATAGTATCATCTAGACCCCGCCATCTTCGTAACTTACCTAATCAACCTACCTTTGAGGTGAAAAATAGCAATAATGTATACCTATGGGCAGAGGGTATGGAGTTGTATCCTACCTGCAATATTAAATAGATTTTCGGATGAGCTGATACGTAATATTGATGGTAAAACGTGTAGTAAAACACGTTCAATAGTCAAAGGACATATGTTAAAAGTAGGCCTTAAACAATAAATTTACTTATCCTATTGTATAAAATAACAAGAATAACATAATATAGCTACCTATTTAATTAAGACTAACTAGTTATAAGGCAGGCTCCTTAACTCAAAAAATCTTTTAAATTTAAGATTAGTAGTTAAGATTGTAATAACCCTTAAGTAATTTTTTATTGAAATAAACAGTTCAAATTTTAATTTTTTTTCTTTTTTTTTTTTAATGAAACCACGTTCATACAAAATGTAGGTATGTAACCGATTGCGTTGCGACACGCGGCGTGGCTCATATAACCCCGGCTTTAACCTTTAGGATGCTTTGACGCTGCTATTGCTGAAGGATTTAAAAAATCGTTTCTGTCATAGAGTCAATCTTCAATAGCACAGATCTGTGCCAAGACATAGGAAGGGTTAACTGCCCTGTAGAGGCACTAGGTAGGTTATTTATGTTTTATTTAATACCACGCCGGTGGCAAACAAGCGGACAGCCCGCCTGAAACGGTTACCGTAGCCTATGGACGCTTGCAACTCCTGAGGGTTCTTGCATGCGCGTTGCCGACCCTTTGTTATGTCACTTTGAGCTGATTGTTTTGGAACGTGGATTACCAATACCTATACAGTCGTGCGTGGCCAGATATAATTAAGAAC
The DNA here is from genome assembly GCA_963854355.1 of Epinotia brunnichana. Classification (NCBI taxonomy): domain Eukaryota; kingdom Metazoa; phylum Arthropoda; class Insecta; order Lepidoptera; family Tortricidae; genus Epinotia; species Epinotia brunnichana. The sequence goes on along the minus strand of OY977937.1, from coordinate 40,092,293 downwards.
ACAATTTTTATTCCCATACAGTTGCATACAAATATGACTTTTAAAATTTGATGATAATTTATAATGTGTTTTTTAATTTTGTTTCTGATTATATTCGGATGTAACTGTTGGGTATATTATTCAGCAGTAGATTGATACAGGATAACGTGTAGGTATAAGGAATTTATTAGATAGTTAACATATGAGCTGTTCTAGACCGACTGACAGTAACAAAAACGTAAATAAACAAACCATGAAACGGTTGCTAGTTAAATTACAAATTTGACACACTTCTATCTATGCCAGTACCTACCTACTTAAGCCCATGATGCTTGTAAGTAGGTTTCAAAAATGTGAACAGATATCACATTAAATATATTCAATAGTTACCGTGTTTAAATAAAACAGTAGGTATTTAATATAGTGCACAAAAAGCTTCTGTAAAATTTAGACTTTAAAAAATACAGGCGATCAAATCAACACTTTTTATAAGCTCATATATTGTTCCTAATTACAGTATGAACTCGAAAAACTGTCCATTTGACCATCCGTATCTTTTTAAACACAACGTTTACAGCAGCTTTATATAAACTTAATTTAATCTTATTTAGGTATACACAGATAAAATTGTTCAAACATATTTTTAATCATCATCAAAAAAGTCATACATATTTGTATGCAATGTATGGAGAAAATACATTTGTTTTTAATTATCTAGCCACGACTGTATGTTTCGATGCGGAAGTCGAGCTACTTCCGCACCCCTATTAGAATTACTGAAACATATCTCAATTTTCTTGAAAATAAAGAGTAGGTACACAAAGGCGTTTCTTTCTATTCGCTTTTCTTCACAAACGCTATTTAATATTCCTCATATTCGTTATTCTTCACAGCCCTTTTTTCTACCGAAAAGTGTTTTTCCTATTCACGGTTCTTCACAAAGGGAATTTTTCACTACAGCATTTCGGCACATTTTAGTACAGGCAATGAACTGACAACTTGTATGGAAAAAATGTCAAATTTAGAAAAAAATTATAATAGCTGATTTTTTTCTTTGTAATGAATACATTATCAATTAAATAGTTACCTATCGACAAAATCCTACAAAATTTCAGACATCAAAAAAATTATAACTTAACTAGCTTCTGAAAAGTCAGAAAAAATATGAATAAATGGTTTTATCTTTATTTTGGTTCATTTTCATTTGCTTTATAATATTCAAAATAAATAATATAAAAAAACAATTCATGATTTATTTAAATCTATATAAATACTTACTGATGGACAGTTTGTTTGATTCTTGAATAAAGCATCTTAGAATAATGTTTTAAAATGATGTAAAGAAAAAAACGCCATTATAAATTAATGTTTTTCAAAACCGTATTTTGCCTGGAGTATTTGTTATTCTTCACGAACCACTTCTTCACAGTCCTCATTTTTGGTATTGTACGTGATTGTGCTGAGTAGCTATATACAAACATGATTTTGATAAGTATTTAATTAATCATATTTAAACTTTCGTGAGACATAAATATTTAAAACTAGCTGTTGCCCGCGACTTCGTCCGCGTAGAACTTTTTATCGTCTTAGAAAATGATTTCTCTCAATACAAAATTTGAACCCTCTTTTAGGGGATGATTAAAAAAAAACGTTGATGTTCATTTTCTAGTTTGTGAACAAACAGTCTAAAACCAAAGTTAAAAATCTCATACTTTAAAAATGCCTTGAAATACTCAAACTTTGAACCAATTTTAACACTCTTAGGGGATGAATTTGGAAAAACTCTGAAATCAGTTTTGTAGTCTTTTAACGTACAGAATAAGACCGAAGTTAAAAATCTCTTACTCACACTTTAACATTTTATTGCTCGCCATTTAAAATTTGAACCCCCTTTTAAACCCCCTTAAAGGTTGAATTTTTCTAATCGCTGAAAGAACTTTTTTCGTAAACTTTTAAGTCTCTAGCTCAAAAAAAGTGTTGCCCATACAAAGCTTTCTTAACCCCCTTAGGGGTGGAATTTTCTAAAACGCTGAAAGTACTTTATTATTAATTTTAATAAGTAACATTTTGAATAGTTTTAAGTCTAGTAAAAAAAAAGTTTTTCCCACACAACACTGGATTACCCTTCTTAAGGATCTTAAGGATCCCCTTAGGGATGGAGTTTTCTAAAACGCTGAAAGTTCTTTTTTAGTATTCTAATAAGTAATCTTTTTGCAAAGTTTTAAGTCTAACTCAAAAAAAAGTGTTGCCCATGCAAAGCTTGCTCTCCTTTTTAACCCTATTAGGGGTGGAATTTTCTAAAACGATTTGTGTACTTTTTTTGTATTTTAATAAGTAATCTTTCTACAAAGTTTCAAGTCTCTAACTCAAAAACATAAACTTTCCCTGATAAAAACTTTGCACCCCTTTTTATCCCCCTTAGGGATAGATTTTTTCAAAACGCTGAAAGTCTTTTTTTTTGTATTTTTATAAGTAATCTTTCTACAAAGTTTTAAGTGTCTAGCTCAGAAAAAGTGTTCCCCATACAAACCTTGCACCCTTTTTTAACCCCCTTAGGGAATGATTTTTGTAAAACGCCGAATGTAGTATTTTTCATGTTCTAATAAGTAATTTTTCGTCAAAGTTTTAAGTCTCTATTAAAAAAAATATGTTTTTCCCATACAAACTTTGTACCCTATTTTACCCCCTTAGGGGTGAAATTTTCCAAAACGCTGAAAGTACTTTCTTTGTATTTAAATAATCTTTCTACAAAGTTTTAGGACTCTAGCTAAAAAAAATAGTTTCCCACATACAAACTTTGCACCCCTATTTTAGCCCCCTATTTTTAGGGGTAGAATTTTCTAAAACGCTGAAAGTACTTAATTTGTATTCTGATGACTAATCTTTCTACAAAGTTTTAAGTCTCTATTTAAAAAAAATATTGTTTCCCCCATACAAAATTTGCACCCCTATTTTACCCCCTTAGGGGTAGATTTTTTAAAACACTGAATCTAGGTACTTTATTTGTATTCTAATGAATAATTTCTCTACAAAGTTTTAAGTCTCTATTTAAAAAAAAATAGTTTTTCCCATACAAACTTTGCACTCTATTTTACCCCTTTAGGGGTAGAATTTTCTAAAACACTGAAAGTTCTTTATTTGTATTCTAATGACTGATCTTTCTACAAAGTTTTAAGTCTCTATTTAAAAAAAAAATGTTTCCCCCATACAAACCTTGCACCCCTATTTTACCCCCGTAGGGGTGGAATTTTCCAAAACGCTGAAAGTGTTTCATTTGTATTCTAATAACTAATTTTTCTACAAAGTTTAAGTCTATAGCTCAAAAAAAAAAGGTTCTCCCATACAAACTTTGCACCCCCATTTTACCCCCTTAGGGGTAGAATTTTCAAAAATCCCTTTTTATCCCTAGCCCACGTTATAAAAGCAACATACTGTGCAAAAATCAACTCTCTAAGATTAGTAGTTTCGGCTGTGCGTTGATGAGTGAGTGAGTGAGTGATTGAGTGAATAAGTCAGTCAGGACATAGGCATTTATTATGTATAAATAGATAGAAGATAATGAAACTCCCATTCAAATATCTCAAAAAATTATGAAGCTACATCCGTTTTAATGTCACTTGTTAGAGTGAGAAAACGATGAGGGACTGTGACGTCAATATACTCGAGCGTCATAGTAAAAAACAATCGTTTCATATGAAGGTGCGTTTTGCGGAAAAGGGACAGAACATACCCCCTCTTAAAACTTTGGACTCTTATAACTTAATCATTACCTATATAACCTCTTGCTTTGTTTTTTTCTCCATTTGACTATATTTATTTTAAATTCTTTTTCGAGAAAATACATTATGATTATTTACCATATTTTCGATTCCTGAGCTATAACCACGAATTTCGGAATTCGAAAATATTCGGGTATCTCTATCTCTATCGCACTAACCATACTCGAGTGACAGGGATGCAAATATATGAACATTGAGTATCGGTTTTCGTGGTAGCGCCGCAGGTACTTTGGCTGAATGCGCCGAGCGCGTGCCATTGTCATTCAAAAAAAACAAATTCGTGTTAATTATATTGTTCAAATTTGTTGATTTCATTTATTGAAATTACGACATAAAACGACATTTGCGCATATAAGTTCTCATATCAGAATCGAATATTTTTTTATGGTTTATATTTTAGCATTTGTCTCGTAAAGGTCTATCGTAGACTGGATTTAAATTATTAATAAGTGAAAGGCAAAGCAATTCCGCCATTTTGACGAAGATTTGACGGTTCTTATAGCTGACAGTTGGAGCAGCGTTTGATTTCAATAAAAATAAATGAAAAATTAAATGAAGTCGTATATTTCGGAAATATAATTAACTGTCGCAGTCGGATAAAAACTATCCTAAGTTGCAGCTAGAATAATAATGTACCTATATAAAATGTTTCATATTTTTCCGTTCATGGGATGCTGAGAACATTCGAACCGCGCAAAACTTAGTTTCAAACTGGCTGATTCTTTTTTTAATTTAGAGATTTATTATAAGTGGAGATAATACTAAGTAATAAATCCACAGTTAAACTCACGTATTGAATGTCACTACGGGCGACAAGTTTCGGGGTTGCTTCAAGCGGCATTGCCGCTAAAACATCCTGGAAGCCTTTAATACGTGAGTTTAACCGTGCATTTATTAGTATTCTTTTAAGCATTTAATTTATTGTCAAGAAATGATCTCCACAATACTCCACATTCAATTCGTACACTAATGGCAACTAATCAAAACTCGGCAGATTACCCGTCATTGTTGCAACCCTCGCCATTGTCTACCTTGATGACAACGATCGCTCCAATGACTACGAATGCCGATTCCCGATTGTCGCCAATTGTTCTCGCTCATGGGACAATATTGAGTACCACAATGCGAGTAGCTAGGCGTGAACAATGACGATATGAGGTTCGACAGCTTCTTGATTGGAGTGTTAGTGTGTATATTTAAGTATATTTAGGTATATTTAGGTACAGCCAGCATCATAAACATGTATACACTTTTTATGATGCTGACTGTACAATGGCTCTGTGACCTGTAGAACTCGCAAGCCTGTCTTTTTGACGTGATAACGTCTTATAAATCGATGAACACCGGCAGCACGCACGAAAAAGTATGACTGATTGTCCCGTTCCGCCTTTATGACGTTATCACGTAAACTTATCGTCTGTAAACCGGCTTTATTAGACAACCAATTTTTTTATTTGTTTTTAATTTAAAAAAAAAATCTTTGAAGAAATTTACATAGGTAGGTAGGTACTTACTTAATTATTAAACCTGCTTAACTACAAAATTTAACGAGAATGGGTTGAGAAATGCGACCTGCAGAGGAAAACAGCCGGTGAATCGAAAGAATATTTGCCTTATAAGTACCTAAAACTGTAAACTTCGTTCGTATCGCTTTAAAGGCCATGCTATTTAGAGCGTTTTGTTATCATAAATATCATAATCGATGTATCGTTTTATTTTGGAAATCATGCTAAAACGTGAAATGAAATTGGCAAATGAAAAAATATATATTTGAAAACAATTTTCACACACTGAACTGAAGCCAGTCGAGATCGTTTAAACTGAATACAAAATTACGTAATAGGTAGGTACATTTGTATGAGATTGTATCGTTTATTGATGATCCTATCTGAAGAATACGACTACCATAGCTTAACCAACATGAGATGCAAGAAATCTTGAACAAAAATCAAGATTCACACTCAACCTTAGGCTACCTTACTATAACACTAACTATACCTACCTAACCAATAAATTGATCTTACGTAGGTACTTACTTATAGGTACTTTGATTCAAACAATAGTCACTAGACTCTGTGAGCTGTACCTATTACAACTCGCAAGCCTGTTTATATTCAACTTTTGTTTTTAGTTTTTTAATTTTTAAAAACTGAATCGACAAAAAAAACTATAATTATTATTGAACCTGCTCACAAAATGCCATTGAACTAATCGGTTGAGAAATGCGATCTGTCCTGTACAGGAGAACAGCTGATGACAACATAATTTTGGCCCCAGCTGAAACGGTGAACACCGTTCGCTTCGCTCGCTTCATCAATTAAGGAAAAACGTAGGCTCTCTAGCCTTAGTAGGAATAACCGCTCTTAATACGAAACTTGTGTGAGATACCGGTGCTACTGCACTACGCATCCGCGCTCTTCAGATATGACTGAAGTGCCGCATCCCCGACATGAAAGAAACCCGCGAAGCGCTACGCTTGCCACTTGACTGTCTTAAAATAGGGCTAGGTAGGTATATCGCGTTATGACGCGATGCTTTTTAGAGACTTCTGCCCAGCTAGCACGATAGGTTTTATGGTCTCGGCCTTAATGTACCAAAAAGTTACGTAAAACATGACCATAAAACCTACCTTGCTAATAGCCGCCCTGGTTAGTTTGTGTATACGTATCTAAATAAACTTGTAGGTACACGCACCGTAGGTGCACCAAAGTAACAGCAACAGGTAGTGAGAATTTTAAATCCGTCATTGAAATGGTCTCCACTCAGCTACCTATATGTCAGCGCGAGTATCTTGCTTGTGACGTTGGTCTTCCGTGGATACCCTTCCAAGAGAACACTCCAATACGCCGGGTTCTTCATCTTATTGAAATAATAATAAATCTTACGGCCGCTAAATGATCTGAAAACGGACAAAAAATCTAATCAAGCAACATTCGGCACTAACATTAATGCCATATTTGCTGACACCATCACGCTCGGATGCGCGTGGGGTGGGCAGCGAGGCGTCGCTCGCGCAATCTGCGGTATTCACTTACCGACAACTAACAAAAACCAGTCTAAAACTGACCGCCGATAACGTATAGTTTTTACAAATATCCAAGATCAAGATATGCTGGCAAGTTATGAGACGGTTGCGACTGGCATAGCTGCGCGGTGACCTGGAAGCCTGACAGCTCGGAGGGTGCCGGCCGAAAGTTAAGTGATTGTTATTGATTTTTATTCATTAACTATAGTTTTTGTTTGAGGGATATGGTGGTGATGTGCGGCATAGCTAAGCTGAAATTCGACTTGTTTCAATAACAACATTGGACATATTATTACATGGGCATGGCTACCATGCAGTGACGGCGCGTGATAATTTTCGATGGGCATCAACCCGGAACAGAAAAGTTATGAAAGAGTTAAGAATATAAAACTATAAGCTTGCCTTAAAATATTTTTTTGGCAAGCCGGTGGGAATCGGCTTGTATGCATGGGCGCTCCGCCACTGCTCATCTGCTGCATGATGCAGCCTGCATCGCTCGTCGCTATTGCTTTTCGATTAGTGAAATCCATTGGCTCAGTAGGAAATGCAATGAGAGTGCCTACAACATGCGCAATTTATGATGACATGGGTATGGGTTGCTTTGCGAGATTTAACAGTGTTCTACCTAGAACTCTTTGATAACGTTGCTATCACATCGATTTGACACATTTACTGTTTAATTAACAATTTTGCAAGTTATAATATAGGTGAGTCATTCACCAGTGAACAAGGCACCGCATTCCATCGGCTGTCTAAAAATTCAACGTTAGTCCATCCATTTTAACATTTTTAACATGTGATATCATATTCACAGCCCAATTGGGGAAGTACCTCACCCTTACAGAAGACCGCAGCCATAATAACAACACTACTTGCTTGGGTATGTGGTGTTGTTCCTAGTGGTGAGTCCTCGCCAGGGCTCCCGAGGATGCACGGTGTTGAGACTGTTGTGGGTGCGGGACCTGTATTTTGTCACTAGCGAAGAACAAAAGAACGGCTATCGCAGGACGCCCCGCGAGCTGTCTCGCGGCGACATACGACTATCCTTCTCTTTCTAAGCATTCTTATTAGAAATAGACTGATAGTCTGTCCCGCCGCGACTCAACTCGTGGGCCGTCTTGGGATAGCCGTGCCGGGCGATAAGCGTCGCCACCTTCAGCCCCCCTATTCTGTAACTTGTTGTGAGCTCACCTCAACGCTCACCCAGAATTATACCTTGACACCGCGATGCGTAGTAATTAACAATTCAGTGCCGCGAATCGCTACGCGCTACGCTTGTAGCCGATCCCGTGGTGTTCCTCGTATGTAGCGGAAAGCGCCTACGACGTAGGCACACGATATTCCCGGCCCTGAATGTGTTAAGCGAAGTTAGAGGTCTAGTTTCGTGACGGGTGATCGGCGGGGTGAGCCGCATTAATGCGTAGCGAATAACATACCCTGCTCCCGCACGTCTGAAACCATCGACACGAGAAGATGTGTGACGGTGTGTGCTTACGATCAGGCCGTATGCTTGTTTGCCACCGTCGCACTATAAAAAAATGTAAACAAGGTATCTAATTACCCGGCAGGACTAGATTACCTCGTTAATGGCCGGTCGGACCCTCCGCGCGTGCCGCAATGACTCGTGCGCATGCGATGCACCATATGACGCCACATGCCTCTAATCACCATGTTTATGCTTTAATTAGTTTATGAATTTTATGAGGACTACCTATAGATGATTAACTCACGTATGCGGTTTGATCATGGTTGACTGTGTGGACCTACACATAAGTACCCAGGTCCTTCCATTGTTTTTGCATGCATATACGTACTAGCTTAACACTTTTATTGACAAAAAAAAAAACGTGAGTTCAATCAAACTTTGTTTCCGTCTTGTAGAGGTGTTGTCTGCAAAAGAAATTTAAAAAGAGGACCAAAAATTTGGACAAAATGTCAAAAAAGGGTTAAAAAGATTGTACCAAAACAGAGACAATTTACATAGGCAAAAATTTTCAACACAAGTGTTACTGTCAGAGCAATTAGATTTGGTGAGCTAAAACATCAAGTCAATATCATCCCTGCTATAAAGTTGTAGAAAACTATTTATACTAACATTACATCTTCATATTACATTTCAATCATTTAATCATGATAATAATAGTTATTTGTTATACAAGGGTGCAAAGTTGTATTTTAACCGCGAGTGTGGAATTGAAACACGAGCTAGCGAATGGATTCTAGGGTTGAACCACGAGCGAAGCGAGTGGTTCAAAAATAGAATCCTGAGCGAAGCGAGTGGTTCAAAAATAGAATCCTGAGCGTAGCGAGTGTTGCAACACACGAGACGTCAAAATAACTTGCACCCGTGTGTAACACAAATCTTTTCACCTCACTAAAGCGAGGAAAAAAACAAAAAAGTAAAGAAACGAAAAAAATAAAAAAAATATATTAAAAAGGGGGAAAAAAAAATTAAAAATGAGAAAAAAAAATTAAAATCATGAAAAAAGAAACAAAATATTACAAAATTAAAAAAAAACATTTAATAAAGAGGAAAAGAGAAAAAACATTGAGAAAAAAAAATAACATTAAAATAAAGAAAAACTTTTTAAAAAGGCAAAAATAATTTCAAAAAACATTATAAAAGACTGATAAAAGAAAAACGAAGCAATAAAATAGAGACAAAAACATATAAAAAGAAAAAAGTTACAAAAAACATTATATTAAGAGAAAAAACGTAAAAAAAGACAAAAAAACAATAAAAAACATGTAAAAAGAGTGGAAAAAAAATTAAAAATAATGGAAAAAGAAAAAAACTTAAAAAAAATCAATAAAAAATATGGCAAAAACGTCAAAAAAATATAAAAGAATTTCAAAAAACCTTGAAATAATAAAAAAAAAACATGAAAAAAAAGGAAAAAAACGTATTAAAAAGAGAAAAAAGACCAAAAAAACATAAAAAAAGAAGAAAAAACATTCAAAAAGAAACAAAACATCTATAAAAAGGAGAAAAAAGCAAAAATTATTGAAAAAAGAAAAACAACGCAATAAAATAGAGACAAAAACATAATAAAAGAAAATAAGGTAACAAAAAACATTAATATAAGAGAAAAAACGTAAAAAAAAGAAAAAAAAAAACTTAAAAAAAACATTTAAAAAGAGAAAAAAGTGGAAAAATCACAAAAATGAATCAAAAAGAAAAAAACATTAAAACGAAATATTTTTTTTTAAAGTGGAAAAAATAATAAAATCCTTGAATAAACACATTTAAATCAATAAAATATAAAAAAAAAAACATTAAAATGTAGACGAAAACATCAAAAAAATAAATAGAATTTCAAAAAACATTTAAAAAAGAAGAAAAGAATTGAAAAAAGGAAAAAAACTTGTAAAAAAACCAAAAAAACATTAAAAAGAGAAAAAATACAGAAAAACATTCAAAAAGAAACAAAACATTTAAAAAAGAAACAACATTTTTAAAAAGGAGAAAAAGAAAAAAGATTTATAAAACAAAAAACATTTAAAAAAAGAATAAAACATTCAAAAAAAGGTACCTAAATAAAATAAATCTGATGGGCGAAAAATGTCCTGTCTGGACTGGCCTTTACATGTTATTATGTTTAAGAAAGTAACTAATAACACGTTCGGATTTCAAATATTCTTTGCACTCTTGTGGATAAAATGCAGTTTTGCTATCAGTTTTTAAAGAATAAAAATGGGCTTTCCGAGCTAGTGAGGTGAAAAGATATAAGTAGATATAAGCTACGGTAGCCTAGTGGTTCAGGCATGCGGCTGTCAAGCGGCGGTCGTGGGTTCGAATCCCGGCTCGTACCAATGAGTTTTTCGGAACTTATGTACGGAATTACCGTTAGCTTTTCGGTGAAGGAAAACATCGTGAGGAAACCGGTCTAATTCCAATAAGGTCTAGTTTTCCCTCTGGGTTGGAAGGTCAGATGGCAGTCGCTTTCGTAAAACTAGTGCCTATGCCAAATCTTGGGATTAGGTGTCAAAGCGGACCCCGGGCCCCTTTAGGGGCACAACCGGGAATAATAACGCTAGGAGGATGATGAATAAAGATATAAGTAGTATTCCTAATAATCAACATTGAGAGAGATCCAATCGATCCAGCGGACTCCTATTTATGAAATAAAATCATGTAAACAGTATCACAGTCGTAATAAAAGTGTTTTTGATCCAAACCTCTGGCTACCAATGCCACCACGACTTACCCCAAAAAGGTACCTAGGTACGTATAGAGGTAGTTATAGGTACCTAGTAGATGTCCTATTGGATGTTCGGCGCGGTATCGCGAGGAGGCGCTTTTAATCCTCTTAATGGATCGCGCCGCGGGCAGAGGTCGCAGTAGATGCGTCTTTATTATACTTACCTATTTGAAAATTAAAAATATTTAAATTCTTCTCGTTCTTCATATACATGGCCGCCATAAGGTTGTGCTTAACGTTATGAAAACATGCTATTTCAGGATGTACAGTACACAAGACATCAGACGCAGACATAATTGATAGATACCTAAAAATAGTCAATAGACAAACGAAAAATAATCTACAATACATTATCATGTTTACAGGGCCACTTATGTAGATCTCTGAACACTATGTCCGTGTTGATGCGGATATACGTGTAACCTGTAGCGTAGGTACCTATGGCACATTCAATGAACGTGTTTTTAAGGCTCGACAGTCAACAGGGGCAGCGTTTTCGAGTTTTTTAAAACAATCTCAGACGTAGAAAATAGGGTTCAAAAATCTAAAAAAAAGATATGTATTACTTAAAGATCTAATCTAGTCAAAGTCGCATTCATTTACGCGATCTAATGAACTTCACTCGATAGAAAAAAATCCCAAAGTTACCTCTTTTTGTAAAGTTTATTCAATATTATGACTAAACTATAGATATTTTAAATTAAATTTTTGTTCTCAAATAAAGTTATTAAATATTTATAGACAAATTCGCAGAGTTTGAATAGATAAAATGATTATCTTAATTACTATGTTTAAATACCTACAAAATGCGCGAGCGCGGAGGCTCGGCAGGCCCGATCAGTCGCGCGCTGGCCCATACGGACGACGACTCAAGGACGTTAGCGGGTGTACAAGCCTTAAGGGTTTGCCTCGATACTTGCAACCCATATCCCCGACGCCCCCCGCGCCCTCACGCGTTTATACATATGTCTTAGATTCAGATTCAGATGTTTATTTGCTTAACGTACAAGTACATGCAAATACAGAAATACAAGGATATATCACACTTTACATGTTACAGTGGTAGAAACAATAATAATAATAAAAACAGTAAAATTAATCACAAATTTCGATATAGATTGCAAAGTAAAATAAGTGAATTATGAGTAAAACATTAAAAATTAAGTAAAATACAAATTCAGCTGATAATTCATAAATGTCAATTAGTTAAAAAAAAAAATAGTTGTCACAATTAAATCAGTCAAGTGCATTGGCAAAAAATTCATTGATTGTATAATAGGGTCTATCTATAAAATATTTCTTGAATTTCTTTTCAAAACTTCTTACATCACTACATTGCTTACGCGCACGATAAAACGGTATACAACACTCTTCGGTAATGTTTTTTTGGACAAAAGCCGATAAATACCTACCTATTTAGTTAAGTTTTATTCAAGTTTTGCTTGTATGACATTTTAGATGTAATAATATACCGTCATCTGAACTTGATTATGGCGTTTAACGGGGCAAAAAAAAGACCCAACTTAAGTTTTTTTTTATATAACCAGTGATATGTTAAGCAATCTCGGCTTCCGACAAATAACAAAAAATATTAGTTCACATTACTGTCAAAACTGCCAATGTCTTCCACCTTCCACCCATCATATAAACTGTGCAAGTCATAACAGCTACTCCATGCCTGCCACTGTCCGTGTCAAGTTGTCCCTTGTTTTTATTCGGAGGGCTTAAAGTTTGGATCGAGCGCTAGGCAGCCCCGAGACAAGTGACGCAAGGAAGTGTTAAAGATGTTGGGTGCACACTATAAATACGAATTGTGTTTTAGGTAGTCTGACAAGTTTGCAATTTAAATGCTAAACATGAAGGAGATTGGAAATTTCATAATAGGATGCATGAGATAAAACATTAAGAATATCAGTGCAGCGAGGCCTATACTGGAACCCGATGTACGATTAACCTAGGTACCTATTTCCTTTTGATACCCGGTTTAGCCTAGAGGGGTAGTGACCCTGCCTGCGAAGCTGACGATAAGGGCAAATATTTATGTTAAGAGCATGAATGCTTATTAGGTACGAGCCTTGGATGTTTTCTTTGTATTTAAGTATTTATATACCTATTATAAACAGATCCATCGTCGCCAAGTAGGTGCCTCCCATATAACACATGCCTTATTGAGGCTACTATAGGGCCAGTTTGATCTGTGTAAGATTGTTCCTTAATATTTATTTATTATTTCTCTCCGAAAGTTAAACCTTGCAGCCCAATTCTATGCTTCAAAATTATAACCGTAGAGTAGACATTGTTTTTACTCTGACAACTTCTCATCAACGTTTTACGACGACTAACAATTTCAATACGGTTAAACTGTACCTAGTACTTCACATAACAGAATTGGAAGCTGGCGCTCGCTCAATATTCTAATACCATTTGGAGTGTTTGTCCGGCGCGGGCGCGGAAGCAATATCATTGAAATGCGGCTCATATCCGGCCCTCGGCACGGCCCCGTTTTAAAACAATATCGCCCTGTAACGGAATCATATAAATGCGAATTTGAGGGTCTGAGCTCGGCCTAGAGCTTCACAATTCGTAAATATACAGGAGCGAGGGTTTTAGTTTATCACGTTCACTTTTGGCTTTCAATTTCGATGAAGCAATCAAGTTGATCAAGTAAAAGTAAGTAGGTATGTTGGCCTTTTACTGAATTACAGTCTCAGTTTCAGTAAAAAAAATAAGGTAGTCGTTTAGAAGCAGATGAGTTAGCATTCAGAACCTTAACTCAGGTAGTCAGAGGTATAAATGTATAATAGCTATACAAGCACTTAGGTGCAAGCACTGGAAAATGTTGAAGGCTGTACTGCCTAAACCGGTTTTCTGTACCTATATAGTGTAGTGATGAAGATTTTAGAAGTGCCTGATTATTTTTTTGGTGATTGGAATAACCTTCCTTAGCGCCAGAAAAAAACTGCAGACTTTTCAGCTTCGTCAATTATTTTTGAAAGATATAAACAGTTTCCTCACTTACTTTTTGGGTTTAGGACGGCGAATAATTAAGACACTTTGCTTGATCCGTCTCATATTACAAAAAATATCTTAAAAATCCGTGGTAAACTGACACTGGCAATGATATTTTTTGTAATATGAGACGGATCAAGGAAATTGTCTCATTCGCCGTCCTAAACCCAAAACGTAAGTGAGGAAACTGTTTATACCTTTCAAAAATAATTGACGCAGCTGAAACGTCTGCATCTTTTTTCTGGTGCTAAGGAAGGTTATTCCTATCACCAAAAAAAAATCAGGCACTTCTAAAATCTTCATCCATTCCCCATTGATGCGTCCCTAATACTGCATATTTTAGGTAATTACTACAAATGTTTTTTTTGATAAATTAGATTCACCATCAGACCATCACATAAATCACATAAATAGACGCATAGATAACGAATAAACAATTATTATGAAAAATGACAAAAGGGGTTAATTTATTTGTTCATATTGATTTGGGTCATAGATCAATCGTCCAATAATGCAAATGTATACGTTGTTAATGACGGACGGACTGACAGACTGACAAATTACTCCGACGCGTTGCCACTAATAACACGCGCTCGTTATGCTAATGCATATGTCATTATGTTGGTATTTACTATAAATAAGTATCGGAGGAAACACGATCGATGTTATAAACGAATATTTGTCGCTAGCGTGTCGGGTCACAAGCATTTTTTTTCAAATTCTTTATTATGCTCTCGCTGGTCAGACTCTATTATGTACCTACGAGTACCTAGTATGTACCGTCTCAGCAAACTACTCACCCAAACACAACTAAACGCAGCTAAACACTTTGCTGACAGTACATACGTTTTATAGATTGCACATCAAGGCATCTACTTAGAAAGAAAATAAAATATTTTTGTTTTTATTAGGCACTGCTAGGCAAATGCAGATTGCCATCCCGGAATAAGTTAGTATTTTTAATTCTTTCTTTTTAAGAATGGCGGTATAATTTCCTCGATTAATGGGTCTCCAATAATCGAATAAGGCACCCATTTAATCCGGAAAATACTTTTACCTATATCTAATTAGCCGGTTGAAAGTGACGCGTGCCCTATGGCTGAAAAGTAGGTATTTTTTTTTGCAGTGGCAGAAACCAGTACAGCTACACTTTCATAACTTTCGACCCTCGGTTAACAATCTGCTACCTATTCCCAGACACACAGATCCATTTCGTTAGCGTTTCAGTTTAGCCTATTTTTTTTTAAATCTTTACCTTTCAGGTATTTTTAATACTTGCGTCGAACTGTAATTCAATGGTGTTAGGTTAGGTTTGTTTTATAACTAACAATCGTGAAAAAATATAGGTACCGTTTCAAAAAGCACGCAAATTAAACATTCTAAAAAACCAGACTATTCGTCAGTAAGTAACCCAATCGCATATTAACCAATCTATCTTCTATCATTCTAAAAGGTTTCGTTGGTAACGAAGCAATTAGTTAATAGTCATACAATCCGGCCGAATCCCGAATAGGCCCCAGGCTAACCCTTTCGTGCTGCGCTGGGAAGGGTTAAATACCTAATAACTCCTAAGTACTGGCTGATTGGTTGCGCTTTTAGTACAGCTGGTTACGTTATGAGTCATGAATGGTTACAAAATGATTGATACTGGCGTATTTTCATCATTGTAGAAACTTATCTATCGTAATTAAGGTAAACGCCCTAGTCTTCGACGTTCCACTGGTTTTTGACATGTGCACTTTATATCAAAGTGACACGGCTTAAATTCGAATGAAGAAAAATCTTCTTGGTCCGAATTAACCCATATTGCTTTGACATAAAGTGCCCATGTCATACACTAGTGCACCGTCGAGGACTAAGGACGTTTACCTTATAAAGTTTTAACTGACTAATGCTAACTAGCGAGTTACATGAAGCAGGGATTTACGGAAAAAGTTAAATTACTTACCTTAACTTTGTTGTTTTATTTTTTAAACACATTTTTGTTTGTACTTATTATTCCCACACCTATTAGGTATTCTCTCGGCATATACCAGTGATGACATATGGCAATGAAACGTGGTCGCTTACAATGGGCCTCATACGAAGGCTCAAACTCACCCAAAGGGCAATGGAGAGGGCTATGTTGGGAGTTTCTCCGCGTGATCGCATCAGAAATGAGGCTATCCGCAGCAGAACCGAGGTAACCGATATAGCCCTCCGAATCGCTAAACTTAAGTGGCAGTGGGCGGGGCACAGAACCGATGGCCGTTGGGGCGGAAAGGTTCTAGAGTGGCGGCCACGTAGCGGAAGGCGCGGCGTGGGTAGGCCCCCCACAAGGTGGACTGATGACCTGGTAAAGGTAGCGGGAGTCCGCTGGATGCGGGTGGTGCAGGACAGGTCATTTTGGCACTCTTTGGACGAGGCCTATTTCCAGCAGTGGCTGTCTTTCGGCTGATATGATGATGATAATGATGATATACCTGGTACCTACATAGGTCATCATAACTGAAATTTTAAATTTAAATTTTAACTCGTATCTTAAGGTTAATAATCAAGTAAGTAATTTTAAATATCAAGTCATGCGTGATGTTGAATAAAGTATTTCTGTTCTATTCTATTCTATGTAGGTACCTGAACATACGACGTCGTAACATTTATGTGTACATATACGAGAAGAGCGGTGTCCCCGCTAGAAAATCTGCGAGAGCGGTGCGTTAAGTGCGTAAGGTGCTGGTCGCATGCGCCGAATTTTAGAAAAACACTGTCCATGCATAGTGTGACGTTGGCGGCGTTGACTTGGCGCTTATTTCAATTAGGCCCAGAACATACGGTAAAACGCAACTGCATCGAAACTGCAACTTCTAATTACTTTTGAGCTTCATTTGAGTTTATGCCATAGACTCCTTTGAGAGACAAATGATGCGACCGGTTTGAAACGCAGAAAACCGGTTTCAAAATGGTTGCGTCATGTGTGGTACCTATATCAAAGGAGCATGGAGAGGAGCTATGGTATAAACTCAAATGAAACTCAAAAGTAATAGTCCAGGCAATGAACTGACAGCTTGTATGGAAAATATGTCAAATTTGGAAATAATTTATAATAGCAGATTTTTTTTATGTAATGGATATATTATCAATTAAATAGTTACTTAGTGACAAAATCCAACAAAATTTCAGACATCAAAAAAATGATAACTTAACTAGCTTCTGAAAAGTCAGATTTTTTTTTAATAAATGGTTTTATCTTTATTTTGGTTCATTTACATTTGCTCTATAATATTCAAGATAAATAATTAAAAAAAAACAATTCATTCTTTTTTTAAATCTATATAAATACTTCCGGATGGAAAGTTTGTTGGATTCTTGAATAAAGCATCTTAGATCAATGTTTTAAAATGATATAAAGAAAAAAAACGCTATTATAAATTAATGTTTTTCAAAACCGTATTTTGCCTGGAGTACCTATAACTAGAAATTGCAGTTTCGTTGCAGTTGCGCTTCACCGTCTGTTTTGGACCTTAGAGTCTGTGCGGAAAGATAATCATCGTGGCAGAAAAGGGAACTCTTATGATTTTTACGTGACAATCTAACCCACCTGTCATATGCCAAAATTGGCAAATTTATCTTCTTGCGGTTTTTTTAAATCATAAAGAAAAGGGCTAAAACTAATACATAATGCCACAAAGGAAGTAATATTTCTTTAATGTTATTCGGTTTTATCAGTGAGGAGCTAGAACACCAATACCAACTTGTATTTTTTTTAGTGTTTTAACTGTGACGTGGTTTTTTTTTTTTTCTATGAACGTCCTAAAAATTAGTTATGTCCATTTTGAAGGTCCGCTTTATTACTATGGTGAAAATTTTATTGAAATCGGAGGAGTTATGGAGATTACTCGTAACATACAACGTCACAAACATTACCTACCTACCTCTTTATAATAAAATATACTTAGATTACCTCATCATATCAGCCGAAAGACGTCTACTGCTGAACATAGCCCCCCCCCAAAGAGTGCCACAATGGCCGGTGCTGCCGGTTAGATTACCTACTTAGGACCAAAATTTTGATTATTCAAGTCCAAATGTAAAGATTCGTTGTAACGAGCCCGCACTGACTCTAACCAAGGGGAAGCCATCATCGTCAATCAGAAACTAACATAAATATGCTTTTACCTCCCCGCCCCCTCCGCCCCCCCACCCGGAGTCCTCCGGGAGGGTGCAAATGTACCATTAGCGAGGGCGCTAAGCACTGAGACATGTGGACGCATTAAAATTTTAGCCTTTTCGCTAGGATTAGGTTTTGAGGGTCCGGCGAAATTTTGTTAAAAGGCATGTTTCTAAAAATTAAGGAAATGTTTATTTTTATGATCGAATTTGAACTTTCCTGAGACATGTTAAATTAATACTAAGAATTAAACAGTTGAACTCACCCTACTAAATGTCGCTACGGGCGACATATTTCGACCTCTTCGGGAGTTCTTCTTCAGGATGAGTGTTCAGTGGAAATATTTATGTAAGAGAACTTAATAAAAATGTACCTACCTACTTAACTAAGATTTTTCACAACGATTCACTGTTTTCTTCTTGTACAGTCAGCATCATATAAAAACATCATCAATTCAGGTGGTTCTTAATGACCTTATTGCTTTGATATATGGTCGAAAACTATACATGTTTCTGATGATGACTGTACATAGTAAGGTAGGTACATAGACGGCTGTAGTCATTACATTACATATGTACGTATCCCTCCTCTCCTTGATCTGAGAGATTCATGTCTAGGTATAGATAGGATCGACACATGAATGAGATACATGTACAGATTTGTGGGACTACTTAATAACTATTATATCATTATTTAAGTACATGCAATGATCAGCAAAATTTACATAATACTAAAGCTTCCTTTATTTCCTTAACAGTTTACATATGCCATAGGTAAGTACTTATTTGTTATTAACACGACTCTATTGTAATAGAAAATGAGATTATATCGATTTGTGATTCCGAGTTTGGATTCTAATTTCGTAATTGGAAAACAATATGTCATTCTCAGGGAAAAGATACCCTGTTTTTCTAAACTTTTGCCTAATCTCCACTTATAATAAATCTCTAAATTAAAAAAAGAATCAGCCAGTTTGAAACTAAGCTTTGCGCGGTTCGAATGTTCTCAGCATCCCATGAACGGAAAAATATGAAACATTTTATATAGGTACATTATTATTCTAGCTGCAACTTAGGATAGTTTTTATCCGACTGCGACAGTTAATTAATTTTCCGAAATATACGACTTCATTTAATTTTTCATTTATTTTTATTGAAATCAAACGCTGCTCCAACTGTCAGCTATAAGAACCGTCAAATTTTCGTCAAAATGGCGGAATTGCTTTGCCTTTCACTTATTAATAATTTAAATCCCGTCTACGATAGACCTTTACGAGACAAATGCTAAAATATAAACCATAAAAAAATATTCGATTCTGATATGAGAACTTATATGCGCAAATGTCGTTTTATGTCGTAATTTCAATAAATGAAATCAACAAATTTGAACAATATAATTAACACGAATTTGTTTTTTTTGAATGACAATGGCACGCGCTCGGCGCATTCAGCCAAAGTACCTGCGGCGCTACCACGAAAACCGATACTCAATGTTCATATATTTGCATCCCTGTCACTCGAGTATGGTTAGTGCGATAGAGATAGAGATACCCGAATATTTTCGAATTCCGAAGTTCGTGGTTATAGCTCAGGAATCGAAAATATGGTAAATAATCATAATGTATTTTCTCGAAAAATAATTTAAAATAAATATAGTCAAATGGAGAAAAAACCAAAGCAAGAGGTTATATAGGTAATGATTAAGTTATAAGAGTCCAAAGTTTTAAGAGGGGGTATGTTCTGTCCCTTTTCCGCAAAACGCACCTTCATATGAAACGATTGTTTTTAACTATGACGCTCGAGTATATTGACGTCACAGTCCCTCATCGTTTTCTCACTCTAACAAGCGACATTAAAACGGATGTAGCTTCATAATTTTTTGAGATATTTGAATGGGAGTTTCATTATCTTCTATCTATTTATACATAATAAATGCCTATGTCCTGACTGACTTATTCACTCAATCACTCACTCACTCACTCATCAACGCACAGCCGAAACTACTAATCTTAGAGAGTTGATTTTTGCACAGTATGTTGCTTTTATAACGTGGGCTAGGGATAAAAAGGGATTTTTGAAAATTCTACCCCTAAGGGGGTAAAATGGGGGTGCAAAGTTTGTATGGGAGAACCTTTTTTTTTTGAGCTATAGACTTAAACTTTGTAGAAAAATTAGTTATTAGAATACAAATGAAACACTTTCAGCGTTTTGGAAAATTTCACCCCTACGGGGGTAAAATAGGGGTGCAAGGTTTGTATGGGGGAAACATTTTTTTTTTAAATAGAGACTTAAAACTTTGTAGAAAGATCAGTCATTAGAATACAAATAAAGAACATTCAGGGTTTTAGAAAATTCTACCCCTAAAGGGGTAAAATAGAGTGCAAAGTTTGTATGGGAAAAACTACTTTTTTTTTTAATAGAGACTTAAAACTTTGTAGAGAAATTATTCATTAGAATACAAATAAAGTACCTAGATTCAGTGTTTTAAAAAAATCTACCCCTAAGGGGGTAAAATAGGGGTGCAAATTTTGTATGGGGGAAACAATATATTTTTTAAATAGAGACTTAAAACTTTGTAGAAAGATTAGTCCTCAGAATACAAATTAAGTACTTTCAGCGTTTTAGAAAATTCTACACCTAAAAATAGGGGGCTAAAATAGGGGTGCAAAGTTTGTATGTGGGAAACTATTTTTTTTAGCTAGAGTCTAAGCTAAAACTTTGTAGAAAGATTATTTAAATACAAAGAAAGTACTTTCAGCGTTTTGGAAAATTTCACCCCTAAGGGGGTAAAATAGGGTGCAAAGTTTGTATGGGAAAAACATATTTTTTTTTAATAGAGACTTAAAATTTTGACGAAAAATTACTTATTAGAACATGAAAAATACTACATTCGGCGTTTTACAAAAATCATTCCCTAAGGGGGTTAAAAAAGGGTGCAAGGTTTATATGGGGAACACTTTTTCTGAGCTAGACACTTAAAACTTTGTAGAAAGATTACTTATAAAAATACAAAAAAAAAGACTTTCAGCGTTTTGAAAAAATCTATCCCTAAGGGGGATAAAAAGGGGTGCAAAGTTTTTATCAGGGAAAGTTTATGTTTTTGAGTTTACTTATTAAAATACAAAAAAATAACACAAATCGTTTTAGAAAATTCCACCCCTAATAGGGTTAAAAAGGAGAGCAAGCTTTGCATGGGCAACACTTTTTTTTGAGTTAGACTTAAAACTTTGCAAAAAGATTACTTATTAGAATACTAAAAAAGAACTTTCAGAGTTTTAGAAAACTCCATCCCTAAGGGGATCCTTAAGATCCTTAAGAAGGGTAGCCAGTGTTGTGTGGGAAAAACTTTTTTTTTTACTAGACTTAAAACTATTCAAAATGTTACTTATTAAAATTAATAATAAAGTACTTTCAGAGTTTTAGAAAATTCCACCCCTAAGGGGGTTAAGAAAGCTTTGTATGGGCAACACTTTTTTTGAGCTAGAGACTTAAAAGTTTACGAAAAAAGTTCTTTCAGCGATTAGAAAAATTCAACCTCTAAGGGGGTTTAAAAGGGGGTTCAAATTTTAAATGGCGAGCAATAAAATTTTAAAGTGTGAGTAAGAGATTTTTAACTTCGGTCTTATTCTGTACGTTAAAAGACTACAAAACTGATTTCAGAGTTTTTCCAAATTCATCCCCTAAGAGTGTTAAAATTGGTTCAAAGTTTGAGTATTTCAAGGCATTTTTAAAGTATGAGATTTTTAACTTTGGTTTTAGACTGTTTGTTCACAAACTAGAAAATGAACATCAACTTTTTTTTTAATTATCCCCTAAAAGAGGGTTCAAATTTTGTATTGAGAGAAATCATTTTCTAAGACGATAAAAAGTTCTACGCGGACGAAGTCGCGGGCAACAGCTAGTAATAAATAATTCTGCCGTGAATCATCGCATCGTAATAAATAGCTTAACCGCCACCTACAAGACATTGGTACCACACCCAGCAACCACACCACAGAATGCATAGTATCCAGAGAACAAAGGACGTTAACCCCGACACAACGTCAATTAGACTCGTGTCGCCCCCGGCCGCGCCCGGACACGCCTCGAGCGAACAGTTTATCTTGCTGTCCTCCGACCACAAAGCATGTTAACCCGTTCAGAGCTTCCAGGGTTACGGGCGATTATCGCTACATACTGCCCCTCTATTCTGTAACTTGCTTTAGGCTCACCTCAACGCTCACCCACAAATATATCTTGACGCCGCGATTCGTAGTAACTAAGCGTAATCAGAGGTCTAGTTTCGGGCGTGAAGGGTGGGGTGAGACGCATGTGCGCGTAAAGAATAACAGCCCTACGGACGATGGCGCTACGAGCGTAGCTTATTAGGTGAGTTAAGGACGACGATATTATATAGAGTTAGTCTTGCGAAGCCATGGATATTGGCTGCATAGTTTACCTGCGTGACAATCGTTTACATATCGACCCAAAAATTTACGGCGAGGCGAATAGTCATTGTGACAATTCTCAAGTTGATGTTTTGGGTAAGATGTCCAAGTTGCTACGCTATTTCTCGCTACTTACGACTTTAGCAGCTACGCCTTGCTACGGTGTAACAGTTTTGCGCACAGAATAACATAATTGAACAAGCGAGCGAAGCAAACGAAGTTCTATGCTTCAGCTTGGAACGAAAATCGTCCGGATGTCCAGATGTCCCGGTTCCCCGCTGTTCTCCACTACAGGTTGCATTACTCGACCGATTCTCGTGAAATTTTGTGAGCAGGTTTGATAATTTTAAAGATTTTTTTTTGTCTATTAAGTAATGGTTTTTTTTAATATCACAGACTCGTGAACTCTACAGCTCAGTCACGGAGCCACTAGTAGAACATCTCTGAAGTTATTTCTGAAAACGTTGGATTAAAATTCATAAGCGGTCGGAGTTACTCATGAAATTTATTCCTTTTTCACCTACAATACCATCCTCCTTACCTGCCGTGCTAGCTTGCTTCGAATCACAGAACGATATGAACCACGAATATAACTCACGGCAGTCAGTCACTTTGCTTTTCGTTCTCCATCTATTGAAGGTACATACTTTTTCACCTCACTAGCTCGGAAAGCCCATTTTTATTATTTAAAAACAGATAGCAAAACTGCATTTTATCCACTAGAGTGCAAAGAATATTTGAAATCCGAACGTGTTATTAGTTACTTTCTTAAACATAGTAACATGTAAAGGCCAGTCCAGACAGGACATTTTTCGCCCATCAGATTTATTTTATTTAGGTACCTTTTTTTGAATGTTTTATTCTTTTTTTAAATGTTTTTAATTCTTTTTTTCTTTTTTTAATGTTTTTTTTTTATAAATCTTTTTTCTTTTTCTCTTTTTTTTTTTTTTTTTTTAATTTATTGACCAATCTGAGTAGTACATTTTGGTATACATTTTTTCACCAGCGGAAACCTCTAGGGTTTATATGCTTTAAAAATATAGGGTTTTAAAAATGTTGTTTCTCTTTCTAAATGTTTTGTTTCTTTTTGAATGTTTTTCTGTATTTTTTTTCTCTTTTTAAAGTTTTTTTGGTCTTTTTATACGTTTTTTTCCTTTTTTTTATTATTTTCTTCTTTTTTTAATGTTTTTTGAAATCCTATTTATTTTTTTGATGTTTTCGTCTACATTTTAATGTTTTTTTTTATATTTTATTGATTTAAATGTGTTTATTCAAGGTTTTTTTTATTTTTCCACTTAAAAAAAAAAAAATATTAATGTTTTTTTCTTTTTGATTTATTTTTGTGGTTTTTCCACTTTTTTCTCTTTTTAAATGTTTTTTTTAAGTTTTTTTTCTTTTTCTATCTTTTTTTTACGTTTTTTCTCTTATTTTAATGTTTTTTGTAACTTTTTTTCTTTTATTATGTTTTTGTCTCTATTTTATTGCTTTGTTTTTCTTTTTTCAATGATTTTTGCTTTTTTCTCCTTTTTATAAATGTTTTGTTTCTTTTTGAAGGTTATTTTTCTTTTTTTATGTTTTTTTGGTCTTTTCTCTCTTTTTTATACGTTTTTTCCTTTTTTTAATGTTTTTTTTATTATCTCAAGGTTTTTTGAAATTCTCTTATATTTTTTTGATGTTTTTGCCCTATTTTAATGTTTTTTTTATTTTTTATTGATTTATATGTGTTTTTCAAGGTTTTTTTCTTTTTCCATTATTTTAAATTTTTTTCCACTCTTTTTACATGTTTTTTTTTGTTTTTTTGTCTTTTTTTACGTTTTTTTTCCTTTTTTTTTATTATTTTCTTTTTTTTTTAATGTTTTTTGAAATTCCATTTATTTTTTTTATGTTTTCGTCTACATTTTAATGTTTTTTTATATTTTATTGATTTAAATGTGTTTATTCAAGGTTTTTTTTATTTTTCCACTTTAAAAAAAAAAAAAAGAATGTTTTTTTCTTTTTGATTTATTTTTGTGGTTTTTCCACTTTTTTCTCTTTTTAAATGTTTTTTTTAAGTTTTTTTTCTTTTTTTATCTTTTTTTTACGTTTTTCTCTTATTTTAATGTTTTTTGTAACTTTTTTACTTTTATTATTTTTTGTCTCTATTTTATTGCTTTGTTTTTCTTTTTTCAATAATTTTTGCTTTTTTCTCCTTTTTATAAATGTTTTGTTTCTTTTTGAAGGTTATTTTTCTTTTTTTATGTTTTTTTGGTCTTTTTTCTCTTTTTTATACGTTTTTTCCTTTTTTTTAATGTTCATTTTTTATTATCTCAAGGTTTTTTGAAATTCTCTTATATTTTTTTGATGTTTTTGCCATATTTTAATGTTTTTTTTTTTTTTATTGATTTATATGTGTTTTTCAAGGTTTTTTTCTTTTTCCATTATTTTAATTTTTTCCACTCTTTTTACATGTTTTTTTTTTGTTTTTTTGTCTTTTTTTTCGTTTTTTCTCTTAATAAAATGTTTTTTGTAACTTTTTTCTTTTTACATGTTTTTTTTTGTTTTTTGTCTGTCTTTTTTTACTTTTTTTTTCTTAATGTTATGTTTTTTGTAACTTTTTTCTTTTTTATATGTTTTTGTCTTTATTTTATTGCTTCGTTTTTCTTTTATCAGTCTTTTTTAATGTTTTTTGAAATTATTTTTGCCTTTTTTAAAAGTTTTTCTTTATTTTAATGTTATTTTTTTTGTTTCTCAATGTTTTTTTCTCTTTTCCTCTTTATTAAATGTTTTTTTTTAATTTTGTAATATTTTGTTTCTTTTTTCATGTTTTTAATTTTTTTTTCTCATTTTTAATGTTTTTTTCCTTCTTTTTAATATATTTTTTTTAATTTTTTTCGTTACTTTACTTTTTTGTTTTTTTTTGTTTTTTTTCCTCGCTTTAGTGAGGTGAAAAGATTTGTGTTACACACGGGTGCAAGTTATTTTGACGTCTCGTGTGTTGCAACACTCGCTACGCTCAGGATTCTATTTTTGAACCACTCGCTTCGCTCAGGATTCTATTTTTGAACCACTCGCTTCGCTCGTGGTTCAACCATAGAATCCATTCGCTGGCTCGTGGTTCAACCCTAGAATCCATTCGCTAGCTCGTGTTTCAATTCCACACTCGCGGTTAAAATACAACTTTGCACCCTTGTATAACAAATAACTATTCCTCTTTCTTCCACTTAGCCTCCAGGACTGCAAGTCCAGCCTCAGATCTATATTGGAACATGATTCTTGGCATTACGACTTACTCGTACGAGTATGCAGTTTAGAAAAAAATAAGCTTTGGGAGAAATGAATCAATAAGCAGGACCACATGTCTATATTCATTAAAACATCGAAACATTGGGAATCAAAAAGTCAAAGCATTGACCGCGCCCACGTTACTCACCCGCGGGGCGCATCAGCCCCATCTAGTTAATTACGGGGGGCGCACGCGATGATGCCGGTAATGACTGTCTGTTCCGAAGTCACCTGGTCGGTACTGTCGGTAGACAATACATGGACTGTTATAGCGATTGTTGGGGTATTGTTTAACGTGAAACAAGACGTGCATTGGTAGGTAATGCGTGTAAGATTATCTAAGTGCGAGACTGATTTCATTGCATGAGACGAAATGTATATATTTATTACCTAGATCGAGGGCAGTGAAAACGGTTAATTAATACAAAATTGTATAGTAGCTACAGCTTCTATATAAATTCTCGATCCGCACAGGCCCAGAGTGGTATCTACAACCAATTTTTATTCATACGAGAATAGCCTAGCACTCCTAGCAGGCTAGCATTAGCATACCTACTTTTTTTTTTTTTTAAATAAACTATGGTTTTATGATCCAAAGACCCCGCGAGGAATACGGGCGAACTTTGGTTCTTTTAACTATTATGACATATGAGACTAGTCATATATGTAACTTTAAAATATATTGGTACTATGAAATATAGTTTACGTGTTATTGAATTTTTTAAGGCTGTCTATGATTTTGTTGATGAATTTGGTGAATGATTGAATTGAAGATTCTTTTTTAATTATACTTTTGATGTCGTATGGGTCTATATTTATATTGTTACATACGATTTCGTGGTCTATTCTACTCAGGTTAAATTTAGGGCATTACCTAAGGCCTGGTGAAGATGAAATCATTTCTTCACTTCTCACCATTTTAAGGGACCTATCCTCTATTTGGCTCTATGAAGGAAAACAAAACGCAAATGCCTAATTGGCGTATTGGTCAGAATTATGGTTGTACCACCGTCATACATGCCTACTTTGCCACCAGGGGGAACTTTGCCCAAGAGGAAAATTTTACAATTTGCTTCTTGGGCAAAGTTTCCCCTGGTGGCAAAGTAGGCATGTAATGACGGCATACCATGCTTTACCGACAAATGTTCCATCGATCGGCTTACGGTTACATATAATATGATTTTATCACATGTAATTATAGAAGGGGCAACGCCGTTTATGCGGATTCAGAGTTCGACAAAAATTAGGCTTTATAGCCCTTAACTTTGGCAATGTCCACCGAAGAGACGCGAACCTAAATCTGACAATGACCTAGCTAAGTTTAGTCAATTACCTATATATCATAGCATTAGCATTTTAATTTTTGTTATAGTTATTGTTAGTTAATTAAGAATTATTATTATTTTTTACACTCAGTATGGCTTTCTTGATTACATATTTGGCTTTATGCGGTTTATCCCTTATACTATCAGATTTTCATTTCATCGAAAAAAAATTTTTTCATAGTCAGAAAACATTTCAGGATTGTTATAAAACAAACCTTACCTAATTTAATGGGTTCTACAGAATGACGTTTTAGCTGGACCTAAAAAGTTAACGGTTTCTGAGTAACAAAAATTCGATGAATGAAAATTCGGCTAAACATAGCATTCGGTGCAACGTTTGTCGGTGAAATAAGGGGACACCCAGAATAATAGCTTGCGAGAGAAAGATTTCCTCAAAATGGCCATACCTACTTACGCGACCAATGTATAAAGACCAGATTTTTCAGTAAACGAGTTTGATCGACAAGTCCATAAAACTGGTTAATACACAACTAACATAAGAAGGCCTATGTTTCCATCGAACAGGGCCCGGCTCATGGACTCTTAGATGTGGTGGCGTAATCTACCCCTCGGATCTCCACGCCATGTGTTACTGATAGGAATCTACATAAGTTCCCAGTAATTAGATGATACAGTAATAAAATCATTGGCCGCGTCATGCCGGGGTGCTATCGAAGATCTTTGACTAATTTCGAAGCTATTGTTCGACATATGGCGATATAAATCTGGTGATACCTACCTACGCAAAATTGATTGAGTTGAGAAATCGAAAAATCTTAAGTATTGAAGAGAGTACTCGTTTTTCACCACTTTTTCGATGAAGTAAAACAGCTTCGGGCAACCTACATCGATTTGCGAAGAAATACAAAAGTGTTTGCGATGTTTCTATACCGCACTGGGCTAGCGGATCCGGGAACGGGATATGGGAACTTGCTATAGAACAATTCAATTTCTCCTAGGTCAACTCGAGCACGGAGTAAGTAGTAAGTATATTTTTATATTGTTTATTGTATAAAAGGATAAGTTTTTCAATTTAGCCTTAATTACGACGCCGACGACTGATACTCGCGTACATGCGTCGAGGAGCCCAGCGCGATAGCAACCTTCTTACATTGATATAAGGTTTAACTCCGCTCTAAATGTCTGGTTGATTTGGCGTGTGGTTGATAACTTTTGTCTTTGACAGAGCGTTGAAAACGTTAAACCGTACTGGGCTAGCCGGGCGGGCGGGGCGGGGGACTATAATTCAATTTCTCCTGGCCGAACTCGAGCACGAAACGTCTGCCGGGAACGAGTCTCTGCTTTTTTTCTCACTATAAGTATTAACCATATTTTTTCTATTGTTTATTGTATAAAAGGATAAGTTTTCTATTAAATACAGTGCGAAAGAGTTGGACTATGGTGTGTACTGAGACGTTCAAAAAAGGCGATGCCAACTCAATAGTTCTTCAGACTTTTCCCAGACCGGTTGTCGACGATACACTGTGGACCACGGTATAGCGTCACAACTCGTGCCACTGGAGTCACATAAAACATGGATAAGATTAAATTTATGCGACATCGAATATAAGTACCTACTCGCTCTCTAATCTTTAATGGTCAGCTTTTGTTTTTTAGTGTTCTTCCTCAGTTTTATCTAATGACACTTTGTAGGTACTTAAGTACATTTCAGTTTCGACCTTATCTCTAAGCAATAGGGTCCTAGAACTTCCTAGAATATATACCTGTTTATGATGCTGACTGTACCTACCTACATAATGATCAAGTGCGACCCTGTATAAGTATCAACTAATTAACTCCACAACTCCTTAAGTGCTCCAACCTCAAAAAAAGGTTATCAATTTGCCACGTAGGTTACTAACCTACCTCTTACTGAAACTGCAATACATTCACATACAACGAAAGAAAGAAAGAAAGATACATATAATATGATAGTCTATTAATTAGGGCTTTAATGCAAAACAACACTTCCGGCGAAATAGGCGGAAATATCACATGAATAATATTCGCCTATTCTACAGATCGCCATACGATTAAATAAATATCACATGAATATTCGCCTATTCTACAGATCGCCATACGATTAAATAAATATCACATGAATATTCGCCTATTCTACAGATCGCCATACGATTAAATAAATATCACATGAATATTCGCCTATTCTACAGATCGCCATACGATTAAATAAATATCACATGAATATTCGCCTATTCTACAGATCGCCATACGATTAAATAAATATCACATGAATATTCGCCTATTCTACAGATCGCCATACGATTAAATAAATAATGCGAAGCCGCCATAAGTTACTTTTAGGCAAAATAATAATTATATGTATGTATAGTAACTTTATCTACTCACATTATTGCAGTCATTACAATAGTGCAGTTAAGTGGAATCAGTGGAATCTAAGAAATGGAATCAAATTGACTGTACGGTCAGCTCCAAATATATGTATCCAATTTTCAACTTTATTCCACCGACATACGTTCGTAAATGTACACATCATATGTATAGATAAGTAGATAAGATACCTATATTATACATTCAAGACTCAGAAACGCCACGTCTGCTACGCCGTAGCTCGTAGCAGCATTTCTCGAAATATAATGAAAATTGTCGGTAGAATCACCGCGATTTCATCGAAAGGCTCTGAAGCCATAATGGTTTGGTAGATTAACAATTGAGTTGAATCCAGATTTACCTGTTAGTTAAGTACGTGACAGAAAATAAACATCGCATTTTTTTAAATTTTCTATTAACTTGACGTATGTATATTTATTCAAGTTGGTTTGTTGTGACCACCAACCACCAGACATATTGGTCTCTGGTGGAAATAGACTAACGCGTAATGTGCACGTCTGCCGCAGAAAGCTTTTAGAACGGTGAGCCGTGGACGAACGCGACGGAAAGGAACCAGCAGATATTTATTTCAATTTAATGGCATCATCTAAAATGCAAGTCTCGCAACGCAGTTCTTCTACCGTAAAAAGTTGTGAGATGTAACGTAAAATCAAGTTATGTTAACAAAATTTATTCAGTGTTTGTTTGTTATGGAAGCATCTATCAAACAACTTTGTCAATTTTGTCAAGTGCTATATTACAGTTCTACTACTACTAATACTACTTAATTAGTTAGGTAACTAACAACATTTTATTCGAAAGTGACCGAACCAATATAAGACAATTTATTTATTTAATAAATAGAGTCAATATCCTACTAATACTACTTATAAAAGCGAAAGTTTAGAGGTTTGGATGTTTAGATGTTGGTTACTCAATCACGCTTAAAATTTTGCACGAAGATAGTTTACAGCCTGGATTAAAATATAGGTTAGTTTTTATCACGCAGCCTAAGTCGCGGGTGGAAACTAGTAATTACATAAGAAAAAAGTGCTACCTATCAGAAAATGTCACGATAGAACACAACGCTAGATCAGGGGCCGAAATTTAAGTAATCACAAATATGTTGTACGTAGATAGGTACCTAATTGGGTACTAACGTAAATAATAAGGCACAACTTATTTTTATCACATATTTAAATACTGTTTTTTCCGGGTCTAAAGCGATATTTATAAATATCGCGTTAGACCCGGAAAAAGCAGTATTTAAATATGTGTACAAAGCGCGAATTTAAAGTGTTATTTTTATCATACTTTGTAACCATTTTATTTTTATCTTTTTGTGAAGCCATGCTATTTTTAAAGTACCCACTTAACACTTTATAATTTATAATGTAACTTAAAAGTAATTAATAATTGAATTACTAGCAAGCGTGGTTCAATACTGCGTAAAATCAGTAGTTCATGTTATAGTTATACAAGGCCGCGTCTCACCAGCCATTTCGATAGCACAGATACAGCCGTAGAGAGGCTCCAAAAATGTTGATAGAGTGCGTCCACGTCAACTCTGCAACAATTAATATGGCAACACCACTGAATGAAAATTTGACGGTTTATCACATAGTTCTAATCAAGTTCTAATGCAGACTTAGCCTGGTCGAATTTTAGACACGTCCGATTTGTTCTATTCCCGAGAGCAAACTAGATCATAGCAAATAATCACTGATGATGATCAAATTTCTTAGAGTAGGTACTTACTTCCTGAAGTCCTTGAAAACTGAAATTTGGTATGCAAGTTATATGGAACTTTTACCCCCCAACCCCTCAAATAATTATGTATGAGACTTCCGCAAAATTTTGATGCTGGTCTGAAAATTGATATAGGGGCTCCTTCTGGTAAATAATAAAATACCTATTTCAGGATTTTTAGTAAATCACCACCCACCCTTTAAATTAGGGGATTGAAATTTGAATGAGTTTTCCCACTTATAGTGGTAGGTAAAGGAAAAAAAATAATACCCTTAAAACAGGCTAGAAATAACCTTACAAAAAAGAATGAGATCTCACTAAAAACATTACATTTAAAGTGATTGCCAAGTATCCCTAGCTCATATAGCTTTCAGCGTTGAAAATATATAAGATCGCAAGTAGCGCCAAACTCCCTACTCCACACGGCTTAACTCTGCCAGCCACGCTTTACAAATTTACAAGGTATGGCAAAAACTTGCTCAGCTCATGGTACTTTTGTTGTAGATACGGGTCACTATCAAATTGACCTTATCGTTAAACGACCATTTCAGCTAGATGACATAAAATTTAAATACACAGTCAGCATATAGTCAATTCAGCTGCGACGACATGAAAGTAGAATACTCAGTCAGCAAAAATACAGTTTAGCTGGATGGCTAAGAATTAGAATGAATAAGTAGCCAAACGTCTGAAAATATAAATAGTCCATATGATTACAATATCTAATGAGCCGAAAGAGAAATTACTTAATTGACATAAACACAGAACGAGTTAATAGCAAAACGTCATGAAATGTAAATATAGTCTATATAATTAGAATTCCCAATTCGTCGAAAGTAAAATTATTTTATTGACATGAACACAGAACGAGTTAGTAGCAAAACGTCTGGAAATTTAATGTGTCATAATTTATAAATATGTAACAGTTTAAGCTAGGCTTATAATATAAGTTATAATATTAATATGGATATTCTGTCATTTTTATTTGTTAGTAACGCATACCCCCTAAAAACATTGGTTTATCCCATCACACTTAAAAATCTTAGATTGTGCGACAAGGTTTTATTTCTTAAGTGTCATATTATACTTATAATGCTTAACATTTGAAATCCAGACGTTTTGCTAATGGGTCGCTTGGCGTTTATTCCATTTAGCAATGTTTAGCGTTCATGTCTGTTTAGTAATTAAGACGTTCTAAGATACAAACGTGTTGCTACCGGACAATTTAGCATTTGTGTATATTAAGAACAAAATACATTCGAAGATAAAGATGTTTTGCTGCTAGATCATTTTAAATTGTAACGTTCTAAAATCCAGACGTTTTGCCAAAGAGTCATTTAGCATTCATATCTATGTAGTTACAAAGACATAACACAATCCAGACATTTCAGCTATATTGTCCTTTAGCGATAAGGTAAATTTGATAGTGACCCGTAGATACGAGTAGTTTGTCGTTGAAATTAATAGTCAGCAAAATAGGTAGTCGTTCAAATATAGCTCGTTTCAAAGACAATCATCGAGCCAACAACAGTTTTTTATTGGGATATATGTACCTACTAAGAACGAACATTTAATTTAATTACAAGATTTCCATTTAATAATGGCGTTATAAATTATAATTAAGTCTGTAGCTAAGTAATTATATCCTTTCCAAATTATTTTTATAGCACCGCGACTCCGCGCATTCCTTATCCTCCATTAGTGCTGGATTGACGTAGTATTTTTTAGAGCTCGCCTTTCGCCCTCCATATGCACCTAATATCTAGACAGATCTATAAATAACCGATAGACCAGAGGCTCGTCACGACTGGACCGCATTCCCGTGATTCTACACGATTCAATTACCATTCCAAATTATTTTATACAGGTTGACTCTAAAAAGTTGCAAAATACATAGAAGCGTATTTTACTTCCAATAATAACGAAGGTCTTGTCATGAGTAAAGAGAAAATAAGGAAAAATAGATAGTAAATCACCTTTTCGACGCCAACGACGCATATATACGCACCGCAAGTTCAACGCCAACGACTGATATATGCGCCAAGGAGCCCAGCACGATAGCAACCTTCTTGCGTTGACGTAAGGTTTAACTCCGCACTAAATGTCTTGTTGATTTGGCGTGTGGTTGACAACTTTTCTCTTTGACAGAGCCATGAAAAGGTTAAAGTGTGTCGTATAAATGTGTGATCAAATTCTGTCGCTATTAACGCTAGTTGCCATAGTAACGTCTCTGTCACTTTTTAAAACTGTTATTTTATTCATTATTATTGTCAGCTCCTCAAATTGCAGTCCACCAATAAAATTGTAGGGTTTTGTTGACATTTTAATCCTTATTTGTATGGGTCAACTTCTAAGCATGTTTGAAGTCCATGTTATAACAATGTCTCTAAGAAATTCTGTTATGTTGTCCCCTAGCTAACGGAACAAAAGATAGAAACAGCAACGAAAGCTAGTTGATTGACCCAAATCCAACAATAACCACGTTCCAATAATTATTTATGTATAATTTATTAATCAATAAACTTTCAAAAGTAAGGGTTTTCCATTATTCAAAATGACCTATTGTTGGCTCCTCAAATTGCAATTCGCAAAGAAAAAATGCATTTAGAAAACCGCCATTCGTCTCCATCGGAAATGATTTTCCATGCGATCGCGTCTCAACTGCGATCGTTCCGGCATTGTGGGTCACCCATGTGTGCATAATGCTGTAATGCTCTAAAGATTATTCTTTAGAGAAAATACTGCAACATTGCTAGGAGAAAGCTGTTGTCAGAGCATTGAAATGCACTATTTTATTTTGGTCATGGAGTTTATTAGTGACAATGCGGCAAAGGATTATTGTCCTGACATGTAAACAGGTTAGGCTGTAATAGCAGCATAGAGATCATAAATATTGTATATAATTTTTGTGTAGTTTTAATTTGATGTTTTTCTAACCATATAACATCAGCATGACAATAACTTCCCACCCTAAGTATTGTTCAATATTCTACTTATCATTATCATATATCATTTAAGAATAATAAAATTGTGAGTGTTCCCCAGATTATCTCTATGCTCCTGAAATTTTACTAAAAGATCACCTACTGGACGTCTGCTAGGTTATATTTATAACCATCCTGAAAACATAAATACCATAATGACTTCGAATAATCTGGATTTCAAGTCTTAAAATAAACCTGGTTTTGAATAAAACATTTTTTTCTTCATTTTTACACAAATATTTATTCGCCACTTACATTGAAGTACACAAGGAAAGTTTCACTCAGAGAAGTTACTACAGCTAATGAAAAGAAATCACAGATAAAATACATTGGATCACTAGAACATGTCGTGATACTACAGACTACAATAAAAATATGAATTTAAGTAAGAGTATAATTATAAAAATAATATAAACAATCACAGTTTTAGTCATAATAAGAAATTTATCACAAAACTATATACCTAAAATAAAAGTGGAAATAAACTAGAAAAATATTTTGAATATTGAATCGGCTTAAGCCTGTGTATGTTCACAATATAATTTTGTTAAGTTACATTAAAAGATATTAACAATTAAGTAATTACCTCGCACGTTATCACAGCATTCGCATTTCCAATATTTCGAATACTTATGTTATAGTACCTGCAACTTCTTGCAATTTACATTTTAAATTTGGAGTCCCTCAAGGCACACACCTAGCAGTCCATTTTTATTAATTATTTAATTATGTTTCAATAAGAGCATCTTCATCAGATCTTTTATGCCTATTTACTTAAATGAGTGTCGCAGTTAATTTTCCGATACAGTAGCCTATCACAATTGTATGCCCCATATCGGGCTTCGAACAGGAATTAACTTGACACGTGAATTTATTAGGTCATAGTCATAGGTTCGTCACGTCACTTACACGAATTACAACTCAGCTATAGAGTATACAATTACATTATTAGTCACTCATTGAACGATACATTTTAAAAAGTTTAGTTGTAATACTTTTTAGTGCGACCTATGACATTTCAACGAATGACCTTAAATTTAAAAAAGAAACAGAGGGCCAGATTAATCTGAATGGACGTAAATTTAAACATTAAGAATGTGTTGATTCAAACTGTCATTTGACCGTTTGAGCACATTACGCTTCATAATGCGTTGACAATTGTAGTGCTAGTTTTTATATTGAATGGGTGCGAAACAGTACTTGAATACAACCACTACTAGGTATGTCCATTCCGATAAATCTGAGCCGACCGCACTAGCTGCAAGATGGTTAATTTTTACATGGTATTAGACAAACCCTACTTATGTTTACATATTTTTAAATACTTACACACAACCTAACTTGATTGGTACAGTACAGTTATTGTTATTGGATATCGCCTAAATTAATAGAAAAATAGGTATAGTAATCACATTGAAGAGCTGTGTTGTAGATATAATTAGTAAACTATTTATAATTAAGACAACAAAAAATAATATTTTTATGTAATATATTTGATTATGTATGCGTGTATGGTTGAAATTCTCTTTGCTGGCCGACATTTCATAAAAACTGTCGTTTGATTTCGAATCTTCTAGCTTGGATGACAAAGTCGCTTATTGAACGGTTGACTTTGATATATCTCGTTGAACTCGAATAATTTTAAGTATACAGCATTACCAGCTATTGCATGTCAATCCCTATTACACTCGCTCTTGCAGCGAACAGTTTAATTGTCGCAAATAACGAAGCTTGACGAGGGGTATTGAGGAAATAGAAGCACTCTAACTGAATCCACGCATATTAATTTTGCCAAAATTATAACGGTAATTACATGTTTCCTAACAGGCAAGAGGGAAAATATACATATTGCAATAACGTAAGAATGAAGACTCAATCAAAAGTATACAGTCAAGAGTTAGAGGTATGTATGTGATGAGACACACACACTTTACATTTGAAAAACTCTGGTGACTAAGCAAACAGATGCCATTAACAACCTTGTTTTGTGCTCAGTAAAAATACATTTTGGCACTAATATTGTGGTTGTGACCTATATAATAAACTTGATATGAGTAATAAACCAAAACAAATCGGAACCTGGACCAGGGAATTTTTTGCATAATTTTTTCTATCATTTAAAAGAACGCTACTCAACTCGTTAGGTAAGTCAAGCATTTTACAGAAACATTTAATTTTATTTTATATTACATTAAACCCTCTAATCAGTTCAGATTAATCTAATTCCGTATATTAAACTCAAAGGCAAACGTTTCCTTCAATTCAAAACAACTAAACCGA
Organism: Epinotia brunnichana; assembly: GCA_963854355.1. Classification (NCBI taxonomy): domain Eukaryota; kingdom Metazoa; phylum Arthropoda; class Insecta; order Lepidoptera; family Tortricidae; genus Epinotia; species Epinotia brunnichana. The sequence goes on along the minus strand of OY977937.1, from coordinate 40,055,778 downwards.
TTCAAACCGACTAATAGACAGTTGAAGGAGAAGTCTTATTTGAATTGTATTATTTTAATGGACAAACTATTACCACATTTAGCTGTTTACTTAATATAAAAACACTCGAAATGGCAACGTGAGTTATTTATATTATTACTAGTGATCGTCTGTGATTTGGTGAATTCCTTTAATGTTTTTAATAGTGTTATTCTCTTTTACACAAATCGCCAATAACAGAATTTAAAAGTCGCCTATCGTTTGAATTTAATCGTTAATACTTCGTACATTTTGACAGTTCAATCATTTTCATTACTGGAATATACCAATGGATGATTGTAGCTGTACGATACCAGTATCCTCATGCCACTACAACAGCTAAATAACATTTTGACAGGTTATAGAAGGCGTGGTCAGTCTTATTTCTTACCGGGTGCCTTCATGGCGCGACCCTCCTTGATGAGGTGGACTAGTTTCACTTTCTGGGCTTCTTCGCTCTCCAGGTAGTCTTGCAGCATCTGGAATAAATGAGCTTTGAAATACTTGCCTCTTACATTTTATGAAAGGTGACAAGTTAACTCTTTGGGTCTTCCCACGCCTATCGATGCGGAATCGGCTTTACCCGAGTGACGAGTGCTTTACACAACACCATTCCCATTTTCGAGTCGACAGACGTCGCTTCGCGTCGGCCGACCTCAACGCATTTTTCGCTCGTATTGCGTTTCGGAGGAGGAAACAATCGGAAACGAAACCTCAATTTTTACATAAGATTTTTAGTCGAAGCTGCACTTGTGTTTCCACCTACGTCAGGGCGACGGAAATTTTCACTTATAATTCTTGAATCTAAAAAGGACTCGGCTAAGCTTAACTGGCTCACTGGCTTGCGAATTATTCCCAGGCCTTTTAAATAAATTTTCTCAAACATGCAATGAAATGTCGTCAAATCATTACGTGGGTTATATCAGGCTTTAAAGTATCACGTTTCGGGCGGATCAACTCGAGAGAACTGTAAAGGAATTTCATACGAAATTAAAGGCCAAGGCCGGGAAGTAATTTTATTTTTATTTTTATTCCACTATTTGTGGCACAGCATCACGGCTTCAGCCATGAAAATTAGTTTGTTTTGAGGAGTTTTTATTTATTTATTTCATTGCATGTTTGAGTAAAGCACTATACATGCCTGGCCGTGAAAAGAGCTTGCCGGCTTCGTATCACTATCCGTCTATACCGTCTATTCGTCTTTACCTACTCGCCCGGCAAGCCCTTCTTTCCCGGCGTCTGCAGAAATGTACTATAATAATGAATGGGTCATTGACAGATTTAGGTTCGCGTCTCTTCGGTGGACATTGCCAAAGTTAAGGGCTATAAAGCCTAATTTTTGGTTAAACTCTGAATCCGCATAAACAGCGTTGCCTCTTCTATAATTATATGTGATAAAAACATATTATATATGAACATAAGCCCTTAACTATTGGCCACCGGAACGATGATTTTTGTTTTTGTGACTGACAATGACCCGAATATGAATATGACTATGTCAATACCTGAGGCGACCATAATATAAGTCTTAAAACATCATCAAAAAACACCAGTAGCTCCGTCTAATAGGCTATAACAACACTCTAAAAGTCAAATAAGCTAATCTAGTCTATTACCCCAATGACCATAAACAAGCGGGCACTTAGCATCGCATCAAATATTCACTGCTACAAATTGGGACTACATCTGCTACGACACAATTACTGAAGTTTCGCCCAGCTGCACCCAAACTTATGGGGAAACCAATTTGAAGAAAAGGGAAAAGTGCCGGTGACGTCAATAAGTTATGCGTTGGAAAAACATGAGATTTCGTCGCAGAATCTCTTGTTAGGGAACTAAGACGTTAATCGTTATAAATTACGCTTTTTATCGATTTTTGATTCAAAATATAGCTGAAGTAGTGTGGTTGTCCCATGCAAGTTCCCCATTTAATATACATAAATAGGGTACTGCCATGAAATATTTTAATGATAACATCAAATGTTGTGAAACATATAGGTTGACAGTGACACGTAGGACAGTTAATTTTGATCATCATGTACATACAACGGTTCTTTCAAAACTTTTTCTTGATTTATCATGCAATTTAGTGATATATTTTTGGCTACTAATCAAAGTGACCAGCTCGGCCGTCCTAAGCCAAAACGATGTGTCTCAAAGTGAGATACATCCTACATTAGCTGCTTACCTCCAGGCTGAGGTCGGCGCGGATGTGCGCGGCGGCGGGCGGGTGCGCGGCCAGCGCCGCCAGGGTGGGCAGCAGTGCGGAGGAGTGCTCCCCCGACACCAGCCAGTTGGCCGGGAGTACAGCATGCTCATGCTCGCCACCATCTGCTGTGAACTTACCTCCAGGCTGAGGTCGGCGCGGATGTGCGCGGCGGCGGGCGGGTGCGCGGCCAGCGCCGCCAGGGTGGGCAGCAGTGCGGAGGAGTGCTCCCCCGACACCAGCCAGTTGGCCGGGAGTACAGCATGCTCATGCTCGCCACCATCTGCTGTGAACTTACCTCCAGGCTGAGGTCGGCTCGTATGTGCGCGGCGGCGGGCGGGTGCGCGGCCAGCGCCGCCAGGGTGGGCAGCAGTGCGGAGGAGTGCTCCCCCGACACCAGCCAGTTGGCCGGGAGTACAGCAAGCTCATGCTCGCCACCATCTGCTGTGAACTTACCTCCAGGCTGAGGTCGGCGCGGATGTGCGCGGCGGCGGGCGGGTGCGCGGCCAGCGCCGCCAGGGTGGGCAGCAGTGCGGAGGAGTGCTCCCCCGACACCAGCCAGTTGGCCGGGAGTACAGCATGCTCATGCTCGCCACCATCTGCTGTGAACTTACCTCCAGGCTGAGGTCGGCGCGGATGTGCGCGGCGGCGGGCGGGTGCGCGGCCAGCGCCGCCAGGGTGGGCAGCAGTGCGGAGGAGTGCTCCCCCGACACCAGCCAGTTGGCCGGGAGTACAGCATGCTCATGCTCGCCACCATCTGCTGTGAACTTACCTCCAGGCTGAGGTCGGCGCGGATGTGCGCGGCGGCGGGCGGGTGCGCGGCCAGCGCCGCCAGGGTGGGCAGCAGTGCGGAGGAGTGCTCCCCCGACACCAGCCAGTTGGCCGGGAGTACAGCATGCTCATGCTCGCCACCATCTGCTGTGAACTTACCTCCAGGCTGAGGTCGGCGCGGATGTGCGCGGCGGCGGGCGGGTGCGCGGCCAGCGCCGCCAGGGTGGGCAGCAGTGCGGAGGAGTGCTCCCCCGACACCAGCCAGTTGGCCGGGAGTGTGCACAGCATCTTGACCACGCTCCAGCCATCGCAGATTGTTTCCTGTTTGCAAATAGTGACGTCAACACATGTAATCAAACTTAAAGAACTGGCATTTTACGAGCTTTTAGCATGCTCTAAAACATAAATATGTATAATATTTCCTGCTTTATTGCTCAGAATACGTTTTCTACCGAGAAGAGGGATCTCGTCTACCAGCCAGTAACAAAGCATCCACGAATTTCTGTTACCACCGCCTCGCCTAATGCAAAATATTGAAGCGCTTATTGTAAAGTCGACTGCAAAGAGATCGATACGGCCAAAGTTACAAAAATATGCATGAACTACTTTTATGTAAAGTCAATAAAATCGTGTATAGGGTACATCCTTTGGTTTATCAATTTCTTTGCAGTCGACTCACCCTTAAACATATAATTAACTATTATATTTCACGCCGTGCTAAGTTGTCAATTGACTTGTATCATCTAAATAACACGAGGCACCCCCGATGCACGATTAAGAACCCCTCACAAACGTCTTGTCGCCGCACCTGTGTCCCCGATGCGTTAGCGCATGTTTTATGGTCGCGGGTCAACAACGACCCGCACCTGACCCCGTGAGAACTGTTTACGAGACTACATTATTAGGTGCTTAAGTAGTTTTATGACAATGATGAAGTCTGTAGTGTCAGTAGTTCGGTCATTCGTATGGAGCGAATTGAGTAGTAAATAAAGTGCGGTGGTAAGTTATCCTAACTTACACTAACTTGGACTTAAAATAGGACAAAGATAAGAAACGTAACAGAGGGATAAGCCAAACTTATCAAAATGCAGTACATAAAAGAGCAAAGCTATGAAAAAGAAATTTTTGATGAGCATCGTAGCAAGTATTGGATTAACGGTTGTATAACTTAATTCAATCACGCAAGTAGGTACAAATAAAATATATTTAGCCTAGGTTTGAGTACGTTCAAACTAACTTTCAGTTAAATGTAATAGATATTACGGTGCAAACATTTAAAGTTCTTTTTACGATTTCTCAACGGGTTACTTAAATAACATTAGGACTACATACTCATGACAATTAGTGAGATTATTTAGTAATGATTAAAATTTAAATTCGCACTTGGAGAAAAAATACATTTTAGAAAGTGATTATTGATTAATATAGAAAACTTAATGGAGAACCAATCAAAATTTTAAACTAAAATTATAAGCTCTCTGCCTCGCAAAAATACTAAAAACTAATAACTACTCTCAAATATAGCGTTATTTTCAATTAATTACGAATGTTAATTCTTCCATTAAGAATATATAATAAGATAAGGTAGCCGATCGGAATTGGGGGCCATTACATCGTGATCAAAGAAACATGATTAGCAGACTGTTCGAAAATAACCCATAATCAGACGGCTTAATGTCCTTGTCCAATCCATGTTGTAGTCCAAGGTGTATTAACAAATTTATAGTTAGCAACGGTACTCTAGTTAATTATATGTTGATGTTAATTTGTATAGCTAATTAAGAATCCATAGCGAGTCGATGACTCGATGCTAATAAGAAGGAAGTGTATGGTCTAATACAGGTGTCACGCAGCTGTAGCCCGCATGGGAACGGCAAACGGTCATCTTTCTACGTTTCTTGAATATTTCTTGTGGCTATTGTAGAAAAGTGCCATAAGTTTTTGATATATACAAGACCCTGGCGCCGACTTATAATTCAATCTAACATGTTTTTATGCACAGAGATAAACCGTTGAAAAATCTGATTTCGAAAAAAGTACCCCTGCTAAAGCTTCTGAGACTTACTCAAAAATAATTTGGGAATAGCGAAAACTAACATACGAACACAAATCGATTAATAAATTCAAGTCGGTAAGTATCGTGATGTTTGCAACGATTGTATGCTGCTGGGTACAATCAATTATTTCTTGTTGTTTTTCCGCCCTGTTTAGCCAGGAGACAATGTGACACGCAACGTGGACTTCTACCCCATAAAAAAGGGTTAAAATTGTTAAGGAGAAACATTCGGTATATTTAATTCCGAGTCTATTTTTTTTAAAGTGACTCAAGAGAAATAACGAATCGAAGGCACATTGCACGTAGAACCGATGGCCATTGGGGCGGAAAGGTTCACCACGTACCGGAAGGCGAGGCGTGGGAGGCCCCCCACAAGGTGGACTGATGACCTGGTAAAGGTCGCGGGAATCCGCTGGATGCGGGAGGCGCAGGACCGGTCATTTTGGCACTCTTTGGGGGAGGCCTATGTCCAGCAGTGGACGTCTTTCGGCTGATATGATAATGATGATGATGAAGAGAAGTAACCATGTCAAGAGAATAAAATGATTCAGCCAACTTGTTTAGCGATGTATAATATGAATCACTGACCTGTAGCTGCGGGTTGTTCACAACCAAGTACCCGACGAGGATGATGAGGTCCACCACCATGTTCTCCGCCAGTTTCTCATCCAGCTTGGGCATTTGCACTATACAAAACAAACAATTTACATAAACAGGCTGTGAATAAAGAAAAACGTCAACCCTTTGGACGCCAAAAACACCTGACGGTGTTGCGGTTTGCCGTACAGTCAAGTGTGAATTAACCTACGTTCAAAAAGTTACGTGGTCACCCCTCAGGCGGCGGATGATGAATGCAGTTAGACTACAGATGTGCAAGTTGCTGAAAGTTCCAAAAAATATAAGAAACTTCTCGGAAATTACACGAAAATCTCATAAGAATTTAGGAAAAAAACTATTTTAAGTATGTACCTAAAGGAAATTTTGAGAAAATACCAAGATCTTTCGAGACAGACATGAAATGAAGCATTGGTACTCACGGAAGTGGCCCCTCGGTGCCTCCTTGTCGCTGGGCGCGTGCTGCGTCAGCAGTCGCGCGACAGCGGCGCGGAACTCCAGCGCCCACCCGCCTTCCATCAACGACTCCTGCGCAACCAACGTAGGATCGTTAGGATCAGGTAAGGTAAGTGAGTTTCAATTCAACTGACAAGCGGTCGACCTTCATGAAGGAGAAGATCTGGCCGAAGGGTGTACTTTTCCGGCGATTTCGAGGCCATTTATTAGACACCTAGAAAAAGCGCTCCGCCTTCTTAAAGTGTCATTGTGTCGTTTAAGTTTTGTATATTTTTTATACATATGCAAGTTTACAGTACAAAACCAAAACACTTAGGTACATACTACAATAAGTCATACATTAAACAATAAATTAACAAGTCAGAATCCATTCATTAGCGTGTGTAGGTAGTTAGCACATTATCAATAATCAAACACTCATTTACAAATATTACGCAGAAAAAATATATATATATATTATAAAAATAAAACATTCATGTCAAATTTGTTCATATTGCACTGCAATTGTCAAAACACAGCCTAGCCCGCCTCACGAAAACACCTAAGCTGCCGTGAATATATCTGCATCAAACACCCGCTTATATAAATCATTAAAGAGGAAAAGTGCCCTACGCGTAGGAGCATTGTCCCCCCGTCTCGTGCGCGCTTGATATGTATGTTCGTCTGTAAGGTATTTGTAAATATGGGCCTAAAAAATATGGATATAAATAAATAAAAATAAATATGAAAACTTTATAACGAGCTGCTAAAATATAAACTTGTAGGTATAAAGTAGTCAGATATACAAAAAAAATGTTTTACTTTGAAAATGAAAAATTGGATAGTATATAATTTATAGTCGATATCTATTGCTAAAAACAAAGAAACAAATATATTTGCCTGGTACGACATATATCCGAAGATCATCAATAAATTGTATCCGCGACTCAGAACACCGTTCATCCCTCATAAAATCTGTCCGGAAATCAAAGAGAACGCTCGTGAAGCATGTTACCTGTGTAACGACATCCCTCACGCAACCAGATTCCGTTGGGGTCTGCAAACTACTTAACTTGGCTTCGTGTAAGTGATTTAGTGGCACGCGATCCGACTTCGCTATATTTGGTCAAGTTTTAGAACTAAGGTTTGGTATTTAGATTGTACAGTAAGCAGTTGGGGCAAAATCGAAGGTGAAACCTCCCAACTAGATATAACCGAGCGGGCGTAGCATGGTTGCAATTATAAATCACTTATCGCTGTGGATAAGACATCCGTCACGTTCTGACGAGTATGCGAGTGCGAGAGTGACGGATGTCTTATCGACACCGATAAGTGATAAAATGGCAACAATGCTACGCCAGCTGAAGAAGAATTATAGTCCGAAGTTGACTAAATTTATGCCAATACTAAAGAGCTTTTTAGTTATTTTATTTCCCTTTTTGTAGTTACATTGCCTCTCATACAGTTCATCCATAAGGCTCACACCGTATCGTGTAATAATCGAGTGTTGGGAGGTTTTACAGCATAAAGCTTGTTTGCCAGCGTCGTTGTATATAAAAAAAATAAAGTAGCTACAAGTCATCAGGGTGATGATTTGCCATTTCAAGAAGTAAGACTTGACGACGAGAGGCTAAGATCTCACAGTAATTGACAGAAATTTTGACTGTATTGAGGTATTAGTGACAATGCCTTCCACTCCACCTGTCATCACATCACCAACTAGGAATTCGTTCTTATATTGGTAGTTATGTTCTTCTACTCTTCCTAATGATTCTTTCTCTTTTGACTATTATGATACGTAAAGACTTTACTAGTGCGTGCCTTAGATGAATTATTCTGGTAGCTTGGTTGATGTACCTACATATGAATATATGTTGGTATATACCAAAAAATATTTAAAAATCATTTCAAGTGATGCAAACATCATCCCCCAAAGCCGAAATTAAACACTTAATCAACATTATTTCCTTTATTTAATTCACTTTTCTAAACAAACCCATCCAGCACAAAGCAAACAATACAGCGAACATCAAACAAAAATCTCCACTGCCGTATCTAGTTGGTACTCCCAAGGGTCCGGGTTGGATTCCCCGCAGAAACTTTGATGTCTACCCAAACGCCCGGTGCGTTGTGGGGTACGTATTAAACACAATTATAAGTTTATTACGCCGGCCGCAGATGTTTGTGGGGGGCCAAATTGGCTATGAGTGATTGTAATGTTTTTGATATAGTGTTTGAATATTTTAAGTTCTTTGGGTAGGTATAGTTATCCTGGGTAGGCTCAAAATATTGACACGTGATAAATTGCTTGTACCTCTAGAATGAGCTTATATTAGTTGAGATAACTCTCAAAAACAGACAGTTAGAAACTGGCTATATACAATATAGTCATCAAATATATGAAATACTGAAGATTATCCGAACATTACCGCCCTCTAACGCCTTGAAAATAAAGTCGCGTTCAGATTGTGAGCTCCTTGTTCCCTATGATATATCTGATGGCGACTGTACATATCATATGATCGCTAAGACTGTGATTTTAATGAACTGTCAGTCTATAAATGTCAGCGCTGTGGCGTCCATAGAACTCGATTCCCATCGACTTACCAAAGTAGTGAGTCAAATTAGCTCCGGACTTCCTACACATATACAATACAATACTCTTTATTGCACTTCTCAATTTATGAAAACAATACAGAACAACAACAACCTAAAAGCAGACTTAAAACCACAGGCACAGACACACACACAGGTGACATACAGGTTGTGGCCTGTAATAGGAGCAAATATTCAAAAGGTCGCTTCCTTAGAGCATTTGCAGTAACCCCTTGTGCCCCCATTCATTTAAAAAAAAATTGATTCGGAGAAATTTTGATTTAAAGTTATGACCTCTAAGTAATGTATCTTGGCACCACGACATATAGCACAGCAGTCAATGCAGATTTAAAGGTAACATCATGTAATTAGTCCGAATTGCTCCTATTACAGACCACATCCTGTATATGGTTGGCGCCATGCTAATACAAATATAATATGTGAAATAGATACTTTAATTACGAGAACAATATTCCTTTGCTATTCCGCTAAAAAACGTGCTGGTCGATCAGCGGAGATCAAATGCAACTACATATTTGCGTATAAATATGCAAATAATTACAGCAAACCACCACCAATAATGAAAAAACCTCGACACGTGTTTCGCCTCTCTACGAGGCATCATCAGGAGATGCTGGCAGGAGATGTTGCTTGCGCCACGTCCACTGAGCAAATGAGCCATCCAGACACTTTCAGTCGAGTCCGGACTAAATCCTTCGATCCATTATGTAGTCTACGACTACTTTAATAGTACAGTTGGTCAGCTGCAGAGAAAATGGATTTTTCTCTGCAGCTGACTGTACATAAGAGACCATTATATACGTACCTAAGAATATGTATACAAGTAAGAGAAGTAACTAAGACCTTTGATAGCTCAGCAAGGCTCTAACTGTTCTATACGAGCCTTTTGTGACTGCTGACTGGACACATCGTTCAACCCACAGTATACCTACCTACTAGCTACAAAGCACGGCTAGTAGGCAGGAACAGTAGGTATAGATATAATAGGCGGCCCCGCGTGGCCGTTCGAGCCATCGCAATCGATACCGTCCTAATGGATTGGTTTGGAGTATCATTGCGTTCGCCGATGGTGGGTTTTAGGCTCGAGATATTGTACCCCGTATTTCTATTATTTAATGTGTAGCAATAGGTATACCACTTACCCTTTTGCTTTACGTAGAATTAGGAATAATTGACCGCATTTTAACTGAAATGTAAGTCACGTGCCCATTGAATAGCCCGTCATCGGCGACCTACCATGGTCAACAGCGTATTTTGACGAGTGGTGACAACTGTGGGATTGTAACGGATTGATCCAGTGGCTTGGTAGTTGTGAAAGTTATTTTTTTAACCCCCGACGCAAACGCGTGGTGTTATAAAGTTATACGTTTAACATGTGTATATGTCTGTGGCATAGTAGCTCCCAAAGTCCTCCAAGATAAACAGATTTGAGTGCGGTTTTTAATCAAAAGTCGGGGTTATTTTAAAATGTAATTTTAGTAACAACTAGTAGACCTGTAGACTAAATGTCCATATTAGATATGGTGCACGTAAGTTCAACAATTATGATGCAAAGAAAACAGGAATAAAGTTCAAGGGACATTCACAGTTTCTCGCTTTGGCACCCGGCTAAATAGCCGGTAAATAACTATGAACTGCAGACAAAGATAGTTAACCATCAATCAACAGTTAGACTTCAATCGGGTTTGGGCTGGTATTGATACCTATAATGTTTGCCACTTTGTTTATTTTCTCCTACTGTGCTAAGTACCTAACTGGTCAATGGATACTCTTAGTACGTTGCAAATTCACGCAGGCCCTCAGTATCTCATTACCTTACCATAGATACACGCTGCAAGCGCATAAACAAACAATTACCACAGACAATAATACTGCGCAAACATTGCAGAGGGCACCGCTGTTTGCGTCGGAAATAAAGATGGCCACCCGAGGGGACGTCTCATGTGAGGTGCCGTGTTTCAGGCAAGAGGGCACAGTGAACTATGTCTGAATTAGAGGAGACAGTAAAAAAAATATATAATGTTTTCAGTAGGTATCCAGACCAGGTGTTCATACTCGTAGATCTCGATTCCGTCGGCTTAGGCATTACGTCATTTACCAACGCCTTGCAGCTATTCAAGATCTTACAGCTATTGAAAATAAGAAAGGCTGAATTTTAGTCCAGGAATGGGGAATGGATGAAAATTTTAGAAGTGCCTGATAATTTTTTTTGGTGATAGGAATAACCTTCCTTAGTAGCAGAAAAAAATTGCAGACTTTTCAGCGGCGTCAATTATTTTTGAAAAATATAAGCAGTTTCCTCACTTACGCTTTGGGTTTAGGACGGCGAATGAGACACTTTCCTTCATCCGGCTCATATTACAAAAAAATATTTTAAATATCTGATCCTGGCAATGACAAATATAGCTGCTGAAGCTGTCAATGTCATTGTCAGTGTCAGTTTACCACGGATTTTTAAGATATTTTTTTTGTAATATGAGTCGGATCAAGGAAAGTCATTCGCCGTCCTAAACCCAAAACGTAAACTTGAGGAAACAGTTTATATTTTTCAAAAATAATTGACGCAGATAAGTCTGCAACTTTTTCCCGGTGCTAAGGAAGGTTATTCCTATCACCAAAAAAATTTGCAGGCACTTTTAAAATTTTCATCCATTCCCAATTCCGCAGAACTGGTCATTATGGCGCTCTTTGGGGGAGGCCAGCAGTGGACGTTTTTCGGCTGATATGATGATGACGATGAGTCCTCTGAGCTTTGTCTGAAGTCACTTCATTGACGTAAATCGACGTACAATACCTCTATATACGAACAACCGGTGTAAATGCTGTAATTTAAAAAGCCGTGGATATATACCGAAATATTTTACAAATTGTATCCTTCACGATTTATGGTCAGTGCGCATTTTAATCTTCCTATGGACAGACCTACACCCTTTTTATCTGTCAGTTTGTTGTCAATAGACAGTAAAGAAAATATAAAAATATCCCAATTTCTGGATATATATTGTGGAGCTATATTCGTCAGCGCAAAAGCCCACTTGTAACTGTCCCAGCCAGCAACATTCAATCCCTTTCCCGATACAGTCGGCTCCGTAAAAACGTGCACGAAGCTTATTTGAGGAAGGTCCGGTTTCGCAAACAGAGCAGCGGGCGGTAATATGTTTGCGGTAGTCTGTGCAAACTTTAGGGATGGGGACGGTAGCTAAGTACGAACTGATGTTAACGTGTATTTTTTGTTTATTTTGTATGAAGCAGACGAATATAAAATAATACTAGTATTCCCGTGGCTGAAAAACATCTTTATGAAACTTTACCGGCTTTACAACCGAATGCGAGCCATGTATTTTTTTTATTTTTTTTTCATAGCATATTTGCCACTGTAAGTGGGCCGATCTTACAGCAAAATTTTATTTCACCGACGAATAACTCATCTTCATAGATCAGTGCAGTAGGTGCTTGTGAATTTAACCTTGTCCAGCCGTTTTACGTCAATTGACAAGTGAAATTAAAAGTTTTTTTTATTGGACAGCTTTTTTACAAATAACAGAGCCTTTGTCATTCCCACGATTAAGAGCAATCTATTAAGCTGCAGAGCGTACCAAGTAAATACAAATACTCCAACTCGAAACAGGATCCTCCTTCTGCCGCGGTCGGTTAAAAACCGACAAAATCATGATAATGACAGTAACCACGTCCAAACATCTTGCTTCACACGCGACACGCTACAGCTACGCAACATAATTTGGAATTTGCAGAACATATTAATCAGACCAGGCTATTGAATTGATCTTTATTTTGCCTTATTAAACAATAAATACCATGCAAAAATTGTATACATCAAAACACACACACATAAAACAAAAAACAAGAAAAATAATGTAACCCAGCTAAGCTTCACGAAGCCGTGCATGTCGCCGAAAACAGACCGATTTGGCGGAACATCATTAGAGAGAAGACATGACAAGGGGTTACGACCTTCAGCATTGAGGATAATGCATGGGGGGGGGGAGAACATATTATGCAATCGCGAGAAATGGTTGAATCAAGACAAAAAAAATCGTTTAAAATCTTCAATGTCCAGAAACGTCTGATGCTCAAAATACAAATCTACGTAAATACAAAAGTTGGAATGATTCCCAACACTGGCCCAGTCGATATAAATTGGCTCCTTGCTACTCTGTTTTAAATTGATCGACTCCCGAGCGGTAACTTTGTTAAGCCAATCACGGCGCAAATTAGTTTGCAGACCGTACGAGATTTTTGGAGTGGATACGGTATTGGTATCCGATGGTATAGAATGTGTTTGTATTGAGTAGTTAGCTATAAGCTTATAAGAACATCTAACACAGAGAGAGCAGTTTATTAAGATGGTGTTTTTGTTATTTGCTTAAATCTAGTGGAAATCATGTACAGTCGCCATCACATACATGGGTACACTATAGCTGTTCATAAATATCGGCACATGCACCCTAATGCCTTGAAAATAGAGGTGTGTTCAGATGTTTGTGACGTGCTTGTTTGCTCCGATGTATGTGATGGCGACTGTACCTAATCAGTAATCCCAAAACATAAGAAAACGAACAAAATATCACATATGCAACTTGCTAAAAGCCTTATTATAAGATGAATTACAACTTCATTGGCGCAGTCTTTAAGGAAAGTGTAAGGAAGTTGTTTGGCACACACGTCGATGTAACGAGTACGAGCAATTAAATAATGTCAACGCATGCGACTAGAGCACACTATCGGGATGTCACTCAGATACGCTTTTATTAGAATACCAACGCTTAAGGGTCTGCAGACTGCGTATTTTACACGCGCCGTCGACGCGCGTTCCTCTACTACCCTAGCAAATGGTAGTAAGGAAACGCGCGACGGCGCTTGAAAAAAACGCTGTCTGCATAGGCCCTAAGGTGTAGTATCTACCTCGTGGTTCATTGTCCAAACAAACGGTTTAGAGTGAGGCTGTATATTAACAAAACTATTTTATATTTGTAGAGCGTTATTGTTTTTAGTTTAGTCAATAACTTTATGAAAACTATGATATTTGGCTAGATAAACCTCTTAATAACAGAACATTGTTTTTAGCTATTACCTGCGCAATGGGGAATGAATGAAAATATCAGAAGTGCCTGATTATTCTTTTTGGTGATAGGAATAACCTTCCTTAGCACCTGAAAAAAATTGCAGGCTTTTCAGCAGCGTCAATTATTTTTGAAAAATATAAACAGTTTCCTCACTCAGGTTTTGGGTTTAGGACGGCGAATAGGACACTTACCTTGATCCGTCTCATATTCCAAAAAAATATCTTAAATATCCGTGGTAAACACTGGCAATGATAATGATAGCTGCAGCAACATATTTGTCATTGCCAGGGTCCGATATTTAATTATTTATTTTATTTTATGAGACGGATCAAGGAAAGTGTCTTATACGCCGTCCTAAACCCAAAACGTAAAAGTGAAGAAACTGTTTATATTTTTCAAAAATAATTGACGCATCTGAAAAGTCTGCGACTTTTTTCTGGTGCTAAGGAAGGTTATTCTTATCACCATAAAAATAATCATGCACTTCTGATATTTTCATCCATTCCCAATTGTACAGGTATTTAGACTATGCGATTCAAATAAGATTAGGATTCAATTTGCAGACAACTTCAGTCACTACCATTTTAGAATTGATGCGTCATTTTCAAATTTCTAAGTTTTTTTCACAAACCGAATTTTATTTAATTTCACGCATGTATAACTCTCTTAAACAGCGGTACAGTAGCCGCACATTTTGCTTGTGGTTAATATTTCGTTTAAACAAATGATTCAATATGTAAGAACATACAGAAAAAAATCTGAAAAGTGAAGATGGCGGGCGATACAGGACAAGATGGTGTTTCGACAGTTACTAATGATATTTCAATCGAGCACCGATACATTCCACCTTAACGCACGGTTGGACGGCGTTAATTATCGAGTTTTTATTTGTCGACCGCTGATTCAGCGTCACAAGTCCATTGATTATTTGATCAGTCGGCAATGTTCTCCCGACGGTAGCCCTGTTTGCAGGGCAAACACGTCAACGATACGGCGGTTAATTAAGGACCGGCCGGCAGATGCGAGCTGCATACATTCACTTTTTATCTGTGTGCTACCTACCTACCTACTGTTCGTCAGTGCAGGACCACAATAATATATAAATAACGTCAATAAAAGTCAACGTGATTGTTCCCCAACTTTTGAACGTAATCTATGTGTAAATAAATAAATTATTTTATGTAGTTATTATATGCCCGTTTTATTATCGGCAGTCGTCTCAAGCATGTTCGTATTACGTGTAGTGATGTAGGTATCTAAGTGACTAGTTACTTTTGCCCGCTAGCTTACGGAACACAAACCAAGTAAAAATTGTGTTTCTAATTACGTAGATTGCTTAAACACTGATAACTATGGTGACTAAATCTGACAACTACTCCCTAGTGTAGCTGGCAGTCAAAACGATTAACAGGACAGGAAGAAGAGAGACGGGAAAGAGAAAATGTGAAAGTTCTCCTAAAAGAGTATTATATATAAGCATCGCACGCCATATTGCAACGCACCGATTCAGCTACATTTTTTTAAAACTGTAAACTTTTCAGAATTGTTTTAAAACAAACATAACCTAATGGGTTCTACACAATTACGTCAATTACCTTTTAACTATACCTAAGAAGTTGACGGTTAAAGAGAAAAAAAAACGATGTAATGAAAATTCGGCGAAACAATGCATTCGGTGAAACGTTTGTCGGTAAAATCAGGGTCTCCCACTAAAAACCTACTTGCCCCAGCTGATGGTCCAGCTAGCCACGTGAAGGGACTGGGCAGCCGCTAGCATAGTTCTAGAATGTTCGGCTCTGGGCATCTCTATGAACACTAAGAACCTACCTGCACTAGCTGATGGTCCAGCTCAGCAATGATCCTCAGCAGGTGAGCCGTCCTGGCGGCTCGCATGAAGTCCTTCGCGACCACTTCGACACCGCTGGCGAACATGGCGCAGAAGTCGGCCCGCGCCCCGCACAGCCACCGCCGCCGCCGTAGGACCACGTGAAGTGACTAGGCAGCCGCTGGGCCCTCTGGATAAAGTTCTCGAATGTTCGACTCTGGGTATCTATGAACACTAAGAACCTACCTGCACTAGCTGATGGTCCAGCTCAGCAATGATCCTCAGCAGGTGGGCCGTCCTGGCGGCTCGCATGAAGTCCTTCGCGACCACTTCGACACCGCTGGCGAACATGGCGCAGAAGTCGGCCCGCGCCCCGCACAGCCACCGCCGCCGCCGTAGGACCACGTGAAGTGACTAGGCAGCCGCTGGGCCCTCTGGATAAAGTTCTCGAATGTTCGACTCTGGGTATCTATGAACACTAAGAACCTACCTGCACTAGCTGATGGTCCAGCTCAGCAATGATCCTCAGCAGGTGGGCCGTCCTGGCGGCTCGCATGAAGTCCTTCGCGACCACTTCGACACCGCTGGCGAACATGGCGCAGAAGTCGGCCCGCGCCCCGCACAGCCACCGCCGCCGCCGTAGGACCACGTGAAGTGACTAGGCAGCCGCTGGGCCCTCTGGATAAAGTTCTCGAATGTTCGACTCTGGGTATCTATGAACACTAAGAACCTACCTGCACTAGCTGATGGTCCAGCTCAGCAATGATCCTCAGCAGGTGGGCCGTCCTGGCGGCTCGCATGAAGTCCTTCGCGACCACTTCGACACCGCTGGCGAACATGGCGCAGAAGTCGGCCCGCGCCCCGCACAGCCACCGCCGCCGCCGTAGGACCACGTGAAGTGACTAGGCAGCCGCTGGGCCCTCTGGATAAAGTTCTCGAATGTTCGACTCTGGGTATCTATGAACACTAAGAACCTACCTGCACTAGCTGATGGTCCAGCTCAGCAATGATCCTCAGCAGGTGGGCCGTCCTGGCGGCTCGCATGAAGTCCTTCGCGACCACTTCGACACCGCTGGCGAACATGGCGCAGAAGTCGGCCCGCGCCCCGCACAGCCACCGCCGCCGCCGTAGGACCACGTGAAGTGACTAGGCAGCCGCTGGGCCCTCTGGATAAAGTTCTCGAATGTTCGACTCTGGGTATCTATGAACACTAAGAACCTACCTGCACTAGCTGATGGTCCAGCTCAGCAATGATCCTCAGCAGGTGGGCCGTCCTGGCGGCTCGCATGAAGTCCTTCGCGACCACTTCGACACCGCTGGCGAACATGGCGCAGAAGTCGGCCCGCGCCCCGCACAGCCACCGCCGCCGCCGTAGGACCACGTGAAGTGACTAGGCAGCCGCTGGGCCCTCTGGATAAAGTTCTCGAATGTTCGACTCTGGGTATCTATGAACACTAAGAACCTACCTGCACTAGCTGATGGTCCAGCTCAGCAATGATCCTCAGCAGGTGGGCCGTCCTGGCGGCTCGCATGAAGTCCTTCGCGACCACTTCGACACCGCTGGCGAACATGGCGCAGAAGTCGGCCCGCGCCCCGCACAGCCACCGCCGCCGCCGTAGGACCACGTGAAGTGACTAGGCAGCCGCTGGGCCCTCTGGATAAAGTTCTCGAATGTTCGACTCTGGGTATCTATGAACACTAAGAACCTACCTGCACTAGCTGATGGTCCAGCTCAGCAATGATCCTCAGCAGGTGGGCCGTCCTGGCGGCTCGCATGAAGTCCTTCGCGACCACTTCGACACCGCTGGCGAACATGGCGCAGAAGTCGGCCCGCGCCCCGCACAGCCACCGCCGCCGCCGTAGGACCACGTGAAGTGACTAGGCAGCCGCTGGGCCCTCTGGATAAAGTTCTCGAATGTTCGACTCTGGGTATCTATGAACACTAAGAACCTACCTGCACTAGCTGATGGTCCAGCTCAGCAATGATCCTCAGCAGGTGGGCCGTCCTGGCGGCTCGCATGAAGTCCTTCGCGACCACTTCGACACCGCTGGCGAACATGGCGCAGAAGTCGGCCCGCGCCCCGCACAGCCACCGCCGCCGCCGTAGGACCACGTGAAGTGACTAGGCAGCCGCTGGGCCCTCTGGATAAAGTTCTCGAATGTTCGACTCTGGGTATCTATGAACACTAAGAACCTACCTGCACTAGCTGATGGTCCAGCTCAGCAATGATCCTCAGCAGGTGGGCCGTCCTGGCGGCTCGCATGAAGTCCTTCGCGACCACTTCGACACCGCTGGCGAACATGGCGCAGAAGTCGGCCCGCGCCCCGCACAGCCACCGCCGCCGCCGTAGGACCACGTGAAGTGACTAGGCAGCCGCTGGGCCCTCTGGATAAAGTTCTCGAATGTTCGACTCTGGGTATCTATGAACACTAAGAACCTACCTGCACTAGCTGATGGTCCAGCTCAGCAATGATCCTCAGCAGGTGGGCCGTCCTGGCGGCTCGCATGAAGTCCTTCGCGACCACTTCGACACCGCTGGCGAACATGGCGCAGAAGTCGGCCCGCGCCCCGCACAGCCACCGCCGCCGCCGTAGGACCACGTGAAGTGACTAGGCAGCCGCTGGGCCCTCTGGATAAAGTTCTCGAATGTTCGACTCTGGGTATCTATGAACACTAAGAACCTACCTGCACTAGCTGATGGTCCAGCTCAGCAATGATCCTCAGCAGGTGGGCCGTCCTGGCGGCTCGCATGAAGTCCTTCGCGACCACTTCGACACCGCTGGCGAACATGGCGCAGAAGTCGGCCCGCGCCCCGCACAGCCACCGCCGCCGCCGTAGGACCACGTGAAGTGACTAGGCAGCCGCTGGGCCCTCTGGATAAAGTTCTCGAATGTTCGACTCTGGGTATCTATGAACACTAAGAACCTACCTGCACTAGCTGATGGTCCAGCTCAGCAATGATCCTCAGCAGGTGGGCCGTCCTGGCGGCTCGCATGAAGTCCTTCGCGACCACTTCGACACCGCTGGCGAACATGGCGCAGAAGTCGGCCCGCGCCCCGCACAGCCACCGCCGCCGCCGTAGGACCACGTGAAGTGACTAGGCAGCCGCTGGGCCCTCTGGATAAAGTTCTCGAATGTTCGACTCTGGGTATCTATGAACACTAAGAACCTACCTGCACTAGCTGATGGTCCAGCTCAGCAATGATCCTCAGCAGGTGGGCCGTCCTGGCGGCTCGCATGAAGTCCTTCGCGACCACTTCGACACCGCTGGCGAACATGGCGCAGAAGTCGGCCCGCGCCCCGCACAGCCACCGCCGCCGCCGTAGGACCACGTGAAGTGACTAGGCAGCCGCTGGGCCCTCTGGATAAAGTTCTCGAATGTTCGACTCTGGGTATCTATGAACACTAAGAACCTACCTGCACTAGCTGATGGTCCAGCTCAGCAATGATCCTCAGCAGGTGGGCCGTCCTGGCGGCTCGCACGAAGTCCTTCGCGACCACCTCCACACCGCTGGCGAACAGGGCGCAGAAGTCGGCCCGCGCCCCGCACAGGCCGCGTCCGAGGGCTACGTGGAGGGACTGGGCAGCCGCTAGGCGCTCTGGACTCTGTAGGAGAAGTTTTATATTTATTTATTTATTTTTATTTTATTTATTCATTCCTTAAATTAACACTAACAGACAGGCTATGCATGTTAATTATACAGGAGGATATTATACAATAAGGTACTTAGATTAAGAGCATTGGGAATAGAGTCGGTATCAAGAAAGTATGGAACTTGAAGCCGTAATAGACTCCAAATATCGGCTGCCAGTCGAGAGAAATTGAGATTCCGTGCTGTGGAACATATCCAGTTTGTTGTCGCTGTCCAGTATATCATTGAGAAGAGTCAAGGCATTGTGCAGTGGAGAATGAGATAGAGCACGAGTTCGTGACGCCGGGACGTATATTGAAAAAGCTGTTAACACCTTAGGTCAATCGCACATTGGATACGACTTTACCAGACCAAATGTATGATACCTATAGGTCGCGCGAATAGAGTCCGCATACCTTTAAGTTTCCGTGACATTCACATTTTTAATTTTAACATATAAATCTATCAACTATTTCTTGATGTTATTCTGTCCCGTTAGCCAGGAGACAATATGACAGAGTTTCTTACAAAAATTGTTACAATATGAACTTTAATGGTGCTTAAAAGATGGGCCATGCAAAAAGTGGTTAAACGTGACAAGAAAACCCCACATTTTAGGCCAGTCATATTTGACATGTAAAATCGCAAGCTAACGGCTAGTTCTGCTTTTTTAATATGTTGTTAAGACCAGTAATGTATATCCAAGTTTGCAGCTTCGAAAGACCTGTGTTAACTTTGTGGCACTCGAAAAACCACGAAATATTCGCACTTTTTTCGGTATTGTCAACGTAAATCCTAAAGTGTGCGGTTTTTTTAATAATATCTATGAGTTTTTTAAAGTATTCTAAAATCGCTACATTTTGTGACCAGAACCAGCTCTGTAAGTCAAATACTTACCGAGATACAGCTCTATATACAGCGATATATAAATCATAAACAGTAATTTTAACAAAACAATTATTGAAGAAACCTAATAATCTTTTTAAAATATTTATTCAACGATACCCAACATGACATAGTTCGTAAACTTTTTTTTTCTTTTTTATAATATTGCGTCTGGTGGTCGCCATTTTGAATTTTGATTATTGTTATTTCTTCAGTGACACTTGCAAAATTAAAACTAATCGATTGATGTCTGATTCATTAAAATCGACCCTCGCGTTTGATCTCTAGAGTGCCAAAAGTACCAGTCTATGTAGTAATGTATGTATGTAAGTTTGTTTGTTCCTTTGTCGCACTCTAGAGATCAAACGCGTGCGTCCATTTTAATGAATTATACATCAATCGATTCATTTTAATCTTGCGAGTGTCACTGAAGACATAACCGTAATCAAAATTCAAAATGGCGGCCACCAGACGCCATATTGTAAAAAAGAAAAAAATTAAGTCGACGATACCCAACATAACATAGTATCGTTGAATAGGTATTTTAAAATCATTATTAGGTTTCTTCAATATTTTTTTAGTTAAAACCACTGTTTAGGATTTATAACGATTTAAAGTTGGCTTTACAAAAAAATTTAGAGAGCTGTATCTCGGTAAGTATTTGACTTACAGAGCTGGTTCTGGTCACAAAATGTAGCGATTTTAGAATACTCTAAAAAATATGTGGATTTTTATTAAAAAAAACCGCATTGTTTAGGACTTATGTTGACAATACCAAAAAAAGTGCGAAATTTTCGTGGTTTTTCGAGTGCTGCAAAGTTAGCACAGGTCTTTCGAAGCTGCAAACTTGGATAAATATACGGTACTGGTAGTGGTCCTAACAATATATTCAAAAAGCAGAACTAGCCGTTAGCTTGCGATTTTAGCGATTTTTCTGGTCAAATATGACTCGCCTATTTGGTGAATTCAAACCCATAAAATCGCAGTTTTAAAAATTGACCCAGGAAACGTACCCATGGCAACTAGTGACAGAAAATTGTTGATTCACCCAAATAAACAGCAGCATCATCGGTTTACAGTCTCGTTATTACAGGTTGGGCTCGTTATTGATATTATTGGGAACTTCTTGTCGTAGCCGCTGTGTCGGTTATCTACCCCCCTATTCTGTAACTTGTTTTAAGCTCACCTCAACGCTTACCCACAATTATACCTTGACACCGCGATGCGTAGTAATTAAGCGTAGGTAGAAGTCTAGTTTCGTAACGGGTGAGCGGCGGGGTGAGCCGCATTAACGCGTAGCGAATAACAGCCCAGGGTGGGGGGTGTGTGATGTCCGCTCTGGCCACTCCATCCAGGCAGATGTCAGATGGGATAGATTGTATGTACTCACATTGTTGATGTTGTCGGGGTCGTCTTGTCGCGGCCGGCATAGCACGCAACACACGGTGATCAGGGTGTGAAGACCATCTCGCACTTCCTCGAGGGCGTCCGCTTTGGCCACGCCGCTCAGGCAGATGTAACTGGTGAACAAACGATCGATGCAATCACCTATTACTACTACCTACTTTATAAATGAAGAAAATATATGGCAGCCCGGCAGGTCGGTCTTCTGACACAGACATAAAGACATTATGTTATTGGATTTACATAGAGATTTAGTTTGGTCTGCGCTAATAGTAGTTTATGCAATCGTTATATAATGGATGCTTTTTAAGTCGAGTACCACGTTTAGGCCACGAAGCTTGCTGAGTGGCCTAATTAAGGTACGAGACTTAAAAAGCTAATTATATAACTATTGTATACAATACTTTTTCTACGAGTCAACGGAAATAATAATTTATTAAACAAACTTGGTATCTATTGAAAATCGGCCTGCTGAAATGAAGCGCAGCAGCTTAGTAATCTTGCGCGTTGATGTCTTCACAGTTATCTTATACAGCTCCTGGATTCATAAGATGACTGCTGGCGGTTATCTTATGAAACCATACGAGCTCCGTCACCAGCTGGTAGAGCTCCAGGATTAAAAAGTATGTGATCTTAGTTTCGTGTACGAAATCTTAATTCAAAGATTAAAGTCGACGAGTAGAAAAATGTATTTGCTACACTGTAGTTGTAAGTACAGTCACAATCAGCAAATACTTAAACAACAATTTTTATTTGTAGTTAAACTAATTTCAAAATACCAACTCGCAATTGAATATACATTATTAGTAAACACTATTTGAACAATCTGACCCACTTAAATTTGATATTGATTCGAATTTCTATTGGGAAAGGGTGAACTGACACAAAGATTTTCTTGAATAAAAAGTATTGGAATTACAATGCAAACAACAATGAAGAGTCTTGTTATTCATTCTTGTATCTACGGATTTTTATTTTGTTACTCTTTCACTTGCCCTCACATTTTAAAAGTGTCTGTCTGTGTCTGGTATTCTATAGTTGACTCTTCTTCTTCTTTGTCTTGACCTTATCCCACATTAGGTGGGGTCGGCTCTCCTTATTCTACGTCGCCAAGACATTCTGTCTTGAGTTGTCGGGTCGGGTAATTGGGCTTTCTTCACGAGTTTGGCCATACTGGTCCAACGCGTCAGGGGGGGTCGTCCTCTGCCTTTCTTGCCTTCCGGTAGAGCCAGTGCTTTCTGTACGACGTGGTCATTTTTCCTCCGCATAACATGGCCGTACCACCTAAGGCGGGTTTCTGTTAGCTTTTCGGGAACAGAAGCAACCCTGAAGCTACCACGAACGTATTCGTTTCGTACTTTGTCCAATCTTGTAACTCCGCCAGCCCATCTCAACATTTTCATTTCAGCTACATGTAGCTTCTGGATATGCGTTTCCTTGACAGGCCAACACTCAGCACCATACAACATCGCTGGTCTTACTGCTGTTTTATACACCTTACCTTTTGTGTGAATCGGCATGCGAGGATCACAGAGAACTCCGGTCAGTGCTCGCCACTTTTGCCAAGCGACGTTTACTCGGTGAGAAACATCAGCTTCAACTTTTGCGTCGCGCGAAACGATTGAGCCTAGGTATTTAAATTGGTCAACCTTTGGTACTTGTGCTCCATCCGAGTAGTAAACGTTGGACATAGTCATCCTGTTGCTAAAATTGCACTCCAGATGCTCTGTTTTCGATCTGCTTACCCGGAGACCTGAGTTTTCTAAGGCCGTGGTCCATTGGGTCAGGGAAATTTGCAGATCTTCTGGAGTTTTAGCCACAAGTGCATCCTATAGTTGACTGACTTAGAAAATACCTTCAGGCATTATGTCCACTTTTTGTATTTATTTGTTTTGTGCAATAATGTTTAAATAAATAAATAAGAGCCATCACAAAATACTATGTACACAGACTAAGGTTTTATGCTTATACTTATACCCTTAATCCACTCCAGACAAATCCAGGATGGAAAGTAAACAGCACTGTTTTTGTTGCGGACAACTCCGCGGTAAGCCGTTAAGCAGACCAACAACAACCCGTTATTATATGCAAATTTTAAAGGCTGACTCTTGTGGCCTTGCTATTGTGTATTTTGGTTGTGGCGATACTGAAATTGTTAATGCCAAAAATGTCCTTTGCCTTAACATGTATGGGATGAAAACTTGATTGAGTTAATTTGGATTTGCATACGACTTTATCAGAGAAGTTAAACCCGTTAATACATGGTATACTTTTTTAAATCGGAAAAACACAATCATATCCTGGTCCTATTCCCTTTATACTAGTATATTCTTCAAGCATGGTTATGCAATCATGAAATCATTGTCCATACCATAACTTACGAGTATATCCATTCGAAGCGAAACCCATGTCATACTCATCAACATTACAATCGGCTTAAATCTGAGCAATAATAACAATTATCGCAAAACTAAATAATTAACAATTTAGAAAAGTTGAAAAACCCCCCCATTTTCTTTTCAGTTCAATATTTCAAAACCGGTGAAACGTAGCCAAGAGCCATCTCGATCACATCCGCTTTCGGACAAAAAAAAAACATATAAATCGGTCCATTTGTTTAGGAGCTACAATGCCACAGACAGACACGTCAAACTTATAATATAACATATAACACATCTCTTTTTGCGTTCGGGGGTTAAAAAATGGAGATTTTCCGAATTCTTACTAACATTTGATACCGATATGCAAACAATCAGAACGAAAATTAAAAAGAGCCATGCACCGTAAGCTTCTTCTATACCCCCGATCCAATTATAATTTGCGTCAATATTTGCGCCGATTGTACAAGTACTTACAGTCAACACAATTAAAACAAGCTGATATACATTCAAAATACGATCTTACACCGAAAGGATTCAGGTTGATATTTAAAATGGTGTATATGTAATAATGTAACTGTAGGTAACTCATGTAAAGGTTCCGACGGAAGACCAGCGCTGGCCTTCTAGGTTAGCACCATGCTGAGTCGGGGCCTTTTCGTGGACCCTGCTATTTTTTCGTTCTGTGTTTTGTTTTTTACACCCATTGTTTTGTCCACGAATAAAAGTTTTCTTTCTTTCTTTTTTTCTTTCTTAAACCAAGATCTGTTAACTGTAGATTTGATGCAATCTCAAAATGTTGATCTTGTATGTTTCGTTTTTGTATATTGTAGGTACCTCACGCGATAAAGATTTTATGAATTAGAAACTGTGAACTGCCTGCGCCTATAAATAAGTTTTTATGTTTAGCCCTGCGGTTGACTGGTCTAGAATGCCTTAAGGCATAAAGTCCGCCTTTAGTACGGTTTGTTTGTGCAATAAAGTGTAAATAAATGTAGTATCCAAGGTGTGGTATTGAAAATATTGAAATAGCATTATAAAATTAGCTAGACGTATTTTTTTACAAATCATACGTACGTTCTTAATGTTATTATCAGTGTCTACTTTTTCAGAATTACAACCTCCCTGGTTTATTTTACTACAGACTGACTCAGTAATGGCCGGTTATAAATCCAGACTAAAAACAAAACAAAAACATGGCGCCATTGGAACGTGAACAATTCAAAAATGGAATTCGAAAATGCTGGCGTCTGATTCGTCACCCAACCTTTACCACTTTATCCAAACAGACAAACTACAGAATAATCAATCTTACACTCTTAAATATAAAGTTTATAGTATGTGTTTACGATTGTTTGGTTGAACCGGAGGTCCGAGGTTCGGTGACGGGTTAAGATAAACTAATCTTAAATATTCGGTGCTTGGTAAAGGTCATTTTAGTACAACACGGACTAAATTACGGTCAGAATTATCAGTGACTCCTGCCTTTCAGACGAGGATATCGAAAGGAATTTCAACAAGAACAAAGTGTTCGATAAAAATATTCCGTATTTATTTGAATTTTGAACTAACTTATCACATTGGGTTATTTGTGGATAAATAAAAATGAATGCCAACTTTTTGACCCCAAATAAATTCAGAGTATGTAACTTGAACATTGACGGGTTTGGGTAATAGGCTCTAATACAATCCACAACATGAAGGAAGACAAATTTACTAAATAGCAACAAAGACATCGCTAGCGACCGCTAATACGGCTCATGCTAATTGCCTCAGAATTATGACGTCACAACTTAATTACTGTTTTGGTCGTAAATAGTGAAAGTATGAAGGCTCGTATCCTAAAGGTCTTGGATATGTTTTTGTAATGAATTGTGATAATTTGATGGTTATATTGTATCATGCATGAGGAATGTACCCCAAGTCCCTTAAATCATTTGGAGTCGTAGGCCTCCATGTCAATACTATAGTTCCTCTCCATATCATATACTTGCGCTAAACTATAAATTTCATACACTCGAAACAGCTGCGCCTGAGATTTAAATGGTTGACTTTTTGCACTCCCGTTGTGGGTAACCTCATGTCACGACTCGACACGCGTGGAATACAAGTCTTCTTGCCAATATACCTACAGGATGTGTTGCCACTAACAGCACTTTGTTTAAGAGGGTTTTAATATTTAGCTCTACATACTTCGCGTAATTTTGTATTTTTCTTATTCTAAACTTTCTTGGTTTCAGGCCACTTCATGTTATAATTCCGTTCAAATAAAAACTCCTATCGCATTCCTCGAAAAAAAGGTCAAAGAAGGCTGATCAGAAGACGAAACCCTTGAGTTAAAAATAGTTTTATGACTAGATCCGAACAAATTTCTCAATCATTATTGATTAGGACACGTCTATTAAAGGATAAAAGTTTAAACGTAATATTTTCCTTCAAAAGCCCTGATGGCCACCCTGTATTCTGGCGCTAACGCTGCCAAGTTAGCTGAAAGGTCATATGCCTTAATACAGCGTGTTTACATATGACGTTATACTGTGGAATGTCATAATGATTCACGAGAGCCAATCACGGCCGGTCTAAATTCAAACGCGCTAATGGAACGCGAGCTTACGAGCGGCGCCCGCGCATCTATTTTGTTCAGGGTTGACAGTGTTCAGGCGATAATATCCTGAATATTTTATTTGGTAAGTTTTTTTATGATCTGTGCATACGAGTAGGTACTTATATTACACAAATCCATACAAGTATACCAACGTCAGGTAAAAAGTAATATAAACTGATTGTTATAATTTAACTACCTAGCAAAAGCATCAGAAATGAGGCTATCCGCAGTAGAACCATGGTAACTGATATGGGCTTGTGCACAAATCACGCGAGATTCGATAGGGGGGGGGGGGGTCAGGAAATAATCACGACAGATCACGTTGGGGGGGTATAAAGAGACCTCACGTGTATTTTTCTACAGTGAACGAAACTAAGAAAAAATATCTACCACACGAAAAAAAGTAGATATCTATTCTCGGTTTCGTTAAACATAAATCTTTACTTAGCACTTCAAAATAGCGACTCTATTTTACAAAGATAGAAAAAGAAACAAGATTTACTATGTACAATACTATTTATCTTACAATTAGGTCGAATGAAAAAAATATACGTGAGGTTATGTGGGGGAGGGGGTGAGTAGCCAAAAACCTCACCAAATATCACCAAGGGGGGGGGGGGGGGGTTCTCGAGTGGCAACCACGTACCGGAAGACGCGGCGTTTGTAGGCCCCCCAACAAGGTGGACTGATGACCTGGTAAAGGTCGCGGGAGTCCGCTGGATGCGGGTGGCGCAGGACCGGTCACTTTGGAACTCTCCCCTATAGAGAGGCCTATGTCCAGCAGTGGACGTCTTTCGGCTGATATGATGATGATGATGATGATCTAGCAAAATTGATCAATTCAGCCCACTGGCACTCTACAATTTTTAATAGGCTACAACTCATTAGTCTAGACTTTTTTTAAAGTAACTCAATAATATAACATTAATTCTAGGAAAAATATTGAGAAATATTCCTAATTTTGCTGCTGCCCTTCATAATTCACCAAAAAATATTAGTATTTCAAAAATTACATCAAACTATTACCTGTATCCATAAATGAAACAGTAATGAAAAAAATACAAAATCAAGTAAAGTAACACCTGGCAACACAACGTCACGAGCACTCAAGTTGCGTTTAAAATGTTCCCCTTAATTTCAGATAGATAAACGAGCGCATGCGCTTTTCGGCGCCTTTCAACGTGAAATATGTTTTCCCATTAACGACATTGTGTCGTGTTTGATACTCTTTGAAGACTAAAACGTCCAAACTAACAAGATCCCTCAACACACTCGAACACTGTAAGGACACGAAGAATTCCTTCTCCAAATCTTAGTGCAAGGAGACCGAGGTAAAATGGCCAAGCAGTAAAATAGTTGTGGCATCTTAAAAGTAAGGTATGTTAATTTTGTCGTGAGTTAAATAATTTTAATTTCAGTGTGCTCTGATTTAACATTTCCTTTTTCAATTTTGTGTTTGAGTGAGTGTTGTTTTATTTTATGCACTTTCGCTGTTTATTTTTGAAGATACACAAATACTATAAATGTTTGACGGTTCATCAAGAGGAGAGAGCTAATAATAATATAATAGTAATAAAATAAAGGAGCCCGGGGTCCGCTTTGACACCTTATCCCAAGCTTTGGCATTGGCACTAGTATTACGAAAGCGACTGCCATCTGACCTTCCAACCCGGAGAAAAAACTAGACCTTATTGGGATTAGACCGGTTTCCTCAGGATGTTTTCCGTCACCGAAAAGCTAACGGTAAATATTCCGTCCGAAAAACTCGTTGGTACGAGCCGGGATTCGAACCCACGACCGCCGCTTGACAGCCGTATGCCTGAACCACTAGGCTACCGTAACTCTTAATAATATACTGTAGTGTGAGAAATAAATATGATGCCAATTTTACTACATGGCGTTGTTCGTCGCGCCGTCACGTCAATTACACCTCAGTAATCAAGTATTTTTTAGGGTTCCGTACTCAAAGAGTAAAACGGGACCCTATTACTAAGACTCCGCTGTCCGTCCGTCCGTCCGTCCGTCCGTCCGTCCGTCTGTCTGTCACCAGGCTGTATCACACTGATACCGTGATACAGCTGAAATTTTCACAGATGATGTAAGTATAACAACAAATACTAAAAACACAGAATAAAATCGTTTTTATGGATAATGGTACGGAACCCTTCGTGCGCGAGTCCGACTCGCACTTGGCCGGTTTTTTTAGTTTATTATAACACCTTTATAACTATAGTTTCTGTTATTATCTCTGAATGAGGATTGCTTTCCTTATTTCTATTGTCAGCCTCAACAATAGAATATACAGTAATTAGAACTGTCGAGTCCATAAATATATGGACGTTCACAAAGGTTCAAAATTATCTGAGCTACATGCCCTTAACAATTAAGTCGCGTTCACATATTTTTTATAACTTTATCCGTAGGTACACATAGTTTCGAACTCGCCTGAGTAACATAATGATATGAACAATTTTTTAAATGTTGCATATTTTCTAGATTCTTTGAAATATCGCATTGAATATAAAATCACATTTTAATATATTAACATTATTTGATCTCCACGCACGCTACAACTGTCAAATTCTAATAACCATATGCGTCAATATGAGCAAATGCAACAAGTGTTTAACCCATAAACTAAACGCCATAAACGTCCATAAAACCGTCCAAGCGTACTATAACGACTCTACTAAAAGGGCGAATAAGCTCGACGTTAACCTTAAACATAGGCCATTTTTTAGTTAAACAACAACATGCGTGAAAATCCCTAGCATTACATTGAGACATCAAATATATTGCATTTTAATGTACGCAAATAAATATGCAAATGTATTTTAAACAAATTCAAGCCCTTGGATTAGTTCTGATAGGAGGGCCCGTAGTTGATTAAAAGACCCAATAAATTGAATAATATTATTGAAATTGGTATTTTATATTCGTATTGAAAGAAAGAAGTAACGTAGATATCATACATGTGTTAATTTGGTATTTCATATTGGTACCTAGTTACTCCGTATATATATGATATGATACTAGGGGTGAAAAAATAACGTCTGTTTTTTATTTTTATTTTTGGATAACATTATGGCGAGATGCAAACCTTAAATAATTACAAAGTTCGAGCGCGACCACTAAATCTTATCCGAAAATAAAAATAAAAAACAGAGCTATTTTTTTCACGTATTAGCACAGTATAAGTGGGTGCCTCACTGAAATTTCACATTTTCGGTTTTTAAGGACCACCCTAATACACCATACGTATAATGGGCCCAAACTTCAAAATGGTTTCGTGTAATTCTTGATACAAGGATTTACCGATTAAATATGTACAATGCATGTAGGTAATACCTAATTGTCTGTTTAAAGTCAGTAACGAATAATAACTAACCGAACCTACCTAACATGATTATAACACACAAAGCAAGTACAATTATTTTAAACTTAATATTGTTTGATTAATGACTTCACTTTGTCAAAACGCATCACATAATAAAAACTGAAAACACATTCAAAGTGAGTACGGATCAAAAGCGCCATATTTACATAGTGAAGAGGAGGGCAGGGTAATCCAGCTAAGTAATTCTCTCTCAGTAAGTAATTCGTTGATAAATGAAATTAAATCGCACAAACAAGTGCTGCAGTTCGCCCGCGGCTCCCCTTTCACTTACGCTCTCAGTTTTGGGTAGGGATGTTTTAAAAAACATTACTATCGATAAAGTTTAGTTTCGGCAGTTTGTTGGTACCTCGATGAGTGGACCATCTCACAAGATAAAGTTCTTTAATTAATATATTTTATGGGTACTTTATGATTATGAGAGAAGCGGAAATTATTCTACGTATACTCGTACCTACTCTAAATAACCAAGTTAGAATTTAAAAACTAACTGCATAGATTCCAAGTTTAAAATGTAATAAACAAACATGTAAAATAGTTCGAGAGAGACTTCAAATGAGTCTAATTAAATGCGTTTTTGTTGTAATATTTATTTGCTTCTCCCGGGATTTGCCAAAACACCATCAATATTAAACAGTAAAAATTATCGATACACCCCACCCTACAAAGTTAGCAAAAAAGAGCATCGCAACACGACATGTGCGCGCCAATCTGTCGATGCACTCAGCATTCCTCTCCCTCTCACTTATGCAAGTCTATATAGTTCCATCTCTATCCAACCCCCTCTTAAGTACCCTATTCACGGTTGTCGCAAAAGCTTAGACATACGATTATCGCGATGTTTAGGATTGTTTTCGATTGTCCGATTCGATTATTGGATAAAAAAATAAAATTATCGTATTACGTGCTCGGTGTGGTTCGGATTACGCGCATGCGTTAGGTGCTTAAATAGGGTTTGTAATAACTTTTATTCAATTTCATCTTTAGACATTTTATTTTCCAATTTTTTGATCGATTAGTGTAGAACGTCAGTTGGCTTATCAAAATTGAGTACCTTATCAAGTTATCATTTTTAGATATTGTATAATAACGTGAACTTGTACTATCTGTTGACAAAATCAAGAACTAGGTACTACCACGTATAACTTTTTCCCAGTCTCTGCAGTTAACTTTATATTCAATGTCTGATTGAATCCTTTGGTTGAATCATCGAAAATTTGTTAAAAATGCAAGATCCGCGAGCAATGACCTATCTACACAGTTTGCGGACGTCGCTGATAGACCGGGAGATGCTGACACAAATTTTTAAGGTATTTGTACCAAGTATGGCGACCCTTCAGACGAAATAGGCGGTAGTGTAATGCCATACAATTCTCCGGTGTGACTTAGAGCACGCCATCCGACGAGAACACATAAATAAATAAAAATATCAATTCTACCATTTGTACCAGGCTACTTAATTTTTGCACAGCTAATCATCATCGAGTACCTATAGCTACTTCTTTTTTCAGCGACTATCGGAAAATACAAGAATTTTTGTGTAACAAATCGTTCGACTTTCGTAATTTATCCGACACGTTCGATTAACGCCTCACGCGTTTGGTACCAGCGCTATGACAATGACCATTTCTTCATTACATAATTAGACCTCTGAAGGGTCGCCAGCATACTTGGTACAAATACCTTAAAAAATTGTTTCAGTATCTCCCGGTCTATGAGCGATGATGACATGCCTAAAAAATTCAAAATACCTAGCAAAATCCTTGAAACATGGTTACCTCATATAAAAGTTATATCATCGCTTTTTTAATTGCCAATTAAAAGTTTTCCAGATAGTATTATGCCGATCCATCTCATCCACATCATGATACTACACTACTACGTTAATAAATCTCTATGGAACTTAATACTAGTGAATATCGACAGAGTTTTGAATTGTCTTGAAAAATGGCATGATAAATTTAATATTATTATATATAATATTAGCACTTTGGTTGTTTGTTGTACAGTCAGCAGCAGAAGTAGCTACGCAGGCCTAGTTTTCTTAATTATCCACCCTCGGGAATCTAATATCTAATCTAGAGAATAATGTGTAGATAATAAGCGTGTTATTCTGCTTAGCTACTTCTGCTGCTGACTGTATACATAAGATTGTGTCTAAATATGTAGATAAAATAACCATAACATATAATAAGCCAATGGGCAGGTGGCATAAGGAGCGCAGCGGGCGACGCGGCGGGGCGGCCATTCGGATTGGAAGTAGAACGACAATGTGGAACCGTATACATTTTACCATGAGAAGCATTAACAATTACTTAAGTATCATCATCATCATATCAGCCGAAAGACGTCCACTGCTGGACATAAGCCTCCCCCAAGGAGTGCCAAAGTGACCGGTCCTGCGCCCCCCGCATCCAGCGGACTCCCGCAGCCTTTACCAGGTCATCAGTCCACCTTGTGAGAGGCCTACCCACGCCGCGCCTTCCGGTACGTGGTCGCCACTCGAGAACATTTCCACCCCAACGGCCATCGGTTCTACGTGCAATGTGCAACTTTAAGTTTAGCGATTCGGAGGGCTATATCGGTTACCTTGGTTCTGCTGCGGATAGCCTCATTTCTGATGCGATCGCGCAGATAAACTCCCAGCATAGCCCTCTCCATTGCCCTTTGGGTGACTTTGAGCCTTCTTATGAGGCCCATAGTAAACGACCACGTTACGTATAAGTAAGTACTAATCTGCAAGCTAGCTTCTCATGTTACTAAAGAAAGGAAGGCAATTTATTACCCTTGAAGGCATTACTTTGGGAAGTAAGATTTTTCGAATCAATCAAGTTAGCAGTAGAGCTGCTCCTGGCTGCTTTTGTAATCGCAAATATAAATACAGGATAGTGTATTCTTCAATAGCACAACTCTATAGAAAGAGACGTCTCATTTTTCTTGTCTTTAACACATATTGAAACCACGATATACCTTATAAGGAACACACTGCCGTACCACCTGTTTTCTATATTCAAATATTAATTCTGCAAGGGCTCTTTTACATGTTTTGTGTTCTCATTCGACCACGAATGGGGCTAGAGTGGGCAGTGTGTGGGCACAACAGCACAGCGGGGCGCTCCACGGGGCGCCACTGTAGTGGCTTCAAGAGATGAATGATTTACACAAATGATTGTAATCTACAGTCGAAGGCGGGATTTTAGTCGTGACAATTCAATCTCGCTCCCTAAGGGTTCAATGGGAAACGGTATGAACTGTACTTAATTGTGACTTTATCGTTCACTCTACCAATATGTACGAGTATACCTTAGGGCGTAGCTAAAAATACGTAATGTGCGTTATCAACAGAAAATTTGAATTTATTTTTACTTTAACTCCTATGGTAGGTATGGAATTTACTCATGGTATTTTTGCGCTACATTGATATTTCTACTGACTACTATGGTAGAAGGTCGATTATTTGCTTTTGCGATTGCTTTCGATTAATTTGACGACCTCTGTGGCCTAGTTGGTAGTGACCCTGCCTACGAAACCGGAGGTCCCGGGTTCGAATCCCGGTAAGGGTATTTATTTGTGTGATGAACACGAATATTTGTTCCTGAGTCATGGATGTTTTCTATGTATTTAAGTATTTATTTTTCTTTAAAAGTATATATCGTCGTGTAACACAGCACCCATACTACAAGCTTTGCTTAGTTTGGGACTAGGTCGATTTGTGTAAGACTGTCCCCAAATATTTATTTATTTATTTCTAAACTATAAGTATCACATCAGTTTTTTTACTAACGAGGTCGCATTTGACATTCTTCCTAACTCTAACGTAATGGAAAGTTAAGGCGAGGTGTAAGCCCGGGCTCAAACAAAACGGAATTCAGTCACTGAATCATATATTCATAGTCATATTTGACGAGTAAAATTGCAAGCTAACGGCTAGTTCTGCTTTTTTAATATGTTGTTAGGACCACTACCAGTACTGTATATCCAAGTTTGCAGCTTCCAAAGACCTGTGCTTACTTTGCAGCACTCGAAAAACCACGAAAGTTTCGCACTTTTTTTTGTTTTGTCAATATAAGTCCTAAACTATGCGGTTGTTTGTAATAAAAATCTATACGTTTTTTAGAGTATTCTAAAATCGCTAAATTTTGTGACCAGAACCAGCTCTGTAAGTCAAATACTTACCGAGATACAGCTCTCCAAATATTTGTTGTTAAGCCAACTTTAAATCATTATAAATCCTAAACAGTAATTTTAACTAAAAAATTATTGAAGAAACCTAATAATCATTTTAAAATACCTATTCAACGATACCCAACATAACATAGTTTGTAAACTTTATTTTTTTTTCTTTTTTATAATATTGCGTCTGGTGGCCGTCATTTTGAATTTTGATTTCATTATTTCTTCATGACACTTGCAAAATTAAAATTAATCGATTGATGTCTGATTCATTAAAATTGACCCACGCGTTTGATCTCTAGAGTGCCAAAAGTACCAGTCTATGTAGTATACGTAGTTATGTATGTATGTAAGTTTGTTTGTTCCTTTGTCGCACTGTAGAGATCAAACGCGTGGGTCCATTTTAATGAATTATATAATAATCGATTCATTTTAATCTTGCGAGTGTCACTGAAAACATAATCGTAATCAAAATTCAAAATGGCGGCCACCAGACGCCATATTGTAAAAAAGAAAAAAAACCGGCCAAGTGCGAGTCAGACTCGCGCACGAAGGGGTTCCGTACCATTATCTATAAAAAACTATTTTATTCTGTGTTTTTAGTATTTGTTGTTATAGCGGCAACAGAAATACATCATCTGTGAAAATTTCAGCTGGAACTATCACGGACGGACGGACAGCGGAGTCTTAGTATAATAGGGTCCCGTTCTACTCTTTGAGTACGGAACCCTAAAAACGAAGTCGACGTACTATGTTATGTTGGGTATCGTTGAATAGGTATTTTAAAATCATTATTAGGTTTCTTCAATATTTTTTTAGTTAAAGCACCTGTTTAGAGTTTAAATAACGATATAAAGTTGGCTTAACAACAAATTTTTAGAGAGATGCATCTCGGTAAGTATTTGACTTACAGAGCTGGTTCTGGTCACAAAATGTAGCGATTTTAGAATACTCTGAAAAACGCATAGATTTTTATTGAAAAAAACCGCATAGTTTTGGACTTATATTGACAAAACCAAAAAAAGTGCGAAATTTTCGTGGTTTTTTTGAGTGCTGCAAAGTTAGCACAGGTCTTTCGAAGCTGCAAACTTGGATATACCTACGGTACTGGTAGTGGTCCTAAAAATATATTTAAAAAGCAGAGCTAGCCGTTAGCTTGCGATTTTAGCGATTTTTCTGGTCAAATATGACTGGCCTATAATCTGAATCACTCAAGAGCAAATAAAACGGTACACTTTGTGCTGAATTGTTACCAGAGGGTATCTGGACCACTCAAGAGCAAAAAAAAACTGTACACCGTTTGTTTGCTCTTGAGTGGTCCAGATACTGAACCCAGTGCATGGATTCAGACTGTGTGAGCTTGAGATGGGACACAATTATCCGGAACCAGTTCACTCTGACCGCGCAGACATCAAGGTTGTAAGATTTAGAACCAAATAATCGCTATAGTAATATTATAAAAAGCATCAGAATGTATCTGCCGACTTCCCTTTTATAAAGGCGTCAAACGTAGCTACAATTATTCGGATTGCATGAGGAGGGGTTTGCGTTAAGTGCTGTGCGACCGTCCAGGTGGTGTTCACGGTCCCGGGTTTGATTCCCGGACCCTTGACAAATGCTATCACGGGGACGCATTACACACAAGCCTGAGCATTCGGCCGCTTTTTAGGACATTGTGGACATACGCAAATATATTTGTTGATCTGATGGTCTCCATTAATAATAGACGACCTTTAGCCTAGTTGGTAGTGACCCTGCCTACGAAGCAAGAGGTCCTGGGTTCGAATCCCGGTAAGGGCATTTATTTGTGTGATGAGCACGAATATTTGTTCCTGAGTCATGGTTGTTTTCTATGTATTTATTTCTCTATATAAGTATGTATATCGTCGTCTAGTACCCATAGCACAAGCTTTGCTTATTTTGGGACTAGGTCGATTTGTGTAAGATTGTCCGAAAATATTAAAATAAAAAAATAAAAAATTATATGGATGAGAGAATGGGCCGGCGAAAACTGTGCCGCACACATTTGTCTCTTTCTAGCGATATTTGAAACAAGTGTTTTTATCATGTGACAAAGGCCATCGGATATATATGATGCGAATGATGCGGCAGCTTCGATAAATATATAATTAACAACCATCAAACCTATTTTCGCTTAAAATTCGTTTGTCTTTATCTGTCAATTTGAAGTTAGTGTTTGTTGGGATGTGACTAAACATATGTTAGTTGACAGAGGTTTGTAAAGTTTTATGAATAAGGGGGTCTGCCAGTAAATCTGTCACCTCATCTAAAACCATACAAGAGCTGTAAAGTGTCGTGGGATCAGCCAGGTGCGGCCCCGAGTTCGACTCCCG
Source organism: Epinotia brunnichana (assembly GCA_963854355.1). Lineage (NCBI taxonomy): Eukaryota > Metazoa > Arthropoda > Insecta > Lepidoptera > Tortricidae > Epinotia > Epinotia brunnichana. The sequence goes on along the minus strand of OY977937.1, from coordinate 40,019,326 downwards.
CCGTGGGAGACGCGGCACTTGCACCCAATTGGGGGTGAAATGATTTCCATCTGATTTACAGCTGCTATAGGTGCATGAATGTCGCAGATTATCATGACAAATTATCCTTTACGTAATAGGTAAATATAGATGTGTGACAGACATACTAGGAGACAGACCTATGCTCAGCAGTGGGCGATTACAGGCTGAAAATTATATAGGTAAATACTTAACTAGACTGCAGAATGGAATTTTGTTAAGATTAGAATTTTATAACTTCTAAACTTCAACGTCGAATTTTACACAAATACTGTCAGTAATAATGACTATGAATACTTATTAACTATCATTCCTTTGTCATTTACAGTTGATTCCTTCACTCCAAGCACTACACTGTCAATAGTAACGACAACAATACTTGGAGGTAACGTATAGGTAATGTCATTATAACTGATCGTGTCTAGACCGCACCTACTTATCGCTACGATTAGCTAAATGTCCATGAATATATGTCGGCGGCCGATCGTAAAATCCGGCAGATCACGAAATTCCTAGGCATATCGTGAAACGCCGCCAAAAGCACCCACCAATAAAAACAAAACAACTGCGTTACTCAATTCGATTTTACTTTGTTCCTCAATCAGGCCTATTATTTCTCTATCCTAGACACAAAAAGCGCCTCTACCCTTCCAATACCCATGACAGTAGTGACAGTGCGTCAAGGGCCGGTAATCGAACCCTGTCCCCCGGGCATACACGAAAACCACATTTGCGGCACGCGACCATAACGGTAATTTTGCGCAGTGGAATTAAATAATTATGACACATAACTGACGTTCGGTCCGCCCTTCTAATGGTTTTATTATCCGATCTGATTATTTATTATTCGAATTTATATTCATTTGTTAATGTTTAACGTTATACCTAGTATTAAAAAATACACGATATACATTCTCAGAAATAAACATTTGACAAGAGAAGTCAAAAGATTTTTTTTAACGACTGCTTTTTTCAAATAGAAAGAAATAAATTGTTTTTCTACTCCTGTACCGTTATCTGTCATTTATATAGGCTGTAGCTCAATTACAATGACACCACTAATAAGTCGTTGAAAAACTCTATGCTCTATGGCCCAAAAACGTACTGTTTAGCGTACTTTTTTGGTTCATACATTTTTCATAAAAGCACTGTTTAACTTTTTTTAAATCGGCCGCTATTATTGCAGTAGTGCCAACTTCATAAACAAATATTTCGAAATGAAAGTATTTATTTACGATTTAACATTTGTATATTATCAATTATTTACTAAAATCATCGTATATTGTGTGTTAAAATACATGTTTTATAAATTATTGGTATTATTTATAAAAATAAACAGTTCGAATTCGGTCCGGGTCCGGATTCGGTTTGGTTCGGATGGCAAGTGCACACAAATTAAAAACAAAACAAACCATAAGCAAGAGGTGTCACATTTCTGATTTCCCACCAAAATACAGTTCAAAATGAAAAGACGAAAGATGATAAACTATTAATTAGTCCTGAACTATTAAGATTTGTTTCGTTGTTTGTGAAGACAAAAGTGTACGTTCCTTTTAAAATGGTTGAAGAAATTAATAACTGCACTCCTGAAGAAATTGCGTGAGTAGCAAAAGTACGAATAGAAAACTTGCTGCCTGAAAAGTTTAACTATGCTGTAGTCTGCTATTTATTTAAAATTTGTCGTAGAAAAAGTATTGTATGCAACATTGTATAACTGGTCTAAAAACGCTCGTGGCGTCTGTAATTGCGCAACCCACGCCACTCGCGTTTTAAGACCCTTCTTATACAACAGTTGCATAAAATACTATTATTGTCACACAAACAGATACATAAGCAAAATATATATTGAGATAGAAAATGAACAAGATTATTTGTGTGACAAAAGGAACGAATTCTGCATGTGCTGTGACAGTCTTTGTTCAGTTCTCCTTTCCACTCATACAACATTGACTGCTAGTGCGGGTCGAGGTAGAAAAAAATAACAAACAAAATATAATATAATACAATAAAAAACGGTAAAAAAAGAGCACTCAGCTTAGCTTATAGGGAAAATAACTTACTCGTATAGTTGTTATTTTCTAAGCCGTCCGTTCCGCACTAAAGAACGCCGCACTGCAGAACGGACGGCTTAGAAAATAACAACTATAACTTACTACTGAGTTTAGTTCCTACATGGTGGAACAGACAGGTTAATTTATGTTTAATGCACAGAAGTAAAATAATAATAATAACAAGACCCCAGACTTAAATAGTCATATTATACCCTTCAGCTTGTACCTAATTGTTTCGATATCAAAATTAGGCTCAAATTGCGCTTAAACGTTGGGAGGGACAAGTTAATTCGTAAATGCGGCGGTATGTCGTTCCAAATCTTAGATGCCGAGAGTATTTAAAACAGCCCAGTGCTGCGGAGCATTCATTTTATTTAAAAACTTACTGCGAGTGTTCCGGCCATGAGCATCTTTCATCCACCTTATTTTTTTTTTTATATATTTAGGTTTTTGTATCTTCGAACCAAAAATGCAGTGTAACCTACGTATGTAGTGTGTCACCGTGAAGCCATTTTTTTTAAATTTTCCTCTCATTGAGGAATGGTGTAATACGGGATCGTTTGGGCACTGAAAAAAAAAATCTAGTACAGGTATTCTGAATTATCTGAATAATAGTATAGCTTAAGTGACTCCAACGATAACGAGGAATCGAACGACACCTCAAGTGCCAAAACCCATCAAGCCTTTTGGACTGTAGCCCGTGAAATAGAAGTTTATTGCCCATACGCTCGAAAAACATAACGTTCCTTCTGTGGCAGTTGGGTAAAATGACAGGTAAAGTCGAATGAATTTTAAACCTAGGTGAAATAACGCTAGGAGGATGATGCATAGCGTGATTCGATGATAGCTGTCATAGCTGACAGTTTTAATAATGTTTATTTAAGAACTAGTTTCCACCCGCGACTTCGTCTGCGTAAACCCGGGATAAAAACTATATTATATTTTAATCCAGACTATAAACTATCTTCGTGCAAAATTTCATCCAAATGGGTTCAGCCGTTTAAGCGTAATTGAGTAACAAACATCCAGACATCCAAACTTTCACATTTATAATACTATAGGATATGAACTATGAATTAACAAAACATATAATTTTTATCTTGTCGAAATATGTGTATTTTATTTAATAAAAAAAGCGGCCAAGTGCGAGTCGGACGCGCACATGAAGGGTTCCGTTAAATAAATTGCAGTTTACGATTTATGACGTATTAAAAAAAAACTACGTACTAGATCTCGTTCAAACCAATTTTCGGTGGAAGTTTGCATGGTAATGTATTTAAGAAGTTACAGGGGGGGGCACATTTTACCACTTTGGAAGTGTCTCTCGCGCAAACTATTCAGTTTAGAAAAAAATTATGTTAGAAAGCTTAATATTATTTTTGAAGACCTATTCATTGATACCCCACACGTATGGGTTTAATGAAAAAAAAAATGAGTTTCAGTTTTGTGTATGGGGACCCCTAAAACTTAATGTTTTTTTTCGATTTTTGTGTAAAAATCTTAATGCGTGTTCACAAAATACATCTACATACCAAGTTTCAACAGTATAGCTCTTATGGTTTCGGAAAAAAATGGCTGTGACATACGGACGGACAGACAGACAGACAGACGGACGCACATGACGAATCTATAAGGGTTCCGTTTTTTGCCATTTGGCTACGGAACCCTAAAAACACAAATTACAACTCGTCCGAAATATCTGCGAACCTCGCTTCGCCAAATCCCAAGCTGTCAGATTTTTCTGGTGGTCACTTTGCCGGCCTCTATAAGACCCCATCAAAATCTCACCCCCACCATGTCTCCTTCCCGGAGATCAATTCTATCAGGAGAAATCAGTCGTATTGCAGCTTGCCAGGTTGGCACATATTTCCGACGAGTTGTACCTACTTAGTGAAATAAAATGACCATAAATAATCACAGATTTAGAATATAATATAGAAACTGATAACAAGAGATATGTAGCCCCAAAAACAACGGTTTGATAGATTTGACGCGCTTCTCGAGCACATTGCCAATTAAAATTAGAACCCAAATAGAATTACAGAAAACCAACAATTTACATTGGCTCAATTATCAGACGCGTGTCTCTATTATTGCCAAAATTAACACTACTGGCATAACTAACAAAAAAGCAATTGCTGTTCAAAAATCGACTTTATCTCTTTCACATAAAAATCTCATAATACTTTAACATCCGCAAAACAATAGTGAGAATTCAGTGTCAATGAAAACTCAACTTTATACTGGATGCTTTAACATTCCTAACTGCCTGAACACACAGGCCGATACATTGTACGAATCACACGATTCACAGGTAGCGACATCGCACATGCAACTCTATCCAATACCCTTAAAGCTCAAATTCCTATTAAGTTTAAAATACTCACATTTTAAACAGGAATATGGGCAAAGTTAGGCCACGTGTTATTGTCATCGCTAGGGATTTCGATCGGCTATACGAGGAATTCAGCGCGTTGTGAAGTGAACCTTATTCCATAGAGTTCAGATGCATAATTGTATGGGTATTTAAAGCGATACGTTTCTCGCTAGGGATTTCAGCCGGGATCGAAGTCCCTGCTCGGGAGGATTGCTCACGACACGCGACTGGACGCGTGATAGTTTTGATGGATAAATTTGACGGTTTTTTTTATTGTAATAAATTTAAATTGGTGTTGAAACCGATACTTATGTTGGGTGTTAGATATTTAGATACAGAAATGCTGATGACATTCAGTATTCAATATGGCCTAATACCTACTAATACTAAACATGACATACAGAGATTTCGGTTCGCGTCTTTTTTGGGGACATAACCAAAGTAAAGGGCTGCAAAATAAAGTATAATTTTTGGTTGTAGGTGTACTCATCGCGTTAATGGCGTCTTTTCTTATATCCATGTGACAAAATATTTATAAGTTACAATGTATACCTATGTTGTATTATTAAAACAATTTAAAATCTTTTGCGGCTTCCAAGTTCTATTGCGCTTTATTTTTTCCCCTGTCAACAATATTTGTACAGTCAAGGGCACCAATATGTGGGTCAATCAACTTTTAAATGACCCTTCTGTTTTTGTTGTATTATCATTTATCAGCAGGTCGATCACGTAACGCATTGTACGCGCGTCTGACAGTAAAATCACAATCTAACTGTCATTTTTCCATATAAAATTGACATTTAGACCTTACAGACGCGCGTAAGAAAAGTTACGTGATCGACCCACAGTTTCCAAAACATCGGTACCTAGCTACTTATGTATATGTTGATAAAATGTATAAGTTCTTATAGCCAGATAAACAATCTATTTGAACATATATTATGTTGCATCTCGCAAAAAAAACCGCCAAACATGCCTACTTTGCCCGCTTTTTTCTGAAAAACTCGAATATCTCATATTTTTTAAATGGTAGGATGATTTTTGTTTGCTTAACGAATCAGTCGTTGTAATACGCATGTGCTCATGAGGGGAAATATTTTTTTAATCAACATGTATTCCAAATTTTTATCGAATTTGATCGCGGGTAAAGTTATCTCGACTTTTTTCAACATGGCCCCTGTCGAATTATTGACTCAACTATAGCTCTTATGATGTTGAGACAAGACTCAGTCCACAATTTTGGGCAAACATGGCGTCCGTTTGAATACCTTGGTCTTAAAAACTACGAAAAGTTTTACACAATACGGATGGGTAATGTTACTAATGTTTAATGTTACCTAATTTGTTCACTACGGAAATGTCTCCCTCACCTCACATTCCACAATTTGCTGCAAGCTCCTGGCTGAAGTTAAAGACATGTATCACTCAAAGTAAAGTCATAAATATAACCTAGTTTCTACAAAAAATACGTTGCCCTAATACGCTGTGTTGTCTTTCATTACCAGATTTGGTTAAAATTTGCTTTTTGGGCAATCTAGCAGAAAACATGCTTGTCCAGGTGACAAACCACAATAAATAAATAAATAAATTTACTTTCGCTGGGCAACCGGTGAAATTGAGGTCAAATGAATATTTTCTTAAACAGTTGTCATGGCGTTACACGCTATAATTAATTGGGTAAAGAATGCGACAACAATTACCAACAGATGACATCGTATTTTCTTGTTATCACCTTTTAAGGTGGTTCGATTGCCATACAAAGCGTTAATTGACATTCGCAGGCTAACGGCGTGATATTTTAAGAAACTTATGTAACAAACATTCATCAATTGGCTTCCCATTTGCGCCAAATTCCCCCTTTCCTAGAGTAAACTTGTATAAACTAGATTAATTTGAGAAAAATTGTTTTCCCAAAATATCACGTCCCAAACCAATTTCTCAAATTAATATAGTTCATACAAGTTTATTCTAGGAAAGGGGGAATTTGGCGCAAATGGGAAGACACTTTATGAAAGTTTGTTACATAAGTTTCTTAAAATACCACGCCGTTAGCCAGCGAATGTCAAATAACGTTTTGTATGGCAATCGAACCACCTTAAACAGCAAATATTAGAAACGGGGAGGACACTAAAAAGTTGATTGACCCATGTATACACCACCACAAACTCTCAAAAATATGTACACGGGGCCTTATTTCTGCAACAATAAGGTAGTATACATATTTTTTAAGACTTTGAGTGAATACATATTGGTGCCCTTGAATGTGTTTGATGTATTAAATTATTATCTATAATATGAGACCAACCGCGACGTCCGACAAGCATTTAAAAAAAAACTAAAAATATGAAATTCCAGTTACACATTTTCACTATAAAAATATTTTTCTGATATTGACTTTCTGTTTTTAATCAAAACACTATTAATGTACATAAATATTATTTGGTTAAAAAGATCGTACTGTGTAATTTAACAGTTATCGGCACATAAAAATCTGCGGCATGTTGGTACTAAGTAGTTTGCAATATTTTAACATAACACATGCCATAAATGCATGATCAATCAGAATAAAGCTCGCAGATATGACGTCATAATCAAGGGGGGCGCCGCGCCGGGCCAAATGGACCGTCGTCTATTAACGATGCACTTTTTATTACGTCTCTCCACTAGAGTGTGTTTTGATTCAATTTCACAGTCACTACCCGCATATGGCGCTGTATGAGTACAAACTTATAAGTTGACAGTAGCATAACGCTACTTTAAGAGACACATTAAAAAAAATGCATATTTTTATAGGTTGGTTACCTTGAGGAATGGCGCTGTTGTAGTTATATTACATGTCGGAACACCACTGGTTCTGAAAAATAAACCTCTGCCACGAGAAAAGCCGACGTAAGAAAGTATATTTTTTTCAAAACAGTATATAATAACTAGTCAAGGCGAGGTAATAAGGTAAGCAATAGGAAGTAACACTCTACATATAACCACCGTTCCCGTATTGTAATCCTTACACTTGTCTCATATGACAAGAGAACTATAATAATTATAACGCATATGGTAACATAATTAACCAAAGTTACCTATACCGTTAAACCGCGATCGAATCTCTCGTCTAGCCGTAGCATATGTATGTAATGTGATTAAAATCCACGATCAGCCGTCAGCAAAGTTAAGTTTGCGAGTTATGAATTACATTAGGTGAATTGAGCGAGTAATCAACCGTAAGGCATGGGTATTGTTATGTGATAAAGTTATGCTCCCCGCGTATGTTCGGTTAAGTAAGTGACAATAATTTTCGACACATGAAAAGCTAATACGGTAAAGTACTTAGCACAACTGAAATCAGCTCGTAACATTGCTTACTTGCTTTCTTACAGTTTGCTACTCATACGCAATTATTAGTTTACAAGATTATAGATGAAATAATCATTTTGTATATGTTTTTCAGTAAACAAAGATAAGAAAAAGACATACTAGATAATTAAAGAATAAGATAGGAGAGGCCCAGGATTCGCCAAAATATAAACTTTAATAAAAGACAACAAAGTAACCAACCCCACTTGAAAAAAACTAAATTACATTTTAATACACTAACCTAAATAACACGTCACAGACAATGATATATTCAAAACAAACAGTGTACATCCCGTAACACAACACCCACATTTATCACATGTGCCAGCCCTGCGCAGTTAGCTGAGGGCTACTGTGCCAGGGGCGAGCCATAGCGATAAACGTCACCTGCCATTAAATCGAGCGCGCATCATTGACAAAACACAAATTGAATGCGAGGGCACCCCTACGCGTAGGGGTGACCCTTTTAAGCGTATTGAATAAAATAAATATTATTTAAGGAATAGCTAAGACTTAATATTAATTCTGGCGCATGCTTTTGTTTTTAGATTGACGACAACAACGATGTCTTTTTTAGGGTTCCGTAGCCAAATGGCAAAAAACGGAACCCTTATAGATTCGTCATGTAACGTCTGTCCGTCTGTCTGTCTGTCTGTCCGTCCGTATGTCATAGCCACTTTTTTCCGAAACTATAAGAGCTATACTGTTGAAACTTGGTAAGTAGATGTATTCTGTGAACCGCATTAAGATTTTCACACAAAAATTGAAATAAATGCATTAAGTTTTAGGGGTCTCCATACTCAGAACTGAAACTCAAAAAAAATTTTTTCGTCAAACCCATACGTGTGGGATATATCTATGGATAGGTCTTCAAAAATGATATTGAGGTTTCTAATATCATTTTTTTCTAAACTGAATAGTTTGCGCGAGAGACACTTCCAAAGTGGTAAAATGTGTGTGTCCCCCCTGTAACTTCTAAAATAAGAGAATGATAAAACTAAAAAAAATATATGATGTACATTACTATGTAAACTTCCACCGAAAATTGGTTTGAACGAGATCTAGTAAGTAGTTTTTTTTTAATACGTCATAAATCGTAAACCGCAATTTATTTCACGGAACCCTTCATGTGCGAGTCCGACTCGCACTTGGCCGCTTTTTTTCTATTTCATATCATAATTTAGTAGATATATACTAATACAAATACTTTTGTTAAGCAATACAACAAAAATGACTAGCTTCTTTAAATTATTAGCATGATAGTATCACAAATGGAATATGAATCTAGAGAGATGTTTTTGCAAGTACAGCTAACTGAATACCTATGTGCATGTAACTAAATACCTATGTGACGAGTGTAGAAAGTTCTGCGAGGCGAAAATCATCTATTGCTAGTCTTTTTCTGTTTGACTGTTATTATATTCTTAATGTTCTTGTTTCAGTTTTCATGCTTGTTGTTAATCATTTCTATTCAAAATTTACGAATTCCACAGTGCCTTAGAAATATTTTGCTCTAATGCTGTGTATTTTTTATTACCTACAAATAAAGAAATAAATATAACAGGTGCTGAAGCATTTATATCTCAATGTAAGTAAGGAGTATCAATGTAAGTGATTCGGAAAAAAAGTGGCAGCACATAATATGTTTTTTTAATTATATTTTGTCATAGGTTCAGCGAAGTGAAGCGAACATAGTTTTTGAAACAATATAATGCGTCTGTTTATAATAATATGGTTTAAAAAAAATACGAATAGTAATCTTGAGGCTTTTCTGCAGGGAAATCAGTGATTCGAAACACGATTAAGCAATTTTCTCTCGATAGAAAAAATCACGAACATAGGTCTAAAACATATTAAAATTCACTTAAAACATTCGTAGCAAATTATGCACAATAGCTAAACATATTAACATTGGTTGTAAAAATCGGCAATATCATGTTTGAGGGAACTTAGTGATCATAACAAATTCTGCACAACAGATAAACATATATTAGTTCTAAAAATCGGTAATGTTATTTTTGAGAGAAATCAGCTATTACTTTTTTATTTTTTAAAACGCACAAAATATTAAAATTAAAAAACATGATATCCGCGCTTCCAAACACGCACTTCCATCTCGCTCACGCTTATGCTCAGCGAGAGGGAGAGAAGACCATGGTATAATTATAGTAATCGGTAGATACTATTCTATAAAATTAAATATAATCGTATTTAAAATAAACGGACGAATTCAAGTTTTCTCCTTTTATATTACATATCTCCTAATACTTTTTGAACAGCGTCTTCTGTGAGAATTTATGAGGTGTTTCTCATAAACATAGTTTTTTCTTTAAGTTTGATGAGCTACTTAATTAATACCTTATCTGTCTTTTGTTCAATATTTAACTTTTTCAATTTGACTTCGGTTTGAGGTAGTTACATGGAATTTCCACTTTTGTGTATTTGCCATTCTTACAGAAATTTGCCTTCCATAGAAAAACCTCTGTCGGAGGTTAGATTAGAGAGACTTCCTGACTACCCAAGATAAAATCCAGTTAATTTGTATAACTTATTTGTAAGATGATATTCCTAAAAGCATAAAAAAAGTTGCGAAAATGGAAATTCCATTGTGGGAAACGGCAAGTGAAAATTGACAAATTGCGTTGTTCAAAAACTTTGAAAGTATGTTTCAATAAAAATTAGAAAACACAAACAATTTCATATTTTTCAACATTATTTTATTTTTATTTTATTGAATATTATATACAGATTACTAAAAAAAATTAACTGCTTCATACGTAGCAAAAGATAATAAAATATACCAGATAATCCACTGCTACTTTTTTACTGAACCACTCCTTAAAAGAAAATTACCAGAAAAGCCTACCCCAAATAAATAGGAACAATGTCCAGCGGAAAGGCAGACACATGTGTATCAAAATTAACCCGTAATACATCACACACGCAAAATGTTATGTTATATGTTGAGTAAAAACAAGAATCGAGGTCAAAAGTGGATCACTCAAAATGTCCAGATGCGTGGCAAACGTCGACGCTAATAAAAAACAAATATTGACTCCGAATATCAAATAATCATCGAACCCCTGGCATTTTAATGAATTAAAAATGTCCTCGTGAAATGACTGGTGATAATGTGAGTTCTCACTGTCGGCGGTACCTAACGGAATAAGTCTGCATCACCTAAATCTAAATTAAAACCGATAAAACGGTGAATAAAGTGTTCTTGTCTCGAATAAATGATTCTTCTTCTTATCTTATATATTATCTTATAAATCATTTTTTTTTTACTCTGGTTGATCTATCAGTATTTCTGATAAAAGCTACGAACGAAATACACGCACTTTCTGGTATTTTGCCATCGATAATTTGTAATTACTTGCATACGGCGACATCTAAAACTTATTAGTCGACTAATATTGACCTATTATTTTATATGTATGAGCACTCAAAAACAACTCGTGCCGCAAAAATAGCAGTTTATGGACTTTACGTCTATCACTTCAGTCATGTCCATCAAATGTAATATGCACTGTACCTACAGTGGCCATCTTCTCCGTCTCTATTTCTGTGTTTTTCTCTATACGTGTTTATAATAATGCGGTATGATAAGAGGTAGCGGTAGCGATATATGTATAGCGAGTATAGGCCTATACTCGCTATACATATAACGCTACCGCTACCTCTTATTATACCGCTGCCAGTGAGACTCTACACAGGGGCGTATCAAAGCCACAGGGTCCCGTTCATTTTAGAATTACATCGACTTTTTAATTTCGCAATCGGTGGGCGGAGCCGCCCGGCAACATGCTGTCTAATTACAAAGAGAATGTCGTAGGCAAATGGGAGGTCAATTTGTTAGGGGTCCAATAAATTAATCTAAGCCCGCTGCCGATTAAGTTATTTTAATAGTTTGGATGCCAAAAATACCTAAAGGTGTTGCGTTTTGTCGTGCCCAGGGCGCCAAGAACGACTATTATGGGTGTTATAGCGTAAGCTGTCAAAATATATCACTTTCATACTTTTTTTTTTATTTATTTCTTGCTCAATCAAGATTAAGATAAACTAAGTCTTCGCCAAATTGCATAACTAAGGTAAGCTGCATAGGTAAGGGCTTTTAACGAAGGTTTATAATCACACTAGCTTCTGCCCGCGACTCCGTCCGCGTGGAACTCGTTTATATCGTAGCTCCATACAAACTTTACCCCCCTTCACCGCCTTAGGGGATAATTTTCGGGATAAAAACTATCCTATGTCCTTCCCCAGGACTCAAACAGAAACAAATTTCATCTAAATCGGTTCAGCGGTTTAAGCGTGAAGAGGTACCAGACAGATGGACACACTTTCGCGTTTATAATATTAGTACGGATCCCTCAAGGAAAATGTTGGCGTGTAGGTAGGTGTCGCTTCCGTAATACATGGAGTATGGCGTCCAGAAGGTAAATTATTTTACGTCATACCTGGCCATAAAGTAGGGATTACCGCACGCTATGCGTGCGGAAAACCCTACTTCCTGCCCATATAGAGACGTAAAATGTTGTACTTACCACGGGCGGTAATAAAGAAAGCCTCAGAGCGCATATTTATCGCCCTTGCCTTCGGCTCGGGCGTCAAATACCTGCGATCTGAGACATTCTTTGTTTAACCGCCCTAGGTAAGTAATGTACTATTGCCTGGCCACTTTAAAATAAGAAACCAAATGACAATCTGGAGTGATTTTGATAATCCAATCGCACGAAATCAAAAAAGAAATACCTAAACTATAATATTATATGAGATTTCTAAAATTTAAACACAATGATTGCACAAACTTGGGAGTTAATTTCGACGGAGACGAATTAATAATTAGATAGGTACTTATGTCGGTTTAAAATGAAACATGCTTGATACTATGTGCTTCCAAGCACTCTGTATTATAATAAATATAATATAAAAACAATTCTTCTTCACTTATCTCTTGCTTTACCCTCACTTATGACAGTTGTAACTAGTTCACATTAACGTCAATATTTTATTTTATTTAATTCAGCGATAATGAACGTTCAACCTATTCGCAAAATGTTTAACGAGGAACCTTTTACGATCCCAAATACCTCCAGACTGCGACGGTAGCATATTTTAGAGTACATAATAGCATTATCGAGTGCCCTAGCTGAGAATCGAAGTTAGTGTTTAATTCGATTGGAGTGGGGTCTCAATGTGGTTCTAGGACCCTCGAGGAAAAGTGGATTGTAATGTGCCCTTTGCATTTCAGTAGCTGTAGTATTATGTGATGATGTAGTCTTTGCCGATTTCGGCCACAGCGACTGCGTTCAGGTATGCTGTTGACGGTCGTGTGCTCGCATGTGACTTATGTAGCCCATCTTCTTCGTGAAGGTCCTCGCACATCGCGGGCATTTGAGCACACCGTTTAAATAATAATAATTGATTGCCGCAGGTGGTCTGGCTTTCAATGCATCGCGCTTCGAGTCTAGGTCAAAGCGCCGCTCGGTTTCAAAATCAGATATTTTTGATTTAACCAGATGTCGCCACTCCGTTCTTTTGGCAGCCTCCTTCTCCCACAGCGAGGGCTCAAAGCGACACCTTTTCATGTGCCGCTTCAGCACATCTTTATACCTGTAGTATTATATAAATAAATAATAATAAATAAATATTACGGGACAATTTTACACAAATCAACCTAGGCCCACGGTAAGCTCAATAAGGCTTGTGTTGTGGGTACTAGGCGATGATATATATAATAGATACATACATATAGATACTTATATACATATATGACATCCATAACTCAGGAACAAATATTCGTGATAAACACACAAATAAATGCCCTGACCGGGATTCGAACCCGGGACCTCCAGCTTCGTAGGCAGAGTCACTACCCACTGGGCTACGGAGGCCGTTATATAGTATATAAGTTTTATGATTCTCCCTTGGTTTATAGACCTAACAACTTTAGCCCTAATGTTTCATTAGCCCTAATGTTTCACTAGACCTAATGCATTTTTTTCTTAAATAGTAAACTTTATAGGATTATTGCAAAACAAACCTAACCTAACCTAATGACTTCTATTTGATGATATTCAAAGATAACCCGAAAAGTTTACTGTTTCGAAGGAAATTGCATTAGGTCTAGTGAAACATTAGGGCTAAAGTTGTAAGGTCTAACAAGGGAGACCCAAGTTTTATCCATACGTATACGTTTTCAAACGCGTTTGCGTTTAGTTTCAATTTGGATGGCAACGCGAACAGCGCCTCTGGTAGTAACTATCACGAACTAAAACAGCGTGTATAAAATTTGGCTAAACGCAAACGTGTTCGAAAACGTATAGATTAGATTAGATTAGATTAGATTCATTTATTTCTTTTAGAAAATAACATATTATTTTACATCAAAAATAAGATGGATTCACTAAGAGATCGTCAATATGTACCTATAATAATTTGACATTATAAAAACAAAAGAAAATGTCACAAGTAAAAGTCAAAAAGAAAAATAATAATGTCAATGAAGTTGTATACATAATTAGGATATCCTAAGCAATGTCAAATGTCAAAATAAATAACTGAGTTATTTTATCAATAGGTACAATATCAAAATACAAATACAACGGTATAACATGTCAAAATAGTATAACAAACAAAAACAACACAAATACTTAATAACTTAAAGATAATTATCATAATAAAATATTTTTACAATTTGGTTTCGTTATATTCCTTCACAGAATATAACGGTTTGGACAATAAAAGTTCTTTCAGCCGGTGCCCAAATTTATCATATGAGATTTCATTTTTGAGACTGGCGGGTAGGCGTTCATATAACGACGGGCCTACTACTCGGGGATTCTGTTCGAGCAGCGCAAGTCGACGCGGCACGGACAGTAGTCGCCCCGTTTGGCGGGTGATTCTGCCAGGGAAATTCGCCCGTTTAAATAATTTTATATTTCCATGTGTGAACATAATAACCTCATATACGTAAAGTGAGTAGTGGGTCAATAACTTCAATGTTTTAAATATCTTATCTATCTATCTATATACTCAGTGACAGTCAAGCGGCCCTTAAAGCGCTTACGGCGCCGAAAGTGGACTCTAGACTAATTTATAATGGCGTCCAAGCACTAAACAGACTTGGAAGGCACAATAAGGTGCAACTAGTTTGGATACCAGGGCACAAGGGCTTCATCGGCAACGAAAGAGCAGATGAGCTTGCAAGAGGGGGCTCTACAAATCACTTTGTAGGTCCAGAACCATTTGTGGGACTCTCGCAGGGGACCATAATATCGGCCTTTAAAGCCTACGCCAAAACCAAACACCAACACGAGTGGAGGAATGAGGCTGGCTTAAGGCACTCTAAGCTCTTCATAGAAGGAGTGGACTCGGGCTGGACCAGAAAACTCTGGAAATCCAGTAGGAAGCAACTCAGAATCATATCTGGGGTGTTCACTGGTCACTTCGGGGTCAAGGATCTCTTGGCCAAGATGGGACTATCTGATAGTTTAGACTGTAGAATGTGTGGCGAGGAGGATGAGACTATGGAACACTTATTGTGTGAATGTCATGCCCTTGCCAGACAAAGAATGAACTACTTTGGTAACGGTTACCCGCAACCAAAGGAATTCAAGGTGCTCCCGGCGAACTGCATCATCCGCTTTGTGGAAATGATGGAGCAAGCCTGGGAGCAGGTATAAAGGAGAGAGCAAATGCACAAAAGATCCCACTGGGTCGAAGTGCATCCGAAAGGGCCCTCACCTAGATAAGATAAGATAAGAGTAGTGGGTCAATAACTTCAATGTTTTAAATATTTCTCTACACGAGTGCCTCGGATTTACTCCCGCTAATATGCGTACGGCTTGTTTTTGTAATTTAAACACTCTGTTAGAATCGGTTGAGTTTCCGTACAAAATTATACCGTACGACATAAGTGAGAAGAAATGCGCATAGTAAATTTGAAGCAGGGCGTCACTGGAGACAATTGGTTTCAGTTTGCGCAGCGCAAATACAGCGCTGCTCAGCCTTCCACACAAATTGTCAACGTGTTCTTTCCATTTCAGCCTTGTATCGATCGTAAATCCGAGGAACTTACATGAGTCACAGCGTGGCATCGGACTCTGTATCAATGGGATGCTTGTGGTGCTCCCAGCAGAGAACAACATCACGTTGGATTTCGTGACATTAAGGATGAGGCCGTTCACTGAGAACCACTCGTGTAGTTGGCTGCACGTCTGTGATAAAATATGTTCAAGCTGAGAGTACGTGGGTGCCTTTACTATCACAGTGGTGTCGTCAGCAAACAATACCATCACACCTTCAGTAACAGAGGCCGGGAGGTCGTTTATGTACATCAAAAACAGGGTATTCCCAAGCGCTGAACCTTGTGGAATCCCGAGATTTAGGCTGCCTTCTGTTGATTTGACATTTTTGCCTTCAATTTGAACCCCGACCGTCTGGCGTCTATTGTCAAGGAATGATGTGAATAGTCTATGAACGTTATTTCTGACTCCATAGTGTCCTATCTTTTCTAACAATAATTCATGACTAATCACATCAAACGCTTTTGACAGGTCACAGAATAACCCTGCTACCTTTTCTTTTGCATCCAAAGCTGTTGTTATGCAATCGTAAATCTTATATGCGGCTATTGTAGTTGACCTATTTTTTCTGTAGGCAAACTGTCTGTCTGTCAGTAGGTTATTTGTCTCGAGATGGTTCATTAAACAATTTGATAAAATGGATTCAATTATTTTTGAAATATTGGGAACAATAGTAATTGGCCGGTAATTGTCTACAGCCGTTTTTTCACCTTTTCCCTTGTAGACTGGACATACTCGTGTGCTTTTCAGTACATCAGGGTATACACCTAGTGTGAACATGGTGTTTATTAGTTCTACTAATAACCCCGCAATGACTGGCCAGACGCACTCGAGTATGTTCAGACTTATATCATAAATGTCTAGGGTCCCGCGTGTTTTTATCATAGCCCTCAACGTGCGGTTAAGGTCAGTGAGTGTGACTGTGGGTAGGGAAAGGTCAGGTATGTTTACATTCTGTAGATAACGATTTAGGTACTGTAATGAGTCGGATTTGTTAGTATTTTTTAACGTACATTTAGAAGCAATCGTGAGAAAGTGTTGATTTAGGTGTTCTGGTACTTTGCTCGGTAGTACATCGTTCCCAGTTTCATCTTTAAGTGAAATAGCGTTGCGTAAGGGTTTTGTAGATGTTTCGTCGTTGACTATGCGCCACATTTCTTTCGTCGGATTTTTACTATTCGTTATTCTGCTTTCATAGTATTCTCGGCGGGCAGTTAAAGATTCCGATTTTATTCGATCTGCTTGGTCCTTGATGCGTTCCGTGAGAATTGTTAGGTCCGGATATTGGCGTCTCATCTCAGTTAAATCGTTATAATTTGAGATATGTCTAGAAAGAGACTCCGTAAGCCATGGTACTTGTTTATTTTTCTTTTTTGTCAATGTGTTTCTGATTGGGAAATGGATGTCAATATAATATTTTAATACATTAAATAATTTGCTAAATTTGTCGCTTATGGAAATCGTTTCGTCAAATACAAAATACCAATTATAATTTTCGATGTCAATATAAAATGTAGTTAATGATTGGTCAGTAAATAATCGTTTCTGGATAAAAGAGTTTTGTGTAGGTTTCCGTCCGCGTTGTGTTATTGGCAAAGTGAACACTTGTGCGTTGTGGTCGCTGACGGGGGTGTCCAGCGGCTCGGCCGCGACGCCCCACCACTCGCGCGGCACCAGCCCGCAGTCAATGCAGGTCGCGCTGTGCGCAGACACACGAGTCGGAAACTCAACACAATTTTTGCACGAATATATGTATCGATAAAACTTATAGATACTAGAGCTACTGGGCGATTCACCGAACACCGAACATACGGTCAGCCTATTAACACCTATGTACCGTGTCGCATTAAACGACATGTTAAACTGCCATATGAAGTTGTCAAACGAGTGAAAACGACAAGGTACTTAGGTGTTCAGCAACTTATGACGCCGACTGTACTACTAGAGACGTATTGTTGTGTCTGATTCCAGGATAAGCCAGGGGATTTTTCAAAAATCTTTGAATGCAGTTGCAATTACTTTTTAAATCAAAATGAAGTCTTCTTTCACTAATATTTCCTATCTTCAATATTTAAGGTACTTAAGTTTTGGGACACCCTGTATATACTGGAGTCTATGTACTGCATTCTAGACTCCCTGGCCTCAGACAGCAAAAGGCTTGCCTACTACAACGTTTGTTCTTTCATGATGAGAGCCCTAGACGAGATTGCTAGTGTTTAATTCCATTTGAAGTGGAGTTGATTGTGAAACGATGGCCCTCGAGGTGAAGTGTCTTTGATTGCTATTGGATTGAGCGATCGCCTATAGATGACTTCGGGGTGTTTTCAAATACCGAAAAGCACAGGGCTGTTATTCAGAACACACTAATGTGCCTCACCTCACCTGTCACGCCTAGCGAAACTAGACATCTACCTACGCTTAGGGAATACAAATCTCGGCGTCAAAATATATTTGTGGTTGATCGGTGACGTGAAGTTAAAACAATTTACAAATTAGCGGGGCAGTTGATGAAGGTCTGAACAATAGAATTTACATATTCTTATTAGTCTTTGTAAGTAGGTTTTGCACTAGCGCCAGTGAAGTACATAGGAAGCTATGGCATATTTATTTGCATGAGGTTGAGATTAAATGTAATGTGCACTTTTTCAAACAGTGCACTTTTCCAAAACGCACGCTTTCCCAAAATGTACACTTTCTCATTTAGGGCACTTTCTCAAAAGGTACACGTTTATTATTTAGACACTTTCTTCACACACACACACAAGCACACGCACACGCGCTTCACACTTGTTATTTTAATCCACATACGCATTTTTGTCTTAAATTTAATCTCATCTAAATCGATTGTGTACTGTAGAGGAACCTTAAGTTTGATGGCAAAATATACTTTTTTTTAGGGACCTCCGGCTTTGTAGGCAGGGTCACTACCAACTAGGCTACAGGGGGCTCCCATACAACAAACGTGATTTTTTGCCGTTTTTATAGATAATGGTACGGAACCCTTCTTGCGCGAGTCCGACTCGCACTTGGCCGGTTTTTAAATTTCCGACAAAAAAACTATATATACTTATTCATCGAACCTGCTCACAACATTTCTCGAGAATCGGTTGAGAAATGCGACCTGAGGCTCTAGTATAAGTTTTATCGATACAATACGTTTTCGAACGCGTTTGCGTTTAATTGCAATTTGTATGGCAACACGAACAGCGCCTCTGGTGGTAACTATTAGGAACTACGCATTGTCATACAAATTGAAACTAAACGCAAACGCGTTCGAAAACGTATATGTACCGATAAAACTTATACTAGAGCTACTGGGGACCGATTTTTGACTTTCGAGCGCTCGAATCTTTCACTCGAAAACTGACAAAAATTACGAAATGCGCTTTTGCAATAGCGATAGAAAATTGAAAAGCGAGTGCTATTGACCACTCGTATTCAATTCTATCGTGCATCGGTAGAAAGTTAGTGCTTGCAATTTTGACACTAAAATCGTATTTACTTTTATTTAATTTTCGAGCGCTCGAAAGTCAAAAATCGGCCCCCTGTAGAGGAGAACAGCCGGACATTCTGCCGGACAGACTCACCAAAGCATTTTTGCCCAAACCCGAACTTAGAACTTGGTTCGCTTCGCTCGCTCGTTCAATGGAGATATATCCAGAAAATCGTTAACCTATTCGACCATAACGCTCTCTATTAAATGAACCCTTCAAACTAGATGGTAATAAATCTCTCTAATTCGCTCGTCTCGCTCGCGATCTCTCGTGTATTTTAATCAAACTAACGCTATGCGATTAAATCGATAATCACTTGTAATCTACCCGCTATCGATGTCACATGGCCCCAATTTACTTTGTCACAGACCAACGGCAATAGACCCGACGTTTTACGGGTTATCAACGACACGTATCGTTATAAATCATTTTGCCATCACTATTTGCTTACCCACTATCGAAATACGAATCGAAGTAGAGGCAACAATTTCGATGAACATCGGCGTGATGGCTACGACGTCGAGAAACCTGACAGATTAACTGCGTGGTCTTGATTAATAAAATACAATCATGTAGTACTTTTGGACCATAATTATAATAAAAAAAAAATGTTAAAATTATACATAACAATATTGTATTATACACGAGCCACGAGGACCAGGACCGGTCACTTTGGAACTATTTGGGGGAGGCCTATGTCCAGCAGTGGACGTCTTTCGGCTGATATGATGATGTTGATACACGAGCCACAACAGTTTCCATTAAAATGGACTAGATATCAAAATTCAAAATATTATCTTTAAAAAAGGGTTCGTTTTCGTAAGTTCGTTCATTACATTCATTACAGTCATGGATTGAGATAAGAGAAAGATTATTCTTTTTATTTCATGTTTCTCCTGACTTTTGTGAGTATACAAACTGGTATTTCATCTGAAAATCAGGGACTGATTTCGGTTACGGTTATACCGGTATGAAACCGGTATTCCATTACGGTACCGTTATGTCGTAAAGGTTATGCACGCCGCGCGAACATAACGGTACCGTAACCGTTTTGAAATAACAGTTAGCGGTACCAGTTTTAAACGATACCGTAACCTTTATAATACCGGTATTATAAAGGTTATCGAGAAAAGTAAGCGAGCTGGCACTCTACAGAGGAAGCATTGGCTATTAAACATTTAAAGACAAAAAGACAAAGCGGCAGAGCCTTTGCCGGTGGTTTGGCAATAACACCAGGTCAAAGTCGATATATCGGTACCTTTAAAAAACGGTTACGGTACCGGAAAAAATAACGGTACCTTTATATTTCGGTAGCGAAATATAAAGGTTCCGCTACCGAAACCGCTATTTGACAACCGATATGACGTCATACCGTTAAAATAGAATACCGGTATTTTTCGGTTATGCAGTCCCTGCTGAAAATGCGCAAATACCACATTATCAAGCATTGAATTCCACACATAACTAGTCTATGCCAAAGAAAGGGGCTGAACGCGTCCCATATGGACACAATAGAGTGTCGCTCGCACATGTTCAGACAGTCGAGTGTGTTGTGATAGAACAATTGGGTAGAAAGCATGCACTTGTGTTGAATCAACCCGGCGAAAATAATGATTAGGCACCACATAGTCCGTGCGCACTATATTAAATAACCTTGACAATCTGTCTGATCGAATAAACCTTAACACAGTTACCTCTATAGATATGAGCAATAATTGACAACATTTCAATAGTTTATGCTACTGATACATAATGAGAGGCCTTAAAATACGAGTGTGGTTTTATGAAACGAGCGGCAGCGAGTTTCATAATAGGTTCACACGAGTGTTCTAAGGCCTATCCTAATTATGTACAGTTGCATACACTACATTATCTAAACACATATCATAAGTACTCTAAGATGGGTTCAGAAGCCGTAGGAAAATGACCTGCATTGCTACTAGTGCTCTAATTTACCTGTAAATTATCTAAAATAAGAAAAAAAAAAAAGAAGTGAAAAAAAAGTAAAAAAGTGAAAAAAAAGTAAAAAAGTTGAAAAAAAAAATGAAAAAAAGTAAAAAAAAGTGAAAAAATGAAAAAAAAAAAGTAGGAAAATAAAAGTGAAAAAAATTAAATTAAAAAACATAATAAGTTGACGTTTCGTATCGATACCTGTTTTAATATCTATAGATACTAGAATAGAGACCCACTTGAGTTTCGACAGCTGTTCCAAATTTAAACTCATAATGATACAGAAATCTGTACTGTAATAACATTACAGTACAGATTTTACCTACTGCCACAGACAAGAAAGTTTCCATAGTAAAATTGGTTGTAATAATGCTGGTCATTACCGACGGTTTCTGAACGCATTTTAGAGCACTAATGATATGTGCGTAAATAAAATATGTAACGATGCCTAAATCAAAAACCACTTCGGTGTTACCTGAACGTAATAAAGTAGTCTACCGATATTGTTTTTCACTTGTTTTTAAGAAAATCGCGAAATTGTTAAATCGTGTGTGACATCAATAATACTCCGTCTGTTAAATGAAAGGTGTGCAAGCTGCCATACAGAGCCGTAGTATTGACGTCATAATTTACTTACGGCCTTCTGGAATTCTCTACTTTTCAATTTGATATTTCTGAAAGAAAATTACAAGTTAGGGAGAAATAAAAAAAAACGTGTCCCTTAAAAAGCATTTTCTAGCGAACTAAATCATAAAATGGCCCACTTGAAAAAAATTAAGAATTTGTAAACTTATTTTTAGGGATCGCTCACTACGCACTTTCTTGCCATAAACAATAACTTTCAAAAGCTCGTATCGAATAATCTAGAGAAAGCATTGCAAATACGCCAATAAGTTAGTTTTTAGGGTTCCGTACTCAAAGAGTAAAACGGGACCCTATTACTAAGACTTCGCTGTCCGTCCGTCCGTCCGTCCGTCTGTCTGTCACCAGGCTGTATCTCAAGAACCGTGATAGCTAGAGAGTTGAAATTTTCACAGATTATGTATTTCTGTTGCCGCTATAACAACAAATACTAGAAACAAAATAAAATATTTTTTTAAGGGGGGCTCCCATACAACAAACGTGATTTTTTTGCCGTTTTTATAGATAATGGTACGGGGGTTCCGTTCGTGCGCGAGTCCAACTCGCACTTGGCCGGTTTTTAAAGTTGTATGAGACACGATACCTAGACGTATTTTTTAATAAATAAAAGATGATTGAGATATAGCATCTCAGAAACCACTCAATGCGGTACCATGCCATTTCATATGCCACGGGACTAATTCACGAAACCACAAGTTACAATTTTATAATTTTAAACCGACAGCACTGGTTAAATGGCCAGTCATTATTGGTCAGGCGGCGCCGCAGCCAGTTAAGGTGCCGTAGGTTCATGGTCTTCTCTCCCTCTCACTGAGCATAAGCGTGAGCGAGATGGAAGTGCGTGTTCGGAAGCGCGGATATCATGTTTTTTAATTATAATTTTTTGTGCGTTTAAATAAATAAAATAAATAAATAAATATTTGTGGACAGGACAATCTTACACAAATCGACCTAGTCCCAAACTAAGCAAAGCTTGTACTATGGGTACCTACTAGACGAAGATAAACATACTTATATAGATAAATAAATACTTAAATACATAGAAAACATCCATGTGACTCAGGAACAAATATTCGTGCTCATCACACAAATAAATGCCCTTACCGGGATTCGAACCCAGGACCTCTTGCTTCGTAGGCAGGGTCACTACCAACTAGGCTAAAGCGGTCGTCAAAAAAGTAACCACCGAGTTCCCTCAAACATATTGCCGATTTTTAGAATTAATTTTAATATGTTTAGCTTTTGTGCATAATTTGTTACCAATGTTTTATGTGTATTTTAGACCTATGTTCGTGATTTTTTTCTAAGCAGCGAATATTGCTTAATCATGTTTTGAATCACTGATCTCTCTCTGCAGAAAAGCCGCAAGATTATTATTCGTACTTTTTGAAACCATATTATTATAAACAGACGCAATTAATTGTTTCAAAAACTCTATTCGCTTAACTTCGCTGAACCTACGGCGCCTTAAGTTAAGACTCGTAAAATTGTAACTTGTATAGTTTCACGAAATGGGCCCCACGTGTCGACGCCAATTAGGCAAAGCTCAGAATGCCAATTCCTCGATTATGAGCATAAACAAAACGCGCTAAAGCATTAAATGAGCCCCTGGAGCGCCCGTCAGCCGGAACAATACTAGCAACTGACGTCTACTGGCACAGTATTGGGGCTGATTAGCGCCTTTATACAACTTTTACTTGACTTCAGTTTACGAAAGATTAGACAGGCTATCAAAGGGGTTATTGTAACCAAAGTTCAAGGAGTTACAGCCGTCACGTCTCCGTCAGGAATATACAGGGTGTGGCCTGTAATAGGAGCAAAAAATTAAACGGTAGATTATTAAGCTTGTGAACAATTATTTCCACATGATTAAACTTGAAAAAAAAAAACTTTTTTTTGAATTTTTTTTTCTTCAAAATAAGTTTAGTTGTATTTTTTTACTCTTCTGGAGTGCTATCAGTAACTTTTTATTTTAAACACACTAAAAAAATGAAATAAAAATCAAAAAATCACAAAAATATCTTTTGAGCACAAAAATGCAAAAAGTTTTATTACTCGTTACATGATGTTACCTCAAAATCCGCATTGACTGCTGTGCTATGATGTCGTGGTGCCAAGATACATTACTTGGAGGTCATAACTTTAGATCAAAATATCTCCGAATCCAAAATAATATAAAATGAGTGGGACACAAGGGGTTACTACAAATGCTCTAAGGAAGCGTCCCTTTGAATATTTGTTCCTATTACAGGCCACACCCTGTATACGAAGACGAAGGAAGTTAGGAACCAAAGTCTGCTTCCTGATAGTTTAAGAGTCAGGCAGGAAAAGTATAGCATTATGTAATAATACTAATAATGGGTCAGCCAAGTGAAAGCAGTGGCTCAATTTAGAGTTAAGTAGAAATAAGTACTAAATATGAGCATAACTAACCTAGATTAAGATTTATACTAACATTATATGGATATTGGAAATCTGAAATATTTTTTAATAATGCATGTGTAGGTTGTAGACCCAGACCAAGATACATTGAAGTGGTGGGACCTCGGCAATTCCACAAAGAGATGATTAAATAAAGTAAACAATCATACACACAAACGCGGCGGTATTTTTAAATCTTCTTTCGATTTCATTTCAGTATTTGGAAATGTAAACCAAACTGCTTTTGAAGTTTTACCTCAAGTAAAAATAGTACATTACTGCAAAGGCCGTGAAGTAAGGGATTGATGGACGAGTTTGGGCTAGATACAACCAGCCCATCAGCAATCCCTGTTCCGGCCGAGGCTTGTATAGTGCTTTTCTCAAACGATGTGAGCAAATAAATAGTTATTTGTTATACAAGGGTGCAGTTATAATTTAACCGCGAGTGTGGAATTGAAACACGAGCTAGCGAATGTGAGTGGTTTAAAAATAAAATCCTTTTCACCTCACTAAAGTGAGAAAGATTCTAGATAAAAAAATCTAAAAAATAAAAAAAAAACATTAAAAAAGAATAATATTAAAAAAACATTACAAAAGAGCAAAACAAAAAGGAAAAAAAATTAAAAAAAACAACAAAAAAAACAAAAAAAAGGAAAAAAAATTAAAAAAAAAACAAAAAGAACAAAAAGAACAAAAAAAACAAAAAAAGCTAACAAAAACAAAAAAAAACAAAAAAAAAAACAAAAAAAAACGAAAAAAAAGAAAAAAACAAAAAACATTAAAAAAAAACAAATAAAAAGGAAAAAAAAACATTTAAAAAAGTAAAACAAAAAGGAAAACGTGAAAAAAATAAAAAAAACGACAAAAAAAACAAAAAACATTAAAAAAAGTAAAACAAAAAGGAAAAATAGATAAAAAAAACTTAAAAATAACATAAAAGACCCTACAAAAATTTTAACATTAAAAAATAGACAAACATCAAGAAAAGAAAAGATTTTTTTTTAAATCATTAAAAATGATAAATAACACTAAAAAATAAACGAAAAATAATAAAAAAAATGTAAAAAACTAACAATTTTTTTTTACAAAAAACTGAAACAATTAAAAAAAAGTATTGGTGGTTGGCAGTATGTATTTTTTCCTTTGTCTGTTTAATATCAGTAAGCAAATTTAAAAAGTTAGAGTAGCGGCCATTAATGTTTTTAGTTAGGGAGCCATAAACAAGGATATACATTTCCGAGCATGTTTGAGAAAACATTATAATTGGTTCATAACTTCATAACCAGCGAAGTTACCATGTAAAGCTTCGAAAATATGGACGAATTGAAAATCTCTTTTTGTTTAACAGATAATATAAAAGTACTCATCAAATTACGACTCGCACTGTGAATAGTATCACACTCTAATAGAAAAAAAACACAATAGGTACAGCAGTGCCACTTCCAATCGTCCCAACTTCGCTGTTTATTTTCTAAATACACTGCAGGGGCAGTTTTGTTTAGTATTTTTAATTAATCATGATATTTTACTTCGTGTTGGCGTTGCCATTGTTCTAGTGCCAACACCTGTTAGCTGAATTAGAGGGGTGATGCTACGGACAAAGGAAATGACGTGAAAAGCTGGTGCTTATTTGATTGACTTTAAAAATTAATGTGATATGACAACATACTCAAGTGCTGTGCCGCTGTGAGCAATATTGTAAATATTTTTTTTAGATCTCGCGATGTCACGAAATTTGTCATACTTTCATTTTTCAAGATTTCATGGAATCGCTGGTTCTGGTGATATAAAAACACTTATCGTTTTTTATC
The DNA here is from genome assembly GCA_963854355.1 of Epinotia brunnichana. Lineage (NCBI taxonomy): Eukaryota > Metazoa > Arthropoda > Insecta > Lepidoptera > Tortricidae > Epinotia > Epinotia brunnichana. Next base: position 39,993,124 of record OY977937.1, on the reverse strand, counting down.
GTAATTTGCAAATGAAAACTCAACGGTGTTTTATTAAGGGATCTTTTAGATGATTACGATGATTTTATTTGTTTATATTTACGTAAAATTTCACTAGGCTTTTTATTTCCGAACTCCATTCGGCCCGGTCTCCTCTACGTAGTACCTACAACGTCTACAATATCCACACGCCCGTCCGCCCTCTAAGTGCGTCGCAAATTTCATTACGCTAACCGAATGACGCAAAGAACTCGTCATAATATTATTATACGCTTCTATTAGATTTTAGATGTTTCGGACCGTTATTTAGGCGTGAAGAAAAATGGAGTCTTTCACGAAATATAATCAAATAACAGTAGTGTAAATACCTTATGTTCATTAAAATAAAAATAAATTGAGCATTAATGTATCGCTTGAGTTATTGATGTGAAACACATTTGAATCGGTAAATTCGAAAACAAATGGAGAGTATGACTATCAATAAGTACTTATTTAGATTGTTTTCGAAATAATCGATTCATTTACGAAATCACAAATAGTGAGAATACTGTATAATATAAAGTATAGAGCATTAATCTGCAAATAAACACACTCTGATTTATCTACATACAAATAGAATTGTATAAGATATTTTTGAACGCCTAGTTCTCCCAGACACCATTACAGTTAGGACTAGGACGACAAGATAAGATTATAACAATAAAGAATTTTCACACATATTTAACCAATAATAATATCTGTACATTTAAAGTGGGTCTCAAGTGCTGGGTAGGGTAGGCAGGAAACGTCACATCCAACTGTGTCAATATTTGCCCGACTGCACGGAGAGTATTCGCGAAGGGAGCAGTGGCTCTGTATTAGGTTGTAACTGCGATATCGGAGATGTCAATATGTTGAAGGCAACAAGTCTATATGTATGTGAGCGTAAAATTGTGTGGAATTGTTTTAGTTTCCACATACGACATGTATGTTTATTACGACACTGCCGGAAAAGGTGACGACTGCTACTAGGTGTAGGTACAGACAAGGTCACCAATATGTATAAACCCAAAGTTGCAAAAATATGTGTACAACAATCTTACTTCTGTAGTAATAAGGTCTGTATACATATTTCTGTAAGTTTGTGGTGTATACATACCTTGACTGTACAGTCGCCATCACATACATAGGTACACTATAGGTGTTCAAAAATATCGGCACATGCACCCTAATGCCTTGAAAATAGAGGTGTGTTCCGATGTTTGTGAGCTGCTTGTTTGCTCCGATGTATGTGATGGCGACTGTACTATGGAATCATAAAGAGGCTTTCCATGTCATAATCCGGCCACAATGTAATTGTTGTAATCTTATCGACAACAGTCGGCTGCGAGCGCGTTTATAAAAGGAATAAAACCAGCAGGTAAGTGCGATGGGGGGCGAATACTTAACCGGACATGAATGCGATCGTGGTACAGGTACAGTGAATAATCAGCTAGAAAACACCGAATCATGGCATTCCTCTCTACCCCATAGCACGTGCTCCGTTAGGGTAGTCTCATTTGTGCGCCAACGCCTTAGTAACGTATTTACTATGTGCCACTGAACGATTGAGTCACTGTCCAGTGGTGTCAGCCGCATTTGGGTAAATTTACACCCTGGAGGTGTGGAAGAGCCGAGTTTAGTCGAAGAGGCCAGAAGAACAAGCCTGGCTGAACATAACAGCACTAACCTGACGAGCATATGAGCCCTCGCCCACTTGGCCGGCGGCGCGGACCCATGGGTGACTGAATCCAGAGCCACCGACAGCCAGTCCAGCAGGAGACACGCCAGCTCCGCTTCCCGAGGATCCGAGAGGTCTTTCTCCTGCAACCAAGATAACCACTGTAGCTGAGACGTAAGGCATGAAAATTTCAATCTGGATGGTTTGAGCTACGGCTCGTATAACAGGGTTTTTCAAAAAAAGTATGTAACCACTCGAAAACTATCTAAACTATCTAATCTAACTCGAGAAATATCGTTTCATATTTAACAGTAGCTTTCGGTGAAGTAAAACATCGTTAGCAAACCGGTCTAATTGCAACAAAATCTATTTTCCTATGGGTTGGAAGTTCACCAAACAAGGACAACTAGTGCTTCCGCCAAATCTTGGGATGAGGGGCTCCTTTAGGATACAGCCGCTAGAGGATGGGGATTTTTTTGCAAGTTAACACTTTCTTGATAGAAAAGTTATAGAAAAACCGCGATCCAAAACTCCCTACACTGAAAAAAAATACTATACATAGATTGCATGTGCACATACGAAGTGAAGACACGACTGCCGAGTTTTCTATCTTTTATAGCTTGCGGGTTTCTCAGCAAGCAGCATAATGTTTAGTTTGTGCATGAGACTAAAGCGCAATTTACACATCCAAAAAATTGCATGCAAAGTTGTGTGTGCCGATTCTTCGGTATGATCAAACCGCTATGAGTTTGGGAATAGGATAGCTATCAGTTCATATAAACTTTGACGTACTCGTATTTACAACCCGACCGAGCTAAATTTGCACCTCGCGTCAAATAAGTTACACTGAGCGAGGTGCAAACTTAGGTTGGTCGGGATATAATACGGAAAAACGGTCACTTCCAATCGTGGTTTGTTAATATCCAACAGACGCGTGGCACAATTTTGATTGGGCCTTATTTATAATTGTTCTACAATACTACATTAAATAAAGTACCTACCATTTTTATTAATATTGGAAACGTGAAAGTGAAAGGACAATTTGGTACGCAACAGTTACACATTCCGCCTTAATCTAAATTAAACTTTATTCACAAGGTAATAGAAGCGTTTATTGAATTGGCGAATGTAACCACTATTACATTTAAAATGAACAGAGATTGCAATCTCAACAAACCCTCGTAAAATAAATGATTCAAGGGAAATAAAATAAAAATATTCGACAATTCCAAGATGGCGTTGGAGATAACGCTCAATTAACGTCGGCGAGTTATAATAAGCTTTTAATTACGAATAAAGTTTGTTTTGTATTTCATTGTAAGATGCAGGAAACATTTTATTTTTAGCAACTACCTTGTGCTTCTGTTTTAGCGGAAAAGCGTGAAGTTAAGGCCAAACAACTGCTACATTACTTCGTGTTAAACATCTGACATTTTTCTAACAACATTTGGTTGCAGAGATAGACGGCTAACAGGAACAGGTGTTAGGAAAACACGAAAACATTTCCGCAGCAGATTGGCTTTAATCATTCGAGCGTACTAGCCCCAATGCACATGTTTTCGGCTAGTCAGAGCAGTTTTGCAGGTTCTCCCATTTGTAAGGAAATAATGTTATCGATAAAAATTCAATACCGTTTAATACTAGTTGTATCATAGTTCCATTATTTATGAAAATATTCCAAATTAACACAATTAAAATATAAGGACACCACTTTTACGAGCAGAAGAAATTTTGCGTTTTTTTTTCAAACTATTTCGGTAACGAATTCAACAGGCGAAAAAAGGGCCATTACTAGAAAAAGCGACATGGCAAAGCTATATGCTGACGGTTCTGCTTCGAGACCATGAGTCAAGGAGTGCAGTTGGGGACCACAATTTGAATTGGACAATAGTTTTTAAGTGCCCTTTTTTTCTACAGTAAAAACCTTTTAGGGTTTCTATTTTAACAATGAAAATAAACTACATTAAACATTACTAATAGTGTTCCTATTAAGTCGTTTGATCTAAGCATGTAATAAATATCAAAATAAATGTAATAGTTGTTAATTACTGGACGAACTCTTCTGCATCGGGGCTAGTATAATAACTCTAACAGTAAAATTCGCATATTTATTCCTCTTTACTGTTTCTATAAGGAACTATTAACTCTGTGAGCTATAGAAGAAGCCTGTTTTTTTTTGTTTTTTTTTTCGAAAAATTGTAGCTACAGTAATATTCTATATAAGTATTGTACCTGCTCACAAACTTTCACGAGGATCCGTTGAGAAATGCGACCTTTAGAGTAGAACAGCCGGACAGTGGGAGTTCGGACACCGGACATACGAACGATTTTCGGCCCAAGCTGAAGCATAGAACTGCGTTCGCTTCGCTCGCTCGTTGATCTAGATCGATGTTATGTCGATTTTGCTTCGAATCTACAAGTCTTATTTAAAATTGACGGAACTCCTCCAGTTAATCGCCCCCTTTCAGAAGAAATTAAACCAAATGTATCGGCGAAGCCGCTACGAAATAAAAAGTATGTTCGAAAGTATGCGTTAATTAGTACAGCAATTGATTTTTAAACAGCACATTATGTCGGTACATGCTTTATACATTTCGGTTTTAGGCCGAAAGTAGTTCTCAAGTCTGTTAATTACACTTTTTTACTAATTAAGAGTAAGTGTCTTAGGAAGCGACTGTACATTAACTTGGAATTTACGGTAATTCACTGTTGTGCAGGACGGCATAGAATAAACCCGCTATAAACATAAAATTGTCAGTCGCGACCTAACTTGTAATAATCTAGCTTATAAACCTTCTTATAACATAGGCATTGCGCTACTATTGCCTTATGTCATCGGCACCTGAAATAAAGAATAATAGGCCTCACATTTCATTCCTACATAGTAAAAAAGGGTAATATACCGCTGGTTTCCTAAATAACGAGTGGATAACACTAAGTTTCCACTAAGAAATATAGACAGACTAAAGGAAACCTAGAGATCCTACTCGCGCGCCAGTCAGGCAACGACTGATGGGCGAGCGAGGGGGGAAACCCGGTATTTATACCTCAGGTGGGGAACGAGGTACGTATATACGGGCGGACACGGAATCCCCGCGTTTCAGATGCATTTTTGCGCCGAACGAGCAGGATCTCGTGTAATAATGTATTATAAATAGCATAGAAATAGGTATAAGCACTGTAAATAATGTATTAGAGTAAGATTGAACTATAATAAATGAACATGTCATTTCGCGCCAAAATTTCCCGCGCAAATCGCTTTCCCGCCAAATATACGGGGCGAAGGGGCGTCCGGCCGAGGTAACTTAATAGTATAAATTAGGCGGCCAGGCCCCATGAAATTCAGTACCTACAGTAGCAGCGAAGTGACATTACTTGAAAAAGTAAACAAGCCTTTCAATTCAGAACCCCGACCCGACCAAGTTCCTGCTAAGCCGTAACGACCAACGCCGAAGGTGCAGGATTTCCCTTCAAATTCTACTCAGCCCAGAGCCAGTCATAGGTGCGTCTCGCACATGCTGGTCCTTCGAACCGGATTCTACACAGAGGATGCCCCTTACAAGATCGAAAGCAGGAAAACGCACGTTCGGTCAACTTATCGCAGCGAACATCAGAGAAGCCATGCTGGAAGAAGCAACCACGTCCACGTCGGGAACTGCTACTACTCAAGAAGGTTCGAGGCCCTCGCAGGAGACTTCGCGAACAAGCACTCCTGCGACGCCGGCGCCTCGGCCAGACCTGCAGCCAAGGTCACCCATAGGGCAGCAACCTCATGATGCCGCGCAGTGGAGAACACTGCCTCATGAAACCCCACAGTCAACGCTGCCACCCATAGTGCCGTCAAGAACTACGTGTCAAGACGGCTCGAGGCCCTCGCAGGAAACCCCACAGACAAGCACTCCTGCGACGCCGGCGCCTCGTCCAGACCCACAGCCGAGGTCACCCATAGGGCAGCATCATGATGCCGCGCAGTCACAAACACTGCCTCATGAAACCCCACAGTCAACGCTGCCACCCATAGTCCCGCTGCTGCAGGAGAGCCTACACCCTGCAGCAACACTGCGGCAGGAAACCCCACAGTCAAGCCAGCATCCTGCCGCACGGCCGCCGTCAAAATCGGTGAAAACAACGTCGAGTCATCGCGTCCGCCGTCTCGCACAAGCGCGAGAAGAAGCCCTCCGAATCAAATTGGAGCTCGCGCAAGCGCGCATAGCCGCCATAGAAGCCGAAGACAGCGACGATGACACCGGCACAATATCTACAGTCCAACAAGAACGCCGCATAGATGAATGGCTCGAGACCAGCCAGAGACATGTCCTCGCCATCTCCAATGCACCTTACATCGAAGAACCCGAGCCTGCAACCCCACAGTACGCCGAGCAGGCTCGGGAGAGGAGCCCCGCCGAGGGCGCGGGACAGGGCGCCGCTGCCGTGCGCCCCGCCGTCCCCGCCCCTCCCCCCGCCGGGGGAACGAGGAGCCCCGCCGAGGGCGCGGGACAGGGCGCCGCTGCCGTGCGCCCCGCCGTCCCCGCCCCTCCCCCCGCCGGGGGAACGAGGAGCCCCGCCGAGGGCGCGGGACAGGGCGCCGCTGCCGTGCGCCCCGCCGTCCCCGCCCCTCCCCCCGCCGGGGGAACGAGGAGCCCCGCCGAGGGCGCGGGACAGGGCGCCACTGCCGTGCGCCCCGCCGTCCCCGCCCCTCCCCCCGCCGGGGGAACCCACGCTCCCGTTTTCGCGCCAACGCCGCCGCGCCCACGCGAAACAGACGCATATCCGCCGCCGTTAATGTATTCACAAGCGAATGCGCAAGAAGATAACGCCATAGTAACGAAGAATCAACAAAGTGTGAACCTGAGTGAGCTCGCCTCTGCCATCGCCATCGCCGCGCGTGCCGGCCCGAGAGAGTCATCACGCTACCACGCCGAGTTGCCGCCATTCAGCGGCTCGCATCAAGAATGGCTATCATTCAAAGCCGCCTACAACGGAACCACCGCAAATTATAGTGAAGTGGATAATATAGCAAGATTAAGAAGATGCCTCAAAGGGAGGGCCAAAGAAGCCGTCGAGAGCCTCCTCATTTACAACGCTCGCGCAGACGAAGTAATGAGAAGCCTAGAAGCCCGCTTCGGCCGCCCAGACGCCATTGCCCTCGCCGAGCTCGAGCGTTTACGCGCCCTACCGCGCCTTAACGACGGGCCGCTCGACATCTGTGTCTTCGCCAGCCGTGTAGCCAACGTCATAGCCACACTCAAGGCTCTTGACCGCGCTCACTATCTACACAGCCCGGAGACGACAAGGGCAATGATGGAGAAATTTACGCCCGCCCTACGCTACAGATGGTTCGACTACGCGAATACGCAGAAAAACGACGAGCCTGAGCTAATAAAGATATCAGCCTTCCTGCAACGCGAGGCGGACTACTGCGCGCTCTACGCGCAGCCCGAGAACGTCGACGGTGCAAATCCTCATCCTGCAAAGAGGACACACCGAGCCTTCGCGACCACAGACAAGCCTTCACCTAAGTGCGCCGCCTGCAACAACACCGGTCACCCAATAGATAAATGCACTAAGTTTATCGAAAAAGCCGTTGAAGACCGGTGGAAACTAGCCAAAGATCAACGGCTATGTTTCCGATGCCTGCGCTACAAGAACAGGATGCACTCATGCAAGCGCACGAAGTGCGAGCGAGACGGCTGCGAATACTTCCACCACAACTTGCTACATTATCAACGAATCGAAGAAAGAAACGAGGCCGTCACATCGACGCGCGCCTCCCGAGAAGCGAGAGCCTATCTGAAAATTATCCCGGTCACAGTCTCGGGACCGGCGGGAGCCGTCGAGACCTACGCCCTCCTCGACGACGGCTCCACGATAACACTTGTACAAGAAGGGCTCGCGAACGACTTAGGCCTGGACGGCCCGACAGTGCCGCTACAAATAGAAGCTATAACGAAAGAAAAAATCGACGCATCGAGATCACGCCGTGTTACGCTCAGCATCCGCGGCACCGACCAACCTTATAGGGTCGGTGCGCATACCATAGACGATCTGAGCCTATCACCACAGTCCGTTAAGAAGGAGGATCTCCGCGAGTGCGCACACTTATGCGACATAGAAGATAGCCTGCGGTACGAGTCAGCGAGACCTAGAGTGTTAATCGGACAAGATAACTGGCATTTACTCGTCAGTAATGAAACACGCCGCGGCCAGCGGCATCAGCCAGCGGCATCCCTAACGCCGCTAGGCTGGGTGCTACACGGTGCACACACACGCATCACAGGCAAACAAGTACATGCGACGCATCGCTTGACCACTATTGAAGAAGCCGAGAAAAATGAAGATTTGAATTTACAACTCAGTGAATATTTCGCGCTCGAAAACCTACTTATCGAGCCGAAGTTACCCCAGTCAAGCCCGGAAGAGCGGGCGCGTATCATGCTAGCCCAGTCAATAACGACTACAGCCGACGGCCATTATGAAGCACCGCTATTATGGAAACAACCCGATAGCCGCTTGCCTGACAACTACGAAAATACACTGAGAAGACTTCATAACATAGAAAAGAAGCTCGACAAAAATAAAGAGCTTAAAAGCAAATATAGTGAAGAAATGGACGCCCTTGTCTCGAAGGGCTACGCCGAGCCTGCGCCGCCCACCAAGTCATCAAGAGTGTGGTACCTCCCCCATTTCCCGGTGCTGAATCCTAGCAAGCCCGGGAAAGTCCGAATTGTCCACGACGCCGCCGCGCCTACAAGGGGCGTGTCGCTCAATGACCGCCTACTGACAGGCCCGGCCCTCCTACAGTCGCTGCCAGGCGTCCTTATGCGTTTCCGGCAACACCCAGTCGCCGTGGGGGCGGATATTAAAGAAATGTTCATGCAAGTGAAAGTCAAGTCTGAAGACAGAGACGCCCTGCGCTATCTATGGCGGGGCGACCGGCGGGGCGACGACGCGCCGCAAGAATATCGCATGACTTCACTCATTTTTGGCGCTACTTGTTCACCGTCAATAGCAATATATGTGAAGAACGTCAACGCCCAGAAACACGAAGAAACGCATCCAGAGGCCGTCAGAGCAATAATAAGACATCACTATGTCGATGACTACCTACACAGCTTCAAAACAGAAGAAGACGCGATTCGAGTGTCAAGTGATGTACGCGATATACATAGAGAGGCCCATTACGAACTACGCCAAAGGACCTCTAACTCCACGCGGGTCCTCCGAGCCCTCACTTCGGAGGACGCCACGTCCGCGCCCGTCGAACTGAATAAGAGCGAAATGAACGACGCCGCGCAACGCGGTATCAGCTGGCGCTTCATACCGGCGGGAGCCCCATTTATGGGCGGGGCATGGGAGAGGATGGTACGAGCCGTCAAGAGAGCCCTACACGCCGTGCTCAACGAGCGCCGCCCCAGCGAGGAGACCCTGACTACTCTGCTCGCCGAGGCCGAATATACAGTGAACAGCCGCCCCCTCACTCACGTGGCGGTTGATCCTGAAGAGCCAGAAGCCATCACGCCGAACCACTTCCTCCTCGGTGGCTCAGCCCGGGCCCCCAACCCCGGGACATTCGACGACACCGCACTCATCGGCCGCGCGACTTGGCGGACGAGCCAACGCCTGGCCGAGCACTTCTGGGCCCGCTGGCTCCGGGAGTACCTGCCCTCACTCCAGTACCGGCGGGAGCCCTACGGTCATGGGCGGCCTATCAACGTCGGCGACATCGTGCTAGTGGCCGACGGGAATCTGCCTCGCAACACATGGCCACGAGGCCGGGTTACAGCTATATACCCGGGCCCCGACGGCGTGACACGAGCAGTGGACGTGACCACCAAGGGCGGAGTCTTCAGAAGACCGACCAAGAAGCTGGTGATCCTGCCGACGGAGCCTGAGAACCTGCACGCAAAAGAAGATCCAACGTTCACCCGAACGATGGTCGGCGGGAGAGATGTGCAGGACGGCATAGAATAAACCCGCTATAAACATAAAATTGTCAGTCGCGACCTAACTTGTAATAATCTAGCTTATAAACCTTCTTATAACATAGGCATTGCGCTACTATTGCCTTATGTCATCGGCACCTGAAATAAAGAATAATAGGCCTCACATTTCATTCCTACATAGTAAAAAAGGGTAATATACCGCTGGTTTCCTAAATAACGAGTGGATAACACTAAGTTTCCACTAAGAAATATAGACAGACTAAAGGAAACCTAGAGATCCTACTCGCGCGCCAGTCAGGCAACGACTGATGGGCGAGCGAGGGGGGAAACCCGGTATTTATACCTCAGGTGGGGAACGAGGTACGTATATACGGGCGGACACGGAATCCCCGCGTTTCAGATGCATTTTTGCGCCGAACGAGCAGGATCTCGTGTAATAATGTATTATAAATAGCATAGAAATAGGTATAAGCACTGTAAATAATGTATTAGAGTAAGATTGAACTATAATAAATGAACATGTCATTTCGCGCCAAAATTTCCCGCGCAAATCGCTTTCCCGCCAAATATACGGGGCGAAGGGGCGTCCGGCCGAGGTAACTTAATAGTATAAATTAGGCGGCCAGGCCCCATGAAATTCAGTACCTACAGTAGCAGCGAAGTGACATTACTTGAAAAAGTAAACAAGCCTTTCAATTCAGAACCCCGACCCGACCAAGTTCCTGCTAAGCCGTAACGACCAACGCCGAAGGTGCAGGATTTCCCTTCAAATTCTACTCAGCCCAGAGCCAGTCATAGGTGCGTCTCGCACAACTGTATACTACCATAAAATGCGTGGTGAGTTGATGGTTACCGCCAGTTACTTTAACATTCATTAAATTAAATGGCACCTTAAGCGTCTTCAGATTTGATCTTGTGATAAGCCTTTTCTTAACTAGCAATTCTGCGACATGTTATGTTCCAATTTACGCGAGACGATCGTGAGCGGGCGCGAGGGCGTTTACCAATCAAATCTTGTGTAAAGTAAAATAGTACCCAACTAGTCCTAATTAATGGAATCATTTAGTCTGACCGCACGAATGATAGAAATAAATTAAGTTTCTATCAAAAAAAATATACTGCTGTGCCGACTGCGCTTTTTCTTATTCAGCACAGCTATCAGTATCACGAGACGGCGCACGAGATCTCTCGCTTTTTCTCGCACTAGCCGTCTTTCTCTTATTAGAAAACTTAGAAAAAGACGTACCTATAGTGAGAGAAAAATCGAGAGCTCGCGCGCCGTCTTGTGATAGCCGTGGTCTCGATGAACTCATCGAGACCATTAACGAGCCTATTTTTTTTTTTTTATTCGTCTTAGGCAACAAGGCCCATATTTACAAATACCTTACAGACTAACATACGTATCAATAAACAAAACAAAAAAATATAAGTAACAACATTTCAGTTATAAATAGTAGTAATAGGTATTCATTAAAATATAATCTAAGCTCGATAGAATTCCACCAATGTTTTAAAAATAGCCTAGTCTTGGTTATCGAACTTTCATAAGTGGGCAAAATTTATAATTGGACTGCTTGATGAGGAAAATGTTCAAGACATATTTGTGCCATTAGGAAATGACCCAAATATGTCTTGAAAATTTTGATCTCAACACTATAAGCGCCAGCGCTCTCATAGCGAATCTCTTACTAGTTGAGCCACTGAATTGGCTGCATATGCATTTCACCATGTCATTGAATGTATTAGGGTGCTTGCTCACTAGGGATGTGCTAAAATATGACACTTAAATGTCAAGCAAAATAGGTATACTGCATTTTGCTTGACAGCTAAGTAGTAACACTGCTTAGCACATCTCTGGTGGATGCGATGTGCTCTGTGTTACTACTTAGCTGTCAAAGCAATACACCTATTTTGCTTGACAGCTAAGTAGTAACACAGCTTAGCACATCTCTGGTGGATGCGATGTGCTCTGTGTTACTATTTAGCTGTCAAAGCAATACACCTATTTTGCTTGACAGCTAAGTAGTAACACAGCTTAGCACATATCTGGTGGATGCGATGTGCTCTGTGTTACTACTTAGCTGTCAAAGCAATACACCTATTTTGCTTGACAGCTAAGTAGTAACACAGCTTAGCACATCTCTGGTGGATGCGATGTGCTCTGTGTTACTACTTAGCTGTCAAAGCAATACACCTATTTTGCTTGACAGCTAAGTAGTAACACAGCTTAGCACATATCTGGTGGATGCGATGTGCTCTGTGTTACTAATTAGCTGTCAAAGCAATACACCTATTTTGCTTGACAGCTAAGTAGTAACACAGCTTAGCACATATCTGGTGGATGCGATGTGCTCTGTGTTACTACTTAGCTGTCAAAGCAATACACCTATTTTGCTTGACAGCTAAGTAGTAACACTGCTTAGCACATCTCTGGTGGATGCGATGTGCTCTGTGTTACTACTTAGCTGTCAAAGCAATACAACTATTTTGCATGACAGTTAAGTGTCACATTTAAGCACATACCTGGTGGGCAAGCACCCTTATACATTCAATGACATGGTGAAATGCATATGCAGCGAATTTAGTTGGTCAAATAGTAAATTAGCTAATAGCAGAGCGCTGGCACTTAGTGTCAAGCAAAATTTTTATTTTGCTTGACAGCTAAGTAGTAGCACATCTCTGGTGGATGCGCAGCCTTAAAATACTTTCCAACACATACGTTACGTGTGAAGTATACAAAATGCTTGTAATAATAACTTGTGAATGTAATGAAAGTGCCGTTAATTCATACCGCTCTCGCGAGTTTTGGATGAGTTTAAACGGGCCGCTGTTATAATTAGAGGCGATATTACTCCGTAGCCCACTGTAGATACTTTCATTAACTTAAATACTGCCTCCGTCTCATTAACTTTAAAAGTTCATACGGGCGTTTTCACTAGAATGTGCGACTTTTACATTGTTCTCAGGATTTTTTTTTTTTTGGTTTTTCCGGTTCAGAATCATGAGCACTCTTGGGGGGGGGGGCCATAAAGACAAAAAGTGTCCCCAATGATCCATACATTTTTATAGGATTCCACTATGTGACGGTCCATACAGAATGTATGAAAAAAACGTCACATAGTGGAATAAAAACCTGGTGACACTTTTTTATTTACCGGGATTAAGAGTGCCCATGATTCTGAACAGGAAAAACCAGAAAAATCTCAGTTCTGAAAAAAAAATTAAAGTCGCACATTTGAGTGAAAACGCCCTTTAAATGACATTTGGATAGGTACTTTGAATGGAAGGGATTTTTGTTTCGCTACATTAATAAGGAAATATATAGCTGCATCTGCATCCAGACGGTCGTGCGTGGCGAACTGCACGAGTGGTACGAAGCTATGGAATAGGTACATGGAAATAGGAAACAAAATGGCCTTAGTTTCATGGTTCTCGCTTATCTTATAGGTCCTGAGTGGCGAACCGTTGCGATGCGGCTTATAAAAGATGACGACAGATCTAGTCTAGATTATTTAACCATTTTAACTTATAGATCGACACTGTTTTGTCTCCAGAGGCACTTTTGGCGTGCTTACTTTAAAATAAAATTTAAAAAGATTGGCGACTAAAACTTGTGAAGAGAGCTCACGTTTGGCATAATATTACACTTCTTAATAATCTTGATAGTTTTGCGATAAAGGAGAAAATATAGTAAGAACAGTAGACTCGCCTATCTAAATAAACACCTACACCGTCTTTGATTAGATGTGTAAAAAATCCTAATCTACCAATGCACGTTACGAAAACAACACAGTTTCGCATATATATAAAAACAAGAAATAAAATTAAAATAATAAATTAAGTTTTTTAAACATCACAAAAATAAATATAAATTTGTAAATACGTTACCCTTCCAAAGGGCCCAGATGTCGTAAACCTAAACCCAATCAAGTCCATAAGGAGATTGCGGAACTTTGCAAAGGTTGACGGCGTCTGATTGGGCGGACATCAAAACTAATCGGCCAGAAAATGTTTGATACCCCTTTCACTGTGATAGAAAAAGTTAGGCAAGGAATATGGAAATAACAATAAAGTATGGTTTTATAGCCGAACCAAAAGCTTATCCTTGTTTTGGGGTGAGAAGCACCTACTGTTTACAAGCTTTTATTTGACTGGCAATGTTTATATGAATGTATGTGAGCGTTACACACGGCGATTTTTGCAACGCTCCAAACGCGATATAGGTATCGATACAGCACGTTTATCACAGGTGTGATAGACTACGAGTATTCGTCTTTTTTAGGGTTCCGTACTCAAAGAGTAAAACGGGACCCTATTACTAATACTTCGCTGTCCGTCCGTCCGTCCGTCCGTCTCTACCAGAATTACTTAATGTAAATTAGGTAAAGGAAAAAACCGTTATGAAGATTACATTTACCTATGTATTATTTTAGATCCCTGTAACTTTTTGGAAACATTTTGATAAAAATAACTATTTTGATTTGTATAGTCGACGTCAAGACATGTTAAAAATGTTATTACAATGGAATCAGGTACAGTCAAGTGCAAAAATATGTAATCGATTTAATCCTCTCATAAATATTCAGTGAAACGTTAATCCGATGTCGTAAGTGCGATGGGACATATTTATGAGTAAATTGTATGCACCCATATTTTTTACACTTTACTGTACAATAGTATTTTATGCAACTGTTTTGTAAGAAGGGTCTTAAAACGCGAGTGGCGTGAGTTGCGATGCGAGCCTTGGCGAGCATCGCAATTAAGAGCGTAGTCGGTCTGCGACAAAATTGAGAAATAGGTATTTGTACAAACTATTGCCGTCGCGTTGCGCCCAAGCGACCGCGTGCGATGCGCGATAGGGACAACCGCAGCTCAGACCGATTTTCACTACAAAATCTTGACAAGATCGATGCTTTGTATTCCCCTGTTTTCTCCGCCAAACCTGCGCCGATTCAATTATGTTTGGTGTTGAAATTTAGAGGAAGAGTAGATCTATGTTTCTATTATTTTGTTTTAACGTAAAAACTTTTCATATTTGTCTGGTAGTCATCTGAATATGACAATAAAAATGGGGCATTTTTTAGGTTTTCGAAAATTCGTATCTGTTTTGGTAATTATTTTTTGGGAAAAAGTAAATGACAGGGGCATACATACAGTACACCTAGATTTTATAAAAAAAAACGAGTCCTCTAGAGGGATAAACCAGGAAGGAAATAGGGGAATACGTTTGTATGGAAAAATGCTGCTAGGATACCCTCTTAAAGACGCCACGAGCGTTTTAGACCAGTTATAAACCGTTGCATACAATATTTTTTCTATGACAAATTTTAAATAAATAGCAGACTACAAAATAGTTAGCCTTTTCGGGCAGCAAGTTTTCTATTCATACTTTTGCTACTAATGCAATTTCTTCGGGAGTGCAGTTATTAATTGCTTCGACAATTTAAAAAGGAACGTACACTTTTATCTTCACAAACACGAATAAAATCTTAATATTCTAGGACTAACAGTTTATCATCTTTCATCCTTTCATTTTGAACTGTATATATGTTGGTGGGAAATCGGAAATGTTACACTTCTTGTTTATGGTTTGTTTTGTTTTTAATTTGTTTGCACTTGCCATCCGAACCAAACCGAATCCGGACCCGAACCGAATTCGAACTTTATTTTCATAAATAATACCAAGAATTTATAAAACATGTAATTTAACACACAATAGATGATGATTTATTATTATTGTAGTAAATAATGTATAATATACAAATGTAAAATCGTAAATAAAAACTTTTATTTCGAAATATTTGTTTATGAAGTTGGCACCACTGCAATATAGCGGCCGATTTAAAAAAGTTAAACAGTGCTTTTATGAAAAATGTATGAACCAAAAAAGTACGCTAAACAGTGCGTTTTTGGGCCATAGAGCATAGAGTTTTTCGACGACTTATTAGTGGTGTCATTGTATTTGAGCTACAGCCTATATAAATGACAGATAACGGTACAGGCCCCGTAGCATGGATGGCCTTATCACGCGATAAGTGATAGGATAGAGCTGCCGTCCCTGGCTGACACCGTTCGATAGAATGAGACGACGCGCTTATCCTATCACTTATCGCGTGATAACGCCATCCATGCTACGGGGCCAGGAGTAGATAAAATTACAAATTTATCCTTGACGTCAACTATAATTCGTGTAAGTACATTAAACAATTCCTTTTAAATTTTAATCTGATAAGGTAGTAACAAGTATAGCATAAATGCACTTGTAACTTATACGGTCAGCATCAAAGACGCAATCGATGACGTCAAAAGTTCTTATTCCCTTTTAATAAAGACTTTTGATATCTTCGTTTGCGAAGCTACTTTCGATGCTGACTGTATTACACATTCAAATGTTAACATTCAGCTGACAGCTTTTGCATTAATGAAGTTATATGTAACGTTATGTTTAATATTTGGAAGCATTTGTTCCTGATGCACTTATTGATGTTGATTACAGTTAGTTGCATAAGAAACAAAAAAATATTGATCCTGTGGAAGGCTAACGCGCTAGAGGCAGTATTCTAGTGCGCTGGACTGATGCAATAGGGAATGGATGAAAATATCAGAAGTGCCTGATTATTTTTTTGGTGATAGGAATAACGTTAATTAGCACCAGAAAAAAGTTTCAAATTCTTCAGCTGCGTCAATTATTTTTGAATAATATAAACAGTTTATTTCCTTACGTTTAGTGTCTAGGACGGCAAATAAGACACTTTCTTTGATCCGTATGTTAATACAAAAAATAAAATATCTTAAATATCTGTGGTAAATTGACACAGCTGTATTTGTCATTGCCAGTGTAATATGACGGATATTTTTTTTGTAATAAGAGACGAATCAAGGAAAGTCTTTTATTTGCTATCCTTGACCCAAAACGTAAGTGAGGTAACTATTTATATTTTTCAAAAATAATTGACTTAGCTGAAAAATCTGAATATGTTTTCTAGTACTTGCCATTATGAAATTTAATGTATTCAAATGGTTAAATACGTTTTAAAATAAAAATAAAACTAAACTAAATAAAAAGAAAGTAAAAATGCAAAAACATTATTTATAAAAATAATACCCCGTCAAGGAGATCCTCCTGCGGCATGACCCATGACGCTGGCTATAATATTTGATGATCAAATATTTCAACTGAACAAATACCTCGTATATATTAAACATTCGGAACATGGTGCGCCACCTATTGGATAAACCTGATAATATAAATCAAACAACATAATATAGATGGCGCCCCTACTGTCGAGTAATGAAACGACCTGAGTAGTAACTGTCGTAGCTGCTAGATGGCGTTATTAAGATCAGATTTAGTCGGCTAATATAAATAAATGCCATAATATACTATATATATCACTTATCGTTGTGGATAAGACATCCGTCACTCTCGCACTCGCATACGTGTCAGAACGTGACGGATGTCTTATCGACAGCGATAAGTGGTAAAATGGTAACCATGCTACGCCCGTAGATAACATTCGAATTTTACCGGACAAATTAGTATACGTTTTTTTGTTTATTAGGATATCAAAGGACAATATTGTACTAGTTTTACTTATTTGGATCATTAAGCGCTTTTCAAATATTGAACAATACTATATTTTTTTGCTTTTTTAATTTATTTTCCTTGAAATCGCATGACGCTCGATTTTTGTAATCTTATATGGAATAGGGTATGGGATAGCGTTATGTATGACAGTACCGTTCCTTCGCGTGAATAATTATTTTGTATACCTATCACTTTTTATGTCAAAGGTTTCTACAAACATCCATCCATTGTTTTCTTCTTAGTTTTGCACTATTTAGATTATTCATTGCCAACCGAGAGTTGGCTCGCTATAAACAGCGAACTTGTAAAAGTTAACTCTCCATTCTTTGGACCTATATCAAACTGTTAGATCAGGCAATAAATGAAAGTATTTGTATTGCGTTATTGTTTTAATAGAGCAGAGTCATGTTACTACAATGGTGGTAAAATAAAAAGTGTTAGGTTAGATTGACAGACGTCACTGACGTCAGTGGTCTAAACCACAGAGTGCGCATTTTATTCTTAACATCCCCTCTAAATGCGTACTCTCTCACACATACCAATCATCCCTCTCAAAGATTCAAACTGAGGTTTGGGAAGGCTTTTGGTGAACATATCTGCTGCCTGCAGTTTAGTTTCACAGTACTCAACATCCATTACATTTTCAAGAAGCTTATCTCTAACATAATGATATTGGATATCTATATGTTTCGATCTCTTATGTAAGTTAGCACCACGAATCAGCTTGATTGAACTCTGATTATCAATAACCAGCTTAATGTTTTCAGAGAAATCAATTTCTTTCATGAGACTTTTAATCCAAACAAGCTCCTTCGTAGCAGCACAGGCAGCTAGGTATTCCGCTTCTGTCGTTGACAGAGCTACACACTTTTGTAATTTAGTGTTCCAAGTGATAGCACCACCATTCATTACAAACACATAACCAGTTACAGATTTGCGTGTCACAGTACAATTTGCATAATCAGCATCACAAAAACCTTTGGTGTTGCTATCCTCAGTCAAACTTGCACTATATAGTATGCCCAACTCTTTATTCGTTTTTAAATATTTAAACACCTTTTTTACTGCACCCCAGTGCACATTGTTAAAGTCATTCAGATATCTACTCAGTGAGCATACTATAAAGTAAATATCAGGTCTGCTAGCTATAGCAGCATACATAAGTGAGCCTACTGCCTCACGGTATGGTACATTTGGCGTGTCAGCTGATCCTTCACAATTATCCAACTTCACATTAGGGTCAGCTGGCACGGAACTAGGTTTACATAGGCCCATTCCAAACTTATCAAGTAGGCTGTTGATGTACTTGGTCTGATGTACAAAGATTGAGCCATCACTTTCAATTTCAATTTCTAGACCTACAAATTGTTTTGGACTCATGATAGTTACTTGAAACTCTTTTTGCAAATTATTTACAAATCCATCAATAAGACCTCGATTTTTACACAAAATCAAACCATCATCTACAAACAAAAGCAAATACAAGGGAGCTTCATGTTGTAGAGAGACATACAGGCACCTGTCACTTTGACAATTTTTAAAGTCATTCACCTCCATAAAAGAGTGGAACTTGGAGTTCCAACACCTGGGCGACTGTTTCAACCCATAGATTGACTTATTGAGCTTACAGACTAATTCTGTGTCAAGACCAGGTGGAGTATCCATGTAGATTTCTTCATCTAGGGTTCCATATAGGAAAGCAGTCTTTATATCGAACTGCGTCATCTTCAATTTTTCTTTTGCTGCTAGTGATAGCATCATTCTGATGGTATCATAGCGTACTGTCGGTGAAAAAGTCTCACCATAGTCTATCCCCTTTTCTTGGGTATAGCCTTTTGCACACAGTCGAGCTTTGTATCGTGTGGTATCATCAGCATTCTGCTTTATCTTGTAAACCCATTTACAACCAACCAGCTTCTTGTCAGCTGGATGCTCCACCAGCTCCCATGTCTTGCATGTATCATGAGAATCGAGTTCCTCGTTCATTGCTGCTATCCATTTTTCCTTATCATGACTTTTCAGAGCATCAGTATATGTAATGGGCAATACTTCTACGAAGTTTGCTTCCGCTACTGTGATTATCTGCGGTCGAGGTCGCAGGTCATATCTTGGCTCCTTTCTCTCGTTATTTTCATTATACACTCTCTCACTCTCTTCTTGGCTCTCTGGAGTTGCTTCTGCACTGTTCTCTGTCACCTCATTTATCATAGTTTGGTAAAAATCCTCAAAGGCTTCATAATCATACATTTGGGATTCCCAAGGTTTGTCTTTTTCACTATGATAGGGATCAAGGTCCACCGGGTCCTCTGATGTCTCTGACAGGCTGTTGGTTGAATAGGGCTCATTCTCATTGAAAGTCACGTCTCGGGATACACTTATCTTCTTGGTATCGGGATCAAACAACCTGTAATTGTCAGAGTTACCTTCGTAGCCAACTAGCATAAGTTTCTTGCTTTTTGGCTCTAGTTTATTCCTCTTTTCCTTAGGTACATGCATGTAAGCGGCAGATCCAAATGCTCTTACATGTGTCAGAGTCGGTTTTGACCCAGTCCAAAATTCAAATGGAGTCTTCACCGTGTTACATCTCCTGTTTATCACGTAAACAGCTGTCTGCACTGCTTCCGCCCATAGTGCTAAAGGTAGGTGTCTCGCATATAGCATGGACCGGGCACTCTCCATGATGGTCCTGTTCGCTCTCTCGCTCCTGCCATTTTGCTGCGGTGTGTAGGGCGCAGTATATTCTAATTCTATACCTTTGTCAGCTGCATATCTCCTGAATTCATCATTGCAGTATTCTTTTCCGTTGTCACTGTGTAACAGCTTGACTTTGGTATCAAACTTATTTTCAAGCAGCTGCACATACTTCTGAAAAGCCTGCAAAGCTTCACTTTTGCGCTTCAGCATGTAAACATTAATAAATCCAGAATCTGCATCCAGGAATGTAATAAAGTATCTAGCCCCTGAAATAGATGGCGTGGGCATCGGACCACACAGGTCACTGTACACTTTATTCTTCTGGGTGTCCAGTGAACCTTTCTTGAAAGGTACTCTGTGTTGCTTGCCGATCACACAAGCCTCACAAAAGAAGTCACTCAGGTCACTAACAGAAGGTAAATGTCCATTTCGCACCATTTCACGCAATGTCTTAACATTGACATGACCCAGACGGTCATGCCATTGTTTCAAGGTCACTACATTTGCTTCACAGTCCACTGAGACAGGCTTGAACAACAATTTGTATAGGTTATTAGGCTGTTTAATGGCAATGGCCGCAACGCTCCCATCACAATTTTTTATAAAGGCCGAGTCCTTGTTTTTGTTCACTGAAAATCCTTTTGATGTTACAATACCCTCCGAAAACAAGTTTCTCTTTAGATCAGGCACATAAAGCACATTATTGATGGTGGAGTCATACCATTTACCGTCCAAGAACTTTTTTATTTTAATTGTCCCTGAGCCTTGCACTGATAGTTCACTTTTATCACCTAACCGCACACAATTGCACTCCGGCTTGAAGTCTGAGAAATAATTCCGTCTATATGTCATGTGGGCAGACGCCCCACTATCTAAAATCCATACTTCTTCATCTTCTGTGATATTCGCTGCAAGCTGGGTGATGAAGGCGGACTGATTGTTCTCATACTTCGAACCATGGCTATTCAGACTACTGTACTGTGAGCTAAATCGGCAATCACGGGCATAGTGCCCCACCTTCTTGCACTTAAAGCATTTAACTGACTTTTTAGTCACCTTCTCAGTAGACAATGCTGTTTCCTCTTCAATTTTGAAACGCGACTCCTCATCTAGAAGACGCGCCGTAAGGTTGATTACCGTTTGTTTACTTGGTTCAAGTGACAGCCAAGCTTGTCGCAACATGCGATAGCGCTCGGGCAATGACCCCAGTATTTTGGTCACAATTGCCATTTCTGAAATTGTTTCTCCAGCGTCCTTTAGCCGTTTCGCGATATTTTCTTTTCTAGAAATGTGTTCGGCAATGCTATCGCCCTCCGTGAACTTAATCGTGTGAAATTTCTCATGCAACAACATTTTGCAATTTTCACTTTTTTGGTCGTAAATCGAGTCTAATTTATCAAAAATTTCACGTGCCGTCTCACATGTTTCTATCAGACTTATTTGAGGCAATTCCATATTTGCTGTAACTATGTACATTGCCTTCGCGGCATCTTTCTTCCATTCGTCCGCATCAGCCCCAGCCGGCGACAACGAAGAGGTTATGTGATCGCCCAGGCCCCTGGCCTTCAAGGCTAGTGTCGTCTGGAACTTCCATTGTCTGTAATTGTCGCCTGCGAACTTCTTCGCAGTCGCGACGCCAAGACCTCCGAGATCCATTGGTAATTCAGCGTCCAAGTGCCGCGCTACAAACACACGTGCAACTGACGCAATACCGAGACGTAGAAAACTTTCCGACGACCGATCCGACTTTTTATTTAATCACACGCGATACTCTGGGTCCATAACCTGTTAGATCAGGCAATAAATGAAAGTATTTGTATTGCGTTATTGTTTTAATAGAGCAGAGTCATGTTACTACAATGGTGGTAAAATAAAAAGTGTTAGGTTAGATTGACAGACGTCACTGACGTCAGTGGTCTAAACCACAGAGTGCGCATTTTATTCTTAACACAAACTCATGCTAAATACTCGTAAATAATAGAGATCTGCACTTTAGAGAAAGTTTGGTCACTTGCTCAGATAGATAACTAACAACTTAGAAAAGTTGAAAGCCCCCCGACATCTTCATTTCAAAGTTCAATTCTCAAAAACACAGAGGTGCACAGCGGAATGTCATCTCGCTCGTATGTGGAGCAGCCCAACTGGGGAAGTACCTCCACCTTACAGAAGACCGCAGCCATAATAGCACCACTGCTTGGTAGTGTTGCTATATTATTGCATGCTATGAAGTATGTGGTGTGTTCCTGGTGGTGAGTAAGGTCGCCAGAGCTCCTTAGGGTGCGTTGAGTTGTGAGTGAGGGACCTGCATGTCTCTATCTGCCAACACAGCGAATCCTCAAGTAAATAAAGGGTCGGCAACGTGCTTGTGATTCTTCTGGAGTCACAAGTGTCCATAGGTGACGGTACCAGCTTAACATCAGGCAGGCCGTAAGCTTGTTTGCCACCGTTGTTGTATACAAAAATAAAAAAAACGGCTGAACCGATTTTGATGAAACGTAGCTAAGAACCATCTCGATTACGTCAGCTTTCGGATAAAAAAACCGCATTCAAATCGGTCCATTCGTTTAGGCGCTACGGTGCTACAGACAGACACACAGGCAGACACGTCAAACTTATAACACCCCTCTTTTTGGGTCGGGGGTTAATAATATGCACTCACCATCTGGTTGGCCAGTAGCTTGACAACGTAGACGCTCGCGTTGGAGCCGAGCAGACCCCGCGCGCCCTCTGCGTCCGTGGCCACGCCGCGCGAGGATATCGCCACCGCGGTACTTAGGCATCTGCAATAATATGCACTCACCATCTGGTTGGCCAGTAGCTTGACAACGTAGACGCTCGCGTTGGAGCCGAGCAGACCCCGCGCGCCCTCTGCGTCCGTGGCCACGCCGCGCGAGGATATCGCCACCGCGGTACTTAGGCATCTGCAATAATATGCACTCACCATCTGGTTGGCCAGTAGCTTGACAACGTAGACGCTCGCGTTGGAGCCGAGCAGACCCCGCGCGCCCTCTGCGTCCGTGGCCACGCCGCGCGAGGATATCGCCACCGCGGTACTTAGGCATCTGCAATAATATGCACTCACCATCTGGTTGGCCAGTAGCTTGACAACGTAGACGCTCGCGTTGGAGCCGAGCAGACCCCGCGCGCCCTCTGCGTCCGTGGCCACGCCGCGCGAGGATATCGCCACCGCGGTACTTAGGCATCTGCAATAATATGCACTCACCATCTGGTTGGCCAGTAGCTTGACAACGTAGACGCTCGCGTTGGAGCCGAGCAGACCCCGCGCGCCCTCTGCGTCCGTGGCCACGCCGCGCGAGGATATCGCCACCGCGGTACTTAGGCATCTGCAATAATATGCACTCACCATCTGGTTGGCCAGTAGCTTGACAACGTAGACGCTCGCGTTGGAGCCGAGCAGACCCCGCGCGCCCTCTGCGTCCGTGGCCACGCCGCGCGAGGATATCGCCACCGCGGTACTTAGGCATCTGCAATAATATGCACTCACCATCTGGTTGGCCAGTAGCTTGACAACGTAGACGCTCGCGTTGGAGCCGAGCAGACCCCGCGCGCCCTCTGCGTCCGTGGCCACGCCGCGCGAGGATATCGCCACCGCGGTACTTAGGCATCTGCAATAATATGCACTCACCATCTGGTTGGCCAGTAGCTTGACAACGTAGACGCTCGCGTTGGAGCCGAGCAGACCCCGCGCGCCCTCTGCGTCCGTGGCCACGCCGCGCGAGGATATCGCCACCGCGGTACTTAGGCATCTGCGCAAAATGTATACTCGTCAACACTTATATTAATAGGGGTGTAGACACTAAATAAAATAACCAATAATGTTGTATTTTCTCGAAAAGGGATGAAAAATGTAGTCAAATGGAGAAAAAAGCAACGCAAGAGGTTAAATAATCACAAAGTTATAAGTGTCCAAAGTTTTAAGAGGGGGTATGTTCTGTCGTGACATCACGATCCCCTAGCGTTTTCTCTCTCTAACAAGTAACAATAAAACGGTTGTAGCTTCGTCATTTTCTGAGATATTTGAATGGGATTTTCGTCATTAGGCATATTTTTTTGCCTTCTTTCTTTAGAAGAAATAATAAATTTTGAGTCTACACCCCTATTGTTAGTATCTAAGTGGTATTTTAACCGACTTCCAAAAAAAGACAAATATGACCGTGTTTTGAATTTTGATGTTGATCCAAGAACCACATTTATTAGGTAATTGGCAAAAAAAATTAATCCATCAAATTTCTTTTAAACCTTTTCATGAAATTGTATCATTACAAAAAAACCTAACTTCTAATCACGTTATTTCAATCCTCTACAAAGCGAGCAGAAAAACTTACTGCAATAATTACTTTAAAAACAAAGTTTTAACCGAATTCAAAACAGTAAACCTTGGCTAATCTGTGATATGAAGTTATTCTGTGATAGTTACTTTAAGGTCTAATAGCGGAGTTACTCGATATCTTTACGGCTTGTAATAATTTGCAGTAGGTGGCGGCACTGGCACTCAACTTACTTATTCTGGTAGTGGCTTTCGGGCTGTCAAAGCCCTTATATCACTGCGACCATCGCTGATCTATTGTGATCAAAATATCAACTTACTTACGTGCAGCACGTATCCGAACACATCCGTCAAAATTAAGAAAAAAAATTAAAAAAAAACTCAAAAACCCTAACTATCACCAATTAGCCAAGGTTTGCCTACCCAAATCGCTTAAACTGTGCCTATAAAATGCGAAGAGTTCCCTCGATTTCTCAAGGATCCCTCCATCAGATCCTGACCTGGTAACTATGGGACCACCTGGGAAGGATACCCTTTCAAATAAAAAAAGCATTTCTCAATCGGTCCAGGCGTCCTCAAAATTACATTATAAAATTACATTGCTACAGTAGAAAGCTTGTTTACTTATTTTGCGATAGATTTCTAGCGCAGGAAGAGATACTGACTTGGTAGTGATTTGACTGGCGAGGTCTTCTCTCTCTGTAGCCAACACCAGTAGGTTCTCCACTGTCTTGAGCCCGTGGAGCTTCTTGAACAGGGCCTTGTCAGCGGCGTGCTGTAGACAAGACAAATAAATACAAATACAAAATGGTTAACTTAAGTGGCAAGTGGCAGTGAGCGGGGCACTTTGCACGTAGAACCGATGGCCGTTGGGGCGGAAAGGTTCTCGAGTGGGGACCACGCACCGGAAGGCGCGGCGTGGGTAGGCCCCCCACAAGATGGACAGATGACCTGGTAAAGGTCGCGGGAGTCCGCTGGATGCGGGTGGCGGAGGGCCGGCCATTGTGGCACTCTTTGGGGGAGGCCTATGTCCAGCAGTGGACGTCTTTCGGCTGATATGATGATGATGATGATGACACAATAGTTTATTAGCAAAAACAGAAAAACATCCATCCACGACTTCTTTCCATCAAAAACACACTTACTCACACACACACACACACACACACACACACGATATAAACTAATAAGCACAAATTCACACACGCTTACAGAGACTAAGTAAGTAGCGAATAAGTATAGAATAGTAGGTAGTGGAAGTAGTGTTAGTTTTTTAAATAACGAAAGATTTATTCCCAAAATAGGGGGGGGGGGGGGGGGGGGGGACACTAAATAAAATAATCAATAATGTTGCATTTTCTCGAAAAAGTATCAAAAATGCAGTCGAATGGAGAAAAACCAACGCAAGAGGTTAAATAATCACAAAGTTATAAGTGTCCAAAGTTTTAAGAGGGGGTATGTTCTGTCCCTTTTCCGCAAAACGCACCTTCATATGAAACGATTGTCATTTACTACGACGCTAGAGGATCGTCATCAGGCATATTTTTTTGCCGTCTTTCTTTTGAAGTAATACATTTTTTTGAGTCTACACCCCTATTGTAACAACTCTTGCGTGTATGCAAGTATGTATGTTAACCGCACTCGCAGAAGGCCAAGATACAGGCTAAGCCTAGTTAGCATCAGGGTGTGTTTTTAAATGTATACACTCCATACATTCCGGCGAACAATGGGGGACAATCTGTTGCTGGGGGACAATCTGTTGATGGAGGACAATCTGTTGCTGGGGGACAATCTGTTGATGGGGGACAATCTGTTGCTGGGGGACAATCTGTTGCTGGGGGACAATCTGTTGATGGGGGACAATCTGTTGCTGAGGGACAATCTGTTGCTGGGGGACAATCTGTTGATGGGGGACAATCTGTTGCTGGGGGACAATCTGTTGCTGGGGGACAATCTGTTGCTGGGGGACAATCTTTTGCTGGGGGACAATCTGTTGCTGGGGGACAATCTGTTGCTGGGGGACAATCTGTTGCTCGCGTCCGCAGGATTTACCTACCACAACCCTGCACGTATCCCCTGGGTGGTGCTAAATGAGCGATAACACTTTCGGCGAAATAGGCGCTACTATAAAAATATCACATGGATATTCGCCTAATCTACAGATCGCCATACGATTAAATTAATAAATTCCGGCGAAGTCGCGGGCGAAAGTAAGCGATGATTAAACAATTCCTCCCTCAATCGCACAGAGTCCGAGACTTAAAAAAAAAAGCGGCCAAGTGCGAGTCGGACTCGCACATGAAGGGTTCCGTTAAATAAATTGCTTTTTACGATTTATGACGTATTAAAAAAAAACTACTCACTAGATCTCGTTCAAACCAATTTTCGTTAGAAGTTTGCATGAAAATGTACATCATATATTTTTTTTAGTTTTATCATTGTCTTATTTTAGAAGTTACAGGGGGGGGGACACACATTTTACCACTTTGGAAGTGTCTCTCGCGCAAACTATTCGGTTTAGAAAAAAAATATGTTAGAAACCTCAATATCATTTTTAAAGACCTATCCATAGATACCCCACACGGATGGGTTTGATGAAAAACATTTTTTGAGTTTCAGTTCTAAGTATGGGGAACCCCAAAATTTATCTTTTTTTTCTAATTTTGTGTGAAAATCTTAATGCGGTTCACAGAATACATCTACTTACCAAGTTTCAACAGTATAGCTCTTATAGTTTCGGAAAAAAGTGGCTGTGACATACGGACGGACAGACAGACAGACAGACATGACGAATCTTTATAGATTTGGTTCCGTTTGTTGCCATTTGGCTACGGAACCCTAAAAAGAAGAGGGAATAGTCAGGGGGGGAATATACGTACATAAATAAGGACATAAATATCTGTACAGGACTCTATTGTCAATGTCATAAAGGTGTGTACAGATATTTATGTCCTTTTTTATGTACGTATATTAATACCCCCGACTGTACATTTTATCGTCTCGTCGCGTCGATAAGATCAAAAAGTCTCTAATAATTATTATGATTAGCACTGAATATTTAATTACCTTATCCGATTTCTCCATCATTCTGTGCAGTTCATTCAACAATCTCTCCAAGGGCAGTGCGTCCAGCGACACTTTATTCCGCCTCTCACTCCTGTCACTGGCCTTGCTCATATCACTGAGCGAGCTGCAAATACTCTCAGTCTTCTTCAGTTTAGCTTTATCGTCTTTCTTTTTCTTTTTATTCTTTTTAGATTCTTTAACATCTATTGTATTTATACAATTGTTATTACTCTCTGAGGCGTCTTGTTTATCAGAGTTCTTTTTCTTCTTAGATTTCTTCTTTTCGATTATATCTTCTTTAGCTTCTGCGTCGCCATTCATTTCTATATCCTCGTTTTCTTTTGTTTTCTGTTCAGCAGACACATGTCCGTTAAGTTTGGCGCCGGATTTATTTTTTGCTGATTTCACTTCGCCGTTTACTTTAATGACTGTCTCTTTTTCCGTCTTCTGTTCATCGTTTTCCCCATTCTGACTAGATTTCTGGTCGGTCACCAGGGGATACAGGATGTTGTTTAGTTGTTGGACCACTTTGAACATTTTGTTCAAGGTTGGAAACAACACGAACGCGTCCAAGGTAATGCGATGATCAATATCCGATAGTTGGTTACCACTGAAAAGAATAATAAGCAACTGTACTATCTAAATAATATATGGACACCTCATAATTAAAAAGCAATTAAAGCAGAATAGGATGATTCTAAATTGACTCGAATTCCTAAAGGACCTAATGTTGCAGTAATGCCAAGTTTACGTTACAATTACAGTAAATTTACGTTTTTCTATAATATTTACCTTCCTATTACACATAGCGAAGTGTTATAGCGTGTTATAACTTTTCAGTGGTCGGACTATGGCTGATGCAGAAGATGATAACTTTCATAACAATGATGGAGAAGTTGATAATGGTGACAATGTATCGTATAATATAAATTTGTTAACACCTTTATTCACTTACAACACATTTTCGCGGTTAGTAGAATGATGTGACTGACTAATCCTTCGATAGTTTTAAACATTCTTGTATCCATGGCAACGATCAACAAGAACAATAGGGAAAATTACTCAAAACTCTGCGCAGGTGGCGACACTAGCAGAGTTGGCATTGTATCTCGTTCCCACTTGCGGTATTGTCTATGCATGCATCCTTGTCACTCATTTGACAATCAATTGTGCATGTGTGTGTGTGTGTCTATCTTCCTCTACTGGTTTACGGTTCGTGCTAGTGCTGCACTCTGGCGGCAGAACATTGCAGTAATGTTCCCTATTTGATTGGCCCACTGAACACCTGATTACTTACGTGGCCAGCAATTTCTGTTTGATCTTCCTTGCCTTCTTCCTCAGCGCTTTAACTTTGTCCCGGTCCTTTCTTTCCTGTTCTACACGAAGCGCTTCATCGAGATCGTTGTCCTGGCTTTCCGATGTCGTCTGAAGCATGTTCAAACAAGTTAAAAGATTAAAAAAGAATCTTGCCCACAATCAGGCCCACGGAATAAAGAATCCATTGGAAGTGGTGAGTGGGCGTTCCCGTGTCACCGAACATGAGCGTAAATTCGCATACTTCTTGCACAGATTATTGTCAGTCACCTGGCAACCGCACACGGCGTATGACATGAGTGAATTATGTGATTATCGTAGGAAAATGCCGTATTGCTCTGTTAGAAGCTGCTCAAATAGAGCACATTAAAAAACTTGTCTCATGGAGGTATTTCCTATCATCGGTAAGTATTGTTTTAGAATTCCTACATAAAAATATTAAATTTTCAATTTCTCAGACACAATTTGCATCTGTAGTCAAGGAAATATCAATTCTATTTCTCTAACAATGAAGTTCATAATCCTGTGCATAATTTCGCTACTCGGAACGAGGAACGCACGTCAAATGTCCAGAAGGTTCGCTACTCAAATGCTGTGGCTAAGGTCTATAATTATTATCGATAAAACGATAACTCAAAATAAAAAGGATTAAATTTATTATTTATGTATATAATATCTGACTGACGACATAACTCATATAAAATAAAATAACTATTATAATCTTATAGTTTTCCTAAAGAAACAAATGCAAAGGAAAAATGGACTGATGCCACGGGGAGAAAGGATTGGTTTCCGCAACGACTGAACATTTTGTTGAAACTGATTTTTGGGTTTCGCCAAAAGGAAAACGCTTCATTCATGAAGGTTCAATTCCCACGCAGAATATCGTATGAAGCGTAATTACGAATAATTTATAATGATTAATAGCGGTGCAGTAGGCAACACGTAGAGCGAGAGCAGCGCTCCGCTTTTTCGCTCGCACACATGACGCACTGCTTTCAATTCTTTATATTTGACGACTGGTTTAGCCTACCATACTCGCACACAGTCGACAGTCTAGATTGCTGGGAAAATAATTCTAAGTAGTTTTTAGGTTGTGCTTGTATAATATTAAACTAATTATACTTTTTGTTTATTAGAAATCTGTGTTTAATTGCAACTACATTTATAACAAAAATTATTACCTAACTATAAATGTAACAAATATGTCGAAACCTATTCCGCTGCAGCGGGGAGTCAGGAAAGGAGATGTTATTTCTCCAAAACTGTTCACCGCTGCACTGGAAGATGTCAAGACTGGACTGGAGAAGACTAGATGTCAACATCAACGGCGAGTACATCACTCACATTCGGTTTGCGGACGATATAGTAGTCTCGGCTGAGACCATGGAGGACTTAAGAACGATGCTAGATGACCTCAGTAAAGCTTCCGAGCGAGTTGGTCTAAGAATGAACATGGATAAGACGAAGATCATGTCAAATGCCCATGTAGTACCAAATCCGACTCGGCTGGGCAGCGTTCGGGAAGCTACGGCACATATTTTCGTCCAATATTCCGCAGTGTCTCAAGACGAACGTCTTTGACCAGTGTGTGTTGCCAGTGACGACATACGGCACTGAAACGTGGTTGCTTACAATGGGCCTCATAAGAAGGCTCAAAGTCACCCAAAGGGCAATGGAGAGGGCTATGTTGGGAGTTTCTCTGCGTGAATCACGCAAAGAAACTTTCTAATGCGATCACGCAGCGTGATCGCATCAGAAATGAGCTTATCCCATTGCACGTAGAACCAGTGGCCGTTGAGGCGGAAAGGTTCTTGAGTGGTAACCACGTACCGGAAGGCGCGGCGTGGGTAGCCCCCCCCCATGAGGTGGACTGATGACCTGGTAAAGGTCGCGAGAGTCATTTTGGCACTCTTTGGGGGAGGCCTATGTCTAGCAGTGGACGTCTTTCGGCTGATATGATGATGATGATGAACTATAAATGTCACCTACTAACTAACTATGTATATTATTAACAAGATTTTATTGGAAACCATGTGTAACTAAGTCATTAGTAACCTAAGTCTTATTAGCATTAATATTTAATGTATAGATATCATAAAAATATCGATATGCAAAATCATATCCACATCCCTATTCCGTTATGGCGAAATAGTCGTGTCATCATACGCATTTCGCAGTACATGTGACTTTTTGGTTTCAAGCGAATAGTTTTGAAAACACTGCCATCTGGCGTCGAGTAGCCGAACCACCACATCTCTTGCAAGTCTTGCAACGCAGATAATAACGGACATAAGAAATATTTACTTGACACTCTAAATTAGACCGTAAAAATATGACGGTTAAAGTACCATTTGCATATAAAATTTGCTACCCTTAACAACTTATTGCCACAGTACATTTTAACAAATCAAAAGCGTATTGCAATTGTGTGTTCGTGTTTTATTGAAGTGCGGTTGTATGCGTGCGGCGACACTGGTTCTCTAGGAAAATCGGTTGAATGCCACTTCCAATGGATTCTTTATTCCGTGATCAGGCCTGTGCTTTTGCCAATTCGGCTGAAATCGGCTCCCGGCGCCTCGGAGGTGTCATTATGTATTTATATTTAAAACCTAAGGCTCTTGTCGCTGGAGTTGGGGCGGGTTGCACCAACTTACGATTACAGAGGCTCTAGTATAAGTTTTATCGATACAATATGTTTTCGAACGCGTTTGCGTTTAGTTTCAATTTGTATGGCAACGCGTAGTTCCTAATAGTTACCACCAGAGGCGCTGATCGCGTTGCCATGCAAATTTAAACTAAGCGCAAACGCGTTCGAAAAAGTATTGAGTAAATAAAACTTAAGCCTCAGTAGCTCTAGTATAAGTTTTATCAATACATTTACATATATACGTTTTCGATCGCGTTTTCGTTTAGTTTCAATTTGTATGGCAACGCGTAGTTCATAATAGTTACCACCAGAGGCGCTGTTCGCGTTGCCATACAAATGGAAACTAAACGCAAACGCGTTCGAAAACGTATATGTATCGATAAAACTTATACTAGAGCTACTGAACGATCAACGTTAAATATGGCGCCGACAGCTGTCATTCCATAGAAACTTGTCAAACTTTCCAAACATTTCGATTGCAGACGGTTTGGTGCAACCCACCCTTATTCTACAGTATTCCATTACTTCAATATAGGGAAGTGCAATGTAGTGGTTTCTCCCTTGCCTTCCACACTACAGTTTATTTATGAACAGATTTTGACTCGCTCCGTGATACTTGAACTTGATGTTTACCCTCGTTCTCCTGACAGTACTCGCCACTGCCTGACACCAGATGTTTGATTATTTAAAAACTGCATTTACTCGCATTGTCACGGAATCGTCACCGGACATCGGCTTTTTATCGACACTGCAGAGTCTCAAAGCTACTTTGGACACATAATGAGACGCGGAGACGACAGCCCCGATAAGTTAGTAATCGTTGGGAACACAAAGGGGAAAAGACCCAAAGGCCGCTCACTCATGAATCTACTAATCTCTAGAAACTGAAGAATCCAGACACGCCAAAACTTCGCGAACATCAGAGGAGCCGATGGAGACAGTTCATCCGTTCCAGACTTCCATCCCACCATAATCAGGATCTTCAGACATGAAGGACCGACCAGCACGCCTATCACAAGACGGCGCGCGAGCTGTCTCGATTTTTCTCGCGCTATCCGTCTCTCTCTTATTAGAAAACCTAGAAAGAGACGTGTCATCATCATCATCATCATATCAGCCGAAAGACGTCCACTGCTGGACATAGGCCTCCCCCAAAGAGTGCCAAAGTGACCGGTCCTGCGCCACCCGCATCCAGCGGACTCCCGCGACCTTTACCAGGTCATCAGTCCTCCTTGGCTACCCACGCCGCGCCTTCCGGTACGTGGTCGCCACTCAGTAACCTTTCCGCCCCAACGGCCATCGGTTCCACATGCACTGTGCCCCGCCCACTGCCACTTAAGTTTAGCGATTCGGAAGGCTATATCGGTTACCTTGGTTCTGCTGCGGATAGCGACATTTCTGATGCGATCACGCAGAGTAACTCCCAACATAGCCCTCTCCATTGCCCTTTGGGTGACTTTGAGCCTTCTTATGAGGCCCATTGTAAGCGACCACGTTTCAGTGCCATATGTCATCACTGGCAACACAGAAAGAGACGCATAGTGCGAGAAACTTGTGACAGCCGTGCTGAGAGAAATAACAAATCGGACACCGGGCACTTAGCACTACCGGGAAAAACGCTAGAAGGCTGATGTCGAGTTTAATAAGATTTTAGTTTGTTACCGGTTGTCTGGGACCCGTCGCCTTCTCCCTAATGGCCTGTAGGTGCGACTCCAACCTCTGTTGGCTGGCGTCCTGCTTGTCCCTTATCCTGGACCGTAGGGCGTCGGCCTCGAGTTCAGCGGCTGCCGCTAATGCTGACAGACGCGATTTTACACCTTCCGCCTGTTGGAATAAGGTTTATTTTGCATAATTGTACAAATCTAAGTGTAATAATCATAAATAAAGTACGTAGTATATTAAATTTAGACTTGTGAGAAGTAAAGCTAAATAAATAAAGTGTAAAACAATTTGACCCCTTGGTTTATTGTCACTACATATACTATCCTTTATGCTAATCAAATTATACGACGAAATAATTTTACCAAAATGCCTTGGGGAACATTTGAGCAAGGTTAATTTTATTTATATAATACTTCCGAAAGTATAAGAGTAATCCATATCAAAAAAGCGGCCAAGTGCGAGTCGGACTCGCACATGAAGGGTTCCGTTAAATAAATTGCTTTTTACGATTTATGACGTATTAAAAAAAACTACATACTAGATCTCGTTCAAACCAATTTTCGTTGAAAGTTTGCATAGTAATGTACATCACATATTTTTGTTAGATTTATCATTCTCTTATTTTAGAAGTTACAGGGGGGGGGGGGACACATTTTACCACTTTGGAAGTGTCTCTCGCGCAAACTATTCAGTTTAGAAAAAAAATGATGTTAGAAACCTCAATATCATTTTTGAAGACCTATCCATAGATACCCCACACGTATGGGTTTGATGAGAAAAAAAAAATTGAGTTTCAGTTCTTAGTATGGGGAACCCCAAAATTTATTGTTTTTTTTATATTTTTGTGTTAAAATCTTAATGCGGTTTACAGAATACATCTACATAAGTTTCAACAGTATAGCTTT
The DNA here is from genome assembly GCA_963854355.1 of Epinotia brunnichana. Lineage (NCBI taxonomy): Eukaryota > Metazoa > Arthropoda > Insecta > Lepidoptera > Tortricidae > Epinotia > Epinotia brunnichana. The sequence goes on along the minus strand of OY977937.1, from coordinate 39,959,336 downwards.
TATAGTTTCGGAAAAAAGTGGCTGTGACATACGGACGGACAGACAGACAGACAGACAGACAGACATGACGAATCTATAAGGGTTCCGTTTTTTGCCATTTGGCTATGGAACCCTAAAAACGCTAGCAAGAAAACTACCTAACATTCAGAACACAAAGTCGTTTTTTGCTTACGGTCGTTTAACAGAATTGACTCTTACAGTATCGGATAGAGTAAACACGATCTCTATTGTTGTCACCTTTCCAAAAAAAATAACAGACAGACGTAACGATAATAGTACCTGTTATGTAATTTCAACACTTCTTGCACAGCCCGGCTAGCTCAGTCGGTAGAGCATGAGACTCTTAATCTCAGGGTCGTGGGTTCGAGCCCCACGTTGGGCGAATATCTTTTTGTTTTTTTTCGGGAATTAGGTAATATCAAAATCTTATAATAGGGAACATTACGCAACTCTTCGTAGGTGGCGACACTAGCAGCGTTGACATCTCGTTCCCACTTGCGGTATTGTCTATGCAAGCATCCTTGTCACTCATTTGACAATCAATTGTGCATGTGTGTGTGAATCCCTATATTCCTATACCGGTTTACTATTAGTGGTAGTGCTGCCTCTGGCGGCAGAACAGTAATGTTCCCTATTGAAGACCTCTAAATTGAAAAGAGCTTATGCAGTCTCACTGATTTTAATCCAACCTCACGAAAGCAGGTTTATTACAATTTTTAGGTAGGAAGGTGTATTTTTGTTCATATCTACAGGGTGAGATTGGACACATACTCAAAAAACTTTACTACCGACTCAAAAAATGAAAACAAATAAATGTATAATCACTGGAACTATCTGATTGAAAAAGATTTCATCTGTATTTTTATGGCCCTTAGGGATGGATGGACAAAGGTTATTATTATATACCATTTTTAATAGTAACAGAGACATTTTTTTTTTACAACAGCAATTTCTACTTTATTCCTTATTGTAGGTGATTCGAATTACATTGCCAATTTTTCGTGTCTAGAGGATATCCTCTAAATATATAGTTTTTTTCAGAGAAACGATAATTCGGCAGTGTTATGTTACCTTACCTCCACTATCTAGACGCCCTAGCCTAGGACGATTATGACGCGACCTATAACCCGGGTATTAAAATACGGCTACGGTATCCCCTGCCTGTCGTACCAGGCAACTAATAGTATTTTTCACAATCGTGTTATAATAGAGAGCTTTTTAGTCGAGTACCGTGTTTAGGCCACGAAGCTTGCTGAGTGGCCTAAGTAAGGTACGAGATTAAAAAGCTTGATTATAACACTATTGTGAACAATACTTTTTGTACGAGTTCATTAAAATTAATTTTCTACGAGTCAACTGAACTAATTAAACAAACTCGATACTGTTGAAACGAAGTGCAGCTCATCGCTCGTACGCTTGTTGATATCTTAAAAGACATCAACGAGCGTACGACATCAAAGCGATTCTATTGGTCCAATTCATTACAGTTCAGTAAAGCAGCCACGTGATTGGTCGAATTTATTTTAGTTGTCTGGAGCGTATCGAAAAGTAGTTATTTCGATTTTTTCGACAGTAACATGGACTACAACTATGAAAAGAGTGACGTTGCAGTATTCTCTATGAAATCTTAATACACATATTTTAATCGTCGAGTACAAAAAAGGGGTTTTCGAGGTAGTACAGGGTTATACTCGTAGTAGGGGGCTGCGATCGGATTTTAATTCCAGTAAAAAACGGATGATTATGAGTTATGACGGACAATAGTACATTATTGCCGTGGTCGGGAAGGAGGCAATTGCAGGCCGAGTATTTGTATAAGCGGACGAGCTTGCGAACCCGTTTAATTATAATACGAAGCCTGCAATTGCCATTCCAGCTGAGGCTAATATAGTGCTTTTCTCGAAAATGGGGGAATAATATTTATTTAGGTATATAAACTTTAAATATCGTTGCACAACGTGAAAATATTAATGATTTCCCGCCGTTTATTTCTTTTCTTTCCCAGGCGGCCTGCAATGTTTTTAATTTGGATCTAACCTTAAACTATACATTTTACCTTCCAATATGTAGCGAGTAATGTTCACTTTGCGGGCCATTTATGAGAAAAGTATAGTCATTTGATGTTGAAGTCAAAGTGATTTATTCTTCAAATTAGGCATATTACATGCACCTATAAATGTCGATAAACTACCACCGGTTCGGAAAGAAAACCTCTAACTCGAGAAGAACCGGCGTAAAAAACTCAGGAGGTATCATTTTTTCAAAACAGTATAAGTACAATATATAATTTCAGTATCCGAGTATTATTAAATTAAATTACATTGCTACAGTAGAAAGCCTATTTTTATATTCATTAAATTTGCGATAGATTTCTAGCGTCCTGCGAGGACTTTAATAAAGTTCGCAAATTTATTGATAAAGTCACTTTATCACACATTAGTATGTGAACGAGATGCAGTATTTAGTACTATTGATTGCTACAATTTTTAGGGTTCCGTAGCCAAATGGCAAAAAACGGAACCCTTATAGATTCGTCATGTCTGTCTGTCTGTCTGTCCGTCCGTATGTCACAGCCACTTTTTCCAAAACTATAAGAGCTATACTGTTAAAACTTGGTAAGTAGATGTATTCTGTGAACCGCATTAAGATTTTCACACAAAAATCGAAAAAAAACATTAAGTTTTAGGGGTTCCCAGAACTGAAACTCAAAAAAAAAAATGATATTAAGGTTTCTAATATCATTTTTTTCTAAACTGAATAGTTTACGCGAGAGACACTTCCAAAGTGGTAAAATGTGTGTGTCCCCTGTAACTTCTAAAATAAAAGAATGATAAAACTAAAAAAATATACAATGTACAATTGTACATTACCATGCACACTTCCACCGAAAATTGGTTTGAACGAAATCTAGTAAGTAGTTTTTCTTTAATACGTCATAAATCGTACACCGCAATTTGGTTTACGGAACCCTTAAAGTGCGAGTCCGACTCACGCTTGGCCGCTTGTGTTCAATCAGTTATTGAAGTCCTCTTTAATAGGGCTACCCAAAAAATAAATTGGTTGAACGAAATCTTTGTTCCGTCCGTATGTCAAATTTTAAGACGTGATCGGGAAACTATTGGTACTTCCTACGTTGAACAAACGTTCGCGCGATGTAACTTGCGCGCAGCGCCATCTACCGGATAATTAGAACAACTTTACATACTGAAACTGAAATACGTTCACATTTGAGTCCGTATCCATTTGGAGTGGCTACGATTAGACGTGCAAAATTAGAATTTATGGTATGTGTGTGGTTAGTTATAATCTGAGCGAGCAAGATGTTCAATAAATCTGAACACGACTTTATTGTCAAGGTTTTAAAGAGTATTCAGATTTGATAGATCAATTAAACTCAGTACATATACCTCGGTATTACGCAATGTCATTAAACTTGCAAATGTAAATTGCGCTTTAGGCGAGGGGCATATCTAGCGGAAACACGAGCGTGGAATCTCACGAGCTAAATTCCGCTTCGGCTACTTACCCCTACCAAGAGCAGACACCGCGAGGTGTTGATTAAATTTGCATCAATTAGTTGGAGAACAAGCAGTTTAAGCAGTATTTACTATTGATTGCTATATACATACAATTAGATTTTATTTTATTAATTTTATCACTGCCATATCCCTATCCATGATATAATCGGATATATAGGGTCATTTCGCCGGTTACGCGACCACCTTCGGTTAGCGACCACTTGAAGAACATGGTTTTTTCAATTGAAGATAACATCAATTCTACAGAGCCTATTGAAATAGTCAGTCGTATGCCTTATTGTTTGTAGTTATGGAATAGGAATTTACAAAAAAAACGAGAAAATATGCTTTCAATTCTCCAAGTCAGCTAAGTGGTCGCTAACCGGCACATGAAGTTAGGTGGTCGCCAACCGGCGAAATCAAAGACTACAATATACATACTGAGATAGACAGGCAACTCGACCAAATTGAGAAGGCATTTAATGCTTGCGTATACAGGCGCCATCTCTTCTGCGTTAGTTACAACTTTTCTTTGAATGTACAAAACATACAAAAAGTGCGTCAGTCGTAGGATTTGAACCCCGGATCATCGACTCCAAATACCACCGTCTGTACCCCTAGGCTACTGATGCCTTGTGACAATACGGCAAAATTTGAAATACCTTGACAGCCTACCAGCCTAGCCTAGCAATCGCTAGAGCTTCAGAGAGTTCGCCAGCTATCAAGAAGGTGGCACCGTTTTCAATAAGAAACTGGATTTGCATTAAGTTCTAAGTTCGCATAGCATGGGCGAAATGACCCTAATATGGTTTTGAAATAAGTGGCTGTTTTACGACAGATTTGAATTTAGAGTCAGTAAGTTCATTAATGTGTTGTGGAATTTTATTGAAGAATTTTGTACAAATTCAATAACTCCGACTCGCTTGGCCGCTTGTGTTGTGTCCAATCAATTACTGAAGTCCTCTTCAATAGGACTGCCCAAAAAATAAATTGGTTGAACGAAATCTTTGTTCCGTCCGTATGTCAAATTTAAGACGTGATCGGGAAACTATTGGTACTTCCTACGTTGAACAAACGTTCGCGCGATGTAACTTGCGCGCAGCGCCATCTACCGGATAATTAGAACAACTTTACATACTGAAACTGAAATACGTTCACATTTGAGTCCGTATCCATTTGGAGTGGCTACGATTAGACGTGCAAAATTAGAATGTATGGTATGTGTGTGGTTAGTTATAATCTGAGCGAGCAAGATGTTCAATAAATCTGAACACGACTTTATTGTCAAGGTTTTAAAGAGTATTCAGATTTGATAGATCAATTAAACTCAGTACCTATACCTCGGTATTACGCAATGTAATTAAACTTGCAAATGTAAATAGCGCTTTAGGCGAGGGGCATATCTAGCGAAAACACGAGCGTGGAATCTCACGAGCTAAATTCCGCTTCGGCTACTTACCCCTACCAAGAGCAGACACCGCGAGGTGTTGATTAAATTTGCATCAATTAGTTGGAGAACAAGCAGTTTAAGCAGTATTTACTATTGATTGCTATATACATACAATTAGATTTTATTTTATTTATTTTATCACTGCCAAATATCCCTATCCATCATATAATCGGATATATAGGGTCATTTCGCCGGTTACGCGACCACCTTCGGTTAGCGACCACTTGAAGAACATGGTTTTTTCAATTGAAGATTACATCAATTCTACAGAGCCTATTGAAACAGTCAGTCGTATGCCTTATTGTTTGTAGTTATGGAATAAGAATTTACAAAAAAAACGAGAAAATATGCTTTCAGTTCTCCAAGTCAGCTAAGTGGTCGCTAACCGGCACATGAAGTTAGGTGGTCGCCAACCGGCGAAATGACCCTAATATGGTTTTGAAATAAGTGGCTGTTTTACGACAGATATGAATTTAGAGTCAGTAAGTTCGGTATTCGGTAATGTGTTTTGGAATTTTATTGAAGAATTTTGTACAAATTCAATAACTCCGACTCACACTTGGCCGCTTGTGTTCAATCAGTTATTGAAGTCCTCTTCAATAGGACTACCCAAAAAATAAATTGGTTGAACGAAATCTTTAATCCGTCCGTATGTCAAATATAAGACGTGATTGGGAAACTATTGGTACTTCCTACGTTGAACAAACGTTCGCGCGATGTAACTTGCGCGCAGCGCCATCTACCAGATAATTAGAACAACTTTACATACTGAAACTGAAATACGTTCACATTTGAGTCCGTATCCATTTGGAGTGGCTACGATTAGACGTGCAAAATTAGAATTTATGGTATGTGTGTGGTTAGTTATAATCTGAGCGAGCAAGATGTTCAATAAATCTGAACACGACTTTATTGTCAAGGTTTTAAAGAGTATTCAGATTTGATAGATCAATTAAACTCAGTACAGTAGACGGCAAACTTCGTGCGCAAATGACCTTGCCTGCGCAAAGGCGAATTGTACGTGCAAGCTGCCCCCCCACTTCCCCTCATTTGCGCACGAAGTTTGCCGTCTACTGTACCTATACCTCGGTATTACGCAATGTAATTAAACTTGCAAGTGTAAATTGCGCTTTAGGCGAGGGGCATATCTAGCGGAAACACGAGCGTGGAATCTCACGAGCTAAATTCCGCGTCGGCTACTTACCCCTACCAAGAGCAGACACCGCGAGGTGTTGATTAAATTTGCATCAATTAGTTGGAGAACAAGCAGTTTAAGCAGTATTTACTATTGATTGCTATATACATACAATTAGATTTTATTTTATTACTTTTATCACTGCCATATATCCCTATCCATGATATAATCGGATATATAGGGTCATTTCGCCGGTTACGCGATTACCTTCGGTTAGCGACCACTTGAAGAACATGGTTTTTTCAATTGATGATAACATCAATTCTACAGAGCCTATTGAAACAGTCAGTCGTATGCCTTATTGTTTGTAGTTATGGAATAGGAATTTACAAAAAAAACGAGAAAATTTGCTTTCCATTCTCCAAGTCAGCTAAGTGGTCGCTAACCGGCACATCAAGTTAGGTGGTCGCCAACCGGCGAAATCAAAGACTACAATATACATACTGAGGCTCTAGTATAAGTTTTATCGATACATATACGTTTTCGAACGCGTTTGCGTTTAGTTTCAATTTGTATGGCAACGCGTAGTTCCTAATAGTTACCACCAGAGGCGCTGTTCTTGTTGCAATACAAATTGAAACTAAACGAAAACGCGTTCGAAAACGTATTGTATTGATAAAACTTATACTAGAGCCTCGGAGATAGACAGGCAACTCGACCAAATTGAGAAGGCATTTAATGCTTGCGTATACAGGCGCCATCTCTTCTGCGTTAGTTACAACTTTTCTTTGAATGTACAAAACATACAAAAAGTGCGTCAGTCGTTGGATTTGAACCCCGGATCATCGACTCCAAATACCACCGTCTGTACCCCTAGGCTACTGATGCCTTGTGACAATACGGCGAATTTTGAAATACCTTGACAGCCTACCAGCCTAGCCTAGCAATCGCTAGAGCTTCAGAGAGTTCGCCAGCTATCAAGAAGGTGGCACCGTTTTCAATAAGAAACTGGATTTGCATAATTTGCATTAAGTTCTAAGTTCGCATAGCATGGGCGAAATTACCCTAATATGGTTTTGAAATAAGTGGCTGTTTTACGACAGATTTGAATTTAGAGTCAGTAAGTTTGGTAATGTGTTTTGGAATTTTATAGAAGAATTTTGTACAAATTCAATAACTCCGACTCGCGCTTGGCCGCTTGTGTCCAATCAATTATTGAAGTCCTCTTCATTAGGACTACCCAAAAAATAAATTGGTTGAACGAAATCTTTATTCCGTCCGTATGTCAAATATTCGACTTGATCGGGAAACTATTGGTACTTCCTACGTTGAACAAACGTTCGCGCGATGTAACTTGCGCGCAGCGCCATCTACCGGATAATTAGAACAACTTTACATACTGAAACTGAAATACGTTCACATTTGAGTCCGTATCCATTTGGAGTGGCTACGATTAGACGTGCAAAATTAGAATTTATGGTATGTGTGTGGTTAGTTATAATCTGAGCGAGCAAGATGTTCAATAAATCTGAACACGACTTTATTGTCAAGGTTTTAAAGAGTATTCAGATTTGATAGATCAATTAAACTCAGTACATATACCTCGGTATTACGCAATGTCATTAAACTTGCAAATGTAAATTGCGCTTTAGGCGAGGGGCATATCTAGCGGAAACACGAGCGTGGAATCTCACGAGCTAAATTCCGCTTCGGCTACTTACCCCTACCAAGAGCAGACACCGCGAGGTGTTGATTAAATTTGCATCAATTAGTTGGAGAACAAGCAGTTTAAGCAGTATTTACTATTGATTGCTATATACATACAATTAGATTTTATTTTATTAATTTTATCACTGCCAAATATCCCTATCCATGATATAATCGGATATATAGGTAATATGGTTTTGAAATAAGTGGCTGATTTACGACAGATTTGAATTTAGAGTCAGTAAGTTCGGTAATGTGTTTTGGAATTTTATTGTAGAATTTTGTACAAATTGAATAATTCGTGCACCCAATTATCGTAAGTTGTTAAACAAAAATTTACTCAGTGTCAGTTTTGTGACGACAAGTATTGAGTTGGTATAAAAATTTACTTTTTCTTTTCAATTATTTAAATGTGAAACAAAATCATTTTCGCATTATTTGTATGCTTAACTTTCGTCACAAAACTAACACTGAGTTAATTTTTATTTAACAAATCACGCTAATTGGGTACACAAGTTTTTAAAAATGCCCCGCTGTGATAGTGATGTGACTATGGTAAAACCGTACCTTCTCCCGCGCCGCAATGTCTCGCTCCTGTCGCTTCATCTCCCTCAGCCCGTCGACGCGTCTGTCCCGCTCCCTCCTGCGTTCCAGCAGCGTCTGGACGTGCCGCTGTCTCTCTTCCTCGATCGCCTGTCTGCGGGCCCCGACGGCCGCTTCGCGAGCTGCTTTTTGCTCCTGAGATAATATAATATAACGTCGGGGATAGTGCAATACCGCATAACTCGCACTGGTAAATAGTGCTCATCTTACCCATAGTGCAAAACCGCGTACAATACGATTAAAATCAGTTAACGATTCTGATGTTAGCTACTAGTAGCGCCGCAAAGGTGTCAGAGGGGTCGGACGGGTATGCGGGAGGCGACTCGAGGCTAACTTCAGACGTAGGTACTGTAAGTAGCACTGGTAAATACTGCGTAATATTTGTTCCTGAATCAAGGAATGTTTTCTATGTATTTAAATATGTATTTATCTTATATAAATATTTATATCGTCTTCTAGTACCCATAGTTGCCTGAAACACAGGTATCCTAGTTCAGGCACGTGTTATTTGCCTCTAATATTAGGTCCTTACCTATAAAATTTGCGGTGTGTATGGAGAATTTTATGAAAACTGTGATTTTCATACATTGAATTTTGCGGATTATTCAGCAATGTCAAATTCAAAGCAAACTAAATTTTGGTAGGAATATAGAATACTTTTAAGCTACTTTACACATATCTTCATTCCTTAAAAATAGTTCGCATCATAAAACTATACGTAATTGAAACACTTTAACCGGCAGCACATGAAAAGGGCGGTTTTCAAGCTTTAATTTGAAACACTAAATAAAAATTTCAAACCTATTTTTTGTATTTAAAACCTTTGTTACATAGTCTAATAATGAAATTAAAAAATAATTTGGAAGTTGCAATAGAAATGAATAAATTACGTACAAAATAATATCTGTAAAAAAACCGCCAATTTCATAGGTAAGGACCTAATATTAAGCTAGTCTATAGTAAATACAGGCCCCGTAGCATGGATGGCCTTATCACGCGACAAGTGACAGGATAGAGCATCCGTCCCTGGCTGACACCGTTCGATAGAACGAGACGACGCGCTTATCCTATCACTTATCGCGTGATAACGCCATCCATGCTACAGGGCCTGATGTACATTATGTTTTATCAATAAAAATTATCTTATCTTAATAAATAATTATAGTTTTACAAGCTTTGCTTAGTTTGGGACTAGGTTGATTTGTGTAAGATTGACCGCAATTTTTTTTTTATGAGACTTACGGGCTTGGTCACGACATTGCGCGAATTGCGGCGCGGCAAGCGTTTTATTTGTTCATTGCGCGGTCGAGACGCGCAACGCACTGTAGTTAGTAGGGATCACACGCAATTAATTAGAAAAACGCTGTCACCGCCGCGCAATGTCGTGGCCGGGCCGGTAGAGTCTATAACTCTCACGCGGTATTGTGCTATCCATGCTGATTATATTATTTTCAACACACCTGCTCGTAAAGTAGGTCTTATTACAGCGTATTTACACTGATAATGCAGAATATTACCCATGCCGTGCCTTTTACATTACATTATCGCACTAGTGCCTTTTCATTACATATCTTTTTAAATATTAGCAAAATAATGCAGAATATTACCCATGCCGTGACTTTTACATTACATTATCGCACTAGTGCCTTTTCATTACATATCTTTTAACATTTTCATTTTTTATTTTTTATTTTTTTCCTCGCAAATGTGTTGAAAAACGTCGTATGAAACACGTGAGCATTGGTCATTACACTTCTCGTCTCCATTAAGCCTTCGCCTTCGGCTCAGGCTTAAAAACCGACTCAAGTGTAATGACCAACGTAGCACACTTGTATCATAATGTACTATTATTTACTTACTAGTTTGTTGAGCCGGTCACGCCTCACCCGCCTAAGACGGGTGGTGTGAGTCCGACACTGGTCCAGGAACTCGTGTCTTCTGTTCTCTGCTTCCAACTGCTTTATGAACGCGATCTCCCGCAATTTTTCCTCTTCGTCATGTGCTTTGCGAACGATATCCTGAGTTTTAAACGGTATTTTTTTAACGCAATGGTAAAGCGTAGGCCCCATTTAAAGTATCGTTGTTAATCGAATTAAAAGTAAATTAAGGATTTTTTTTGACAAAGAAGGGGCAAGTGTTTCAGTAGCTACAAGCTACCTTTCCTGGCACCAATCTATTCGAATCTAATCTAATTTCTATGTATACACATACATAGACATAAAAAAGCTTTCCCTTGTACGAAAACTTGCGAAACAGCGTAATAGTACTGCAGGCAGACGCCGGGAAAGAAGGGCTTGCCGGGTATGTAGGCATAGACGGCCGACCGTAGAGAGGCCGGATAGTGATACGAAGCCGGCAAGCCCTTTTCACGGCCAGGCATGTATAGTGCTTTTCTCAAACATGCAATGAAATATATAAATAAAAACTCCTCAAATCAAACTAATTTTCATGGCTGAATGCCGTGATGCTGTGCCACAAATAGCGGAATTAAAATTAAAAAAAAATTACTTCCCGGCCTAGGCCTTCAATTTCGTATGAAATTCCTTTACAGTTCTCTCAAGTTGATCCGCCCGAAACGTGATACTTTGAAGCCTGATATAACCCACATAATCACGACATTTCATTGCATGTTTGAGAAAAAATATTTTAAGCTTACTTTCAAATGTTGATCGCGATTTTCTGTGGCCTTTTGCAGACGATGTTCCATTCTTAAACGCTTTTCCTCAATCAGCTGATTCTTAGCTACCTGCAAGTGAAATATAAGAAATATATGTGCACGTCAGTCAGTACAAACCAAAATTAGGCGTACTACCTAAACTATGGCGTACCGCGTAGCCCAGGGACTGATTTCGGTTACGGTTATACCGGTATGAAACCGGTATTCCATTACGGTACCGTTATGTCGTGAAGGTTATGCGCGCCGCGCGAACATAACGGTACCGTAACCGTTTTGAAATAACGGTTAGCGGTATCAGTTTTAAACAATACCGTAACCTTTATAATACCGGTATTATAAAGGTTATCGAGAAAAGTAAGCGACCTGGCACTCTACAGAGGAAGCATTGGCTACTAAACATTTAAAGATAAAGCGGCAGTGCCTTTGCCGGCGGTTTGGCAACAACTCCAGGCCAAAGTCGATATATCGGTACCTTTAAAAGCGGTTACGGTACCGGAAAAAATAAAGGTACCTTTATATTTCGGTAGCGAAATATAAAGGTTCCGCTACCGAAACCGCTATTTGACAACCGATATGATGTCATACCGTTAAAATAGAATACCGGTATTTTTTGATTATGCAGACCCTGGCGTAGCCTTGTGTTGAAAAAATTTATTGCAACACTTTGCTTTGATTTGATTGAAATAGATACCTTGACTTCTTCAACTCGGGCCAGTAGTTGGTGTATTTTCTTAGCCCTCTCCGTTTGATATTCCAGCCTTTGTCGTTCGGCGCGCGCTTGTTTTGCCTGAAGCCTGAAAATATTTTTAAAATGCCATATAAACACCAGCTTGATTGGATTAGCACAGGACCGAGCAGAGTGGCGTAATCAAGAAGAGGCCTATACTCAGCAGTGGGCAGATACAGGATGAATATTTAGATAGTTTACAGAAGGGTGGTTGATGTCCACTTGGGGTAGGCAGAGAGATAATGATGGTAAACAAATTGACGTACGCATAGGAAACTAATTCAAATATTATTTGCTTTTCCTTTACCTCCTAAGCGCGTCTTGAAAGCTGCCTCGTCTCTTGATCCCTTGGGAGAGTTTAGCGTGAAGTTGCTGAGCGCGACCTGCAATTAAACGTGTGTTAAAACGACACATTTCAACAGGCATACAGTTTTTATTGTTTATTGTGTTAGGTAGGAAATCTAATTATCTTCTTGTGAGATAATGCTCAAATTCCATGTCTGCTCCTCTATTCACACCTGCTATTCAGAAAAGAGTCATAAGTGTACTCAAACGAGGTCAAAGTTGAACTTTTTTCTTCCCTGATGTTTAAGTTCAATTTTCCTCTTACAAGGTGTGACAAGCAGTACAGTCACCGACATCAATATATGATGAATCAAAGGCAGCAAAAATATCTGACACGCTCTTACGGCTCTAGGAATAGAGTTGTCATCAGATATTTTTGATACCTTAGTTCCATCATATATTTATGCCGGTGACTGTACATGCCACTAGGTAGCAAAATGATTTCCGTCTTGGCCGTAAACACTTGAATCCCTCGTTACACTCAAGATTCAATAAATATATAATTTTGCTCCCTTGAGAAGTAATCTACAATTGCTACCGTATATATGTTACGAACGAGATACTGTTACTTATAGGATGCAATACGAGTCACATACCTGGGTCTCTAGCCACGAGCGCCTCCAGCACCACCAGTGTGTCGACCCGCTCGGCCCAGGACATGCCCGCTAAAGCCGTCTCATACTGGTCCTCCAGGCTGGCGGCCAGGGATCCGAGGTTCTCCGGCGCTCCCACCAGCGCTGGCACGTCTTCGCACAGGATTTCGGCGTCCGTCTTCAAACATACACACAAATTATTCAGGGTATCACGGACTTGCGATTTAATAGTACCTTTGGCATCAGAATTATAAGATAGCTATTGGAATGAGAGATGTAAAATGGTATAAACGAAATATAGTAAACTATCGGAACCCGCGGGATTCGGTCAGTGTCAATGCCCTTTCTCTTCCCAGGCAGTGAATTTCTGAAAATTAAGCCCTGGGGCTTAAGCTTTCTACACACCTTTCATCAAGAAAAGGTAACAGACAGTTACTTTCGCATTCAATTCAATTCATTTATTGATAAAAATATATTTTACACGTCAATATTTCAATAACAATAAATTATACAATCAAGATTAAGTTTAGGTATACATGAAAGAATTATACATTTAGATATCCAGGATATTTATAATGATATACTTTTTTAACTCACAGGCATCCATCCATAGTATTACTAGTATGGATGGATGCCTGTGACTTAAGTATCTACAAAAATGATTCTAGTAGGCACTAGGCAGGATATGCATATTTAGGTTCCTAACATAAGCTTGCATACATATAAATGCTCACCTCAGTATCATCCGTTTCAGTATCCAAGTCTATATCAGACACCTGCTGTAGCTCCATAATCTGCCGATTCAGTAGATCTTCTTCCTCACACAATTTCCTCTGATCAACATCCGATTGGAAATCCAACGCCCAACTAATCTTCTTCTCATTCTCCTCAATTTGCGACGTCATAGCGGCGATCTCTGACATTTCAGATGGATCGGCTGATTTTAAAATCTCATTATGATTCGGCATCTGATCATCATCTTCGAGATACTTAAAGGTAGATCTGAATTCTGCCTTCCATTTGTCAAAGTCGAAAACTTCTTCAGTACTCTCTTGAGATCTGGCTAAGCCTGTTGTCAGACTTTCTAAAGAAGAATGCAGACGGTTTTTAGACAGTTCAGACGATTCAGGATCTTTATGTGAATCTTTGACTTTTTCAGATTTCTTAGAGAGGGCTTTGTTTCGAGCCGATTTCTTTAAACCAGTTACATCAGATTTCTGTCTAATGATAGATACATTCTTAGTTCTAGTCTCCACCCTGTTCTTGGCAGATACGGTAACAACTTTATCAGGTTTCAATACTTGAGGCTGCTCAGATTTAGCTCTGTCAGCTTTAGAGGCAACTGATTCTTTGATTATAGGCTTAACTTCTTGTTTAGGCGACTCGATCATGTTTAAAGTTGGTAGACTGGTAGTAGCAGAAGGCTGATGGTACCTGTTCGCCCAGTGTGATTTGGATTGCTTTTTTGATTCTCGACTTAGACGTCTGGACTTCACAGTGAGCCAACCATCGTTATCATTCTTATTGTTATCTATGTTAAGCACTTCTACTGAGTTAGCTGCATCGTGTACCAGGTCTAAATCATCAGGGACTAGAGTCCGTAAGCTCTCGCTCGATTCTAAACGCGACATGTCTATTTGCGTTATTATTGTATCAGAGCTACTATATTCATCGCAATCTTTAATTTTTTCAAGTGCGAAGTTACCTTTTTCTTTGTCGTCTAATTTTTTGTCAACTTTTAGACTCATAGGCCTAATAGGCCTTTTTCTGGCTTCTACTTTGGGCTGATTAGATTTAGAGTCACCTGAACCCATTTGGACATTTTTATTAATATTTTTTTTAGGGACGGTATTTTTGTTCACTACGTTGGACGAATTATCAAAGATTGTTCGACCCGTGGTCAAGTTAAATGGGTAGCTACACTTGCTCGTTTGACTCCTCTTAGGACCTATCTTTTGCGTTCTAGAAGCTGTGGTTGGTCTAATTTCAACGACCGTCTTGCTTCTAGTTAAAGGCGCTGACCGTATAAGTGTTTTAACTTCTATTTTGACAGTGGTTGCTTTAGGTTTAGCGGCAGCTTGTGAATAAGCTGTGACGTAATTTTTGGTTTCAACTCTGGACTCGGGTTTTTTTAAATCTTTGTCGTCGTTGAGTTCGTCCTTATTTTTAGCGGGTTCTTTTACTTCTATTGACTCTTTTGAGACTTCATTACTGGAAGTTTTTTTTTCTACCACGTTATTTACTTTAGCTTCTTGAACAGCTGTCTTGTTAGTAACCGACTTACTCGTATTAGATGTCAGTTGTTCTTTGTGTTTGATTGCAGTTTCGGCCGGTTCGTCAACTTTATCGTGCTTATCTTCGATCGATTTCGACGAACTTTCATTAGAAACATCTGCGAAATTATCTTCAGTCTTGGTGGGAGATTCATTAGAAGGGTCAATGGTGGCATCAAATGCAGCTTTGTTTTGTGAGTCGACTACAGGTGGACTTTTTCCAACAATCTCATTTTCCTTACTAGTCCGTTTGTTTTCTTTTTCAGTACTAACTCGCGGCGGTTCCGAAGTACTTGTATTAGTTACGTCGTCATCAATCTTTTCTTTAGGCTTTTCTGCGATTTTAGAATGAGTTTTTCCAGCATCTTTGCTTTCTTTTTCGACTTCTAAATCTTGGTTTATCAGATTATCATTTTTAACTTTACAATTTAGCAATTGCGTGCTAAGAAAATCGTTTTCCATGGCATCTAATGTAGCTTTAGTTGTCTTTGCTTGTGCAGATAACTCCTCAGTTTGTGCCTTCTTGGCACCATCGGTCACGACTTTATTTTTGGAAGACTTCAGAACCACTGGTTTAGGTGTAACATTTGGACATTGCTTTGCATTGCCTATCTCAACTACGGACGGTTCCAGTATCTCAACATTTTCACTTTTAACTGGCACCGCAGGCAATTGTTTTTCAGCATTATCTTCGACGTTAATAACGTCTTTTTCCTTAATTTCTGTTAATTTCGTTTCTTGTTTTGGCTCGGGTTTAGCAGTTATTTTAGAAGCTGCAATTTTATTGCTAAAAAATTCTATATTAGCTTTTGGGCTAGTTGAATGCCCTGAAGAAACTCTAGGACTGATCTTCCCACTACCTGGGCTGGCTTTGCCAGTTAGGTTTGGACTGTTTTTGCCACTTGGAGTGTTATGCCCTGACAGGCAAGGGCTATTTTTGCCTGACACAGATGGAGAACTTTTTACAGAATGGGCACGTCTTGATTCAGGGCGGACAAAGTCGGTTTTCCGGATCTCCCAAGCCAGACTCTGGGGCCTTTGTGGAGGGGGAGTATTGTCGTACTCCCATTTGAGTCGGAACCATTCTCCTAAAGCTTTAAAGTCTCGCGTATAATTTTCTAGTACTAGTATAACTTCTTGGCACTCATTTAGGTTTTCGTGAGCTTCTACTGTATTATATATTTCTCCGACCTGTGAAAAAAAGGGAATTTAAAACCTTTGAGTATGGGCACTAACTACAGCTTGAGGAAGGCCTATGCCAAACAGACAACCTCTGAGGAAAACGGCTTACAGTAATCAGCCTAAGTAGCATGATTGCGTTTATGTCGAACATTGTTGATCCCTTACTAGCAAGCATGTAAGTGCTAGCGCGACAAATGCTTTAAGTCATTATGTCCAACATAAAACGCGGCTAGCACGACCGCTAGTCTGTAATGGGCACTACAGTGAACTGCAGATGCAATACCTAATAACCAACCATGGCGTACTCACCGCTCTCTGCAGATCCCCAAACAACAGTGCCCAGTACCGAGCTCGCAGCTCCGAGCGCTTGTCGCGGCCGGCGGACGCAGAGCGGAGCCGCGACGCGGCGGGGCGCGGGGGGGCGCGGCGCGGCGGCGGCATCGCGGATCGAGGCGGCTTGCGGGCGAAGCGGGCCGCTGCTATGATACAATGTTATGTGACAGAATGTCAGACAGCTTTTACTCCTACAATCTACAATTAACTTTTTGACGGTGGATTGATCAATTGATGTGGGACACCTTGGTATTAAGGGGCTCACAGCTCCCAATGACCTTCGATCTGTTACCGTCCGTTATTTCGTGTTTTTTTTGGCTTACCGTATTCACAACAACGAGGTTAACTGAAATAGTATCCCATATTTACTACAAAACTCATAGTTTTAGAGATATATGGCACTAAACTTTAGCAGTTTTAGGCCAAAAAACCAGTTTTTTGGACGTTACTTTTGTAAAAATGAGTTAAAAATAAAAAACTCTCTTGGGTTGTTAGAAACGTCAAAAATGAACAGTTACATGTAAATTTCATATATGAAAGTGCATAAACAACATACTAATATCGAAAACAGAGCTTTGTTGGACCATGTTTGAATAAATCATGGAAAAATAAATATACATTTTTTTCCAAAAAACTCTCTGGCAAAAGTAGATAAAGTATTGAAGAACCGATTAACGTTTGTGGCATAAATATATATATTGTAATGACGGAGGAATATCAACTCAAAACTCATCAAAACTAGTCAAAAAGCGCGTGGAGCCCCCTAAGGTGCTCCCAGCTCCCAATGACCTTCGATCTGTAACTGCCCGTTTATTCGTGTTGTTTATGGCTTATCGTATTAGCAACAACGAGGTTTACCGAAATTATGACCCATGTTTACTGCAAAACTTACCGTTTTCGAGATATATGGCACCGAACTTTGGCAATTTTAGGCCAAAAACAGTTTTTGGGACATAACTTTTGTGAAAATGAGTTAAAAATAAAAAACGCTAATCAAAATTATAGGTAAGTTCATGAGTAGGTACGAGTTTCGGTAGTATAAAAGTTTTAATGAGGATGAAGTGTCGCGTCTTGCATTTCTACAGACCTTTCTTTAAAAATGGATAATTAATTCTGTATTAATATTTTTCAAGTTATTCTAAATCAATAATGTTAAACAAGAATCAAACTTTCCCATAACTGCACCTGGAAAGCTAGCTAGGCCAGTCCGTAGAGGTTCAAAGCACCCCGGCCCGGGGTATGTTGCATGTGGTGGTGTAGAAGATTTTTTTTTAATATTGCTGACATCGATACAACCGATCAAATATCAAAAATGGTTACACGAGATATCTTGGGACAACTTTTGGCAGCCACAAATCCTCGAAATTGTGAGACTTTTTTTGGTTTCTCACTCGTAGCTTCTATACGCTGCATCCTAGCGAAAAGTTACACACTAGGAAATTAAAGAACATGAAATTATGCGTCTAATGAGTACCAATACATACTAATTCGGTTCAGCGACATAGTAGAAAACCATGGTCGAAAATAAGGCTTTCCTCAACTTTGTTAGTTATTTCAAGATAGTGGTTTTTAGGCTTCTGCGTTTCAATTTTGAATTTAACTATAGGTTTTAGGTAGGCTCCTCAATTGTAGGAATTTACAGAATCGACAGTCATTTCAGCATTAGTATCATCATAACTGGTAATCGAAGAGCTGGCAGTTTTCTCGTGCAACGCATCAGCATTGCAGTTCAACGAAAAAATATTGCCAGCATACTCGGTACAATGCCTATAGGGCCTTTTTAGGGTTCCGTAGCCAAAATGGCAAAAACGGAACCCTTATAGTTTCGTCATGACTGCCCGTCAATCCGTCTGTCCGTATGTCACAGGCATTTTCAAAAAGTAGCCGAAAAAACCTCGCGTGATTTGTGCACAAGCCCTAAGGGAGAGAGCACTACTTTGAGCAATTGAGGCAGTCGCCAAGGCCGAAACCGGTCAGGAGAGTATATATTGAGGTGAATTTGTCTAAATTAAATAACACTTGCAAGCACGTTATGTAGTCTCAGAGGGATGAGTAATTTGTTCTCGTTATAAAATATTAAGGTTTTCGTAATTATACACTCTTCTTTTGCGGCTGTCAAGCGGCGGTCGTGGGTTCGAATCCCGGCTCGTACCAATGAGTTTTTTGGAACTTATGTACGGAATATTTATCGTTAGCTTTTCGGTGAAAGAAAACATCGTGAGGAAACCGGTCTAATCCCAATAAGGTCTAGTTTTCCCTCTGGGTTGGAAGGTCAGATGGCAGTCGCTTTTGTAAAACTAGTGCCTATGCCAAATCTTGGGATTAGGTGTCAAAGCGGACCCCGGGCTCCTTTAGGGGCACAACCGGGAATAACGCTAGGACGATGAACACTCTTCTTTTTCGTGTGAAGGAATCAAATAATTTAAACATCTTTTATGGCCACCAAGCCTTCCGCTAAGCCACTTTCCACTGCCTCGAACGATTTTTCCTGCGATGTGAGTGCCAGATCGTCGGCAAAAAGAAAATGCCTTAGATTACAGTATTTACAGTATCATATGCAGCTGTGAGATCGACAAAGACTGCCCCGTCACCATCCCTCTCTCAAACCCATCCTCAATGTGTTGTGTCAGGTTCACCACTTGTGAGGTACAAGATTTACCGACCTAAAACCTGCCTGTTCGTCTATGAACACACCCTCCAGAGTTGTTGTAACGCGCTCCAGCACAGGGCGTTCAAACAGATTGAATGTATATTGGCCTGTAGTTTATTGCACCGGCAGGGTCCTTGGCAGTAACATGAGATTTCCTCCGGATTTTGGTGAAAGACGTTCTCTCGACTATACGAATTGTATAAAAATAATAAAATAAAATATCGGAAAGTTTAATCCTTTTCATTTGCTTTATTGAAATGAGTATAATCATTTCAATAAAGCAAATGAAACGGATTTAACTTTCCGATATTTTGAATATTTTTCATCATTTTCCGTTGAAAAGAGTATCATCATCATCATCATATCAGCCGAAAGACGTCCACTGCTGGACATAGGCCTCCCCCAAAGAGTGCCAAAGTGACCGAAAATAAAATGAAAAGAGAAAATGATGAGTGATGAAAAGTGTATGTATCATCTGAATGTTTGAGGTATTTATTTTATAAAGACACAATTAAAAAACTCTCGATTTATCGATACCATCGATAAACATTGGTGTTCTCTTCCTAAGACTTTACAAAAACTGCACCGAAAATTCCGGGCCCTACTTATAATATAATAAATAAGGTACCTACAGGTATAGTGAAAACACTATTTCCACAGGCCAGCTTAACAGGGACTGGTTTCGGTTACGGTTATACCGGTATGAAACCGGTATTCCATCACGGTACCGTTATGTCGTAAAGGCTATGCGCGCCGCGCGAACATAACGGTACCGGTTTAAATTATACCGAAACTTTTATAATACCGGTATTATAATGATAACCAAAAGAAAATAAGCGAGCTGGCACTCTACAGAGGAAGCATTGGGTACTAAACATTTAAAGACAAAAGGACAAAACGGCAGTGCGGCTGCCGGCGGTTTGGTAACAACGCCAGGCCAAAGTCTATATATCAGTTACCTTTAAAAAGCGGTTACGATACCGGAAAAAATCAAGGACTTGTATATTTCGATAGCGAAATATAATGGTTCCGCTGCCGAAACCGCTATTTGACAACCGATATGACGTCATACCGTTAAAATAGAATACCGGTATTTTTCGGTTATGCAGTCCCTGCAGCTTAAATTCATTCTTATGTCAATATCATAAAGACTTCGACAGGAAGAACTCTTCACACTTTATCTTTACATTTCACATTTGTGAAACACAATTAAATTATGAATCAAGACAGGAATAAACAGGAACTATTGGAACCACCATGGGATACTTGAGACTATTTCAGTTGGCCGAATTGCATCAAAGTAGGCCGTCCAAAAAGCACCTCTACTGTCCAATAGGTGCGTTCCCACCAAACGCATGCTCAGTGCGCGCTTTAAATTTGTTTTTTTACCCCGGACGAAAAAAGAGGGGTGTTATAAGTTTGACGTGCCTGTGTGTCTGTCTATCTGTGTGTTTGTGTGGCTGTGTGTGTGTGTGTGTGTGCATTGTAGCTCTTAAACGAATGGACCGATTTGAATGCGTCTTTTTTTATCCGAAAGCTGACATGATCGAGATGGTTTTTAGCTACGTTTCATCAAAATCGGTTCAGCCGTTTTTGAGATATTGAACTTTGGAATGAAAATGTCGGGGGTATTTCAACTTTTCTAAGTTGTAGGTAGTTGTATAGAATTAAATAATTATCAATTATAATTTTCACAAAAAAAGACATGTCATGCTCAATTTACCACTGTTACTGGGCCCGGAGTTGGCTAGGGAGCTATGAATTATATTTTTATAACCCAATGCTGTTGACTTGTGAAAGAGCCCATGTGGCCAACTTACAGAATAAACATTTGAATTTGAATTTCAATGTTTCAGACGATTCATTAATATAGTATTTGTATATTATTATATGTATAGATGAATCATCACTTCAACATTTTATTGTACTAATACACTCAAGAGCAAAAGTTTCGGGTCACCCTAAATTAAATAACCGCAATAGGTTTTTTTTAAATATTTTTCACTAGTCTTATTTACATAACATACTAGTCTTCGTAATACCCAAATGTATTAGCAATTTCCGAGATCCTATCATAAAGATATCAACATCCTAAAATGACGATTTTTGCGATATCTCGCTCCATTAACGTTGTTTTTTTCATGGGTTTTTACGAGTCCGATTTAAACCTGGTAACGTGTTTCTTTTTTACTGTTATTTCTGCAGTTTAGATGTAAAATTTAATAAATATCATGAAAGGATTAAAAAACTGTACAACATTTGGACTATTTTAGGAAATATGACGGTATTTCATCGACCCGAAACTTTTGCTCTTGAGTGTATATGAATGAGTAAGCAAAGCGAATGAAGTTCTCCATTTCAGCTAGGGCTAAAATTCTTACGTATGTCTGGTGTCTGTCTGGCAGTTTTCCTCTACAGGATGCATTTCTCAACCAATTCTCATAACATTTTGTGAGCAGGTTCAATAATTATACAGATTTTTTTTGTTGATAGGGTGTTCAAAGCCACTACTTAGTAAATTGTTGATATGTGGGCAACATGGAGACAATATTTATTTGTCAATAAGAACCAAATTAATCTTACATAGGAAATCCCTCCTGGTCTGGCCAGATAGCATAATAAATATAAAACTAAAGAATAAAAGTAAACAGAACATACACAGCTCTGGAGTAACAGGCAATGGGTACCATTCAGTGTTTGAAACTATATTTTTTATGACCAGTTTCAAGGACAGTTAATCTTGTGCTCGCTGAAGCCTGATATTCAGGTTAACAGCTGATTGTTTTCATCAAAAGTAGCTCTTTGGATTGATCATGAGAAAATAATAGTAACAAATACTAAACTAACAAAGCACAAGTACATAATATTATAATAATTGGTAGAATTTACACAATTAATAATCTAAATAATTTCATAGTCAACAAAAGGAGTAACAAAAACATCAAGAGCTGTGAAGTTCTATTTCATTTAAATATCAAAACTAGTTGACAGTAATCACAGCCTATGGTTTCAAATAAAAATCTTACTGGATTAACAATGGCACTTAAAGCAAGTGAGATCTTAATGAAGTCTAACAAAAGACAGTAGTTTTTACTGTTTACTATATAAACATGATCCTTACGAAATGGCATTACCTAAAACGTCTAGTAATTCAAATGTTACTACGCCCACGGCAAACTACAAGTACCTAAACTTCAAGCTGTGAACTAACAAAAGAATGGTGGATTTTTACAAACTTACTCGGCGTATCAACTGCGACATGAAAGGCCACGAGGTTCCTCGCCTCTCTGCCCTCTTCCTGTACCAACTGCCTCACTTCTTCCATATCAAACTAGTAAGAAACACTGTTTAATCGAACAAAACAAAAAGGAAATACTAAGCTCATAGTTTCCGTGCATAGGGCCACGGAATATTTCCTTATCCATAAACTGTATATGTTATGGTTAGTTTTAATACAAACGAAACTACGTTAAACGTAAGAATCATGGATTCTTCTCAGATTTATAGTCTTTATTCGAATTACTAGAAACGATGGGTATTTTCATAACAATTCCCGTTTGACAGTTTAGTTTATAAATGTTGCCATACTAAAAACAATCTGCCTTCATAATTAGGTTGATTTAAAACCTCTTTCGGTGGTGGAAAATAATTTTCCGTCAAGAAGACTATATAATCCAGTAACGTTATACATCCAGAGCATGCGTCAAATCCGGTAGTTGTGATTTTTTGCAGACTTTTTTATGATGTTAGCCCAATGAATAATTCAAGTTTGTGACCTCGAGCGCCGAACGCAACTTTGTCAAAAATCGAAAATACCATAAGTTAAATAATATAAGTTTTTATTATAACCCTAAAGGAGTACTTTTTCATAGTAACTTCTCAGGACGGTTTTAAAAAAGACTAGATTTGCTACAATATGATACTAGAATTGTCACTCTAGACCCAATAGTTTCCGAGATAAAACTTTTCAAAGTTTATAATTTTTCGAACTTCGCAACACTAGCAAACTCCATCGGGGGTACTTGGAACTTCATCCCGCTAAAGCGACGTCTAAAATATAGCAAAATTTGCGAATATCGAACAAATTATGAATTTTGAAAACCTTTATTTTTAAAAAAAATGTGTGTTTAATTAATGTGTATGAGTTTTTTATTTATGTGTGGCAATAAATCTATTTCTTTCTTTCTTTCTTTATCTCGGAAACTATTGGGTCTACAGAAACAGTTCTAAACTCATATTGTAGATAATTTAGTCTACTTTAAAAACGTCCTTAAAAGGTTCTATCAAAAACGAGTCCTTTAGGGATTTCGCGGTATTTTCGATTTTTGACAAAGTTGCGTTCGGCGCTCGAGGTCACAATTTCACAAACTTGGATTATTCATTGGACCAACATCATAAACAAGTCTGCAAAAAATCAGAACTACCGGATTTGATGCAAACTACCCCGTACTTTCAGGTGACAAAGTTACTGGATTATTATTTATACCTCCATAAAATATCTAAGCATTCTACTTAAAAGAACTTTTTTTAACTTTTATTGTATGTATGTATGTGAAGTGTGTGTAATCCTTTTTTGTTATATTTTTTTTGATTAGATTGAAATTTCTCTGGATAGAACCAAACTTTGTTTTATTGAGATTATGTGTTTTTAAAATAGGAGTCAGAATTGTAGTTTCACAAAATGAATTATGATACTGCATCTACGATACGATATTGCATCTTTACAGATTTTAAAGCTGGCAATTTTACAACAATCTTCTTCAAGTATTGTGATATAGCAACACCAACTTCTTTTCGTTGTCAAGCAAAATGGCGGATCAGGTACGTTCTGGTTATCCTCGGAAAATATTAATTTTTACAACGAAATTGAAGAGTTATACAATCAGATGTATTATTAGCGTTGTGCAAACACGTTCTAAATAAATTACAGTGAAAATGAAAGTGTTCGAAGTGATAATGTTCATATTGTGTTCATCCACGTGGGGATCGATTCTGGGCCGGTTTTATGATAAAACCTGCTCATATTTAGTTATAAAATAGGTTTGCCTATCACTTATTCCTTACTTGTCGTAATACTTTTACTGCCCAGCCATAATACAACGTAAATAATGTGATGAGCGCGATGTGTCCGCATAGGTTAGTTTATGAAAGTTGTAGTAAAATTGCTCGATTGTATATTTCCTGAAAGTATTTTACCGCCCCTGCAAGTCCCTAATCCTAGTCTCTATGCAGCAATTACTTAGAAGTGTATAATTCTGCAAGTTGAGGTTATGTTGTTGTAGTCCGAAATGAACTTTACTTCTAACGTAGTTTTTACATTAAGTGCTTATACTAACCATTGTAACCTTATAATATTAACGCAAAGTATGGTTGCGCTTTTCAATAAAGCGCTTCTAAAATCATTCTTCGGATGTTAGCCAGCTCCATGCGTTATTATTTTAAGATGATTGCAATAATAATTGAAAATTGCAGACGGAACGTTCATTCCAAAAGCAACCAACGGTTTTCTTGAACCGTAAAAAGGGCATCGGTGTGAAGAGGAGTCGCAAGCCTTTGAGATACCATAAAGATGTGGGGCTCGGGTTCAAGACGCCCCGAGAGGTAACGCATGTAGTGTGCCCGCTAATGTGTGTTTTTTTTCCGTAGACAGAGAAAGCGTTTCAGAAACAGGCCACGGTCTTCCTCAACCGCAAGGGGGGGCTGAAGAAGAAGGACATGCGGCATTCCAAGAATGTCGGATTAGGCTTCAAGACTCCCCGTGAGGTTTGGCTCTTTTCAGTCTCGGGTGGTGGCTGGTGGTGGCTTAACAACGGTTCACACAGGAAATCATATCATTATGCTAATAATTGTGGTGTTGGAATGGCTTTTCATCATTTAAAATTTTACCCTCATACAGCTTAATCAGAAATGTTTTACATTGTACAACAATCACCATCACATACATCGGAGCAAAGAAGCACGTCACAAACATCGGAACACACCTCTATTTTCAAGGCATTAGGGTGCATGTGCCGATATTTTTGAACACCTATAATGTACCTATGTATGTGATGGCGACTGTACAATTTAGGCTTTCATTACACAGTTAAGTCTTAATTCTCTTATTTCATTTAATTTTCGAACCGAATAAATTAAATTCCTAAATAACTTGGTTCTAATTTCACTGACCAAATTTTTATATGGTGAGCGGTAGGAGGGCTACATTTCTTCAATTGCCTTTATAATTTGATATGTTACCATAAGTTCATTAGTGTGATGAATTAAAAAAATAACCCATCATCTTTCATCATCTAACAGACTGTCATGCATACTCCAACATCTTTTTATAATTTCTACATTTCTGAGGGTTTTTTCAACATGATACAGCAATAACAACAAATATGTCAATGTTAAAAAAATGGTCATAAATTAACCATAGTGTCACGGAATATTGTAAGACTAAATTTGTAACTTGCTGGCTTCTATTGGTATATTATCTTTCTTTTCATTGGCATAGCAAAACTAACACTTCATACATTTTTACCCTCATTGTACCTATCACTACTATCAATTCATTATAACCCTGTTTTGACATAACTGAAAAAACTGGATAGGACTGTGTAGAATGATGATACCCCACGACGGTCTTCTGATCAACACTTGATGATTATCGTTTTTCTAACCCAATCTCTGATTGCACAGTCCTTATGCCAAACTCGTATTTTTAAATGGTCAAGTCTTAATAAACCTAGAGAGAGCAAGGTCAGAATAACTTCAAAAATATTGCTACTAACACTCCATAAATATCCTGAAATGGACTATTGCAATGACAATAGTCTGTGTGAGGATATTTTCTAGTGTTTTAGATACTTTTGCAGTTAACCGATGCCTATAAAAACTTAATATAAAAAAAAAACTATTTTTGCTAATAATATCCCAAGAAATTGGGATTTAAAAAATACTCCCAACAATAACGTGTTAACACATGAAATCCCATTTCCTATCAGTTTACTAAATCCCAACTCGCATCCCCAGGCTATTGAGGGCACCTACATTGACAAGAAGTGCCCGTTCACCGGTAACGTGTCCATCCGTGGGCGCATCCTCACCGGTGTGGTACAGAAGATGAAGATGCAGCGCACCATCGTCATCCGCCGCGACTACCTGCATTACCTTCCCAAGTACAACCGTTTCGAGAAGAGGCACAGGAACATGTCAGTCCATCTTTCACCTTGCTTCAGGTCAGTTGAATTGTGATTTTATGATTATATAATACAAAAAAAACGTACCTGCATACCTACTTATATTACTTACATAAAGCAAGGCATTCTATCAATGTTTTGAGTGGGGTAAGGCCAGGAACGCACTAAGCGGCTAACTGCGTGCGGCTACCCGTGCGGTTGGACAAAACATATGAAACCGCAAACGCAAAACCTATACGCACTATGCGGTTGGCCGCAACCGCATGCGGTTAGCCGCTTAGAGCGTTCCTGGCCTAAGATCAGGAGCTCATAGATGGCATGGTAATTTTTTCTGAAGAATCTAATTCGAACCTTATATGGGGCTTATAATAACATAATGATTGTTCAGCAAAAAAGTGTGCTGTCGATGGACACTGCCCACCTAATGGTTTTAACAAAACTTCTCTGTTTTTGTAAGTAATTATTCCTTATATTTGTAGTGAACATGGTTAAATGTTGATTTTTCAAACTGTTCTCCATACTGTGGCAAATACCTACTCAAATGATGATACTCACACGACGGTCTTCCGAATTACCAATTGACGATTATCGTGCTTTAACCCAAATACTGAACGCTCAAAACTGACCCTGTCTTGAACTAATTAATGAATCATTTTATTAACAATGCATTACGTATGCAATTTCAGAGACGTGGAAACCGGAGACATCGTGACGATTGGCGAGTGCAGACCTCTGTCCAAAACCGTGAGGTTCAACGTACTGAAGGTATCGAAGGGCAAAGGCGCCAAGAAATCCTTCAGAAAGTTCTAAAATAAAGTTACTTATTAAGTAATTCCAGTGTTTTTGTTACGCCGGTCACACTACACATTGGGCAAATGAACGAGAAGCATTTAGACAGCTATATTTGCTAGTGTTCAATAGGTAGCCGTTCTTTGGCTCATTGTGTATTATAGTTATACACAATACACTGTATACCCGGCTTTTGAGAGACTGACCAATATAAATAATAAAGTTCAAAAACCCCCAACATTTTCATCCCAAAATTCAATATCTCAACAACGGCTGAACCGATTTTGTTGAAACGTAGCTAATCTCGATCACGTCAGCTTTCGGATAAAAAAAAACTGCATTAAAATCGGTCCATTTGTTTAGGAGCTACGATGCCACAGACAGACACATCAAACTTTAACAACCCTCATTTTCCGTCGGGGGTTAAAAATAAATTGCATGATAAGCCGCAAAGATTGATGTCATGCTCCCCGGCAACCCCACTTTCGATTTCGGGATTTCTGAGTATGTGAAAAAATTGTACCGAATTATTACTTACTTGAAAAAAATTGTACTTCAATAGTTTCGAGAGTACAATTATTTTAAATTGGGGTTGCTGGGGAGCATCTCTCCAGCAACCCCAATCTTAAAAAGAATGAAATTTGCGTAGAATCTTGGTTTTTTGGGTAATTTAAGGCCCAAAAAAAATTGTACTCGTTTTTCCCGTTGAACGAGATAGTTAGGCTAGTTAAAATACCAAACTTGCGCCAGAAAGTGAACGCCTACGTGACAGCAATACGGAAAACACAGGTACTCTATATTTTTGCAAAAACTTGTAAAATAATAAGTAAAATTGCGAGTGGCCATAGCTGACTCATTCAACAGTAAAAACCAATGAGTACAATATTTCCAGCCTAATGCATGCTACTGGTGGCGGTCATAGGTTTACGCGTAGCAACTCGTAAAGTTTTTGTTGGTTAGGCAGAGTTCCTCCGGCCCGGCAAACTAAGATAAACTTTTCGGCATCGACGGCACTTTCAGAAAGGGGTTAGTATCATCTCGTCTAAAAAAGCAGCTGGTCTAAGTCGCAACTGGTCTAAAAAGCAGCTGGTCTAATTAGCAAGTGGTCTAATCCACTGTATCTTGAACTCTTGTAAATTCAAATACTTTTCCGCCATTTAGAAACAAAGCGAGGTCTTATACTATATAGGTATATGTTACTTATGTTGGCGTCAGATTATGAACACCGTCAGTTTATAATCTTACTCGCGATATATTATAAACTGTCGAAAAATTGTGAACTGTCAACGCCGTTCACAATTTAACGCAATATTTTTCGTTAGTTTATAAACTATCAATGACGACTGAAGCTACCGATCGAATCCGATCCGATCCGATGTCGAATCGTCAAATTGTCAACCATAGAGAAATATATATTGTTGTCAACTGAGATCAAATCGATATGCTACGGAACGCATACACAAAGACTAGGTAGGTTAGGTTAGTTAGGTAGCTTCAGTCGTCATTGATAGTTTATAAACTAACGAAAAATAATGCGTTAAATTGTGAACGGTGTTGACAGTTCACAATTCGTCGACAGTTTATAACCTAATCGTTTATAATATATCGCGAGTAAGATTATAAACTGACGGTGTTCACAATCTGACGCTAACATAAGTAACATATATACCTATATAGTATAGACATCGTTTTGTTTCGAAATGGCGGAAAAGTATTTGAATTTACTAGAGTTCAAGATACAGTGGATTAGACCACTTGCTAATTAGACCATCTGACTTTTAGACCACTTGCTAATTAGACCAGTTGCTACTTAGACCATTTGATTTTTAGACCAGTTGCTACTTAGACCAGCTGCTTTTTTTAGACGAGATGATACTAACCCCACTTTCAGAAAGCTGGCTATCGAATGAGCCATTTGCGTTACAGCAGTCTATTGCTATGCAATGCAATGATTTTTTGCGCCTGATGAAAAATATTTGCAAGATATGGAGTACATGTGTTTTAAGTAAGTACTTATTCGGTACAATTTTTTCACATACTCAGAAATCCCGAAATCGAAAGTGGGGTTGCCGGGGTGCGTGACATAAAGATTGACTTGTGTCAAGGGGTCTACAGATTATATGATTTCACCACAATTTACAAAGACAAAATATTTATTTGTAAACATAGGTTGAAAGGTCTTATAGTGTATCTCTATGTTTTGCCATAAGGCATACAAATGTTTTAAGTAGAGATGGAGCATGCATAAACAGTACAATTTGTCAGTACATCATGTCGAAGTCATAATTGGGTATGTAGTACAGATGTAACAATCCGACCACATGTGCATACAATTTGTCCGTAAAACTAGTTTGACAGTTGGATCAGAAGCGCAACATGCATCCAGACGATAGCAATTAGTCAGATTCTGATAAATTGGGGCTGACAAATCATTACATGTATAGACCCCATCACACGTCATACAAAGTAGTAGCTACACTATTTGCGCTGTAGCATGGTGCGGGTGACAGTTGCCTGTATGACGTTGACATCTGTCAGTACCACATGACGAGGGATGCACGTTGTGCAATAAATTAATTTCATCGCCTTAATTTCATCATCCCCCTGAGTGATCCGAGACTTTTTTTTTCATAACTTTGTTTATTTTTAGGTCACGCCGCAAGAAATAATACTTCGCCGCCATTTTCAGCAAATAAGATGTTGGCCCTATTACAAGAGGCCATCAACCATGTTCAACCTGAAGACTGGTCGAAGGTCGTGAATAAAACAAAAAGGGACATTATGTCTGATTGGGATCGTGACATCCATATTGACAACATAATTGAGTCATCGTTAATAATAAGGAACGTTACGCAAAACTCTTCGTAGGTGGCGGCACTAGCAGCGTTGACATTGTATCTCGTTCCCACTTGCGGTATTGTCTATGCAAGCATTCTTGTCACTCGTTTGACAATCAATTGTGCATGTGTGTGTGAATCCCTATATTCCTATACTGGTTTACTATTAGTGGTAGTGCTGCCTCTGGCGGCAGAACATTGCAGTAATGTTCCCTATTGCCGTCACAGATTCAGATGATGAATTTAGTGAGAATTCAGATGTTCCTGACTTTGATATGAGTATAGACGAATAAAATCGATTTTTTCCATATAATGTTCTGCCCGGCTAGCACACTAGCAAAATGACGACTTTTATGCACATGTTTTATGTCCACAACCGACGTATAAAATTTTACCGTCATGAGCTAACATGCTATACCATCATTTACGTAAAATGTGACCATTTATATGTCTTGCACATAAAACTATTTGTTTTACGTCAAATGCTAACATGCTCTTGATTTTGGCACATAAAACTTGACGATATGAGCCGTTGACGGACGAAATTTTATGTAGGTCACTTGAGACCCCGGATAAATTTTAACACTATGAAAACAATATAATTTTCGCAGGATTTCTCCGATTTCTGTCACGACACATACGGTTTCAGTTTCAAAACTCCTATCGTCTCCTGAAACAATGATCTAGCATTTTTAATTTTAGCTAGATCATGATTACTAACTATAAATTAGTATAAATAACGCAATGATTATGATTTTTTGTTTGTGTTGTAATAAAGTATATTACACAAATTTACAAATATTATTGATTCAATTATAAACTAACATGTGTTTGGTACTCGCTAAATTACTTAAAACCACTACGTAAAACTTTTAGTGGGGTGGGAGTAACGTAAATAAAAACAAAAAAACTATTATAATATAACACAACTTAATACAGGAGAACAACTGTTTAGTAAACTGTGCAGTGCTTATCATTACTCTTTAATTAGGTAGTATTATAATAGGCTTCTAACCATAGACTACTATTGAACGAATGAAATGAATGTAGTAATTTTGCTACGTATATTTTACGCTATGGCATAAATATATGCTGCGTGATTACCATGTTAGCTAAGTAACGTAAAAATGGGCACAATCGTAAAGTTATACGTCAGAACGTAAATATATGTCCGATTAGTGTGCTAGCTGGGCTGTTGTTTCAAATAATGAAAGACTTCTTAACAATAAAAATATAATTACGCACAATATACGTTTTTTTTATTATAAAAACAGACTATCGATCGTAGCACTGCATCCCATCACTAAATACATGTATGGCGTTACGTTATACGCAAAACACTTTGTTTAATTTTTCTTTCCATTACATTTTATTTGTAGATTAGAACATTCTGGTTGAGTTTAATTTAATTTACTACAGTTATTTAATGATCATACATCGGGGTTTTCGGAGCGGGAACGTTTGACATTAGCCAAAGAGTAGGTATTTACTTAAAAACAGATCGTACCCTAGTAGGTTTCTACCGAATGAATAATTGATTGAAAAATAAATAAAGATTAATCATACATATAGGTACATATTTTATATTGGTCATTCATTATCAACCTCTTCAGTTAAGTCTATTCATTTATAAGAAAATGCTTCATAGATATCGAGCGTCAAGATTGACATTGTATTAGACACCTATTGTCAACCGTTACCCTTGCTTGTCTAGTAGATAAACTTATATGCAATTGTATTTTAAAAAACTGTAAATAATCAGTCAACACAAATATGCCTCCGAGAAAAAAAACTCGTTACGAGTTTATGCGTTCGTGGATAGAAAATAATCCAGAGATAGAGGTTCGAGATTCTTTATTATTTTGCACCAAGTGCAATGTGAGCTTCGCTCAAACGAAATCTAGTGTAACGCGACATGTCGCATCTAATAAACATACAGGTATGAAATATGATTTCAATAGTGAGCTCTTGAAATTTGTTGTGGGCTGTAATATACCATGGACGCAGGTAAACAATCCGATATTTAAAGATTTTATCGAAAATTGTGTTACCGGTAAATTTGGAAAAACTGCAAAAGTTCCTTCGGAATGTCAACTGCGACGGGAATATTTAAATAAAGCTTACGATGAAAAAATGAATAAAATACGGAGCGAGCTAAAAAATTAATATATATATGTGAGTGTTGACGAAACCACGGATGATTATGGTCGTCAAATAGCTAACGTAATAGTGGGAGCATTACGTGATGATCACATTGGCACTCAACACTTGATATCCAGTAAACGGTTAGACAGCACGAACAATGTATCAATATCCAATACGGTCACAAGTGCTCTTGATGAATTATGGGGTGCTAACCATAATAATCACAATAAAGTACTTTTACTTTTAACTGACGGTGTGGGCTACATGCTAAAGGCTGGAAGAAATTTAAAATGTATTTTTCCCAATCTTTTGCACGTCACATGTTTGGCTCATGGTTTAAATAGAGTGGCTGAACTAGTAAGAAAACTTTATCCAGATGTGAATGATTTAATCGCAAATGTTAAGAAGACATTTTTGAAATCTCCTAAAAGAATACAAAAGTTTAAAGAAATGCTCCCCGGAGTGCCTTTACCACCTCGACCAACAATTATTCGGTGGGGAACTTGGATAGAAGCTGCAACGTATTACAGCAAACATTACGATGAAGTGAAACGTGTTCTAAATACATTCAGTCCCACCGAAGCCCAGAGTATTAGAAAGGCAAAAAGAGCGTTTGGAAATGCAAATATAAAAAGCGACTTAAATTTCATAGCAAATCATTTGATGACTATCCCAAATGCTATTAAAAAACTACAGGATGCGAAGCTGTCCATCAGCGATAGTTTAAAAATAGTTCATGAAACCTATAGAGATGTTTCCAAATTAAACATGAGCGTAAAAGGAAAACAGATTTATGATAAACTGAAGTTGGTGTTAAAGAAGAATTCTGGCTATAGCACACTAAAAATTATAAATGAGTTGGTACAAGGCAAAGAAATAGAACTTCAATCTCAAACTTCTCGTGCATCAATTGATTCCTACAAAAAATTTAAATATGCACCTATTACAACTGTCGACGTGGAAAGATCATTTAGCTCCTTGAAATGGATATTTACAGCAAGACGCCGTAGATTAACTGTCCCAAATATAGAAAAAATATTAATAGTTTATTCTGAAAATCGTGTCAACTATTCAATTTACAGCAGGTAATTAATTAAAGTTATTTTTATTGTTACCTTATAAGTTATAAGACTTTTACGGAAATTAAAATAAAACTTTGTCACAGATTGTATACAACTCACAGAGAGGTAGTTATTCATTAGGCATAATAAGATATTTTCTTAGACTAACATATCTGTTTATCTCTACTCTTTCTCAAATCATTCCCGCTCCGAAAACCCCGATGTATGTTAATGATTTAATATATTACGAATGTGGTACAACTGAAAAACTAAGTCATAATTTGTAAATCATGGCAACTTTCAAGAGTGAAACGAAACGTTACAGAAACTGTCACCCGCACCATGCTACAGCGCAAATAGTGTAGGCGTTAGTATGACGTTATAGTGTATTGAGTGCTTTAATCTACTGATTAAACACTCAATACACTATAAGATATCTAGGAAGGAGGTGCTCTTTGCAAAGAATTAGGGCCCCTTTCCCTTAGTGCACAACCCCGACAGAGATACCCTTTATATTGTTTGATGAGGGTTGCAACACCGAATACATAGTGGTTAATATTCTCTTTGCACCGAGTGAGCTTTGGGTCAAATTCACACTACATCAAAGCAATACACCTATCACAAAACCACCCGCGAGCTGTGTGGCGGCGAGATCCTACGACTATCCGCCTCTTTTTTATTAAAACGCTTAGAAAAGATGAGATAGTCTATGTCGCCGCGACACAGCTCGCGGGCCGTCCTGTGATAGCCATGCAGGCGAGGCAGACCGCGTCGGCAATAGTATAGCTCAAAAGAATAATAAATGGTACAGTAGAAAAAAAAAATATTTTTTTACGCTCTTGCTTTGTAAGTTTCTCGTCATTTACCGCGGACTCCCAATTCGAGACGGAAAATAGGGAACATTACGCAAAACTCTTCGTAGGTGGCGACACTAGCAGCGTTGACATTGTATCTCGTTCGCACTTGCGGTATTGTCTATGCAAGCATCCTTGTCACTCATTTGACAATCAATTTTGCATGGGTGTGTGAATCCCTATATTTCTATACTGGATTAGTGTTAGTGCTGCCTCTGGCGGCAGAACATTGCAGTAATGTTCCCTATTGGGTTTGGATTACATCTGATCTGAGGCCCTAGCACACTAGGTTTTATCGCCACGTTTTACGGCGAGAATGTACTGAAACGTCACGTAAAACATGACATAAAACCTATCGTGCTAGGGCCTCTGTTTATAGTACAGTCAAGTTTGAAATTATGTGCACGGAAAAAGTAATCAGAAATACGTGGATCCGACCTAGTTGTTAAGGGTATAAGGTGGGTTAGATTTTGTGAGCCTTTGGAAGTGTTAAATGTACAGTAGACAGCATTTATGAACTCTACGTTCAAACCCACTATATGGGGTATATATATGGGATGATCGAAAAGATACAAAACAAATTCACCTGCCCGGCTAGCACACTAATCGGACATATATTTACGTTCTGACGTATAACTTTACGATTGTGCCCATTTTTACGTTACTTAGCTAACATGGTAATCACGCAGCATATATTTATGCCATAGCGTAAAATATACGTAGCAAAATTATTACATTAATTTCTTTCGTTCAATAGTAGTCTATGGTTAGAAGCCTATTATAATACTACCTAATTAAAGAGTAATGATAAGCACTGCACAGTTTACTAAACAGTTGTTCTCCTGTATTAAGTTGTGTTATAATAGTTTTTTTGTTTTTATTTACGTTACTCCCACCCCACTAAAAGTTTTACGTAGTGGTTTTAAGTAATTTAGCGAGTACCAAAACACATGTTAGTTTATAATTGAATCAATAATATTTGTAAATTTGTGTAATATACTTTATTACAACACAAGCAAAAAATCATAATCATTGCGTTATTTATACTAATTTATAGTAAGTAATTGATGATCTAGCTAAAATTAAAAATGCTAGATCATTGTTTCAGGAGATGATAGGAGTTTTGAAACTGAAACCGTATGTGTCGTGACAGAAATCGGAGAAATCCTGCGAAAATTATATTGTTTTCATAGTGTTAAAATTTATCCGGGGTCTCGAGTGACCTACATAAAATTTCGTCCGTCAACGGCTCATATCGTCAAGTTTTATGTGCCAAAATCAAGAGCATTTTAGCATTTGACGTAAAACAAATAGTTTTATGTGCAAGACATATAAATGGTCACATTTTACGTAAATGATGGTATAGCATGTTAGCTCATGACGGTAAAATTTTATACGTCGGTTGTGGACATAAAACATGTGCATAAAAGTCGTCATTTTGCTAGTGTGCTAGCCGGGCAGGTATCTATATTTGAAAGAATACGGGGTATATCCATTGTATCCCTTGATGTACCCAACGCTTTTTGTCCTCGGTATGGTCGGCTACACCAAGTTGGAAGTAAGGAGGAACTTAGCATTGGCTACATATGTGTTCAAGGTGTTACGCGGTATGTTACATAACCCCGGCGTGCTAGAGTCGTTGGCGCTAGTGGCTCCATGCGGGCCGCGGCGGCGCGCACCGCGCTTGCTCGCGCGCCCCGTAGCGCGCACCAACCTGCTCGCTACTGCACCCATTGTCCGAGCCATAACCATACTTAACCAGCTTTCAACTAAAATAGACTTATTTAATTGCACTCTGACTGAGTTTACAAGAGCCGCAAGCAGACAATTATGTTTTTCGTAAATATTTGTATATCGTGACTTTGTAGCTTTAAGTATTGATGTTTTATTTTTTGTGTTAGTCTTAATCTTTTATTGTTGTGTACATATCACGTGTTGGACTAGTCTGTAAGCGATATGTATATTTATACTACTAAATAAAATGTAATGATTTGTCAGCCCCAATTTATCAGAATCTGACTAATAGGGAACATTACGCAAAACTCTTCGTAGGTGGCGACACTAGCAGCGTTGACATTGTATTTCGTTCGCACTTGCGGTATTGTCTATGCAAGCATCCTTGTCACTCATTTGACAATCAATTTTGTATGTGTGTGTGAATCCCTATATTTCTATACTGGTTTACTATTAGTGTTAGTGCTGCCTCTGGCGGCAGAACATTGCAGTAATGTTCCCTATTGCTATCGTCTGGAGGCATGTTGCGCTGCTGATGCAACTGTCAAAAATGTCAAACGAGTTGTACTGACACATTGTATGCATGTGGATAGCCAACATAATTTGACCATGGAAAGAATTTATGATATGGTAGATAATTTTAAAGTAAACTATTTAAAATATTATTGAATATATTGTAATTAGTCTTTCTACAAAATTTACACGCATTTATTATGAAGTTTGTATTTTAAAGGTGTAATAGTGATATAAAAACACATTTTACAGTCGATTTGAGCCACGCTTTGAAAGCTATACATTTTTTTTATCATCACGTTAGCATCTTACTGCGAATAGCGATACCTTAGGAAAAATAAGTTATAACACAATCATGACACAGTGCTTTGTTATGGCAATGGTATACGAAATGGTATCCCTAAATTGCCACAATTTGTCAGAAAGAGGATACGACAAATCAATAGTGATAATTGTATGGTTTGTAGAGCCCATCAGACTATGTACGCCAACGCCATCTAGCGGTAAGTAGATTTACCATAGACAAACTATTATTTTTTTACTCATCAGGCGCGGCCAGACGCTGTGCATCCTGCAACATATCACGTGGCATACTTCGTATTAAGGGTTCTACAAACTATGGGATTTTACCACAATTTGTCATTAATGGTTGTATTATATGTAATACTAGCTGACCCCGCGAACTTCGTTCCGCCGTACAAAACGCATGAAAAAAAAAACTTAATTTTTTAAGGTTATTCTGCTATGCGAAGAGAAATCCAACAAATCAACAATCATCAAAATTATTTTTTTACTCATCAGGCGCGGCCAGACGCTGTGCATCCTGCAACATATCACGTGGCATACTTCGTATTAAGGGTTCTACAAACTATGGGATTTTACCACAATTTGTCATTAATGGTTGTATTATATGTAATACTAGCTGACCCCGCGAACTTCGTTCCGCCGTACAAAACGCATGAAAAAAAAAACTTAATTTTTTAAGGTTATTCTGCTATGCGAAGAGAAATCCAACAAATCAACAATCATCAAAATCGGTTTAGCCGTTCTCGAGTTATAATCAAAGGAACTAACACAACTTTCTTTTATTAATATAGACTTATAATAATATATTATAAATAAATGACTTATGAATTACAACATGTCGAAGTCATAATTGGGTGTGTCTGGGGTGTGTCGTACAGATGTAACAATCCGACCACATATGCATGCAATTTCTCAGTACAACTCGTTTGACAGTGGATTAGCACGTCTATCACAAGACGGCCCGCGAGCTATCTCGATTTTTCTCGCACTATACCTCTCTTTCTATACTTTCTAATACGTAGGTAATAGTCGAGAGACGTATAGTGCAAGAAAAATCTCGAGAGCTTGCGTGCCGTCTTGTGATAGCTCATAGCCGTGCAGCAGCGCATGCCTCCAGACAATAGCATTTAGTCAGCTTCTGATAAACTGGGGCTGACAAATCATTACATATAAAGACCCCTTTAAAAAAATACGTCTACGGCTCACTCTATGGACCGGTGCACTTTGCGCCTGACAACTTACTGACAACACAAACAACATGTCCGACTACGACTAGTGCATATCAGAGGTATTTTCAATACAAAACGCAAACGATATGATATCGTTTTTTTCGAAACTCTCTTTAAATAACACACCTAAACCACCAGTCGAGCTTGCTAAGCCAGCTTATATGGACAAAAGTGCAACTCTACAAGAGCTTGGATACAATGACGAGAATGACTTGAGAGAGACGATTTATGGTTTGTTTTTATAAAATACCTGTGTGATATTGGCTGTTTGTTGTTAAACGTGATATATTAACTGGACTGTGGTGTTTTTAGACTTTTTGCGGACAATACGGGACCCCGAGAAACCAAATACACTCGAAGATTTGAAGGTTGTTTATGAAGAAGGTATTTTCGTGAAGGACCCAACAGAAGATAAAGTGCCTGTTATTCGTGTGGAATACAATCCGACAGTGCCTCACTGTTCTTTGGCGACGCTAATTGGACTGTGCATTAGGATCAAGATTCAACGGTCGGTGCACCATCCTGTGAAACTAGACATTTACATCAAAAAGGGCGCGCATACGACTGAAGATGAAAGTGAGTAAAAGCTTTGTTTGGTAAATATTAAGCTTTCTGACAATAAATATTAAGTAGTTTAAGTATAGTATTAAGGCTGATTACAGACAATATTATTATGTAAGGCTTTATGTAACTGCATTTTCAACTCGCTTGGTGTTTTAAGGTAAATATATGTAGTTCCCAACCTACTATTGATTTTGTTTTTCGCTTTGAAACGTATAAATTTACTAACGGAATGGCAATAACAACAAT
The DNA here is from genome assembly GCA_963854355.1 of Epinotia brunnichana. Taxonomy (NCBI): domain Eukaryota; kingdom Metazoa; phylum Arthropoda; class Insecta; order Lepidoptera; family Tortricidae; genus Epinotia; species Epinotia brunnichana. The sequence continues at coordinate 39,920,684 of OY977937.1, read as the reverse complement.
TATTCTCTAAGTATACTCAAAACAAAGTCATTTTACTCTATATCATATGTTGCCCTAAATAAACCAATTGTTGATGTTATCTTCATTCCACTGAGTGTAGTTTGAAAGTTATCAATCTTACGCTGTTTGCATAAATTATGTTTATCAGCAGTAATTGTGTGATAAAAGGTCAAGTAACGACAGTTACATGCAAACTTATGACATGTTTGTCACTGCCTACAGCTCATACAAGAATAGTAAAATGTGTCTATAACTCCATGAAAAATCACCAGATTGGCAGGGGCAAATCTGTATGACGTTTAATAGTGTGAGGACACATTAAAATAATTTTATTATTTGATATCGATAAAAATGACGTACAACAGTTATATAATTTTAAGAATTTGATGTAAGTAGAAAACAACATACAGAAAAATAAACTTTTTGAGGAATTAACTTCTTTAATATTTTATATAATTTTCATAATATATATGATCAATTTTTTTTCCACATTTTCAGACTTTATTCTTTGTCACCTGGGCGACAATATCAATTTTAGCCAACTAAATTACCTTTCTAGGTAAACTGTAGTAATTGGAGCAAATCCAAACTCAGTTCAATTTCTTTTCTGGAAACCAAATCTTTTAAAGTTGAAATCCCAACTTTTTCTCTAACACTATCTGATGGTTAAAAATTGCTCTCTACCTATGTCGATAAACTTAGTAGATTTTTAATTAATCACTAGCACTGGTACATTTTTGCCCCCATCAATCCAGTGTTTGTCCAGTCGCCATCACACAAATAGGTACACTATAGGTGTTCAAAAACATAATATATGTATAAGTGTCACAATAACTAACAACATAGAAAAGTTGAAAACCCCCAACATTTTCATTTCAAAGTTCAATACCTCATCAACGGCTAAACCAATTTTGATGAAACTTAATTATGAACCATCTCGATCATGTCAGCTTTCGGATAAAAAAAACTGCATTCAAATTGGTCCATTCGACAGACACTACAAAATTATAACACCCCTCTTTTTGTTAAAGGTCCTGTCTCAGCATTATGCCTAAAAGGTTATGCAAAGTTATGAATTTGCAAAGTTTTAAGTAGAGGCATGTTCTGTCCCTTTCTATCAAAATAATCATTATTCTGCCTCCTCAATAACTGTCAAGTACAATAGCATTTATATTGAATGACATCACTTTAAAACCTTCCAGGGCACTATGTCCAAGGGTCAAAAAGTCAAAGGAGTCAATAGGTCCAAGTGTCAAAATGTCCAAAGAGTCAATATGTCCAAGGAGTCAACATGTCCAAGGGTTAAAACGTCCAAGGAGTCAATATGTCCAAGGAGTCAATATGTCCAAGTGTCAAAATGTTCAAGGAGTCAATATGTCCAAAGATCCAATCGTTTAGGTTAACTTGGTCCACATTCTCGCATCTCATTCTCGTCCACATTCCCAATCTGGCCACACTCCCATATCATTCCCCATTTCCATCTTCTCCATATTCTCAATTCGAGATGCGAATGTGGACGAAATGGGATTGCGGACGAAGGATTTATTAGCCGTTAATACAATACGCAGTTCGTCCAATTGGTTTTTAAATCCCCATTTCGTCCAATGCATATTTTGACACTTGGAACCATTTAAAATATTTAAATTAAATTATTTCAAGCTTAAGGGTCATAAAATGTTAGTTACAATTTAAACTTAAAACAACTATGTTAGTAAATTATTTTAACTAAATACACGTGTTTCACTGCTACTGGGCTTATGTAGCCATTGATTTAGTATATGTAACTAGATACACAATCAGCCGAAAAAAATGGCAGTCCAAAAGAACCGGCTGATGGAATTGGCCGGCTCTTTTGCGTTTAGTCTGGTTTCGACCGTGAGACTTGTTGGTTGTCTGATATGTCTAAATGTTCAGTCATAAACTGCGTAAATACCAACAAAAAAACAAGAAAAAAAGATGGGATATATTTATTCCAGTATGTTCTCTTGATAACGTAATGAAATTTGTGTAAACTCGTTGTAATTTAATAGTTTTAAACATGTTTTAAATAATTAGTTTTGTTAGTTCAAATGACATACGTCTCAGAACATAAATCTAAGGAGTCGGTATTAGATACTTTTTTATGACGTTGTTACCTACATTATTTGGTTTTCATATTTAAGATTTCCAAGAAATCCTCAGCGACATGCAAAATGGGCTGCAGTCATAGCACGCGACAGTCGAGACGATTTATTTAAACCAAACGACTTTAAAATAAAAAGCGAAGTAAAACATCAATATAATCTGTGAGCTGTAAATTTGCTACACGATAAAAAAAATATGTACAGATCTTTAAGACATATTCCATTAAGGACGCACCCGTTTAGCGGATATGATTGTAACACCGAAAAGAAAAACAATAAAGAACTTTCTATTCTAATCTATTCTATTCGCGCGTCGTTTGTTCGACTCATTTTCCTGCTTCGGATAATATATACGACAAAAAATGGATTAAACAGCCAACTAAAACTGCCACACCTGTCATGGAACTCCTTAGTCCATTTCTTTCCATTATATATTTTAATTTCAATTTTTCCAATAATTTGTTAGGCAAAATTAATTAGTTTATATGGATCCAGTTTATAAAACAAACAAAATACAGCAAAAACAAGTTTTGTATGAAAAACTTACATTTGCTGTATTTTTTACTATGGTACTGAAGCTACATAAACTAATTAAAGACCTGGATGGTATTCTAAGTACAAAGTTTTAGAGCAAACTAGCTAGTCGTTTTAAACTGAGAGCGTAACTACGTTTGTATGGAGAATTGAGCTTACTGCGGACTCTTTATTTACTAAAATATAATTGTATACCTAATCCAATATCAACACATAATTTAGAAATTTGAAACTGTTTATTCCCCACTTGTATAATAAAGAAACCTGATTTATTTGTGATATTGGTCTTTCTGTTTAAATTCCTACATAAAATATTGTTAAAATAATTTTATAACGCGACTCCATTCATTCACTATTTAGTTTTGACGTAAGCAGTTAAGTCACATTATGATAAAATCTCAATAAACTAAAAAGTATTTTATCTGTTGATGTTGATTTGCTAATATGGTGCTTAAAGTCTAAAAAACAGAGTTCTTTTTTTTATGAAACATATCTTGATGCAGGTTATAAGTTAACGCTATTAGCAACTACTGAAATATAGCTAGAGTTGTCATTTTGGGGCACATTTCTAGACATTTTTGTTCGGCATTGTGAGTCTATTTACTTTATGGTACGTCAATGTATGTAGCCCACAGCAGTGGCTAACGTACAGACAGTCAGTCCTCTCCGCAATCATCGCTAGGATAGCTCATGGCTCGCACGCACCGTACCAGCAAGGCGGCTCGCAGGCGCATCACAGCTTTAACCCTTCTCTGCATGATTTTTTATTTATTTTTGAAATAAATCACGATAATGTCAGTTGACCTCCACATTTCGGTAAAAATAAAATATGAGGTAAGTTTTACATGATATCTTTATTTTTTGATATGATGGAAATTTCCATCATTATATTTATTATGCAAATTCTGACCTTAAGCATATCACATATACGTTCCATTTCAAGCTATACTGTTCTTGAAACATAAAAGTCTTACAATAAATATGAATCTCCCGCAAAACTACCTTTAATTAACAGGACAATGTTATGATGGAAATTTCCATCACCATGCAAAGAAGGGTTAAAACAGGTAACCCGGGCCTCAGCGAACATCTGTGCCGCACTACAATAGCGCGGTGGCCCCATCAATACCCTGAACGCATTATTATGTTGAACTTGCAGGGTTGAACGTGTATTTAGGTACTCATTGCACATTTTGACATTTGGACATGTTGAGTCCTTGGACATATTAACTCTTTGGACATTTTGACTCCTTGGACATATTGACTCTTTGGACATTTTGACACTTGGACCTATTGACCCCATGGATTTTTTGACATTTGGACATAGAGCCCTGGAAGGCTTTAAAATATTATTTTCTCTGTCTACAACTCTACACTACACAGACTGTACTACACTGTAACAAGTAAGATTGAAATGCTTAATACAGTTCATTAGGTGCGTCCACACCAAACGCACGCTCACCCGAGCGGCTCGCCCGAGCCCTCCGCACGCTCACCCGAGCCGCTCAGGCGAGCGTGCGGAAGGCTCGGGCGAGCCGCTCGGGTGAGCGTGCGTTCAGTGTGGACGCACACCGCGCGGCATGTCCGAGCCAAATGCGCTCGGCCGAATTTACCTACGGGCTTTTAGTTGAGCTCGCGATTGTTATGGAGCCGCACGTGCACACAGCTGTCGCTGCTACGACATTAATATTGCTTCTGCATCTAGCTCAGAAGCGGAGGAAAGGCATTAAAAAAAAACCTAGACGCATGTGGATGCAAAAAAGTACCACCATACGATAAATAAATAAATAAGTACATTGCCAGTAGCATGGCGCCGCGGCCCCTTTGATTTCGCCCAAAAATCCGACAACGCTCGGGTGAGCGTGCGGCCACACAAAACAACCGTCCAGGCTCGGCTCGGGTGAGCCGCTCGCCCGAGCGAGCGGACGCTCGGGCGAGCGGCTCAGGCGCGCCGATGGCCGTCCACACTTAGCGCGCACGCTAGGGCGAGCCGCGCTCGGGTGAGCGTGCGTTTGGTTGTTATTTGGTTTTCACTGTGAGATACTAGCCCCGATGCATATGTTTTCGTCTAGTCAGAGCAGTTTTGTAGGTTCTCCCATTTGTAAGGAAATAATGTTTTCGATAAAAATTCATACCGTTAAATACTAGTGGTATAATAGTTCCATTATTTATGAAAATATTCCACATTAATACAATTAAAATATAAGGATACAGCTTTTTTGAGCAGAAAAAAATTAGCGTTTTTATTGTTCAAACTATTTCGGTAACAAATTCAACAGGCGAAAAAGGGCCATTACTAGGGAAAGCGACACGGCAAACCTATATACTGACGGCTCTGCTTCGAGCCCATGAGTCAAGAAGTGCAGTTGGAGACCACAATTTGAATTGGACAGTCGCCATCACATACATAGGTACACTATAGGTGTTCAAAAATATCGGCACATGCACCCTAATGCCTTGAAAATAGAGGTGTGTTCCGATGTTTGTGAGGTGCTTGTTTGTTCCGATGTATGTGATGGCGACTGGACAATAGTTTTTAGGTGCCCTTTTTTTCTACAATCAAAACCTTTTAGGGTTTTTATTTAAGGCGTGAACCACACAGAGACGGCGTGGCGAGGACGCGGCGCGGGCGCGATGCTGCTTGGATGCCGCTTCAAAACATTTGTATACAAAATGTACTAAGGAGACGTATTTTAAATTACACAGAAGCGGCGCGGCGCAGGCACCGCGGTTCAATTCACCAATGGTCCTTATTTCATTGTTGTAAATAAAGGTCTACAATAGGTTGAAGCGCGCTGCGCTTTATGCCTGCCTGCGCCTCGCCCTCGCCGTATGCCGTCTCTGTTTGGTTTAAGCCTAACAATGAAAATAAACTACATTAAACATTACTAATATTGTTCCTATTACTTAGTCGTTTGATCTAAGCATGTAATAAATATCAAAATAAATGTGAAAGTTGTTAATTACTCTCAGACTAATTAAACTATATGGACACGAAATACCTACGAAATGAGCGTGTATACCTAATCCTGGCGCATAATATGGCGGCCTGTCAATTCGTGGCTGTAGGGTTGTCATCGATTAGAGACAATTATCGATATCAACTTGGACTTTGAAAAATATCGACATCAATATTTGAGTTTTCTCTGTAATTGAAACTGACCGAGACGAATAATAATATCCAAGTACACTACTCTATTACCGTAACTATATTATTTGTGAAGTGTTTTACCAACATTGCATTTTATTGGTACAACCGATAAGGTCGCAGCTGCCTATAGTGTGAATGACACGGTAAGAACAGGTGTAGTCACTTTTTTTTCAAATTCAGGTGTTTAATGTCAAGTTTTCATAACGAGCTCAGCATTTTGACATTAGAAACTAATTTTGAAAAAAAAAATTGAGTAGACATGTTCTTTTCGTGGACCCTTCCAATATGGTCAGAAATACAATTAAAATCTGTCGGGTTATTCAGGCCCAGCCCACTGTGTATACTATGATTACTATATGAATGGTGCAGAAGTGAATAAAACAATGGTATTTTTACAAGCTTTTATTTAGCTCACCACGTTTGTTTTTATTATTTATTCTTGTTTCTTGGGTCAAATTTAGTAATTGAAATTTCACCCTCTTCCTGTCAACGGATTGATCTGAAATAACATCATAAAATTACTCACATAGTCTTTAATTTAATAGCAAGTTGTCGATATCAGAGCGCAGCACTAGTCAAAATAAGATGTATGATTTAAATGCTAATAATACTGCTGTAAATATAGGGAAACGAGTATTTTCTAGTTGGGAACGATAAATCCATTTCAAAACTGACTATCATTTGGCGGATAGTGCGATATACTGGCAGTTAACAAAGAAAAACGGCTACTAACCTATAAATGGTCAAATTCGGTTGATTACTTGATTTCCGTGCATCACATTGCTTTATTGAGCACGCAGGCATTTTGCGTTTACATCTATATGTGTTCACTACACAAAACCAAGTCCAAAAAAACTATTTTAATACGGAAAATTACGATTTTAACTCTGAGTTGTTTACCACTTGACAGCGCATGTACTACAAAGACATTTGGCGCATAAAATGGCGCATGGCACGCGGCTGTAATGTCTGTTGCTAGTATCGGAAGTAAGAGCATTGTAATATCATGCTATCTCTTTCACCATACGCTATCGAAAGTTGGAAAGAAAGAGATAAGTTGTGTTTTTGACCTTCTATGTAGATTTCATGTATATTTGCATAACATAAATGTATCTATAGTAGAATAGGGCATCTCCATGTATTTATCTACTCAAAGTAATTACTGGACGAACTCTTCTGCATCGTGGCTAGTATACTAAATAATATTACTTAATATCATTCTAAAAAATGTTACCTCCAAAGGTTTAATAGTATCAACAAGATTTAGATAGGTACATATATATTTATAAAGTCGGTCATATTCAATGTCAAATAAATTGTTTACACAGAGGACTTGCTATCTATAAATCAGGCTCAGCAAGGCTAATAATAGGTATCTATAGCGCACCGCAATCTGACTTCTGATACATATTATATGGATCCCAGACATCCAATTAATGGATGTTTTCAACCAGTTTTGAGGTCCAGTCTCCCCCCCTCCACTCCCAAATATTATTAGTTAATTACAAAAGATTTTGGGTTTTAATTATGGAATTTCATTAGAAAATAAGTAATTACGGGTGCCTATATTCATACTTAATTATAAATGCGAAAGTATGTCTGTCTGTCTGACTTTCTGTATCTGCCTGGTACCTCTTCACGCCTAAAACCGCTGAACCGATTTACATGACATTTGGTATATAGATAGTTTGAGTTCTTGGGAAGGACATAGGATAATTTCTATCGCCGCACATACGGGTATTTAATCGATCTACGCGGCCAAAATTATTTAATCGTCGAAACGACTTCTAAGAGGTATTATAAAGAAAATAAAAGATAATTTGTGTAAAAAACATTTTATTTACATTTAAAAACATTCATCTTGAGGATTATTTGGTGTCGTAGCAATGAACATAGCGATTGCTTCAGGCAGGAAACTTTTCTGATTGCGTTTTCTTGCGTTCTTCATGCTGCTTAAGAGGGGATCCGAGCTGAGCAGCAATCTATTTAATATATCTCTGTTGCAAGATTCTCTGGAGAATTTCCGGGCATAGTTCTGACGATAATTTCTAAAATGCTTGTTACGGGCCTCTGCAGCTTCTTCAGATAGCTGCCCTATAGGCAACAACGCGTTTTGTATAAGAATTGATCCATGCACGAGGATTTTGTGCATTGTTGGTGTCATAGGGTGCCAATTATATAAATCTTTGTACAAACGGGCCGTGTCTACTGCATATTTATCATATTTTTCAGGGTCAATTGGATACCCACTTGAAATTACTTTTAATCTGTATATTAAATTGTAATCTACTCCAGTAATTTCAGACGCCAGTTTCGGATCTTCAAAAAATCTTCGGCTAGTGTTACCATCATTGGTATTTCCGAAATTGGCTTTTGTCATGTCTACGAGTAAACCGGTTTTCTCGCGAAACATTTTCTGTATCCTTAGCTTTGCTTCCTTTTCTATGTTCTTCTCGGCTTCTGTTTTTCTTTCTCTGTACTTCTTTACTTCCAATTTGTAAGCTAAGTGTAAAATGCTCTCAAAAATCCGGATTCTAGCGTGTAGCACAGACAGTCCAAACTCGATAGCCTCAACATTTATGTTTTTATTTAAATCCAGATTGTAAAAATCTTTAGAAGTTGCACCGCATATATAACATCGACTTGTGGACTTCGTTCCAGTGGCAGCGTTGCAAACCTTGCCATCAACCATTGTCATGATGAAAATATGATGAATCACAAATTTGTTCTCCTTTAAACCTCTGTTGGAGTTAACTGATGCTGTTTTTATATGATTTATTTCTTCTTCTGTTACGTCCGTACTTTCTTTAACAAATCTGAATCGAATTAGTCTGCAAAATCGTGGAGAAGATGGCTTAGGGTTTTCCCACACAATCTTCTGCTCATATTTACCACAGACTAGCCTCAAGGGGACGAAACAACTTTGAAATATATTTGCGTCTGAATCTGCATCGTTTTCAAATTTTTGTTTATACTTTGTTTGCTGAGACCCGTCACAACCCCATTTACAGATCAGTTTTAGGTTCTCTCGTTCTTGCTCCTGCAATGTTATAAGGACCTCTTCTAGGTACATTGATAGACGCCTCGCAGTAAGGTCGGTTAAAGCTTGTAAGCTGCTTTCAGCAGAGGTGCTTGTCACTTGACATTCGTCAGGGTGTGGGTAGCATTCTTATTTTGCCTTCTGCAATAACGTATTACAAGGAAAAAAATCCTTATTAGTGTTACGAATTATTTCGTATTGTCGGCGAGTTAAATCTGCGTCTACGAACATTGCCAGAGCTTGCGACGGTGTAAATCTGTCAACTCCTGTCTTTGGTTCACTCAGTGCTTTTTTGTATTTGGATGCCTTTGTCGGAGAACTCATAATATCTTTCAATACGTCAGACGCATCACGTTTTCCCGTTTTACGCAACTCAGTTTGTGCAGCATGAACAATTACTTCTGCTTCTAAGATAGACCGCACGTCCTCCGTTTTCCTTCTTTTTGATCTTTCACTCGACTCGTCAAACGATTTGCACGGTCGACCAGGTCATTTTGGGTCAGCACCACGGGAAGTTCAAAAGTTCCTTGAAGCCATTTCTCATTAGATTTTCGGAATACATCTTCCTTTTTAAAAGCTTTAGACCATCTCTGTTTAATTTCGGACTTAAAATGGGCAAATCTCTGTTTAAAACTGGCGATTTCGTCCTCGTGGTATTTTTCACTAGATAAAAGATCCTCTCTTAAAAAGTTGAGCTTTTCTTCAATACTAGATAAATTGAAGCTGCAGGTCCGGTCAAACAAATACTGGCGAGTCACAAGCCTTGCACCTGAAGTGCTTTGGGAACCTTAAACAAACAATAAAATATATTAATCATAAATAATGATTTTGGTATTTTTTTCAGTATAAACTTCACAAGGCCAACATTATTACAAACCACGGCTATCCGCGGCTAATTTTTTGACAGTTATCTTCCAAAAGGTTTCGAATTTAAAATAAAATTGAAATTACAACCGGATCTCACCCGATATTACAACAAAACCCTTTGTAAATAAAAATACATGCAAAAACATGAGTATGAAAAACGATTAACTTTAAAAACACTAAATGTTAATGAATACATAAATAGTACTTAATAAAATCTTATATTTAAGTAGTATATTACCTGTTGTAACTGGATCCATCACTTTCTTTTCACAATTTAACTTGGTTTCACAAATATTAACAATTGAAGTTTATATTTGCACACGAACGCCGAGAACAGACACGTACACCGAATGGGATGATCGAATTCCGACTGATCGTGTGTTATCGGGATCTGTGGAATGCGGTTTGGAGGGGGTAATTATAGACCCTAGACTAATCACCTTGATAAGGATAATTGTTTCGTTTACCTGTCATACATTTTGTTAAATCGACTTTTGGCCGCGTAGATCGATTAAATACCCGTATGTGCGCCGAGATCATCCCCTAAGGGGCGGGAAGGGGGGGTGGAAATTGGTATGGAACGACTTAAACCGCTGAACAAAGGGATAACTTAGGGGATGATTTCCGGGATAAAAACTATCCTATGACCTTCCTCGAGACTCAAACTATCTCTATACCAAATTTAATCTAATTCGGTTCAGCAGTTTAAGTAGTTCATTTTTAAGTAATACAAGTTTTACAACCTCAGGAATAAAGGCTATTTTGATTTTATTCGAGCGTATGTAAGGCCTGATTCGTAACAGATTTGCCAAATTCAAAATGCTGGCACCTAGCAGTCATGAAACTTATCTCGTTTTTGTTTATAGCACTGACATTGCCAATGTCACCAAATTATGTAGGCATCGTTTCTTTATGTGTTAAAAGCTGATAAAACGAAATAAAAATTAATGAACGTGAACGCCGTGAGCAGATAGTCGCCAAATGGATGGAAAATACACAGCGTCCTAACCATTTCATCGCAAGAGATTTAAAAATCCCAAGAAGAACCGTTGATACGGTCCTGAAACGATACTTAGAGACCTTGTCTACCGCTCAGAAGCCTCGAACCGTAGAACATGGTGGTGCTCGTGATCCTGGGCTAGATAGGAAAATCATTAAGACGATTTGCTTAAACCGCAGCATGTCGGAGCGAGACATAGCTAAAAAAAATTCTACAAGTCAGTCAATGGTGAGACGTGCAAAGGAACGGGCTAGTATGAAGACAAAGAAGAAACGGAAGGTGCCGAAAACTTCGGAAAAACAAAGATGCACTATCAAAACCAGGGCTCGAAAGCTGTATGACTTACTGGGTACCGAAAATTTTCATTTGATTCTGGATGACGAAACCTATGTGAAGGCAGACTTTTTGACACTTCCTGGTGATCAGTTTTATACGATAGCTGATGGAGAAACTCTTCCAGATTCGGAAACCACCATAGGAATGGAGAAATTCGGCTCCAAGTATCTGGTTTGGCAGGCAATTTGCCCATGCGGTGATCGCAGCCGTACATATGTTACAACTGGTACAATTAATAAGAATATTTACATCAATGAATGCTTGAAAAAACGGCTACTACCGTTCATTCAAAAACACAATATTAATAATTCGGCCTTATTTTGGCCAGATCTGGCTACAGCCCACTATGCGAAGGATACCCTTAACTTCCTCAAACAAAATGATATCCACATCGTGCCTAAAGCACTGAATCCGCCGAATATTCCACAGTGCCGTCCTATAGAAAGATATTGGGCTCTCGTCAAAGGAATCTTGCGTAAGACAGGTAAGACTTCCTGAGAAAGTGGAACTCAGCTTGCAAGAAAGTTGCTAATGACACTGTCGCAGGGCTGATGGAGGGCATTCGACAAAAATTGCGGCAAGAGTGGGAGAAAAAGTAGAAATCTTAATTATAGACGTAAAATGATAATTTTACAGTTTTTTTTTAAATAAAATTATACAATTTAGACAAATAAACCACTTGGCTTACAGTTACAGCTTTTTCAATTTGGCAGATCCGTTACGAATCGGGCCTTATGTATGTATGTGGGTATTTCTTATTCTTTGACACGCCCTGCAGCCTAAACCGTTTGACGGATTTCGACATGTGAGGTGTCGTTGGATTCCTCTTAATCATGGGAGCAAAGGCAAATATTTGCCAAAAAGCAGTTGGGTTTTTCGAGAAATGTTTTGATTTCACTTGTTTTATTTATTAGTAGCAAGTACAGTACGCGGCACAAAAGTTTGCTGTCTGCTGAAGTTAGCCTCGAGTCGCCTCCCGCATACCCGTCCGACCCCTCTGACACCTTTGCGGCGCTACTAGTAGCTAACATCAGACGCGCAAACTTTTGTGCCGGGTACTGTATGTAAGTACGAACGGGACGAATGCTTTATGTTATAATATATGAATATTGAATGCACCCGTGTGGTGCCGGGTTAGAATTTCACCACTCTTTTCTGTGGGTGTCGTAAGGGGTGACTGAGGGAATAGGGTTATTACGTTATTAGGTTTGTAGTGTGTTGTGTTTGTTTTTTAAATTTCACGTGCTCTGCCTACCCCTTTAGGGAATATACAGGCGTGAAAATATGTACGTATGTATGTAATATTGAATAGCTACAGTAAACAAGTCCCGATACCACATAAGATTCCCTTCAGATAGCCGCAATTTTGTGTCACCATGAAAATAAATAAATAAATCCTTATTTAAAAGAGATGGGTCATGTACCCACGGCGATATAATCGATACGTACAAAGTATTTAAGCTTGAATTACTGTTTGTTTCAGTCATATCATTTTGTGGCTCAAAAAGGTACCTATGTTATGCCTTCAGTCAGTTTTTTGCTCTTCAACGCGCAAACGAGGGTTGTACTCTCAATTATTTTAATTTGCAAAAAAAGTTTTAAAAAGAGCTAACTACTGACTACTACTACTACTAACTGAGCTATCTGTTAAGGCCTCCACAAACCGGTCGCCGATGCGGTGCGAACGCGGGTCGAGCGTGGGCCCGCGGGAGTTGTAAAGCATACACTTCAAACGCGTATCGAACTACAACTCGGGCAGACGCGTCGCGAGTGAGATGCGGGCGACCGCCTTTGAGCAATTAGCAACGCCGACTTAGCCAGTAAACGGTTGTGTGTATTCGTTTCGTCAGCATGAAGGACATATTATCAATTAATAATGTTTGTACGACCCCTTGAACGCGGGCCCGCGTTGCGACCTCGCTGGACACGCCGCCCACCTGTGGTTTGAATATACAGCGTCAACCGCGCTTCTACCGCTTCGCGCCGCGAATTTCCCGCGTTCGATGTGTGGAGGCCTTTGGAATGTGATAATATCTCTTGCTGAGGCCTTAGCACTATAGATATTATCGTCACGTTTTACAGCGAAAATGTACTGAAACGTCAAGTTAAACATAAAGATAAAACGTATCATGCTACTGGGCCTGGTATGTCTATTTTTATCGCGTATTCACCAATATCAAAGAAGAAGGCACACTCTCCATTTCCCTTTTTGTCAACAAAACTAACCTGGCATTCAAATTCAAATGAACTTTTCTTTGTTTCAGTCAACAAGCAGATCAACGACAAGGAGCGGATTGCGGCCGCAATGGAGAACCCCAATCTAAGGAACCTTGTCGAGAACTGTATCGCGGACGAAGAATAAAACTCTACTAGAGAATCATTAGAGTAGCTACCATGGCGCCGGACGCAGCATTCTCGAACCTCAGTGACAAGAACGAATTCACAAAGTTCACAAGATTTCTAGCCTACAAAGGCGTTCAGGTCATAGTGGAATCCAGGAAAGGAGTTAAAATCGAGCTGAGTAGCAAACCATTAACTTCTGACTCTGATTGGTTCAATCTCCAGATACCAGACTCGCCAGAAGTCAACCAAGCTACCAAAAATGCTCTGCCTTCAGACAGGGTTCTGGAAACTATTCGATCACAGTTGCACATCGAAATATCAGTGCAGACTGAAGATGGCGACGAAATGGTACTAGAACTATGGACATTAGGGCTTGATGAGACACAATTTGATACTTCACTTAAAGCAATGAACACTGTTTACTTCAGAATGGGCATACTTTTAAAATCACTGATTACTCTCACAAGGATAACGCCGGCTTATCACTTATCACGCAAACAACGCATGGAATCTTTCACCATTTTCTATAGGGTATACAATGGAGAACCCAAGATCAAATCATTAGGGGATTCTGTTAAGAATATCCAAGCAGGCACTCTTAAAACACCTTTAGGCGGTCTCTGCTTTTCAGTTGCTTACAGAACTAACTTCTCAATTTCACCAAATCGGACAGACAAAAGCAAGACCTTACTTTTGAAGAGTGATCACTTTGAACTGAGTCCTAAACACGTGATTTTCGAGTGCAAAAAGAAAAAGGAACAGAAAGACAAAGAATACAAGTCATTGAAACAAGTAGACCTGAGTAAACCACTTCGTTTAGCTGCCTTTGTTGATGAAGAAGTAATTCAGAGGGCTATAGAAGAATTCTTTAAGAAAATACCCATCCCAAAATGTAGGCAGCGACACGGAGTCAAAACTCCCCCTAAAGAATACCCTATTGAATTAAAAAGCACACAGGATTTGGACACAACAATCCTCTCCAAGAGTCCGACCTCTTTTGAGTTGCCTCCTAGAAAATTCGCAGGTTTCAGGAGCGAAAGCGAGCCTCCTTTGAAGTTGCTACATTTTCCATTCGCTGACAACCATCCTATTAGAGACTTGGCGGAGTTTTACAAGGACTTCTTCAATGCTCCTCACTTGAAGTTAGCTGAAGACTTGGGTTCCGTTAAGAGTTCCGAGTCGCTAAAAGAAAATGTTGAAACCAATGATGATTTATCAAAAGACTTGGACATGTATGAGAGTTCTGTGCAAGAGTTTGACGATCTCTTGGCTGAAATGTGTCGTTCGGCGGAATGGAGTGGGAATTAGGGAACATTGGTGATGGGAAAAGACTGATATTGAACGGTTACTGTGGAAGTTTTACTGTTAAGCATGTTATAAAGTACTTCACGTGAAAAAGAAGGAAGCACAAATAATTCTGTTCAAAAGCGTGATATGGTAATTGTAATGTATATGTTATAGCCCTTATATGTTTGCAAAAATAATCGTAATAAAATGTGTTTTGTCCCTTCCTTACGAACACAAGTGACAGATATGACAGACAGAGAGAACTAACTAACGAATTTTAACGGTATTTTAGCTAAATTAGGTTTGTTGGGCGTTTATGAATACAACGAATATAGGCTCCATTTTATTTAAATATCTACAAAATGTTCAAATCTCTTCTAGATCTAAAACAAAGTAAAGTGAGCAGCACATCTAAGCTAAATCTACATATATTATATAACTATTTTGAATGCTGTTTAATGCTTTCTGCTGCTGACTTTGCGTTTCATACAAAACATTATCAAGGCCCTATTACGCTTTGGATTATGTCGTGAATACCTTTGTATTTCATGTGATGTTATTTACTGGTTGCTTTTTGTGTAAATAATTAATTATGTACTGGTTTACTGCTGTAGTGATATTTTGTTACAATATATATTTGAATTTTATTGTAGTCATTTTGTAATTAGTCCTCTGCCTGTGTTTCTATTCTACCCTCGTTAATTTTATGCAGACATGACATCTTAATTAACATTTTTTTATTTCATTTAGTCTCTAGCTAATAAAGTTTCCGTATCCGTGCTATTACCGGGTAATAATGCGTTATTGTTCCTGCATTAACACTCTTACTGCCAGCATATCCCACTTGTGTACTCTGGCCCATAAGTCGTTTTCGCTATAAAGCGGTAACCGCATGGTATCGCTAAAAGTTGGCAGTGAATTTGTTAAGAAACTAAACTGTACCTATAAATAATTACCATAATGATAAACGAAATACTTGCCTAGTTGCACAAGCATCCATTAGGTTAACCACATGTTGTGTGTTGCCACTTTTAGATGGTGAATGTGACAGTAAGTGACACGAAATATATTTTTCACTTCTCATGCTCGCACGATGTATGCTGCACAAAATGCCACTTGTATGCTCTAGTGCACAAAGTAAAATTGTTTTAAAGACTAAGATAATCGGGCCTTACAGCCACACACACAATAAAACTTCGTAGAATAACCTTGTCATTTGATTTGCTTTAATAAATTTCACAATTGTGTTTTCCATGACTAAATTAATAAAACCTGATAAAATATGAGTCAATTATTATTTTAAACGTATTGAACCATTAAATGACTTGGTAGTGTAGTAGTACCTAAGTCTAATATCACGTGTCGAAAATAAAACATAAAAACTTTAAAAATTTAAGTGACAGAATGAGCTATTATTTAATTTAATTTTACAATTATTTGTTATTTTCTCGCAATCGAAGTGAAAAGCAGTGTGTATAACTCGGGCATAAATTAGCTATTTAACCCCTCGACTTAACTATCCACCCGAACCACGTCTCGGGTTAAATGGCTCGTTTTACGCGCTTGTTGTACAATCTACTATGCTACAATGTGTGTGCAACCACATATTTTGAATGTTTCTATGTTATGAATATTGGAGACGGCTTCCATGAATGCACTGGCGGCTCGATTCGAGGAATCAGTATCTTTGATTATGGTTGGGATTATTTTAATGTGGGTGACTTTTTACCCGACTGCGCTATGCGAAGGAGGGTAATTATAAAACTGTCATTGGAATTGTAAACTTCCACGTTGGACGGTAGTCCACTACCACTACGTACTTGTATGCAATAGGGGTGTAGACTCAAAATGTATTATTACTTCAAAAGAAAGAAGGTAAAAAAATATGCCTAATGTCGAAAATCCCATTCGAATATTTTAAAAATTTACGAAACTGTAACCGTTTCAATGTTGCCTGTTAGAGAGAGAAAACGCTCCGGGATCGTGACGTCACGATCGTCTAGCGTCATAGTAAATGACAATCGTTTCATATGAAGGTGCGTTTTGCGGAAAAGGGACAGAACATACCCCTTCTTAAAACTTTGGACGCTTATAACTTTGTGATTATTTAACCTCTTGCGTTGTTTTTTTCTCCATTTGACTACATTTTTAATCCTCTTTCGAGAAAATGCAACATTATTGATTATTTTATTTAGTGTCTACACCCCTATTCGGCCAACTCAAATAATCTCAAGTATCAAAATGGAGTCAAGCAAAAAATCTGATATTTTTTGGCAACGCGTTCGTTTCACCCAAAATATGTCCATAGAAACAGCCTCTAACAGTAATTCTGTTGTAATATACTAAATTGACATATATATAATCAGCATACTTAATTTACGTAGGTAGTTAATTTTACTATATAAATTATAATTCAGTTAATACAAATGGCCTATTCATTGTACAAATGTGTAAGTATGTTTAGTTTGTAGTCAATATAAATATATTTTGCTTGTATGTCCTATAAATTATAATGTACTAAACTTATTGTCAGAATAAAATCCTATTGAACCCACCATGTTCATTTGATTTAACTTGTACTTACATTTATAGCCCGATTAAGTTAGTTTTTAACCTTCGCCATTTTGCGGATTTTTAGTGGAACAATTTTTTTTTATGGCAACCATAAACACATCGACACAAGTCATCGAATTTCACTAATGTAAACAATGAGAAAAGTCAAAGTCAAATAATAGTATTTTTTCTACTCGTCGACTTTAATCTTTGAATTAAGATTTCGTACACGAAACTAAGATTACATACTTTTTAATCCTGGAGCTCCACGAGCTCGTCACGAACTCGTGTGGTTTCATAAGATGACCGCCAGCAGTCATCTTATGAATCCAGGAGCTGTATAAGATAACTGTGAAGACATCAACGCGCAAATTACTAAGCTACTGCGCTTCTCAGCAGGGCGATTTTCAATAGATACCAAGTTTGTTTAATAAATTATTATTTCCGTTGACTCGTAGAAAAAGTATTGTATACAATAGTTATACACCGTGTATTTTTTGATTCCCGTAATTTCGACACGATGTTCGGTTCATTAACAGAGAAAACCTTGTAAACCTGGTATGTTGCTTTTTGTTAAATTCGAAAAAAAAATTTTTTTTCATTTTTATACAAACTAAATCAATATTACAGTGTGGGAGGGCTCTAACACTTAATCTCAATTAACACAAAGTTAATTTTCACCTACGACAGCACTTGTCAACACATGGCTCAGTGGTAAATAGTTTGCTTATGGAGTGAGGGGTCCCAGGTTCAAATCCCAATAATTCCCTTTTTCGTTTAACGAAAATAAAACGTAAATAAAATAAAGGACCCTTCACACTGATTCGGTCATTAAATTGATTTATTGAATATCTGAAAAATAGTAAGAGTTAAGACACTAGTTTCTTAGAGAAATAAGTTCCATTTAACCTGAGGATTCTTCCCTTAAAGTTAACGGAAATCAAAAAAAACACGGTGTATAATTAGCTTTTTAAGTCTCGTACCTTAATTAGGCCACTCAGCAAGCTTCGTGGCCTAAACGTGGTACACGACTTAAAAAGCATCCATTATATAACGATTGCATAAACTACTAATTCACAATCGTGTTATAATAGAGAGCTTTTTAGTCGAGTACCGTGTTTAGGCCACGAATCTTGCTGAGTGGCCTAAGTAAGGTACGAGATTAAAAAGCTTGATTATAACACTATTGTGAACAATACTTTTTGTACGAGTTCATTAAAATTAATTTTCTACGAGTCAACTGAACTAATTAAACAAACTCGATACTGTTGAAACGAAGTGCAGCTCATCGCTCGTACGCTCGTTGATATCAAGACATCAACGATAGTACGACATCAACGAGTACACTCAATAATCAAAGCGATTCTATTGGTCCAAATTATTACAGTTCGGTAAAGCAGCCACGTGATTGGTCGAATTTCTTTTAGTTCTATTTTCAATTTTTTTTCGGTTGTCTAGCTAGAGCGTATCGAAACAGTTATTTCGGTTGTTTCGGAAGTAACAGACTATACAACGATGAAAAGAGTGACGTTGCAGTATTCTCTATGAAATCTTAAAATACACATATTTTAATCGTCGAGTACAAAAATATATGTATAGTACACAGTGATACGACAAAAAAATTGCCCAAAGGTAAACGTCCGAGTGCTCGACGCTGTACTATGTATATGGCATGCGCACTCTGTATCAAAGTAACATGGCTTAAATTCGAATGAAAAATAGGTTATTGTTTTAGTTCGAATTCAACCCATATTGCTTTGACATAAAGTGCCCATGACAAATACTAGTACTTACAGCGTCGAGCACTCGGACGTTAACCCGAGTTCAAAATTTATTTTTCAAAGAAAAACGAAAGATTGAGCAGAATTCATTTTGCTTTATGCTGTGTACAAAATTCTTCATACAAAGTGACCCATTTCCATTGCTCTCGAGTGTGCTATGTATTTGCTGCTGTCATAGAAAAAGTTATGTATGCAACAGCTCATAATTGGTTCTAATTCTCGGGTCTTTTATTACAAAACTCGACTATGTCTCGTTTTGTAACTTCGACCATTGAAATTTAAGAACCCTTATTATAGCACTGTTGCATAATAGTAGTTTATGTGACTGTACATATAATGAAGGGCATTAAACACGAGTGTGAGTTTAAACGAAATGTGTCTATTTATTCATAGTACTCTTTGGTATATATACAATTCGTGTTTATATATTCTGTTTGCTACTACTAATAATACTAAATACTTACTTTACTCTTTGGTTCAACCCATATGGACCTAAAGGCCGCTCCACATTCGCCAGCGTGAATCGCGGTGAAAATCGCTCGTGAACTCTTCTTGGCTGCATATTCGCAGTGTTCACAGTATAGTTCGCGCGCTCGACGAATATGGACGAAGTGATTTTTTTTGTACACGTTACGGTCAGTCCCTGGGCGACCGAGCTCCGCTCAGATGAAAATAGAGAAAATACGGAGAAAACGAATTTTCCCCGACATGTGACCAATCTAGCTCGATTTCTCGCCTCCTTAACCACCTACATTCCAAATTTCATCGAAATAGTTAGAGCCGTTTCCGAGAACGTGATTGCAAATATATATATATATACAAATATTGCTCGTTTAATAGTATAGGATTTTGCACTAGAATATACGATACAACCAAGGTAGTAGAAACACAACTGTTCTCGACGGTGACCCAGTTTTTTATCCTTTCAGTTTATATCCTTACTCTTTGCGGTGACTGCACGCAACTAAGTGAGTAACGCGCGAATGTGGAGTCTATTGTGTCTACGCAGCTTTCGCGCGTTCGCAGGCCATAAAGCCGGGTCCGCTGCGCCGTGTTTTCGGTGTTTGCAAACATCTAACATGTTTTCCGTCAGTTTCGACAAACGAATAGGGTATTGTTTTGATTGGCAAAAAGCGAAACGTATGTATGCGAAATATTTCGAATCGGCTCCACATTCAATATAGTCTATGGGCTCCACATTCGCGCTTTCACGCGTTCGCGCGTGAATGTGGAGCGGCCTAGAGAGTCCTAGGGAATATGATGAGCCCTTTTTTATATGGCAACAGCAGTAAAAAAAGTACTGGCAACAATTCAATTGTCAAATCAGTTAGACGCTAGTTGTATTATTTTTACGAATACGTTGATTACGTTGAAAATAATAACGCCCTTACCACCTTGAGTTATGGTCTAATTCCGTTAACACATGGTTTATTGAAATTAGCGTAATCTGCATTATATTTAATATCTTTCTGCAAGTGCAAATCCGTAGCGTCTGCAATTTCAAAACAAATGCAATTTGTTATATTCCTCATAATTTAATTACAATCATGTGAATTGTAACGTAGCTTTGAAATCTCAGCTAATGTGATAAGCAATAAAGTGAAAGCCACGAAGTGTTGTTTTCCTAACATAACCTCTTAGCTCCGACATCAATAATGTTTTCTGTGTGTCGACAAACGCACCCAGCCACGGGTATAGAGCATGCCGTCAGCTGTTCTTTCTTCAATAATGACGAGACGTGCCTCGTCACTGCTGGCGCTAATATCATCAAAGTCTTCAGGCTGTTGCCTGAAGGACATAGCAGGGAGGTTAACGCCGGTAAGTTTCGAGGGTGTCTTTTTAATATTTTACACTGTTTTCCTCGCCAATTGTGTAAAAACACAATTTATAATAAGGTCGTGGGAGTCCGCTGGATGCGGGTGGCGCAGGACCAGTCATTTTGGCACTCTTTGGGGGAGGCCTATGTCCAACAGTGAAAGTATTTCGGCTGATATGATGATGATGACAATTTATAATTCGCTAGTCAAATCTCAATCAGTTAATGAACTACTGCAACAACCTGGATTGGTGTTGCATGGTCACTCTAAAACTGGGTATTGACTCCAGAACTTATACTTTCATTAGTGACGCGCATAAGTGTAGACGGTGGTTAGACCACTGTGTTATAACACAGTCGTTATTTGCATCTGTGCATGATGTAAACGTTGATTATAATGTGACCTGGTCTGACCATTTCCCACTCATGTTACAGTGTGATTTGAAGCTACTTACACTCAGGCTAAAATAATCTGTTGACCAATCTAATCAACGTTCAATCAAGTTATAATGAAGAATGCAACAGGTTGTTGAAATGTATTGACATTCCTATTGAGTTTACTCATTGTGCAGATACATACTGTAGTGAAATTATGGCATAGGAAAGTCTTGAACACTTTGTGTAAAAATATTGTGTGGCTGCAATGCGAACCGCAAGGAGGAAGCGTAAACCCAAAAAACAAGGAGTAGGGTGGAATAGGCATGTCAGCGATGCGCACAGGGCAGCGAGAGATAAGTTTTACGAGTGGACACTTTGTGGTAGACCGGAAATTGGCAGCTTAATTAATGAGATGTGTGAAATGCGAAGAATATTCAAATCTCGCTTAAAACGGTGCGAAGACAATCAGACTCAAATAAAAATGAATATTCTAGCTTCACAACACTCCAAAAAGGACTTTCGGTCATTTTAGAAGACTACAAACAACATTAAATATCAACCTACATGACCTGTGAGTGTTAATGGCAAAACCGACACCACAAACAAGCTCACTTTTTAAAATTGTTTCATTTTAAATCTCCTCTCGGACCATCGCAGGATGGGGTGAGCCAGGCCAGGGAACCAATGAAGACGAACCTGGACTGGGGTACTCTGCTAAGGATGTAGCCAAGGCTATTAAAACTATCTCCTGAGGCAAATCCCCAGGGCATGATGGTCTCAGCATCAAACATCTTCAGAATGCGGGTCCCAACATCTCAAGAGTGTTAGCTTTGTTTTATACCGTGTGTGTGAGGCACTGTTATTTATTTAACTGGCACTGTTATGCCTGTACCTAAGAATAAAACTGGAGATTTGTCTGGCACCAATAACTATTTTCTAATATTTTTGCCTCTATAAAGATGAAAAAAATATATACATATATGTTTGTACGGTGAAGGAAAACATTGCGAGAAAATATACATACACTAGCTGTTGCCCGCGACTTCGTCCGCGTAGAACTTTTTATCGTCTTAGAAAATGATTTCTCTCAATACAAAATTTGAACCCTCTTTTAGGAGATAATTAAAAAAAAAGTTGATGTTCATTTTCTAGTTTGTGAACAAACAGACTAAAACCAAAGTTAAAAATCTCATACTTTAAAAATGCCTTGAAATACTCAAACTTTGAACCAATTTTAACACTCTTAGGGGATGAATTTGGAAAAACTCTGAAATCAGTTATGTAGTCTTTTAACGTACAGAATAAGACCGAAGTTAAAAATCTCTTACTCACACTTTAAAATTTTATTGCTCGCCATTTAAAATTTGAACCCTCTTTTAAACCCCCTTAGAGGTTGAATTTTTCTAATCGCTGAAAGAACTTTTTTCGTAAACTTTTAAGTCTCTAGCTCAAAAAAAGTGTTGCCCATACAAAGCTTTCTTAACCCCCTTAGGGGTGGAATTTTCTAAAACTCTGAAAGTACTTTATTATTAATTTTAATAAGTAACATTTTGAATAGTTTTAAGTCTAGTAAAAAAAAAGTTTTTCCCACACAACACTGGCTACCCTTCTTAAGGATCTTAAGGATCCCCTTAGGGATGGAGTTTTTTAAAACGCTGAAAGTTCTTTTTTAGTATTCTAATAAGTAATCTTTTTGCAAAGTTTTAAGTCTAACTAAAAAAAAAGTGTTGCCCATGCAAAGCTTGCTCTCCTTTTTAACCCTATTAGGGCTGGAATTTTCTAAAACGATTTGTGTTATTTTTTTGTATTTTAATAAGTAATTTTTCTACAAAGTTTCAAGTCTCTAACTCAAAAACATAAACTTTCCCTGATAAAAACTTTGCACCCCTTTTTATCCCCCTTAGGGATAGATTTTTTCAAAACGCTGAAAGTCTTTTTTTTTGTATTTTTATAAGTAATCTTTCTACAAAGTTTTAAGTGTCTAGCTCAGAAAAAGTGTTCCCCATACAAACCTTGCACCCTTTTTTAACCCCCTTAGGGAATGATTTTTGTAAAACGCCGTATGTAGTATTTTTCATGTTCTAATAAGTAATTTTTCGTCAAAATTATAAGTCTCTATTAAAAAAAATATGTTTTTCCCATACAAACTTTGCACCCTATTTTACCCCCTTAGGGGTGAAATTTTCCAAAACGCTGAAAGTACTTTCTTTGTATTTAAATAATCTTTCTACAAAGTTTTAGGACTCTAGCTAAAAAAAATAGTTTCCCACATACAAACTTTGCACCCCTATTTTAGCCCCCTATTTTTAGGGGTAGAATTTTCTAAAACGCTGAAAGTACTTAATTTGTATTCTGATGACTAATCTTTCTACAAAGTTTTAAGTCTCTATTTAAAAAAAATATTGTTTCCCCCATACAAAATTTGCACCCCTATTTTACCCCCTTAGGGGTAGATTTTTTTAAAACACTGTATCTAGGTACTTTATTTGTATTCTAATGAATAATTTCTCTACAAAGTTTTAAGTCTCTATTTAAAAAAAAGTAGTTTTTCCCATACAAACTTTGCACTCTATTTTACCCCTTTAGGGGGAGAATTTTCTAAAACCCTGAAAGTTCTTTATTTGTATTCTAATGACTGATCTTTCTACAAAGTTTTAAGTCTCTTTTAAAAAAAAAAATGTTTCCCCCATACAAACCTTGCACCCCTATTTTACCCCCGTAGGGGTGGAATTTTCCAAAACGCTGAAAGTGTTTCATTTGTATTCTAATCACTAATTTTTCTACAAAGTTTAAGTCTATAGCTCAAAAAAAAAAGGTTCTCCCATACAAACTTTGCACCCCCATTTTACCCCCTTAGGGGTAGAATTTTCAAAAATCCCTTTTTATCCCTAGCCCACGTTATAAAAGCAACATACTGTGCAAAAATCAACTCTCTAAGATTAGTAGTTTCGGCTGTGTGTTGATGAGTGAGTGAGTGAGTGAGTGATTGAGTGAATAAGTCAGTCAGGACATAGGCATTTATTATGTATAAATAGATAGAAGATAATGAAACTCCCATTCAAATATCTCAAAAAATTATGAAGCTACATCCGTTTTAATGTCGCTTGTTAGAGTGAGAAAACGATGAGGGACTGTGACGTCAATATACTCGAGCGTCATAGTAAAAAACAATCGTTTCATATGAAGGTGCGTTTTGCGGAAAAGGGACAGAACATACCCCCTCTTAAAACTTTGGACTCTTATAACTTAATCATTACCTATATAACCTCTTGCTTTGTTTTTTTCTCCATTTGACTATATTTATTTTAAATTCTTTTTCGAGAAAATACATTATGATTATTTACCATATTTTCGATTCCTGAGCTATAACCACGAACTTCGGAATTCGAAAATATTCGGATATCTCTATCTCTATCGCATTAACCATACTCGAGTGACAGGGATGCAAATATATGAACATTGAGTATCGGATTTCGTGGTAGCGCCGCAGGTACTTTGGCTGCAGCAGCAGTGCACATGTCGGTTGCCATATAGGCGGGGTGTGTTTTAATAATATAAGTTACGCGGACGACATGGCACTGCTGGGACCCTCAGTTGACTCGGTGAGGAAGCTAATCAACATCTGTGAGGGGTATGCCGAGCAGCATGGTCTTAAATACAACACTTCGAAAAGTGAACTGCTAGTTTTCAAAGCACGTAAGTATAATCCGATTACGGAACCTAAGATCATGCTGTGCGGGGTACCACTAAAAGTAGTCGATCGTTTTAAGTATCTGGGACACATGCTCTCAGAAGACTTAAATGATGACCTTGACTTGGAAAGGGAAAGAAGGGCAATGGCAGTTCGAGGTAATATGCTCGCCCGCAGGTTTGCACGGTGTAACGAATCAGTTAAATTGACGCTCTTTAGAGCTTACTGTCAGACATTCTACACATGCAGCCTGTGGGTGAGGTTTACACAAAGGGCCTGTAATGCGTTACGCATACAATATAATAACATCTTGAGGATGCTGTTGCGGCTGCCGAAATACTGCAGTGCATCTGGCATGTTCGCGGGAGCGCGACTCGATGACTTTTTTGCCATTAGGAGAAAAAGAGTCGCCTCCATGCTAAGGCGAGTGCGCAGCAGCAGCAACGGTCTTCTCGGGGCGTTGGCTGAAAGTTTCGACTGCCCGATGAGGCGATGATGAAGTTTTGGGTTGAGGTGGCTATAGGGAGAGTTAAGTAGCCTTGGTGTTCTCTTCACTCTCTCAATAGCCAACTCTCGTTAGAAAACCTAAAAATTTTATGTATTTTTTAAAGCTTTTATTTTCTTACTTTATTTTATTTTTTGTTCCCAAGACTAACATAACACGTAAGATTTTACTAACAAAACTATGGATCTGTATGGTCTGAAATAAATGTTTTTTATTTTATTTATTTATTTGGCTGAATGCGCCGAGCGCGTGCCATTGTCATTCAAAAAAAACAAATTCGTGTTAATTATATTGTTCAAATTTGTTGATTACTTATGAATTACGACATAAAACGACATTTGCGCATATAAGTTCTCATATCAGAATCGAATATTTTTTTATGGTTTATATTTTAGCATTTGTCTCGTAAAGGTCTATCGTAGACGGGATTTAAATTATTAATAAGTGAAAGGCAAAGCAATTCCGCCATTTTGACGAAAATTTGACGGTTCTTATAGCTGACAGTTGGAGCAGCGTTTGATTTCAATAAAAATAAATTAAAAATTAAATGAAGTCGTATATTTCGGAAAATTAATTGACTGTCGCAGTCGGATAAAAACTATCCTAAGTTGCAGCTAGAATAATAATGTACCTATATAAAATGTTTCATATTTTTCCGTTCATGGGATGCTGAGAACATTCGAACCGCGCAAAGCTTAGTTTCAAACTGGCTGATTCTTTTTTTAATTTAGAGATTTATTATAAGTGGAGATGTGCGAAGAAATTAAAAGAACTTGGATGTGTGAGGTCCCCAACCTGCATTGGGCTAGCGTGGGGTCTCTGGGGACTACTGCCTGTTCCCTCTCATCTACGAGAGGCCTGTGCAGCAGCAGTGGGACTTATATAGGCTAATGATGAGGAACATATTTTGAGAGGTGCAGCCCACTGTTAAAGAGCTCCTGACATCCAGTTTCACTGGTGTCATGTTATATTTGAAGTGATACAAATATTTTCTCATCTGTTTATACTAATGTTTACAGCTGGCCAACCAATACCTCCAAAAATGAAGCTGGAGTGCCTTGCAACATACACACTATGGGGCAATGTTATGTCTTTAGCGTCTGTCCGGAATCCCAGTTCTGGCAGGGACTTGCTGCTGGTATCCTTCAGGGAAGCTAAGCTATCGGTGCTGCAGTATGATCCTCAGACTAACAACTTGATCACACTCAGTATGCATTATTTTGAGGAGGATGATATGAAGGTATTGTAATTGAAGTAATTTATTTATACATCATTGTAGTCTTTATGGTAAGGGCTGGAACAGATGAACTAAAAAAAACCACGAAATTTACCTGTTGTGTGTGTGTCTGTACAGAAACAAAAAAAACTCTCAAAGCAACCTGTCAGTGTCAAAGCATCTTGAAAGGTTAATGCTCATCTTGAACTGAGCACTGATTAGTTAATGCTCATCTTTAACTGAGCAGTGCCTCTGATTAGATTGGTGATATGATAATAATACATTATCATACGTTGATGCACGATTAATGGTTTGGCACGAATAACAGTAGTGCTAAAACCACAGATGTATGAATATAAGGAGATCGGACATGCCGGCCGATTTGTATTGAGTACGCTTGTCGCAAGTTCATTAACCCACACAACGCCCAAGTAGCTAATTGACAAGACAAAGCACGCACACATCTAAAACACACACACTTGTATACCTACGCGCTTATTGGACAATACACGCGCATCATATCAGGCATTTTGGGGAAAAACGTAATATTCTCTGCGATCAGCACGCGTGCACAGTATGGCAGAGTATGCCCATTGAGCTAACAGCTGCGACACGGCCGCCGGCGGCTTGTCCTCTCTCTAGTATTCTATGCTCTGAGGCTAAAAACCATACGCAAAATAGGCGCATTTATGACGTCGAGTTGCGGAAATCTAGGCCGCCTACAACCTATAACAAATAATCAATCAAATAAATTTTGTATTTATACAATAAAATATAAAGACAGAAAGTGCTACTTGGTATTTTAAAAATACAACATTGTCTATACTTCATATTAATATAAAATCCCTACAGAGATCTAGAGATGTTTTAGAGTATTGTATACATTTCAGAATGGTTGGACAACTCACCCTCATATCCCCTGGATCCGAGTTGATCCAGAAGGCAGATGTGCTGTTATGCTGTTATATGGCAAAAAGCTGGCAGTATTGCCATTTCGGAAAGATGTCACTTCCGAGGAAGGTGACCCCTTGGAAGCCAAACCACTTGCTGATTTGAAGAAGAATGTAAGTTATCTACCAAACCTATCTATACAAGTCTCTCACTGCTTTACTGAGCTAAGAGTGAGACAATTGCTCTGTTAATGTTCTGAAATGTCACAGGCACCAACAATCCCAGTAGTCCGGTCGCCAACCCTCGCGTCATATGTGATAGTGCTCAAAGACTTGGATGAGAAGATAGACAACATCCTGGATTTACAGTTTTTGCATGGTTACTATGAACCTACTCTACTGCTACTGTATGAACCTGTTAGGACCTTTGCTGGGTGAGTATGCTGTTTTGTAGCGTCTTAAAGTTAGAAACCACAGTGTAGGGACTCAATCTAGGGCAAGAAATATGTCAGAAAATCTTTTTAATATTTATAATTTTATGAAATTACTTTTGTAGATCACAATTCATTTTGGGTTTTCGAAATAGAGTCATAGAAAATAAATAGAAATATATGTTGTATACACAATTGTAAACTTGTAATAATACACCGCACAATTTTGGCAATATGTCTCTTTCTCAAACATGCAATAATATGTGTCTTTATTTATCTCCACCCAGGCATTGTATACACACAATTTATTTAATTTCGTTTTCCTGTATTCTGCTATCTAGTGATAGTGTATTAAAAATCTAGTGACAGTGGACTAAAAATCAAACCATACAAAAATACAAATTAAAATGTCAACTAAGAGTGGTTACAGATAGAAAGAAAGAAAGATACATTTATTTACAAACACAGGAAACACAAAAGCAATAAAATAAACAAGAAAAATATATAAAACGTGAAACAAGTATGTTTCTGCGGCAGTGAACCGGACACTGGCTCAGCATTATGCTGAGGTGTCAGCCACCTACAGCGCTGATACATATGGCGACTTTTTGCACAAAAACGCGCGTTTCACTACTGTACCGCAACACTAACAATAGATTACGATCGCGTTTGTAGCGAGCGCTGCGAAAAATTGCGGTGTGTAACCACTCTAAGCTGTCTGACACACTAACTCACTCACTCACTTAAATCAACGCCCAGCCTAAACCGTTGAACCTAGAAAGCTGATTTTTTCACAATATGTAGTTCATATAACGTAAGTGCCCACTAAGGACGGATTTTGAAAATTCCACCCTCATGGGGGTAAAAAGGGGGTTGAAAGTTTGAATGGGGATGGAGTAAAATTTTAAGTGAGGTAATGGAAACTTTCTGTATGGACTCCTTATTACAATACAAGAAAAGTAATTTTAGGTTTTTGGAAAACCCCACCCCTAAGCGGGTTAAATAGGGGTGCAAAGTTTCTATGGGAAAAATTATTAGAACTATTACACGAAATTTGGTATAGACATAGTTTGAGTCCTGGGGAATGACCTAAGATTATTTTTTATCCCCTTAGGGAGTGAAAGGGGGGGGGGGGGTGAAAGTTTGTATGGAGCTACGATATAAACGAGCTCCACGCGGTCGCGGGCAGAAGCTAGATTTATAATTTATAATACACACTGTCATTGAATTTTGAATCTTCAATCAATCAATCGTCTGGAAAGTATAGTCGCTTTTTGAAAGGATTACTTGGATTCAACTCCGCCAAGACAAATAATTAGTATAATATCAATGGTTTCTACTACTCACACAGCCGCACGGCGGTGCGCAATGACACATGCGCGATGGCGGGCGTGAGTCTGAACATGAGCGCGCGCGTGCACCCCGTGATCTGGGCCACCTCGGGTCTGCCCTTCGACTGTCTGCGCGCCGTGCCCATACAGCGCCCGCTGGGTAAGGATACTTTACTACTGACACGGCGGTGCACGATGGCGGGCGTGAGTCTGAACATGAGCGCGCGCGTGCACCCCGTGATCTGGGCCACCTCGGGTCTGCCCTTCGACTGTCTGCGCGCCGTGCCCATACAGCGCCCGCTGGGTAAGGATACTTTACTACTGACACGGCGGTGCACGATGGCGGGCGTGAGTCTGAACATGAGCGCGCGCGTGCACCCCGTGATCTGGGCCACCTCGGGTCTGCCCTTCGACTGTCTGCGCGCCGTGCCCATACAGCGCCCGCTGGGTAAGGATACTTTACTACTGACACGGCGGTGCACGATGGCGGGCGTGAGTCTGAACATGAGCGCGCGCGTGCACCCCGTGATCTGGGCCACCTCGGGTCTGCCCTTCGACTGTCTGCGCGCCGTGCCCATACAGCGCCCGCTGGGTAAGGATACTTTACTACTGACACGGCGGTGCACGATGGCGGGCGTGAGTCTGAACATGAGCGCGCGCGTGCACCCCGTGATCTGGGCCACCTCGGGTCTGCCCTTCGACTGTCTGCGCGCCGTGCCCATACAGCGCCCGCTGGGTAAGGATACTTCACTGCGACTAGCCCTACTCTCGCTGAGGTACTAAAAGGCACTTCAGGTTTTTAAATATTTCTTAAAGCCGATGGTCCTGGGTTTGAATCACAGTAAGGGCAAATATATTTTGAGTGATGAGCATGAATATTTATTGCTTAATCTTGGATAATATAGTATTTCTTATAAATTTATTTACACAAAAAAATTACACACAATTACAGTTTGCACCAAGGCGCTGCAAAAAATGATACATGCTACTAAATCCATCTTTATAAAAAAAACAACACAATACGTTTTAATACTAATTGGCTCTATCGACTATCCATCGTCTCACAATACTTCAAGCATTCTGACTAGAGGGTTTGCAATATCCGCCCAGTTTTTTAATATTCGGATAATTTAATACTTCAATATTTATTATCCGAATATTCGGATATTTGAATGATTTCGGATAATTTTGGTATATTATAAAATAAAACAAAATTAGCGTATTTAAAGGTGTGTAATGCATAAAATCAACAAATCAAGTAACAAAACACCTGAATTTTTATAATCATTATATGAGTTGTCATTATCGCACCACGTAATTTGTAATTATTATAATAAAAATTAACACTGAGAAAATGTTTTATTAATTGGAAACTAGGATACTTAGCTTAATATAATTACATAATTATAAATCACATAAAATTTCGAGATAAAACTAATTCATTTTAAGTATAACAATTGTAAATCAATGTTTGTTTTTTTATCATTCTTGTATAATCTGAGATCGTTATATTCATTATTAATATCATAAATCACATCACATCACATATCAATATTTACAGAGTATATAAGATTTGTCCTATAGTTTTTTCTTTTCGCTGTCAAATAACATAAAAAAGTATGCATCTTAGTGTCTTAATTTAACTTAATTAAAAATAAATGAGATAGTTTAAACAAAAAATCAACTTTTAAAAAAGCGGCCAAGTGCGAGTCGGACTTCGCACATGAAGGTTTCCGTAATAGTACATTACTTACCTAGGGCGGTTAAACAAAGAATGTCTCAGATCGCAGGTATTTGACGCCCGAGCCGAAGGCAAGGGCGATAAATATGCGCTCTGAGGCTTTCTTTATTACCGCCCGTGGTAAGTACAACATTTTACGTCTCTATCTGGCCAGGAAGTGGGGTTTTCCGCACGCATAGCGTGCGGTAATCCCTACTTTATGGCCAAGTATGACGTAAAATAAATTGCGGTTTACGATTTATGACGTATAAAAAATAAACTACTCACTAGATATCGTTCAAACCAATTTTCGGTGGAAGTTTGCATGGTAATGTACATCATATATTTTTTTTAGTTTTATCATTCTCTTATTTTAGAAGTTACAGGGAGGGGGGGGGGGGGGGGGGGGACACATTTAACCACTTTGGAAGTGTCTCTCGCGCAAACTATTCAGTTTAGAAAAAAATATATGAGAAACCTCAATATCATTTTTAAAGAGCTATCCATAGATACCCCACACGTACGAGTATGGGTTTGATGAAAAAAAAAAAAATTGAGTTTCAGTTTGGAGTATGGGGACCCCCAAAACTTACTGTTTTTTTCGATTTTTGTGTAAAAATCCTAATGCGGTTCACAGAATACATCTACATACCAAGTTTCAACAGTATAGCTCTTATAGTTTCGGAAAAAAGTGGCTGTGACATACGGACGGACAGACAGACAGACAGACATGACGAATTTATAGGGTTCCGTTTTTTGCCATTTGGCTACGGAACCCTAAAAACGAGTGTAAAACTAGATTTATTTCTAGTTTTAAATAAATTTCAATATTATATTAATTAAAGTGTTTTCATTGCTCATTTAAATACCTAATAATAGTAACATTAGTAACAATTCGTGTCTGCAAGATTTAATCAATATATTACGTAATTTATGTAAGTTGGTATTCAGGTTCTTATTTAATAAAATATAATACTTAATATGGAACATATGGAGCAATACAGATGGACATAAAACGTCATTAGTCATTAGTGTTTTTTCTCGTAGTTTTTTTGAATTTTTCCTGCTTATAAATGATTTTTCAAACCACATGCTCGACAATGCCGAATTATAGGTCATGTAAACCCTACCGAAAGCAAGACATTAAATCCCTTGGTATTAGCCGGGTTATAATGTTGTACTGAATTTCATTGTAACCCGCTGGTTAATAATATGATTTCACTTTTCATAATTCTTATTACTATATGCATAAAGTTTAATTTTGCTAAACACAATTTGTCCTAGGCCATGGCCTACTTGATTTGACAAAATAAATGAAGTTTGCCTCCGTGTGAACCCCGGTCCGGAGGAGCGCGGTGCTCGAAATTCGAATTTCGAATCTAGGACCACGGCTTGTGCTTTCGAATTTGGAACGCCGCGCGCCTTCATTTGTTCACGCGTGACGAACAAATCGAGTTCTTGTAGGTGCCTATAGAAGATTTAATTTCAAAAATAATATTGAAAATGTCGAGTGATGAAAGTGTTTTGACTCCTGAGTTTATCAAATTAGATGCCATAGGCATTGTCAACAATCTGCTGCCAGAGAAGTCAAAGGAAAAATATCTAAAAGCCTACAACGATTTTGACAAATGGAAAGCTACTATGTGTCTAATGTTACTATGTACTTTTAA
The DNA here is from genome assembly GCA_963854355.1 of Epinotia brunnichana. Taxonomy (NCBI): domain Eukaryota; kingdom Metazoa; phylum Arthropoda; class Insecta; order Lepidoptera; family Tortricidae; genus Epinotia; species Epinotia brunnichana. The sequence goes on along the minus strand of OY977937.1, from coordinate 39,888,021 downwards.
TTTGCTAAATAAACATTATTTATCTACTGAGCCTGTTTTTTTGTCTCGCATAAGGTGTGAAAAGTAGAGTATACACCTCGGGGATAAGACTGTTTTAGTCTTGGGCGGTTGAACCCCTCACTGCACTCAGGACTCAGTCTTAATTCCCTCGCTTCGCTCAGGAATTAACTTATAACTCCCTCGCTACGCTCAGGAGTTAAATTGTGAGTCCTTCGTTACGTTCGGGATTCAATTCGCTCCCGTGACATAAAACAGTGCTTTATCCCCTTGGTGTATAATCTACTATTATTAGTGTTTTCAAAATATCCGTTTATTCGGATAATTCACGGTTTAGTATTCGGATAATTTTGAATATTATTTTCGGCGGATATTCGGATAATTGAATATTCGGATTATTTGGATTGCAAACCCCAGAATTTCTGACACACGTCCATCTACTTGCATATCTATTGAATATACCGTCGTCTAGTACCCATAACGCAAGCCTTATTGTGCTCACTAGTTAGTAGGGGCTAGTTCGATTTGTGTAAGATGTCTGCTATTGATTGCCGGTTTCAATGCGTTGTTGTGTTATAGGTGGTTGTTTGATAATGGCGGTGAACTCCCTTATCTACCTAAACCAGTCGGTGCCACCGTACGGCGTGTCTCTCAACAGTATCGCTACGCACACGACCAACTTTCCACTCAGTAAGTAGTTAATTATGAACTATCCTCCAGCAAATAAAAAAAATCCCAAGCCCCCAATGCCCCAACGTCTTAGCCTGCGTGGCAGGAACATGCATGTGATGCATGACTAAATTAGTATATATTCCTTCTCTTCTGTAGTTCAAACCAGGCCCTTAAAACGTTACAAAAATTGCGCTATTATAACGCTATAATTCCGTTATTTGCCGACCATTGTATAGAAATTTTAAACATATCGTTATTTATAACGTTATAATATCACTATTTTCATAACGTTTTAAAGGCTTGGTTCAAACTACTAGGCAAAAAGTCTTCGCAACAGTAGATTACTGCAGAAACCGGGAAAATTAGGGATTAAGAAAAATAGGGATTGCCGGCCAAGATATATAGGCTAAAACGCAACCGAAACGTGATACTTCGCTGCCTATTATAAGGATCATAACGTCAATATTTCATTGTAACACTTTAAACTATCGCGCTTTGTACACATATTTAAATACTGTTTAATCCGGGTCTAACGCGATATTTATTTACCTTTATTTCTGACGTTTTGTGACGTGAATAAAGGTAAATAAATATCGCGTTAAACCCGGATTAAACAGTATTTAAATATTTCATTGCATTGATAACAATTTTAGAAGACATGATAGAGACATTTGTTTTGTAGGAATTCAAGAAGGCGTGTGCATAACGCTGGACGGGGCCTGCGTGGCCCCACTAGGCGAAGGCCGCCTCGCGCTCTCGCTGAAGGGAGGCCAACTGTACGTGCTCACGTTACTGGCGGACTCCGTGCGGAGTGTGCGGAGCGCGCACCTCGACCGCGCCGCGGCCTCCGTGCTCACCACTAGTGTACGTATGTAGCTGTCGCTGAGGGGAGGCCAACTGAACGTGCTCACGTTACTGGCGGACTCCGTGCGGAGTGTGCGGAGCGCGCACCTCGACCGCGCCGCGGCCTCCGTGCTCACCACTAGTGTACGTATGTAGTGGTCGCTGAGGGGAGGCCAACTGTACGTGCTCACGTTACTGGCGGACTCCGTGCGGAGTGTGCGGAGCGCGCACCTCGACCGCGCCGCGGCCTCCGTGCTCACCACTAGTGTACGTATGTAGTGGTCGCTGAGGGGAGGCCAACTGTACGTGCTCACGTTACTGGCGGACTCCGTGCGGAGTGTGCGGAGCGCGCACCTCGACCGCGCCGCGGCCACCGTGCTCACCACTAGTGTACGTATGTAGTGGTCGCTGAGGGGAGGCCAACTGTACGTGCTCACGTTACTGGCGGACTCCGTGCGGAGTGTGCGGAGCGCGCACCTCGACCGCGCCGCGGCCTCCGTGCTCACCACTAGTGTACGTATGTAGTGGTCGCTGAGGGGAGGCCAACTGTACGTGCTCACGTTACTGGCGGACTCCGTGCGGAGTGTGCGGAGCGCGCACCTCGACCGCGCCGCGGCCACCGTGCTCACCACTAGTGTACGTATGTAGTGGTCGCTGAGGGGAGGCCAACTGTACGTGCTCACGTTACTGGCGGACTCCGTGCGGAGTGTGCGGAGCGCGCACCTCGACCGCGCCGCGGCCTCCGTGCTCACCACTAGTGTACGTATGTAGTGGTCGCTGAGGGGAGGCCAACTGTACGTGCTCACGTTACTGGCGGACTCCGTGCGGAGTGTGCGGAGCGCGCACCTCGTTCGCGCCGCGGCCTCCGTGCTCACCACTAGTGTACGTATGTAGCTGTCGCTGAGGGGAGGCCAACTGAACGTGCTCACGTTACTGGCGGACTCCGTGCGGAGTGTGCGGAGCGCGCACCTCGACCGCGCCGCGGCCTCCGTGCTCACCACTAGTGTACGTATGTAGTGGTCGCTGAGGGGAGGCCTATAGATATGGCTGACTGTGGAGCTTGTATTTCGCATACTTTAATTTTAAGTATTTTAACCCTAAATCTGACAAAATAAAAAAATCGTGCGTTTTCAAGCCTCGGTCGCACTGTGAAGGACACAAAAAATCGTCCAGGAAAAAAAGCAAAAAGGCAAAGGCAAAGTGTTTTATTTGTTAAACATAACATAGGTGATGGCTTCATAGTAACAGCGATGTTCAATTTATTTTGTTTGATTTGATATTCAAGGTGGCAAAAATTTTGTGCACTTAAAAATATAGTTACCAGTTTAATTATATACAATTGTGCTATTAAAAGTGATCAAATTACTTGACAGATCACAGCTCTGCTTCGAAGATTTTAAAGTAAACAAAATGTACTAGGGAATTTGCATAAATAAAAATACTTAATTATTTCAGATGTGTGTAATAGAAGAAGATTTCCTGTTCCTTGGCTCGCGTCTTGGAAATTCCCTGTTGCTGCGAGTTACAGAGAGAGAGAATCGCATGTTGTTCTCCTTGGACAAGCCTTTGGAAGCCACCGTCGATTTGACTATAGAGAATGGTATGTTAACTATTCAATATACTTACAGTCATGGCCAGATAATAAAGAACATGATATTTTTTCCCCATACAGTTGCATACAAATATGACTTTTCAAATTTGATGATAATTTATAATGTGTTTGATTAATTTTGTTTCTGATTATACGGATGTAACCGTGTTTAAACAGTATTTAATATAGTGCAAAAGAGCTTCTGTAAAGTTTAGACTTTAAAAAATACAGGCGATCAAATCAACACTTTATAAGTTCATACATTGTTCCTAATTACAGTATGAACTCGTAAAAACTGTCCATTTGACCATCCGTATTTTTTTAAGCACATCTTTTACGGAACTTTTATTTAAACCAAATTAAATCTTATTTATACACAGATACCTCCATATACTCAGAAATAAAATTGGCCAAACATATTTTAAATCATCATTAAGACAGTAATAGTTCCCGTTAGTATCCCGTTTTACTCTTTGAGTACGGAACCCTAAAAACATGTTCTTAATTATCTGGCCATGACTGTATATTATACGTACATTCACTCAGATTTTAGAAAAATACGTGAATAATTTGTTTCTTTTTTAATAAATTTAATGTCGACAAAAAACGTTCTTAAGCGACTGACACTTAACATGAGGAGATTCTCAATTCATCGTCATAATTGTTTATGTATATTCAGTTGTTATGTAAATTGAGTATTGTTTATGTAAATTGAGTATTGTTTATGTAAATTGAGTGATATAGTCAGAAACAGTGTGATAAGAAATAAGTGTGGAATGGATGGAGATATAGTCACGAACATTGAGAAGGGTATGTTAAGGTGGTTTGGGCATGTAGAGAGGATGGATGAAAGAAGATTAACGAAGAGAGTGTATATAAAAAGAGTGGAAGGGCAAGTTGGAAGGGGAAGACCTAGGCGAACTTTCTCCGATCAAATTGGAGAAATCTTACAGAAAGGCCAGGTCAAAAGTACCCTAAACCGACGAGCATGTATGAGAAATGTTATGAAAGTGAGTGAAGCGAAAGTGGTTTGTCAGGATCGTAGAAAAAAGGAGATCCGTGATCTCTGCCTACCCCTCTGGGAAGAGGCGTGATTATATGTATGTATGTATGTATATTCAGTCACAATAGACACTAAATAAAATAATCAATAATGTTTTATTTTCTCGAAAAAATATTAAAAATGTAGTCAAATGGAGAAAAAAGCAACGCAAGAGGTTAAACAATCAGAAAGTTATGTGTCCAAAGTTTTAAGAGGGGGTATTTTCTGTCCCTTTTCCGCAAAACGCACCTTCATATGAAAAGATTGTCATTTATTGATGAATTATCGAGAACATGGAATTGCATTTGTAGTGGTTGTACCGTTTGCAACAAAAGGAGAATAATTTTCTCTTAATTTTTCTTCACAATTTGACACTGACATTATTTTGGTATTTACTTCTTCAATATATAACAAACCTCTTTTTATGCTGATAGTACGAGAAAATAGAAATTTCATATATAGAATGCCTGTAAACATACAATACTACTACATATGCAATTCCATGCTCTCGTTAATTTATCTATACTATGACGCTAGAGGATCGTGACGTCACGATCCCCGAGCGTTTTCTCTCTCTAACAAACAAGCAACATTAAAACGGTTGTAACTTCGTAATTTTTTGAGATATTTGAATGGGATTTTCGTCACTAGGCATATTTTTCTGCCTTCTTTCTTTTGAAGTAGTAATAAATTTTGAGTCCGAGTTTGAGGAGGGCCCCCATTATTTGCAAGCATTTCCGATTTTTAAAATATTTTATTTGTTAATTTCTTTACTTTCCCGCTCACGGGACAATGATGTCCCGGACCTTTGGAAGACGTGCGTGCAAGGTACCTACAAAGTACCAACTGAGCCAACACGTAGAGGTTCTTTTGACAATTTAATTTACTTTTTACTTTATTATTACAGAACAGGAATTTGCAAACCAACAAAAGGACAAAGAAGACCCGGCCGCGAAAAAGCGTCGCATAGAAACGCTGTCCGACTGCATAGCGACCAACGTCATCGAGATTAGTGACAAGGATGAACTGGAAGTATACGGAAGCGATATTAGGACGTCTACGCAGCTGACTAGCTATGTGTTTGAGGTGCGTAAACGAGGCATTTTACAATATACTGCGTGGAACGGAACGATGGACTTTCCCGCAAGAGGGGGATTAAATTTTCCAGATAAACCATGTTAATATTTCCAACCGTTTTCAAGTTAGAGCTGGAGTGGTTTTAGTGGGTAGACTCCCTTTCCCTCCTTAGAGTTGGCTGATGACTTAGAGTCCCAAATACCCCCCATTATAGCTTACCGAGGTTGAGGGCATGCGCAAGAGCATTTCCACTCCGTCAACAAAAAAAGGCCGTTAGGGTTGTAATATACAGCTTTCTGCAAAAATGGTTGAAAATATTAACATAGTTTATCTGGAAAATTTAACGTACTTATGCTTAAGAGGATTGTGAAGTGTCCATACGCGGCGCGAGTAGGTATTTTAAAAAATGCTATCTGTTTCACACCGCTCTGTGCCTCACCCGTATCGTGCGATAGAGAGAGTTGCCAGACCTGCAGGTCTTACAATTTCTTGTTGAAATATTGTTTCGGGTGATAACGTTTTTACCCCCCTAAATCTTTATGAAATGAAACAATTTTGGTATAATTAGATTTAGTACACTTTAATCTATGTCTGTACGTTTTCCTTTTTTAGTAAATCAGTTTAGATTAATTAAAAATAAATAAAACGGTAGACAAAGTTTTTAAGTCAAAAATACAGATTTTTAGATGCTAATAACTTATAACGTAAGCAATATTTCTTAAAAATCAAAACGTACAGACCTAGTTTTTCACTATATCTACAATATATCCAAAAATTATAAAAATCGAAGTATGTTTGCTGGATGAAAAACGTTATCGCTTTTTGTATGAAAATTTACAGGTTCACAATCCTCTTAATAATCCCGCTCTTGCGGGAAAGTCCATCGTTACGATCCACGCTGTATAGGTTACCCCTGACCCTCGGGCAAAGACTTGGCCCTGAGACCTGTCGTTCTATCGTCTTGTAACTTGTTGTTGTTGTTGGTCAGAGTTGAGGGCACGTGCCAGGTATACTAATGAAATCAAAGTCCCATTCAGATGTGAGGAAAGTATGACGTTGAGTTGCCAAATTCCAAGCACGAAGCTGAGTTTCGCTTCACGGGATCCTAGCTGTTTCCTCTCCTGTATCGACGTCATGATTAAAAAAACCGGCCAAGTGCTAGTTGAACTCGCGCACAAAGGGTTCCGTACCATTATCTATAAAAACGGCAAACAAATCACGTTTGTTGTATGGGAGAGCCCCCCTTAATAAAATATATTATTTTGTTTTTAGTATTTGTTGTTATAGCGGCAACAGAAATACATAATCTGTGAAAATTTCAACTCTGGCTATCACGGTTCTTCAGATACAGCCTGGTGACGGACGGACAGCGAAGTCTTAGTAATAGGGTCCCGTTTTACTCTTTGAGTACGGAACCCTAAAAAGTATATATAAGTAATATTTAGCTTATTCTTCTTTGTTTCGCTCTTGACATCTTGGCTAAACTATCGTGGTCTCATCGTGATCGAGGTTTCGGGCTAGCTGTTACGCCTCTAACGATGTCTCACCTTAAGTATGTATCATCAACATTATTCATTTATGACTTGTAAATGTATTTTAAGTTTACCAATAAATAATCTGAATCATGCTCATCATATTATCAGCCGAAAGACGTCCGTCCACATAGGCCTCCCCCCAAGAGTAGTGCCGCTATGACCGGTCCTGCGCGACCCGCATCCAGCGGACTCCCGCGACCTTTACCAGGTCATCAGTCCACCTTGTGAACCGGACCTGAACCAGCGACCTATGGATTCAAAACTAACTGAATACTAAAACTGAAACAAAAAGGTAAAAAGCTTCCAAAAAGGTGCGTCGTCACCACTGTCATCAGAATTTTCGCCTTTGAAGCTCTCGCTTCGCTCTGAATCTCACTATTGATGACTCCCCCTTGTAACATAATCCCCTGTCCCCAGGTATGCGATTCCCTTCTCAACATTTGCCCGATCGGCGACGTGTCTATGGGCGAGCCCCAGCTGCTCTCGGAGGAGTACAGTCGGAACGCGGAGTGCCCCGCGGTGGAGCTGGTGGCTTGCAGCGGCCGCGGCAAGAATGGCGCGCTGACTGTACTACAGCGGAGCGTGCGGCCGCAGCTGATCACTGCCTTCAACTTGCCGGGTAAGGCACTAAAAGAGATGATGTAATTTTTTTTGAAGATGAAGTCAGCAGTTAGTTGACCCAAACGCGCTTTTTAATTGATGGCATTCTACACGACACATTAGACAGTAGCAGTCTTGCTAGGTGACGCGCAAACTTGACAACCCTAGGAAGTTGAAATAACATGTCAGACATTGGGTTTGTTAGGCAGTGAGCCTTCTATACGTAACTGTCATAATCGACTGTCCAATCGACGTGTCCATGGGAGAGACCCAACTGCTCTCGGAGGAGTACAGTGAACGCGGAGTGTCCCGCGGTGGAGCCGGTGGCTTGCAGCGGCCGCGGCAAGAATGGCGCGCTGACTGTACTACAGCGGACCGTGCGGCCTCAGCTGATCACTGCCTTCAACTTGCCGGGTAAGGTCATTTAAAGGTCTCTTTTGGTTCTCATTGTCTAATGTGCGTTTAATTTATGGACACGCGATGCACCATCTTGACGCTTTACGTATATGTTCTCCTATATAGATGTTTTGAACAGTATATTCGCACGTTGCGCTACAGAATAAACATTGTGTTGCTGGGTGACGCACAATAGTTATTTGTTATACAAGGGGGGAAAGTTGTATTTTACCTGCGAGTGTTCATTTGAAACACGAGCTAGCGAAAGGAACCTATGATTGACCACGAGCGAAGCGAGTGGTTCAAAAATAGAATCCTGAGCGTAGCGAGTGTTTCAACACACGAGACGTAAAATAACTTTTCACCCGTGTATAACACAAATCTTTTCACCTCACTACAGCGAGGAAAATAAGAAAAATGGTAAAAAAAAAACAAAAAAAGTAAAAAAGTTTTAAAAAAAGTAAAAAAGTTAAAAAAAAAATAAAAAAAAGTTAAAAAAAAAAATTGTAAAAAAAGTTAAAAAAAAGGAAAAAAAGTTAAACATAAATATGTCGTAAAATATACCTACTAAAAACAAAAATAAACATTTAACGTTCTACTTCATAGTACCTACTTTTAACGTTCTACGTCTACGTTCTTCACATGTGGATAAAAAGCGATTTTCTCAATAGTTAACATACATACAAAAAGGCCTTTCCGAGCTAGTGAGGTGAAAACCCTTTTGCCAGCAAGTGTGATTAATAGTTATTTGTTATGCAAGGCTGCAAAGTTGTTGTTTGGCGCAAGTGCTTGTATTGAAAGAAGAGCTAGCGAAGGATTGTTAGATTGAACCATGAGCGAAGCAAATGGTTCAAAAGTACAATCCTGAGCATAGCGAGGCTTTCAAGGCACGAGACGCCAAACAACTTTGCTGCCGAGCGAAACACACAACTTTTCACCTCACCACCGCGAGGAAAATTATAAATGTAATTAAAGTAATTTGGACCTTATAGGTACTCATTTTCAATAAATGTTTGTTTACATCTCATCAAAATCAAAGCATTTTCTAATTATTAAATGTAACATAAAAATTTTCTCATCTTGAAATAGACTCCACGCTTACATTTAAAAAGTCAAAGTATTTTTGTGTAGGTACTAGGTACTCACGGGTAAACTAAGACTCAAATACGCATATTTTACTTTTTCCGCTAACTCAGCAGGCATTAAAATTCATTTTACGTAAAACCTGGCCATAAAGTAGGAATTACCGCACGCTATGCGTGCGGAAAACCCCACTTCCTGGCCAGATAGAGACGTAAAATGTTGTACTCATCACGGGCGGTAATAAAGAAAGCCTCAGAGCGAATATTTATCGCCCTTGCCTTCGGCTCGGGCGTCAAATACCTGCGATCTGAGACATTCTTTGTTTAACCGCCCTAGGTAAGTAATGTACTATTATGTATATCTTCTGCGCTAAAATCTATAAATAACTTCCATTATTTTGATATTACTGTGGCTTTAGAACAAAACAAAACAATGAAATATAGGTACACGAGTTTTTTCTTAAATTAACTTTTTAAACGGTGCGTTCCAAATTTGCACGAAGCGTAAAATTTTGTAATGTAAAACTACATTTTAAAATTAGTTATTTAGAGGTCCGAGCCTTCGCTTGACCCACCTTGAGATTACGATCGGCTTTTCCCCAAGTAATTTGTCTTACGAGGCCCCTATACCCTACATTTCGGCCATCTTAACTGGCAACACTGGCGTGACGTCACTACCGCACAGACACCAACGCGTGCCGGCTAGCTACTAGCTTCAGTACGCTTTGACTTTTCCCCAAGTAACGACGTGTTCGTTCGCAAAGCGATCTATATTATTAAACTACAACGTTTAGTTCTATGAGTAGACGACTAAGGTAAGTCTATTTTTCTTTTTACAGGACCCTACAGGATAACTTAATGTGCCCTGGACGGATGACTTGCCTCCTCCAGGAATCATTAAGTAACATAACGTTTAGTAAAACGTATACGAACAGCGTGCATTTCAACACCTGTTCCTGCTTTAAGCGCAAAAGCACGTTGTGCTAGCTATAAGCGAAATCGGGCCGATTGCTCAATCGGGCCGTCGGCTCGTTCGGCCCGTCGGCTCGATCGGCCCGTCGTCGCAATCGGGCCGTCGGCTCAATCGGGCCGTCGGCCCATCGGGCCGTCGCGATGGATCAACTGATCCGTCGGCTCGATCGGCCCGTCGGCTCGACCGGCCCGTCGGCTCAATCGAGCCGTTGCAATTGGGCCGTCGGCCCAACTGGGCCGTCACGACCGATCAATCGATCCGTCACAATCGGGCCGTCGGCCCAGTCGGCCCGTCGGCCCAATCGGCCCGTCGGCCCAATCGGCCCGTCGGCTCAATCGGGCCGTCACGACGGATCAATCGATCCGTCACAATCGGGCCGTCGGCCCAGTCGGCCCGTCGGCCCAATCGGCCCGTCGGCCCAATCGGCCCGTCGGCCCAGTCGGTCCGTCGGCCCAATCGGCCCGTCGGCTCAATCGGCCCGTCGGCTCAATCGGGCCGTCGCGACGGATCTATCGATCCGTCACGATCGGGCCGTCGGCCCAGTCGGCCCGTCGGGCCAATTGGCCCGTCGGCTCAATCGACCCGTCGTCGCAATCGGGCCGTCGGCCCAATCGGCCCGTCGGCCCAATCGGTCCGTCAGCTCAATCGGGCCGTCGCGTCGGTTCAATAGAATCAGATGCCTCGCCCGACCGCCATGCCAATATTATCTAGCTCCATCGGCTAGTAATCGTTCCTTGCGGGGCCAGTCCGACGGTCGATCCAGCAGATTCAACAAGCCAGGCATTCGACCGTCAGATCAGTGCATCAATGATCCGACACCACGCGGGGCCGCCGTTTCAGTATCTCAATCAAACCAACGGCTTAACAGCCTCAGGCAGATGGAACTGGCTTATCAATTGTAAGCCATTGCCAAGCTGAGCTTGGGAATACGCATAAAGAAGAGGGCAAATGCACAAAAGATCTTGACTGGGTCGAAGTGTATCCGAAAGGGCCCCTATCTAGATAAGATAATCCATGGCCAAACAGTCGCAGGAAGCCGTTGAATGAGGGCGGCGGAAGGCTGGTTATCTCGGAGATCATTGTGGCGGGTTTTGCTCTACAGTGGATGTTTTTTGGCTGATATGATGACGGTGACCAATCAGTAGTATATTCCTTGTCGGGAATATGCCAACTATCCAAAAGATCCTTTTCTACATGGCTAACACAGCCTCCTAAGGGAGTAGATCTGCAGCCTATGCGATGCAGCCTGCCAAACACACTGGTCTGCTGAAGAACTGGTGTATAGAAAAAGCTAGTACAAAGAAGCTTATATACAGGATCCCCCAGATCCAGAAAGTTTCGCTATGCTATTTTAACGGTAGATACTTACCTACCGTAGCAAATTGAAGAATTTGAAGAGCGTATCTAATGTACCGCTTATTTACATAAAAGCATAACCTTTTAAAGGCTTGGCTTGTCACTCGAACCATGATTTCTGCTCCGTACTCACAAGCGGCCAAAATACATGGACAAGATCCAGGTGCGGAAAAAATAGGGGCCGGTTCCATGGTGTAATGCTCAGCACTCTGGACTCTGAACCCAGCGATCCGAGTTCACAATGTGCGTAAGAGGCCTCTGTAACCGCAGCACTCTAGTAAATAGCAATGTCGACAAACACGTCTGGCGTTTTAAGACGACATTTGTGCGCTGCTTCCAATAATACTGCGGATCGGGGGATCCAAGTAGTAATATAATTAAATTAAATACAAACCAGCATTCAATCCATGGCCAGTCATCAAATGATTATTTCATAGCTAAAGCAAACTTGTCTAACTCGGACAGCTTTACTACAGAAGCTGAGCTTCCCGTCCCAGAAGCACCCTTGGACACGCTATCCAATACATCCTACGGCCGAGAGCGGAAATTATATCTGTAAGAAGGTCTCGTTACGTGCTCATCTCTAAGACAAAATGTATGCTAAACATCCCGCCATAGATGGCACATTTGTTTGGTAAAAATTGGGAGCTTACAGAAGCGATTAGCCAATACCGACGCAAGTGATAGACTTCCCCGCTGGGAAAATCCTCTCCCTTGTCTATCATTATTCTGGTTACACCCAACAGGAGCTCGGGGTCCACCCAGCACCTAATTACAAGAGTAGGTATTGGTATAGTGTCCTAGTTTTGGCGAAAGCAGCTGCCGTCTGACCTGTCAACCAGGCAGGAAACCAGACCTTGTTGAGGGTATGAGCTTCGTAGAGTGAAAGGACAGCTAGGCTACTATAAGTTTTCAAGAATTCCAAGCAATATGATGGCCTACATCTCGGTTTGGATACCGCTGTTATGGACAAGAACCGGGATCAAAGACTTAAAGTAGCATCCAAAGTACGGGAGCACTCAGTCAGTAACCACTCAAAGTGACTGACGTGGCTCAACCTGCAAGTACTGTTAACATGGCTTAACGGTTCGTTGCAAAGCTAGCAGTAACTAGATATTAAATGATATGCCGTACATAAATAAACACAGGTTCCCAAAAAGACGATGGTACGAGCCAGGATTCGAACCTACTACCTCCAAAAATCAGCTAAACGCAATAAAAAATAAAGTTAAAGCGAGGTACTTCGTCTAAAGGTCGATCAATAGACCAATATGGGTGCAGATAAAGCTCTACTAAATATAATAAAGGAGATACGGGAGCCCTTTAGCATAAAACCCCATAATTAGCCTCTCCAAACTACCGAAAGCATTATCCGGTGTTGCTATGGAATCGGAAATTAAGGGCCTACAAACAGTTAGGGCGCTAGAGCCGGCTTTAGGCGAACCTAATCTATTCTAGCCGGATCGGACGGGTCTCCTATTCCTTCCTTATTAAAAAGGCACCGGACGGCACCTTTAGGCAGATTTTCAACCTAAAGGCAACAAGTTATTAAAATCAAAAATGCTCAGTTTTATAAACTTCGAAAGCATACTTTCATATGCCAAATATATATTAATGTATATAATAAAGGAACACAGAAAATACTTAAACCTGAAGACAGGAAACAGCAGTTTTCAAACGGTCCGTATGGTCTTTCATACTAACAAACTGCCTAGAGGGGCAACCTTTCCTAATGCAATCGGACAACCAAAATGTTGTGGCATACCGTGCAGAAACAAGGTAGTGGCAAGTCATTGGCCAACGGATGACACGATCAATCTTGCATCAATGTTGCCGCATCACAACATCACGCTCACAGCGAGATATACTTATCCCGGGTTAATAAAACACTGCGGCGCAGCATTTAATTATTTAATCGTATGGCGATCTGTAGAATAAGCGAATATCCATGTGATATTTCTATAGTAGCGCCACTAGCGCCTATTTCGCCGAAAGTGTTGTCACTCATTTAGCACCACCCTAAAAACGAAACGTACAGGATAAATCCTGGGGGACGCGAGCAATAGATTGTCCCCCGCGCTGCGCACGGCAGCGCAGTATAACTGAAGGCACGCATGTACAGAAGGTCCTCGGTCTAAAGAAGCAGTTGTATGACAGTTTAAAACACTATAGCACAATCCCGTCCTACCGCATAGCACGTGCTCTTTCGTCTAGTGACTGCTGGTCGTCGTGTGTCGCGTCATGTCGTTGTGGTACAACGCCGATCGTAGTACAATAAGTCACTGTTTGCCGTCTTCAGATAAATTTCGCCTCAGAGGTGTGTGAGAGCCGAGTTTGGACGAAGCGGCAAGAGGGACTCGCCTGGTTACAGCGCGCATACGCACTCGACACCATGAACATCTAGGCGTCCCTGTCGGATACCGTCATGTATATTTTGGTAATGGAGTAGGTACTCCCCTATTGCCGGCAATATTCTTGGAAAATTGCCTGTTCTACATGGCACAAATGACGCTGGAGAACCGATCTTTATCGCAAACAACAGCAGGTTTATTCGCAATCCGAGATCTACATCAGAATTCAAGGGATACTAAAATTGGATGTTCGTAGAGTACGGCTGAAATCAATACAAGGCCGTAAATGTACGAAACCTCCTCAAAATTTCCGGGAGAAAAAGCTTCAAGGACTTTAATCAGTTCTTACTAGATGAAAAAGTGGGTAGCTGAAAACACCTATTCTATTACTGATTTATCTCCGGAATCTCCGGAAAAGTGAGTATCATCCATAGCAATTTTTACTTCATATAGAGCACATCTAGCTCCTACAAACGTCTCTGGACCCAGTCCCGTAAAAATTTACAAGTTTACAAGTCAACTAAATTGGTCGTCCACTAGAGAGAAGTGGAATAAAGGTATATATATGTATGCCAGTATACATTTCAAATAAACTGATCTGGACTGAACGGGCTGAATCGAAGTGGAATCCTTCTGTCGCTGCTTTGAGGAAGACTTATTCATGACTTGGCATTAGTAGGCATTATCATAAACCTATATATACATTTCACAGCTGGACACAGGCCTCTTCTCATGGATGAGAGGGAATGGACACTAGTCCCCACGCTGGCCCAATGTGGGTTGCAGTTACCTGACATATTTCCAGATAGGCCAGCACATCTTATTTCCAAGTGCCGTTGCACACGACTCGGCTAGAAAGATGACGATGGATCTCGCGTCACGTTGCAGCGTTAGATACTAGCCCCATTGATTTAAGTTCGGGCCAAAGACAGGCTACCCAATATACAGATAACCACACTAAGAATCTTAATTTCAGTTACCGGATCAATATGGTTATATCAATATTATATCTTTTACAAATATTAATAACTTCGAAGTCAGCTACGCAGTAATCGAAGAGTCTCTTTATCACTACTAGAGGCACGAGAAGCTAGCAAGTAGTTGAGTGATAGCTGGTCGGGGAAAAAACCGCTTCCAAGAAATTTACATTAACGCTCCGCCTGATTTGACCGACGCAGCAATTGCATGTGTCAACTCTGTCTGCTGCGGTATACATATCAAAGAGATCCTTATTAAAATGCACACTCTTTGTACCATACTACAGGCAAATAAGCGATCACAAATAATTTACACCGATTATATTTCCGGTAATTTAAAGGTACCGACCTATAGTCTATTTTTGATGCATAGTTGATTCTAATTTGACGAATGTTACAAAAAGAAAAATAAGGTTATTTCTAGATTTTCTAGCAATAACTCGCTATGTATGATAATTAAAATGATTACCACACCATTCACAGTACACCAATCGAAAAATGCCGGCAGAAACCAAACACATCTCAAGGTGGGTCAAGCGAAGGCTCGGACCTCTAAATATAACCGTTTTTCCCCTGAAGGGATAAAAACGAATATTTCGAGTCCAGCCGAAGCTTGACCCACCCAAATTTAAATGCCTTGCCGGCATATAAAGGTACTGAAGCTAGTAGCTAGCCGGCACGCGTTGGTGTCTGTGCGGTAGTGACGTCACGCCAGTGTTGCCAGTTAAGATGGCCGAAATGTAGGGTATAGGGGCCTCGTAAGACAAATTACTTGGGGAAAAGCCGATCGTAATCTCAAGGTGGGTCAAGCTTCGGCTGGACTCGAAATATTCGTTTTTATCCCTTCAGGGGAAAAACGGTTATATTTGTATTGTATTTTTATAAGTCAGTCTAATTATTAATATTTCATATGTACTTAATTAAGAAATACTAAGTTGTATTATTCAATTATGTTATGAAAATAATAATAATGAATTTATTAGCATTACACCATAAGTTTCTGAACGCAGGATAATGAGCTCTCATTCCTTTAGAAAAAAGTTGGATCTCGCGATAGAGCGTCACGTTCGAAATTCAAAAACTCTTTCCACGCTGGCGGATATGGACTTTTGCACGCAGATTTTGAGCGACAAAGCAAGCCTTTTCGAGCCGGTGAGGTGAAAAAATATGTGTTGTTCCAGGCTGCATAGACATGTGGACGGTGATGGCAGACAGCGGCGAGGCCAGCAAGGACGCGCATCGCGACATGGAGGGCTCACACGCTTACATGATACTCACGCAGGAGGACTCTAGCATGGTGAGGTGCCATTGTAGTAATTAAACTTTATTCACGAGAACATATGGTACAGTAGAGGTTATAAGCACCGAAGGCCTATTATAAGGCATCCTCCTCTTCAATGGAATAGGGTATTTTCATCTATCAAAATTAAATTATCAAAGTATTTTGTTTATATAGTTTTTACCATAAAAAATACGAATATAAGACAGTTTTATTGTAAAAACATAAGATTTATTTTAAATTTGAAAATTAAAAATAATAAGGACACGCACATTTGACGTTTCTATGTTTATTTTTAGTTATGACATCACTATAATGGCGGCTGTCTTTTTGGCGCCAATATATAACGTTCAAATTTCAACCATTATTTATTTGCATAAAGCGATATTATTTTGAGGAAATAAAAATACCAGTTGACTAGCGAATCTATACGAACATTTTAAAATATATCAAACAATCGTAGGATAGTCTATTTGAGCTTGAAACGCACAGAGGGCGGCGCGGCGCAGCACATTGGCGGTTTTGTGGTTTTTGTGGAAAAGCGTATGTTGTCCGGAGGTCGTCGCACCAAAGTTCTCTCCCGGTATTAGCGCGCAAAAGCGGCGCGGAGGCGGCATGAGTGAAAAGCGGTAATCGACAAGTGGTACTTTTGGAAAGATAAAAAATGTGTTGTTGTGTTTTTGAGTTTAGCCAAAGGGGCAATCTGAACAGGCCTGATAGTACACTATAGGATCTATTTAGAGTAAGAAATTGTTAGTATTTTGAATTTGACGCACTGATGTGACACAATATTTTTTTCTTTTGTATAGGTCCTACAAACTGGTCAGGAGATCAACGAAGTGGACAGCTCTGGGTTCATGACCGGCGCGCCGACCGTGTTCGCAGGCAACCTGGGCAACAACAAGTTCATGGTGCAGGTCACCACCACAGCCATACGGCTCATCAAGAGTGAGTTCACATACAAACTGGTCAGGAGATCAACTAAGTGGACAGCTCCGGGATCATGACCGGCGCGCCGACCGTGTTCGCAGGCAACCTGGGCAACAACAAGTTCATGGTGCAGGTCACCACCACAGCCATACGGCTCATCAAGAGTGAGTTCACATACAAACTGGTCAGGAGATCAACCAAGTGGACAGCTCCGGGATCATGACCGGCGCGCCGACCGTGTTCGCAGGCAACCTGGGCAACAACAAGTTCATGGTGCAGGTCACCACCACAGCCATACGGCTCATCAAGAGTGAGTTCACATACAAACTGGTCAGGAGATCAACCAAGTGGACAGCTCCGGGATCATGACCGGCGCGCCGACCGTGTTCGCAGGCAACCTGGGCAACAACAAGTTCATGGTGCAGGTCACCACCACAGCCATACGGCTCATCAAGAGTGAGTTCACATACAAACTGGCAAATCGGTCATACAGAGATTCAGGTTAGGTTGCACCAAACCGTGTGTGTAAGCGGTGTTCCTTAAACTCTGTGTAGGAAGCTTGACAAGTTTCTTTGGAATGAGAGCTGTGGGCGCCATATTTAAAGTTTGTACAACGCGCCCTTAGGGTGGTATTCCACTTGTCCAATATCTGATCCAATCTTTGATCGCCGCAGTAGTTGTTCCTCATATATCTGATCAAATCGTCCAATTTCTTTGATCAAATGCACATTGGGCAAAGATCTTGGGCATGTGCAATACCACCCTAAGATGTGCGTCTCCCCTGTGAACGTTATCAAAGTTAAGGGGCTATAAAGGATGGATTTTAGTTTAGTTTTGACTCTCAATCGGCATAAACGGCGTCTCCCCTCTATATGTACGTAAGCCCTTAATATTAACCACAGGAGAGACGGACTTTTGTTTTTTGGCTCAGTATGATCCACACACCGCGACTATTTTGTTTTTTGGCTCTGTATGATCCACACACCGCGACTATTTTGTTTTTTGGCTCTGTATGATCCACACACCGCGAATATTTTCCTTTTGAGCTGGCAGCCCGCATCGAGATGTTCCTACTTGTCTGCATCCCTTTTTGTCCCAAGTTATTGTCTAGCTAAAAAAATAGTTTCTCTTAGATTTTCACGCCGTCCGTTCGTATCCTTGAGAAACGTTGTTTGTTGACAGACGGCGTCCAGATCCAATCCTTCCAGTTAGAGTGGACGGCGCAGTACGCGGCCACTGCGGACCCCTACATCTGCGTGGTGTCCACGTGCGGGCGCGCGCTCGTGCTCGCGCTCCGCGAGTTCCGCGCCAGCAACGCCATGGTAACTTCCAGTTAGAGTGGACGGCGCAGTACGCGGCCACTGCGGACCCCTACATCTGCGTGGTGTCCACGTGCGGGCGCGCGCTCGTGCTCGCGCTCCGCGAGTTCCGCGCCAGCAACGCCATGGTAACTTCCAGTTAGAGTGGACGGCGCAGTACGCGGCCACTGCGGACCCCTACATCTGCGTGGTGTCCACGTGCGGGCGCGCGCTCGTGCTCGCGCTCCGCGAGTTCCGCGCCAGCAACGCCATGGTAACTTCCAGTTAGAGTGGACGGCGCAGTACGCGGCCACTGCGGACCCCTACATCTGCGTGGTGTCCACGTGCGGGCGCGCGCTCGTGCTCGCGCTCCGCGAGTTCCGCGCCAGCAACGCCATGGTAACTTCCAGTTAGAGTGGACGGCGCAGTACGCGGCCACTGCGGACCCCTACATCTGCGTGGTGTCCACGTGCGGGCGCGCGCTCGTGCTCGCGCTCCGCGAGTTCCGCGCCAGCAACGCCATGGTAACTTCCAGTTAGAGTGGACGGCGCAGTACGCGGCCACTGCGGACCCCTACATCTGCGTGGTGTCCACGTGCGGGCGCGCGCTCGTGCTCGCGCTCCGCGAGTTCCGCGCCAGCAACGCCATGGTAACTTCCAGTTAGAGTGGACGGCGCAGTACGCGGCCACTGCGGACCCCTACATCTGCGTGGTGTCCACGTGCGGGCGCGCGCTCGTGCTCGCGCTCCGCGAGTTCCGCGCCAGCAACGCCATGGTAACTTCCAGTTAGAGTGGACGGCGCAGTACGCGGCCACTGCGGACCCCTACATCTGCGTGGTGTCCACGTGCGGGCGCGCGCTCGTGCTCGCGCTCCGCGAGTTCCGCGCCAGCAACGCCATGGTAACTTCCAGTTAGAGTGGACGACGCAGTACGCGGCCACTGCGGACCCCTACATCTGCGTGGTGTCCACGTGCGGGCGCGCGCTCGTGCTCGCGCTCCGCGAGTTCCGCGCCAGCAACGCCATGGTAACTTCCAGTTAGAGTGGACGACGCAGTACGCGGCCACTGCGGACCCCTACATCTGCGTGGTGTCCACGTGCGGGCGCGCGCTCGTGCTCGCGCTCCGCGAGTTCCGCGCCAGCAACGCCATGGTAACTTCCAGTTAGAGTGGACGGCGCAGTACGCGGCCACTGCGGACCCCTACATCTGCGTGGTGTCCACGTGCGGGCGCGCGCTCGTGCTCGCGCTCCGCGAGTTCCGCGCCAGCAACGCCATGATAACTTCCAGTTAGAGTGGACGGCGCAGTACGCGGCCACTGCGGACCCCTACATCTGCGTGGTGTCCACGTGCGGGCGCGCGCTCGTGCTCGCGCTCCGCGAGTTCCGCGCCAGCAACGCCATGGTAACTTCCAGTTAGAGTGGACGACGCAGTACGCGGCCACTGCGGACCCCTACATCTGCGTGGTGTCCACGTGCGGGCGCGCGCTCGTGCTCGCGCTCCGCGAGTTCCGCGCCAGCAACGCCATGGTAACTTCCAGTTAGAGTGGACGGCGCAGTACGCGGCCACTGCGGACCCCTACATCTGCGTGGTGTCCACGTGCGGGCGCGCGCTCGTGCTCGCGCTCCGCGAGTTCCGCGCCAGCAACGCCATGGTAACTTCCAGTTAGAGTGGACGGCGCAGTACGCGGCCACTGCGGACCCCTACATCTGCGTGGTGTCCACGTGCGGGCGCGCGCTCGTGCTCGCGCTCCGCGAGTTCCGCGCCAGCAACGCCATGGTAACTTCCAGTTAGAGTGGACGGCGCAGTACGCGGCCACTGCGGACCCCTACATCTGCGTGGTGTCCACGTGCGGGCGCGCGCTCGTGCTCGCGCTCCGCGAGTTCCGCGCCAGCAACGCCATGGTAACTTCCAGTTAGAGTGGACGGCGCAGTACGCGGCCACTGCGGACCCCTACATCTGCGTGGTGTCCACGTGCGGGCGCGCGCTCGTGCTCGCGCTCCGCGAGTTCCGCGCCAGCAACGCCATGGTAACTTCCAGTTAGAGTGGACGGCGCAGTACGCGGCCACTGCGGACCCCTACATCTGCGTGGTGTCCACGTGCGGGCGCGCGCTCGTGCTCGCGCTCCGCGAGTTCCGCGCCAGCAACGCCATGGTAACTTCCAGTTAGAGTGGACGGCGCAGTACGCGGCCACTGCGGACCCCTACATCTGCGTGGTGTCCACGTGCGGGCGCGCGCTCGTGCTCGCGCTCCGCGAGTTCCGCGCCAGCAACGCCATGGTAACTTCCAGTTAGAGTGGACGGCGCAGTACGCGGCCACTGCGGACCCCTACATCTGCGTGGTGTCCACGTGCGGGCGCGCGCTCGTGCTCGCGCTCCGCGAGTTCCGCGCCAGCAACGCCATGGTAACTTCCAGTTAGAGTGGACGGCGCAGTACGCGGCCACTGCGGACCCCTACATCTGCGTGGTGTCCACGTGCGGGCGCGCGCTCGTGCTCGCGCTCCGCGAGTTCCGCGCCAGCAACGCCATGGTAACTTCCAGTTAGAGTGGACGGCGCAGTACGCGGCCACTGCGGACCCCTACATCTGCGTGGTGTCCACGTGCGGGCGCGCGCTCGTGCTCGCGCTCCGCGAGTTCCGCGCCAGCAACGCCATGGTAACTTCCAGTTAGAGTGGACGGCGCAGTACGCGGCCACTGCGGACCCCTACATCTGCGTGGTGTCCACGTGCGGGCGCGCGCTCGTGCTCGCGCTCCGCGAGTTCCGCGCCAGCAACGCCATGGTAACTTCCAGTTAGAGTGGACGGCGCAGTACGCGGCCACTGCGGACCCCTACATCTGCGTGGTGTCCACGTGCGGGCGCGCGCTCGTGCTCGCGCTCCGCGAGTTCCGCGCCAGCAACGCCATGGTAACTTCCAGTTAGAGTGGACGGCGCAGTACGCGGCCACTGCGGACCCCTACATCTGCGTGGTGTCCACGTGCGGGCGCGCGCTCGTGCTCGCGCTCCGCGAGTTCCGCGCCAGCAACGCCATGGTAACTTCCAGTTAGAGTGGACGGCGCAGTACGCGGCCACTGCGGACCCCTACATCTGCGTGGTGTCCACGTGCGGGCGCGCGCTCGTGCTCGCGCTCCGCGAGTTCCGCGCCAGCAACGCCATGGTAACTTCCAGTTAGAGTGGACGACGCAGTACGCGGCCACTGCGGACCCCTACATCTGCGTGGTGTCCACGTGCGGGCGCGCGCTCGTGCTCGCGCTCCGCGAGTTCCGCGCCAGCAACGCCATGGTAACTTCCAGTTAGAGTGGACGACGCAGTACGCGGCCACTGCGGACCCCTACATCTGCGTGGTGTCCACGTGCGGGCGCGCGCTCGTGCTCGCGCTCCGCGAGTTCCGCGCCAGCAACGCCATGGTAACTTCCAGTTAGAGTGGACGACGCAGTACGCGGCCACTGCGGACCCCTACATCTGCGTGGTGTCCACGTGCGGGCGCGCGCTCGTGCTCGCGCTCCGCGAGTTCCGCGCCAGCAACGCCATGGTAACTTCCAGTTAGAGTGGACGACGCAGTACGCGGCCACTGCGGACCCCTACATCTGCGTGGTGTCCACGTGCGGGCGCGCGCTCGTGCTCGCGCTCCGCGAGTTCCGCGCCAGCAACGCCATGGTAACTTCCAGTTAGAGTGGACGACGCAGTACGCGGCCACTGCGGACCCCTACATCTGCGTGGTGTCCACGTGCGGGCGCGCGCTCGTGCTCGCGCTCCGCGAGTTCCGCGCCAGCAACGCCATGGTAACTTCCAGTTAGAGTGGACGGCGCAGTACGCGGCCACTGCGGACCCCTACATCTGCGTGGTGTCCACGTGCGGGCGCGCGCTCGTGCTCGCGCTCCGCGAGTTCCGCGCCAGCAACGCCATGGTAACTTCCAGTTAGAGTGGACGGCGCAGTACGCGGCCACTGCGGACCCCTACATCTGCGTGGTGTCCACGTGCGGGCGCGCGCTCGTGCTCGCGCTCCGCGAGTTCCGCGCCAGCAACGCCATGGTAACTTCCAGTTAGAGTGGACGACGCAGTACGCGGCCACTGCGGACCCCTACATCTGCGTGGTGTCCACGTGCGGGCGCGCGCTCGTGCTCGCGCTCCGCGAGTTCCGCGCCAGCAACGCCATGGTAACTTCACAGTCTAAGTCACCCAGGGACGCGGGGAAGCGGGAGGCGAAAGATGGCGGCCTTTTTAGGGTTCCGTAGCCAAATGGCAAAAAACGGAACCCTTATAGATTCGTCATGTCCGTCCGTCTGTCTGTCCGTCCGTATGTCACAGCCACTTTTTTCCGAAACTATAAGAGCTATACTGTTGAAACTTGGTAAGTAGATGTATTCTGTGAACCGCATTAAGATTTTCACACAAAAATCGAAAAAAAACGTTAAGTTTTAGGGGTCCCCATGCTCAGAACTGAAACTCAAAAAAATTTTTTTCATCAAACCCATACGTGTGGGGTATCTATGGATAGGTCTTCAAAAATGATTATGGAGGTTTCTAACATAATTTTTTTCTAAACTGAATATTTTGCGCGAGAGACACTTCCAAAGTGGTAAAATGTGTCCCCCCCCCCTGTAACTTCTAAAATAAGAGAATGATAAATCTGAAAAAAATATATGATGTACATTTAGTGTTGTGAATAACGCTCATTTTGAGGCTTAAAGACTCGAGCCCTAAAGACTCCCGAGGCTTAAAGACTCAAGTGACGAAAAGTCAATATTTCGCATTCATATGCGTAAAATAAACCAACACGGTTCTTGAACAGCATCGAGTCTTTAAGCCTCGGGAGTCTTTAAGGCTCGAGTCTATAAGCTTCGAAATGAGCGTTATCCACAACACTATGTACATTACATTAAATGTACTTATGTTAAAAGTTGTATTTTGTGTTCTTTTTGGCAATAAATTTATTTGAATTTGAATTTGATTACCATGCAAACTACCAACGAAAATTGGTTTGAACGAGATATAGGAAGTAGTTTTTTTTTAATACGTCATATATCGTAAAAAAGCAATTTATGTAACGGAACCCTTCATGTGCGAGTCCGACTCGCACTTGGCCGCTTTTTTTATTTTACCCTCGGATTCATATTAAAGAACCTCTCGAGTCCTCAGATATTGATTTTGAACATAATTGAAGTGACATTGTTAAATAAAACACCCGAGCCCTATTTCAGATTTAATCTGAATGAGTGTCAAGTTTGATTTTATAAAATCAACTTCAAAAAGGTAAGGTAAAATAAGGTTTGGGTGTTTTCTTTTAAATAATCTCACTTCAATTATGTTCAAAATCGATATCTGAGGACTTGAGAAGTTTTTAATATGAATCCGAGGGTAAATAAAAGAAGTTCGCCATCTTGAAAATCTTTGAATACGGACGATATTGTTCAATATCGATATCTGAGGGTCCGAGGGCTTTCTTACTACGAATCCGACGTTGGATTTTCAAAAAGGGGCCGCCATCATGAACTTCTTGCCATGCTTCCGTCTCCATCATCAAACCAGTTGTATGGTCACCATAAAACTTAATTAAGTCAGTCCGCTGTCAAAACGCGAAGGTTATATCATTATCGTTATATCAGCGGAGAGACGTCCACTGCTGGACATAGGCCTCTCCCAATGAGTGCCAAAATAACCGGTCCTGCGCCACCCGCTTCCAGCGGACCTTTACCGGGTCATCAGTCCCCCTCCTGCGGGAGAAGTAATATAATTCAAAATAAATAAGTTTCTGTCAAAAATGTAATTTTTGGTACAAGCTTTTATTGCCGAATGCCGACTGTACTTTTCTGCATATCATCATCAACTACTCATTAGACGATTCTAACGAGCCCAAACTCGATGGAGTTGTGTCGTTTTATTGCGGAGTTCCTATGGCCACCTTCCAGTTCCAGCATCAGATCAGCTCCAAGTTATCATAATATTACATTGTCATGCGATATACATATGCTTGCAAAATTTCAGCTCAATCGGATAACGGGAAGTGACTGAAAAATGGATTGCAAATTTTGACGGACAACTTACATACTTACATATTTACATACTTACATATTTACATACATGCGAACAACAGTGCAAGTTAATAATAAGCTTGTAAAAGTTTAATTGTTTAATTGTTTTGCCTTTGCCGCCTTGAAAAATGAATTGATTGTGCCGTTATTGCTATGCGCTGCTTCATTACGTATGGATTTTAATAATGCTCATGTGCTTAAAATAATGCAAATAAATATATTCGATCTAAATGGCTAATAAGATTATAAAAGGCTACTATCAAAACGTGCGGGGCCTACGAACAAAATCCCATAGTTTCTTTTCACAAATAGCCCTAGCCGATTACGACTTCATATGTGTAACAGAAAGTTGGTTGACTTCAAGTTTCTACGACAGGGAGTATTTCGACGATAGATATGTAGTATATAGGTGTGACCGGTCGCAAGAGGATAGCGGCGCGGAGCGCGGCGGGGGGGTAGCGGTGGCGGTGCAGCGCGCGCTGCTGCCGGTGTGCCGGGACTGGCCCGTCCCCTCTCCCGCGCACTCTGAGTGCCTCTGGATATCGCTCCCCATACATAACCATAACAATCACTCGCAGCGTAAATATTTAAATATTGCATGCGTTTACATTCCACACGGAACGAACCATAGGGACACTGTCGAGTCTTTCTTTGATGCGGCTTCTCAACTTATACTCAGTTACCCTGACGATGTATTTCTTATCACCGGAGACTTTAATATTTCCCAGGCTGAATGGTTGGATCGAGGCGGGGGTGAACTGAACTTAAACCCCTCGAACAATCTTTTAGTTCAGTGTGTAGGTGATTTTATAGCGCTTAGTAATCTAAACCAGTTTAATAATATTGCTAATATAAATGATCGTATCCTTGACCTGATATTATGTAGTACTGCCTGTTCTGTCACTAGGTGTAGTTTTCCTTTAACTCCAGAAGATGTGCACCACCCTTCGTTATCATTAAACTTAAGACTTAATTATACGGCACCAATGAGACCTGCCGGTGTCCTTGTGTATAAGTTCCATTCAGCTGATTTCGACAACATTAATAGTGATTTATCGCAAATAGATTGGGATACATTTTTTGATAATTTGGATGTAGAAGGAAGCCTTACAAAACTATATAATCTATTATATAAATTAATAGATAAATACGTACCGAGCTATCAGTCCCGAAATTCGTGCACATATCCTGCATGGCACAGCAAACCTTTAAGAAAGATTTTAAAAGAAAAAAGAAAATACCATAAACTTTGGAAATGTTATGGAAACCCCCTAGACTATGAAACTTTTAAAAAATTAAGAAAACGAGCAGAAATTATTGAAAAGAAATGCTATAATAGGTATATAGAATTTTCAGAGGATAAAATAAAATCACATCCTAAGTATTTCTGGAAATTTATTAAGTCTACTAGGTCCAATGGAGGTATACCACAAACTATGTATTATAGGGGCGTCTCATCCTCGGACGGAGCAGGCATTTGCAAAATGTTTGGTGATCATTTCCAGTCCGTTTTCGAACACTCTTCTTTACCACCTCTAGATGTTAACTGCTTGGATCCGCCTACAAAATCAGTTTTCAACGTCAGTTCAATTACCTTGTCGAATGAAATTGTTCTCAAATATTTGAAATCTGTCGATATAAACAAGGGTGCTGGGCCTGATCGAATACACCCTGTACTGATCAGTAAATGTGCTAGTGCATTAGTTTTTCCTATCACCAAGATATATTTATTATCTATTAAGGAGGGGCATGTCCCGCTAATCTGGAAAAAAGCTTGGATTACACCTATTCCTAAGGGTTCCGTGAGTCAAGACATCGAAAAGTATCGACCTATTTCTAAATTATGTCAATTCGGTAAAATATTAGAAAAAATAGTTACTGACCAGCTTTCATATGCTGTTCGTCGTCACATCAACCCAAATCAGCATGGTTTCTACAAAGGTCGAAGCGTAGAAAGTAATCTGTTGTCTTTTAGTGAGGTCATACGTGAAGCCATGGATAATCGGCACCAAGTCGACGCAGTTTACACAGATTTCGCAAAGGCATTTGACAAAATCTCCTACGACACGCTTTTGCTGAAACTTTGGAGCCTCGGTGTGCATGGCGACCTTTTCCGGTGGATCAAATCGTATATAGAAAAAAGATCTCAAACTGTCGTACTCGGAGGTTTCTCTTCTGGCTTCAAATATATTACCTCAGGAGTCCCACAAGGGTCCCATTTGGGCCCTTTATTATTTATCCTATACATTAATGACATAACGGAGTGTCTTACTGAATCGAAAGCTCTTCTATACGCTGACGACACTAAAATATTCAGAGTTATTAAAACACAAGCAGACTGTACTCTATTACAAAATGATTTATTTAGTTTTGAAAGTTATTGTACTAGAAACAATTTATTTTTAAATAGCGATAAATGCGCAGTAATAACATTTACGCGAAAGAAAGATCCCATACTATTTAATTACTGCTTGTGTGGTGGTAATCTGGCACGCCAGAATAGTATACGTGATCTAGGTGTGATACTTGATGCTAAATTGACATTTAACTCTCATATTGATGATATTCTAAATAAGTCGTATAGACTGCTGGGTTTCATTCTTCGTGTTGCGAAACCCTTTAAAAGACCTCTTACTTACAGACTCCTTTATAATAGCTATGTCCGAAGTCGATTGGAATTTGCTTCTGTAGTGTGGAATCCCTGCTTTACTGTACACGAGGTTAGAATTGAAAGACTCCAGAAAAAGTTTGTTAAGACAATGGAATTCCGAACAGGTGGTAACTATGAAGATTACGCCTTATCATCCACAAGACTCCATATCCAACCCCTTTCACTCAGACGCACTTGTACCGATTTACTTTATCTGTTCAAAATTATGAATAATCTAGTTGATGCCCCTGAACTATTACATAATATATTTTTTCATGTTCCCCGTAGATTAGAACGAAGTTGTCGCAAGAAGGCCTTATTTAGTATTGCAAGCAGCAGAACTAAATACGCACAGCATTCATATATTAAGCGCGCATGTAAACTGTATAATGAAAAATGTATGGACGCAGATTTGTTTGGCAACTCATATAGTATATTTAAAAGATTAGTTTTTTCTTTAATCTAAGAATGTTAAAACGCAGTTACCTTAACCTTTTCATTAACTTTTTCTTTCTTTTTTTTGCATTGTATAATGGTGTAACTAAGTTGTAAAATATACTTAACTGTCATAAGTGTATTTACAACACATATATGTATATATATATTTATATATTTATGACATTTGGTATTATATTAAACATATTTTCCAATTTTTAATATAACTTGTAACTTTGTAAACATTTATGAAACTATAGGTCTATTATAGCATTACTCACATAGCCATAGCTAAGTTACTTATGTGTTTTTTAAGACTGTTTGTTTCTCAATTAAAAAAAAAAAAAAAAAAAAAAAAAAAAAAAGAAATAGCGCACATTACTAACTACGCATATCCTAAGACGTGGCTGGCATATCGGTTTTAAATGTAATACTAAACTTGTTATCAGACGGCTCGCCTGGCGCCGACCAGACAGCCGGTGCCGCACCGACCGGCGCTGGTCAAGGCCGTGCCCTACAGGGATCTCAGCGGGCTGTTCACTTCAGCCGACATGGATAGCGTGCAGGTACCGACCTTTCTCACTTTGACAAGTATATATGGAATGACAGCTGCCGGCGCCATAATTAACGTTGATCGATCTGTAATCGTAAGTTGGTGCAACCCACTCCAAATGGCCCTAGGAACCGAAACACAACCAGCTTTATGGTAACATATTGTTGTATTGTCATCCGACTAAGGGTGGTATTCCACTTGTCCAATTTCTGTGTCCAATCTTTGATCAAATGTCTTCGCCGCAGTAGATGTTCCTCATATATTTGATCACATCATCTAATTTCTTTTATCAAATGCACACAGATCTTGGACAGGTACACAAGTGTACTAAATTTCAACTCAATGGAACTACTGGAAGTTGGTCTAATTTGACTTGCAAGTTGTAAAGTTTGTAAAAAAATCAGAGTATATTTCCTGCTAAAGTCAGAAGGCTCATCTCGATGCTAACTGGACTTGCCTATTCCATGACGCGCTTGAAAATCAGCAGCAAGTCATCGTCTTTATACATTCAACAGCATATGTTTTAAATAGGTTTGAGACGACGTATTAAAAACATATGCTGCTGAATATAATACTATATGCTATCCTTCTAAGCGAGAACCTAGAAGGATCCAAAAAAAGTCGTGACGCGTAAGTGGGAACAGACTACGATGACCTCTTCCCCTCAGGCTGTGCGCTCATTTACCACCGTCCTTATCCTACAGCTGCCCAAAAGCCTATTAAAAGTCCTCCTAGTCTATGGAATTTATCATCATCATCGTCATCATATCAGCCAAAAGACTTCCACTGCTGGACATAGGCCTCCCCCAAAAGTGACCGGTCCTGCGCCACCCGCATCCAGCGGACTCCCGCGACTTTTACCAGGTCATCCGTCACTCATCTGTCCACCTTGTGGGGCCTACCCACGCCGCGCCTTCCGGTACGTGGTCGCCACTCGAGAACCTAAACACAATCAGAATCGCTAAACTTATGGAATTTATAGCAATTTAAATTGAAACAGCAACTTTGTTACAATAAAAAAAAAATCGTTCGATTTTAAATCAAAACCAACTCAACTATATCTCATAGCACAGTTGATTCAAATTCTATTGTAAATTTTCCTTGTATCGTGGGTTCGAGGTTATAAAAAAAGTTAAACTTGTATAATATGAAACGTGTATTGATTTATCAATGTTTCAGGTGAAAGGGGAGTTCACGGGCAAGATGAAAGGCAAGAAGAAAGTGAAAGCAGAAGGCTTCCAGCCTGACACCGTGTATGAGCTGAACGATGAAGACGAACTGTTGTATGGGGGCGACCAGACGCCCGCTTCTATGGCCAGTGTAAGTAAGAAGCTGCTTTTACTTTTGAATAAAGTACTGTGATCTAATTTATTTATTTTTCTCAAACATGCTCGGAAATGTATGCGTTAATGTCACGAAATGAAGACATGAAGTTCTTTGTTTATGGCTCCCTACATTACTTCTTGGCCTCATTACTTCTTGGCCTAGGCCAAGAAGTAATGTATGAAAACCCTAACTAAAAACATTATTGGCCGCTACTCTAACTTTCTAAATTTGCTTACTGATATTAAACAGACAAAGGAAAAAATACATACTGCCAACCACCAATACTTTTTTTTAATTGTTTTAGTTTTTTGTAAAAAAAAATTGTTAGTTTTTAAATTTTTTTTGTTATTTTTCGTTTATTTTTTAGTGTTGTTTATCGTTTTTAATGATTTAAAAAAAAAACTTTTCTTTTCGTGATGTTTGTCTATTTTTTAATGTTAAAATTTTTGTAGGGTCTTTTATGTTATTTTTAAGTTTTTTTTTATCTATTTTTCCTTTTTGTTTTACTTTTTTTAATGTTTTTTGTTTTTTTTGTCGTTTTTTTTAAGTTTTTCAAGTTTTCCTTTTTTTTGTTTTTTTTAATGTTTTTTGTTTGTTTTTCTTTTTTTTCGTTTTTTTTGTTTTTTGTTTTTTTTCCTTTTTTTTGTATTTTTTAATGTTTTTTGTTTGTTTTTTATTTTATTTTTTTGTTTTTTTTCCTTTTTTTTGTATTTTTAATGTTTTTCTTTTTTTTTGTTTTTTTCCTTTTTTTTGTTTTTTTTTGTTTTTTGTTTGTTTTTCTTTTTTTTGTCCGTTTTTTTGTTTTTTTCCTTTTTTTTTGTTTTTTGTAATTTTTTGGGCGTTTTCTTTGTTTTTATAGTTGTTTTTTTTAGTTTTTTTTTATTAAATATTTTTTTCCTTTTTGTTTATACTCTTTTGTAATGTTTTTTTAATATAATTATTTTTTAATGTATTTTATTTCTTTTTTAGATTTTTTTATTTGGAATCTTTTTCACTTTAGTGAGGTGAAAAGGATTCTATTTTTAAACCACTCACATTCGCTAGCTCGTGTTTCAATTCCACACTCGCGGTTAAATTATAACTGCATCCTTGTATAACAAATAACTATTTATTATTTCCTCACATCGTTTGAGAAAAGCACTATACAAGCCTCGGCCGGAACAGGGATTGCTGGACTCGTTGTATCCGTCTAGCCCAAACTCGTCCATCAATCCCTTACTTCACGGCCTTTGCAGTAATGTACTATTATCGTATGGCATAACATTTCTCTACTTAAATGTGTATGATATTAGATTTAAGGTAAGCAAGCAACTGCAATTTCAATCGCATCGCAATCTAATGATCTCACACGATGAACGCCGTAGTAATTGAGACTTTTATAAAGGGTATAATTGCAATTGCCAAAACGAAAGGTTTCATGGCTCAGTTATACCACAGTCTAACTACATACAGTCTGCAAGCTCAGGGCCACTCGGGTTTACGAGAGGGGAGGAACGCGGGGAAGCGGGAGACGAGGAAGTTTAGCGCAAAACTATTCTGAAGGGGTGTCAAGTTTGACTTTTTATAAAACCGACTTTAAATATCGGTAAGGTTTAGTGTTTTTTTTATGATGTCACTTAAATTGTGTTCCAAATTGATATCTGAGGGCCCGAGGTCTTTTAATATAAGTCGAAGTTCTTTAAATACAGTCTCATTTCGTTCAAATTGAATTGCCGCCATCTTGAAGTTCTTGAAACACTGTCCGATTTGGTTCAAAATCGATATCTGAGAGTCTGCGGGGCCTCTTAATATGAATCCGAGCTTGAATCGTAAAAAAGTTGCCGCCATCTTGAAATTCTTGAAAAACAGTTTGATTTGGTTCAAAATCGATATCTGAGGGTCCGCGGGGCCTCTTAATATGAATCCGAGCTTGGATCGTAAAAAAGTTGCCGCCATCTTTAAATTCTTGAAAACAGTCTGATTTGGTTCAAAATCGATATCTGAGGGTCCGCGGGGCCTCTTAATATGAATCCGAGCTTGGATTGTAAAAAAGTAGCCGCCATCTTGAAATTCTTGAAAAACAGTCCGATTTGGTTCAAAATCGATATCTGACGGTCCGCGGGGCCTCTTAATATGAATCCGAGCGTGGATTGTAAAAAAGTTGCCGCCATCTTGAAATTCTTGAAAAACAGTCCGATTTGGTTCCAAATCGATATCTGAGGGTCCGCGGGGCCTCTTAATATGAATCCGAGCTTGGATTGTAAAAAAGTGGCCGCCATCTTGAAATTCTTGAAAAACAGTCCGATTTGGTTCAAAATCGATATCTGACGGTCCGCGGGGCCTCTTAATATGAATCCGAGCTTGGATTGTAAAAAAGTTGCCGCCATCTTGAAATTCTTGAAAAACAGTCCGATTTGGTTCCAAATCGATATCTGAGGGTCCGCGGGGCCTCTTTGTGAATCCGAGCTTGGATTGTAAAAAAGTTGCCGCCATCTTGAAATTCTTGAAAAACTGTCCGATTTGGTTCAAAATCGATATCTGAGCGTCAGCGGGACCTCTTAATATGAATCCGAGCTTGGATTGTAAAAAAGTTGCCGCCATCTTGAAATTCTTGAAAAACGGTCCGATATGGTTCAAAATCGATATCTGAGGTTCCGCGGGGCCTCTTAATATGAATCCGAGCTTGGATTGTAAAAAAGTGGCCGCCATCTTGAAATTCTTGAAAAACAGTCCGATTTGGTTCAAAATCGATATTTGAGGGTCCGCGGGGCCTCTTAATGTGAATCCGAGCTTGGATTGTAAAAAAGTGGCCGCCATCTTGAAATTCTTGAAAAACAGTCCGATTTGGTTCGAAATCGATATCTGAGGGTCCGCGGGGCCTCTTTATATGAATCCGAGATTGGATTGTAAAAAAGTTGCCGCCATCTTGAAATTCTTGAAAAACATTCCGATTTGGTTCCAAATCGATATCTGAGGGTCCGCGGGGCCTCTTAATATGAATCTGAGCTTGGATTGTAAAAAAGTGGCCGCCATCTTAAAATTTATTTATATCGGACTCCCGTGACCTATTTATTTATATATATATATATATATATATATATATATATATATATTATATATATATATATATATATATAGTCTCCGAATCGCTAAGCTTAAGTGGCAGTGGGCGGGTACATTGCACGTAGAACCGATGGCCGTTGGGTAGGAAAGGTTCTCGAGTGGCGGTCGGTAGACCCCCGACAAGGTGAACGGATGACCTGGTAAAGGTCGCGGGAGTTCGCTGGATGTGGGTGGCGCAGGAACGGTCATTGTTGCACTCTTTGGGGGAGGGCTATGTCCAGCAGTGGACGTCTTTCGGCTGATATGATGGTGATGGTATGTACATATACTTATGTGTAATCGCGTTCTCGAAAACAGGTGTAACGATTTCTATGAGAGTTGGTACATAGATGCTTACGAGGGCGATAAATCGATCTAGGTCTACTGTCGGGGAAAAATCAAATTTAAAATTTCAAGTTTTATCGCACTTGGGGCCGTCGGACCCTCAGATATCGATTTTGAACCAAATCGGACTGTATTTCAAGAATTTCAAGATGGCGGCCACTTTTTTACAATCCAAGCTCGGGTTCATCTTAAGAGGCCCCGCGGACCCGCAGATATCGATTTTGAACCAAATCAGACTGTATTTCAAGAATTTCAAGATGGTGGCAACTTTTTTACAATCCAAGCTCGGATTCATATTAAGAGACCCCGCGGAACCTCAGATATCGATTTTGAACCATATCGGACCGTTTTTCAAGAATTTCAAGATGGCGGCAACTTTTTTACAATCCAAGCTCGGATTCATATTAAGAGGCCCCGCGGACCCTCAGATATCGATTTTGAAACAAATCGGACTGTTTTTCAAGAATTTCAAGATGGTGGCCACTTTTTTACAATCCAAGTTCGGATTCATATTAAGAGGCCCCGTGGACCCTCAGATATCGATTTTGAAACAAATCGGACTGTTTTTCAAGAATTTCAAGATGGCGGCCACTTTTTTACAATCCAAGCTCGGATTCATATTAAGAGGCACCGCGGACCCTCAGATATCGATTTTGAACCAAATCGGACTGTTTTTCAAGAATTTCAAGATGGCGGCCACTTTTTGAAAATCCAATATTGGATTCTTATTAAAAAGCCCCTCGGAACCAATAACGATTTTGAAAACGAAAAAAAATGGCCGCCTTTTCTAAACTTATATATTTATATTTAAAGATCTGAGTACCTAGTTTTGAAATGATTGAAACTGAATCATGTAATTATAAATAAATTTATATCTCTCCAAACATATTTTTGACAACCCTGACTCTTGAGCGGTTACGCTAAGCGCGTGCGTAAATTCGTAGATGAATGAAGCTTGCCTACTGGTTGTAGTTCTTTATACTGTGGTTATACGCTAAGCTGATATTCTGCCTGCTATTTTATATACATCTACAGTTCTTTAGCCAACATATTTTCACTTCTCATGCTCGAAAAGTTTGTCATATTAGGCTTAGCAAGCGGGGCTAAAGAAGTACATTTAGCCTCTAGGGAAAATATGTAGTATACATATTTATGATTTTAAAACATTTTAATTTTACCAATCAAAACACTTCACCGTATTAAATCCACCAATCGCAACCTTTTTGAAGAAACATTCGTATTTGCTATCGACCAATCAGGAAACAGAATTAAATTCAAACATCAGGCGTTTTTTTATTCCCCAACTCAAAATCATGCAATCATTTGTGTCAAAGCAGTTTATTAACAAAATCATGCCGCCAAATTGGACAATCTTTTCGCCGTGGAATTTAATTATTGATTGTGGATCAATAATCTTTTTTTTTACTATTTTCTCGCAATCAAAGTGTAAAGTAGATATTCTGGTCTAAAAGCCATATTACCACTCGAACAATTTCCCCTCACTTCGTTTGGGGAAATAAT
Source organism: Epinotia brunnichana (assembly GCA_963854355.1). Lineage (NCBI taxonomy): Eukaryota > Metazoa > Arthropoda > Insecta > Lepidoptera > Tortricidae > Epinotia > Epinotia brunnichana. The sequence goes on along the minus strand of OY977937.1, from coordinate 39,854,087 downwards.
CATCTCGTTTTGATATGGCTTATTTTAGACCCTTGTCATACAATCTATTATTATGGGCGGCTCTGTATCTGTAATTTTCTTCACAGATCATGTTAGCGGAGCAATCGAAAAACCCCGGCCTTCCCCGCCGCGTCTCCCGCTGGTGGAAACGACACCTCACAGAACTAAAGCCCACGTACTGGCTGTTCGTCGTGCGGAACAACGGCAACCTCGAGATATACTCGCTGCCGGAGATGCGGCTCAGCTTTCTAGTGCGGGACGTGTGCGCAGGCGAGCGGGTGAGTACACGTACTGGTGGGAGCTGACACGTACTGGCTGTTCGTCGTGCGGAACAACGGCAACCTCGAGATATACTCGCTGCCGGAGATGCGGCTCAGCTTTCTAGTGCGGGACGTGTGCGCAGGCGAGCGGGTGAGTACACGTACTGGTGGGAGCTGACACGTACTGGCTGTTCGTCGTGCGGAACAACGGCAACCTCGAGATATACTCGCTGCCGGAGATGCGGCTCAGCTTTCTAGTGCGGGACGTGTGCGCAGGCGAGCGGGTGAGTACACGTACTGGTGGGAGCTGACACGTACTGGCTGTTCGTCGTGCGGAACAACGGCAACCTCGAGATATACTCGCTGCCGGAGATGCGGCTCAGCTTTCTAGTGCGGGACGTGTGCGCAGGCGAGCGGGTGAGTACACGTACTGGTGGGAGCTGACACGTACTGGCTGTTCGTCGTGCGGAACAACGGCAACCTCGAGATATACTCGCTGCCGGAGATGCGGCTCAGCTTTCTAGTGCGGGACGTGTGCGCAGGCGAGCGGGTGAGTACACGTACTGGTGGGAGCTGACACGTACTGGCTGTTCGTCGTGCGGAACAACGGCAACCTCGAGATATACTCGCTGCCGGAGATGCGGCTCAGCTTTCTAGTGCGGGACGTGTGCGCAGGCGAGCGGGTGAGTACACGTACTGGTGGGAGCTGACACGTACTGGCTGTTCGTCGTGCGGAACAACGGCAACCTCGAGATATACTCGCTGCCGGAGATGCGGCTCAGCTTTCTAGTGCGGGACTTGTGCGCAGGCGAGCGGGTGAGTACACGTGCTGGTGGGAGCTGACACGTACTGGCTGTTCGTCGTGCGGAACAACGGCAACCTCGAGATATACTCGCTGCCGGAGATGCGGCTCAGCTTTCTAGTGCGGGACGTGTGCGCAGGCGAGCGGGTGAGTACACGTACTGGTGGGAGCTGACACGTACTGGCTGTTCGTCGTGCGGAACAACGGCAACCTCGAGATATACTCGCTGCCGGAGATGCGGCTCAGCTTTCTAGTGCGGGACGTGTGCGCAGGCGAGCGGGTGAGTACACGTACTGGTGGGAGCTGACACGTACTGGCTGTTCGTCGTGCGGAACAACGGCAACCTCGAGATATACTCGCTGCCGGAGATGCGGCTCAGCTTTCTAGTGCGGGACGTGTGCGCAGGCGAGCGGGTGAGTACACGTACTGGTGGGAGCTGACACGTACTGGCTGTTCGTCGTGCGGAACAACGGCAACCTCGAGATATACTCGCTGCCGGAGATGCGGCTCAGCTTTCTAGTGCGGGACGTGTGCGCAGGCGAGCGGGTGAGTACACGTGCTGGTGGGAGCTGCCACGTACTGGCTGTTCGTCGTGCGGAACAACGGCAACCTCGAGATATACTCGCTGCCGGAGATGCGGCTCAGCTTTCTAGTGCGGGACGTGTGCGCGGGCGAGCGGGTGAGTACATGTACTGGTGGGAGCTGACACGTACTGGCTGTTCGTCGTGCGGAACAACGGCAACCTCGAGATATACTCGCTGCCGGAGATGCGGCTCAGCTTCCTAGTGCGGGACGTGTGCGCGGGCGAGCGGGTGAGTACGGATAATGCCAAATATATAAACGGTTTGCAGTTTGCACGTAGAACCTATGTCGCAAAGGTTTTCGAGTGGCGACCACGTACCAGAAGACGACGCCTGGTTAGACCCCCGACAAGCTGGACCGATGACCTGGTAAAGGTCGCGGGAGTCCACTGGATGCGGGTGGCGTAGGCCCGGTCACTTTGGCACTCTAAGGGAGAGGCCTGTGTCCAGCAGTGGACGTCTTTCGGCTGACATGATGATGATATTATCTATGATTATGTTGATGTGTATGTTGTTGTTCTGTTGACAACTTGCTGTGACGAGAGTTATCTGCGACCATGACCGCCAACCCGTGTCGAAACGTCAGAAATAAAGGTAAATAAATATCGCGTTAGACTTGTGTAAAACAAAAATTTAAATAAAGTTCGTGTCCCCAGATACTGGCGGACAGCCTCGAGTCGGTCCCAGCGCCGTCGCAGACGGACGAGGAGGAAATGGCCGCCCCGCCGAGCAGCGACGTGGACCAACTGAAGGAGATGCTGGTCGTGGGCGTCGGGCACAAGGGCTCGCGGGTGCTGCTGCTCATGCGGTGTGACGGGGACACGCTCATGATCTACCAGGTACCAACTGGTCGTGGGCGTCGGGCACAAGGGCTCGCGGGTGCTGCTGCTCATGCGGTGTGACGGGGACACGCTCATGATCTACCAGGTACCAACTGGTCGTGGGCGTCGGGCACAAGGGCTCGCGGGTGCTGCTGCTCATGCGGTGTGACGGGGACACGCTCATGATCTACCAGGTACCAACTGGTCGTGGGCGTCGGGCACAAGGGCTCGCGGGTACTGCTGCTCATGCGGTGTGACGGGGACACGCTCATGATCTACCAGGTACCAACTGGTCGTGGGCGTCGGGCACAAGGGCTCGCGGGTACTGCTGCTCATGCGGTGTGACGGGGACACGCTCATGATCTACCAGGTACCAACTTCGTGGGCGTCGGGCACAAGGGCTCGCGGGTACTGCTGCTCATGCGGTGTGACGGGGACACGCTCATGATCTACCAGGTACCAACTGGTCGTGGGCGTCGGGCACAAGGGCTCGCGGGTGCTGCTGCTCATGCGGTGTGACGGGGACACGCTCATGATCTACCAGGTACCAACTGGTCGTGGGCGTCGGGCACAAGGGCTCGCGGGTGCTGCTGCTCATGCGGTGTGACGGGGACACGCTCATGATCTACCAGGTACCAACTGGTCGTGGGCGTCGGGCACAAGGGCTCGCGGGTACTGCTGCTCATGCGGTGTGACGGGGACACGCTCATGATCTACCAGGTACCAACTGGTCGTGGGCGTCGGGCACAAGGGCTCGCGGGTGCTGCTGCTCATGCGGTGTGACGGGGACACGCTCATGATCTACCAGGTACCAACTGGTCGTGGGCGTCGGGCACAAGGGCTCGCGGGTACTGCTGCTCATGCGGTGTGACGGGGACACGCTCATGATCTACCAGGTACCAACTATCTATTCCGTTTACTCTAACAACCATCCATCATTTATCATCATCATATGCCTTAAACATCTATGCAAAGATGATGTAAGCGGCGTCCATTATTGATCACCCTAGCGTCTTCCCTATCGACGGATGGGGAAGACGCTGGGGATGAACAGACGAAGGATGAACCTAAGATTTGGGGACAAATTTTACCTTCTAACCCAGAGGGACAACTAAACCTTGTTTACCCTACTAACCATGAACGATTAAATCGAGGACCGCCTGTGTAAGATGGCAGTGACGTGTACCAGATGAGAGATGCGCTTTGTCGGCGTCGGGCACAAGGGCTCGCGGGTGCTGCTGCGGATGCGATGCGATGGGATACGCTCATGATCTACCAGGTACCAACCATGTATCCCGGTTACTCTAATAGTCCGTAAGCCCGCTCCCAATATACCTATATAGTCCTCCTTGTCGTATCCGACGACGGCGACCCTTACAATTTCCTCTGATGAGCACGAATATGGCTCGCAAAGCCGAACTTAGTTTTAAATGTTAGGTCAGTGTCCAGTATAGCTGGCCCTAGTCATTGTAAGTATACGCATAGGATGGTCCGGGTTGAGTCTTCCGTAAATGGTACCAGGTGTGTTGGTCCAGGTGTTCAAGTCGAGCTACTTCAAAAGAAGCTAGACCTTTTCTGATTTTATTACGCCATTCCGGTCTCATCAGACGCGACCTCCTCCCAGCCCTCAGCAGGTATATCGCAGGATTTGAGATGACGTTTTAGTACGTCCTTGTAGCGCAGAAACTGATGTCTCATGACAACACAACAAAATGCATGGCATACGGTCGAGAAAGTTGTGCTGAGCAAGAGTCAGAAGATTATCGCACCTAAAATTGGCCGAAAGTTAGAAAAATCCTCCACTGCCAAAGGTGGGCACCGTCTGCCAAGTACTTCCTGCCATTTCAGGACTGACAGACTTAGGTTAACTCTCTCTACGATTAAAGAGTTAAATCATGCCACATTTCTCGTACTGTTGTTACATGACGTAAATATACCCTTAAAATTTTGACCGGAAGTGAAACATTTTTCGAACTTTCGGCCAATTTTAGGTGCGATTATCTTCTCATTCTTGCTCAGCACAACTTTCTCGACCGTGTGCCATGCATTTTGTCATGTTGTCATGAGACGTAGGTATATTGGGAGCGGGCTTACGGACTATAAAAACCATCCATCATTTATCATCATCATAATATGCCTTAACCAATAACCACCTATGAAAAGATGATATAAGCAGCGTACATCATTTATTACCCTAGCGTTTTCTCCATCATACACTGAAGAGGCCTGAGGTCCGCTTTAGCATTTCATCCCCAGATTTGGCGACTAGTTTCACGAAAGCAATCATAATCTGACCTTCCAACCCAGAGGAACAACTAAACCTTTTTAACCGAACCAATGAACGAATAAATCAAGGACCGCCTTTGTAAGATGGCAGCGTCGTGGACCAACTAAGGCCTCTCACAGACTGACGCGGCCTGGCCGCGGCGGACAATAGAAATCTTGTCATTAGCTGTCAAATTTACTATGGTCCGCCACCGCAGGCCGCGCCAGTGTGATGCAGGCTTAAATGAGATGTTGGTCGTCGGCGTCGTCACATTGGCTCGCGAGTAGTGCTTTTGATGCGATGCGATGCGGACACGCTCATGATCTACCAGGTACCAACCATAGAGAAAGTATAGAATAGACTCACACAGACACACATGAGTGACAAAGATAAGCATATCCAATACCATACCAGTGGGAACCAAATACAATATTAAGTATTGTACCTTATTCCAAGCCTATACAATTGAGATGGCAACATCTATTTCCACAGGCAACACTGCCTAGTTCCAAGTGACAGCTGCTATAATTCAGGTTTTCTCCCCACCTAACCACCTTTGAACCAGCAACGGCTCGACATCGGCTGCGCGCCGCGGAGCCATCATTGGCGTTCTTTTTCTTGCAGAGGCAACACGTAGTACTAACTTCGGCAGTACTACATATAATATGCTTATAAAACGGAAAATTCCTTGCAATTTTCTGTTGAAATGTTCCATGATAGTGACAAAATTGGTAGTAATCAACGAAATGAAGGTGCAGGATTGTGCTCCGCTAACAAAGGCTCGCGAGTAGCGAGAATTCTTCACCGCCTGGCAACGGACGGATGCCTGTATTGGAGAAAATCGTGAGTAGTACTCATGCAGGAGGTAAGTGCTTCAATGTCGTTTATTCCTCGCGCATGAAGGCAATTTTGATGATTAAGGTTTTTGTCAATTTGCGTACCCGATGACCTGGAAGCCCCCTTAAGTTCTTCCTCCAGTAAAACTGGCACCGCCTACCCATGCCAGTGCTCATTTGAAGGAAATTGATTTCAAATTTGAAACTACCCTCAACTCATCGGGTACTGCCATTTTCTAAGGAGCACACCGGTACGTAGTGTGATTACCGTATTTCAGTTTCGACTATTATTTTCAAGTCGTTATATATATATGTCAATCTAACCGAACCTAAATTAATTAATATTCTGGGCGGTGCTTACATGCTTACGAATTAGCTGCCATACGAGTGTCGATTTAAATGAAATACCTACATAAAAAATAAGTTCGTATTATGTTCCGGTTTTGCCGATGCAATTCTTATTCAAATTACCTTGCCTTGTAATTATATTTATTAACCAAGTGTTTGTGAATCGATGCAAGTATTGCTGGTTGATTTTCAACTTTCGGCTTTTAAAACCAATCTATATCCGATTTCCCGGTTCAATTAGTACCTACAAACCTACAAATTATATTTAGTCGTCGCGTAGACAGACGTTGAGAGTAATTGTTGCGTATATTCCGCTATAATATCTAATGAAGAGTTACTACTTAATTATATAATCATGAGTGCGCAGCCATGTGTTGACTGTTACGCAGCGGACGCTTGTTCGAGTTCCGTTTTGACACGTTTCATATGTTTGAATTTCAGTAGCTATAAGACATTTTCCAGCTTACGTTACGCGCTACCAACCGTTCAGCTGATGTCTCTCCTATGCAAGGAGTTGCTACCACCCATTCAGCTGTCTCTCCTGCGGAAGGCGTTGCTACCACCCGTTCAGCGGTCTCTCCTGCGCAAGGACTTGCTACCACCCGATCACCTGACTCTCCTGTGCAAAAAGTTGCTACCACCCGTTCAGCTGTCTCTCCTGCGGAAGGAGTTGCTACCACCCGTTCAGCTGTCTCTCCTGCGCAAGGACTTGCTACCACCCGATCACCTGACTCTCCTGTGCAAAAAGTTGCTACCACCCGTTCAGCTGTCTCTCCTGCGCAAAGAGTTGCTACCACCCATTCAGCTGTCTCTCCTGCGGAACGAGTTGCTACCACCCGTTCAGCTGTCTCTCCTGCGCAAGGAGTTGCTACCACCCGATCACCTAACTCTCCTGTGCAAGAAGTTGCTACCACCCGTTCAGTTGTCTCTCCTGCGCAAGGAGTTGCTACCACCCGTTCAGCTGTCTCTCCTGCGCAAGGAGTTGCTACCACCCGTTCAGCAGTCACTGCTGCACAAGGAGTTGCTACAAAGCACACTTTTGCGAATGTTACAGTCAAAGCATAATAAGAAGTCCTTGTTTATCCTTCCCGGCTGGAAATTGACTGTGTCGAGTACTTTCCGCAGCTTAAAGTTCCCGCTGGCTCTGCCGAGTTACACGCTACGTACAAGCAAACAAGGTAGGTTGAAGGTGGGGATACTGCGCAGTTTCCAACATGGAGCAGTTTGTAATAATCAGGACAGTCTAAATGCTGTCCTCCAGTACACTGCCCTTCACAAATGTTGTCAGAATCATTGACGGAAGATATCGAGAGACCTTGCGAACCATGAGTTTTTATTGGAGCCGGGTGGGCCAGGACTATAATTTCTCTGGTCTTGAAAAAGGGCATGTTGAAGGAGTACTTAATTATTGAAACGACTCTTCATGTCCGTATACGTGGGTCTTTTCCATTTATTGTCTTTTTCAAGGTTCCCGATTTTGATCACGTGATTGGATGGTGAGACTGGGCGTGTATGTATACTTCATGTATGTACATTCATGTCGTACAACATACAACGACAATTGCTGAAGGTAATATACTTCGATTTAGATATTTGTTTAGTCTCTCAAATTTTCGGCGGCAGCTTCGCTCATCATTCAGGTAGTTGAGGTCCTCAGATCTCAAAGTACCAGGCTCGTTGCCTGTGCACGCCAGAACTGAAGATTGCTGCATAGCTAAAGGTTTCTCTAGCTGAACGATTTAGGGCTAGCGATCCATGGAGTCCCTGGGATTGCAGGGAGATCTGGCGATTAACATTAAGTCCTTCTCAGCTGAAGGGATTTAGCACAAAGCACAAGATTTTCACGAGATGAGTGGAAAGTACCTATAAGGTAAACGTCCCAATATTGGACATCTTCTATTCTAATAAGTCCCATATTGCTCGCCTTTATTACGTTATAAGTTTGAAAGACCAAGCATTGGCCCCGTGTCGAGCACTGGGACGGTTACCTTACAGACTCGGCATATGCAAAGCATCAATCTTCGAGTAAGTGTCATTTATGAATAATATCCAACAAAGCTTAAAGCTGTTTGTAATTCTAGTTCTCGAGCTGGGCGACCTTGTGATTACCACTTCTATTATCGTTCAATATTATCACCATTTTTACTGGCGTCAGTTCTGTTAGACAAGAGTCCTATCCAAAAGGAGAAATGTTAACGGCTGCTAATGCAAGTTATAGTGAATCTTGCAGATACTTTATTCTTCCTGACATGTTGCCAGTACCGATACCTAAGGGAAATTAATAGACTGACAAACTCATCGCTATCAGATCGTGTCAGATAATCAAACATTTGTATCGTACTTAGTCAACAAAAGCGGTAAGAGTTCAGAGTACCTACACATTCAGTATCTCGTGCTAAACCGCCGGTAGCCTTCGTAGGTACCTACTACATATATTACAGTCGTAGGTCATACACCACTAGGGTAGATCGATTTTAAAGATTTTAATGTCAGTAGGAGTGGCATCCACTCTATTCAACAAGGGGCTCAACATATAATGAATTTAGTCTTTGTCAGATCTCTTCGCGTCGAAGAAAGTCCAAGCAGTTTTGGTACATAGTAACAAGTTCAACGTTAGTTAAAGTTAGTAATTTAAATCAGAGTTAGATGTAAGTACCTAGGTACTATTGGCGTCGACTAGTCCTTTACTCAGTCTTACTCGAAACATCACGGTTTCTCTGATCTGAATGTTTGCATACCTATTAGCTAGTTTGGCGTTTTATCTCAGTGACCTGTGGAATGCGGCCCGCATATAATTATCCCATGGAGAGTCATAATACTACACACTTTGTTTGTGACAGATACCTACCACTAATCTATTTATTAGATAGTTGTAAAAGTCTGGCTGATGAGTAGTGGGCCATCCAATCCCAAAGATGATTTCTTAGCTCAAGGATTAAATTACGCTCAGATATATACAATACCTACACAGGTTTTATCATGTAGTTCTGTGGCCGAACACGGACCCACCGTTTAGTTCACACTTTATTGTCGGCCACAATAGTTTTTCCTGGCTGAACATTTTTGTTTTCAAAGTTACATCATCCCAACTATCCCAAGTGGGTAATATTAACGTGGCTCGATAGTTGAGACTTTTAGGTGGAAGTAACAATGAATTTGATCAGATAAATTTTTGACTCGATTTTGGCTCTAGGGTTTCCTATGAATTACATAATTATTCAAAAATTAGCTAGCTACACGTGTTTAATCCAAATATCGACCCACTTATCAAAACATAGACTGACGTTATTTGTCCCTGGTACAATGAGGATACTCGTATAAAGATAATGAAGTTATGAACATGTGACTTTGTTAAGCCAGCTTCATGAACAATCCATTCATGCTTTTCTTAAGAATGCTAATGCACATATCTAGTAGTGTGAACAATAGGTACCTACGCGATAGTCAAGCTGGTTTGACACTCTTGACAGTCGTATTATTATTTCATTAGTAGGTACCTAATCGTCTTGGAACGAGGTAAGTCATTACAATAGGTGCTCAATGCTGCTATATTTCAGGAAGTTTATAAGAAAACTTTCGGCTTTTAAAACCAATCTATATCCGATTTCGTAGTTTGATATTTTTGTAAGTTAGTCAATGCAAGATGATTGATAATTGAAATTACCTGAGTTTGTATATGAAACTTTTACTGCTGTACAAGTTTTCTTGTAATAAATCTAACTAATATCTTTTTCACATTGGCGTTCTAACGAATCTATACAGTTCTACCTATTTTTAATCCTTAATTGAACCAGCAGCCGATAACAAACACTTCTCAATTGTATAGGCTTGGAATAAGGTACAATACTTAATAGACAAATTTTACCTAAAAATAAAATTTATATTAAGTTACTTACCTTATTCCAAGCCTAATTTCATTGCTGCCTGCTGGCGAATGCTCAAATACCCTTCTATGTTTTATAACATTCAAAGGTATATCTTAGTATTTAAGCTTATTTTTCAGCTACACAATTTAGTAATTAAGCTTATATTTCAGCCACTAAACCTAGTTTTTAAGCTTGTATTTCAGGATAACATATTAGTACTTAAGCTCTAATTTCAGCGGTACCTATAAAGTACCATAATTTGTGTACTTCAAAACCAACCACCTACACCCAATGCGGTGTTTGTTTACATAACATAGTATTGCCACCGGTCTGCCGACCGTGGCTACATCGCCACCTGTCTAATTACAGTGGCTACCTACCGTCCACCTATTTCATATTGGACGGTAGACTCAATTGAGAATCCAATGATGGCTCCGCGGCGCGCAGCCGATGTCGAGCCGTTGCTGGTTCAAAGGTGGTTAGGTGGGGAGAAAACCTGAATTATAGCAGCTGTCACTTGGAACTAGGCAGTGTTGCCTGTGGAAATAGATGTTGCCATCTCAATTGTATAGGCTTGGAATAAGGTAAGTAACTTAATATAAATTTTATTTTTAGGTAAAATTTGTCTATTTTCACGTTGTGCAATGATGTCTAAAGTGTATTTATTCCCCCATTTTTGAGAAAAGCACTATATTCGCCTCAGCCGGAATGGCAGTTCCAGGCTTCGTATTATAATAAAACTGACTCGCAAGCTCGTCCGTTTAAAAAGATACTCAACCTGCAATTGCCTCCTTCCCGGCCACGGCAATAATGTACTATTACGTCATAACTAAAGTAGGAATCACCGCACGCGTAGCGTGCGGACAATCCCACTTCGCGGCCAGGAAGAGGCTTACAAATTTGTACTCACCACGGGCGGTAATAAAGAAAGCCCCAGATCGCATATTTATCGCCCTTGCGAGCGTCAAATACCTGCGATCGGAGACATTCTTTGTTTTACCGCCCTAGGTAAGTAATGAACTAATTAATATACCGTATTGGTTTACAGGCTTACAAATACCCCCGCGGCAACCTCAAACTCCGTTTCTCGCGCATCAACGCGTCTTTCCCCTTCGGCTACCAGAGTGCTACGGTCACGTCTAGCGACGACAGCTATGAGGCCTCAATGTTGAGGGAGAACGTGAGGCAGATGAGGTACTTCGGTAAGTGGACACTGAACACATTAATCACGGTTCCCCTTCGGCTACCAGAGTGCTACGGTCACGTCTAGCGACGACAGCTATGAGGCCTCAATGTTGAGGGAGAACGTGAGGCAGATGAGGTACTTCGGTAAGTGGACACTGAACACATTAATCACGGTTCTCCTTCGGCTACCAGAGTGCTACGGTCACGTCTAGCGACGACAGCTATGAGGCCTCAATGTTGAGGGAGAACGTGAGGCAGATGAGGTACTTCGGTAAGTGGACACTGAACACATTAATCACGGTTCCCCTTCGGCTACCAGAGTGCTACGGTCACGTCTAGCGACGACAGCTATGAGGCCTCAATGTTGAGGGAGAACGTGAGGCAGATGAGGTACTTCGGTAAGTGGACACTGAACACATTAATCACGGTTCCCCTTCGGCTACCAGAGTGCTACGGTCACGTCTAGCGACGACAGCTATGAGGCCTCAATGTTGAGGGAGAACGTGAGGCAGATGAGGTACTTCGGTAAGTGGACACTGAACACATTAATCACGGTTCCCCTTCGGCTACCAGAGTGCTACGGTCACGTCTAGCGACGACAGCTATGAGGCCTCAATGTTGAGGGAGAACGTGAGGCAGATGAGGTACTTCGGTAAGTGGACACTGAACACATTAATCACGGTTCTCCTTCGGCTACCAGAGTGCTACGGTCACGTCTAGCGACGACAGCTATGAGGCCTCAATGTTGAGGGAGAACGTGAGGCAGATGAGGTACTTCGGTAAGTGGACACTGAACACATTAATCACGGTTCTCCTTCGGCTACCAGAGTGCTACGGTCACGTCTAGCGACGACAGCTATGAGGCCTCAATGTTGAGGGAGAACGTGAGGCAGATGAGGTACTTCGGTAAGTGGACACTGAACACATTAATCACGGTTCCCCTTCGTTCAGAGTACTACGGTCATCTAGCGACGACAGCTATGAAGCCTCAATGTTGAGGGAGAACGTGAGGCAGATGAGGTACTTCGGTAAGTGGACACTGAACACATTAATCACGGTTCCCCTTCGGCTACCAGAGTGCTACGGTCACGTCTAGCGACGACAGCTATGAGGCCTCAATGTTGAGGGAGAACGTGAGGCAGATGAGGTACTTCGGTAAGTGGACACTGAACACATTAATCACGGTTCTCCTTCGGCTACCAGAGTGCTACGGTCACGTCTAGCGACGACAGCTATGAGGCCTCAATGTTGAGGGAGAACGTGAGGCAGATGAGGTACTTCGGTAAGTGGACACTGAACACATTAATCACGGTTCTCCTTCGGCTACCAGAGTGCTACGGTCACGTCTAGCGACGACAGCTATGAGGCCTCAATGTTGAGGGAGAACGTGAGGCAGATGAGGTACTTCGGTAAGTGGACACTGAACACATTAATCACGGTTCTCCTTCGGCTACCAGAGTGCTACGGTCACGTCGAGCGACGACAGCTATGAGGCCTCAATGTTGAGGGAGAACGTGAGGCAGATGAGGTACTTCGGTAAGTGGACACTGAACACATTAATCACGGTTCCCCTTCGGCTACCAGAGTGCTACGGTCACGTCTAGCGACGACAGCTATGAGGCCTCAATGTTGAGGGAGAACGTGAGGCAGATGAGGTACTTCGGTAAGTGGACACTGAACACGGCAGCTTAAATCAGTAAAATAAATCCGTAACAACGTCCGATGTGACGCACTCACACAGCGATTTGTTTGTTTTTCTGTAATAGTCAACGTATTAGGCATTGTATCATAAACATAATAGTTATTTATGATACAAGTGCGGAAAGTAGGTCATTCCCAACGAGTGCCGATGACTAAAAACACGACCGTCAGGGTGTTTTTGATCGACACGAGTTGGGAATTACCTATCCGCACGTGTATCATACAACATTTTACAATGCATCATGCGAGGAAATAAAAAAATATACAAAGTTAAAAATATATTGTCATGAAATTTCATTCTCGTGCCGGGATCGACGACTTCCCGTGTTTATGTTGAACCATATAATGGCGCACTTTCAGAGCTTGTGCATTGTAAAAAGGAAATACTGTCACCAGGTAACGTGGGCGGCTACAACGGCGTGTTCATCTGCGGGCCGACGCCCTACTTCCTGGTGCTGACGTCACGCGGCGAGCTGCGCGTGCACCCGCTGTGCTGCGAGGAGGCGCCCATCTCCACCTTCGCGCCCTTCAACAATACCAACTGCCCGCAGGGACTGCTGTATTTTAACGCGAAGGTCACTATGTAATACATCTGCGGGCCGACGCCCTACTTCCTGGTGCTGACGTCACGCGGCGAGCTGCGCGTGCACCCGCTGTGCTGCGAGGAGGCGCCCATCTCCACCTTCGCGCCCTTCAACAATACCAACTGCCCGCAGGGACTGCTGTATTTTAACGCGAAGGTCACTATGTAATACATCTGCGGGCCGACGCCCTACTTCCTGGTGCTGACGTCACGCGGCGAGCTGCGCGTGCACCCGCTGTGCTGCGAGGAGGCGCCCATCTCCACCTTCGCGCCCTTCAACAATACCAACTGCCCGCAGGGACTGCTGTATTTTAACGCGAAGGTCACTATGTAATACATCTGCGGGCCGACGCCCAACTTCCTGGTGCTGACGTCACGCGGCGAGCTGCGCGTGCACCCGCTGTGCTGCGAGGAGGCGCCCATCTCCACCTTCGCGCCCTTCAACAATACCAACTGCCCGCAGGGACTGCTGTATTTTAACGCGAAGGTCACTATGTAATACATCTGCGGGCCGACGCCCAACTTCCTGGTGCTGACGTCACGCGGCGAGCTGCGCGTGCACCCGCTGTGCTGCGAGGAGGCGCCCATCTCCACCTTCGCGCCCTTCAACAATACCAACTGCCCGCAGGGACTGCTGTATTTTAACGCGAAGGTCACTATGTAATACATCTGCGGGCCGACGCCCAACTTCCTGGTGCTGACGTCACGCGGCGAGCTGCGCGTGCACCCGCTGTGCTGCGAGGAGGCGCCCATCTCCACCTTCGCGCCCTTCAACAATACCAACTGCCCGCAGGGACTGCTGTATTTTAACGCGAAGGTCACTATCTAATACCCTTGCCTCACACTCGTCGAGGAAAGGAGGCAGTCCTCGTCATACCGCTCATCTTGCTTGAACTGTGAACTCGCTTAAAAAAACAACCCCTTGACTGGTTTGGCCCATGATCGAACTTACAATTCATTTTAATCGCATCAATTCGCCTGCCAAATTTCACAACGATCCGCTCCAATTACAATGCTACTTGAGTTATCGTCGACTTACATACGTACAATCTAACGCCTCTCCTGGCCGGGAAGTGTGATTTTTCGCACGCGTAATTGCTTCTGTATGGCCAGGAGACACGTAGTAGTAGATTAGTGTCTCTAGGGAGCAAAATTGTGTCAGAAATCAGTTTTGTTTTAAATTTACCTATAAACGATTCGTCAGTAGATTCGTTTTTATGTTAGTTGGTATGGCGTTGTACACTTTTGGACCAATAGCAGGATCAGGGAAGAAATTTTCTGAACAGCAGCTGTGAAATAAATAAATATTGGGGGAAAATCTTACACAAGTCGACCTAGTCCCAAACTAAGCAAAAAAAGTACAGTTAGTAGTCATCATCATCATATCAGCCGAAAGACGTCCACTGCTGGATATAGGCCTCCCCCAAAGAGGGCCAAAGTGACCGGTCCTGCGCCACCCGCATCCAGCGTACTCCCGCGACCTTTACCAGGTCATCAGCCTACCCACGCCGCGCCTTCCGGTACGTGGTCGCCACCCAAGAACCTTTCCGCCCCAACGGCCATCGGTTGAATTAGTAGTGTAGAAACTAAGTAGAAGAAGTTATCATTGAACGTTTGTTTCCAGTCCGAGCTCCGCATCTGCGCGTTGCCGACCCACTTGTCGTACGACGCCCCGTGGCCCGTGCGCAAGGTCCCCATCCGCATGTCGCCCCACTTCGTCACGTACCACATGGAGTCCAAGACCTACTGCCTCGTGGCCAGCACCGCGCAGGCCACGCAGACCTACTACAAGTTCAACGGGGAGGACAAGGAAGAGTCGCAGGAGACCAAGGGAGACAGGTATACAATGGGGAATGGATGAAACATTTAGAAATGCCTGAATTTTTTTTGGTGATAGGAAGGTGCTAAGGAATTAGCACCAGAAAAAAGTTGCAGATTTTTCAGCGGCGTCAATTATTTTTGAAAAATATAAACAGTTTCTTCACTTACGTTTTGGGGTTAGGACGGCGAATGAGACATTTTCTTTGATCCGTCTCATATTACAAAAAATATTTAGAATATCTGACCCTGTCAATGACAAATATAGCTGCTGCAGCTGTCAATATCATTTCCAGTGTCAGTTTATCACGGATTTTTAAGATATTTTTTATAATATGAAACGAATTAAGGAAAATGTCTCATTCGCCGTCCTAAACCCAAAACGTAAGTGAGAAAACTGTTTATATTTTTCAAAAATAATTGACGCACCTGAAAAGTCTGCAATTTTTTTTCTGGTGGTTATTCCTAACACCAAAATAAAAATCAGGCAATTCTAAAATTTTCATCCATTCCCCATTGGGAATGGATGAAAATATCTAAAGTGTTTAAGGCGACGTGAGCTCAGAAAACGGATTATTAAAAAATCGTAGCTCTTGTTTGGATTATAATACGGCTGCCCTAAATTTAATTAGCAATCTTGAGGCTTTTCTCGAGGGACAACGGCTATTCGGATCCTCAGTTTTTGACTTTAGCTCGATAGAAAAAAATCACGAACATAGGACTAAAATACACTTAAAAAATTCGTAACAAATTATGCACAACAGCTAAACATATTAAAATTGGTTCTAAAAATCGGCAATATCATGTTTGAGGGAACTTAGCTATTACTTTTTTAGTTATTAAAAGGCACATAAAATTAAAATCATCATCGATACATCATCATGTTGTATCGATAATATATAGGCAACACTGCGTCGATAACTGTCAGAATAATAAACGTGTTTTCTCAATTAATAAATTTGAGTGTATTAATTAATTACACATATAACCCGATATAGCAATTGGCGACGAGCGTACGAAACGAACTCATATTTCACGTACTTTGCCGGCCATGAAAAACGTAAACAGAAAATGTAGCTGTAAGTACAAATGACCAGAAATAACCTCAAAAAAATTATAATATGAGTGCACTTGAACTAATAAAACAAGGAAAGAAAGCTTGGATTCAAGAGAAGTCTAAAGAAGAGTTGATAACCATCGCTAATGAATTAGCAGAAGATACTATATTTAATGAAAGTTGTTCAATTGATCAAGTGAGAAAATACTTGCGCGAGTATATTGAAGTGAAGAAGAAGCAAGAAGGAGAAATAGCAAGCAGTTTGCGAAGCGACAGTGTCATCATGAGCGCGATAACCGGTCTAGAGGTGTTTAAAGGCTTAAATTGGAAGGCTTATCAACAACAATTTGAATGTTTTGTCTTAATAAATGACATACCTAAAGAAAAGAAAGTGCCTTTACTAATTACCAAGTTAAGCACAGAAATTTATGAATTATTAACGACATTGTGTGTCCCGACGTCACCTGTAAACGAAACCTACGAAAACATTTGCCAGAAACTTGATAAATATTATCATCCCATAAAAAATAAGGCGTTACATCAAGCAGAATTCCGAAAAAGGTGCCAAAAACCTAATGAGTCTATAGAAGAATACATTGTTGAACTGAAAAAATTATCTAAAAATTGTGAATTCAAGAACTTAAATGAAGAACTTAAAGAAAGGTTATTGAACGGAGCCTATCGTGATGCTGTTAAATTTGAGTTATTGAAAGAGGCTGATAAATCATTAGACATGTTAATTAACATTGGGAAAACAACAGAGATTGCTTATAAATTAGCATTTAACCATGAAAAAGAGCAGGAACAAACACAGATGTTCCAATTTCAAAGGAAAAAATTCTATAAGAATAGGAGCGGCGGAGTTCAACCAAACAGTTCAATGAACCAGAATATATCATGTTATTGTTGTGGAAAAATTGGACATTTAAAGGCACAATGTTCGCTTAAGGATAAATTCTGTAGTGAGTGTGGTGCGAAAGGACACATATACAAAGTGTGCAGTAACAACAAGGCTTCTAGGGTGAAAAATTTAAATATGGTGCAAACTGCCATGGCAAAAGAGGAAAAAGACATTGAAGACAACAAGAACATGGGAGCTGAAACAGAAACATTTGATATTTTTTATTTCAGTGACAAAAACAAAATTCCATCTTCAACTTTACAGGTTAAAGTAAATGACAAGGTCTTAGAGTTTGACGTGGACACGGGAGCAGACGTGAGTACTATTACTTGGTCTGATAAACAACAGTACTTCCCAGATTTAGAAATTAAACAATGTAATGTGATATTCACCAACTTTGATCAGTCAACCTCGACCCCATTAGGAGTAATTGAAAATTTAAAGATCAGTTATGGCACTGTTAATGTAAATAATCAAAGATTATTTGTTGTCAAAGACGGATTGCCAAAAATATTAGGTAAAGATTGGCTCTACTTGTTGCAATTATGGCCCCCTAGATTTGAACAAAATGTTTGTGGAGAAATCTCTAAAGAGCATTTAATAAATAACATTAAAAGTGAATATGGTACCTTATTTGAGCCAGGTATGGGGGATTTCAAAGGAGAGCCAATCCATTTGTCTATTGAACCCAATGTAAAGCCTGTGTTCATGCCGGTACGGACAGTTCCATTTGCATTAAAAAATAAGGTCAAACAAGAAATTGAAAGATTAATTGCAAATAAGAGAATGGAACCTGTTGAGTACTCAAAATGGGGTACCCCAGTGGTACCAGTATTAAAACCAGATGGAACGGTCCGGCTGTGTGGCGATTTCCGTATCACAATAAACAAGCATTTACAGATTGATCATTATCCTTTGCCCACCATTAATCACATATTAATGAAAATGCAAGGAAATAATTATTTTTGTGAATTAGACTTGCAGGAGGCATACTTACAGGCTCCATTAGACAAGGAATCTCAGGAATTAGTCACCATAGTAACGGAAGAAGGTATCTTTAAATACTTATACTTACCGTTCGGTATTAGTACCGGACCAGGCTCGTTTCAGAGATTGATTACACAAAAACTTAATGGATTAGATGTCATTGTCTACATAGATAATATATATGTATGTGGAAAAACTTTAACAGAGACAAATAATAAATTAAAACAGGTACTTAAAAGACTTAGCGAGTCAGGATTAAAGTTAAAAATGAGCAAATGTAAATTTTTTGAGGAAAAGCTGGATATTTTTGGCTTTGAGGTAGATAAAATGGGTGTAAAAATAATTAAGAGTAAAATTGAACCATTACTGTTGTTGCCAAAGCCAGAAAATACAAAAATGTTAAAATCATTCCTTGGAAAAGTGAATTATTACAATAGATTCCTCCAAAATATGGCAATAATTTTAAAGCCCCTATATGATTGTTTAAGGAGAGACAAGTTTGATTGGACAGAGTCATGTGATAAATCATTTAAGGACATAAAAAAAGCCCTTGCAAATACAACCTCTTTATCACACTTTGATGAATCTTCAACAATAGTCCTTACTTGTGATTCATCAGACAGTGGGGTAGCGGCTGTATTATCTATAAAAGATAGTGACAACATTATAAAACCAGTCGCATTTGCGAGCAAGAAATTAAGTGATACTCAGTTAAAGTACCCAATCTTAGAAAAAGAGGCTTATGCTATTGTGTTTGGAGTAAACAAATTTTATGAGTTTTTGTTTGGTCACAAGTTCATTTTACAAACAGATAATGAAGCCCTAACAAAAATTTTAGGACCAAAATATGGCATACCAAAAATGGCAGCAAGGCGGCTACAGTATTGGTCAATTTTCTTAACTGGATTTAATTATGAAATACAACACATAAAGTCCAAAAATAATCCAGCAGATTATTTATCACGTGTAGCAACCGAATGTCAAAATAAAGTAAAAAATCCAGAAATAATTGATAAAAGTTATGAATGTAATACAATAAATTATATAAATACATCAGACCTCCGCACAATAGATTGGCAAATAGTTCAAAGGGAATCTAGGAAAGATAAAATTTTGTGTAACATTTTAAGGTATTGTAGAGATGGCTGGCCGGTTAAGAATGTGTTGGGAGAAGATTATGAGCCATATTTTAGAAGAAAAAATGAGATCAGTGTGGAAAAAGAATGTCTGTTATGGGGGTATAGAGTTATAATACCAATGAATATTAGAGATAATGTAATGTGTGAGTTACATGCCAGTCATTTCGGTGTAACACGTATGAAAGAAATATCAAGATCATATTTTTGGTGGCCTGGTATGGATCAGGAAATAGAAAATATAACAAAAAATTGTATTAACTGTTTACAAAATCATAAAAATCCTGAAAAGGTTAAATTAACAGTATGGCCTCAGCCTCCCACAGTCTGGCACAGAGTGCATGCTGATTTTTTGGGCCCATTATATTCAAAAATGTTTCTAGTGATAGTAGACGCTTATTCTAAATGGCCAGAAGTATTTGTAATGACTAACATAACTTCACATAAGACAATTGAAATATTTAAAAGTATTTTTATTCGCTATGGGTATCCATTACACTTAGTTACGGATAATGGGCCTACTTGGACTAGTGGGGAATTTAAGGGTTTTTGTAAAATAGTAGGAATTAAACAGACATTCACCCCACCATACTACCCAGCCACAAACGGGCTGGCAGAACGTTTTGTGGAATCTTTCAAATCACATGTAAAGAAAATTGTAGAGAGCGGCAAAAAACTTGAGTATGCTTGTAATCTATTTCTTTTTGATTATAGATCCACTGTACACAAGACTACAGGCTGTAGTCCAGCAAAGTTAATGCTGGGAAGGGAGTTGAGATGTCGTTTCTCATTACTGAGACCAAATCCAGTAAATGATAAAGTAGATCTTGAACAAATAAAATTAACTGTAAACAGTAAGGATCACTATAAAACGTTCTCAGTGGGAGAAAAGGTCATGGTGAAAGACTTAAGGAAAAATGCAAAGAATTGGTCATTAGGTATAATTTGTGAGATCATGGTACCAGGTGTAACCTACATTGTGGAAGTCGATGGACTCAGATGGAAGCGACATGTCAATCAACTTCTTACATGTGGCCAAAGTCTAGAATAAGTCACATAAACTCACATGTTGGTAGTTAGTAAGTTAAATAAGATACTAGTGTAATATAATAAGATATAGTATACATATTATAAAAGTGTTATACCTACACCCAATTGCACAAACATCTATTACAACGTTTTGGGGATAGTTATAAACCATTAAAAGATAATGGAGTTTTGTGAAACTGGGTGTTGGCTGTTGCTTCTCTTTCGTAAAAGCGAGGGAGAGTGTTGTATCGATAATATATAGGCAACACTGCGTCGATAACTGTCAGAATAATAAACGTGTTTTCTCAATTAATAAATTTGAGTGTATTAATTAATTACACATATAACCCGATATAGCAATCATCATAACACGAATACGCACTTCCATCTCGCTCACGCTTATGCTCAGTCAGAGGGAGAGAAGACCTCGAGCCTACGTCGCCTTAATGATTTTTTTCGGTATTAGGGCGTTTTCACTCAAATGTGCGACTTTTACTTTTTTTTTCAGAATTGAGTTTTTTTAGTTTTTCCTGTTCAGAATCATGGACACAAAAAAATGTCCCCAGTTTTTTATTCCACTATGTGACGTTTTTTTCATACATTCTGTATGGACCGTCACATAGTGGAATCCTAAAAAATGTATGGAAAATTGGGGACACTTTTTTTCTTTATTGGGATCAAGAGTGCTCATGATTCTGAACCGGAAAATCTAAAAAAAAACTAAATTCTGAGCAAAAAGTAGAAGTCGCACATTTTAATGAAAACACCCAATAGGAATAACGGTCCTCAGCACCAGAAAAAGTTGCAGACTTTTCAGCTGCGTCAATTATTTTTGAAAAATAAACCGTTTCCTCACTTACGTTTTGGGCCAAGGACGGCAAATAAGACACTTTCCATGATCCGTCTCATATTACAAAAAAAATATCCGTCTCATATTAAACTGGCAATGACAAATATAGCTGCTGCAGTTGTCAATATCATTGCCAGTGTCAGTTTACCAAGGATTTTAAAGATATTCTTTTGTAATATGAGACGGATCGAGCAAAGTGTCTTATTTGCCGTCCTAAACCCAAAACCTAAGTGAGGAAACTGTTTATATTTTTCAAGAATAATTGACTCAGCTGAAAAATCTGATTTTTTTTTCTGGTGCTAAGGAATGTTATTCCTATCACTAAACAAATAATCAGGCGCTTTTGATATTTTCATCCATTCCCAATTCACGCCTCAATAAATGGAAACAGACGGTCTTATCGCTAAATTACGATATCATACAGACTATCTTTAGGTAAGATAGCAAGAAATGGGTCAATTAATTTTAACACTTCCCCCATCCCACTGACAGTTGATAATGATTATATATATGTGGGGCAAGACATATATTTAGATCAAGTCATGAGATAGGAAACCTTGTAAAAAGATCTTTCTATTTTACGTACGATTTTAAAGTAAAGTAACGCAAAGCCGCAAATGTAAATATTTTAAACCCCTGAAGTGCCCAGTTGCGTTACCGTATTATTTTTTCTAACTTTGCTCGCATAAATATTGATTTGAAAGCAGTTTAAGACTTAAGATAGCTCTAGTAATAGTTCAGCTATTCACCACTAGATGGCGTCAGCGTAGAGTAAACTTACCCTAGCCCATTATGAAGATAGCTCTAGTAATAGTTGAGCTATTCACCACTAGATGGCGTTAGCGTAGAGTACGCTTACCCTATTTATCCCCTAGATGTCGCAAGTAGTGACCGTGTATTGCAATGTTTGCAGGTTCCCGTACCCGATGCTGGAGCGGTTCAGCGTGTGCCTGTTCTCGCCCGTGTCGTGGGAGATCATCCCGAACACGAACATAGAGCTCGACGAGTGGGAGCACGTCACGTGTCTCAAGAATGTGGCGCTGTCTTATGAGGGCACCAGGTATACTGACTAGTTTACTTATGAGGGCACCAGGTATACTGACTAGTTTACTTATGAGGGCACCAGGTATACTGACTAGTTTACCTATTCGCCGCTAGCTGGCGTTAGTAGTTAGTAACATAATGGTATGATCGGTCACAGTAATTGTGTAATTCTAGCAAATAAACGTTTTCGCTGTATTATTAAATGTAGGTGCACAACAAATTCCTAAACTAACCATATCAGGTACAGTCGGCCCATGAAAATGATGAGCACTTTAGGACTTTGTCCAATTATATCACGATAAGGGAGAGTGACGCGCGTGGTGGTTAAGATGACAACCATTTAAGGTGGTTCGATTGCCATACAAAGCGTTATTTTACATTCGCAGGCTAACGGCGTGATATTTTAAGACACTTATGTAACAAACTTTCATAAATTGGCTTCCCATTTGCGCCAAATTCCTCCTTTCCTAGAATAAACTTGTATAAACTAGATTAATTTGAGAAAAATAGTTTTCCCAAAATATCACATCCCAAACCAATTTCTCAAATTAATCTAGTTTATACAAGTTTATTCTAGGAAAGGAGGAATTTGGCGCAAATGGGAAGCCAATTGATGAAAGTTTGTTACATAAGTTTCTTAAAATATCACGCCGTTAGCCTACGAATGTCAAATAACGTTTTGTATGGCAATCGAACCACCTTAAATTTAGAATCCATTGTTATGACATTCATGCAAAAGAGTGAAGACTTGTCATTGCATATCTCTGTTCTGCGATGTTGACAGACTGCTGTTAACTAAGTTAGGAAATTAGCACAGACTAATACAGACCCGCAGTACTAAGCAAGACCATGTTTCATACAGTTGTCTCTGTCACTTCTTATGGACAGCTGACATGCGTTAGAATGAGACGATTATTAAGTTATTTTGAGGCTTTAACGAGCTGTCTCCAAATACTGTCAACCGAGGCGTTAAAAAAAGTAAACAAAACAACCGACCCGTCAAAGTCAATCAACGTCAAATCTTAGATTATTGTGAGATTACTTGAAAAATATTTTGTGTTTTGTGTGGCAAAAGTGTAAGATACAATTTATATGAAGTGGCAAAACTGGCAAAATGTCTTGTGTAGTTCCATATTGCCGGACTTAAGTACTCCAGATTAACAAAGAAGACCGGAGAAAATACTAGTTTTCATCGGTAAGAAACTTTTGCTTATTTTTCAAATATTTCGTGTACATTACGCAATATAATGGTCTGGGATTACAGCAGATGCTGGATACTATCAAATAAGTACTTTTTACATGGTTCTAAGTTGATCTTATTGGGATTTTTGGTAAAAATACAATTGCCGTAAACACGGGTAGTGTTGTAACTAAATTAAAATGTATGTCGATATTATATCGACATGAATTATTTATGTAGGCGTTTAGACAAAATATTTTGATGTTACACGTACCTAACTGTTAAGTTCAGATTTCCGAAAAATAAACTTCGACAAAAAATTATTAATTTAAATGTTTTTAAGTTGCGTATTTAATATCAGGCTTTGACTTTTCTCATTGTTTACATTAGTTACACTCGATGACTTTTAATGTGTAGCGTTGCCATTATAACTTACTTTAATAACAAAAAGTTTTAACCGACTTCAATTCAATACTTCACCAAGGTACAGGAACATTTCCTTTCCACAATACCACATATTCCGAAAGCAAATGCCCGAGTTACTATTAAAAATACCCAAATCGTTTCAAGTATGCCAATACAATTTGAAGATTTCCCTCGTTTTCTGCAGGATCCCATCATAAGATGAACCACTGGGAAAGGATACCCTGTCTAACAAAAAAAAGTGCGGCCAAGTGCGAGTCGGACTCGCACATGAAGGGTTCCGTGAAATAAATTGCGGTTTACGATTTTCGATTTTTCGGTGGAAGTTTACATGGTAATGTACATCATATATTTTTTTTAGTTTTATCATACTCTTATTTTAGAAGTTACAGGGGGGGGGGACACACACATTTTACCACTTTGGATGTGTCTCTCGCGCAAACTATTCAGTTTAGAAAAAAAATATATTAGAAACCTCAATATCATTTTTGAAGACCTATCCATAGCCCCCACACGTATGGGTTTGATGAAAAAAAAAAATTGAGTTTCAGTTCTGAGTATGGGGACCCCTAAAACTAAATGTTTTTTTTCAATTTTTAAGTGAAAATCTTAATGCGGTTTACAGAATACATCTACTTACCAAGTTTCAACAGTATAGCTCTTATAGTTTCGGAAAAATGTGGCTGTGACATACGGACGGACCGACAGACAGACAGACATGACGAATCTATAAGGGTTCCGTTTTTTGCCATTTGGCTACGGAACCCTAAAAAACCAAATTGGTCCACGCGTCTTGGGATAATCGGGAAACATATATAAAAAATATAAAATTCTGACGAATTTTTTTAAGTCAGTTAAAAATAAATTAGTTCCACTAAAACTCCACAAAATGGCCAGGGTTAAAAAGTAACTTGTCCGACTACCTATGTATTTGCATAAATTAATTTGTAGCGAATATCTAAATCTTGAATGCAGTTTATTATTTTCGTAGTACTTAATGGATTTTGTTTTTAATTCGGTAAGTACCATATGAATTTTGGCATAGTATGGATGGGAGGATGGATAGGGTATAGTTACGAGTATCGCATATATTACGAATATATTATTAACAGTAAATATCGATATCGATAACTTGTAAGGAAATATCTTTCGCTGCACTAAATCTCAAGCGAGCGAATGAGCGAATTAAACCGTGCGAGCGAGAAAGCGGAGACAATGACGTATGAAGACCTGGCAGATTACGTGTTTCTATCCCTTTCTTACTCGTTGTTCAGTACGTAAGTGTGAAGAGATCGGATGTATAGAAAAAGTTCAATTTATTAGGGCCTATCTGCATTTCTCTGTAATCTGTGAGAAATTAGGAATAAATGTTTCACGACACAATGCCAAACATGCAAGCCACAAATAAGGAGGTTAATTCCGACTAATAAAGTATGACTCCTCGTGGCGTTGTCAGTAATAGAGTCTGGCTAACCAAATTTTACCCAAATTTTTGGCGGGAAATTCAACAAATCTTGGGCTGGTCACACTTCGTGTAATAGGAATTATAGTTTTGATACTAGAAAATATTATGGCTTTTAGACCAGAGTTATACACTCTATTTTTCACTTCGATTGCGAGAAAATAGTTAAAACAAAGATTATTCATCCACAATCAATAATAAATTCCACGGCGAAAAGATTGTCCAATTTAGCGGCATGATTCTCTTATTGAAATTGACGCGGGCCGCACTTTTTGGTTCGCGATACTTACCTTAAATGTTAATTCTGAATATAACGACCTTAAACATACATATTAGCTAGGGTAAGGCTCGTGGCGTGGGGCGTGGGGCGTGGGGCGTGGGGCGTGGGGCGTGGGGCGCAGCCCGCATGTGTCTGCGCCGCCGGTTGCCGATGCCGACCCCTGCACTACCTACTGCCGTCATTTGTAGCATCTTCGCTGGTATTTGCGAAGACGCCTTCTAAAAATTATAAACTATGTAAACAATCATACGAATTGGATCGTCTTCTAACTTTATATCTAGATTCTAGGGTAACACAACGATAGCGCGAGTCAGGCCTCGGAACAGCGACATCTAGCGGCAAATCTTGTAACTAATTTCACGACCTATAAACGTATTAACCGATTCAATACAAACTTATTACTTGTAAATTTTATCCCATAAAAAACATAAATTTATTTGAATTACTAACTACTTTCTTAATGTTTTTTAAGGGATAAAATTTACAAGTAATAAGTTTGTATTGAATCGGTTTATACGTTTATAGGTCGTGAAATTAGTAACAAGGTTTGGTATTAGTAGCAAGGTTAAAATGATGAGTCCGTCAAGAGCTAAAATTATCAAATTTATTTGAAATACTAACAACTTTCTTTGATAATTTTAGCTCTTGACAGACTCATCATTTTGGTAATTTAATTGCACCGATGACAGTGACGTTCAGTGGCATTTGTTCAAATGTAGGTATACGACATTTCAGTTTCAACTAAGTTGCTTGCAATTTGATGCGACAAGGTTCTAAGTATGCTCAACATTTTCATTAGCCGACTGTACATATGGAACGTGTTATTTCTGGAGTAGTTAATATATTAATCCCTAGATGGAGCTAGTTGTACGTACTGTGCGCTAGTACAGTCAGCGTCATATAGTTACTAGCAGCCAAGGTAGCCAAATATTTCGGTACACTTCTTTATTACTGGAAGAATAAGGGTGTGTTACGAAATATTTGGTTACTCTGGCTGCTACTAACTATATTACGCTGACTGTACGAACGCAGTGTCACAAGTATGTGACTGTATCTGGGCAAGTAATGATTATTGTATTGATCACTGTCTCATTTATTTTTAGATCAGGCTTGCGCGGGTACATAGCAATAGGGACAAATTACAACTACAGCGAAGACATTACGTCACGAGGAAGGGTACGTATACGTTCTTTAAAAAAATTATTGCTTAATTGACAATATTTCAAACTATTTAATGATGCGTAATTCGAAATTCGGTAATTATGTTACCTGAACGTAATAAAGTAGTTTTCAGATTTCATTTCTCACCCGTTTTTATGAAAATCGCGACGACACGAACACGAAAATGCGACGTCAATACTACGACTGTCATATGAAAGGTGTGCAAGCTGCCATACAGAGCCGTAACGTTGACGTCATCATTTAGTTACGACCTTCTGGAATTCGCTACTTATCAATTTGATATTTCTGAATGAACACTACAGTTTAGGGAGAAACAAAAAAAAAACGCGCGCCGCTTAAAGAACATTTTCTAGCGAAATAAATCATAAAATGGCCCACTTGAAAAAATTAAATGTTGTCACGTTATCATTTATCGTTGTGGATAATTCATCACCGAATAGAGCCGGCTACACACGGTGACTTTTGTAGGGATGCAAGCGTGATACAAATACGATAGTTCAGTATCGATGCAGGTGTTATGACATTTTCAGATCTGTGATTAAATTACATACATAAGTTACATTTAGTACAGTTTGTGATCTATCTCTAGTACTGCGAAACAGTCGCGCATTAATGAAGCGTGCAATTATTCGCTCTATAATTTTTAGATGTTGTCATACCATGGCGGCGCGTGAAAATGTTCGATGGGCATCCTGGAACAAAAAAAGTTGTGAAAGGGTTTAGAGTATATCGATCGTCGGCTCCTATCTAGTGCTAATCTTACTTACCAGCCAGCCAGTCTTAGCCATACCTCCTCATAAATCCCGTTCCTTCGATAAATCCTTCAAGGTACCTACACTCAGTAAAATTATGGAACTCCGTCATTCAGGCAGTGTCAGTCTGTGGCCTCGCTGAAGGGCAAGTTGAAGAAATTGTGGTCGTCGAATTGTCCTTGACTGTATATTATTATCATTTTAAGACTTCTATTTATATATATTTAAGTTTATCGTTATGTTTTTAATATATTTTATCTATATATGTTTTTAATATAGTATGTATAATCAATGATCAATTTAATTTTGTGTTTATTTTTAATCGTTTTGTACATGTGTCTCGGTTTGCCTATATATCATCTCCACTCAATTGCTCAGAGGTTAGCTGGAAGAAATCTCTCTTAGGGATAAGCTCGCCTTAGTACATATGTTCTTGTAATAATTGTTCTGTTGTTGTGTTCTGTTCCATGTACGCTAAAGAATTTAAATACATACATTTAAGTATAGGCTTGCCTAAAAATACATTTTAGGCAAGCCGGTGGGAATCGGCTTGTATGGGCGCTCCGCCACTGGTACCATGTCACTTAAATATTGGCTGAATGTTTCAGATAATCATCTACGACATCATCGACGTGGTGCCTGAGCCAGGGCAGCCTCTGACCAAGAATCGCTTCAAGGAGCTGTACGCGAAGGAACAGAAGGGACCGGTCACTGCGCTCACGCAAGTGCTCGGTTACCTCATCTCCGCCGTTG
Source organism: Epinotia brunnichana (assembly GCA_963854355.1). Taxonomy (NCBI): domain Eukaryota; kingdom Metazoa; phylum Arthropoda; class Insecta; order Lepidoptera; family Tortricidae; genus Epinotia; species Epinotia brunnichana. The sequence goes on along the minus strand of OY977937.1, from coordinate 39,825,984 downwards.
GTCAGAAGGTATCTTATTATGTTTTATTGAACTTTACTTGAAATCACGAAGGTGATTTTGACAGCCGTAACACCATTAGTTCTTGATGCCGTGGACACGACAAAACGCAATACCTTTGGGTGTTTTCGCGTCCAAGGGGTTAAGAACGGTAACGTTTATCAAACGACACGTCCTGTGCGGTGATAAAAGTGGCCTAAGGGCGGGTTGCACCAACTAACGATGACAACAACGTTAAATATGGCGCCGGAAGCGGTAATCCCATAGCAACTTGTTAAACTTTCCATATATTCCGATTTAACGAACACCGCTTACGATAACAGTAGGTTTGGTGCGACCCACCCTAGAGCTGGAAACGCACAGACAGCGGTGGAGGCGCGGTGCGGTGCGGAGGCGGTACCGGTTGTAATGTTCGAGCTAATATGAAAGGGTCCGCACAGAATACCGCGCCGCGCCGCGTCGCTCTATGCGGATTTTTTCATATTAGCTCGAACATTACAACCGGTACCGCCTCCGCGCCGCACCGCACCGCACAGCCACCGCTGTCTGTGCGTTTCGGCCTTAATGGAAAGCATCAGTTTATCATTGAAACGTTCAAAGTTTTTATCGGTGGTAAAATTTGCAGGAAAAATAGGGCTTAAACGTGGGCTACATTAAGGAACGGACAAATCAATTAAGTTTTCAATTGATTCTGACGGACTCTTGTTTATCAGCGATCAGTCCGAACCGCAGGCTATTATTTCGATGTGTTGATTATTGCAGTCTGGCAAGTCAAGCTCTCTAGCAAGAGCATCTTGACATCTTTGTCTTTTTATTATTATTGTCCCGCTCAATTGGGTATTTGACAACAGTGAAAATAAATTTGTTTTTCATTAGCAACAGATAAACATTACGAAAATACTCGGAAAGTATCAAGCTATCATTAATGTTTGCTATTTTAAGATTTTTAAATTCATAATAACTAACAATAAGGACGTTGTTTGATAGTGACGTCACAACATAGTGATCCCTACCAATTCCATACTAACGGAGCGTTTTTGACGTTTCATAAAAAGAAGCTGATACATATTCGTTTATTCCTTGCAGATATACATCTGGCAACTGAAGGACAACGATCTCGTGGGCGTGGCGTTCATAGACACGCAGATATACGTGCACCGGATGCTCGCGGTTAAGAACCTCGTGCTTGTCGCGGACGTGTACAAGTCCGTGTCCCTGCTGCGGTACCAGGCGCAGCATCGGACGCTCAGCTTGGTGTCCAGGGACCTTCGGACTGCACAGGTAATCAGTTTACATAGACACGCAGATATACGTGCACCGGATGCTCGCGGTTAAGAACCTCGTGCTTGTCGCGGACGTGTACAAGTCCGTGTCCCTGCTGCGGTACCAGGCGCAGCATCGGACGCTCAGCTTGGTGTCCAGGGACCTTCGGACTGCACAGGTAATCAGTTTACATAGACACGCAGATATACGTGCACCGGATGCTCGCGGTTAAGAACCTCGTGCTTGTCGCGGACGTGTACAAGTCCGTGTCCCTGCTGCGGTACCAGGCGCAGCATCGGACGCTCAGCTTGGTGTCCAGGGACCTTCGGACTGCACAGGTAATCAGTTTACATAGACACGCAGATATACGTGCACCGGATGCTCGCGGTTAAGAACCTCGTGCTTGTCGCGGACGTGTACAAGTCCGTGTCCCTGCTGCGGTACCAGGCGCAGCATCGGACGCTCAGCTTGGTGTCCAGGGACCTTCGGACTGCACAGGTAATCAGTTTACATAGACACGCAGATATACGTGCACCGGATGCTCGCGGTTAAGAACCTCGTGCTTGTCGCGGACGTGTACAAGTCCGTGTCCCTGCTGCGGTACCAGGCGCAGCATCGGACGCTCAGCTTGGTGTCCAGGGACCTTCGGACTGCACAGGTAATCAGTTTACATAGACACGCAGATATACGTGCACCGGATGCTCGCGGTTAAGAACCTCGTGCTTGTCGCGGACGTGTACAAGTCCGTGTCCCTGCTGCGGTACCAGGCGCAGCATCGGACGCTCAGCTTGGTGTCCAGGGACCTTCGGACTGCACAGGTAATCAGTTTACATAGACACGCAGATATACGTGCACCGGATGCTCGCGGTTAAGAACCTCGTGCTTGTCGCGGACGTGTACAAGTCCGTGTCCCTGCTGCGGTACCAGGCGCAGCATCGGACGCTCAGCTTGGTGTCCAGGGACCTTCGGACTGCACAGGTAATCAGTTTACATAGACACGCAGATATACGTGCACCGGATGCTCGCGGTTAAGAACCTCGTGCTTGTCGCGGACGTGTACAAGTCCGTGTCCCTGCTGCGGTACCAGGCGCAGCATCGGACGCTCAGCTTGGTGTCCAGGGACCTTCGGACTGCACAGGTAATCAGTTTACATAGACACGCAGATATACGTGCACCGGATGCTCGCGGTTAAGAACCTCGTGCTTGTCGCGGACGTGTACAAGTCCGTGTCCCTGCTGCGGTACCAGGCGCAGCATCGGACGCTCAGCTTGGTGTCCAGGGACCTTCGGACTGCACAGGTAATCAGTTTACATAGACACGCAGATATACGTGCACCGGATGCTCGCGGTTAAGAACCTCGTGCTTGTCGCGGACGTGTACAAGTCCGTGTCCCTGCTGCGGTACCAGGCGCAGCATCGGACGCTCAGCTTGGTGTCCAGGGACCTTCGGACTGCACAGGTAATCAGTTTACATAGACACGCAGATATACGTGCACCGGATGCTCGCGGTTAAGAACCTCGTGCTTGTCGCGGACGTGTACAAGTCCGTGTCCCTGCTGCGGTACCAGGCGCAGCATCGGACGCTCAGCTTGGTGTCCAGGGACCTTCGGACTGCACAGGTAATCAGTTTACATAGACACGCAGATATACGTGCACCGGATGCTCGCGGTTAAGAACCTCGTGCTTGTCGCGGACGTGTACAAGTCCGTGTCCCTGCTGCGGTACCAGGCGCAGCATCGGACGCTCAGCTTGGTGTCCAGGGACCTTCGGACTGCACAGGTAATCAGTTTACATAGACACGCAGATATACGTGCACCGGATGCTCGCGGTTAAGAACCTCGTGCTTGTCGCGGACGTGTACAAGTCCGTGTCCCTGCTGCGGTACCAGGCGCAGCATCGGACGCTCAGCTTGGTGTCCAGGGACCTTCGGACTGCACAGGTAATCAGTTTACATAGACACGCAGATATACGTGCACCGGATGCTCGCGGTTAAGAACCTCGTGCTTGTCGCGGACGTGTACAAGTCCGTGTCCCTGCTGCGGTACCAGGCGCAGCATCGGACGCTCAGCTTGGTGTCCAGGGACCTTCGGACTGCACAGGTAATCAGTTTACATAGACACGCAGATATACGTGCACCGGATGCTCGCGGTTAAGAACCTCGTGCTTGTCGCGGACGTGTACAAGTCCGTGTCCCTGCTGCGGTACCAGGCGCAGCATCGGACGCTCAGCTTGGTGTCCAGGGACCTTCGGACTGCACAGGTAATCAGTTTACATAGACACGCAGATATACGTGCACCGGATGCTCGCGGTTAAGAACCTCGTGCTTGTCGCGGACGTGTACAAGTCCGTGTCCCTGCTGCGGTACCAGGCGCAGCATCGGACGCTCAGCTTGGTGTCCAGGGACCTTCGGACTGCACAGGTAATCAGTTTACATAGACACGCAGATATACGTGCACCGGATGCTCGCGGTTAAGAACCTCGTGCTTGTCGCGGACGTGTACAAGTCCGTGTCCCTGCTGCGGTACCAGGCGCAGCATCGGACGCTCAGCTTGGTGTCCAGGGACCTTCGGACTGCACAGGTAATCAGTTTACATAGACACGCAGATATACGTGCACCGGATGCTCGCGGTTAAGAACCTCGTGCTTGTCGCGGACGTGTACAAGTCCGTGTCCCTGCTGCGGTACCAGGCGCAGCATCGGACGCTCAGCTTGGTGTCCAGGGACCTTCGGACTGCACAGGTAATCAGTTTACATAGACACGCAGATATACGTGCACCGGATGCTCGCGGTTAAGAACCTCGTGCTTGTCGCGGACGTGTACAAGTCCGTGTCCCTGCTGCGGTACCAGGCGCAGCATCGGACGCTCAGCTTGGTGTCCAGGGACCTTCGGACTGCACAGGTAATCAGTTTACATAGACACGCAGATATACGTGCACCGGATGCTCGCGGTTAAGAACCTCGTGCTTGTCGCGGACGTGTACAAGTCCGTGTCCCTGCTGCGGTACCAGGCGCAGCATCGGACGCTCAGCTTGGTGTCCAGGGACCTTCGGACTGCACAGGTAATCAGTTTACATAGACACGCAGATATACGTGCACCGGATGCTCGCGGTTAAGAACCTCGTGCTTGTCGCGGACGTGTACAAGTCCGTGTCCCTGCTGCGGTACCAGGCGCAGCATCGGACGCTCAGCTTGGTGTCCAGGGACCTTCGGACTGCACAGGTAATCAGTTTACATAGACACGCAGATATACGTGCACCGGATGCTCGCGGTTAAGAACCTCGTGCTTGTCGCGGACGTGTACAAGTCCGTGTCCCTGCTGCGGTACCAGGCGCAGCATCGGACGCTCAGCTTGGTGTCCAGGGACCTTCGGACTGCACAGGTAATCAGTTTACATAGACACGCAGATATACGTGCACCGGATGCTCGCGGTTAAGAACCTCGTGCTTGTCGCGGACGTGTACAAGTCCGTGTCCCTGCTGCGGTACCAGGCGCAGCATCGGACGCTCAGCTTGGTGTCCAGGGACCTTCGGACTGCACAGGTAATCAGTTTACATAGACACGCAGATATACGTGCACCGGATGCTCGCGGTTAAGAACCTCGTGCTTGTCGCGGACGTGTACAAGTCCGTGTCCCTGCTGCGGTACCAGGCGCAGCATCGGACGCTCAGCTTGGTGTCCAGGGACCTTCGGACTGCACAGGTAATCAGTTTACATAGACACGCAGATATACGTGCACCGGATGCTCGCGGTTAAGAACCTCGTGCTTGTCGCGGACGTGTACAAGTCCGTGTCCCTGCTGCGGTACCAGGCGCAGCATCGGACGCTCAGCTTGGTGTCCAGGGACCTTCGGACTGCACAGGTAATCAGTTTACATAGACACGCAGATATACGTGCACCGGATGCTCGCGGTTAAGAACCTCGTGCTTGTCGCGGACGTGTACAAGTCCGTGTCCCTGCTGCGGTACCAGGCGCAGCATCGGACGCTCAGCTTGGTGTCCAGGGACCTTCGGACTGCACAGGTAATCAGTTTACATAGACACGCAGATATACGTGCACCGGATGCTCGCGGTTAAGAACCTCGTGCTTGTCGCGGACGTGTACAAGTCCGTGTCCCTGCTGCGGTACCAGGCGCAGCATCGGACGCTCAGCTTGGTGTCCAGGGACCTTCGGACTGCACAGGTAATCAGTTTACATAGACACGCAGATATACGTGCACCGGATGCTCGCGGTTAAGAACCTCGTGCTTGTCGCGGACGTGTACAAGTCCGTGTCCCTGCTGCGGTACCAGGCGCAGCATCGGACGCTCAGCTTGGTGTCCAGGGACCTTCGGACTGCACAGGTAATCAGTTTACATAGACACGCAGATATACGTGCACCGGATGCTCGCGGTTAAGAACCTCGTGCTTGTCGCGGACGTGTACAAGTCCGTGTCCCTGCTGCGGTACCAGGCGCAGCATCGGACGCTCAGCTTGGTGTCCAGGGACCTTCGGACTGCACAGGTAATCAGTTTACATAGACACGCAGATATACGTGCACCGGATGCTCGCGGTTAAGAACCTCGTGCTTGTCGCGGACGTGTACAAGTCCGTGTCCCTGCTGCGGTACCAGGCGCAGCATCGGACGCTCAGCTTGGTGTCCAGGGACCTTCGGACTGCACAGGTAATCAGTTTACATAGACACGCAGATATACGTGCACCGGATGCTCGCGGTTAAGAACCTCGTGCTTGTCGCGGACGTGTACAAGTCCGTGTCCCTGCTGCGGTACCAGGCGCAGCATCGGACGCTCAGCTTGGTGTCCAGGGACCTTCGGACTGCACAGGTAATCAGTTTACATAGACACGCAGATATACGTGCACCGGATGCTCGCGGTTAAGAACCTCGTGCTTGTCGCGGACGTGTACAAGTCCGTGTCCCTGCTGCGGTACCAGGCGCAGCATCGGACGCTCAGCTTGGTGTCCAGGGACCTTCGGACTGCACAGGTAATCAACTCACGGTTCAATCATTTCATAATCGTATAGGAAAGACCGAGAAAGCGGGAGGCCTGGGACGCTTTTCTCAACGACTGGCCAGATACTTTTTTTTCCACGTCGGTGGCATACGGCCTTATGTAAAATGGTCACCGTAGCCTATGTACGTTTGCAAATACAAGGGTGACGGTGGGTTGCCGACCCTTTAAGAATTATACTTACACTCCTGTCTTGAAGAACCCCATACTGTAGTCCGTCGGAAAAACCTCGGCATCGAGCTCATTCCACAACCGGAAATTGCTTCAAACTCCTAGTGAAAGTGAAGGGGGGACGATGACTTTTGCCCAGCAGTGGGTCACTAAACAGGCTCAAAAGAAAACCCGTAAAATCTAATTGATAGTGTCCAAACGATTCATACATCGTATAGGTAAAAAACTCAAGTAAAGCCCCTCTTGCATGTGGGGGTGACTTGTTCGAATGGGCAGTTGTTATGTTTGTGTTAAACAATTTAAATATGTAATGTCAATTCGAATACGTCACCACTACATACAAAAAGGGCTTCACATAAGTTTTTTACCTATATTACTCTTTTGCTTTCAGATATACGAGATGGAATTTATGGTGGACAACACTAACCTAGGCTTCCTGGTGTCGGAGGCGGAGGGCAATTTCGTCGTATTTATGTACCAGCCGCAGGCCCGCGAGAGCTATGGAGGTACTTACTTACGTAATTCATAACATCGGACAAGTAAATTATAAATATTGCTATGTGAACTGGCTCATTAAATGACACCCAGGGTGTCGCGGTAGCGATTTGTAAGACAGAAGGACGCGGACGCGATTATTTCGAGGCTCACTTCCGCTGATCTGGGGTTAAACACTCAGAAACAAATAAACAACGTCCATATCATGTCGCGTTTTTTTAGGGTCTTTGTGTACCTATTAGGGTTTGCTAAAAGACTTGGCTTTGAAATAAGTAGACAAAGATTCGTGCAATAAAAATGTATAATAAAAAAAAACTAAATTGTGATCCGACTGTTTTAAAAAATTAGGGTCGTAGGTAAAAACTAAATTCACACAGACAGTCCCGGTTCATTCCCTACGGATTCGGTACTCTCGCCTGGGAAACGTGACGTAGCTGGTGCTCGCGGGCGCTCGCAATTCTGGCCGACTGTTCTCGTGAGGCGTCCCGCAGAGGTCATACAAGGTGACGGGTGCGTTCCCAGCCTCGCGGCGACGTACCGCTGGTGTAGGCCGTGGCTGCGGTGGTTTCTCCACCCAACTCAATAGCCCGAACTTAGGACCCTGGAACGCGCCGTCCAAATAGTATTAAAAAAGAGTCCAGTTATGATTGTGAGCATCCCAGCAAGCGGCGGAAGAAAAGAAAGTGCCAATGTAGCAGTGATGCAGTGGATGTTCACAATCAGAGACGGAGATTACAATTTGTAAGGAAGATGCAATCGCTTATGGAAATTACGTGATCACAAAATGAGGGTGGACTTAAATATCAATTAACGATTGCATTATACTAGCCGGATGGTGCAAAATTAATGGTGAAATGAAAGAAAGCAGAAGCACTAAGCACAGTTAATCTAATGTCTAAAATAATTAATTACTACAGTTCAACAAAGCGTTATTATAATGTACCACTTACCCAAATTGGGGTTTAACAACACTCGTGACAAACATTTACCTACTTATTTAATAGGTACAAGTATTACACTACACGAGGAACGTTTAGTGACGATCACTATTAATTTCGGTTACGTTTTATAATATTTTTGTATTAGGGACCGAATAAATATATGTGACGTGCGTTCCACTCGGTAGCAGCTCAGGACTGACCCGACGGCGCGGCGATGTGCGATGCGCAATAATGCATTCCTTGACTGGGTAAAAACTTGTTTTCAAGGGCGCTAAGACTACGCGCAGAGCGAGCGGAAAAACGACGTCATGAATTCATGTTACATTTTAACGTTGTTTAAGGTTGTAAATTTGTATATATTTGATTATGACATTAGTTTTAAGTATTGTATATATTTGTTTTTTACTGATAATATGAACAATAGTCTTATACATGTAACGATAACGTTACAATCATTACTCAAATACATTGCGACTGAATTACAATAGTTGCAAACAGAAGAAAACAAAGGCGCCAGTTATTGTCCTGATCGAATCGGGTAGTAACAGAAACGAAATGAATATTCTTATTGACAAATTACGAAAATACCTATCACCTACTACGTGCGCGCGCGCGCCTCGCTAGGCCTCTTGTCGCGACTTTCCACATTAGTAGTAGTTGCACACGAAGTAGTGCAAGTCGCTACAGTCGCTTAGGGCAGCAACGAACATGTATAATCTGGCGGAAAACGCGAACCCGGAATTTTCAAATTCAGCTTCATCTACTACCCTACGAATATGAACCGACAACGCGTTGAACGCGGATGTTGAACTTGATATAATTCTCATTAGTCAGTTGGTGAACGAGATGCAGTATTTATACTTCTTAGAATAATAACGCATAGAAGGATAGTTTCATACGGCCGACGCGCCAAGCGTCAGGCATAAAATGGCTTCATGTAGTTGTGATCAACTCGTATTCACACGCGCCAATACGCACCAATTTTGTTCCACCGATCGGCGTACTGGGCCATTTATGGCCGAGATTTAGTGGTTGCGCCCGAATTGCGTTTCTAGGCGCTTTTAGAATAATTTATTGAAGTCCTCTTCGTAGGACTACCCAAAAAATATAAAGGTAAAACGGAACCCTTATTCCGTCTGTCTGTCAAATAGTGGACGTGACCCGGAAACTATTGGTACTTCCTACGTTGAACAAACGTTCGCGCGATGTAACTTGCGCGCAGCGCCATCTACCGGATAATTAGAACAACTTTACAGCAGTATGACGGACGGAAAATGTATTCTATTCAATATTAAAGAAGGTTAATGTATATAATGTGAAATATTATCTACATTTTTTATTTTATGGGGCTTTCAGCAGGTATATTTTTTTCAAGGATATGTCGGTCTTGAATAGTCGCAAAATGGAAGTTTGCACCTAAACGAAAAAAAATTCCCAGTTTCTAACCTTTGATTTCGACTATACCACTGAACCGAATTTGAAGTTTTAAATATTCATTCGACGCAGAATTTGACCCTCCTTAATATTGAATAGAATACATTTTCTGTCCGAGGTACCGTCTTTGTGCTACATGAAAAAAGAGCAAAAATTTATGCACACCTCCTGGGATTAGGCAAACTCAGATTACACGTATTTAGGACCAAGGACCAAATGAAGGTATTAAAACAAGTTTCTGTCAAACATTTCATTTTTGGTACAAGCTTTTATTGCCGACTGTACTTTTCTGCATACCATCATCAACTACTCATTGAGACGATTCTTAAGAGCCCAAACTCGATGGGGTTGTGTCGTTTTATTGCGGAGTTCCTATGGCCACCTTCCAGCTCCAGCATCAGATCAGCTCCATGTCATCATAATATTGCATTGTCATACGATATACATATGCATGCGAAATTTCAGCTCAATCGGAAAACGGGAAGTGGGTCAAATTTCAATTACTAAATTTGACCCAAGAAAGAGAAGAAGAATAAAACAAACTGGGTGAGCTAAATAAAAGCTTGTAACAATTTCCAGCTATATGGGAATTAATTCTTCGAAAAATTCTGATTTGATCGGCCTACGAATAATAATATTGTGCCCCGTTCACAGGCCGGCGCTGCTGCCGAACAGGCCCAAGTGAACAAGCGCCGCAAATATTCCTCCTTGTTAAAGGATTACGATTTTACGGCGCTTGCTGTGGAAATCTGGGGTCCTTGGTCATCAGATATGAGGAATTTCATTAAGGCCTCGTCTTGGCGGCTGGTCCAAGCAACTGGAGACCCCAGAGCTGGCACTTACCTCTCGCAACGTATTTCCATTGCGATTCAGAGAGGTAATGCTGCCAGCGTAATGGGGTCCATGCCGCAGTCTGACCTCTTAGAGGCGGTATTCTTTTTATAACTTCCCCTTTTTATTATAACCTATTTTATTGATATTTGAATTTATAACTAGCAAAGTAATAAATCTAATCTAAATTTAATAATTTTATGAAGTCCTCTTCGATAGGACTACCCAAAAAATGAAAAAGTAAAACGGAACCCTTGTTCCGTCCGTCTGTCAAATTGTAGATCTAACCCAGAAACTATTGGTACTCCCTACGTTGAACAAACGTTCGCGCGATGTAACTTGCGCGCAGAGCCATCTACCGGATAATTAGAACAACGTTACATACTGAAATACGTTCACATTTCAGTCGTGATTTGACGTGCAAAATTAGAATTTATGTTATGAGTGAGGTTAGTTGTAATCGTCATCATATATACGAGTATCTGGGCGAGCAAGGTGTTCAATAAATCTGAACACGACTTTATTGTCAAGGTTTTAAAGAGTATTCAGATAGTAGTACCCTAAAAAGTACTTCGTGGCATGTGTTACAAATTGTGTTTTTGAGAAACCCCACGTGCTGGTAATACATATTACGAGGGCTGCTACTTGTATATCCGGAATAGAAAAAATATACAAACGTATGTTACTAAATATGATTTTATTGTTTTTCAAAATATTCTCCGTGATGAATTGACGTTCGATGCACTTTTGCATACGTGTAAACCAATTTTTGAAGCATTTTTGCCATTCTGAATGAGGTATCTCCAAAAAGTGTTGTTTGAACGCGTCGACCGCATCTTCACGGGTCGAAAATCGTTGACCACGTAATTTATTCTTCACATTTGGAAATAAATAAAAATCATTGGGTGCAAAATCAGGGCTGTCGGTGGATGACCCGTTAATTCTATATTTTGACCTTCCAAAAAACGAGTTGTTTCGCATGATGTATGACGGCTGGCATTGTCATGGTGAAGAATGATTCTTCGTCGCTGGTTGTTCTAACGTATTTCTTCAAACACTTCCGGCAAACAAATGGCCGTGTACCACTCTGAATTAACCGTTTTACGATTTTCTAATGGCACTGTAGCCACATGGCCATTAATACTAAAAAGCAGGCCACCATTTGCTTCAAGGTGCTTTTTGCTCGAGTAACCTTCGTAGGTTTCGGTTCATTTTGAAACACCCACACTGTTGATTGTTGTTTAGTTTCGGGATCATACGCATAGATCCAGGATTCGTCGCCTGTGTAGATATTATAAACAGCCTTTGAGTCACCACAGTTATATTTCTTCAACATTTTCTTGCACCATTCGACGCGAGCCTCTTTTTGATTAAGTTGTGCGGTATCCAACGCGAACAATTTTTTTTTTACAGCGAACTGTTCATGTAATATCTTATTAATGCTCGTCATACATATTCCCAGAGTCGCCTCTAGCTAGCGATACGTAACATGACGGTCATGCATTATGAGTTCTCGCACAGCTTCAATGTTTTGTGGTACAACGACTGATTCCGGGCGACCTTCCTTAACTTCGTCCGTGAGCATACTACGTCCATGATTGAACTCACTAAACCAGTGATACACAGTCGTTTTTGATGGAGCTTCATCACCAAAAGTTGAAGTTATCTTATCTTATCTTATCTTATCTAGGTGAGGGCCCTTTCGGATGCACTTCGACCCAGTGGGATCTTTTGTGCATTTGCCCTCTCCTTTATACCTGCTCCCAGGCTTGCTCCATCATTCAAAGTTGAAGTTAGTTGATATGTGCACTGTTGGTGCGTTAAGCCACGCCGAAAATCGTAATAAATCATAGCACGAATATTTTCACGACTAAGTTGCCATTCTTGCAACGGCATGACATTTTAAACCCCCCAAAAACAAAAGACTAGCGTACATGAGAAAAAAAATTATAGCGCCCAGTATTAAAAAAAGTTCCAATTTTACCATAGAGGTCAGGTATAACGCTTAAAAAGTTTGGAATCCCGGATTCCGAATACATAAGTAGCAGCCTATGTATAGAGAAGGGCAAATTTGACTGGCATTAAAAAGCAGGAAGTAGGCGTAAGTAGTAGGAATGATGAGATCCTCGAAAAAATCCAAGTACCACCTCAAAACTTCACTCATTTCTCGGAAAGTAATTATAAGTTACGACAGTATTTGAAATGGAACTAAATAACCCAGTCGATATTGCCAAACCTCGAAATCACGGGGACTTTGATCTAATTTGGTACGAATGTTGATGGGCCTCCAATGTTTTCGTGTACCATAAGTCTCCAAGCCAGGACCTTGTAGAACAGCCGCCATCTTGCAAAACGTACTTACTCCATTTGTTATAAATTCGCGTTTTGTAAGAGAACCAGGTTTCACCACTGTATGAAAGTATGATCTAGCTAGGGCAAAATTAAAGCTTAATAAACTAAAGGCGAATATTTTCTTCAAATTTATTGTGCTGGGGGTGTTTCAAATTTCGAATTTATTTATAATATTATATAAATAATAGACACATATTTGTGACTTGTAAAAATATTCATGGTTCATTTAAATTTATTTAATTAGTTCCGGATGAAAAGATTGTTGGATATATGTAGTTTTTTTTCACATCTGTTATTCAAAAAAGAGTCTAATTACAATAAGAATCTTTCCCTTCTCCCAGGATTCAATCAACCGCTCTCGATGTAAATATATCTTTTTGCTACCTTGAGACACAATCTACTATAAGAGCCCATTAACGTGCTCACTGTACTGGAACATTATTGTGATTATTTAAATTTAACGATATATATTTAAAAAAGGGGGCCACTATCTACTGTATTTTAAGTATCTTTTGCATACATCATAATAGTTTTACGTTGCTGGATTCGTCAATCTATGCGTCCAAAGTTAAAACGGCCGCCGGCGTTCTTAGCTCGACGAATCCACCAACATAAATACTAGTTTGATGTATTTCACAAGGTACTTAAATACAACAAAATACAGTAGAAAGCGGCCTATTTTTTTTAATACCTATCGTTAAATTGTTTTTTCATTAGCAACAGATGAACATTACGAAACTACTCGGAAAGTATCAATCCTTCATTTATGTTTGCTATTTTAAGATTTTTAAATTCATAAAAACTAACAATAAGGACGTTGTTTGATTGTGACGTCACGACTAAGTAATCCCTACCATGATGGACGTTAATACTCAGGACAAGCTATGGTAATAATAATACCACGTGCGAACGAGATGGTAGCATACAAATCTCGATAAGTGTGACAGAAAGAGAAATATCATTTGTTGTCCTTGTCATTGTTCCACTTTTTTTTGTTGGGCACAACTGATTTAGTATGAAGTTGTGCCAAACAAACCATTACCCATCCAAATTAAGTAGGTTGTATATAGTAAGCCATCGTTTAAGGTGGTTCGATTGCCATACAAAACGCGTGATATTTTAAGAAACTTATGTAACAAACTTTCATCAATTGGCTTCCCATTTGCGCCAAATTCCACCTTTCCTAGAATAAACTTGTTTAAACTAGATTAATTTGAGAAATTGGTTTGGGACGTGATATTTTGGGGAAACAATTTTTCTCAAATTAATCTAGTTTATACAAGTTTATTCTAGGAAAGGTGGAATTTGGCGCAAATGGGAAGCCAATTGATGAAAGTTTGTTACATAAGTTTCTTAAAATATCACGCCGTTAGCCTGCGAACGGTTTGTATGGCAATCGAACCACCTTAAGACCAGTTTTTAATTTAGCTGCATGGGAGCCTTTCTGTCCCTCGTTGTGGCATCACGTATAGCCTATCCACTTCCAGAGTCGTGCATGATCCCTACAAATTTTATTTATTAGTGGCGCTAGTGAGCACCTTAATGTGCTCTTAATAGGTAGGGTCGAGCGGGAGATAAACGCGTGATTTCCGTTCCAGGTCAGCGGCTGATCAGGAAGTGCGACTACCACCTCGGGCAGCAGGTGCATGCCATGTTCCGCATCAACGCGCGCCCCGTGCCCAGCAGCGTGCACCGGAGACACGTCACCATGTACAGTGAGTATCGTTCCAGGTCAGCGGCTGATCAGGAAGTGCGACTACCACCTCGGGCAGCAGGTGCATGCCATGTTCCGCATCAACGCGCGCCCCGTGCCCAGCAGCGTGCACCGGAGACACGTCACCATGTACAGTGAGTATCGTTCCAGGTCAGCGGCTGATCAGGAAGTGCGACTACCACCTCGGGCAGCAGGTGCATGCCATGTTCCGCATCAACGCGCGCCCCGTGCCCAGCAGCGTGCACCGGAGACACGTCACCATGTACAGTGAGTATCGTTCCAGGTCAGCGGCTGATCAGGAAGTGCGACTACCACCTCGGGCAGCAGGTGCATGCCATGTTCCGCATCAACGCGCGCCCCGTGCCCAGCAGCGTGCACCGGAGACACATCACCATGTACAGTGAGTATCGTTCCAGGTCAGCGGCTGATCAGGAAGTGCGACTACCACCTCGGGCAGCAGGTGCATGCCATGTTCCGCATCAACGCGCGCCCCGTGCCCAGCAGCGTGCACCGGAGACACGTCACCATGTACAGTGAGTATCGTTCCAGGTCAGCGGCTGATCAGGAAGTGCGACTACCACCTCGGGCAGCAGGTGCATGCCATGTTCCGCATCAACGCGCGCCCCGTGCCCAGCAGCGTGCACCGGAGACACGTCACCATGTACAGTGAGTATCGTTCCAGGTCAGCGGCTGATCAGGAAGTGCGACTACCACCTCGGGCAGCAGGTGCATGCCATGTTCCGCATCAACGCGCGCCCCGTGCCCAGCAGCGTGCACCGGAGACACGTCACCATGTACAGTGAGTATCGTTCCAGGTCAGCGGCTGATCAGGAAGTGCGACTACCACCTCGGGCAGCAGGTGCATGCCATGTTCCGCATCAACGCGCGCCCCGTGCCCAGCAGCGTGCACCGGAGACACGTCACCATGTACAGTGAGTATCGTTCCAGGTCAGCGGCTGATCAGGAAGTGCGACTACCACCTCGGGCAGCAGGTGCATGCCATGTTCCGCATCAACGCGCGCCCCGTGCCCAGCAGCGTGCACCGGAGACACGTCACCATGTACAGTGAGTATCGTTCCAGGTCAGCGGCTGATCAGGAAGTGCGACTACCACCTCGGGCAGCAGGTGCATGCCATGTTCCGCATCAACGCGCGCCCCGTGCCCAGCAGCGTGCACCGGAGACACGTCACCATGTACAGTGAGTATCGTTCCAGGTCAGCGGCTGATCAGGAAGTGCGACTACCACCTCGGGCAGCAGGTGCATGCCATGTTCCGCATCAACGCGCGCCCCGTGCCCAGCAGCGTGCACCGGAGACACGTCACCATGTACAGTGAGTATCGTTCCAGGTCAGCGGCTGATCAGGAAGTGCGACTACCACCTCGGGCAGCAGGTGCATGCCATGTTCCGCATCAACGCGCGCCCCGTGCCCAGCAGCGTGCACCGGAGACACGTCACCATGTACAGTGAGTATCGTTCCAGGTCAGCGGCTGATCAGGAAGTGCGACTACCACCTCGGGCAGCAGGTGCATGCCATGTTCCGCATCAACGCGCGCCCCGTGCCCAGCAGCGTGCACCGGAGACACGTCACCATGTACAGTGAGTATCGTTCCAGGTCAGCGGCTGATCAGGAAGTGCGACTACCACCTCGGGCAGCAGGTGCATGCCATGTTCCGCATCAACGCGCGCCCCGTGCCCAGCAGCGTGCACCGGAGACACGTCACCATGTACAGTGAGTATCGTTCCAGGTCAGCGGCTGATCAGGAAGTGCGACTACCACCTCGGGCAGCAGGTGCATGCCATGTTCCGCATCAACGCGCGCCCCGTGCCCAGCAGCGTGCACCGGAGACACGTCACCATGTACAGTGAGTATCGTTCCAGGTCAGCGGCTGATCAGGAAGTGCGACTACCACCTCGGGCAGCAGGTGCATGCCATGTTCCGCATCAACGCGCGCCCCGTGCCCAGCAGCGTGCACCGGAGACACGTCACCATGTACAGTGAGTATCGTTCCAGGTCAGCGGCTGATCAGGAAGTGCGACTACCACCTCGGGCAGCAGGTGCATGCCATGTTCCGCATCAACGCGCGCCCCGTGCCCAGCAGCGTGCACCGGAGACACGTCACCATGTACAGTGAGTGGACTTGGTTCATCTTTTTTTTCCTAGCCTATGTGGGCGACTCACTGCTGGGCAAAAACCTCTTGCCTTTGTTGCCATGACTCCCGTACCTGCGCTTCTTCCGGCAAATATACGTAGTGACGAAAATCCCATTCAGTTATCTCAAAAAATTACGAAGCTACAACCGTTTTAATATTGCTTCTTAGAGAGAGAAAACGCTCGTGGATCGTGACGTCACGATCCGCGAGCGTCTTAGTAAATGACAATCGTTTCATATGATGGTGCGTTTTGCGGAAAAGGGACAGAACATACCTCCTCTTAAAGGTTTGGACGCTTATAACTTTGTGATTATTTAATGCCCTGCTTTACTTTTTTCTCCATTTGTCAATATTTTTAATCCTTTTGCGAGAAAATTCATAATTGTTGGTTATTTTATTTGGTGTCTACATCCCTATTGTCGAGGAGGGCATCAAAAACATCCCGCCATGGCCTGCCCCGTCGGCGTCACGCTTGCGGCATCCACTTGGGGCTTGTGCACAAATCACGCGAGGTTTTTTCGGCTAATTTTTGCCCCCCCCGGTGATATTTGTCTCTTACAGCTCCCAATGACCTTCGATCTGGTACTGTCCGTTTTTTCGTGTTTATTGTGGCTTACCGTATTAACAACAATGAGGTTAACCGAAATAGTATCCCATATTTACTTTAAAACTCACAGTTTTCGAGATATATGACACCAAACTTCTACTGGTCCAGCTCAGGTGACTTGTTGGTAAGTAATCGTTATGAATAGCCCTGCCCTGCCCGAGCGACGTGTCCGATGATTGGATGATCGGATATTGGTTTTTGGCGTGGACATCAGTTATTGACACGTGGCACGCTGCGCTGGTCTGATACAATTTAGAATAGGGGTGATTCAGTACGAGGCAATCAGGGTTTCAGTTTGTTTAGAGATATCGGCAGTTGCAGTCAAGTATAAATAATACCTAAGTATTTGTGAGCCAATAGAACCCTGACCTAGTATCACGGAATCGTGTCAAATTCTTAGAGTATAGATAGATATGTATACTCTAAGGTCAAATTGAGTCTCCAACTCGCACTGAGCCAGCTTGGAAACTACTGCCCATTCACTCTCATCCATGATCCAGCCTGTGTCTTAGCAATGGGACAGTCAGCATCAAAAGTAGCTACGCAAACGAAGACGTCAAAAGTCTTTATCAAAAGGGAATAAGGACCTTTGACGTCTTCGATTGCGTAGCTACTTTTGATGCTGACTGGACGTATATAGGCTGGTGATGGTGGAGGGCAGCTGTCGGCAACAGGCGGCCCGCGAGCACCTTACTTGCGGCCCGCGAGCCTCCCGGGCTGTTTTGTAAATACAACTTTTCCCTGATAAATTAACAAAAACGGCCCGCGTCAACCTGATAAAATCACAAATTATCAACAAGTGCGGCTCGTCAATTTCGTTAGTTACTATACGCCGCCTGGATGCTGGAACAGACCGCTGATGTAGGGTAACATCAGATAAATGGTCCTCCTATGTCTAAGTTACATTCATGGATTCATTGCAAAAATGTACATTGACTGAGATTGATGCAATCGGTACAACACTAGTTAGCTCATAGTTAAAAATATTTTTGCAGGTGTTCTGCGAGCGGTCGCAGCCGTGGTACAGGCGGATAGAGTTAGTGAACCAATTTCACGCTGTTTATTTTATGGCGTTTTTTAGTATAACCTGTCAGTGACGCTGTAGCAGCAGTAGCAGTTGTAGGCCAAAAAACCATTTTTTGGACGTTACTTTTGTGAAAATGAGTTAAAAATAAAAATCTCACGTGGGTTGTTAGAGAAATCAATAAGGAACAGTTAAATACATGTAAATTTTATATATAAAAGTGCATAAACAACATACTAATATCGAAAACAGACCCTTTTTGGACCATGTTTGAATAAATCATAAAAGAATATGTATACATTTTTTTCTAAAAAACTCTCGTGCAAAAGTAGATAGAGGATTGAAGAACCGATTAACGTTTGTGCCATAAATAATAAATATATCTATTGTTATGTATGACGGAGGAATATCAAGTCAAAACTCATCAAAACTAGTTAATTAGCGCTTGGAGCCCCTTAAGCGGCCATTGGCGTGCGATAAGTGGCGTGGCGTCAAAAATCTTGTACAAGTTAGAGGATGTGTGCAGTTCTATGGACGCTACGCGACTGCTGTAGGCACAAAGCGTGTGATGGTCGCGTTCAATATTTAGTTACTATTTGTTTTCAATGTTGAAACGTTGACCTCCAAGGCATGTTGCTATTTATTTCACAACTTGTATTTGTTTCCCCACAGCGACACTAGATGGCGGCGTCGGATATATCCTGCCACTGTCGGAGAAAATGTATAGAAGACTTCTTATGTTGCAAAACGTTATGAACAACTACTGCTGCCATCTAGCAGGACTCAACCCGCGCGCTTACAGGTAAGGCTTTTCGTCTAATCATGCTATTAAGAAAATTAAATTCGAAATGTGTAATATAACAAAGAAACTTAGAAAAACAATGATACAATTTAGTATGGAATTTGGTAGAATTACACACGATTCTCTCCTAATATTAGGTACCTAATTTATTGTATGCTCGGAAATATCGGACCGTCATTATGCTCATGATTAACCCCGTAAGGAAAACCCCGAAATCCAAAGTTCTGAGAAAATTACTTAGATAAGTGTGCAGTTTCGCGTGATAATGTGGATACGCTGGACAAAAGCTCCAATTTTTTTTCAGGTACTAGTTAGATCCAGACACGCAGACAGACGGACCCACAGCGGAGGCTTAGTTACAGGGTTCCGTTTGGTATCCTTTGGGAACCCGACCCTAAAAAATATCTAGTTGAATTCCCTGACCCTATATGTATATTTAGAGACCAAGTTATTTAGAACTCGAGATATTAATAATTAACTATAATGCAAAATGGCCGCCATAAAGTGAAATATGGCCGACGGAGACGTTGGTTCCTATCAAAATCTTAAAACTATGTATGTACCTAACTAGTGTCTGAAAAAACGTGCTTTTCTCCAGCGTGTCCACATTTACGATTTGTTCCAGCAATCTGCCCCACTATAAATCCGGCTTAACCCCTGGATGCATATCAATCACTTTGCTTATGGAATGGCTTAAATAGTCACAACGGAATGCCAGCGCTGGCTTTGTCAGCATTACGCTGAGTTGTGACTATTTCGTGACAAAACTACGCAACGGATTTTGATGCGGGTTTTTTTTATAGATAGAGTGATTCAAGAGGAAGGTTTATATGTATAATACAAACCATACATGCATGTATTATGCACATAAACCCGTGCGAAGCAGGGGCGGGTCGCTAGTATTGTATATGTGTATGTCTCCACAGTTTTTTTGTTATTGTCACGAATTAGTAGATTGTTAACCAAGGGTTGAAAGTGACCCATAGTACCCGAGATATTTCTGGCGCTCGAACGAAGTGAGAGCGCCAATAGTTCGAGGGTAAAATGGGTAATTTCACCCGAGTTAAACACTCTACTTTTCATTTCGACTGTGAGGAAAGTAAAATACTGCACGTACATTTTATAAAACAGGTATATTAAGAATAATCAGTTAAAATACACATACTGCCAACTTTAGAAAAGTTTAAAAAACGTATCTGATCTAATAGTTTTAATCTTATTTCTTGTATTTATATAATTCTATAAATAAATGTATAGAATGATTTGCTTGATATGAAATAAATTAATTATTCGATTTTAGATATACCTAAGTAAAATAATTAAAACTATATCCAACCTCTAACCTCTTTGCACTGGCCACTTGCCACGGCCTACTCGATTGTAATCGAGTAGGCCGCGACGACGCTACTAATCTAGAGGGCCATGACGAAACGTGAAAAAAAAAGTTTTATAGCATTATTTCGGGCAGCCGATATTTACAGAAAGGGTTTTGAATGTTGATTTTCTGTAATTAGGAAGAAAAATACCAACAGTAAAATGATTTTTTATCAACATCGTCGTAATGAACCCGTCGCTTAATGTATAGCTGAGTTTCGATGTATGTAAAGCTTTTATTTTAATAATATGAAGTAACTCAATTATCTTCGACTCCGTGGCTGACCGTAACAATTAAAAAAAAATTACTTTCCACCCTAGGGGAGAAAACGCTATTTTCCACCCGGCTATATGCCCATGAAAAGTCAACTTTCAGAACAGGAGAGATGAAAAAATATTTTCTTTCCTTCTTTAAATCCACGTCACATTTGAGACTCCGTGTCTAGTTTCACAGTCTATAATTAATGAGGAATGGATGAAAATTTTAGAAATGCCTGATTATTTTTTTGGTGATAGGAATAACCTTCCTTAGCACCAGAAAAAAGTTGCAGACTTGTCAGCTGCGTCAATTATTTTTGAAAAATATAAACAGTTTCCTCACTTACGTTTTGTGGTTAGGACGGCGAATGAGACACTTTCCTTGATCCGTCTCATATTACAAAAAATATTTTAAATATCTGACCCTGGCAATGAC
Organism: Epinotia brunnichana; assembly: GCA_963854355.1. Classification (NCBI taxonomy): domain Eukaryota; kingdom Metazoa; phylum Arthropoda; class Insecta; order Lepidoptera; family Tortricidae; genus Epinotia; species Epinotia brunnichana. The sequence continues at coordinate 39,805,129 of OY977937.1, read as the reverse complement.
CAATATAGCTGCTGCAGCTGTCAATATCATTGCCAGTGTCAGTTTACCACTGATTTTTATGATATTTTTATGTAATATGAGACGGATCAAGGAAATTGTCTCATTCGCCGTCCTAACCACAAAACGTAAGTGAGGAAACTGTTTATATTTAAAAAAAAATATTGACGCATCTGAAAAGTCTGCAACAGTCAGGCGTTTCTAAAATTTTCATCCATTCCCCATTGACATTGATTACTACTTGTGTCTCTTCAATTTTATCATTTTTGATACTGTATGCATATAAGGGGCACCCGTTAGATGCACATTACAGCTACTAGTGGTCGCTACTAAACGCGACCATTCTGTCGCACATTATTGATGATTCCAAAGGAGAATAGACCATATATAGATTCAAGAGGTATTTTTTTGGAATCTATATATGGTTTCAAGTATAGCGAACGCCCACTCCCGCCGCTTGTGGCTCGGCCGCGGTCACTTAACGTTCGGTGTGCGCCGATGCTATACAAAATGTATGGCGGCGATGATGTATCTGGTTAAATATTGATGTGCAGGACGTACAAGTCGGCGCGCAAGCCCGCGGGCGGCGGCGTGGCGCGCGGCGTGCTCGACGGAGACCTCGTGGCGCTCTACACCGGCCTGCCCACCGCCGATAAACACGACGTGAGTGTACGCACACACACACACACACACACGCGCACACGCGCACACACGCACACGCGCACACACGCACATACACATTGGGGTGGTTTCAGTTTCCTCAATGGCCATTTTACCCAATCTTATTGGGTCTCCCTTGTAAGACCTGTAAGACCTGTTGTAAGACAACTTTAGCCCTAATGTCTCATTAGACCTAATGTTTTCACTAGACCTAATGGATTTTCCTTCGAAACAGTGAACTTTTCGGGTTTTCTTTGAATATCATCAAATAGAAGTCATTAGGTTAGGTTAGGTTTGTTTTGCAATAATCCTATAAAGTTTACTATTTAAGAAAAAAATGCATTAGGTCTAGTGAAACATTAGGTCTAATGAAACATTAGGGCTAAAGTTGTTAGGTCTATCAAGGGAGAACCTATCTTATTGGTGATAGGATAGGGTAAAATGGGCCTAAATCTCGAAAATACCTACCTATTTTGATACTTAGTGGAATGGTTATCAGCAAAACTTAAAATCATCAGATTTATAAGCGGTTCGAGTTACCGCGCGCGCACATAACATCGCGTAGATATTTTGCAAAATAAAATGTAATGTACATTATTTGAAATAAATAGTAAAAATATATATTATAACCTATACTTGGCATTGTGTCTTTAAACCTTTTTGCATTTATTTTGAGTAGGTTTTTTTGCTCTACACAATGACACCGAGGTTTCACCCACATTCTTTTTTCATTTTGCCAAGTTATGGTTTAACGCGGAGTAACAATCTCGACAACTCTTGGTTAAAATGTGATTTTACGAGTATTTCAGCTTAAGGAGTCCGAGATCATTATGTATTTAGACGACTTTTGATCATTGTATGACGTTAGTCTGGTTATTTTTCGTCACAAACCGCAATCTTGACGTTTTTAGACGTTACCTCTGCTCGGCTAGCACCACACCGCGCGCGATAAAGACCATCTGTCTCTTTCTCATTAGAACACTTAGAAATAGACGGGTAGCTTCTCGCGCGCGAGATGGATCGCGTGCGGTCTTATGTTAGATTTAATTTTATTAAATTGAATTATCTTTTGGAACAGGTGGTTTATTTGTTCAAAGCCTGAAATGTGTGTTTGTTTCAGATCGCAAAGAAAATCGGCACCAAAGTTGAAGAGGTTATGTCCGACCTCTTCGAGATCGACAGACTGACGGCTCACTTCTAGTTCTAATCTCCACTGTACATAAGAATTAAGAATAAACTAGTATTACCTATCTGTTATTTTTTTAACTATACGCTCTCGTGCTGTATCACAGAATTCAAATAGTTAGTTACTGTTCGTGAGCATTTAGAATAGGATTCGGGCTCTAGAGTAGGTGTTGGCTATTGCTTGAGGTACGCAAAAGTAAGGAATCAAAATTAACCTGCTCAAAAATAAAAATGTCAACTGTATACGTGACTCATCGTTACATGGATACAACTTTTTGGACCGCGACGTTACTAAAATACTGAACCGAACAGCGCCAGGTGCGAATCAAATCGTTCATTCCAGTCGTTTCGTTCCGCGCTTCCGCGTCTTTCATAGAGCGAAACGGTTCCTCATTCCTAGATCCTAAAACTTGTTCCTGAACTAAAAGACCGAACTAGTTCCTTTGACCGATCGACCAAGATAGGAGCGCTCTTTTTGAACACCGAGCGAGTGGTTATTAAACCGATCGTACCATAGAGAAAGGATAGAATAGAGGGACTCGCTCACACATACACACATGACAAAGATGTAAGCATAGACGATACCAATACCACAAGTGGCAACGAGATAAAATATCAAATCTGTCACTCAGCGCACTTTTTTGTTTGTCACCACCTGTCAAAATATTGTACTGAAACTGTCGTTACGGATATAATACGACTAAAGTATGTAGACATGAGATGTCGAAGATGTGTCTTCTGATCCGTCTCAATTTAGTCGGGTTAAGAGAGTGTTCATTTGCACACTAGCGCCACTGGTAAATAATTGTAATGATTTAAATTAACGATAGATATTTAAAACAGGATACATACAACACATAACATAACATAGTTCGTCGATTTTATTTTTTGGCGCCCACGCCCACGCGTTTGATCTCTAGAGTGCCACAAAGGAACAAACAAACATACATACATAAGAGTGATCAAGGAAATATATAAAAATAGCACTGCAAGAATTAGGATGGAAAGGGAGGGCCAAAAATTCCAGATTAAAAAAGGAGTAAGACAGGGAGACCCCCTCTCTCCAAAGTTATTCTCGGCAGTGCTTGGAACTAATATTCCAAGAATTAAATTGGACCAACTATGGAATAAACATAAATGGCGAATTACTAAACCATCTCAGGTTTGCGGATGACCTAATATTAATCTCAAATAATTCAATAGAACTAGAGACGATGGTTCAGGAATTGGCTACAGAGAGTACAAAAGTGGGACTGTCACTGAATGCTGGAAAAACAAAAATCATGACGAACAGTGAAAAAACCAGAATAGAAGTAAATAATAAAGAGATCGAATATGTAGAAGAATACACATATCTCGGACAGATTATCTCCCCAACACTGCAGATGAATAAAGAAATAGACCAAAGAGTAACAAGTGCATGGAAGCGATATTGGTCCCTCCCAAGAGGTAATGAAAAACAAGTATTTCCCACAAACACTAAAAAGCAAAGTAGGTATATAACATGTGCATACTACCATGTGCCACATATGGAAGCCAAACATGAGCCCTCACAAAAAGAAACACACAGAAGCTGAAAGTATACCAACAAAACATGGAGCGCAGCATGCTTAACATAAAAAGGAAGGACAAGGTGTCCCTAACAAAAACACGGTGCATCAAAAAGTTGAAATGGAGGTGGACAGAACACATGATGAGGGAAAAAATGGAAAAGTGGACAAAGGACATTACAGAATGGTATCCAAGACTGGGAAAAAGAAAACAAGGAAGACCTATTATGAGATGGGAGGACGATATTAAAAAGAAAGCAGGAACAATATGGAGAAGGGAGGCTAAAGACAACAAAATGGAAAGTTTGGGAAGAGGCCTATGTCCAAGAGGCAAGCTGAATTTAGGAAAATAGAACAAATATATATAGAAAAATTAATTATTTATTTAAGAAAATAAATTAGCTTAAGTTGTTTAATCTAGGCATGCATGTAGTAAATTAAATGTAACAAAATAACTCAGCAAATAAAGGCTATCTTATCTTATATGTCATCACTGGTAATACACACTGGTCAAAGAAGTCTTGAGACTGTGGAATATTTGACGAAAAGATGTGCCGTAGCTTCCCGAACGCTGTTCAGCCGAGTCGGATTCGACGATTGACCTCTTTCTCGAAGTTGGACCTAGAAACCTCTCGAAGTAGGTCTTACATTCAAGACATTTTATTAATACCTATCAAAATGCAAGTTGTAAAATAAAAATTATCCAAGTTTTTTTTATAAGTACCACGTCAAAATAACGACCCATACAGACAGAGTGTATTATTCAAACGGGGCAATAATGAGATACGGAAATTTGATCTTAGGAACACGAAAAAAATTAAATTGCATGGTTTTTTTTTAAAGAAAGACATGCGTGTAATATTTTATTTTACATATTCGTCATATTATGTGTGTTGCGTTGTTCGTCACATTTAAAAAAAATCTATAGAAGAATACTTAGTTTCGTGTAAAATTAATTCCTCGTGCCGATAACTATAACTATATTTACCGCACAAGCCCCAGTAATAAAAGTTTATCAAGGAGGTCATATCGCAGGCGACGCCTGCTTTTTCCACATTCACACCCATCTTCCCTTGTAGATGGGGTGAATCCGAATTGTTACAACATGCAAAAATCTCTCCATCAATTTGATGCTTTTATTTAATCCGAAGCTTACAAATTTTGACGCAAAAAACACTAGAAGGAGATTATGAAAAAAAAAAAAATTTTTCGCCCCTCTACTATTTTTCTTCATGATTTTCAGATAAATGAATTATGACAAAAGTTTAAATAATTTTATCATCTTTAAACATGAAACTATGCTTTCACATACTTATAACAGAAATAAAAAAATAGTTAAGTGCTTGTCAAAGCACGAGTAGGTGTACTAGCTTCAGACGAATTGTATTATGCGTCCGACAGCCTTGCAAACGTCTAAAAGGCTGCGGTGACACAGCATCAGGCAGGCCGTGTGCTTGTTTGTCACCATCGTAGTGAAGTTTATAAATAAAAAGTTTTCCTTGCCTTAAAGAGTTTGGAGTGTGACATGCGTACTTAGAAATGGCGTTAAAGGTTAATAAATCGAGATATTTTGTAACATTTTTGGTCAGGGAAATTCGAAAGAATGGTCAGGGAAAAGTCAGGGAAATATTTTCAGGGTTTGCAGTGGACACCCTGTTAATACTACGCACAACCATCATTCGTCCACTTACATTATTTATAAGATAATAAGTACCTCTAAACTATTTTTCTACTCCTGCACCGTTATCTGTCATTTATATAGGCTGTAGCTCAAATACAATGACACCACTAATAAGTCGTCGAAAAACTCTATGCTCTATGGCCCAAAAACGAACTGTTTAGCGTACTCTTTTGGTTCATACATTTTTCATAAAAGCACTGTTTAACTTTTTTTTAAATCGGCCGCTATATTGCAGTGGTGCCAACTTCATAAACAAATATTTCGAATTAAAAGTATTTATTTACGATTTAACATTTGTATATTATAAATTATTTACTACAATAATAATAAATTATCATCTATTGTGTGTTAAATTACATGTTTTTTATGTTCTTGGTATTATTTATAAAAATAAACAGTTCGAATTCGGTCCGGGTCCGGATTCGGTTTGGTTCGGATGGCAAGTGCAAACAAATTAAAAACAAAACAAACCATAAGCAAGAGCTGTCACATTTCCGATTTCCCTCCAAAATACAGTTCAAAATGAAAAGACGAAAGATGATAAACTTTAGTCCTAAACTATTAAGATTTTATTCGTGTTTGTGAAGACAAAAGTGTACGTTCCTTTTAAAATGGTCGAATAAATTAATAACTGCACTCCTGAAGAAATTGTGTGAGTAGCAAAAGTACGAATAGAAATCTTGCTGCCTGAAAAGTTTAACTATTCTGTAGTCTGCTATTTATTTTAAAATTCGTCGTAGAAAAAGTATTGTATGCAACGGTGTATAACTGGTCTAAAAACGCTCGTGGCGTCTATAATTGCGATGCTCGCCAAGGCTCGCATCGCAACCCACGCCACTCGCGTTTTAAGGCCCTTCTTACACAACAGTTGCATAAAATACTATTATGGACTCCTAGTAACACTCATTACACCCTAACAATACAATTGCACTCAATCTCGTATACCAAATAAGGTGCTAGGTATATGTATATGTGATGGTGGGTCCTAATTTTAAAGTGAGGTGACTGTAGCATTTCGTATGTGAAGAGTTGTTGTCTAGTCACTTTTTTTTCAAAATGAGATTTTAATGTCGCAATGTTGAGCTCGTTATGAACTAATAACGTGACATTAAAAACTCATGTTGAAAAAAAAGTGACTAGACATGTTCTTTCCGTGGACCCTTCATGTAAGTAAGGGCTTCATTAGCACATAAGCTAAAACAGATTTTTAGTTATTTTTACCATGTAGGTATTACAGAAAAAATACATTAAGTAGAAACTTTTCCTGCGTTTATCTCTGAAGGCCTATCAAGCGAAAGTTATAAGTTTTGGATTAAAAATTGTGTTTTTCGGGTTAAACTTCGAGACTCGATTCCCCAACGTACATACCAACAAGCTTCTACAGAACCCTCGGTGCGCGAGTTAGACTCGCACTTGACCGGTTTTTTCCCCCTTCATTTTCCCCAACCCATCTTGTTTGTTCTCTTTTGTCTTTCCACATTCATTTCTGTTATTTATGAAATTATATGTTTATTTTATTTGTAGAACTCCATCGAGCGAGAAAGTAAAAATATTAATAAATGTCTCAGACGTCCCTCCCGTAGCCCGTTCTTTTGTCCGTGGTGCTTCATAGCTGCCCGAGTCTCTTTAATACATTTATATCCAAGACCAAGAGGGCATGTTATTAGTGGGTACCTAACAAAAAAAAATGCAATAATATTACACAAAACCTTTATTAAAAAACGTACAAAATATAGACCTTAAAGATTAAACTCATCTAGACTTAAGTAATTTGTGAAACCCACTCCATACATTTTGATACCTATACATTACCTATACATACCTGTACATTTTATAAGCGAACAAATTGTGCTAATAAGCAATAGGGAACATTACTGTAATGTTCTGCCACCAGAGTGCAGCACTAGCACAAACCGGTAAACCACGTAGATAGAGGCTATAACAGATGTCGTCCTAGCGTATTCCCAAAAGGGACGATGGTAAATTAACCTTACTAAATTAAGAAGTATCAGAAGACGAATACATTCTTGACGTCTAATGTCATTTATAATTTAGTAGTGTTATATCGGTGACGTCATGGCGGTGTCGGTTTGAGTACAACATTTTGACAGGTGTGGTGGCAAACAAGCTGGTGGCAGACAAAAAATACGTATACGCGATGAGGGACAGAAAATATGACACTGTATCTCGTTCCCACTTGCGGTATTGTCTATGCAATACATCCTTGTCACTCATGTGTGTATGTGTGGGTGAGTCCCTCTATCCTATTCTACCTCTATGGTAATCCAGTAGAGGAAGACTCACACACACATGCACAATTGAGTGTCAAATGAGTGACAAGGATGCATGCATTGACTATACCGCAAGTGGGAACGAGATATAATGCCAACTCTGCTAGTGTCGCTCCCTACGCGGAGTTTTGCGTAAGATCCCTATTGAGAGCATTTCTTAATTGGAAATTCTATGCAAAAAAGACGTAGGTAAGTGTGTGAAAAATATGAAGGACGTAGTCTAGCTGGCTGACTGGGTAACGCAAGCTGAACCCACTGGATATGTACAATTGGGAATGGATGAACATTTTAGAAGTGCCTGATTATTTTTTTGGTGATAGGAATAACCTTCCTTAGCACCAGAAAAAAGTTGCTGGCTTTTCAGCTGCGTCAATTATTTTTGAAAAATGTAAACAGTTTCCTCACTTACGTTTTGGGTTTAGGACGGCCAATAAGACAATTTGCTTGATCCGTCTCATATTACAAAAAATATCTTAAAAATCCATGGCAAACTGACACTGGCAATGATATTGACAGCTGCACCAGCTATATTTGCCATTGCCAGGGTCAGATATTTAAAATATTTTTTCTAATATGAGACGGACCAAGGAAAGTGTCTCATTCGCCGTCCTAAACCCAAAACGTAATTGAGGAAACTGTTTATATTTTCCAAAAAATAATTGACGCAGCTGATAAGTCTGCACCTTTTTTCTGGTGCTAAGGAAGGTTATTCCTATCACCAAAAACATGATCAGGCACTTCTAAAATTTTCATCCATTCCCCATTACGCGGCAACACTGCATGTCAGAATATTTTTTACCGATTTTAATGTTTCCACGTTAAAAATGATCTAACTTTTTAAATACATTCAAAACATCCAAGAGTCAGAGTCAGGGCCTATTCGTGTTCATCACGCAAACAAATGCCCTTAACGGGATTCGAACCCAGGTCCGCCAGCCAGCTTCGTTTGATTTTATAAGCTTATCAGCATCGCATCAGTTCAACAAGTAAAAATCTATAATATCAGTTGGTTTCAGTTGTTTTGGCGGAGGCAGTTTAAAATTCTGTCGGCAACTGATTTATTGTATTTTTTTCATCTAAACATCGCACCATCAAAAGGCGCCTTTCAGGTACAGTCGCCATCAGATATATCGGAGCGGCCAAAGTGCTCACAAATATCTGAACACGTGTCTAATGCCTCGACAATAGAGACGTGTTCAGATATTTGTGAGCACTTTGGCCACTCCGATAATATCTGATGGCGACTTTACCAACAGAGATGCCACTATTTACAACTAACTAAAATCACAGGATATTAGACGAGCAATTAAGTACATAACTTAATAATATATTGAGCAAATCTAAAGTTATCTATTGGACGAGTTTGTTTAATATAATATATGTATAGTTGGATCATACAGAGCCAAAAATAAAATAGTCGTCTTTTCTGTGGTCAAAAGGTGTACCTATTTAAAATGTTTGTATCAAATAAAATTATATGCAATGAAGATACGCCATTTATGCGGATTAAGAGTCCAACCAAAAACTAGGCTTTAAACTTGCAATGTCCAATTGACCATAGGAAAAATGCGAACCTAAATGTCTGTATGACCCAGTTATAATGGTAAACATAGAAATACTTCTGAGAGTGCTGTGCACCAATAGCCTAAAGTCGAAACAAAAACTCACTACTTAATTAACTTTTCGCATAGACAAAGACAAACTCTTAAAATCTTAATTTACGCCGTAAAATCTACTCAGACTTAAATATGCGTGGACACAGTGGATACAGACACAGTGGACAGGCCTGGTTTGACCTGGCCATTGCCGTTGGCTTCCTGCTCCTTCCTGGGTCTCCTCTTCGGGCCCAGAAGGAACTTCTGCAGGGCACAAGCTGGAGCCTCCACGAACAGATATAGAGGGAGGGACCAGAGGTACGTTGTGGCCACGATGCCGGCGAATAACATGATCTGGAAACATAGGTTCGATGTCAACATTTGTTTTTGTGGGATTCCAAAGTCTTCTATTGGAATGTGGACACATTTTATACGATAACTACCTACATACATTCATAAGTATTCATGACCTCACACACATATATTCCCAAAGGAGCCTGTGTTCATATTGATATTCATATCATGTTTCTTTTTATTGCCACTTCTAGTATTTATTATCGGTTTAAAGGTTGAGAAAATGTGTCTATTCTCTCTATTCCTATAGTCGATTCTTATGGCACCCAAGAGGGTCAGGGGGTCACGAGGTAGGGGGCTGCAGCGGGCCCGATTTCACATCACAGGATCTCTGTGGTACAATCACCGGCATCAATATATGATGGAAAAAGGCCGCAAAAATATCTGATGACATCTCTATTCCTAGAGCCGTTAGAGCGTGTCAGATATGTTTGCGGCATTGATTTAGTATATTTAACTAGATACACAATCAGCCGAAAAAAATGGCAGTCCAAAAGAACCGGCTGATGGAATTGGCCGGCTCTTTTGCGTTTAGTCTGGTTTCGACCGTGAGACTTGTTGGTTGTCTGATATGTCTAAATGTTCAGTCAAAAACTGCGTAAATACCAACAAATAAACAAGAAAAAAAGATGGGATATATTTATTCCAGTAAGTTCTCTTGATAACGTAACGAAATTTGTGTAAACTCGTTGTAATTGAATAGTTTTAAACATGTTTTAAATAATTAGTTTTGTTAGTTCAAATGACATACGTCGCAGAACATAAATCTAAGGAGTCGGTATTAGATACTTTTTTTATGACGTTGTTACCTACGTTATATGGTTTTCATATTTAAGATTTCCAAGAAATCCTCAGCGACATGCAAAATGGGCTGCAGTCATAGCACGCGACAGTCGAGACGATTTATTTAAACCAAACGACTTTAAAATAAAAAGCGAAGTAAAACATCATTATGTTACACTTATCTGTGAGCTGTAAATTTGCTACACGATATAAAATAAATGAACAGACCTTTAAGACATATTCCATTAAGGACACACCCGTTTAGCGGACATGATCGTAACACCGAAAAGAAAAACAATAAAGAACTTTCTATTCTAATCTATTCTATTCGCGCGTCGTTTGTTTGACTCATTTTCCTGCTTCGGATAATATATACGACACAAAATGGATTAAACAGACAACTAAAACTGCCACAAGTCCATTTCTTTCCATTACATATTTTAATTTCAATTTTCTCCAATAATTTGTCAGGCAAAATTAATTAGTAGGTAGTTTATATGGATCCAGTTTATAAAAACAAACAAAATACAGCAAAAACAAGTTTTGTATGAAAAACCTAAATTTTCTGTATTTTTTTACTATGGTACTGAAGCTACATAAACTAATTAAAGACCCGGACGGTATTCTAAGTACAAAGTTTTAGAACAAACTAGCTAGTCGTTTTAAAATGAGAGCGTAACTACGTTTGTATGGAGAATTGAGCTTACTGCGGACTCTTAATTTACTATAATATAATTGTATAATCCAATATCAACACATCATTTGGAAATCTGAAACTGTTTATTCCCCACTTGTAAAATAAATAAACCTGATTTATTTGTGATATTGGTTGGTTGGCTGTTTAATTTCCTACATAAAATATTGTTAAAATAATTTTATAACGCGATTCATTCGCTATTTAGTTTTGACGTGAGCAGTTAAGTCACATTATGATAAAATCTCAATAAACTAAACAGTATTTTATCTGTTGATGTTGATTTGCTAATATGGTGCTTAAATTCTAAAGAACTGAGTTCTATTTTTTATGAAATATATATCTTGATGCAGGTTATAAGTTAACGCTATTAGCAACTACTGAAATATAGCTAGAGTTGTCATTTTGGGGCACATTTCTAGACATTTTTGTTCGGCATTGTGAGTCTATTTACTTTATGGTACGTCAATGGTTTGCGACCTTCGATTCATCATATATTGATGCCGGTGACTGTCCATACTAGTTATGTCTAGGTACTCACAGCAGTATAGTCAGTAGCGTAGAAGGAGCGTCGCAACTGGCCGCCGTACGTGCGGAGCACGGTCGCGTGCAGCAACATCGCGCAGTAGGACATGCGCCCGAGCGGCTGTAGCGGGCCCCATTCTACGGCGCCAGTGTAGATCTCTGTAAACAAATTAAGGTTTTTGTTTAATGACGGCCCATTTTTGCCCGACGACGGCAGAGCCGAACGGAAGGGATATGTTTTTTAGCAGTCTATTTGAAGTGTCTGTTTAGTTGCAAGTCTAGACTCTAAACTGACATCCCTGAAGGCTCCGTCAGATCGGTTGCTGAAGCGGGACACGCGTGAGTTGGACAGCTCGGCCACCACTTCGAGCGGTGGGGGCAACGGCAGCGGTGCACCATACTCGTACCAGGGGGGTACCTAACTGCATAGTTGCATACCTACCTTTGGAACAATCGTCAGGGCTAATCTGTCATTTTCCTATACAACAAATGACATTTAGATTTGCCTAACGGTATTAGTAAAGTCTAGTTCACAGACTACTAAGAGATACTAACGTATTGTCTAGTTCATAAATATATATACGTTTCCAAAAGTTCAATAATATCTTTAGATATTATTGAACTCAGGAATAACCTTATGTGCTTAGCAATAAAGTCGTGTTCACATATTTTGATCACTTTGACCGTGCACTCGACGATAATGGGGCTATAAAGGGATGACCATTTTAAATCCTACAAACAAAAACAAACTCGTTTTTAGGGTTCCGTAGCCAAATGGCAAAAAAACGGAACCCATAGATTCGTCATTTCCGTCCGTCTGTCTGTCCGTCCGTATGTCACAGCCACTTTTTTCCGAAACTATAAGAGCTATACTGTTGAAACTTGGTAAGTAGATGTATCCTGTGAACCGCATTAAGATTTTCACACAAAAATCGAAAAAAAACATTAAGTATTAGGGGTCCCCATACTCAGAACTGAAATTCAAAAAAAAATTTTTCATCAAACCTATACGTGTGGGGTATCTATGGATAGGTCTTCAAAAATGATATTGAGGTTTCTAACATATTTTTTTTCTAAACTGAATATTTTGCGCGAGAGACACTTCCAAAGTGGTAAAATATGTGTCCCCCCCCTGTAACTTCTAAAATAAGAGAATAATAAAACTAAAAAAAAAATATGATGTACATTACCATGTAAACTTCCACCGAAAATTGGTTTGAACGAGATCTAATAAGTAGTTTTTTTTTAATACGTCATAAATCGTAAACCGCAATTTATTTCACGGAACCCTTCATGTGCGAGTCCGACTCGCACTTGGCCGCTTTTTTTAGAGTTAATGTGTTCGTTAAAATGTGAATATATGGAAAGTTTGACAAGTTTCTATGGAATCATATCTGCCGGCGCCATATTTAACGTTGATCGGTCTGTAATCGTAAATTGGTGCAACCCGCCCTTAAGCCTCTGCTAGACGGTCGCCAACATACCCCTCCGACCGAGCGACCTTGGTCCGCACCGACCGTGTAGACAGTTGTTTGCAGTAAAAATTCATACTACAGCGGTTGGTGGCGACCAAGGTCGCTCGGTCGGAGGGGTGTGTTGGCGACTGTCTAGCAGAGGCTTTAGTTGTAAAACCGCTTAAACCGAAGCATTGTTCTTGAAATACTCACTGTTACACCTGTAGAAGCAGCCGATGATGCAGACGCACATGGCGAGAGCGAAGAAGTTCTGGTTGAGCGCGTTGAAGACCGCGGCCTCGAAGGCGGAGGCCTCGCGGTGATGCAGGTCCCAGCCCATGAGGACAGCCCCGCACGCCACGGGGACCGATATCAGGGTCAACAGGCGGAGGAGCTGCGGACATACGAGTTTGAACATGATTGTTTCACAGCCGGTCGATCGATTGTCGTGCGGGATGAGGGTGGCGCAAAACGGGTCATTGCGGCATTCTTTAGGGAAAGCCTATTTTTTTATTTATTTATGTATTTATTTCAAGTAACTTAGACTCATATTTCTTATATTTATGGTTAGTATGTACTTATAGCTGTGTTAAAGTTTAGGTTAGACATAGTATGTACATATAGAAACATGCATGTCATCGCAGTGCCTCAAATATGGGCAGTTAAACCCCCCAGCCAACAAACGCAGGATGGGGTTGGGGCTGGCCCGCACCCGACGCACCAGAGATGTGCATCGCTTGCGCATAGTCGTATAAAAGCAATCTATGCGCGCTTCAGCAAACATCCCTGATGCGCTACAGAAGCGGGGCAGCCCCACTATCACCCGGAACGCATTGTTATACTGGACCCGTAGGGCCCCATAGGCCCGCTGCGTGAAGTTTGCCCATAAGCTACTCGTGTATAGGGAAGTGCAATATGCTCTAAAAAGAGTTATTTTCACCTCCCCATTACAGCGCGCAAATTTACGTGCAATCATGTTTGCCCTCACCGACAGGGCCCTCCGTTCGCGTTCGATATCCATGTTGTCTTTTAGGTCTGAAGTGACAACATGGCCTAAATATTTAAAAGTCCCCACCCTTTCCAGTGGGCTACCATTCAAATTGATGGGGGGTACCCTGTGTATGCGGTAACCAGTAGGTTCAAACACCATGTATTTAGTTTTACCTACATTGTATCTCAGCCCCTGTTGGATAGCGTAGGCCTCACAAATACTTAAAAGTTTTCGCAAACCACAAGCCGATGCGCTCAATAAAACCATATCGTCTGCGTAACTCAAATTATTCAAACAAACTGTGTCAATATGGCAGCCGATATGCGTCTTGCTGAGCACCTCGAGAAGCTCATTTAGGTAAAGGTTAAAAAGTGAGGGCGAGGTTAAACCACCCTGTCTCACCCCACACTCCAACCTGTACGGGTCCGATAAACTACCTGCCCATCGAACACTATTGATCTGATTTCCATACCAATACCTCAGAATTTGTATGGTCTCCTTAGGTAGTTTAATAGCTCCTAGTTTTTCCCATAGGATATTGTAGGAAACCAGATCAAAAGCCTTACTCAGGTCTAGGAAGCACGCATAAATGGGCGTCTTTCTATTTAAATAATATTTGACAGTGTGCTTAAGGCACAGTATTGCACTCTCTGTTGATAACCCTGGTCGAAAACCAAATTGGTTAGGGTTAAGACTCACGCATTTATTTAACTGTACATTAAGCACACTATCAAATACCTTAGCAATAATAGTCGCAAGGGATATAGGCCTGTAGTTATTGGTGTCAGACATATCTCCAGTTTTATTCTTAGGTACAGGAATAACCACAGTTTTCATCATATCCTTGGGCAAATAACCGTGCCTTACACACAGCGTATAAAACAAAGCTAACACTCTTGAGATGTGGGGACCCGCATTCTGAAGATGTTCGACGCTGAGACCATCGTGCCCTGGGGATTTGCCTCGGGAGATAGATTTAATAGCCTTGGCTACGTCCTTAGCAGAGTACCCCGGTCCAGGTTCCCCTTCATTGGTCTCAGCTTCGCTCACCCCATTCTGCGATGATCCAAGAGGAGATTTAACAATGAAATGATTTTTAAAAGTGTTAGCAATGTCTTTGGTGTCGGTTTTGCCATTAACACTCACAGGGCATGTTGGTCGAAATTTCATGTTGTTTGTAGTCTTCCAAAATGACCGGAAGTCCTTTTTGGAGTGTTGTGAAGCTAGAATATTCATTTTTATTTGGGCCTGATTGTCTTGGCACCATTTCAATCGAGATTTGAATATTCTTCGCGTTTCACACATCTCATTAAATAACCTGCCAATTTCCGGTCTACCACAAAGTGTCCACTCATGAAATTTCTCTCTCGCAGCCCTGTGCGCATCGCTGACATGCCTATTCCACCCTACTACCTGTTTTTTGGGTTTACGCTTCCTCCTTGCGGTTCGCATCGCAGCCACACAGAGAGCAGATACAATATTTTCATACAAAATGTTCAAGACTTTCCTATGCCCAATGTCACTACAGTATGTATCGGCACAGTGAGTAAACTCAATAGGAAAGTCAATACATTTCAACAATGTCCATAGTGTACCTATGATGAATTGTACTGAGTTAGTAGGTACAGTCAGCATCAAAAGTAGCTACGCAATCGAATACGTGAAAAGTTCTTATTGTTTAATCAGGACTTTTGACGTCTTCGTTTGCGTAGCTATTTTTGATGCTGACTGTATTACCTACCTATTTCTTTACTGATTTCAATGAGCGCTTGTGAATTTACAGCGCCAATAGAATACCGGGCAGTATACAGCCGGTATACCGACCAGCTAAGGAAATCTGGGAGACATTAGATTCGGTAAAATAGAAAATACCGCATACGAATACCCGGCCAGGTGAGGGAGCGGCCTTATGGTGCTATACCCACAAAATAGTGGTATTCTACAGAAAATTTCCCTGATTGCGCACATCGTCAGTGCATATGAATTTACGCACTTGCTATATATTCTCTTAACTAGATTTCTATCCTGAGTACCTTGAACAGACACCTCTATAACTTTAGGTATCAAAGAAGCCCCATGTGGGCCATGTGCAGAGCATGCATGGAGGCAGAAGAAACGACTTAACATATTCTACTGGACTGCAAGCAGGTAGAAGTATACAAAATAAAGCACCTAGGTTCTCCAGACACACTACGGGACGCAGTCAGCAACACCAAGGCACTCACGAGCTTTCTAAACTACCTGGGGTGGTTAGAGTAGCGCCACACCGCCGTTTCACGCAAAATAGGCACAATGGATGTCAACTTGCGAAAAACGCCCAGTATAACGAACTAACTCTATACCCGAGTTCAGTCTGTCAAAATATAAAACATTCTAATCCTTCTGCCCAAGTTCGTCCACCTATACAAACGCTCAACGATCCCGAATCTCTGGAAGGAATCTCGAGTATCTCGAAATGAGATCGTCAGGACAATAGGGTGACTTAAAATTGCAAATTGGCACACTTTCTTTAAAACGGGGGCCGGCCGGGCGATTAGAATTAAGCCCAAAATGTTAACTGTCTCGAGTTTGAGATATTTTGTTAAATTGTCTATGAAATTGTTTGCTGTTTTTACAAGTATGTATCCAATGCTATAACTTTAACTAGCTTTTGCCAGCGACTTCGTTCGCGTAGATCTACTCGTTAAGGCGCTATAGTATCATGGTCTTCTCTCCCTCTCGCTGAGCATAAGCGTGAGCGAGATGGAAGTGCGTGTTTGGAAGCGCGGATATCATGTTTTTTAATTTTAATTTTTTGTGCGTTTAAATAAATAAAAAAGTAATCACTAAGTTCCCTCAAACATGATATTGCCGATTTTTAGAACCAATGTTAATATGTTTAGCTATTGTGCATAATTTGCTACGAATGTTTTAAGTGAATTTTAATATGTTTTAGGCCTATGTTCGTGATTTTTTTCTATCGAGCGAAAATTGCTTAATCGTGTTTCGAATCACTGATTTCCCTGCAGAAAAACCTCAAGATTACTATTCGTATTTTTTTGAAACCATATTATTATAAACAGACGCATTATATTGTTTCAAAAACTATGTTCGCTTCACTTCGCTGAACCTGTAGCGCCTTAATCGCCTTAGAGGGTTTAATATTACGCCTGTACAAAATGTAATAGAAAATATGATATTAGACTTCCCACAGGCTCAGCAATAATTATCGCACTCCCATAGAAACATACACACCCCTTTAGACCCCTTTTCGTCATATAAACTATGTTATGTCTTTCCAAGGGTCTCAAACTATCTCCATAGCAAATTTCGTCTGAATCTGTTCAGTGGTTTAAGCGCGAAAAGGTAACAGACAGACAGAATGACAGAACCATGATTGTGTAATTCTAAAATCGAAAATGTGAAACAAGCGGACACTGTTTTATTGGTTGATTAAAAGTTCAATAAAATAGACAAAGTATTCTTTTCCCACGAGATTAAGTGGGTAATTGTGAAAATAGGTCAATATCTGGGTATGAACGAAACGTGGATCAAATATTGCTCTGATAAAACAATTGAAATCTAATTTGGCACAAGTTTAATACAAGTATAATGTTTTTTATTAATTTGAATGAAAGTTTAACAAGTTCGTTGTTACCGTCAGATATAACTTAGGTACCTACTTACTTAAGCTAAAGTTTTAATGCAAATAATCTTTGAAACTTACCGAGCTCGACTTTGAAAAAAGATAGGTATCCGCTTGGCCTCATTCTTAAGCGCAATTTATACATGCAAGAAATTACTTGCAAGTTTCAAGTTTGCGGGTTACCAAGGTATCTAATCTACTTATACTCGTACTGAGTTGGATCTATCAAAAGTATCAAACCCCGCAATCTAGTTAAACTTGCATGTGCAAATTGCGCTTTAAAGTATGTTAAGTTTCTTCGTTGCCTAGGTTGGTTTTAATAAGAAAGTGATCAGTGATCGGCACGACTAGGGTTGCCAACTTTTTTTGGGGGAGATATAGTATTTTCCAGAAAAAAACGACAAAAATATAGTACACCGTAAAAAAATATAGTACTTGGCTGGGCAATGTAATCAAGTAACTTTGTCGCATGAAAATACGCGTCAAATCTAGTAGTTCTGATTTTTGGCAGACTTGTTTATAATGTTGGCCCAATGAATAATCCAAGTTGCATGCGTCAAATCCGGTAATTGTGATTTTTTGCAGACTTGTTTATGATGTTGGCCCTATATCCAAGTTTGTGACCTCGAGCGCCGAACGCAACTTTGTCAAAAATCGAAAATACCGCGAAATCCCTAAAGGACTCGTTTTTGATAGAACCTTTTAAGGACGTTTTTAAAGTAGCCTAAATTTAGTATAATATGAGACTAGAATCGTCTCTGTAGACCCAATAGTTTACGAGATAAAGCTTTTCAAAATTCATAATTTTTTCGTTCTTCGAATTTTATTGCAACATTTTAGACGTCGCTCTAGCGGGATGAAGTTCCAAGTACCCCCGACGGAGTTTGCTAGTGTTGCGACGTTCGAAAAATTATAAACTTTAAAAGGTTTTATCTTGGAAACTATTGGGTCTACAGTGGCAATTCTAGTCTCATATTGTAGCAAATCTAGGCTTCTTTAAAAACGTCCGGAGAAGGCACTATCAAAAACTAGTCTTTTAGGGTTATAATAAAAACTTTCGCGGTATTTTCGATTTTTGACAAAGTTGCGTTCGGCGCTCGAGGTCACAAACTTGGATATAGGGCCAACATCATAAACAAGTCTGCAAAAAATCACAATTACCGGATTTGACGCATGCTGTGGATGTATAAAGTTACTGGATTAATGTTGTTATTTAGTAAAAACCTCGGCAATTTGAACTTCAAATTGCCGAGGTTTGAACCACTTCGTAAGGTCCCCAAAATATAGTATTTTCGCGTACTATATATTTCTTCAACAGTATATAGTACAAAGAGTCAAAACATAGTACAATACTATATAATATAGTACGGTTGGCAACCCTAGGCACAACCCGTGCTGTTCACCGCGGGATTCCGAGAAGAAATATTAATATGGATATGACATGCATGATTATAATCCCGTATTCTTGTTCGCAAAAATAACTCTATTGAGAGTTAATACATTTATTTATAAATAGAAGTCAGAATATTTAATAAACTCATAAATAGTATCATTTTTCATTAAAGAAATATTGATATTCATTGATTTTATTTTATATTGCGTAAAATATTAAGTGTACTCATATAAAATATGTAAGTGTTAAAATGTTACCATTTGAAGTGCAAAAATACCCTTTCCCGACTACCTGGCATGTCGAAGGTCACTTTCGGATTTTCTATTGTTTGCGTTTATGACCAAACGCATAGTTTAAACTGGTGCGAAAAAGACAGCTAGTAGTAATATTAACAGAGTTAATGTCATCCTACAACAAATATGTTTAAGTACTTTTGCTTATGTTCTTCGGGTCATTAAGTTCGGACGTGGTGATTTAACGTTATTTGTGTAAGGATTGTGCAAATAGGTTTCATATGTAAACTGGGTAATACTGGCACATTATAAGATGAGTAAATATTGTCTTCCTTTACTGACTCGACAGGCCATGTAGTGGAAATGACATTCATTATGCAGATACTGATAAGTTGATAACTTATACTGAACAAGCAAAAACAGATCTTAAGGTGGGCAACCTTTTCATTCCGCGACTGTATTTAGGTGTTCAGCAACGTATGAGGCCGAGCGTACCTATGCACCACATAAGTGTGTGTCTGTGATGTGATGTTACCTAGCTACTTACTAGTATCATCGCAGAGGTGTCAGAGGGGTCGACGGGTGTGCAGGAGGTGACTGAGGCTAACTCCAGAAACTCAAACTTAGAAAAAGCTTATTTAATGTGGCCGATGTTTATAAAGCTGTCATTGGACTTGGAGTCGTTAACCTTGAACGGTAGAGTTGCTTTTTAAACGGACTACTTTGTAATTCGGCCATCTCAAATAATTTCATGTTTATGTAGCGCGTATTGTATGTAAGTTTCCTTACCATAGACTCCCTTAGATTCCACTTCTCGGTCTGCGCTCGGTGGTAGAAGTAGGCGGTGAGAACGCCCAGGTGGTATCCAGCCCAGTTGCCCTGGGCAGAGACGTAGGCGTGGTAGAACGTGTCGTTATACCCGAATATGTCTCTTATCGATCTGGGGACAAGGTTCATAATTAGATGCAGGCGAGTTATTGATAACTTTTTATACTTAATAAGAAACAACAGGAGCGCGGCCCGTTGGTATATAAATGGCATCTTTCGTATAGGAAAATGATAATTGTGTTGTTCTAACGCTCGTTAAAAAGTTACGCAATCACCCCTCTGCGCTGTTATTACAAAAACAGCTGGTTTGCTTTTATCAATGGGATTAATACCAGCGATCCATGAGTCTAAACTCCAATCCAATAATACTAATGCTTATATATCCTTTAGATAAGCATTATGCAAAACCACACCTGAATCTATGTCAAAAAATGTACTACGAGCTCACAGATGAGTACAAAATGATTTTTGGGTAGATTGGTTGCCCATGATGTGATGAAGTGTACAGTCGCCATCACATATATAGGTACACTGTAGGTGTTCAAAAATATCGGCACATGCACCCTAATGGCTTGAAAATATAAGAGGTGTGTTCCGATGTTTGTGACGTGCTTGTTTGCTCCGATGTATGTGATGGCGACTGTACTAAGTTTTTTTTTATACAACGACGGTGGCAAACAAGCTTACGGCCTGCCTGATGTTAAGTGTTCCGAGTATGCATTGTGTTAAGTGAGGGAACTGTATTTGTCTCTCGCTGCCAACACAATGCCATCCTCAAATCAATGAAGGGTCAGCATAGGCCGTATAGGCTACGGCGTCTGCTTATAATGAAGCAGGCTTATTTGTGATATATTCCTCTTCCTCCTTTATTCTGCATACACATATTACACACTAGCTGTTGCCCGCGACTTCGTCCGCGTAGAACTTTTTATCGTCTTAGAAAATGATTTCTCTCAATACAAAATTTGAACCCTCTTTTAGGGGATAATTAAAAAAAAAGTTGATGTTCATTTTCTACTTTGTGAACAAACAGTCTAAAACCAAAGTTAAAAATCTCATACTTTAAAAATGCCTTGAAATACTCAAATTTTGAACCAATTTTAACACTCTTAGGGGATGAATTTGCAAAAACTCTGAAATCAGTTTTGTAGTCTTTTAACGTACAGAATAAGACCGAAGTTAAAAATCTCTTACTCACACTTTAAAATTTTATTGCTCGCCATTTAAAATTTGAACCCCCTTTTAAACCCCCTTAGAGGTTGAATTTTTCTAATCGCTGAAAGAACTTTTTTCGTAAACTTTTAAGTCTCTAGCTCTAAAAAAGTGTTGCCCATACAAAGCTTTCTTAACCCCCTTAGGGGTGGAATTTTCTAAAACTCTGAAAGTACTTTATTATTAATTTTAATAAGTAACATTTTGAATAGTTTTAAGTCTAGTAAAAAAAAAAGTTTTTCCCACACAACACTGGCTACCCTTCTTAAGGATCTTAAGGATCCCCTTAGGGATGGAGTTTTCTAAAACGCTGAAAGTTCTTTTTTAGTATTCTAATAAGTAATCTTTTTGCAAAGTTTTAAGTCTAACTCAAAAAAAAGTGTTGCCCATGCAAAGCTTGCTCTCCTTTTTAACCTTATTAGGGGTGGAATTTTCTAAAACGATTTGTGTTCTTTTTTTGTATTTTAATAAGTAATCTTTCTACAAAGTTTCAAGTCTCTAACTCAAAAACATAAACTTTCCCTGATAAAAACTTTGCACCCCTTTTTATCCCCCTTAGGGATAGATTTTTTCAAAACGCTGAAAGTCTTTTTTTTTGTATTTTTATAAGTAATCTTTCTACAAAGTTTTAAGTGTCTAGCTCAGAAAAAGTGTTCCCCATACAAACCTTGCACCCTTTTTTAACTCCCTTAGGGAATGATTTTTGTAAAACGCCGAATGTAGTATTTTTCATGTTCTAATAAATAATTTTTTAGATATTATAAATAATATAAATAGATAGAAGATAATGAAACTCCCTTTCAAATATCTCAAAAAATTATGAAGCTACATCCGTTTTAATGTCGCTTGTTAGAGTGAGAAAACGATGAGGGACTGTGACGTCAATATGCTCGAGCGTCATAGTAAAAAACAATCGTTTCATATGAAGGTGCGTTTTGCGGAAAAGGGACAGAACATACCCCCTCTTAAAACTTTGGACTCTTATAACTTAATCGTTACCTATATAACCTCTTGCTTTGTTTTTTTCTCCATTTGACTATATTTATTTTAAATTCTTTTTCGAGAAAATACATTATGATTATTTACCATATTTTCGATTCCTGAGCTATAACCACGAACTTCGGAATTCGAAAATATTCGGGTATCTCTATCTCTATCGCACTAACCATACTCGAGTGACAGGGATGCAAATATATGAACATTGAGTATCGGTTTTCGTGGTAGCGCCGCAGGTACTTTGGCTGAATGCGCCGAGCGCGTGCCATTGTCATTCAAAAAAAACAAATTCGTGATAATTATATTGTTCGAATTTGTTGATTTCATTTATTGAAATTACGACATAAAACGACATTTGCGCATATAAGTTCTCATATCAGAATCGAATATTTTTTTATGGTTTATATTTTAGCATTTGTCTCGTAAAGGTCTATCGTAGACGGGATTTAAATTATTAATAAGTGAAAGGCAAAGCAATTCCGCCATTTTGACGAAAATTTGACGGTTCTTATAGCTGACAGTTGGAGCAGCGTTTGATTTCAATAAAAATAAATGAAAAATTAAATGAAGTCGTATATTTCGGAAAATTAATTAACTGTCGCAGTCGGATAAAAACTATCCTAAGTTGCAGCTAGAATAATAAAGTACCTATATAAAATATTTCATATTTTTCCGTTCATGGGATGCTGAGAACATTCGAACCGCGCAAAGCTTAGTTTCAAACTGGCAGATTCTTTTTTTAATTTAGAGATTTATTATAAGTGGAGATGGAGATTACTCACTCAGGGAACAAGCTGACCCTGATGGGCAAGAGGTTCATGAAGTAGCTCTGCAGGAAGGGGATGAGCAGCGAAACAACCATGATGACGGAGAGCACGGGCACCCCGGAGCGCGGCCAGCGCCAGATCACTAGCAGCACCACCAGGGTCACCAGGAACAGCTGCGTGTCTGTACCCAGGTACCTGAGTGAAACAAAAGGTTTCTGTTTTCATTTCGGGTACAAGCTTTTTATTGCCGACTGTACTTTGTTGCACAGTTATCAACTTCATTGAGAGGATTCTGATGAACCTAAACACGAGTTTATCTTGTGGAATTGAGGAGTTCCTTTGGTCACCTTCCGTCTCCATCATAAGACCAGCTGTATGGTACCAGTAAGCATTGCATTTGTAAAAACTCGTGCATTGACGAGCTTTTCTGAGTCACGATAAGGTGGGAATACTACCTCTTTTTCGGCAAACAGAAAACCGAAGACAGTAAGAAAACACTTCTCTACGAAATAAAAAGTATATAGCATAAAAAGAAATTACATAAAGTCGCCGTCAATGGACTTTGCTAACTATGTAAACAAACAATGTATTGAAATTGACATTTCATTGTCAATTTCAGTATGGCGGTTTGTTTACATAGTTATCAAAGTCCATTGACGGCGACTTTAGTATTTTTTTTTTCAAAACGGATTACACAGTATTACAGTGAGACACCAAGGCACTGTGAAATGCATGATAATGGGTAGATTGTGTTTTCTCACCACGCCTGCTGCAGGCACATTTACTCGAAGCTTTCGCTCTCGCTTCACCCCAGCCTCTCACATGGGGCCGGACCCTAAGTGGCACCCACGTCCTCGCCGGCCCCATCACAAGACCACTGCCGTCACTATTTGCTCGTGTACTCACCACGCCTGCGGCAGGCACAGGTTCTCGAAGGGGAACAGGTTGGGGCTCAGGATGACGAGCTGCCACCAGTTAGCGCGGCACATGTCACGCTCGCGCTTCACCACGGCGTCCCACATGGGGCCGGACCCCAAGTGGGGCACCCACGTCATCGCCAGACCCATTACTACGAGCACTGCTGGCATCAATCTGAAAATACATTATGAGATCAAAAACAATAAAATATTATGGGACCATTCGTTTTGAGTTTGTGTTCGAACTTTCGAGGCTCATTTTTCGCAAACAGTGAGATGCCTGACAAAAATGTGTACAACTTTTTTTAGATTGAAATGTTTTATGTTTTATCCAATCAAATATTCAGATCAAGTTTTATTAGAGCAAATTTTCTTAAAAGTGTATTAACGTTTCACCCTTAAAAAAATTTTTTTTTGCTTGGTTACATTTCAGTATAATTATTTTCCTTCGGGTCTGTGTCAGTGACAGAAGCATTCATTTCCAATAAAAGCAAATCAGCTCCACTAGTGAATTGCTAGAAATTAACGAAACACGTAACTACATTAACTTTCGTACTCTTCCAACGTACGCCTACCCACCAGGACTTCTTTAACCTAATGTGGCGGCAATGTAAAAAAAAAACACTCGATGGCTTACATTGAATTAGCAACAGCAGCAACAGTCTTACAATATTAGGATTATTCATTTAACTAGCTTTCAATTAATATTCCTACTGAAATATAGTTTAATGTAATGTTTATGTAATTACGAGTAATAACAATTATGACTATTTATGACAATTTATTTGATTTCAATTTGTGCATTACCAAATTAGCTCAATACTTTGTTAGCTTAACAAATTCAACCCAACTTATGATTCATAAATCAATTTCTATTAGCATAATAAATAAGGCGTATTTGGATACTCATGTTATTAACACATAAAAATCAATATATCCAAAATTAATAAGGCAAATATATGTACAGTTAAGTCACGTGTATTATCGCTCCGTTTTGGGAGTAGAGTCGTTACTAAAAATGTCTAGTTCAAGGAAAATGAAAATGTTTTAGGAGCCCGAAATTGCAAAATGACGTTTATAAATTATGAATAATCATTAGTCACTGCGTTGCTGTTTACACAATGGTTCTGAATTGGCCCACCGCCTTGGCTTGCACTTCTGCAGATGCCGCACACGTATGTTTTGAAACCATATGGGTGCAACATCCGCAAAGCGTTCGCGCAGTCGGGCGCGCTGCAGACGTCAAGTACATCACGTGAAGTTGAAACCAGCTGAACACTCGTCCATCCTAAAACCAGTTTGTATAGAAGTTTTGAAACCATATAGGTGCGACATCCGCAAAGCACTGTTTGCGAAGCGCGCCATGATCCTTTGATGTGTGCACAAAAAATCGACAAAATTCGGCTGGCCGGCCAGTGTAGGCGCCAACTAAAAACCAATATACAGCCAAGTAGGTCTCTACACGTTGGCCCAACGCGCTGGCCCAATGTGTACAGCGGTCGTTACACTTTATTACGCACACCACACATAGCTTCGCGCGCACAGATGAGTTGAAAGATCAGTATAGAGGTTAGGTACTTGATTGCTGAGCTACATCTTGTGTAACAAATGTCTTGTAGGAATTACCTGAACCATCTGTTGACGAGAGCCATAGGGATAGTCTTCAGAGAGAAGGGATGTGTCTCGGCGTGGACCAGCATCTTGTAGGCCATCAGGAACCCGCCCATCACGAAGAATATCTGCACGATCACGCGCGCGTTGAACAGCAGGGCTTTGAAGAAGTCGCTGTAGGACTGGAAACAAACAAATTTAATGTAAGGGCCTATGTGACTGTGGGACTGTAGTTTGGCAGATTTGTATGTAGCTTGCCTTTAAAAAAAGAGAATAAACATTTATCATTTAGTATGTACTAGACTGCGTATTTTAAGCGCGCCGCCGACGCGCGTATTTGTCAAATTACACTTGATTTGACACAAATGCGCGTCGACGGCGCGCTTAAAAAACGCAGCCTACATAGGCCCTTAGAGTACTAATACAAACAAAATGAAGGTAAAAAAATGTTGATTAACACATTCAGTGCCGAAGATTTCATGGCGGTATTACGCTCGCAACCGATAATAGGGAACTCCGTATGGAGGCGGCCACCTAGCGGACTCCTCACCATATAGAACAGTGATGTTCAAATTGTAAAATGTTGGTATTGCTGTTGATGCTCCAAATAAAATAAATAAATATTTTCTGGTACAAAATCTGTCCATGGTCTTTCAATGCGGTAATGTCGCAAACATTACCTATGGGCATCTTGGCATTAAATACTAGCGACATTATGTATCAATTCAATTCAATTTAAATCGTTTATTTACAATGAACATATGGTAACATAACATCTTAATTTATATACATTGCTTCCCATTATACATTCAGTCAAGATAGACATGTGAAAATATAATTTGTCAGTGATATTATAAGTCACTCAGTCTAGTAAAATTTGAGTGAAATTAGAGTTGTATTTTATAATCAATTGTATTTTTATTAAATTTATTAATTTATTTATAATATGCATCACATTTATATTAAATACGAGAATGCCAAATGGACAGGACATTAATTTAGTCACTACTTAATTAAATGTCAACATTCAGAGTTGAGCCATGCACCTTATTTAATTAATTTTAATAAAGAATTATAATTAGCAGCAGTGATAGAAAACTAGTTTCAATAAAAAAATCAGGTATTTTTGCATTGTTGCATATTTTTGCCCGACTACGGCAGAACCGAAAGGATGAGATATGATTTTAGCAGTCTATGTTTGTATTTACGTGTGTTCCACGGTAGTGTAGATACTGTACCGATTTTGATGAATGAGGTTTCAATCGATTCGAAATTATGCTCCGGATGACTTTTGTATGAAAAAAACGTTTACAGTACACATGGTGCTACTTTTCCGCACGTGTGCGGAAAAGAGCACTTTCCGTGCATATGTCGAAACTTTAAAGAGCCATATGTACTGTAAAACGTTGTACGATTCACGTGCGAATAGGTATTTTTTTATTTTCTGCACTTGTATCGTAAATAACTATTACGATATGGCTCTTTAAAGTTTCGACATATGCACGGAAAGTGCTCTTTTCCGCACACGTGCGGAAAAATAGCACCATGTGTAGGTACTGTAAATAACTATTTTATTTTGGTTGGTTTTCTGCAGTCGGGATTCAGCTTTTTGAACTTTTTATGCTTGTTGCATTTGAGTCTCGTTTAATGACTCAATGTCATTCACTGTAGGTAAATACTTAGCGGATTTAGCGAGTGCATAAGTCAAAGTGATTTATTCTTCAATTCAGGCATATTACATGCACCCATGAAGGTCGATAAACTACCACCGGTTCGGAAGGAAAACCTCTGCCTTCAGAAGAAGCGGCGTAAAAAACTCGGCGAGGTATAATTTTTCTCAAAACAGTAGTATATGATACCTATTTAATCACTACATAGTATAAAACAAAGTCGTTTCCCGCTGTCTGTCACTGTCTGTCCCTATGTATGCTTAGATCTTTAAAACTACGCAACGGATTATGATGCGCTTTTTTAAATAGATAATGATTCAAGAGGAAGGTTTATATGTATAATACATGCATCTAACATATAAACCCGTGCGAAGCCGGGGCGGGTCGCTAGTTTCAGTATAAGAGTATTATAAAATGACATTGCTACAGTAGAAAGCCTATTTATTTATTTAGCGATAGATTTCTAGTGCAGTACTTTTATAGCAAAGTAGCAATAATTTCGGAAGGCAAGTAACTTCCACTGGCGTAGGTAATTGTTTTATCGCCAATGCGTGTCCGCCGTGAGGAAATTGGCCGACAGCCGCAGCGCGGGTTGCCCAACACTGCCAATGTTTGCTTGCTTATTTACGTTTTAACCTTAAGGCGCTGTCAACACCAAAAACGCGCACACTGTCTATTTGTATCGGAGTAAACGAGATCGAGTGATACTTGGGCGGTCAGGTTTTAGAAGACAATAATTAATAAATATTAAAATGAAAAAAAGTGTGGCTTACCTATTTGTGAAATATGGCTCGTTAGCGGTTTAGGTATGAATATGTGGACAGCATGTTTTTAATCGCAGACCCATACGTCAATAAAATAAGGACTTAGAACCGTTTAAGATGATTTTAAGACCGATCTTTGCAATTATTTTCTATCGAGCCGATTTCGTCCAATTATGTTTCGAGTCCGTCTACGGTCTTGGAAATATGATGAATATTAACTTATATTTTTTTGATGTGCTAGAACCAATAGTTTTTCTTAAAAAACTGCTTAAATCATTTCAATTTCAACAAATTAGGTCTTGTCAGCCTCTATATAAAGGGGTTATTACATAATCCTAAATTAGGCACTAACGTGAGGGACGCCGCAATACGTTAGATAGGAATACGTAGATTTAGATTTAGATTTATTTATTTTGAGATAAAAATTACAATATAGGTTTGCATACAATGTCAAAATTATAAGAATCCTTATCACGATCGTCAATAATCAGAAATAAAATTTAAAAATATTCAAAATGTAAATACACAAAGTGGAAATTGTAGCTCCAATTACGGATTGTCATTTAACAACTAATAGACACATACTATTAAACACAAATAAACAATGTCAATTTATGCATTATGCATATGGAGATAATCTTCATCTCATTCTAATGTATTGCGCCCTCTCGTTAGTGCCTTATTTAGGATATATGTAACACGCGCTTTATACCTACAGAAAACGTACACACTCGTAGAATAGAAAAATATTAAGCGATTGGAATCTCTATTTGTTTTCTATTTCAAAATCTATCAACAGAAACCTTTTTGTATACAAAGTTTCATGTTATTCTAGCATGTCGTTTTAAAATGAGATCCAAACTACATTTGTATGGAGAGTCGACCCTCCTGGCGACCACTGAAATATATATAACTTATTCATATTATTACAATTATTAAGGCTCCGTAGGTTCAGCCAAGTTAAGTGAACAGAGTTTTTGAAACAATATAATGCGTCTGTTCATAATAATATGGTTTCAAAAAAATACGAATAGTTCGTATTTTTTTGAAACCATATTATTATAAACAGAGAATCTTGAGGCTTTTCTGCAGGGAGATCAGTGATTTGAAACATGATTAAGCAATTTTTTAAGATTAAGCTCTATAGAAAAAAAATCACGAACAAGGTCTAAAATACACTTAAAACATTCGTAACAAATTATGCACAACAGCTAAACATATTAAAATTGGTTCTAAAAATCGGCAATATCATGTTTGAGGGAACTTAGTGATTACTTTTTTTATTTATTTAAACGCACAAAAATTTAAATTAAAAAACATGATATCCGCCCTTCCGAACACGCACTTCCATCTCGCTCACGCTTATGCTCAGCGAGAGGGAGAGAAGACCATGAACCTACGCCTACGGCGCCTTAAATTGGTACTGGCTTATAAACAAGAGGTAATGTGCATATGAGTATCAACTTATCAAGGAACCAGCAGACAATGAGCCGTTTGCTTTGTTGATATTTTTAACCGACTTCAAAAAAGGAAGAGGTTCTCAATTCGACTGTGTGTTTGTTACGCAATAACTCCGTAATTTACGAACCGATTTGAAAAATTCTTTCTTTGTTTGAAAGCATATACTTACATCCAGATAGGTCCCGTAACCAAAATCCAGTTCTGATGATGGGATCCTGGAGAGATCGAGAGATATCTTCAAATTTTATAGGCAAACTTGAAGCAATTTGGCTAGGTATGGATTTGAAGTTGGTTAAAACTTTGTTTTTTAACTAAATCATAACAGCAGTGGACTGCAAGTAATTAGAACAAATACAATACCTAAGTAGATATAAAACGGTTCCTAAAGTACTCATTATGAACTTATTAACGTATGCGGAAGTCTTCATTTCTAGGTGTCTATCTTTTGATTACAAGGTGATCTTGAGAGTTAAAACTAGGTACTTATAGGCTCAAATGCCTCACGGAACCTTGCCTCAAGTACCTGTGTTTCAATAAAAACGTACACATCATTCAACTAAAAAAAATACAGACGTCTTACACTTCACATATGGGCGTCATGTCAAGAGCAGTCATCAAAACAAGTGGAATGGCGGCCCAGAAGTTTTTTTTATCAATTCGGTCGTGTGAGTGTGTGAGTGACCTTCGCCATGTTGCAACATTGCCCGGCCAGTGTATAAGTTTGACAACTATCAACAGTTGGCTGCTATTATTGTTATTGACCTTTGCTTTTAAACCCTGTTGTTATGTTAGAAGATGTGCGCTTCGAGGGTTCCGTGGATGAAGTAGGTATTTTATACCTGCTTCAAATAATATTGTATCCAGATCTGGAGCGAATTTACACCTCGTAGTGTCAAAAAAATCGTTACCTATGTATTTTTTGATATATCACACCTACCTACTATCATAACACAACAAGAATGTAAATTTGACCATCAAAAAAAAAATCTTAATCAGTTTATCTACGATGATGATTATCACCATCGTCATCATCATCATCAACGATACAATTCTAATGTTTAATTGCTGATTAATTATGATTCTACCAGGAGGAACACTGCTTTATAAAGTTTTGGAATGATTACTTATTCAATACTTAATCCAGCTGACCAGGTGTTTGAGGAAGGGGGGGGGGGGGGGGGGGAATTTGCTGTCATAATGACACTAATACATCAAAAATGACACAATACTTACACCGAAAAAACTTGCACACCTTCATACATTTTTGTCTACGAACCATGCCCACTTGTGTGTTGCTCGAAGGGTCAAAATGTCAATGTTAGTATGGTAAAATGACAGTTGAATTCTCCTAACGCTCGTTCGAAACGTTACGAGTATACACTGTTTACCCCTCTGGTTTACAAAACTAAATTCCGGCAAAGTTGTAAGAATCACCAAGTAACTATTTAGGTAATTATTTTAAATGTGGAGGTCGATTGCGGTTGTTATTTAGATCTTGCGAAATGTTTTGACGAAACCTAGTCTTAAATTACTATGAAAGGCAATTTAGTTAATGCTATGTACTATTTTAGTTATTCAACAAGTGAGCAAAGCGAACCAAGTTCTCCGTTTCAGCTTGGGCCAAAATTCGTTCGTATGTTCTGATGTCCGGCTGTTCTCCTCTAAAGGTCGCAATTCTCAACTGATCCTCGTGAAATTTTGTGAGCAGGCTCGTTTTGCAGCAGGCAGTTATTAGGGTTCCGTACCTCAAAAGAAAAAAACGGAACCCTTATAGGATCACTTTGTTGTCCGTCTGTCTGTCTGTCTGTCTGTTAAGACCCTTTATCTCGGGAACGCTTGAAGTTACAGGGATTTAAAATAATACAATGTATACATCTAATACCTAATCTTCATAACGATTTTTTTCTTTACCTAATTTACATTAAGTAATTCTGGTAGAGAACCCGTAGATCATTCTTTTTAAAGTACGGGAAAGAAGCAGTTAATGTTTTAGAATTGATATGTGGGGTCAATCATAGTCGATTGTCTTTGAGATCACGCGTAGGTATTAAAAGTTAAAACCAACACTGCTGACTACGTCTTGTATTTCGTATAGCAATTACATAATCTCCACTTATAATAAATCTCTAAATTAAAAAAAGAATCAGCCAGTTTGAAACTAAGCTTTGCGCGGTTCGAATGTTCTCAGCATCCCATGAACGGAAAAATATGAAACATTTTATATAGGTACATTATTATTCCAGCTGCAACTTAGGATAGTTTTTATCCGACTGCGACAATTAATTTATTTTCCGTAATATACGACTTCATTTAATTTTTAATTTATTTTTATTGAAATCAAACGCTGCTACAACTGTCAGGTGACACTGACAGGTGAGCTGTCAGCGAACTGCGAAGTCAAAATATTCATGGCGGGTTATGATATGAATGATATAACTGATATTTGATGTGTACTATAAAATTTGTCAACCAAAAATATCTCGGCAATTTTATACAAGTTTCAAAAGATTATGATCATCATGAAATTATATTTAAAAGGCCCATGGGAAATATCAGTCAAAATTGAATATAGGTGAAAAATTGAGTAAGTATAGGTGAAAATACAGTGAATCGAGATTCTGATGTTAATGCTACTTAATTAAATATTCGAGATGAGAAACAGGCGTGATACTGTTCTTGCAGATAAGAGAGACGGCCAACATAACAAATCCGTAAAGACGGAATTGAGTCAATCTAAGCATTGAAAACTAACAAGAATTTTAACTTATAACTGGGACGTACCTAATTGTAAAAAGAATTATGAAGAAACACCGAGACAAGTATTACTTGTATAGGTAATTTAGTTATTTGCTGGACAGCTATGTACTCTCAACATTGATTTTGGTTGTATTATCAAAATGTATTACTTGTACTTCCCTATCATTTGATTTTACACGATGTATACCTACTAGCTACCCGTGTATTGCAAAGAATGCAGGCAAACTCGCGGGATAAAATATAGCCTATAACCTTTGCATTCAACATGCAGGTGAAATGAATAAGTGGTTCTGGATATTATGTAGGTACCCATTAAGTAGGTACATGCAAAATTGTAAAGCTACAATCTTCTTTTAGTAAAATTTAATATATTTTAATTGTGTGAATATTTTCTTTAAAATAAACATATAGTAAACATATAGATTATTTAACCAAAGTGTATGATATCTTTCACCCAGTAGGTCTATCCTTTGCAATGCAATGTTCAGTCTGAAGAAAAGGTTCACCACTTATGTCTGGGCAAATAGATATTTTATAGGAGATAGACAAGGTAGACTTGGTAAAGGATGCGGGAGTCTGCTGGATGTGGGTGGCGCAGGACCGGCCATTGTGGCACGCTTTGGGAGAGGCCTATGTCCAGCAGTGGGTGTCTTTCCGTTGATATGATGATGATGATAGGAGATATTTCACAACCTTAAATTGACATAATATTGCCAAGATAATAAGTAATGATGCTGTTCTATGGCAATCTTCTTTACATATAGAGCTCTCAATGTACAACAAATTGTCATTGCCACATAACAACTGTCAATGTGATGAAAGGAAAGGTTAGTATAGGATGTTAATCTTAAATTATCTGATGTATTGGCAGTTTTTAATTTCATATATTACAAGTACATATTATACAACAATTCAAAGACAGCACTGTGAATTTCTAAACTTTCTCCATCAACTTTTATCTTAGAGTCACTCTTCTCAGGTAAAGGAAATTTTAAAATCGGTTTGGTGGTTCCAGAGATTACCCATTACTTTGGCAACCATTACATACAAAGTTACAATCTCAAGTTTTCCTCTTTGTAATATTAGTATAGACAATGTTCTTCAGATAACCTGGAGAGGATTATTATGATGCAGCACACCGGCAGAGCACCTGCTAAATCGAGCATACAAATCACTGAACCCTTGCAACTACATCTGCATGAGGCCACGCATAAAGTGGGTGTTAGGAGCCCATGGGGTAATCTGGTCAACAACAATAGGACATGAAGTCACCATCCTCAGCATTGGGGGAAGGACTGATGATGATGATAGATAATTCGGCAATAATCATCTGCCAAATATGATAATGTGCCCAGTGAAAAATAAAATTAGATACAAAACAAACATCAATTTTAATAAGCACAATAATTGAAACTTAGTAAATCGTTCATTATTTTTGGCTTTCCAATTGCTGAGTGGTTTTTCTTCCTTTTCTTATTCTGCATACTCAACTGAACACAATTCCATTTTTTTTGGTTTGTCTTTACACATCATATTATAATTATTATGTTCCTTGGTTGAGAAAATCCATGGCCCATGAAAATCCATACCTAAAATAAATTATTATATAGATTAGGTTTTTACAACAAAAAAGTTTATAACTGTAGTATTACATTAAATAGGTACACAAAAGAGTGAGTTTGTCTTATAGCTCAAGCCCTAGCTTGAGACATACTGTGCCCTAGCACAGTATGTCTTCTCACTCATATTTGGAGCAGCCCAACTGGAGAACAACCTCTACCTTCCAGAAGACAGTGTTGTGTTTGTGATGGTTAGTAAGGTCACCCACTGTGAGGAATCTACGTAAGTCTCTCACTGTCAATGCAACGAATCTCCAAATCAATAAAGCATATTAGTATCATAACTTACCAAATCTTATTATTAGTTTTATGCTCATTAATGAGTGCGCGAGTCGTGGGGTAGGACAGGTTAAGCTGTCCTATGAGAGGCATCAGCGTTTGTTTTGTAACCACTCGATTGTAGGATTGAGAATACGATTCGGTTTTGGTAAATGCCTTTACAAATCAATGATCTTCACTTCACAAACACCACGTCCAGCGTTTTCGCTATTGTATCCTTATTGTTGGTTATAATTTATTCGGGAATCACGGAGTAGAGTATAACGTAGTGTTTATATTCTCTTTGTAGAGTAGGTGCCGGTTATGTACGGCCATGATAATGCACGGCCATGATAATGTACAGCCCAATAATTCGCGTCCAATGTACGTGAATGATTGGATCGTGCATTATCAGCCCGGACAAATTTTAATGTGGCATCCCCCCGTACCGAGTTTCCTCAGGGTGATAATACACGGCCCAATAATATGAGTACAATGTATAATGTAATGTATGTTAAATGTGATACACACACACAAACACACACACACACAAACACACACACACACACTTACCACATAGTATAATATAAAATGTTTACTTTCTAATTTATATTTTAAGTTACTTATGCCTACACCTAAATCACAACATGTGGAAGAGCGGTGATCTTCTTAGCACAAGTATATTATATACTTAAAAAGAGGCACCAGCACAGATACTTGTATATGTATTTAAGTTACTGAAATAAATTATTTTATTTTTTGATATATAGCACAAATATATGCAATTTGTCAAACCAACTTGATGTAGTTAAGGCTATTATACAACTAGCAATTTGTCACAGCAATCTACCGACGCAGCTGTAAAGTCAGTTTGAAGGCGGTTGTTGTGACAAAATGTTATACTACGTTTACAAAGCCGAAGTCAGCAGGGAAGTTGGAAGGGAAGTGGGCAGAACGGGCGTAATACCGCATTTTACGCCCATTCTGCCTACACTTCCCTGCTCACTTCGGCATAGTGTAAACTAGGCATTAGATGTATAGAACTCCTTAAAATCATCATCCTCCTAGCGTTATTCCTGGTTGTGCCCTAAAGTAGCCCCGGGTCCGTTTTGGCAAGTTTTGACCGCCACCGCAGGCAGTGTGATTCAGGCCTTGGAATGAAAGATATATACGGTTTCCTCATAGACGGCCATACACGATGATTAAATACTGATGATCCACCATAGTTGTCTCTTTCTATTGCATTTTGGATCTTCCGGTTCCGGTTGTCTTGTCATAAAGACGAAGTGATACTGTGCTCCGCTTTCCGATATAAACACTGTGTACATACCATTATATCCTGTGTAAAAACATTCAAATCTTATACGTGACGTGCTACGGTACATTCTAATACAAATAACTAAGTGGAAACTGTGCTATCTACACCATCTCAAGCGAACGAGAAACAAAGGAAAATTTTTAGGTTATCTGCCATACGAACAAAACAACAGAACATTGACAAACTAGTGTGGTGTTACCACACCAAATAAAACGCTTGTACCAACCTAACAGCCTCATTAAAGCTGCGTTCACGCAAATACGCTCCGTTTCACGCAAAATATCGAAATATAAAATGGACAACCTCCAAAACCTATTCGACCAACTAAAAATTGAAATGTCTAACCAAACAAAGGACATAATTGTGCAATTAGATGAGAAATTAGTACCTTTTACACGCGAAATTCAAGAATTGAGGTCCGAAAATGAGACGTTAAAAAGAAATATCTACTACCTCGAAAAACATAAAAGAATAAACAATATAATTGTATACGGTATAAAAGAAAGCGAAGAATCGACGAAGACTCTTATGGAAATAGTAAAGAAGAAGTTTAAAGATGATTTAAATATTTATCTTGAGAACCGAGACATAAATACGATCTACAGAATTGGCAAATATGACACACAAAATGGGAAGGACAGGCCGATACAACTATCATTTGTCAACAACTGGATCAAAACAGACATTATGAAAAACAAAAAGAAGCTGAAAAATGTATACGTTTCAGAAGACTACCCAAAGGAGGTACTCGACAAGAGGAGAGAACTCCAGCCAAAACTCGAAGAAGAATGGAAAAAGGGTAAATTCGCATTTATTAAATACGATAAACTTGTCATCAAAGAGGGTAGACCTGGAAACGAAAAGCGTAAAAGGAATCCATCAACCTCGCCTAACGCAATAGACCAGCCTCGTAAACAACAATCAACAGCAAAATCAAACAGACGCAACGCATTTGATGTAATGAGGAATAGAAGCCACTCCCTGTCTACTGAAAACCCTTCTTCTCAATCAAAAGCATAGGATACAGCCATCACCCACCGGAACAAAACGATAACAAAACAAGAACTAAATAAAATTAAAAACCAAACATTTCCCAAGCCGACTGGTCCTCGTGGGGAATTAGACCACTACCCTCCACATAAAAATCAAAAAGACAAAAATGAAGAATCAACATTAAAAGTGTGCACTTTTAATGTAAGGTCACTAGCAACAACAGAAAGATACCTCGAATTAAACTACGCCTTAGAAAAAATCAACTGTGATATTCTAGGGATCTCCGAAGTCAGAAGAATAGGCTGTAATATTGAGGAGCACAACAATTACATTTTTTGTTACATTGGACAAACTAAAGGTTTGCATGGAGTAGGGTTTCTAATAAAGAAAAAATTTAAAAACAATATAAATAATTTTATAGGAATATCCGAAAGAGTTGCACTTCTGCAGTTAAAATTTGAATGTTTTTCTATATCAATGATCCAAACTTATGCACCTACAGAAAAATCACCCGATGAGGAAATTGATCAATTTTACAAAGACATTGAGACAGCTCAAGCACTGGCTGACGAGAAAGTTATGGTAATGGGAGACTTCAATGCTAAAATAGGCTCCCCTAAAACAAATCTCTACCCAGTTATGGGCCAGCATGGGTATGGAGAATGTAACGAACGAGGGGACCGACTTATCAATTATGCATTTCAACATAAGCTGTCGATAATGAACACATTTTTTAAGAAAAAAAGAAGCCGTCGATGGACGTGGATGTCACCTGATCAAAAGACCAAGAACGAAATCGACTACATATTGATAAACAATCCCAAACTAATAACAAACTTGGAAATAATAAATAATATGCAATTTCCTTCCGACCATAGACTACTGAGAGCAACGCTACTTTTAAGGCGCCCACCAAAGAGTAGGAAAAACTTTAAGACGCCACCTAAGATTCCAAAAACAGAAGAAGAAATCAAAAGCTACACCGAAAATCTACAAACACACATGGAAAAGAGTGAAATAGACACAACTAATATCCAAACCTACTATAACTTCTTGGAGGGAAGCATACTAGATTGCTTACAGTCAAAAAATATAACTCAAGAAGAAAGACCGAAAATAATCAGCAAACACACAGAACAACTTATTAAAAGACGCACCGAACTAATAAATATGAAAAATAAAACAAAAGAAACAAAAAATGAACTTAGCAGAATATATAAAGAAACCAATAGATCAATAAGGAAGGACTACAGTAAACATAGACACGAAATCATCTCAAGAAACATCATGAATTTCAGAAGTACCAAAAAAGCTTATAAAGAATTAACCACGCACAAAACATGGATACAAAAACTTGAACAAAAGTCAGAAGAAACAAAATCAAGAAAAGACATTATAAATCATGCAACAAACTTCTACAAAGCCTTATACCGGAAAACAAATAATAGCGAAATTGAAACACAACCTAAGTACGGAAGCAGGACTACATGCATTAAACCAATTGAATACTCGGAAGTTTGTGAGCACATAAAACGACTTAAAGCTGAAAAAAGCCCCGGCCCAGACGGAATATGCAGTGAGGCCCTCAAAATAGGAGCTCCTATCCTAATTAACCACCTGACACAGCTGTTCAACATGGTATTGGACACAGAAACGGTACCAAAACAATGGTGCACATCAGACATAATCCTGCTTTTCAAAAAAGGAAACCCTTTAGATATAGGAAACTATAGACCTATAAGCCTGCTAGCAAGCACATACAAACTGTTTTCATCTATACTCTTAAAAAGAATAACACAGGATATTGACAAGCAACAACCAAAGGAGCAAGCAGGATTCCGGTCAGGCTTTAGCACGATGGATCACATACAAACATTAGAACAAATTATAGAAAAGCATCGAGAGTTTAATAGACCTCTGTATGTGGCCTTCGTAGACTATAGCAAAGCCTTCGATAGCATCAGCCACTGTTCAATCTGGAATGCACTACAGCGCTTTAATGTCGACCAAAAATATATTAACATCTTAAAATATATATATGCAAACTGTAAGAGTAAGGTAAAACTAGAAAGCAGAGGAGAAGAAATAAACATAGAAAGAGGAGTCAGGCAGGGGGACCCTTTGTCGCCGAAGCTCTTCATCGCAGTACTCGAAAACATATTTGGTAATTTAAACTGGGCAAAGAAAGGATTGCAAGTCAACGGATGCTACTTAAACCATCTAAGATTCGCTGACGACATAGCTATAATTGCTGAAACCGCTCGAGACATGGAAGAATTGATGAAGTCACTTGACGATGAAAGCTCTAAAATCGGCCTAGAAATGAACATAAATAAAACTAAGCTGATGACTAATAGTGATATTAGGCCTATTGCGATAAAAGGAAACACCATAGAGTACGTAAGAAATTATGTCTACTTAGGGAAACGGCTGTCATTTAATAACTCCAGCAATGAAGAAGAACTAACAAGGAGAATCAGTGCAACATGGAATAAATTTTGGTCCCTGAAAGAAATTCTAAAGGGGAATTATAATCTTCATCTGAAAAAAATTGTGTTCGATACATGTCTCCTACCTTGCTTACTGTATGGCTGCCAAACTTGGGTATTTACAAAAAAGATAAAAGAAAAAATTAAATGTACTCAAACAGCAATGGAAAGGAGTATGTTGAAGATTAGGAAAATACATAAAGTGAGAAGGGAAAATATCCGACAGAAGACAAAACTCACAGACGCTCTCAAGCAGGCACTGAATTTAAAGTGGAAATGGGCTGGACATATCTCACGATATACAGACAAAAGATGGACCATAGAGAGTACACGATGGAAAGGCCCAACGGGGAAAAGAAATGTTGGTAGACCAATAAGACGGTGGGCTGATGACATTATACAAGAAGCAGGAAAAGATTGGATTGAACTAGGCAAGGACAGGGAATCATGGAAAAAGATGGAGGAGGCCTTTACCCAAAAAGGGGTCCATATTTCAATTAAAGAAAACTAACCATACTAACAATAATATAAAATAACTAACTAACAACTTACTAATACCATTTGAAATGTACCTACTTTAGAAATATGGAATAAAATGGCTTTATTATTATTATTATTATTATTATTGCATTTTGTAGAAAGAGACAGCTATGGTGGATCATCAGTATTTAATCACCGTGTATTGGCCGCCATTCCAACTATAGTAAGTGGTTGTGTCAATTTGCTAGGCGTGTAAGGCCTGAGTCACACTGGCCCGGCCTGCGGTGGCGGTTAATAGTAAATTTGATAGCTAATGACAAGTTTACTATTGACCGCCGCGGCCAGGCCGCGCCAGTCTGTGAGAGACTTCATGGCTCTTACTAAAGCAAGTTGGTGCGACAAATAATATAGAACGCCATAACGTGCGCCCACTTTTATCATCGTGATATTTTTCTAGCTGTCTGTCATAACCTATTAAAGATAGAGAAGCTAGAAATATATCACCGTACAATTTCGAGTATCACAATATGATTATAATAAAAATATTGCTAAAATACTCAAGTGTCAATCAAGTAATTGAGAAAGAGAATGCGCATGGATCGCGTGATAATACTTCACCGTGTATGGGCGCCATCCATCAAACAGAATCGTGTGGTGTGGCTTTAGTCGCTGATAGATTATTTCTTATCTTTGGGTGGATTTTAAAATTATCCGGATTTTCTGCTCTATTATCTCAATCCTGTAATACACGTCAATATGCCTGTGATTGGGATTGTAAAATGAGTGGGTCGCCTGATAATACTCACTGTGTAATGGCCGCCATGGTCGAAACAATGCAAGACCGTTTAAGGAGACGCTACACGGGCCGATATCGGCCGGACTGCACACCAGCCGACGCGTGATTCAGTCCGTGTGGATACGTGTCGGAAGCACGGCGGCCGGCCAAATCAAGGTCACTCCATACTAGATTTTCTGTGACGTTGCTTGGCCGTCCGGAAAATTCGTAGGTGTAGCGTTTCCTTTAGGCCTCTCACACACTGGTGTGGCCTGCGGTGGCGGTCAATAGTAAATTTAACAGCTAATGACAAGTTTACTATTGTCCGCCACCGCAGGCCGCGCCAGTGTGGTGCAGGCTTAAGCCCTGTCACACACTGGCGCGGCCTGACCGCGGCGGACAATAGAAGAGTTGTCTAATGCTGTCAAATTTACTATGGTCCGCCACCGTAGCCCGCACCAGTGTAATTCAGGCCTAACAGCTCTTATGGTGGGCACACACTGAACAAAAGAACGAACGCGAACCATTACACGCTGCACGGTGTCCGGCAAAACCAGAGTCCTCCGTGGTCGCCCGTCTATATACGCCTTTAAATAATCAAGTTGTACTTACTACTTTTTTAAAACCTATGATTAAAATATCGAAATATATAATATAATAATACAATGTAAACATACTTCGTAACGTTTCATTATATTATTTAATAATTTCCACAAAATATTTGACTGACTATGAATTAATTGATATTATATTGGCTGTTTGGAGCCTTTTTTGTCTTACATGCGCGCGCATAGGTATTTCAATATCAAAGTAAGTAGGTATATAGGTACAAAAAAAAGTTCGCGCCATTATTTATTCATTTCATATCATAGGTATCATACTTAACTCGTGTAGTGTAGGTTAATATAAATATTAAATGCTGCAAAGAATGGTCAGCGAAAACGTAAGTAGGTACCTTATAATCTAATGTAATGTGTTTTCCTCGCGAGTGAAATAGGTAGGTAGGTACTAGGTACGTTGTACTTCGTACAAAACATGCGTGCCTTGATCCTTAAGGTGTAGTTACATATAACTTACCTATATGGTATAAGTTAACCCTTAGCGATTAGCGATGGCTTAGCGTGGCCTGCGGTGGCCGTCAATATAAAACTTGACTGCTAATTTCAAGTTTACTTTCAGAGTGAATCACACAAGACGCGTCAGTGTGATTCAGGCTTCAAGCCTCTCACAGACTAGCGCGGCCGTCAATAGTAAACTATATAACCCTCCTCTCCTTCGGCAGTCGGGTAATAATAATCGTATAGTTTATTACTGACGTTACCGCAGGCCACGCCTTACTGGCGCGGCCCGCGGTGGCAGTCAATAGTAAATTTGACAATAGCTGTCAAGTTTACTATTGACCTGGCCGAATTGAATTCATCACATCAATCTTGGTCCGGGGCAATAATTGGAAGCCACTTTTGTTCGGGCTCATAATGCACGGCCCAAAAAAGTGGTACATTATCTGGCCGTGTATTACATAAGTATTTATGTTAATTGGCTCCATACACTCTAGCGCCTCTAGCACCGATTTCATACGCGGTACCATGGCGGTAGCCGTCATTCCGCTTAGGCATGCTCTTGATAATGGGCCATCAATACCTCATGACCCATCATACAGGATACAACTATGCGTTAAAGGGAGAAAGGGCCTACTTTTATCTCATCCGCATAAGTACTGCCGCCGTGATGGTAGTTTGTGTTCGTCGTCATTTAAGTAGAGGAACCTTTACATGTGGCCTGCCAAGCAGAATTTCGCAACGGAATTCTGCCTGTGGGTAGCTATATGACCGACTGCAATGGATAATACGTACATGCCATACCATGCCACGACGACCGAGAGCCCCAGCTAGCACGATAGCTTTTATCGTCAAGTTTTATGGCGAAAATGTACTGAACCGTCACGTAAAACTTGACACTAAAACCTATCGCGCTATTAGGACCTGCACGGCTATCACAAGACGGCACGCGAGCTCTCTCGATTTTTCTCGCACTATCTGTCTCTCTCTTATTAGAAAACTTAGAAAGAGATGTATAGTGGGAGAAAAATCGAGAGAGCTCGCGCGCCGTCTTGTGATAGCCGTGCTGTGGCGACAAAACATATAATCCTACTAAATAATGTTTCCTCACGACTGTGAATGTATGACTATATTTGTAGCAAAATTGATCAGGAATATGGATTCCAATTGAGGTAGGCCGACGACCCACATAGCCTGTTCACACAGATGTTACAATAGCTACAAAAATGACTCCTTATCAGTGGCAGTTTATCGAACATAATTTATATACATATGTATAGGTGTATAAACCGTTAACTGTTGTATTGTTTACAGGAAGAACAGAACGTTTATTTTGGTTCCCGATTTTGAGTCAAGAAAGCATTCGAAAGTAACTACTTATACTAGAGACATGACCCAATAAAGAATAAAATGGTTCGCAGAAAGACAAATCTTTCACGTCGCACTCGGGTCGCTATAAAGAGAAGACGAGAGAGCGTTCGCAAAGCAGAGGCTCGAATATCAGAGGAGCTTACTCAAAGCTCAGCGACTTCAGACTTAGAACAAGATGCTATCTCCCAGACTTCAGAGACATTTACATCGAATTGTGCGCGTTTGTCTGCTACCAGAGAAAAAGACGCCATGCCACGGACATCGCAAACATTTACACCAAGTTCTGCAGGTTTGTCTACAAGTGGAAACGAAGACGCCATGTCACGGACTTCACAGAGATTTATACCAAATTCTGCAGGTTTGTCTGCAATCAGAGACGATGAAGTCATATCACAGGCTTCACAAACATTTACACCAAATTCGGCGCGTTTGTCCGCAAGCAGCGGTGAAGATGCCATGTCACGGCCTTCACAAACATTTAAACCAAGCTCGGCGCGTTTGTCCGCAAGCAGCGGCGAAAGCGCCATGTCACGGCCCTCACAAACATTTACACCAAACTCGGTCCATTTCTCCACAAGCAGCGGTGAAGACGCTGTGGCGCGAGCTTCGCAAACATTCACATCAAGCTCGGTGCATTTGTCTACAAGCAGAGACGAAGATGTCACATCACAAACATTTACACCAAGGTCGGCGCGTTTGATCGCAAGTAGCGGTGAAGACGCCATGTCACGGGCCTCACAAACATTCACACTAAGCTCGGCGCGTTTGTCCGCAAGCAGCAGTGAAGTTGCCACATCACAATCGTTACAAGCATTTACACCAAGCTTGGCGCGTTTGTCCGCAAGCAGCAGTGAAGACGCCGTTGCACAAGCTTCGCAAACATTTACACCAAGCTCGGCGCATTTCTTCGCAAGCAACGGTGAAGACGCTGTGTCGCAGGCTTCGCAAACATTTACACCAACCTCGGCGCATTTCTCCGCAAGCAACGGTGAAGATGAAGATGCTGCGTCACGAGCTTCGCAAACATTTACCCCAAGTTCGGTGCATTTCTTCATAAGCAGCAGTGAAGACGCTGTGGCGCGAGCTTCGCAAACATTTACACCAAGCTCGGCGCATTTCTTCGCAAGCAACGGTGAAGACGCTGTGTCGCAGGCTTCGCAAACA
The DNA here is from genome assembly GCA_963854355.1 of Epinotia brunnichana. Lineage (NCBI taxonomy): Eukaryota > Metazoa > Arthropoda > Insecta > Lepidoptera > Tortricidae > Epinotia > Epinotia brunnichana. Next base: position 39,761,610 of record OY977937.1, on the reverse strand, counting down.
TTTACACCAACCTCGGCGCATTTCTCCGCAAGCAACGGTGAAGATGAAGATGCTGCGTCACGAGCTTCGCAAACATTTACCCCAAGTTCGGTGCATTTCTCCATAAGCAGCAGTGAAGACGCTGTGGCGCAGGCTTCGCAAACATTTACACCAACCTCGGCGCATTTCTCCGCAAGCAACGGTGAAGATGAAGATGCTGCGTCACGAGCTTCGCAAACATTTACCCCAAGTTCGGTGCATTTCTCCATAAGCAGCAGTGAAGACGCTGTGGCGCGAGCTTCGCAAACATTTACACCAAGCTCGGCGCCTTTGTCTACAAGCAGAGACGAAGACATCATATCACAAACGTTTACACCTAGCTCGGCGCGTTTGTTCGCAAGCAGCGGTGAAGACGCCATGTCACAAGCTTCGCAAACATTTATACCAAGTTCGGCGCGTTTGTCCGCAGGCAGCGGTGTAGTCGCCATGTCACAGGTTTCGCAGACATTTGCACCGAGCCCGGTGCCTTTCTCCGCAAGCGGCGATGAAGATGCCATGTCACGGGCTTCGCAGACATTTACACCAAGCTCCGCACATTTTAATGAAGAAGAAAACCTCATACAACTTCGATGGGATCAAATAGAAAATAGTGGTTTTGCCTACTTACCTAATATTAATTACCAAGAATTTGCCTCAGTTGGGAGAATGGTTAATGTTTGCGGTAATTGTCAAGCTTTGAAGTGGGCAAAAGAATCGATGGGATTCTGTTGTTCAGGTGGCAAAGTTCGTTTTGATTTATTTTCAAATCCGCCTGAACTTATAAAGTCACTTTTGAATGGAGAACATCCATTATCACAACAATTTCTAGCCAATATTCGTACATATAATGCCGCTTTTCAAATGACGTCTTTTGGTGCAAAACAGGTGATACACGGGACATTTATGCCTACCTTTAAAGTGCAAGGACAAGTGTATCACCTAATAGGATCTTTATTGCCCGAAGAAAATCCTAAATTTTTGCAAATTTATTTTGTTTCCGATTACCAAGAGCAGGCTAATATCAGGAACCAACACTTCACAAATTTAAACTCCGGTCTCATATTTGATCTTCAGGAGATGCTTCATCAGTCTAACCATTACTTGTCCGATTTTAAGGCCGCATTGGAATCTATACCTCCTGATCAGCAGGAGGAGTACAAATTTGTTATAAGTGCTGATAAACGACCTCCTACAGAACACCGCGGTCGCTACAACCCTCCTTCTACCAACGAAGTAGCTGTTGTTCTGGTAGACCAACAGTGCGACAAACGTGATATTGTCTTACGTGCACGAGATAACCGTCTGAAACGTATAAGTGAAACCCATCGTTCTTACGATTCATTACAATATCCGCTTATTTACTGTCGCGGTGAAGATGGTTATAACTTTGCAATACGACAACTTGATCCTACCACTGGGGCAATACGAAACGACAAAAAAGCCACGGCGCTACAATTTTACTGCTACCTTTTGCAGGTCCGACTAAACAGATTTACGTATTTACAACGTTTTCGCGGTCTATTTTCTCAATTCATTGTTGACATGTACGCAAAAATCGAAACTGAGCGTTTAGTTTATATCCGCACTCATCAAAGGCAGTTACGAGCTGAGAATTATGCAGATCTCCAAGATGCACTGCAAAATGATACTAATTCCGAGAACATGGGGCGCTTGGTAATTTTACCTTCAAGCTTCATCGGAAGTCCACGTAACATGCACGAGCAAGTGCAAGACGCACTTTCGTATGTTCGCAAATATGGTAAGCCAGACTTATTTATCACTGCTACTACAAATCCTAAATGGAATGAAATAACTCAAGAGCTGCTGCCAGGTCAAGTTCCGTATGACCGACACGACTTAATAAGTAGAGTTTTTCATTTAAAACTTAAATTATTAATTAATTTACTCACAAAAGAAAAAATGTATGGCGCATCTTTGTGCTTTACATATAACATTGAATGGCAAAAGCGAGGACTACCACACGCTCATATACTTTTATGGCTTAAAGAAAAAATACGTCCCCATGACGTAGATAAAGTAATAAGCGCAGAAATACCAAATCCCATTTCAGATCCTGCTTTACACGCAATTGTGAAGCAACACATGATTCACGGACCTTGTGGCCCTTTAAACAATAGCTCTCCTTGCATGCAGGACGGACGATGTGTTAAAAAATTTCCGAAAAGCCTACTACAAGAGACAATTACAGGTGAAGATGGTTATCCTAAATACCGGCGACGTGCTCCAGACCATGGAGGGTTTACTGCAATGCTACGGTTGTTGGAAGTAGACAATCGGTGGGTTGTACCATTCTCACCTGTATTGTCGAGAACGTTTCAGGGTCATGTAAACGTGGAACTGTGTAACAGTATAAAATCGATTAAATACATTTTCAAGTATGTAAATAAAGGAACCGATCAGGCTACGCTTGCTACAAGTAATGACCGTGACGAAGTAACCAGATTCCAAACGGGGCGTTACATTAGTTCCTCGGAAGCAGCATGGCGGATATTCAGTTTTCCGATTTTTGAACGATTTCCGCCTGTGATACACCTAAACGTTCACGTAGAAGGTGGGCAACGTATTTATTTCAATACAAACAATTTAACAGAACAGTTAGAGAATCCCAGGCAAACAACATTAACGGCATTCTTTTCGTTATGCGAGGCAGACGATTTTGCAAAAACATTGCTTTATGACGAAGTTCCATCGTACTATACGTATGACAAACAACACGGATTGTTTACACGCCGGCGACGTGGAACGCCTGTTGAAAATTTTCCCTCCATCATGAGAGAACACGTTATTGGAAGGGTGTACACCGTGCACCCCAATAACGCAGAATGTTTTTATGTGCGGTTGCTTTTGCACAATGTTAGAGGACCGACGTCTTTTTCAGATTTAAAAATTTTCAATGGCACCGAGTACCCGACTTTCCAGGCAGCTTGTCGGGCTCGCGGACTATTGGACGATGACCAGCATTGGGACGAAGCTCTATCAGAAGCATCACTTGGTGATAGTCCACATCGTTTACGACAGTTGTTTGCCGTGATGTTAGTTTTTTGCGGGATTTCCGACGCCAATCACCTGTGGCTAAAATACCAAAACTACTTGGCAGAGGACTATTTACGCACATCAGGTCCTGAAACTCATCACGAGCTCGATGACCGCATGCGCAATATCAAATTAAACTGTTGTTTGTGTGACTTGCAAGAAATTGTCATCTCAATTGGCGGCCACCCGTTACCACACTACGGTCTGCCTGAGCCTGACCTGAATGAAACCGACACTCATAGAGAATACGCAACCGAAGTTAATTATAACTTCGCAGAACTTACTGTTGCTCTTGAAGGGGTTTCAAGCCTCACAACAGAACAAAAAGGAGTTTTTGATATAATATTCCAAAGTGTTTCAAATGCATCCGGAGGATTGTATTTTTTGGATGCCCCGGGAGGCACAGGAAAGACTTTTTTGACGAAACTCATTCTTGCACAAGTTCGAATCCAAGGTCAAATTGCCTTAGCTGTGGCATCATCTGGAATTGCGGCCACGTTACTGCCCGGAGGAAAAACTGCACATTCCATGCTAAAAATTCCCATACAATTAGATGTCACTGAAACTCCCGTCTGCGACATTTCGCGCAATTGTGAAAAGGCTAAAGTATTGCGTGACAGTGTACTAATTGTATGGGATGAGTGCACAATGGCGCATCGCAAAGCAATTGAAGCAGTAAATAGAACGCTTCAAGACATACGCCAAAATAACCAACTCATGGGCGGGCTTACTGTACTCTTCTGTGGAGATTTTCGCCAAACATTACCAGTCGTAACCCGTGGAACGAGAGCGGATGAAGTGAATGCTTGCTTTAAAAAATCTGATCTGTGGCCATATGTTAACAAATTAAATTTAACAACCAATATGCGAGCTCTACTGGGGGGAAATATAAATGCTCAACAGTTCTCCGAATTGTTGCTAAGCATAGGCGAAGGCAGATATCCCGTAGTAGAAGGCAAAATAACTTTAACAAACGACATATGTAAATTGGTATCCAATCTCAACGAACTTATTTCGTCGGTGTATGGCGACCCACATGACATAATAAATCAGGAGAACAGCTGGCTTTGCGAGCGAGCCATTCTTACGCCTCGGAATGATCAGGCGACAACAATCAACTCAAACATAATGGAAAAAGTTGAAGGGCAGTTCCACACTTATACCTCGATAAACCGAGTAATCGATCGAGAAGAGGCTACAACGTACCCGGTAGAATTTTTAAACTCATTATCAGCGTCTGGTCTCCCAGCGCATGAACTCAAACTCAAAATAGGCGTACCTATCATTTTAATGCGAAATTTAAGCCCCCCAAAATTATGCAACGGAACGCGTTTAAAAGTAGTTGCGTTACAGAGGAACGTAATCGAAGCGGAAATACTTACCGGTTGCGGTGCAGGAGAATGTGTTTTTATTCCGCGCATTCCAATAATTCCCAATAATTACCCATTTCAATTTAAACGGATTCAACTGCCTGTTAGTGTTGCTTTTGCCATGACCATCAACAAGGCCCAGGGCCAGACATTGCGCAAAGCAGGCATAGATCTCACTAGCAGCTGTTTCTCGCACGGTCAACTCTACGTTGCTCTCTCTCGAGTCAGCGATGCCGCTGATGTATGTGTTTACACACCGGAGAATAAAACTTCTAACATAGTTTATCAAGAAGTTTTGCACTAAATAATTTATGCCGTACCTACTAAGTAACTCAGCGAACATACCGTCTCAGATTCATCATTGTCATTAATAGTGTACCGTCAAATTATGTAAATTATATATGTTTCGGAACACTTCCCGTGTGTAAATGCACGGTAATTAGGGGTTGATGGCGCCACAGGGGCCGTGAATCATGTTCGTAATTACAATAACATGTAGATCTGATACACATGTGATATCATCTATCTGTATGGTCCATATAAAAATGTGTAGTCAGGTAGGTAAACGTGGTTTCGGAACACTTCCCGTGTGTAATGCACGGTAATTAGGGGTTGATGGCGCCACAGGGGCCGTGTATCATGTTCGTAATTACAATAACATGTAGATCCGGGGGGCTAGCACACTAGGCTTTATGTCGCGTTTTACGTGACGTTTCAGTACATTTTCGCCGACATAAAACCTAGTGTGCTAGCTAGGCTGATACACATATGATATCATCTATCTGTATGGTCCATATAAAAATGTGTAGTCAGGTAGGTAAACGTGGCAAGCTTCGGTTTTGCCATTCAATAGTAAAAGCATAAATTATTCCCAAAAAACGTAACAATGTCTAACAATGTAATTCATCATTCATCAAGTGACTGCATTTTTACAAGCTTTTATTTAACTTGCACTTTAGACCAAGCGTTTAACTCAGATGGTCCCTGATCGGCGCGCGGCACAAGCGGGGAGACGTCAAAGGGTGTAGGGCGGTTAGTGGGCGGCAAGTCCTTACTTTTTGACGTCACCCCTGCTACTTTGCAGCATCAGCAGCGTCCACGCGTCGTCTGAGTTAAACGGTAGGGTATCTATAGTACCTAAGTAATATATAATGTTAATTTGTGTACATCAAATATGATCAACTTACAGAAGTATTTTTTTAACTAATGATACCTAATATATATATATATATATATATATATATATAAAGTTAGTCTGATGACGGAAACGGGAGGCCTTACCCTTAGAGACAACTACAAAAGGTAGTTTAAAAAAAATACACGTCTATTTAGACGTCAATCCGTCGTGTAGTCAATATTTATGACTAGTGGCCTTTTTAAAGTGTTGCTTGGACTGATCAAATTGTAACTTACCGACAAGCTTTACTGGTCATGATATCGATGATTTTCATAACAACTATCTGATAATGCTACGAATAATACGGTTTCCCAACCAAACTTATGTTCCTTACAATGTTGCGGCGAGAAATTGATGACTGTGTAAATAAATATTCGGACAGCAATATGTTAACCGTGTCTTAAAACAAAAAAAAATTTGAGAGTAACACGTTTATTTTTAGGCTGTATATTGATAGATATGTGTACCTAAGACATTATGTAGATGACACTACTGCCTACTTGCTAAATGTTATATAATTTTTATACTTTTTAATTAATTGTTTTAGTAGAAGCAAACGTGTCACTACCCACCACGTGGTTGCATGTACATGGCATGATTAAATACTAATGTGAAGACATACAGTCTTTCATACTAATAAGTAATAAAAAACTGTTACGTTGTACAATTCAAATCTAAAAATGCTGATTCGACTTTTAAATTAGATCATAGCATGCGAAACCCATAATTTGTAGATAAGGATGTAGATATGTCTTTTATAATGATTATACCTTTTTTTACAAATTGTTCTATTTTTTATAGGCACATATAGTTAAACTCAGTTTTATACAGATCCGTTAAAAGCCGTCAATTTCTGTAAATAAGTAAAGTAAAAATAATATTGACTTATTAAAATTTACACCGACATTAGATATAACGGATTTAAGTAAAACTTGAACGCATAGTTGCGTCCTGTATGCTGAGCTGGCCATAATCCGACAATTCGACCGAAGTTCTGTATAAATTTTATACAGAACTTCGGTCGAATTGTCGGAATACTATAAAACCTGTCACAAGCTAACGCGACCTGCGGTGGCGGCCAATTGTTTACTATGATAATTAATGTTTCAGACACACGCGGCCTTGATTATCATAGTAGCTATACATCTGGCCGCCACCACAAGCCGCGCTTATTTTAGGCAGGCCTAATGAATAATCAATAAGTAGGTACCTATGTCCTCCATGGTCCAAAGAGAAGGAACACATTTAATCCTACGCAAACGAAGTCGCGGGTACAGCTAGTATATATATATATATATATATATATATATATATATATATATATGCCTCTGAATGTAGAGTGTAGACGCACTGTCTCTGAATGTATTATATATTAGGGTTCCGTACCTCAAAAGTAAAAATGGAATCCTTATAGTATCACTTTGTTGTCCGTCTGTCTGTCTGTATGTCAAGATCCTTTATCTCGGAAATGCGTAGAGGTATCGAGTTGAAATTAAAACCATATATTATGCTCACGTATACAGTCCCTTGAAGCTGTAAAAAAATCAAACTACTAAGTTAACGTAAAAAAAAGATACGACCGTTTATGCCGCAAAAAACCGTATAAATTTCGAGACTCTCAGGGGAATCAAAATTTATAGGGTTCTTTCCGTTGACCTAGAACTATGAAATTTGGCAAGTAATATCATCTTATACTTGTTCTGTGGTCTCATACTACATGTACAGTGAAAAATCTCATGTCTTACGGGCACGCGGGGCAACCGAGCGGATGTTATTGGACCGTGTCATGGACATGGAACGCACACAGAGACTGCACCCGCCAGGGACCAGGGTGGAATGGACTATTACCGCCATTGCCGGTCGACGGAACCCCAATGAACCGGTTTATTGGGTGAAGACGATGGACTAATTAATGGCTGTGCTAGTTAATCATATTATTTGCAAATAGGAAATTGATACCTAATTTGATAATAATTCAATTGATTTCGATACCAGTTAAAAGGTTGACACATGTGGACTATTTTGCATTAGACATTATTATATTACTTACATAGGTACAGTCGCCATCACATACATCGGAGCAAACAAGCACGTCACAAACATCGGAACACACCTCTATTTTCAAGGCATTAGGGTGCATGTGCCGATATTTTTGAACACCTATAGTGTACCTGTGATGTGATGGCGACTGTACAAAGCCAACGCCTGTTTCCAATTGGCCTAAAATAGTTAAGTACCAAAATTGTATTGTATCACATAATATATAGCTGTGGATAAGACGGCGGTCACGTTCTGACAGGTATGCGAGTGTGAGAGTGAAGGATGTCTTATCTACATCCACATCTATAAAATAAATGATAATAAAAGTTTCTGTTAAAATTTTCATTTTTGGTACAAGCTTTTATTGCCGACTGTACTTTTCTGCATACCATCATCAACTACTCATTGAGACGATTCTAACGAGCTCAAACTCGATGGGGTTGTGTCGTTTTATTGCGGAGTTCCTATGGCCACCTTCCAGCTCCAGCATCAGATCAGCTCCATGTCATCATAATATTGCATTGTCATGCGATATACATATGCATGCAAAATTTCAGCTCAATCGGAAACCGGGAAGTGGGTCAAATTTAGCTTGCAAAATTTGATTACAGACAGACAACGGGTCAGGTGAAACTAAATAAAAGCTTGTAAAAAGACATATTTAGACCCGCAGGTGGGGTTAGGCACTGTTGGCAGAGATCACGAACCTTAATTAAAGGTTCACGGAACCACGGAACCCTGCATTAACGGAGTCATCGTCCGCGCATTCCGGTCAAGGACGCCATTATTTCAAATAACGGGCCCGCTTGTTTCGACATCACGATTTTGTGTGCATGATCCGTTTTGTGTGTTTATAAGAATAAACATTGCAAGGTTGATTTGAAGTTAAAAATTTAACTTAAATATTTAAACCTAACTATTTAACCTCGCATATAGGGTTGCCAACCGTACTATATTATATAGTATTGTACTATATTTTGACTCTTTGTACTATATACTGTTGAAGAAATATATAGTACGCGAAAATACTATATTTTGGGGGACCTTACGAAGTGCTTCAAATTGCCGAGGTTTTTACTAAATAGCAACATTAATCCAGTAACTTCATACATCCACAGCATGCGTCAAATCCGGTAATTGTGATTTTTGCAGACTTGTTTATGATGTTGGCCCTATGAATAATCCAAGTTTGTGACCTCGAGCGCCGAACGCAACTTTGTCAAAAATCGAAATTACCGCGAAAATTTTATTATACTTAACCTTAATTTATTTATCAAAATATCTACATTATTCGTAGGATATATAAGTCAAATACCTTCGTTTGTTATCAACAAAGTGTTTTAACATAAACCACAGTCAATTCAATGATAATTCGTACATATAAAGTGTCAGTAACCACGCGTGCTTGGTATTCAAGATGTTATTTTGTTTCCAGTGAAGACTTGCTAGCAGACGATTTAGGGGACCACAGCCTTGCAGACTACAATCTTGGCAACGAAGAGGAAGATCAACTTTTAGCTGACGATTACGAGAGTGGTCCCCAAAACGTGCCAATTTCGATTGACCCCAACTACAATGATGGAAGTGATATCAGCTCTTCAGAGTTCTCAGGACATGTCATGCCTTACAGTCAAGTAAGTAGACACTCTTTATTACGTCTATGTTATTCAATGGAATTAAATCTGAATTACACAACTTCTGCAAATATCTTTCTTACGATGCTTAGGTCTGCATTTCAACCTACTTACCAGTATTATCAATCCTTTCTTTGTTAAACCTACTACAGTAAACGCTAAAATTAGGCTCTCTAGTTGATGAAAATGTTGTTATGAATAGGATCAAAATAATTTTGTCATACAATAGGTAGGTATTAGGGTATGTGTCAATACAGCAATAGTGATAAAAAGTTGTATTTATAATTATGTTTTATCAGTTTATGTTTAAAATTGGAATGAATGACAAAATACATAATATCCATGATCAAATAATAATGAAATAAAAAGGATTGCATTGCACAGATTTTGAATTTATTATGTTGATATATTTTTTTCCAAGTGAATATTATAATAAATAAAATAAAATATCTTTATTTCAGATCTTTAGTCGATCCATATGATGTTAGTAACAGTGGAGACTTATGAACTACGTTAGTGACAATAATGACAATAAATTAATGATACTTAAATGACTTAACGCCCCAGCTTTGCACGGGTTTATATGCATGTATTATACATATAAACCTTCCTCTTGAATCACTCTATCCATTAAAACCCGCATGAAAATCCGTTGCGTAGTTTTAAAAATCTAAGCATACATAGGGACATACAGATAGCGGGAAGCGACTTTGTGTTATACTATGTAGTGAGGAATAACTGGTTCAGGCTTATTTGGCCCTCCCGATTGCCACCTGAACCCAGTATCTTGAGAGTGGACAGTCGAGGCGCTCCGCCAACACCCTCAGAAGACTATTGCTTCTGCCTCTCAGCCGTCTCAGTAGCGACACTACTCGTTTTCGCCTGATGGCATAGAAATCGTCGGTGCGCGCCTCGGCGAACATACCCGAGGCGCTGCAATGCCTTGGCAGCCTCAATAGCATTCTGAGTATGTTGTTATACTGCACCCGAATAGCGGCAAAGGCTCTCTGCGTAAAACTAACCCACAAACTGCATGTGTAAAACGTCTGACAGTAAGCTTTAAAAAGCGTCAACTTAACTTGCTTGTTACAACATGCAAATCTGCGGGCAAGCATATTGCCCCTTACCGCCATTGCCCTCCTCTCCCTCTCAAGATCCATGTCATCCTTCATATCCTCGGTGAGCATATGCCCCAGGTATTTAAACTTACTTACCACTCTCAGGGGGACGCCACCCAGCATGATTGTAGGTACTGATGTTGGGTTATATTTCCATGCCTTAAAAATGATAAGCTCACTTTTGGTTGCGTTGTACCTAAGACCATGCCGCGCGGCGTAATCCTCGCATATCCTGATAAGCCTACGTATAGAGCCCACTGATGGACCCAGCAGCACCATGTCGTCTGCGTAACTTATATTATTGAAAGGTGTCCCCCAAATGCTGAGCCCCTCAATCAGCTCATTAACATAAAGATTAAACAGGATAGGTGACGATAGGCCCCCCTGTCTAACACCACATTGGAGCCTATACTCATCTGAGTATTCCCCAGCCCATCTCACCTGATTGACCTGGTTGTTATACCAGTATTTTAACAAGGCTGTGCACTCGGGTGGTAGCCCCGTTTTAGCTACTTTCTCCCACAATACATACTTGGGTGTATTCCTGTCCTTGTAATACCTGACAGCTTGCTTAAGGCACAAAATGCACTTTCCGTCGACAGGCCAGGCCTGGAACCGAATTGCGCATCATGCAACTTAACATGCTTACAAAGTTGTGCATTAAGCAATAATGATTGTCATTTGAGAATAATGTTGTCTCAAACACTTGACAACTTACTTAAAAGTTTGTAAAGCTATGCTATGGCTAATTATAATTACCTAGAGCTATATTTAGGAAACATTTCTGCAAATCATTGTTAATTTAGATTTGGACTTTGGTATGGAGCATAAATATGTGTTTACATTACACATATTGCACACACACACACACACACACACACTACTCTTCTACAGCTTTTTTTTGTTTTTAGGTTAATAACTAAGTATAGCTTGTTTTTATTGTATGAAAGCTTACCTATGCAAATATTCCCCAACATTTTGTATGTAATAGTAAGTAGTAATCTATGGAAATACTCATGCTATGTCAATAATTCTATGGACCTTCAGCATATTTTATCCCGTCCCCCCCAGTTATACTGATACAGTAATATGTCAGGGTGTCCACTTTCTGGAAAGTCAGGGAAAAGTCAGGGAAGCTCATGGTGGTCAGGGAAAGTCAGGGAAGTTCTAGACAGGTCAGGGAAAAAATCATCTAGAAATAAAAATATAAATAAAAAAATCATAGGGATCAACAAATGTATCTTGAACTATAAATAATAAATAAATAATAAATAAATAAATATTACGGGACAATCTTACACAAATCAACCTAGGCCCACGGTAAGCTCAATAAGGCTTGTGTTGTGGGTACTAGGCGACGATTATCACACCGTAGTTTTTGATAGTACCTTCTCAAGACGTTTTTAAAGAAGACTAGATTTGCTACAATATGAGACTAGAATTGTCTCTTTAGACACAATAGTCTCCAAGATAAAACCTTTTAAAGTTTATAATTTTTCGAACTTCGCAACACTAAAATATTGCAAAAAATTTCGAAGTCCGAAGAAATTATGATTTTTGAAAAACTTTGTCTCGGAAACTATTGGGTCTACAGCGACGATTCTAGTTTAGTATTGAAGCAAATTTAGGCTTATTTAAATATTGCAAAAAAATTCGAAGTACGAAAAAATTATGGTTTTTGAAAAGCTTTATCTCGGAAACTATTGGGTCTACAGCGACGATTCTACATAGTTTAAAATTGTAGCAAATTTAGGCTTATTTAACGTCCTTAAAACGTTCTATCAAAAACGAGTCCTTTAGGGATTTCGCGGTATTTTCGATTTTTGACAAAGTTGCGTTCGGCGCTTGAGGTCACAAACTTGGATTATTCATTCAACATTATAAACAAGTCTGCAAAAATCAGAACTACCGGATTTGACTCATACTTCTCCGTACTTGCAGGCGACAAAGTTACTGGATTATATTGCAGGTAGGTACTATATATTTTTACGGTTTTTGTCGTTTTTTTCTGGAAAATACTATATCTCCCTCAAAAAAAGTTGGCAACCCTACTCGCATAGTTCCTAGTAAGGGGACGCTGGGCTACTTGAGGATGTAACTGGGATACTACTACTTGTATTATTTGATCTGTGCTGGGATGAAGTTAGGCACCTCCTCCTCAACTTATAGGATGACGTGGAGGTAACACTATTTATTATATGTATGGGCTATCGTTTAATAAATCCTCGTATATCTTAAAAAATACCTACTTAAAAGTACCTACCCAGGTATGTAGTTTAGTCAAACACCAAGGTACCCATACATTTTTAACCCCCGACGCAAAAAGAGGGGTGTTATACGTTTGACGTGTCTGTGTGTATGTCTGTGTGTCTGTCTGTGGCATCGTAGCTCTTAAACGAATGGACGCATTTTAACGCGTTTTTTTGTCCGTAAGATGTTGTGATCGAGTTGGTTCTTATCTAAGTTTCAACAAAATCGGTTCAGCGTTTTTGAAATGAAAATGTCGGGGGTTTTTCAACTTTTCCAAGTGGTAATTATTATAAAAGAACAAAAAAACCTTTCAAAACCGATAATTACTTGTTTAAAATATTTAAATAAGTATCAATTATTATTAATTGAGTTATAGGTACATGTTTCAAGTTGGCATAAAACCACTTATACTATTTAACGCAAGTGAAGCAAAGAAGTTATGAAATTAAATTATACATTCATAGTTTATCCGCTATAGGAGTTGTGTGTGAATAAGTATGTCAATGAGAATGTCAGACGGTGAATAAAAAAAACAGTAAGAGTAGCATATACTATTTAAGGGGGAGACAACTTTTATTCAAAATCATATCAAACATTTATTCTGCAAATATAGGTACCTCCAGGGCACTTAATACATGTCAAGGGGTATATACACGTAATGTTTTGTCAGCCTCAATTTATCAGAAGGTGACTAATTGCTATTGTCTGGTGTAGGTACTGAGAAATTGCATGCACGTGGTCGGATTGTTACATCTGTACGACACACCCAATTATGATTATGACTTCGACATGTTGCACTGATAAATTGCGGTGAAATCATATAATCTGTAGACCCTTCAAAATAAACAAATCAGCCAAGCGCGAGTCGGACTCGCGCACGAGGGTGACCTACCGTACGTACTCGGATAATTTGTAGCAAATAATAATCTTCCTTTCCGCTGATGGTTATAACCGAATGTATTAAACAGTATTTTTGTGCCATACAGTTACACATTCGGAATCTTTCCTTTATTTATAGACCTTGCTTCTTGCCACATTAGGTCTAATCTAGATCCTGTTGTCCCTAGAATCATGCAATTTGGTAAGGTTGCATTAAAAACTATGATTTTTTCACATTTGTTCCTTCATCTGATTAAATTATGCGGCATAAATGAGGAATCTTTTGATTGCGTTAACATACACGTTGAATTTTTTCACAGCTCCAAGGGGTGCAGACTCGAGTATTTGATATTAATTTCAACTAGATACCTCCACGTGTTCTTGAGAAAAAAGACCTTGACAGACAAACGAATAACAACGTGATCCTATAAAGCTTCCTTTTTCCTTCTGAAGTACGGATCCCTAAAAACCAACAAATAGACTGAAGGCTTCAACGAAAAACGTCATTTACTCTCTAGCTACCTAGGTAAGGTAGTATGAACTTTAAATATTGCTTTATTGAAGTTGCGGAAGCAAATTAAAAATACGTTAATAACAAAGTTTGGTAGCGAGCTCGAGAGCTTACTCCAAGCGAGCAATTTGTTTAGCGAACCATTATCTAACACAAAATATTCCTTTACAGTACCTTAAGTACAGTATTTTCATCTCACGAACCCTGAGCCATGATTGTGTGTGCCAAGATTACAGGTACATGCACATTTGTATATTTATTAGGTCCGTAAACTTTTATTCCTTGTTGTTATTCTGTCTAGTTAGTCAGAAGACAATATGAAGGACTTTTTCTGAGAAAAAATATTACAACAGGGACTTCTAGGATGCTTAAAAAGTTTAAACCGACTTCTTATCCGTACTTTGCCAAGCCACATAGGTAGCCAGTGGCGGCTCGTGAAAATTATCGATGGGCAACCCGGAACTAAAAAGTTATGAAAAAATTTAGAGTATACCTATAGGCTTGCGTAAAAAGATTTAGGCAAGCCGGTGGGAATCGGCTTGTATGGGCGCTCCGCCACTGATAGGTACCTACATGAAAATTTCCACATTTCCTTTCCAATTTACCACATGAACTGCTCTCCGAGGGCAAACGCGTTGTTTATATGTATTATAACAGAAACCCAAGTCGCTATGTGTGGGCTGATAATATTTGAGGAGTTCCGTCGATTCCTCAAGGATCACAGAATTAACACTTCATTAATTGCTACTTCAACAGAATCATGTCAGAGTATTTGACGTACTTTACATTTTTGAGGAGTTCCATAAGTCATCGGTGGTCTTCATCATCAGTTCCACTTTACCAAAATTGCGATTTCCGAAGGTAAACAAACATAAGTTATAATCAGTGATCGGCACGACCCGTGCAACACCGCGGGATTCCGAGAAGAAATATTAATATGGACATGACATAATTATATGAAATATTATATTATGGACATGACATGCATGATTATAATCCCGTGATCTAGTTCGCAAAAATAACTCTATAGAGAGGTTAATAAATGTATGTATTTGTAAATATAAGTCAGAATATTTAATAAGCTCATAAATTGTATCATTATTCATTAAAGAAAATATTGATATAGTTAGGTACATTGATTTTATTTTATATTGCGTAAAATATTAAGTGCACTCACATAAAATATGTAAGTGTTAGAATGTAGACATTTGAAGTGCAAAAAAAACCCTTTTCCCGACTACTTGGCATGTCGAAGGTCACTTTCGGATTTTCTATTGTTTGCGTTTATGACCAAACGCATAGCTTAAACTGGTGCGAAAAAGACAACTAATAGTAATATTAACAGAGTTGATGTCATCCTTCTCTAATTTACTAATAAGGAATGCAACCAATTTCTAACAACAAATATGTTTACTTTTATTTATGTTCTTCGGGTCATTAAATTCATGTTGTTTTATTTTATGGTAAAAATCAATTAATCTTGTCCCCGTTATATACTTAACTGAAATGAGAAAATATTGTCTTCCTTTACAGACTCGAATTCCAGAAACCCGGGGAATATCCATATTAACATAATGATTGAGGTCATTGACACCGTGTTGCACGGGTCGTGCCGATCACTGGTTATAATAGAAAATACTGAAATTAATACACACGTTACGTTCCTATAAAATCCAATTTCCTTGGGATCCCATAATCAGATCCCGACTTGGTGACAATGGGACCACCTCAGGAGTATACCTACGCTTTCGATTAAAAAAAGAATTTTGGAAATCGATTCACAAATAGCGGGGCTGTAATGGACGGACCTCTTACTCTCGCGCGATCTTGAATTTAGTTATTTCACCACCATCCATGAGCATGACCGGTTCAAATATAAACCAAATATTTTAATTATAAGTAGTAATTTGTGTCCCAATAAGTAACCTAAGGTCTAAACAATTTTAATTGAAAAAAGATTAAAAGTGTACGAATAAATTCAAAAAAAAATTCAAAAAAAATTCAAAATTATTTATTATTTAACTTATATTTTAATACAGATTTGTGGAATCCTCCTTTTAAGTTAAAAACGTGTGTTAGGAGGTATTCGCTCTTTCATACAAGGTATTTAAAAAAATAGTTAAAAATAAAATTAAGCTAGGTATATTATATTAGTCCCAATTATCCTAAATATACTCAAGAGCAATGGGAGATGATGATCCTATATCAAGTTTCAGTAACAATTTAAGAAATACTCACTGCTCATGAGTATAGTTAGTAAATGTTATGTTACTCGTAGTTTCATATCCACTTTAGATGAAAGAACTGCTATTAATATTTATACCGTGTTGTTCCGTAGTTAAACTTGTTGTATCCTTCGGTATTAAGTTAATTTAAAGTAAGCAGCTATAAAATGTACAATAGGTACATTGTTTAGCTTCGACTTTCGCTGTTGTCTTCATGGCCTTTTACCTAGTTTGTTCCGCTTTATCGAAAAAAGTTTGTAAGTGTAGGATTTTCCTACTAAGAAAATCACAGTAAAACTCATTAGAAATCTTTCTCTTTAGAATTCGCTGAGCTATTTGGAATCGTTGCCTGTTGAACTCAAGAGCCCCGATGGTCAGTCTTACAATTTGCTATATATAGTATCTTTTAAGTACCTACTAGTTACTACTGTTACTAGGTCCTGGTAAAAAACACAGGGTCTCACGCAGTCCTATTTCGTACCCCATTCGCACTACAATATGCATCAGGCACTTGTGCGGACACAATAGGCTTGTTGCGTGGTGTTAACATTGATAACGTCGTGTTGCTAAATGGATAGTAAACCATCAAATAATTATAATAAAGTATAAATTACAAAATATTTTTTTTTTATTTATTGTGTAAGAGTAAATTTAAAGTTACCAATAGAATCCTTATGCTTTTCTTCTTCTTCCTGCTAGACCTTGTCCCATTTATTTGGGGTCGGCCTTCCTTGTCCGTAATTTCCATCTAGCACGGTCCTGTGCTACACGTCTTTATTTAAATGAGACTCTTTTAGGTCCTTTTCGACCGTCGTCAACCAGGTAGTAGGTGGTCTTCCACGTTTTCGTTTCGTGGTAGGCAAGTCGAGGGCAAGCTTCACCAAGTGGTCATCTGGACGTCTTTGGATGTGGCCATACCACCTTAGGCGTTTCTCTTTGACTTTATCAATAACCGAGGCAACCTTGAAACTTCCTCTTACGTACTCATTTCGAATTTTGTCCAGTAGCGTCACCCCAGCTGACCAGCGTAGCATGCGCATTTCTGTGGTGTGCAGCTTGTTTAGTTGCTGCTTGTTGGTCGCCCAACACTCTGACCCATACAGAACGGCCGGTCTAATGGAAGTCTTATATAAGTGCCCTTTGACTTTAAGCGGCATTTTTCTGTCACACATGACGCCTGTTAGTTGCCGCCACTTCATCCATCCAGTTGTTGTTCTGTGAGTAACGTCGTTATCAATTTTGCCATCGTTGCTGAGTATTGAGCCTAGGTATTTGAACTGGGTTACCGTAGGTATAACAGTACTTCCTATATATATTTTTATACTCTCCTGCTTAGAGACATCATCGAAAATGCACGACATGTGTTCCGTCTTATTCCGACTTATTTTTAAGCCATTTGTTTCCAATGCTTCAATCCAGGAGTTGAAGTTCCACTGAAGTTCTTCTGGGCTATCCGAGATCAGAACAACATCATCGGCATAGAGGATGTTCCAAGGTAGCGACTTTTGACATTGTTTTGTGAGATGATTCATAATAGTGTTAAAAAGTAGTGGGCTGAGTGTAGAACCTTGATGAACCCCGACGCTGATTTCAAACTTCTCACCTCTACCAGCGGGACTTAAGACTTGGGTAGTAATGTTTTTATACATGTCTTGCATAAGATTGATGTAAGATTCTGGCACTAATTGCTTTCTGAGTGCTTCCCAGATGAGATCACGTGGGACGTGATCGAAAGCCTTCTCCAAGTCTATGAAAACCATATGAAGGTTTGTCTTGTTCATTTTGGCTTTTTCCATCATTATCCGCACCGTCTGAATAGCGTCAGAGGAACTTTTCTCGGCTACAAACCCGCATTGATTTGGTGTAAGCGAGACATAGTGCTTTAGTCTATTGTTTAAAATGCGTAGCAACACGGGAGTACCGCTTTGCACCGTCTGTTTCTGATTGTAGTGTTTGTGGACGTGCGCATGAATCGTCAAGTTGTAAATTCGCAAATTATGTGTGCCGCGTTTGCAATCAGCCGGGGCATCTGAAGAAGATGTGCCCATGGTTGAAGATGGACACAGGCACGCACAACAATGAAGTACAGGGAGAAGAGAGCAGCGACTTTAGTGACGAGGTACCGTTTAATGTTTTTAATGTAAATAACATCCACCAATTTAAACCTTTTATGTTGCCGGTTAGCTTGGAGGGAAAATTAATTAGTATGGAGGTTGACACGGGGAGCGCAATTTCTTGTATTAGTCGAGATTTATATCTAAAATTGTTTGCCGACTTTCCATTATGTAGTACTTAGTGACCTAGTTATGTGTTACTATACAGGGAAAAAAAAACAACCTATGGGAAAGATATATGTGAAAGTTACTTTTAAAAGTATATGTATACCGTTGGAATTGTACGTGGTAGATAAGGGCAAGACACCTTTGTTAGGCAGACAGTGGTTACATGAGTTAGGTATCGAATGGAAAGAACTGTCATGTCACACAGTGAAGGTCACTGCACCGTTTGCCTTGAATGAACTTAATTCCAGATACCGTGAAGTATTTTCGGATGGGCTCGGTCGGTACACGGGTGGCGAGGTGAGCCTGCGGGTGCGTGAGGGCGCGACGCCCGTGTTCCTGCGCGCGCGGCCGCTGGCGTACGCGCTGCGCGAGCCGGTGGAGCGCGCGCTGGACCAACTGGTGCGCGACGACGTCATCACGCCGGTGGACACGTCGGACTGGGCCACACCGATCGTACCCGTGGTTAAGGCGGATGGGACTATTAGGGTATGTGGAGATTTTAAATTTACGCTTAATAAATGCCTCGAAGTAGATCGTTTTCCGTTACCAAGGGCGGAGGACTTGTTAACAAGAATAAATGCGTCCAATCCTTATGCTTTTATAGAAACAAATTTGTATGACAACTATGGACCTAAACGCAGTATTTCGCGACCGAAACAGCAATTTACTTAATTTTCCATGCAACGGTTAGTACAAATTGCACGGTGTGACGTCATACTTTAAAGCCAATCAGTATGAAGCGTTCGGCTGCTGTGAGCGAGGTCCGTCTTTAACTCGATTTTTGAGTATTAATGTCCTTTAAATGTAGTTGCTTCTATACAAACATTTGTTCATCTACAAAAACTGGTTCGAATGGCATCGTAAACAAATTTAAGGTCACAAGCCCATTATTTCAAAAAAGTGATTTGATAATTTAGATTTTAGAATGTACGATTCCCACTGAACGCGGGCCGGAGCGCGCCTGAGCGCATTCTACAAGTTGCCAAAGGAATTACAAGCTTTAATACAGACGTTACATTTCATCTTCATCATCATCATCTTCATCATTCTGCCAATCTTTCTACGCTGGCGGACTGTGGGTTAAGTACACAAAGCGAGCTTATAGCGCCCTACGCGTTACGTATAATAATATTTTCAGGATGCTGTTAGGAATGCCCAAATGGTGTAGTGCCTCGGGGATGTTCGCAGAGGCACGCACAAATGACTTCCATGCGATTATGCGAAATAAAATTTCATCCATGATGGCTCGAGTGAGGAAAAGTACCAACAGCATCCTGAAAATGATGGCTGGTAGGTTTGACTGTCCAATACTTCTGTATTGGATTGGGCAGGTCAAATCTACCTTGCAATATAGTAAGTAAGTGTATGTCAGTTTATGTTGTATGTTAAATTGTATGTAAGCTTTGTAATCTAACCTTATAATTAAAATGTAACTAACACCTCTTATATGGGTCGGTGAAGACCTGAAATTAAATATATTCATTCATTCATTCATTCATATCAGCCGAAAGACGTCCACTGCTGGACATAGGCCTCCCCCAAGGAGTGCCAAAGTGACCGGTCCTGCGCCACCCGCATCCAGCGGACTCCCGCGACCTTTACCAGGTCATATCAGTCCACCTTGTGGGGGGCCTACCCACGCCGCGCCTTCCGGTACGTGGCCGTGGTCGCCATTCGAGAACCTTCGGTTCTACGGGTGTGCCCCGCCCACTGCCACTAAAGTTACATTTCATATTGGAAATATTGGAATGTAGGTATTTGCGGCCGGTCGGCTCCGCGCGGACGTGGACGGCTGCGCTCGGCTGTCGTCGCGTCTGACCGGCTCCGTCCGGCTTTTGCTCGCGCAATGCGGCGCCACGCGACCCGGCCCGGCCCGTTCGGTGGGAATCGTACATTACAGTTATAGAGACGAGTAACGAAATATTTGACTGCTACTAACTATATGATGCTGTCTGTACTTCACGAGGTTCACCGGAGGTAGTGATTATGTATCAAAAAGGGATCTTTGAACAAGGTGCACTTTTTAATATTAGATACAAACTTAATTCGCACGAAAAGATTGATGTAAAAAGTTTATCTCGCCTGAAATTAACAAATAGGCACTACGAAGGCGCGGCAGAAAATCGTCACTGATTACGAAAATCCAATGATGTAAACGACATTCCGTCGACGCGCTCGACACCGATATTAGCACGTCGGGCCACAACGTCAGCGGCTTATGCCTTAAGGCTGGCCATTGCAATTTTTAAACCATTTAAATTTTATTATTTCTATTTTTACGATGAAATTGGTTTGTAATCGATTGCTTGTATAAAAAATACAATTTTTAAAATCGATTTTATTGTTTAAGTTAATGTAAGTATGTCAACAAAACCTTACATTCATGGATTAAAAAAAACCCTTAAAATCATAGTTTCAAAATAGAGGTGTCGTCGTAACCATAGAGCAACCAGCGCCTGAAAAAGCTAATTCACTCATTTATTTAATCCGAAAAATATACTTTTTAAATCTTCCAGTGTCACGAACCCGCTGCTCCCTCTGCTCATAGCAACCAATAAAATAAATAAACGGTGCTGCTATTAATAAAATATGTGTCTATGGTTACATGAACTAAAACGTAAATAAATCAATCAATCAATCAATCGCTTTCCTCTACAGACGATTTTTCGCATGTATCGGCTACATAGCGCTACGAAATGTTTGGCTGTGAATGTGTAGTAAGGGCCGGTCTACACATTGATTAGTGATTAGTGCGAGTCCATACAAAAGCTACTCGCACTTGCAGCAAATGTATGAACTCGCACTAATCACTAATCAAAGTGGAAACCAGCCTTAAGACTAGTTAGCCCGCGTGTTGTGTGGCCCGCGAGGGCAGTGTGCCGCCGCGTAACCGGTCCGCTGTCCAAGCGCCCACTGCCCCGGTATTACGCCATTTCACTTGCCTGTTCCGCGCACACGCATTTGACTTTATTACCAGAACTACGAGTATGACCACGAAAATCGGAACTCGAAGTTTGGACCTTCTCTGTTGCACTTGCCAAATCAAGCAACCGAGAGGGTAGGGTTATTTCGCCGGTTACGCGACCACCTTCGGTTGGACCACATGGTTTTTTCAATTGAAGATAACATCAATTCTACAGAGCCTATTGAAACAGTCAGCCGTATGCCTTATTGTTTCTATTTATGGAATAGGAATTTACAAAAAAAAACGAGAAAATATGCTTTCAGTTCACCAAGTCAGCTAAGTGGTCGCTAACCGGCACATGAAATTAGGTAATCGCCAACCGGCGAACTGACCCTACCTAATACACGAACTTCGTTTTCGTCTCGCGGTAGCCGCTCAGCTATAACCACGACATCGGAACTCGAAGGTTGAACATTTGTTCTCTATCGCACTTATACATATGATTTGATTGACTGTGACGGAGATAGGTATACGAACTTCGAGAATCCATTTTCGCGGTGACGCCGTAGACATCGGAGTTTCGGGAGCGAAATTAAATGACATCGAGTTCCTACTTCCTATATCGATAAACTCAATTATCAATGATTTTCGTGTAGTCGCCCCCAGCTTCGTTTAGTAACCCACATAGATACGTGCCAATTTGGCAGTCGGGGAAATATTCAACTCCAAACTTTCGTTTTAATTTGTTTTGTCCATGCAACGGCGTCCTAATGACTTTCAAGTGACTGGCCGCTAAAACGCAGATATTCACGCCGACCGGTCAGTTTAAAATAAAACACAGCAGCAATTATCGCGAACGCGGTGCATCGAGAGGAAGCGCCATGATTAATTGTTAGCAATTTCCAATCGTTTCCTGGATTTCCGGGAGCGCGGGCTAATTTATGGTTTTTCCAGCGAACATTGTATTTTATTGTGTGCTTACTTTAGGAGTGCACTCTTTTAGTAGTCATTTCCGCGCGTTCATTTTTTCAGTTGGAATTATCGGTTTTAACGAAGCTTGTTTTCATCGACCGCCCGCGAGTTGTGTCGCGGCGAGAAAGACTACGTCTAGGTATTTCTAATTAGAACACCTAGAAAGAGACGGACAGTCTATCTCGCCGCGACACAGCTCGCGCGCCGTTTTATGATAACCTTGTTGGAATGATACATTTTCCATTAATTAGAGAATAATAGATACTGCTTATACACACAGAAATCGTTAATTTAACGTTTTCGTAGCGCTTACGCTTGTAGTTCCAATGAAAGTGAAAACCGGCAAAGTGCGAGCGTTAAGGGTTCCGTAGTTGCCAAAGAATATTGACTTCTCAATAATCTTTGGTAGTTGTCCAACGATCAGTCATTAATTGAAATAACGGTCCAAACGGGCGGCTGGCGCTCGGTTTGTTAGGCGCCAATACCGTCTACTAAACGTTGCGGTAGTGTCGCCCGCGGACGTAATTAATGTTTTTATATATTAAAGCAAATACGTCAAAGTATACAAAAATATCCTGCACGGTTATCTGTCGCGTGATAACCGTGCTGATGTAGAGAGTGAGGTGAGATAATACTTTGAAATGCCACTTACTTGTTCGATGAACTCAGGATTCGCGGTGTAGCCGTACCCGATGAAGATCATAGAGTGTAGACCCAGGATCATAACCATCGTGTAGAATCTGTGGAGACAGTGAAAATTATTAACCCCGACGTAAAAAGAGGGGTGCTATAAGTTTGACGTGTCTGTGGCATCGTAGCTCCTAAAAGAATGGACCGATTTGAATGCAATTTTTTCTATCCGAAAGCTGACGTGATCGAGATGGTTCTTAGCTACGTTTCATGAAAATATATATTGAACTTTTAAAATGAAAATGTCGTGGGTTTTTCAACTTTTCTAAGTTGTTAGTTATTTTGATGTTTGATGACTCTAAATGCAACCTTATCTGTATGGCAAACGGCAATTTCCTTACAGCACCCTTAGCGTGGGATTGAAGTGAGTCGCGTCTACTATCGACGCTACCGCCTATCGTCAAGATTTAGTATGAAAAGTCTATACACCGCCCCTGGTGGTCACTCATAGAACTAAAAATCCAAACTGTAACGTGAGGCAAGTTTATACATTACTTCTTTCGCGATCGACTTCACGTTCGTTCACGATTTTCCAATATTCAACCTTATATCACTGATATATAGCATATATATGATTGCATTGATCGTTTTAATTCAAATGTTTGTCGGTTATGACATTACAGAATACGCGCATCGCGACGTCGACAGTGTCGAGTGTCGACTGTCGATACAATATGGCGGCACGGGGGCCATTTATTTGCATTTTTTAATACAAAATACGCGACAATCCGAATTTTGCGGATATATGTTGTCAATTCAAAACCCTTATTTTTATAAGTTCTTTAATTTGAGATAAATTTCGATCGGATCTACGGTAACTCTTGACGGAATAATACAATATCACGGGCCATTTTGCAAGTGAAATAGAACTACAGTCGCGACGGTATTCTTCGATTCGAAATGTCTCACACTACCGATTGGTAGTACGAATCGAACGTTAAATTACGCATCGAAAACTAAACGCAAAGTGCCTAACGTTTTGCAGTTGGTTTCGTAGTCCAACGGCAGTGTGAGTTACAAGTTTGACGGGTCGAATTGAAGAATACCGTAGCGAGATCGAAATCTATTCGAAGCGCGTTTATTCGATCTCGTATTAGTTACGTAACGTTAGGTTACGATTGTATCTCACAATAAGGGTACAGGATTCCATACCAGCAATTGTTCCTTAAAAACGACTATTGTGGCTACGTACACGTAGAACTACAGTTCCACCATAATTCTAGCAATAAAGACAAACAAGAAGAACTGTGGTTTTAACTTGTGCCAAAGCCAATGTTTTAAATAGAGGCAACAAGTTACCAGGTAAACCAATTTTCTCAGAGAGAAGAAAACAGTAAAACACTCGAGCGATTCAGTGCAGTAAAGTGAATCTTGGAACACAAACAAAGTAAGTTCTTTTATTTACGTGCGGTTCTAAGTAAAAATATCTTCAATAAAATCTGATTCTAAGAATATTTTATAACGGATTTGATATTTTATGAATACACTGGTTTCTGCATTTAGGCTGGCATCCTTAAGTACCCGCGACAATCGATGTAGAAGGCAAATGGGGACATCACCACACCAATATTCCCCAATATGGAACACTAGTAGGTCAGGCCACGAAAAGGTATAGAGGGAAAGTCAGGACTTTTGATATGTTCATCTCCTAACTAGTCCAAACAAAGTTACGAAGTCAACAATTGTGTTCTAAGAATTTCCCTCTATACGTACCTTTTTGAGCATTCGTTGCCTGACCTATAGATGGCATGACAGAGAGGTGAATATAATGGTGAAGTTCTTAAATATACAATAAATTGAATAGGAACATTGAAAGTGGATCAGTTTATATGCCAATCCAGCACAAAATGTATCCTTTGTCATTGAGTTTAGTGGTGTTCAAACGTACCTCATGGCCTGGAAACACTTGAACACGCCTCCCTCGGCGCTGCCGCCATGCTTGAGAGCTTTCCAGTTCTTCTGCACGCAGAATGACATCACGAACTTGTTATCTGCAAAATGTTTTTTTAGTGGTATATGAGATCCTCTAAAATACTTAGGGTGGTGATTGTCCCGATAAATGACGCCTTCAAACCATAGCAGTAAAGGTGACAAGCAGGCCCCGTAGCATGGATGGCGTTATATCACGCGACAAGTGACAGGATAGAGCTTCCGTCCCTGGCTGACACCGTTCGATAGAACGAGACGACGCGCTTATCCTGTCACTTGTCGCGTGATAACGCCATCCATGCTACGGGGCCAGGGTGTCAATTATTGAAATTATTGAGGTGTCAAACATTAAGTCATTTTACTAAGTGTATTGTTGGCTTTAGAGCATTAAGCGTGTCCTTGTAAATTAAGTTTCACTTTTCTTTCATTCCCGATGATAAATGATGAACGCCTGAAAAATTCCCACTGCGCGATTGATGGGCGAATTTTAGTCGTTACGTGTGGACGTGATACAAAACAAACAATTAGCTATGCAGTGAGACTTCACGTTCACACGTATGAAATATTTGACCAATGCATCACAAAGCGGGCTGCGCTGATTTAAATTTGTATTGTGTGGACCCACTGCAAACCCTTAATTTAAATAAGTTTCTGCCAAAAACTAAATTTTTGGTACACGCTTTTATTGCCGACTGTACTTTTCTGTATACCGTCATCAACTACTCATTGAGACGATTCTAACGAGCCTAAACTCGACGGGGTTGTGTCGTTTTATTGCGGAGTTTCTATGGCCACCTTCCAGCTCCAGTATCAGATCAGCTCCATGTCATCATTGCATTGTCAAATTTTCGCTCAATCGAAAACCGGGAAGTGGGTCAAATTTTAGTTGCAAGATTTAATTACGGACACCGGGAAGGGGGAAACTAAATAAAAGCTTATAAAATAAACTAGGCATCCTCGCTGACACCGAGAAATTCAATAATTGCTCCCCACACTGAGGTTATAAAATGTTGCATAAAATAGTGTAACAAGGATAACGATATGCAACACTATAATCATTCTCCCAGCGTTATATCCGATTGTGCCCCTAAAGGAGCCCGGGGTTCGCTTTGACACCTAATCCAAAGATTTGGCATAGGCACTAGTTTTACGAAAGCAACTGCCATCTGACCTTCCAACCCAGAGGGAAAACAAGACCTTACTGGGATTAGACCGGTTTTCTCACGATGTTTTCCTTCACCGAAAAGCTAACGGTAAATATTCCGTACATAAGTTGCGAAAAACTCATTGGTACGAGCCGGGATTCGAACCCACGACCGCCGCTTGACAGCCGGGGACAGGAGGGGAGCACCATGACAAATACAAACACACGTATGATAGACATCGTCACGCATCGGAGTATTTCTAGCACGGTAAGACTAAAGTGAGCTATGGAGTCGTTGTAAGCATTCACATTAAATTTTTACTCATACTCATCCTCATTAATTTAATTCATAAAATAAATAATAACTATAAAAAAATACACTAGCATCTTCATTGACGAATAACAATTAATATAAAGGGTCCACGGAAAGAACATGTCTAGTCACTTTTTTTTTTGAAAATGAGATTTTGATGTCAAAATATTGCGCTTGTTATGAACTATTGCGTGACATTAAAGTATAATTTTGAAAAAAAAAAGTAACTGGACATATTTTTTCCGTGGACCCTTCATATTATTTGTTATTCGTCAATGAATATGGTGGTGTATTATTTTATAGTTATTATTTATTTTATGAATTAAATTAATGAGGATGAGTATGAGTAAAAATTTAATTTTAATGCTTACGACTCCATAGCTCACTTCAGTCTTACCGTGCTAAAAATACTCCGATGCCTGGACATCGTGGTAGGATTCTAGAAAAGTGGTGACTATTGTCGAATTATGGGATAAATAGTAAAAGACGTAAATAGATAGTGATTCATATTATTTGTTATTCGTCCATGAAGATGGTGGTGTATTATTATATAGTTATTATTTATTTTATGAATTAAATTAATGAGGATGAGTATGAGTAAAAATTTAATTTTAATGCTTACGACTCCATAGCTCACTTCAGTCTTACCGTGCTAAAAATACTCCGATGCCTGGACATCGTGGTAGGATTCTAGAAAAGTGGTGACTATTGTCGAATTATGGGATAAATAGTAAAAGACGTAAATAGATAGTGATAGCTTAGCAGAGCGATACTTACTTTCGAGTTGCTCGCTTGGCCAAAGGAAGTAGTACGCGGAGCAGGCCATGTTGGTTAAGAGGATGGCCAGCAGGATGGCCCCGATGACCCAGTCCAGCGCGTCAACGGGCAGGCTGTCAGATTGCGTCTTGCAGTAGCGAACTGATAGGGTTTCCACCTGGGAAGGTACGATTCGTCTTCAAACATTGTATTTTACTATTATATTGATACAAGAAAACAGTGTTCGCTCGTGTTGTTAATACTAGAAATGAAAGCCTGCATCTCTGGCTCACTAGAGTAGTTGTTAAAAACTCATTCTACATTTGGTTTCTATAAATAGAACCATTTCGTTTAGATGCGTGATTTTACATCCAGAGGACGTTTGAAACTGGCTTCCCTAATAATATCTAGTAAATCATGTTTGTGTTTGTGTTTAAATGTCAAAAGCGCATTGAGTAATGGATCATTTTCTTCTTAATTAAGCCCATCATATTTACCTTAAGGCACTCCCCCAGGGCGAGTGCAGTAGACATTCCTGCATCCGTTACCGCAGTGGTGGTTGCCAGTTACCACAGAGCCCGTAGTCCTGGTTACCACAGAATTTGCGGTGAAATGTAAAGTGCTATCTTAATACAGATCATCATATTTACCTGCAGTCCCATATACGTTAAGGCACTCCTTCAGGGCGAGGGCGGTAGACTCTCCTGCTGCCGCG
This sequence comes from Epinotia brunnichana, assembly GCA_963854355.1. NCBI lineage: Eukaryota > Metazoa > Arthropoda > Insecta > Lepidoptera > Tortricidae > Epinotia > Epinotia brunnichana. The sequence continues at coordinate 39,733,628 of OY977937.1, read as the reverse complement.
TGTGTGTGGTTGCAACCGCAGTGCTGGCTGCCAGTTACCACAGAGCCCGTAGTCCTGGTTACCACAGAATTTGCGGTGAAATGTAAAGTGCTATCTTAATACAGATCATCATATTTACCTGCAGTCCCATATACGTTAAGGCACTCCTTCAGGGCGAGGGCGGTAGACTCTCCTGCTGCCGCGTGTGTGTGGTTGCAACCGCAGTGCTGGCTGCCAGTTACCACAGAGCCCGTAGTCCTGGTTACCACAGAATTCGCGGTGAAATGTCAAGTGCTATCTCAATACAGATCATCATATTTACCTGCAGTCCCATACACGTTAAGGCACTCCTTCAGGGCGAGGGTGGTAGACTATCCTGCTGCCGCGTGTGTGTGGTTGCAACCGCAGTGCTGGTTGCCAGTTACCACAGAGCCTGTAGTCCTGGTTGCCACCGAACTCGTGGTAAAATTTCGAATGCTATCTTAATACAGATCATCATGTTTACCTGCAGTCCATAACCTCGGTGTATGGACGCGTTAAGGCACTCCCTCAAGGCGACTGCGGTAGACTCTCCTGCGTCTGCGTGTGTTAGGTTGAGACCGCAGTGCTGGTTGCCGCACACCCCGCGGTGGAGCTTTGAGTGCTTGTAACTTTTCGCTACGTTGGCCGAGACATTCTGGGGACAAGGCACCATTTTATAAACTGATTTCCAGAAAGGAAAAGGTCATTAGTTTTTTGTTAAGTATGTAGGTGTGATACGTGATATTTATACAAAATAGAAAATAAATATGTACAATACAACTTGTTCGCCCTATATATACCACACGACATTTTATTATCCCCCATGCAACTTGTGTCAAAAATCTTGATCAAAGTACCTATCCAAGTATATTTTTTTACATAAATTTAAAAAATTTAATTTTCCTAATTTGCTGTTAAACTATATATTGCATTGAAATGGCGATTAATTATAGAGAGATGTAATTCATTTCAAAGTGGTGAAAATACTGAAGCAACTCTTGCATTTGCTTCAGTATTTTCACCAACCATGGATTGTAATACCTACATGGATAGTAATTCCGACGAAAACCTGGTTGTATTAAATAACCGTTTATAGAAATAGAACTATAGCAATGTTATCGTCTAGAATAAGAGTTTATCTATACAAAACAGTAGTTTACTTTAACAATTTAAGCATTTGAACAAAAATATGGGCTTTGAAAAAGCCTTACGTTAGCTAAAATACCAACTTTTTGTTTGCACGCTCTTAAAAACTTCCTGAGAAGGTACTATCATTAGGGTCTTCGCGGTATTTTCGATTTTTGACAAAGTTGCGTTCGGCGCTCGAGGTCACAAACTTGCACTATTTATTAGGCAAACATCATAAACAAGTCTGCAAAAAATCAGAACTACCGGATTTGACGCAAACTACCCCGTACTTTCAGGCGACAAGGTTACTGGATTAAATTTTATGGTTTTTTTTGGGAAAATTACAGTTAAGTCGTGCTAACGTATGTTTGAAAAATGACGTGACCCTCAGTATACCTTGATGTACTGATACAGTGGTGTGTCATCTTCCATCAGCTCCAAGTCCACGATGCAGTAGACCGCCCCTGGGTCCCGCAGGCACAGGTCGAAGTCATCCAGATCGGAGAGCGCCGGCATCGAGTAGTAGTCGAATTCGTGGCCATCTGGCGAAGGAAACTAATGTTAAGAGTGCTCTTCAAAAAAGCGCTCGCTCAGAATTCGGTATTTTGACAGGCGTAGTGCTTTTGTGTGTGTAAATACTACTACCACCCACACAAACGTACCTAACCCCCACATGCACAGCTAGATCGCACCAGCCGCGGGTGCCGTCCCTTTCTAGCTATATGTAAGTGCGATCGGGATAGAACTAACCGCGGAGCTTGCCGATGCAAATAGCTGTATAGCGCACCGTTGGAATTCGCTCCGTGACCGATATTGATACTTGCACTAAAAAGTGGTAAACATTACTTCGCTAACATGATGCTTTAACTTGAACAAAGTAAGTATTTGATTTTTGTGCACATGTTTTCTATTTATATTAAAATACTATGACAAAGTATATTCATTCTTTTTTACTAGCTTTATATTAACTTGCACTGTTCGTATGTATGTAAATATGTAAGTTGTCCGTCAAAATTTGTAATTCATTTTTCAGTCACTTCCCGTTATCCAATTGAGCTGAAATTTTGCATGCATGTGTATATCGCATGACAATGCAATATTATGATGATTTGGAGCTGATCTAATGCTGGAGTAGGAAGTTGGCCATAGGAACTCCGCAATAAAACGACACAACCCTATCGAGTTTGGGCTCGTTATAATCGTCTCAATGAGTTTTTGATGATGGTATGCAGAAAAGTACAGTCGGCAATAAAAGCTTGTACCAAAAATGAACATTTTGACAGCAACTTATTTTTGTATAAAATAAACTAACAAGTTTTAAAGTTGTCAGTAATAAGAATAATAATTTGCTGTCTGGCACTACTACTTTCTAGCCGTGTAGTACTGTCGGGTACTACACGGCTAGAAAAACACCGATTTATGCCTGCTTCCTGGACCTCTCCAAGGCCGTCGACAGAGTGGACTACAATATTCTCTGGGCAAAACTGGAGGAAGCAGATATTCCGGGTGATTGTACAGGTTTGTTGAGGTACTGGTACCAAAACCAATTAAACCAGGTGAGATGGGCCAGGACTTTGTCCACAGATTACAGGTTGGAATGTGGAGTACGGCAGGGGGGCCTGACGTCTCCTAAACTGTTCAACTTTGACTTATGTCAATTAGTACTGCAGTTCTTTTTAGGGTTCCGTAGCCAAATGGCAAAAAACGGAACCCTTATAGATTCGTCATGTCCGTCCGTCTGTCTGTCTGTCTGTCCGTCCGTATGTCACAGCCACTTTTTTCCGAAACTATAAGAGCTATACTGTTGAAACTTGGTAAGTAGATCTATGTATTCTGTGAACCGCATTAAGATTTTCACACAAAAATCGAAAAAAAAACATTAAGTTTTAGGGGTCCCCATACTCAGAACTGAAACTGAAAAAAATTTTTTTTATTAAACCCATACGTGTGGGGTATCTATGGATAGGTCTTCAAAAATGATATTGAGGTTTATAACATTATTTTTTTGTAAACTGAATAGTTTGCGCGAAAGACACTTCCAAAGTGGTAAAATGTGTGTCCTGTAACTTCTAAAATAAGAGAATGATAAAACTAAAAAAATATATATATATGATGTACATTACCACAGATGTATGAATATATTATAAAGTATTCTATGCTCTGAGTACATTACCATGTAAACTTCCACAGAAAATTGGTTTGAACGAGATCTAATAAGTAGTTTTTTTTAATACGTCATAAATCGTAAACCGCAATTTATTTCACGGAACCCTTCATGTGCGAGCCCGACTCGCACTTGGCCGCTTTTTTTTAAATGTATAATAATAATTGCTAACATAGTTTTAAGTTTATTTTGTTACTAACAGTATATGCACTATCACATGGTCTGAAATAAAACTATGGAATTGAATTGAATTAAACGAGGATTTGAAAGACGATAAGGATATTGACCGGGAGAGGAGGGCCTTATCAGTCCGCTGCAACATGCTGGCACGCAGATTTGGTAAGTGTAGCAACGAAGTCAAAGTGACATTGTTCAATGCATTTTGTCAGTGTTTCTACACTTGCCAACTGTGGTCTAAATTTATGCGAAAGTCGTACAGCACCATGAGGGTGCAATATAATGATGCATTTCGCACGCTCATGCGGCTGCCGCGCTACTGCAGCGCGTCCAGCATGTTCGCTGAGGCGCGGGTGCCAGATTTCTTCGCCGTAATGAGGGCGAGAGTTGCCGCTTTCTGGGACAGGCTGGGGCGCTCTCAGGACGAGATCCTCCAGGTCATCTACAACGACCTGGAGAGCCCTTTTTTCCGATATTGGCTAGATAGCCAATGCACAGATGTGCATGATGAAATATTTAAGAACTTCACTTAGGCGTCAGATAGCTAACAATTGTGCGTGGAATTATAAATCTAGTATCTAAGAAATTTCTTTAACCTTGGTCAACCAATATGGAAAACGCAAATCCGTTGAAGAGAGCAATGGTGGAAGAAAATAAATGGCTCTTTAACGGTTTAGAAAACGGCCGAAGGGGCACAATCAATTCAATCAAATTAAAATGCCTGACTGGTAGAGAATGCCTCATGGCATTAAGTCCGCCATTTTTACTTTCCGTTGTATAGTGCAATAAAGTTTAATTAAATAAATAAATCAAGAGTTTACAGAGCAGCATTTGATCTTAATTAAATAGCTATGCCGTACAATCATCATTGCAGCGGTTGGTATCTAAGAAATTCTTAGACTTAGCTTAGGGCCTAGAGGCAACATACCAACGGAACTAGTAATGTGCAAAGAACGAAAGTTTCTTCCTACATTACCCAGTTTTGAACGAAGACTATTTTTTCTTTGTACATTACTAGTAATGTAACTCAGTAATGTACGAAGAACAAGGGGATAATTTTTTTGATGTTTTAGTTTAACATTTTAATTTTAATTAAGTATCTTGTCAAACTTGTATTTGTATTTTGGGTTATGTTTCGCCTGTGAATAAATGATTTATTATTTATTATGTATGGCTTTCCCGCTCACGGGACAATGATGTCCCGGACCTTTGGGAGGCGTGCGTGGGGCTAGGTACCTACAAAGTACCAACTGAGCCAACACGTAGAGGCCCTTTTGACAATTTAATGAAATGCAAGGAGTACACCGAGCGGATGCTGTCCCTGCCCGTGTCATGGGACGCACACAGAGACAGCACCCGCTGGGGTGTATAGGGACTATTGCTGGTTGATGGAATCTAAAGAAAACGGGTTATTGGGTGAAAATGATGGACTAGTGGCTGGGCTATTGGGTGAAACATCGGACGCCTGCCTAATAAACTGTCTCATTTTTTATCTCTGGCAGACGGTGACTCGCCAACTGCTAGATGGGCCCATATTATTAGCGACATTAAAAAATTGCCTTAGGGCAACACCAGTCAGAGAGGCTGGGGGGGTAGAGAGGTGGCACTGGACTTTAAACATATAGCCAACTCGCCACTTAGGTGTCCACATCTACCCTCGAGCAACAGCTCTTGCGACTTTACTCTGGACAGCCAGTTAAGGCAAGCCAGAGGTGGGGGGCCTGTCCAACCAACCACCCGATCGGCTCAGCCTGACCACAGGACACCCCCAGGGGCACTCAGGTACGTAGGGTCGCTACTCCCTAACAGCCCGCCACAAGCTGCCTTACGTTGACTGATTATTATTATTATTATGTCAATCACTCGTTCAAATTGAAAATGCCTCGTAAATCTACTATTGGTAAATGGTTAGAAACGTACCCGGAACTGGTTTATAAAGAACAAGATTCCGTGATACACTGTTCTGTTTGTTATGTTAATTTGAAACAGTTCAAAAAACATAATATCAAAAAACATGTATCAGGTGATTCACATTGTAAGAAAAAAACCGGCCAAGTGCGAGTTGGACTCGCGCACGAAGGGTTCCGAACCATTATCTATAAAAACGGCAAAAAAATCACGTTTGTTGTATGGGAGCTCCCCTTAAAAAAAATATTTTGTTTTCAGTATTTGTTGTTATAGCGGCAACAGAAATACATAATCTGTGAAAATTTCAACTCTCTAGCTGTCACGGTTCTTGAGATACAGCCTGGTGACAGACAGACGGACGGTCGGACGGACAGCGAAGTCTTAGTAATAGGGTGCCGTTTTACTCTTTGAGTACGGAAACCTAAAAACGTGTACCTGGTAACAAAGAAGAATTTTACTGAACTGAACTGATTAAATGTAAAATTGTTAACTATTAATTTTTCATTGATTTCATTGCAAATCTCTATTTAACATTTTCAGAAAGTCAAAAGTTATCTAAAAGAGATCGGTCTTTAGCGATAAGACCGCCTGTTGTTTACCTCTACTTTTAATCTTCTTTGATATGTTGTGTTGTGCTCTATAATGTATCGACAAAATATTTGTATCAGAAGTCGATAAACGAGAAGTCCCCATGACAGCTCAAAAATGTTACGAAAATTCCGATGACTGGACTAACTAGTAAATAAATTAAATCTATCAAGTATCACGATCACTCGTACAATAATAATTGACTATAGAACGCGTAGTTTAGACAAAAGGATCCAACCCACAAGACATCACCATTGAAATGTATGACTTTTGTTTTAGGTAGAAGGTTCAATTTTAAATGTTACGTATCCGGTGGGTTTGAGCCTTTTCGCTACACTACGTCATATATGGCAGCTATGCAATTCATAACTTGTCTCGATTAGCCTCACGAATGTATCCCCAGTATAGTTTGACCCCGAGGTTGGTAACAACTATGCCTAGTCGGAGATCAAAATAATATTATTTTATCTGAAGAGTGGCCGGTTAGCTTCGTGAATAGCCACAAATAAACACACTACACGTCTGTCTCGGAGGGCTATTCAGCCGGTACTGAGATATATTCCCGCGCGACGGTAAATTTATACTAGTTTTGAATAATTATTTATAAATATAAATTTTGACAAAAATTATATTTTTTGGACTGGATCTTGTTGGTACAAGCATGAACTTTAATGTTGTGTAAGATTCAATACAAAAATAATTCAACAATAATGAGAAAATCCTTGAGTTTTCAGTACGATTTTGTTGACAAATATGGTGTAATTGAGAACAGTTTACATATATATACGTGCAGAATAAGGAAAATTCGAGGCGGCTAGGCGCAATGGCAACATATAACGCTAGTGAAAATAGAAAAAAACAAGTAGGTTCTCATATAACATCATGGAGTATTAGGGGCTCAAACTTATGACTCTGCGCTCTCTTCAGAAAACTACTGTCGGTAATCGGGTATTTTCGGTTAAAGTATTCAGTTCTTCGTAAATTGGAGGCGGCTAGGACCAATATGAGGAGTTTACCTATGCAAATAAGTAATTAGGATCTAGAAAAAGCTCTCCGTTTCTTAGAATTACAACGTCAAAAATCCGTCATTCTCGCTTATTCCTGACCAAAAAACGAGCGCCCTCTTAAACGACTTAGACGTTATAGGGGGTGAAGACCAAGATTTTTTACGATGCCACTTGGTAATTTATGAACCGATTTGAAATTTTTTTTTCTTTGTTTAAAAGCATAAACCTACCTACTTCCAGATTGGTCTCGTTGTCACCAAAATCTAGTTCTGATGATGGGATCCTGGAGAAATCGAGGGAACTCTTCAAATTTTATAGGCAAACTTCAATTGGCTACTGATTTGAAGTCGTTTAAAACTTTGTTTTTAAAGTACAATTATTAGAGAGGTATAAATGTTTGTATGGGTGCAATTACAATTAAAGAACATAAATAACCAAAAATTTGAAACAAGGATTGAACTCGCTGGCAGCAGCGCAAAGCGCTTCATACTAATTGACATAAAAGTATGACGTCACAATCCGCTATTTGTACTAATCGTTGTATGGAAAATCAAGTAAATTGCCGTTTCGGTCGCGAAATACTGCGTTTAGGTCCATCGTTGTCACACAATTTTGTTTCTATAAAAGCTTAAGGGGCTTAGGGACCCCCCCTATTTTTTAACTTTTTTTTTATTTTTAGACTTTTTCCTACGCTTACATACGATTAGCGAGCTGGATTCCAAATTTCATCCTTCTAGGTCATCTGGAAGTAAGTTAGGTTTAGGTACATACATACTTATGTCAGTCAGTGCTAAAATTTAAGACTTTTTGACCTTCATATCTTTATAACCGTTTGAGCTAGCTTCATGAAATTTGGGCTCCTTTTTTTTTTTTTTTTTTTTTTTTTTTTTTTTTTTTTTTTTTTTTTTTTTTTGTACGTGGAGAAAATCATCGGGGGCTAACTGGGTTATGTGGTATTTCTATCCACTAAAAACTCCACGGCAGCCGGCATCTGCGCTCTCATGCGGAGGACTCCAGGATCTCATACTGAACGCACTGGAGCCCTCCTCGCGCCTCGCCACATTTGGCTCGTCCTAGGATGATGATGGTCGCCTTCCCTGGGGTTTTTAGGTGAGTGCCCCGGCCCCCGCCAGAAACACTGCGACCCCGATGACTCCCTTTAGTCGCCTTCTACGACAGGCGGGGGAGACCGTAGACCTATTCTTGTCCGAACCCACACTTTTATAGAAATTTGGGCTCCTAGATGTCCTTATGAATATAATTAAACACACGCAGTTTTATGTGTTTACGTTAAAGAGGTTTTGAGTTATAGAAGGGTCAAAAGTGGCACCAAGTGGTTCGTGTACTATCACACTCGGCGCTGGCTAGCCAGTTCCTTTGCTTGAACTTGGCTTGACACGCTGCCGCGTGTCTAGATTATGGGTGATTGTGGTTAAGACAAGTGTGGTAGGTAGGCGCTAGACTTAAGTGTGTAATGTTATTTGTCATTCCTTGGGAAAAAGGACTTTAGTGCACTTTGCATTCTTCCTTTTCCTAGAAAATTATTAAAATCTCCAGCCCAGCGGTAATCTTTGGACGCATTGAACACCTAAAATGGGTGGGCGCCATCGTCGTGCTTACGGAGCCAAGAACCACAGCGAACGCTTCAAAATCACCTTCAAGTTTTCAACTAAGATTCATATTCAAACGCTTATTGAAAAATAGTTAGCGTGTAGTTGAGAGACTTTCGTATGAGAAGAATGGTGGCCAAAGGGTTAATTCATTTATTTTCTGTATTGTGTTGTTTCATCTAAATATCTACATGAGTGTTCGATTTTGTGATTTTGTGTTTTTTTTGCGACCATAAATCTTTTTTTTTTTTTTATTGTTTGTCATTTTAGGTTGGGTCGTAGCCTGAGAAAATTACGGTTTTTTTGGAAATAATTCAATATCAGGCTAATTATTTGTATACGGCTTTTATATGTTATTTTAAACAACTTTTACTATGGATATCAATAATTCTATGGACCGGAAGTTAGGAAAAAAAATTAACACGCAAGCAAAAATGCTATCAGTATTTTTATAATAAAAACATGTTTGAGTACACAAATTTGGAGACTTACTACCGGAATCCAAAGATATATGCATCAGGAAATAACGGCATTTTAATTAAATATTTTACGACCTTGAGATAATATTGAATTTCATCTGGCCTATAGAAAGGTTTATTCATTAACAAAAATAAGTGGATTATGCGCGTATCCCAAAGAACGTATATAGACGTAGTCAATTATAAAGTAAAGAAAGTTTATACCATTTTCGCCTGATTTGTACGGAATTTATGAAAATTACTTTTCATTATTTTTTACCGTATCGGTATTAAATTTAGGTGGATTATTAATGAAAATTTAGTCAAATTACCCAACCTATTTTTTGGTGTAAAAATATGGCTGATATCAATATATTGTTGTGTTTTCATAGAGCGAAACCGTAAAGTTCTCAGGGTATCGTAGATTTGGATCACTATGGGAGATTTAACAGTGATACCTTATCAAAACTTGGCTGTCACATGGACCGGTTATTCTGTCCAATCGAAACAACAATTCATGTCATAATTGACTGTTAAATCTCGCAACGCAACGTATCCCAAACCCATGACCCATTATAAATTGTGCAATTAACACATATTTCAGTACGAGTAAGTTAAACCGAGCCAAACGCGCAAGTTAGTGTTGCACTTTCAACAGCGTTGTAGGCTAACCTGCCATTCGAAACGCGTTTCAACATATCCTAAGTAAATCTAATGCTTACCTAGTTGCCTCACACTCAACATCAACATCCGATAGAAAACATTACAATTCGTACCTACAGGCTACATATAAGTGGATATTAATTTTAAACTAAATGGTTCTGTGAGCTGCAAAACTTTTTCGACGAAAAAACATTGCCAAAAATACCCTTTTTAGGGTTCCGTACTCAAAGAGTAAAACGGGACCCTATTACTAAGACTTCGCTGTCCGTCCGTCTGTCTGTCACCAGGCTGTATCTCAAGAACCGTGATAGCTAGATAGTTGAAATTTTCACAGATTATGTATTTCTGTTGCCGCTATAACAACAAATACTAAAAACAAAATTAAAAAATATTTTTATTGATAATGGTACGGAACCCTTCAAGCGCGAGTCCGACGTTTTCTCTTATTAATACAGTTGCTCAAAAATTGCTACTTTACGTAGCTGTTTAGCGTGCGGAAGTAAATTTTCGCGAACTAGTGCTTTTTACTTTTCCACGTATATCGAACGACGTTTTTTAATTACAGTTGCGAAAAAATAAGAAAAACAACAAGTAAGGAATTCGAAACTTTTATATTATTAATTCTGTAACATCATTGTAATACAATTGAAAAATAATGAAGTTGTTGAAAAATATTTTTTTTGAATACAGTTTCATACTTGTTGTTTTTTTATTTTTTCGCAATTGTATTAAAAAACGTCGTTCGATGCACGTGTGGAAATGTCATTCTTCACTCGTCCCGAGTCTCGATATCTCGGTACTCGTGGCGTAATTACATACTTTCCGCACTAGCATCGAAATGTACTATTTCTTGCCACTGCTCAGAAAATAAATGTGCCAAAAGATAGTCAGAATTCAGTCTTCAAAACGTGGCTAAGCAAGACGTGACACACGAACAGGCCTTCTATGAATTCAAACTGTCCATAAATGATTTTTTAGTCCAGTTGGAACTTGGAATAGCGGTTCGACCAGGGATTCACACTTGGATTACTTATGTTGTGTAAAACTTTTTAATTTTGCCCCCGTCTCCGTCCGCGTTGAACTAGTTTATATCGCAGCATACAAACTTTCACCCCCTATTTCACTCCCTTAGGGGATGATGGCCGGAATAAAAAAAAAACCTTTGTCCATTCCCCGGATTCAAACTATTTCCATAAGAAATTCCACCACAATCGGTCAAGCGGTTTAAGCGTGATAATTAACAACTTAGAAAAGTTGAAAATCCCCCGATATTTTAATTTCAAAGTTCAATATCTCAAAACCGTCTGAACCGATTTTGTTGAAACGTAGCTAAAAACCATCTCGATCACGTCAGCTTTCGGATAAAAAAACCGCATTCAAATCGGTCAATTCGTTTAGGTGCTACGATGCCACAGACATACACGCACACACACACACAAAAAACAGAGACAGACAGACACACAGACCCATCAAACTTATAACAACCCTCTTTTTCCGTCGGGGTTTAAAAACTGAATCTACGAACAAAACATCTATACATAATTATAATTATTGAACCTGCTCAAAAAAAATCACGAGAATCGATTGAGAAATGCGACCTGTAGAGGCGAACAGCCGGCCAGAGGCCGGACATACGTAATACCTTTCGCCCAAGCTGCAACAGCTTCGTTCGCTTCGCTGCCTCGTTCAAAATAAAAACCTTTTACCTTTTTAACCCCCGACGCAAAAACAGGGGTGTTATAAGTTTGACGTGTCTGTCTGTCCTGTGGAATCGTAGCTCCTAAATGAATGGACCGATTAGAATGTGGTTTTTTTATCCGAAAGCTGACATGTTCGAGATGGTTCTTAGCTACGTTCCATCAAAATCGTTTCAGCCGTTTTTGAGATATTGAACTTTGAAATGAAAATATCGGGGGATTTTCAACTTTTCTAAGTTGTTAATTATCACGCTTAAACCGCTTGACCGATTGTGGTGGAATTTCTTATGGAAATAGTTTGAATCCGGGGAATGCACAAAGGTTTTTTTTTAATCCGGCCATCATCCCCTAAGGGAGTGAAATAGGGGGTGAAAGTTTGTATGCTGGGATATAAACTGACGGCTTTGCGGTGATAATGCGCAAGAGGTGCGCCTCCATGATGCGTCGCCTGCGCGACAGCCCCAACAGCATTCTGAGCGTGTTTACTGAGCGTGGCCCCATGCTCACCCGCTGGCAGAGACTGCATGCAGTCATTGTTTAGTTATGTCTCTCTTTTTATGTCATACTTACAATAGCAATAAGATTTCATTGTTTACTAACCATATATGGACTTTAGTCTGAAATAAATGATTTTTATTTAATTTTTTTATTTTTATTTATTTTTATAAACGAGTTCAACGCGAACGGAGACGGGGGCAAAAGCTTGTTACTTTAAAAATAAAAGAAATGTGAATTTATTTACTTACGATTTCATACCTACTATGTACCTATCTTTTATAAAAATCATTAGGCACGTTCTAGTACAGTGTAATACCTAACTACTGACTACGAGTACCTATCTACTTACCTATTTCGTGAGTGAGGCTGTTAAATACGTCACATGGTTGAATAGGCCTGCCATACTTAAAATAAGCCGTCTTCATTCATTAAAATACTTATTTTCTCACATATGAAGTTATGAAAACATTTTGACATTAATACCTAAGCGTATCCAAAATACTCGAGACTCCTGTTGTACAAAGGCGCGCTTGCCTAAATTGTTTATTAACTTATCTAATGCTACAATGGAATCGTTTTAGGTTTCGCGACATTCTAAGAACTCAGTACCCGCAAATATTAATACATAATTGCGTGATTTAATAGCTCCATTTAGGTAAGTGTCCAAGCGATGTCCATTTCGTTACAATACAATCTGTCTGACACTTTCTTTATTTATTCTTTATTCTTTATTCATTTGTAAAGCCATGTACATTTACGCTGTTATTGTGGTTTTTAGTCTCGAATAAATGATTATTTATTTATATATATATATATATATATTTTTTTTTTCTCTTTAAGGCTTATAGGTAAATTTACATAGGTACAATTAATCTGCCAAACCACAATGCGGTTATTACATCGTAACTCATATTTCTGTATAGCTTGTTTATTTTCGTAGCAAAAGTCACATAGCCACATTCTCTTTTTAATACAAAAAGTATTATTTCCTGCCACAAATAAGAGGGTTGATGATTTTTTTAGGACTTAACCTCCATCTGAAACGGCAATTGTTTTTTCACTTCTCATGCTCTAAAAGTTCGTCTTTATGTCGTGCGTAGGCGACATAAAGTCGCTTTTTATGCTCTAGAGCATAAAGTAAAATCTTCGTCGAAGACCAAGGCAATCGCTGCAACAGCCACACGAACATCTTTAACTTCATACAACAACCTCTTTATTTTATTTCGTTTCGTTCGTATTCTAAGACCAAGGCAAAGATACCAACAGCCAAAGTACACAATAAAACTTCATATTTACGTGTTGCTGTTTCATTTCCTCGCAATCGAAGTGAAAAGTAGAGTGTACAACTCGTCCATAAAACCCATTTTACACTCGACTTTATATCTATCCTCGCTCGCAAGCTCGCTCGGATGGATAAACGTCTCGAGTAAAATGGTGCGTTTTATGCACTTGTTGTACAATCTACTATTTCACCTCATCGGCTCGAAAAGGCTTGCTTTGTCGCTCAAAATCTGCGTGCAAAAGTCCATTATATCCGCTAGCGTGGAAAGAGTTTTTGAATTTCGAACGTGACGCTCTATCGCGAGATCCAACTTTTTTCTATAGGAATGAGAGCTTATTATCCTGCGTTCAGAAAATTATGGTGTAATCTCCACTTATAATAAATCTCTAAATTAAAAAAAGAATCAGCCAGTTTGAAACTAAGATTTCTGCGGTACGAATGTTCTCAGCATCCCATGGACGGAAAAATATGAAACATTTTATATAGGTACATTATTATTCCAGCTGCAACTTAGGATAGTTTTTATCCGACTGCGACAATTAATTTATTTTCCGTAATATACGACTTCATTTAATTTTTCATTAATTATTCTTAAAGTATATCGCCGCCACATCTGTCAGCTAAAAGAAACGTCAAAATCACAGACTAATAATAAATACTACGGACAAAATGGCGGAATTTCTTTGCCTTTCTTTCGCCTATTAATAATTTTAATCCCGTCTACGATATACATTGACGAGACACATAGGTACCAAAAGCAAATATAAAATTAATCGATTTTGATATGCGAACTTATATGCGCAAATGTCGAATTAAGGCGTTATTTCTACAAATGTAACAACAAATTCGAACAATATAAACTTGGTTTTTTTGAATGGCACGCGCGCGCGCTCTTTGCGTATTCAGCCAAACCACGAAAACTGAAACTCGAAGTTCGTATAATATATCTGCATTCCTGTCATTTGTTAGTGCGATAGAGATAGAGATACCCGAATATTTTCGAATTCCGAAGTTCGTGGTTTAAAAGAAAATACGGATGTCGGATAGATCTAAATTAATATTTTATGTGTGAATATGGTTAAAATTATTTAGAAATACTATTGTTGTTATTGTTTTAGTATATTTGACTAGCTTTAAGTTTAATATTGTATGTACGTCCGAAATGGGCAAGCTGTTGGACTTTATATTACCCAAAACAACTAAATGTACACAGTTCTGACAATAAAGAAATCTTATTTTATCTTATCTTATCGAAAATAGGGATGTAGACACTAAACAAAATAATCATAATGTTGTATTATCTCGAAAAAAAACAACGCAAGATGCTATACTCGTATAGGTAATCACTAAGTTATAAGTGTATAAAGTTTTAAGAGGGGTTTGTTGCGTCTCTTTTCCGCAAAACGCACCTTTATAATGAAACGATTGTTTTGTACTATGACGCTCGAGGATCGTGACGTCACGGTCCCTGATCGTTTTCTCACTCTAACAAGCGACATTAAAACGGTTGTAGCTTCGTAATTTTTTGAGATATTTGAATGAGTTTTTCGTTTCTTCTTTCTTTTAAAGTGAGTCTACAGCTACACCTCTATTTGGAAGACAAGCGGAAAGAACCCATACTATCCATACTAATAATCCATACTTCCATATTAATATTATAAATGCGAAAGTGTGTCTGTCTGTCTGTTACCTCTTCACGCCTAAACCGCTGAACCGATTTAGATGAAATTTGGTATACAGATAGTTTGAGCCCCGCGGAAGGACAAAGGGTAGTTTTTTATATCTGAGGGGCTGAAATTGGGAAATTTGTATGGAGCTACTTAAATCGCTGCACCGATTTAGATGAAATTTGGTATATTAATAGTTTGAGTCCCGGGGAAGGACATATAATAGGTTTTATCCCGGAAATCATCCCCTAAGGGGGTGAAAGGGGGGGGGGGGGGGGATGAAAATTTGGATGTAATCTATTTTGATGAAATTTGGTGTAGATATAGGTGTGGGCGACAGAATGTAGTTTGTGAAATGTAGGACCTACGGGTCACGAAGAGAAAGGGTGTTGTATAGTATGTGAACGATAAGGCCTACGGGTCACGAAGGGAAAGGACGTGTAACTATAATTCCTTCACATAAGGACGGCAATTGTGCCCAGATTAAGCTCCTAAAGCAAACGGCTCATATAAGAAGCGCGTGATTTATTTAGGACCTAAGTACAATAGGTACAGACGAAGAAAATAGCTTAAAGTAAAGATAAAGGTACCAGGTACCTCCAGTAATTATTTCATAAAGATCGATAGGGGGAGAGCCCCTGAAAAAAAAAACTCCCGGGAAAAGCAGGAAAACTAGTAGATATTGTAATGTATAGCTCAGAAATAGTTCTTTTGAAGGAAAATATGTAAAAACCCTTAAGGTTTCCCTGAAAACCAGGAAAACGTAAAAACTAGCTTTTCCATAGTAAAAGTGGGCGAGGTCTTCAAAATTATATCCCCACCACTTTTAATGCCTTAGGGGTATAAAAGAGGCTATAATCGCCGGATAGAAGTGTGTTCGCTCAGCCCCACCAGTGGGAGCTCCTAGGAAGAAGAAGAAAGGAAGATGTAGGGAAATTGTGATAGGAAGTAGGAAATTGTGATAGGGAAAGTTTAACCAGTAGTTTGTGTCTCATTATTTTATTATACCGTTTCATTTATTTTTCGCCAAGTATTATTTTATCGTCACCCACACCCCATCCTTCAACAGTGCAGCTCAGTCTGCGGGATTAGTGCTCCCCTAGAGCACCTGCGCTATCAGAGCGCGTTACGGCCGTTTAAAAACACGCTGAGCGGTTCAACCGCCGCGGTTCACCCGCCGCGGTTGAAACGCGCGGTTCGCCCGCCGCGGTTTTTAAACGCCCCTTGTTAGGTGACTGTGAGGTCGCGAAGGTCAAACCCAGGCCTGTCGCACATCGACCACGCGTCGTCCACAATAGGTTAGGTTAGGAAAAGGACATGGGATAGTTTTTACCCCAGAAATCACCCCCCAAGGGGGTGAAATTAGGGGTGAAAATTCGGATGGAACCCATTTTAATACAATTTGGTATAGAGATAGCTTGAGTCCTGGGAAAGGACATAGGATAGTTTTAATTCTGGAAATCACTCCTTAAGGGGTGAAATGGGGGGTGAAAATTTGGATGAATCCCGTTACGTTAAATTTGGTATAAAGGTCGTTTGAGTCCCAAAGAATGATATTAGATAGTTTTTATCCCGAAAATCATCCCCTAAGGGTATGAAATAGGGGGTGGAAGTTTGGATAAAATCCATGTACCTAGATGAAATTTGGTACAGAGATAATTTGAGACCCTTCGAAGGATATAGAATAGTTTTTGCCTCGGAGATGGTAAGTAGAAGTTTGTTTGCATTATATTTT
Organism: Epinotia brunnichana; assembly: GCA_963854355.1. Taxonomy (NCBI): domain Eukaryota; kingdom Metazoa; phylum Arthropoda; class Insecta; order Lepidoptera; family Tortricidae; genus Epinotia; species Epinotia brunnichana. Next base: position 39,717,046 of record OY977937.1, on the reverse strand, counting down.
CTAAGTATAAGTTCTACGCGGACGAAGTCGCGGGCAACAGCTAGTGCTAAATAATTCATCATTATTATTTTCATAAAATAATTTAATAATACTTAGTCTTTCTTAATTAAGTAATATGAATAATTAGACTGACTTATAAACATACAATACAAATAACTAACTTTAAAATGTAGTTTACATTTCAAAATTTTACGCTTCGTGCCAATTTGGAACGCACCGTTTAAAAAGTTAATTTAAGAAAAAACTCGTGTACCTACATTTCATTCATTGTTTTGTTTTGTTCTTAAGCCACAGTAATATCAAAATAATGGAAGTTATTTATAGATTTTAGCGCAGAAGATATACATAAAATGAATTTGAATGCCTGCTGAGTTAGCGGAAAAAGTAAAATATGCGTATTTGAGTCTTAGTTTACCCGTGAGTACCTAGTACCTACACAAAAATACTTTGACTTTTTAAATGTAAGTGTGGAGTCTATTTCAAGGTGCGAAAATGTTTATGTTACATTTAATCATTATAAAATGCTTTGATTTTGATGAGATGTAAACAAACGTTTATTGAAAATGAGTACCTATAAGGTCCAAATTACTTTCATTACATTTATAATTTTCCTCGCGGTGGTGAGGTGAAAAGTTGTGTGTTTCGCTCGGCAGCAAAGTTGTTTGGCGTCTCGTGCCTTGAAAGCCTCGCTATGCTCAGGATTGTACTTTTAAACCATTCGCTTCGCTCATGGTTCAATCTAACAATCCTTCGCTAGCTCTGCTTTCAATACAAGCACTTGCGCCAAACAACAACTTTGCAGCCTTGCATAACAAATAACTATTTTAAGACGTGTAACCATCGCGTAACCATCAAAACTAGTTATAGTCAAGGGCACAAATATGTATTCACTCAATGTTTCATAAATATGTATCCTAAAACCTTATTGTTGCAGAAATAAGGTCTGTGTACCTACATATTTTTGAGTCTTTGTGGTGTATACAAATGCATATTGGTGCCCTTGTCTGTGCGAGTACCTATTAAGCTGCCAACATAATCAATCGAATCTGTCAAACAACTGCCCATTAGTTAACAAAGGCTTTACAAAGGGTTACAATTATGAATCATAGTTTTTAACAAACGTCAAATAAGCTTAATGACAATGAGCTTTTAGCTAAAAAGTGGCTCAACGGTCTGTCTAGCTATTTTGTGAATAAAGACCGTTAATGTTTACAAAAACTGTTGAAAAAAAAGCATATGTTTAACGGATCACCAGCTATAGTAAAATATAACGCCAAAAAAACACTTTTACTGCCGAAACTAGTAAATGATCACCAAAATTGTTTGGTCTCCATTTTAATATGAAATAATACCCCAAATTATAACATTTTACTATCCTATTAAAGAAAATGCTATCCTAATAAATCATTGTTAACCCAAAAATACCTGATGAGGGCCAAACTTTGATCTCCATTTTTATGTTAAATTATAACCCAAATTATAACAATAACATCTTGCTTCCTATTACTTAGTGGAAGCCGGCACAAGCCCAATTTCAAAGAAAAACCACACATCGATGTACAGTTTAGCCATTTGGCTCAAGCATACTTATATTAGTTAGAATAAAATTTTGACCCGCAGTTCCTAAAAAAAAATCATAGATCTCGTGCCTTTGACGACCTTCTGGTACATTGAAAATGAATTTAAGGCGCTGTATGCAGCTGCGCATCGAAAAAGTGCCTTTTCCAAACCGATTATTAGTATACTTGTACTATTGCTAGAGATCCAAATTTTTGATATGTATATCTTCAGTTCATTGGCTATGTTCGTACTTCGTAAAATCACGATTGCTTACAAAAACCTCGATAGATTTTGCCTTTCAAAACAGTGCTTTTTTACCACCAAACTCGAAATATCTCAAAAGTTATTTGGAATATTACAATGAAATTTGTTGTGATAGGTAGCTTTTTGGTAGATCTATCTACCAGCTTCTTAGAATTTCAATATGTTTGATAATTCAATACATTTGGTCATTTGTCTCAAAAACCGGGTGTCCGCGTCATGCATGCGCGGTGGCGAGTACAATTTAGTACGCCCGTGGCCACTGCCGACGACGGACCTGTAAATGTTTACCTGGCACGCAAATACGCCTTTTTGCAGCAATTATTTCGAGTTATCAAGGTAAATAAAAATATATAAAGGAATAGGAAACGCTAATACATGCTGGAGAACACATTCGAAATGATAGAATAACAAATATAAGGTATGCGATATTTACTACATTAAAGCGTTTCTACATCCGCACCTAAAACGTATTAATAGGTAGCTGGAGCATATTGACAAGATGTCAATAAAAATCTTCAGTTATCCTGAATACGTATTTAGAACTGTTAGGTAGTAAGTAGTCGGGTGTAAATCGGATTCGGACACGAGCACATGGTTGGGGGGGGGTAATGGTACCAATTATGGACTGTACGAATAATAGATTTATTTATTCATACAGAAATATATCAAAAGCATTTAGGGCTATTGCGCCGGATAGCGACTACCTAGACTAAAGTCCTAAACGAGTTGGTGAACTGAAGTATATTTACTTGCTGTTTAGTAGATTCTATTAAAAACGAGTGCGGAAAAAGACCCTGCCACTCCACCAGCAGCAGGCCACGGCCCTTCCTCATCTTCGTCATAGACATACATGCATACATACGCTACGGCACATCTTTTCGTCCAATATTCCGCAGTGTCTCAAGACGAGAGTCTTTGACCAGTGTGTGTTGCCAGTGATGACATATGGAACGGAAACGTGGTCGCTTACTATAGGCCTCATAAGAAGGCTCAAAGTCACTCAAAGGGCGATGGAGAGGGCTATGCTGGGAGTGTCTCTGCGCGATCGCATCAGAAATGAGGCTATCCGCAGCAGAACCACGGTAACCGATATAGCCCTCCGAATCGCTAAACTAAAGTATCAGAGGGCGGGGTACATTGCACGTAAAACCGATGGCCGTTGGGGCGGAAAGGTTCTCGAGTGGCAACCACGTACCGGAAGGCGCGGCGTGGTTAGGCCCCCCACAAGGTGGACTAATGACCTGGTAAAGGTCGCGGGAGTCCGCTGGATGCGGGTGGCGCAGGACCGGCTATTGTGGCACTCTTTGGGGGAGGCCTATGTCCAGCAGTGGACGTCTATCGGCTGATATGATGATACATACGCTCGAAAAACATAAACTTCCTTCTGAGGCAGTCGGGTACAAAGTACTACAGGGTGTTCCCCTATACAGCTGCAAAACTTTGCCAGCTGTTTGTGCACATGATACCCATCACAAAACACTAAAGTATGCCGTTTCACATCTCGCACTCACTCTGCCACCGCTGTTTCTCCAAATAACTACCAAGAAAGCCTCCCCCGCCACGCCCCTTTAAAAATAAGCCCACTAAAGCAAATAAATGTGACGTTATCTAAGTGAACATACCTTTTGTCGGTACTCATCAACGCACAGCCGAAACTACTAAGACTAGAGAGTTGAAATTTTCACCAGAACTACCTTTTACAACGTAGGCAACGCTAAGAAGGATTTTTGGAAATTCCCCCCCTAAAGGGGGTAAATAGGGGTGCAAAGTTTGTATGGGGGAAACTTTATTTTTAGCGCTAGAGACTTAAATTTTTGCATAAAGATTACTTATTAGAATACAAATTAAGTACTTTCAATTCAATTAAATTTATTTTGTTAAACATAGGTTACAACTTTTACAAGTATTGTTGGTATACAAAATATAAGACTTCTGTGCATTACCCAAAATGTAGGTTTACAAAATATTTCAGCCAGCTAATATATTTATAAAAATTAAAAAAAATGTCAATACAGTGATTGGTGTTAAATACTACAAATACATGTCAAAAACTCTCAAAAAATACTATAACTAAAGAATATTATAACTAAGGAATGTCTGGAATGGAATCATGTTATGTCGTAGGGTCGTTTAAGTAATCTTTAATGGTATAATAACACTTTTCAATCAAATATTGATCTATTGATTGAAATGATTGATCCAATAATGTCATGTAAAGATCACATAGATACATTATACAGTAAGTTAGCAAGAGGGATCTATGCTCTAAGACAGTTAAGACCACTTGTGTCAGAAAGTTGCTTAAAAGAGCTGTATTATGCGTACATATACTCTCAACTTTCATACGGGATAATGCTTTGGGGCAACAGTACGGATTATGAGCGCATCCTAAAGATCCAGAAACGTGCAATTAGAGTTCTTCTCTATGCAAAGGACAGATACACGTGTCGCGAACATTAAAGAAAACTTAGTATCTTAACATCAGTTTCAACTTATATATTGGAATTTTTGATGTATGTTAAACGTTATCCAAATGAATTTCAAAGGAGAGGTGAAAATAGTTCGAGATCAATGAGAAATGCGAATAACTTAAAAAGAAGCGGGTTGTGTCCGAGATACAACCGTTAATTAAGTTTAAGTGGATACTTATTTGTTGGTTGTCCCCGTAAAATATATATCTGCATTAATTCACTAAAATCTGTATAAGCACAGATAAATTGGTATATATAGCAACATTGACTGACGTAGCTCGTTTGACTCGCGAGGCATTGAAAATGGCGGTCATTTCAGCATAGTTTTCATGCCCGTCACATAAACTAAATAACATTTTGTGATTAACAACTAATAGCAAATAAAGAAGGATTAAAACATGTAACAAACAATTATTTGAAATCAGATTAGGCTTCTCTACAAAAAGTTAATCCGGAAGTTACGTGATACATTTTGAACTGTACCCCTATACAAGAACGCGAGCAAAGAAGTATCCACTTCAAAACAACCTCGCCCAGACTTAGAATAGGCACAAAACTTCCGAAGTTAATAGGACAAATACTTTTTAACCGGCTACCTTCAAACCTTAAAACCATAACGAACGACAACTCTTTTCGCTTCCATGTAAAACAACTATTGCTTGAAAAAACACTGTATAGTTTACAAGAATTTCTTTCAAATGACTAAATAACAAGATCTTAAAAGCTTGACGTTAATATTTGTATTATGTTTTCTTTCTCTATTTTATGTAATAGCATTATGCTATGAGTATGAGTATTATTAAACTATTTACAAATAATAACAATTCTGTACACAACTGTACACATCTATTGTATTTTATTGTAACTGACAAGTTATAATTTTAACACATTTTTATCTGTATATTCATTGTACTATGATTTTAATTGTAAAATTATGATAATAAACAAATCTGAATCTGAATCTGAAGTCAATTGTCTTTTAAATTTATTAATATCCAGTGTTTAATTCGGTCTGGAATTTTATTGAAAATGTTTGGTGCCATTCCCAAGATTCCGCCTCTGATTAGCGCTGTGTTGTTGCTACCCTGCAAAGTTTTCAATTTTTGTTTGTATTGTTTACGTGTCGGAAATCTGCAGCCTTCTGAAACGTTACTGAACATGCTTGGATTGGTCTTGACAAAAATACCTACTTCTAGGATATACAGTTCTTCTAGTTTGTATGGAGAGCAAGACATTTTTAAAGTAAGGGATTTGTAACTTCGGTTTTTTAATTATTAATCACTTAAGAAGGTTAAAAGGGGGTTCGAATTATATATAGAGAGCAAGACATTTTTAAAGTTAGAAATTTGTAACTTCGGTTTCAGACTATTTACTATGAGAGTTCAAAGAGGGTTCTAAGTTTGTATAGAGAGCAAGACATTTTGAAATAAAGAGAGATTTGTTTCTTCGGTTTTAGACTGTTTACTTAAAGACTAGGTACAGTCAGCGTCATATAGTTAGTAGCAGCCAAAGTAGCCAAATATATCGTAACACATCCTTACACATGTATCGCAACACGTCTTTGTTACTATAGAGTAACAAAGACGTGTTGCGATATATTTGGTTACCTAGGCTGCTACTAACTATCTGATGCTGACTGTACAAAACTAATTTCAATGTTTTTTTTTACTAAACAAACATTTAAATTTCTTAAACAAACATTAAGACGATAACATGTTATACGTGGACGAAGTCGCGGGCAACAGCTAGTTTATATATTTAAGCTTTATTTATTCCATATTGTTTGTGTTAGTACATATTTACTAAATCTAAAAGATTTATGCAATTTTTTCTTTCTTATATGGACCCCATTCGGGTAAAAGCCATATATCGCCAGATATTAGGAGAAAAGAAGGGCACTGGAAGCAACAAACTGGTCAGGGCAAGGCAAAAGAAGGAAAGGTAGACGACGAAGACGTTGGACCAATGACATAACTAAGGTCGCCGGACCTAGCTGGATGCAGTTGGCTAAAGACCGAAAAAAATGGCATGAGATCGAGGAGGCTTTTACCTAAATTTACATTTGCTTTAAAAAATTCAATATAAATCAAACAAAAAAAGACAATTAAAGCTTAATTTATATTTATATAATTACTTCCGGTTGGAAAATTTGTTGGATTCTTGTGTAAAGCATCTTAGAATAACGATTAAAAATGAAATATACAAAAAAACGCTATTATAAATTAATGATTTTCGAAACCGTATTTTGCCTGGAGTATAGAGCCAAGTATAAGTCCAATTTTGTTGGCTTGTTGAGAGTATCAAGGTCCATCGCGGTGTGGCCGCTGGTCGAGGTAGCATGGTAGGCAGCACGCGCCGCGCGAGCGCAGTGACATAACACTTTTAGGTATTTAAGAGACAAATTGAATTTGTTATTTTTATATGATGTTTGGTCAAATTACATTTTTTAATAGACATAGTCATGTACTGAAGAACTTGCTGGTCTTAAAATAACCACCCTGTATAATAAAATGCTCTTCTGACTAACAGTGGTCTAATTATCCAGTTTTTGATCAGTCAGTCATACTTATGTAACAAAGGTAATAATTATGGTAATAATACTCCTTGCATTTCATTAAATTGTCAAAAGGGCCTCTACGTGTTGGCTCCGTTGGTACTTTGTAGGTACCTAGCCCCACGCATGCCTCCCAAAGGTCCGGGACATCATTGTCCCGTGAGCGGGAAAGACATACATGGTAATAATATAATTTGCCAGGAGATAAATAGATGAACATAGCTATTTGTTTATTATTTTTGATGGTTTCTTAAGCGGGTGTTAACCGGCGCTATAACTTTACCTAGAAGTAATCGATTTTATTTCGGTTTAAAAAACCTGTAATATATTAGTACAATCCATAATTGGTGACGTTCACCCTTAGGAAGTGAAGATGTACTATTATTTTATCAGTTCTACGTATTTGGAAAACGGAAGCACCCACATAGGAACTGGGAAAACGATAGGTGGATTGATGATGAAGAAATCTGTACTAACATATCTTTGGAAAGTAAGTGTCCATAATTGATGTCATCATACTACGATGAACTTAAGAACTGTAACTACCTATTATTCCTTATTTAAAAAAAAATAGATTTAAATAAATAAATAAACAATAAATATTTGGGGACAATCTTACACAAATCAACCAAGATTTGAAAAATAAAACAATTACCTATTCAAGAAGACAAACATTTGATCGTATGTTCCGCAAAAACGAGCCGAATACGGATGCCAACAGAATAAGGCCGTTAGCGGGGTGCGCGGGACGCGCGTCTCCCGCTCCGTCTGCCTCACCTCCGCAAATACCTAAATATCGTCTAATAAGAGCGCCTTAATGAATTAAACAAAACTAAAACTCATGGTCTGTTGCGTTATGAAGCAAATATTATTTTTTTATAATATTGTTTGTAAGCGACCATATATTATGCACAATAAAGTCCCATCTTTTTCATGGTATTAACTTATTTTAACAATATACTTACTATTGATTTATGACTACTATCTTTTTGAGACCTTGACAATTATCATGCAATTTATGAGTCTCTACCGCCGCTTCCTAATTTATTCACAGAGAAACAATTGTCTTTACAACTTTTTCTTTGCTTTTAAGAGTAATTTGGATTGGCTTTGTACAAATATTTAAAATATAGTCTCATTTAGCTTGAGTCAATCAGTAGCCATTATGATAACATATTCAAACTCTTTATCGTTATACTATTTAACTTTAGCATGATTTGAACCATGTACCTAACTTATTTATTAATGTTTACCTTTCTCATCCAGCGACTGACAAAAATATAAACAACTACCTACTAACAAATTGCCGAATAAAACTGGTAGTTTATCAAAATATGCATGTGTCGTAGTCGCCCAATCCCAAATAATCTGCATGTTTTCAATTAATTAAAATACGTAAATTCATTGGTCAAAGTCACCTTGAGTCGCTTTCATGTGGACACCAAAAGCACCATTTTCTTTTTTTAGGTACTTGTGTTAGCTCCATAGCTTTACGTTTTTAATAGGAATAGGCCATTTTACCCCACTATAAGAGTTGGTTAAAGTTATGTTAAAAAACCAATTATTCACTTTATAATATTTTTATTTTTTGATAATATTGTGGACATTTCAAGTGTCTAAATATTACGGTTCTAGAGATAGACCGATTGTTTGACGCCATAAAATTACGTTTCATGTATAAGAGCACTGTTTAATTTTTAATTTATTTTTATGAATGTATGTTAGAGCAACTATAAAAATACAAATTCTGTGAATTTTTATCAGTCTAGCTATTGCTGGCACGCAAACAGCCGGACGGACAGCGGAGGCTATGTAACAGGGTCCCATTTGGTATCCTTTGGGAGCTCGTCTCAAAAAATATCTAGTTGAATTCCTTGACCCCAAATATGTATATTTAGACACGAAGTTTGTGATTCTAAGTGATTTAGAACTCGAGATATTAATAATTAAAAACGGCCGCCATAAAATTAAACATGGCCGTCTGAGGAGATGGTTCCTATCAAAAACTTAAAGCTATGGACCTAACAAGTACCTGAAAAAATTTGGTGCTTTTGTCCAGCGTGTCCACATTTACAACAATTTGTTCTAGCACTCTGCCCAGTAGGGAGTTTTTAGTAAAAAAGAAAATTCGTTATGAGATGTCATTAGGCAATCTTGAAAATTTTCAAGCTGACTCTGAAACTTTTTTGCGTCGATTTGTCACCGTGGATGAGTCGGGGATTCACCATTTCGATCCGGAGACCAAGCAACAGTCTATGACGTGGAAGCGAACGTCTTCCCCGACACCGAAAAAATTCAAGGTCGCCAGCTCAGCGGGTAAAGTTATGGCGTCTGTGTTCTGGGATCTACGCTCATACTAGGCCGACCAAATAAAAAGATTGCGGGAAGCCATCAAAGAGAAGCGACGGGGCAAACTACGTGCTGTTGTACTGTTCCACCAAGACAACGCACCTCCTCATAAGGACAGAGAGTTGCAATGGCTGCAATCCAGGACGCGGGCTTCGAATTGCTAGAACACCCCCCGTATTCACCAGACCTAGCCCCCAGCGACTTTAATCTGTTTCCACTACTGAAGGAATACCTCAGAAGCAAAAAAAATTTTGATCGACAACGCGGTCATGGCTGCTGTAGAGGGATATTTGGAGTCGCAAAAATATTTATTTTTTAATGGAATTCGTGGTCTGGAGTAAAGATTGAATAAGTGAGTAGACTTGTTTGGAGATTACGTTGAGAAATAAATTAAGGTTTTGGTCACTTGAGTTGTTTTACATATTAGTTATCATTACTTTATTAGCCGCCGGAGTTAAACAAGCAGTAAAGAACGCCGAAACAAGTTTTCTTCTTGATTATTCCCAAAAGAATAGGTACGTAAATGCTTATGAATATATTTTTTCATGTAAATATGTTCTCACTGCTGAGGTGAAAAGTTGAATTTGTTACTCGAGAGCAAAGTATTTGTGCGTGCTTTTGAGTTTCAACCTCTGACTTTCAAAAAGTGTTTAGTCTAAGAATTTATTTTGAATAAATTATTTTGAGTTAGAGAGTTTAAATATTTGCAAGAAAAATACTGTGGTGTATCTCTATGGCCTGTCGCCACTGTCTGTCAATCAATGTCTTAAAAGACGGCAAACTTCGTGCACAAACACGGAATAATGCACAAATGACCTTGGCTGCGAAAAGGCAAATTGTACGTGACAACTGCCCCCCCCCCCCCCCCCCACTTCGTCTCGCATGTTCAAGTTGTTTGCCGGGAACTGTAAATATATGTCATAATTTTAGCTGCAAATATGCATACTATGCAAATTATTAGTTAAATAGGTATGGTTTTGGCTATTTGGGAAATTAAATGCATTAGATATTTTCTGATTTTCTTATGCTTATATCTAACTCTTACAACAATTGTATTCAAATGACAATAACTAGCCTTGACTGTGAAGGTAAAAAAACCTGCAGCAGGTTAGGAATATACATTTTTAAATATTTGGAAGTAAATGAATATGCTAATTAGTTAGTTATTGTTATGGTTATTTGCCAAATAAACTAAGTTAGGTACAGTCAGGGGATTGATATATGCCAAGGGAATATAAATAAGAGACGGGACTTCGAACAAGGTTTTGGATGACAAGTGACATTGTCATTTGATTTTGACATGACAACTATTCATACTTTAGCTAATTTGAAATACCACAATTCAAATAAAAATAAACGTCTTATGCGGAAGTAGACTTACCAACCTAACGAACGAGGACGATAGTAGGGTTGTAGTACTTAACGTTATCGATAATATTAGAACCCAACGTTATCGATATCGATAAATTATCATTAGGGACGTCGTGCTTGAACAGAAAATTCCTTTACAAAATCTAACACTAATCCGATTTATGAAATAATAAAAGGAGAACAAATATTTCATAGTTTCACCAATCTGTACACATATCTTTTTCCTTAGATTGGGGTCGCAATTCATTCTTCTCGTACTAAGAAACCTCCGCTTGTAGGTTTTATCCAAGTACTTACCGTTGTTTTTCATAAGTAAATCAATATTGGCGCTTGATATTTCGTTATGGGTACTTACGTGTTTTATTTTAAGATAATTACATTTCGTCAAAAGCATTGTTTGTTTGACACATGTTTTCTCGTGAAGTTATAATAATATCCATGGTAACCGGCCAAAGTCACCATGACAAAATGACAGAAAGAGAAAGAACGGAAGTAGGAGATATGATGCAAAAGCACAGATAGAAAACTTGTCACTTGTCAGAACTTGTCAGATTTGATGCTGAATTTGAGCAAATGGACGTCACAATCATCTTTTTGTTTCTAGTTGCGCGACACTGGATATATGTAGGTACATAAATAAGGACATAGGTACATATCTGTTCAGCACTCTATTGTGAATGTCATAAAGGCGTGTACAGATATTTATGTCCTTATTTATGTACGTATATTAATGAATATCCCCATATATGAAAATCAGAATGTACAGTACATTCTGATTTTCTTATGTTTCAAGACCTACGTTACTTACGAGCTACGTCTTTCTACAGTTGTTGTTTATTCAACCCTTTTTTCACAAATTAAAAAAAACAAAAATAGAGTTAAAATCTCGTTTGCGTCTAGTAGAGCAAAAAGTAGTCTGCATAAAACAAGCGCATCAAAAAATGTCTAAACAGTCATCCGTGTTTTAATGATCAATAATAATACATTATTGCAGAGGACGGGACGAATCAATTCATGGCCAAGTAGATTTTGACGGACGAAGCCAAGCTAAGTCCGTCGATAATTCCTGCCGAGGATTTTGTGATGAGCTAACGAAAATGGGGAAATCCCAAATGAGAAATCTACATAGGTATATTCTTTATGTTTGCCAAAGATAGGTACTATACCAGGGCCAAGGCCCGCAATATTGCACTTACGCAAAATGCCAGATTAGTCCCTTGCGAAACACCCGTCGCGGGCCGCCGCTGATGCTTGCTACATCGGCATTGCATTCCGATTAATTTATTAATGCTGGTGAATTATTAGAAAATATTTTTTATACGTTTATTTAGGAATATAGGCTCTGTGCTGATGGATGCGTCTCCATGCGTCCCTACTAGATGCCTCTTCCGCCCTATTGCTGAGGAATACATCCAGGTCGTCTCGCCATCTCCGTCTAGGTCGGCCCCGTCTGCGTCGCCCGTCATGTGGCACCCACTTGTTATTAGCTATGCTAGCCCACCTATCTGGATGCATGCGACAGACTTGGCCGGCCCAGTCCTACTTGAGCCTGGCAGTTTTTACACCCACATCAGCTATGCGTGTTTTGGAGTTTTCCTTATACGAGTTTATAAGATGATGTGATGATGATGTCCTCCCAGACGTGTCCATTGACGGCGACGAGTTTATATACATAGGTTAAGCGAATAAGAGAAAAAGTAGGTAACGCAACTGAATAATATTTTCTATATGTTTTTTTATAATTTTGTTACAATATTACTTAGAACGCCTCGTGTCCGCTAAAGCTATAAGAACCTAAAACTGACGAAGTTTCGTCGCTGAAGCACCCTAGCCCCGAAATAGGCGGACGTCATTTTATTTTATCGGCAATTAAAAAGGAACCGAAAAAACCTCGCGTGATTTGTGCACAAGCCCACAATGGTATATTCAGGTGCAGTTCTCATTGAGGTGCACAGGTATGATCACAACTACTTGCTATGTAATGTAAGGAATGTATTACTGTGTCATTTCAACTATATATTCGCAAGTCTCATTGTGGTTGTGGACTCAAATTTTATTATTACTCCAAAAGACAGAAGGCAAAAAAATATGCCTAGTGACGAAAATTGCATTCAAATATCTCAAAACAATACGAAGATCCCACCGTTTTAATATTGCTTGATAGTTAGACAAAACGCCAGAATAAATTACAATCGTTTCATGTGAAGGTGCGTTTTGCGGAAAAAAATATGTCGATATATATTAACATAGTATATGTGCTCATTGAAATTTCTCGATTACTATAAAAATCTTCGATATCATATCTGAACACATAACATATCTGTTTTATTCAATGACCAATGGTTTTATTTTGACTCAAAAGTCAATAGACATATTTTCACGTATGCGGAGTGAAATTTGCACAAAGTTCAATGTCGTATTAAATAAAAAATACATTGTTATTTTTATAAATATTAATGTTTTTAATAGTGTATTTCACGACGTTCAATGCTAAAAAAAGTTTACTCCAATGCGAAATGATTTCCGGCAGTTTTGTGGTACTTTGTCCATCGCTGTCGAAAATACAGATATAAGCATTTTTTAGGTGCAATTTTATCCTTCTTAAGAAAACTTTTTTAGGAAACTTCGTATGCTCGACATATTTCACGTTGTCGTCCGTTGGACTATTGGTGTTCTCAAAATAAAAGTTACCTTGCCACAAATTTCCATTTTAAGTGACTTATGATTCGTCACCCATAAATCCCATAACGCAAAAACCGCTAGTTTTTACATGTTTTGACCAAATGACGTAGCCGCATTTTCCGAGTAAGTTTATGATTTTCGGAGACGGCGGGCTTAACTTTTCTTGAACGATTGAAGATGCCCATGTCTTTAAGATATTTTTTAACCGTTTTACCGTCACATCTAAATTTCCTTCCGAGCTCTCTATACGATTTAGCGACTCGGCCGGCCGTCATTTTCTGTAGTCGAGCTCGCTCAGAAAACTTGCTCAAACTGCTATGGTTTCCAGAACCGTGCTTTCTAATAGTGGTTTTCCGCAAGGAAAAGGACGAGAGAATATTATAAATTGTGCTTCGACTCTCACCCATCTCTACAAAATGTTCCACCACCTTCGATTTCGGCCATAGGGGATGTGAACTGTAGAAATTACATACAGTTTCACGACGTCGTTCTTGTCGACTAACCATAGTTACAAAATTTATGAACCAATCCTCACGAAACTTACCAAAGTGATTGACAGACATATAGACGTTACAATGACAGTTAAACATAATTTTTGTTTTAATTTATTTTTCACATTTTACATAGCCAAACTTTGTCTAAATTTCACTCCGCATACGTTAAGATAAGATAAAATGCCCCGTTGACCACTGTGGACGTTAAGAGAACATATAAGTATTAATTTAAAGTGGATATTTTCATCTAGACGACAATCTTTATTACCGACGAATAGGGAAAAAATATAAATTGTATACTATGAAAACTATTTTAAAATAAACAAATAAATGCACATTTTAATTTGTATATTGTTTTTATTTTAAAATTAAGAGAAAATAAATAATATGTAATTATGTTGAATAACATTTAGATGTTGACAGTAACGTCGATAAAATATTTTGCTACATCACTTTAGTATAGGTGCCCCGAGTTAGCATAGGTATGGTAATTAGGCCAAAAACTAATTACGTTCGAAATTTAAAGCTTCTGCTAGAAGTACCTTTAGAATTAGCGTGATCATTATCAGTGAGTATGTCAGTGACAAAACTAACGAACTTTGACGGACAATAGTTCTTAAACTAAAAGGTCAAATTGAATGTTATTGATATTATTTGTTAGCCATATTATGCCCTACATGCTCCTGAAAATTCAGGGTTCTAGCTTTAGCCAGCACAAAATTACAGGATGTTGAAAATGGCCTGAAAGGCTTCGAGAAAAGGATGGTACGGCCGTGCCTCTTTGTTTTGCTCGACTTGGCGGGGGCACAGCAGTGCCCCCAGATCACGCAAAATTGAATTGGGTATGGATATTGATATCCGGATAGTTTTATACCGGGTTGGATAGTGGCAGCTGGTATACATGAATTCGTGCGGGCAACGAATACACACTTAGTTAGTTAGATAATCTTACATAATCACAGACGTGCAACTCAAATTGAGAGCTTTTCGGTTTCTCATGTTGCCGAAGCTTGGTTTAAATGTAAAGACTGACTCACTTATTCACAAAACTAAACAAACCTCTGTTAACACAACTGTGTTTTGTCCCCTTCGACGTTTGTGTGTGTGAGACACAAATGTCAAAGTGACAAATAAAGATAGGTAGGTACCTAAGCGAATTTTACAGGAAATTTAGCTAAAATAGGTTTAATAATGAACCATCTTGTCAGGATGCTGCCATCGACGGATATTTTTGAGAGGACAATTATCTTCATCAGCTTAGCTGGCATGATTGCATTTACGTCGGACATAAACATTCGTCCCTTACTGGCAAGTAGCAAGTGCGAAAGTGATCGTTTATTGCGTTTCATGTTAGTATAATAAGATCTTAAAGTAAGGTATAGTTTTAACATGAGCTCTGTTGAGCATAGCAATTTCTAATAATCTTAATAACGCTTTTAACTGTTGTGGTGAACGGACACAGCACCGAGGACGCGTGAAGCAAGCTCGGACAAGGTTATCATTTTAGGGACACACCGACACACGTCGAGATCGAGAGTCGTTACGAAATTCATAAAATATTGCATCTGTAATTTAATTTCCGATGGGGTAATCAGACAAATAATTGGCGGCATAGATGGGGTCAGCGTGGCACCTTGACTGCCACCTTGTCACTTTTACCCGTTTGACAAATTCGTATGACAGTTTAAACATGACGTTAAAGCGACACGATACAAAGCCTGTTGCTGCAGCCTGTGAAGTTGACCACGCTCGTGTTCACTCGATGACCACGCTCGTGTCCACTCGATGACCACGCTCGTGTTCACTCGATGACCACACGCTCGTGTCCACTCGATGACCACGCTCGTGTCCACTCGATGACCACGCTCGTGTTCACTCGATGACCACACGCTCGTGTCCACTCGATGACCACGCTCGTGTCCACTCGATGACCACGCTCGTGTTCACTCG
The DNA here is from genome assembly GCA_963854355.1 of Epinotia brunnichana. Classification (NCBI taxonomy): domain Eukaryota; kingdom Metazoa; phylum Arthropoda; class Insecta; order Lepidoptera; family Tortricidae; genus Epinotia; species Epinotia brunnichana. The sequence goes on along the minus strand of OY977937.1, from coordinate 39,701,351 downwards.
ATGACCACACGCTCGTGTCCACTCGATGACCACGCTCGTGTCCACTCGATGACCACGCTCGTGTCCACTCGATGACCACGCTCGTGTTCACTCGATGACCACACGCTCGTGTCCACTCGATGACCACGCTCGTGTTCACTCGATGACCACACGCTCGTGTCCACTCGATGACCACGCTCGTGTTCACTCGATGACCACACGCTCGTGTCCACTCGATGACCACGCTCGTGTCCACTCGATGACCACGCTCGTGTTCACTCGATGACCACACGCTCGTGTCCACTCGATGACCACGCTCGTGTCCACTCGATGACCACGCTCGTGTCCACTCGATGACCACGCTCGTGTTCACTCGATGACCACGCTCGTGTCCACTCGATGACCACGCTCGTGTTCACTCGATGACCACACGCTCGTGTCCACTCGATGACCACGCTCGTGTCCACTCGATGACCACGCTCGTGTTCACTCGATGACCACACGCTCGTGTCCACTCGATGACCACGCTCGTGTCCACTCGATGACCACGCTCGTGTCCACTCGATGACCACGCTCGTGTTCACTCGATGACCACGCTCGTGTTCACTCGATGACCACGCTCGCGTCCACTCGATGACCACGCTCGCGTCCACTCGATGACCACGCTCGTGTCCAGTCGATGACCACGCTCGTGTCCACTCGATGACCACGCTCGCGTCCACTCGATGACCACGCTCGTGTCCAGTCGATGACCACGCTCGTGTTCACTCGATGACCACGCTCGTGTTCACTCGATGACCACGCTCGTGTTCACTCGATGACCACGCTCGTGCTCACTCGATGACCACACGCTCGTGTCCACTCGATGACCACGCTCGTGTTCACTCGATGACCACACGCTCGTGTCCACTCGATGACCACGCTCGTGTTCACTGGTGACAACGCGGCGTCCACCCGTGGACCACCTGTCGACAACGAGTGGACGCCCAACGACGAGGCGGTGCCGGGTGGATGTAGTGATAGTGAGCTGTGACCTAAGCTCTTTTGATTGCGACGTTGCCACCGTGATGTTGCCAAGTTTCGCGTCGCTATTGACATACATCAAACCACTCTCTAAATTCATCCTTTTTTGGAAAAATAATTGTTACCATTTTATTAAAAGGGATAATTTCCTTAGAGAAGCGAAAGTTATCCATTTTTTATTTACAAAAACCAGAAAAAAGTTTTTCGGGAATACGTGGTTAAATTTTTCCCCTTTCCATATGTGCACCGTGTATATAGATATAATAATTATGTTGACCGGTTTAGCCCTGCCTAAGAATCTGGCGGTCGTGGGTTCGAATACCGTCCTTAACAGGTTCTATCAAAAACGAGTCCTTTAGGGATTTCGCGGTATTTTTAATTTTTGACAAAGTTGCGTTCGGCGCTCGAGGTCACAAACTTGGAGTATTCATTAGGCCAATATTATAAACAAGTCTGCAAAAAATCACAACTCCCGGATTTGACGCTGCTCTGGATGTAGGTATAAAGTTACTGGATTAAGATATTGTAAAACTGAAATTCGTATAACGGTGTGCGATCAATGAAGTTATGTTGTTACTACGTAAAACTGAACTTATATTTGAAACGTCATTGTGTGCGATGCGCTGCACAGCTCTTAAATACTATATTTATACTAGACCTCCACATGAGATTACCATAGACAAACTTCATTTCGAGCCAAATTGTAAGTGGGATAGGCCTGGTAAGTAACAGCAAGGGCAATTCGTGTGATAAGCATGAATATTTGTTTCAGAGTCGTGGATATTTTGTACGTATTACAAAACGTACCTGCGCTGCGGCGCTACCACGAACTTCGTATCTCGAACTTCGTATATCTCCGTCTCGGTCGCTCGAGTACCATAAACCATAAGTGCGATAGAGACGGAGATATACGAAGTTCGAGATTCGAAGTTCGTGGTTATAGCTCTGGATTATTTTCAAATAATGTGTATCATGTGCACACTAGCGCCACCGGTAAATAATTGTGATTATTTAAATTTTTAACGATACATATTTAAAAAAGGAGCACTGTATTTCATATTTAAGTATAGTGTATTTCAAATACGAAGGCCCTTTGCACTTCAAACTTAACAATAGGGCTCATAATGTTTGCCTTTGAGTATCTTTCGTCATCACTAATCCTATTGTTAACGCCCATTGACCGTCTCAAGTGCATCGGGCCTTCGTATTTGAAATACACTATACCTTGTGAATATATCTAGTTTTTACGGTGGGTGAGCATTCGTCAATCTATGCGTCCAAAGTTGAAACGGCCGTTTTTCTTTGAGTTCATAGATCAACGAATCCAGCCACATAATAGTATTTTATGCAACTGTTGTATAAGAAGGGTCTTAAAAGGCGAGTAGCGTGGGTTGCGATGCGAGCCTTGGCGAGCATCGCAATTAAAGACGCCACGAGCGTTTTTAGACCAGTTATACACCGTTGCATACAATACTTTTTCTACGACAAATTTTAGATAAATAGCAGACACGGATAACGGAGGTTATCTGTGATAGCAGACTACAGAATAGTTAAACTTTTCAGGCAGCAAGTTTTCTATTCATACTTTTGTTACTCGCGCAATTTCTTCAGGAGTACTTATTAATTTCTTCGACCATTTTAAAAGGAACGTACACTTTTGTCTTCACAAACACGAATACAATCTTAATAGTTTAGGACTAATAGTTTATCATCTTTCGTCTTTTAATTTTGAACTGTATTTTGGTGGGAAATCGGAAATGTGACAGCTCTTGCTTATGGTTTGTTTTGTTTTTAATTTGTTTGCACTGGCCATCCGAACCAAACCGAACCCGGACCCGGACCGAATTCGAACTGTTTATTTTTATAAATAATACCAAGAATTTATAAAACATGTAATTTAAAACACTATAGATGATGATTTATTATTATTGTAGTAAATAATTCATAATGTACAAATGTTAAATCGTAAATAAATACTTTTATTTCGAAATATTTGTTTATGAAGTTGGCACCACTGCAATATAGCGGCCGATTAAAAAAAAAGTTAAACAGTGCTTTTATGAAAAATGTATGAACCAAAAAGTACGCTAAACAGTGCGTTTTTGGGCCATAGAGCATAGAGTTTTTCCACGACTTATTAGTGGTGTCATTGTATTTGAGCTACAGCCTATATAAATGACAGATAACGGTACAGGAGTAGAAAAAAACTAGTTTGATGTATTCACAAGGTACTTAAATATCAAATACAGTGTAATAACGGCCTCCTTTTTAGGGTTCCGTAATCAAAGAGTAAAACGGGACCGTATTACTAAGACTTCGCTGTATCTCAAGAGCCGTGATAGCTAGAGAAATTTTCACAGATTATGTATTTCTGTTGCTGCTATAACAACAAATACTAAAAACAAAATAAAATATTTTTTAAGGGGGGCTCCCATACAACAAACGTGATTCTTTTGCCGTTTTTATAGATAATGGTACGGAACCCTTCGTGCGGGAGTCCAACTCGCACTCGGCCGGTTATTAAAATATCTATCGTTAAATTTAAATAATCACAATTATTTACAAGTGGCGCTAGTGTGCACATGAACGCCCTCTTAATAGTCCAGGCAATGAACTGACAACTTGTATGGAAAATATGACAAATTTGGAAATAATTTATAATAGGAGATTTTTTCTATGTAATGGATATATTATCAATTAAATAATTACCTAGAGACAAAATTTCAGACATAAAAAAATATAACTTAAACAGCTTCTGAAAAGTCAGAAAAAATATTAATAAATGGTTTTAACTTTATTTTGGTTCATTTACATTTGCTCTATAATATTCAAGATAAATAATAAAAAAAAACAATTCATGCTTTATTAAATCTATATAAATACTTCTCGATTGAAAGTTTGTTGGATTCTTGAATAAAACATCTTAGAATAATGTTTTAAAATGAAATAAAGAAAAAAAAACGCTAATATAAATTAATGTTTTTCAAAACCGTTTTTTGCCCGGAGTAGGGTCATTTCGCCGGTTGGCGACCACCTAATTTCATGTGCCGGTTAGCGACCACTTAGCTGACTTGGTGAACTTAAAGCATATTTTATCGTTTTTTATGTAAATTCCTATTCCATAACTACAAACAATAAGGCATACGGCTGACTGTTTCAATAGGCTCTGTAGAATTGATGTTATCTTCAATTGAAAAAACCATGTTCTTCAAGTGGTCGCTAACCGAAGGTGGTCGCGTAACCGGCGAAATGACCATATAAGGTAAAATTAAGAAACGTTAACTTTGTCAGGTGAGTCACGAAAATTTGCCGTTTAAATATATGGCTAATTTTTGTGACTCTCCTGACAAAGTTAACACGTTTCTTAATTTTACCTTAACTAGGGTAGATATGTACACTTTATTTGAAAACAACCCACCCACCTATGTAGTACAAAATTAAAGACGGTTATTTTGTTATAAATTATCAAAAGCATAGGTAATCATTTCTCATAAAATCATAGCATGTATCTTGCACGATAATATAAAATAAGTGGAATTTAAACGTATGTGGTAGGTATAAAATGCATCGTTTTAATACGTGATAGGTTATTAATGATTGACCTGTATCAACTAAGCAGTTCTTGAACTCTAGAACTTAGATTACTGACGGACAGATGACCATGGATATTATGAATGTTATTAAATACAAGTATGATTCCTATGGCAGTGCTTGTCTTTCTATGGCCGTAATGTAATGATATTATACGTGATGAATGATAATGGCTCATACGTTGGTGAAATAGGGACTGATATTGTCATTGTCAGATGACAATTATCAATTGTCAAGCCAAGTCGGTGAAATCCTCGGGGCCTCTCGGAACTACGTCCGGATTATTAGTAAGTAGCTTACTAGTAAGTATATCGATTTGAATCACTCTGGGTCGTAAGGTTGCTTCCACCCCTATTTCATCCCTTTGAGGAATGATGTACGGGGTTAAAAGGAAGTGCCTTATATTTTAATAAAGGTTATAGAATTAGGCTCTAGACATAATTTTTGTACCAAAATTAAGAGTGGTTGTTTTCGTAGCGCTACGCCGATTTCACGTATTTTGCCATATGTTTAGAAAACTGTCAACGAACACAGTACCTACCCGCCTAATGGGTTTTCGGAAGCGTAATTACGTTTCAACAATTTCGATGTCTTTATATTTTTATATAAATGTCAATTCCATGTCATCATAAGAGTGAGCGTCCACCAGACGTTAATATTATTAAGCTAAGCTGTGTTTATATAAGTGACACCAAGCTGTCAAGCATGCGAGGCAAGGATTTGTTGGCAATAAATTACTTGTTTTTCTTGCTTTTTTAATTATATGAAACTACAGCTTGGCACATCGCTGGTGGATTCACCCTTACGCAACCACGAAAATGCTACGAAATGAACCTATTTGACTCCAATCACGCATATATCCGCACCGCAGGTTCAACGCCAACGACTGATATATTCGTCAAGGAGCCCAGCGCGATAGCAACAACAATGCAATTTTGTCAATAAGGTTTAACTCCGCACGAAATGTCTTGTTTATTTTATTATTTATTTGATTGAATAACAACACTAAATTGTTCAGTTTGACTGTGGAATGTTGATTTGGCGTGTTTTGTTTATCTTCGACAGAGCGTTGAAAAGGTTAACGATGTTTGGTGTAACATGGGAAGGCTTTCCGGAAGAGCAGGCTTAATATGTAATCGACGTAATCGTGAATTACTCCAAGGATTTTTTGCAAAAGTCACGGGTATTTTCCGCTTGCGGCGTTCATATGCATACCTACTCAACTTACTTTGTGTACATTCACTTGGAATTTAAACTTTGGTAAAATACTATCAAAGTGTTGTTGAACACTGTTAAATATCAGGAGTAATCTAAAAGTACTTAATATTGCTCGTGCTATAATAAACTCTCTTTATAATAAACTCTCTTTATTGTTGTAACTACAGTGTACATGATAAGTTAAAGCCCTGGCTCTCAAACTAGGTTTCCCTGTGTCTCAAGAGCCAGTTCCTTCCCAATTAAAGCTCCTATGAGCAGTAGAACTAAAAATAGAAAAAAGACCAAAACGTGACTGGACAAAAAAATATACATAACAATTAACGAACCTGCTCACAAAATTTCACGAGAATCGGACGAGAATCGGACGAGAAATGCGACCTGTAGAGGAGAACAGCCGGACAACGGGACATGCTGTACCTATGTGTATGCATACACCGGACAACGGGACATGCTGTACCTATGTGTATGCATACACCGGACAACGGGACATGCTGTACCTATGTGTATGCATTGTTTGTTTACATTTTTTTCGTTTTCAACTGGTGCTTACTTTATAGAATGGGCTTTCGGGGTGGATTATGGGATATAGGCTATATTATATTCCGCGTCTGCGCTTGGTTTCTCTGATATACACAGGCGGTGCCGCGAGTAGCTACAGTAGACGGCAAACTTCGTGCGCAAATGACCTTGCCTGCGCAAAGGCGAATTGTACGTGCAAGCTGCCCCCCCACTTCCCCTCATTTGCGCACGAAGTTTGCCGTCTACTGTACTCGTATTATAAAATGAGAATAAGTGTTCAAAAACAATTTACCTAAGTACAAACCTAAATATGAGAAATTGAACAGTTCCAACTTATGAATTCATCATCCGATCCACTTGGTGGAACATATAATAAAGGTGAACAGGCCCAACAAAATGTCGATGGTCGTACATTTCAATATTGCATTGTAATGAATGCAATATTTAAATACAATACAATAAATAAAACGCAGTTGGTGGTGTCAAATTATAGTATTGTCATTTACATGATACATAATACGAGTATACATACTTGACACTTGTAAGTAGTTTCAAATCAATACTTGTGGAGTGGAAGTTGGTGTAAATATCGACTTGCAAGATTTGATTACATTGTTACATAAATACGTACTTAGTCACAGGTGAGGTTCATATACCTAAGGCTTTAAAAAATGTATTAACATAAATTCATTTAAATTGTGTTAGGCCTGTTTACCTTTATATGTTCCACAGTCCACACTACTTCTAGTAAGTATTGAAAGTCCTAAGCCGGGTTGTTTATATATTTCGCGACGCCACGCGCGAGCTATCAGCGACAGTGGGTTTGCAATTTGCATTCGAACGGATTTTTATAGAAACTTTAATAGTATTTTATGCAACTGTTGTATAAGAAGGGTCTTAAAAGGCGAGTGGCGTGGGTTGCGATGCGAGCCTTGGCGAGCATCGCAATTAAAGACGCCTCGAGCGTTTTTAGACCAGTTATACACCGTTGCATACAATACTTTTTCTACGACAAATTTTAAATAAATAGCAGACTACAGAATAGTTAAACTTTTCAGGCCGCAAGTTTTCTATTCATACTTTTGCTACTCACGCAATTTCTTCAGGAGTGCAGTTATTAATTTCTTCGGCCATTTTAAAAGGAACGTACACTTTTGTCTTCACAAACACGAATAAAATCTTAATAGTTTAGGACTAATAGTTTATCATCTTTCGTCTTTTCATTTTGAACTGTATTTTGGTGGGAAATCGGAAATGTGACAGCTCTTGCTTATGGTTTGTTTTGTTTTGAATTTTTTTGCACTTGCCATCCGAACCAAACCAAATCCAGACCCGGACCGAATTCGAACTGTTTATTTTTATAAATAATACCAAGAATTTATAAAACATGTAATTTAACACACAAAAGATGATGATTTATTATTACAAATACAAATACAAAATAGTTTATTTGACTTTTTAACACGGTATAAAAACAAACAAGGTTGGAACCTTCCATTAAGCATGTCGTATGCTTGTATCGGAAGATCCCGCTCTTGTTGTAGTAAATAATTTATAATATACAAATGTTAAATCGTAAATAAATACTTTTATTTCGAAATATTTGTTTATGAAGTTGGCACCACTGCAATATAGCGGCCGATTTAAAAAAAAGTTAAACAGTGCTTTTATGAAAAATGTATGAACCAAAAAAGTACGCTGAACAGTGCGTTTTTGGGCCATAGAGCATAGAGTTTTTCGACGACTTATTAGTGGTGTCATTGTATTTGAGCTACAGCCTATATAAATAACAGATAACGGTACAGGAGTAGAAAAAATAATTTTTATTCTTATGATATTTTTTACCAAAGAAAACAATTTTAAAATCTGAAAATATTTGTTGATTAGCTTAATATAAGTAATCTACCTACTGATTTTTATTTGTTTCCGTAACAGGCAACACCTTGTATGTTGCAATACTATCTATAGGTGCAGTCGCCATCACATACATCGGAGCAAACAAGCAACTGACAAACATCTCTATTTCCAAGGCATTAGGGTGTATGTTCCGATATTTTTGAACATCCTGTAGTGTACAGATGTATGTGATGGCGACGTACAGTAAAGGTCACTAATATGTATATACCCAAAGATGCAAAAATATGTATACAACAACCTTACTTCCGTAGTAATAAAGTCTCTATACATATTTCTGTAACTTTGTAGTGTATACATATTGACCGTTATAAATTTTTAACTCCGATCACCAATAATTGTAGAGAAATCAAGAGTCTTTTTCTAGCAGGCTTAAGTTCTTAGTAAAATACCTACCTAATTGCAAGTTCAACTTCAGGTTATTACACAACTTAACTCGACACGCGTTATATCATCAGAACATTTTTTTTATGTAGAAGCGTCGCGTTGCGCGGAGCGTCATGTTAGAAACTAACGAATGAGCCCTAGTAGTGACTATTCGGTTATTAAATCGTCGGGTGTCAAGCAAAAGTCACTACCAAAACTGTCACTGGTCTTCAAAACCTCGTATCGCGGTACGTAGTCGATATCGAGATACGACCTTTGATTTAAGTAGGTATTTGTTACTTAGTGAGTTTTGCTTGTCACCCGACGAAATATGGGCGCTTTGTTTAGAGTTATTGAGTGCACTGCAATAATGACAAGGACAGCGAGTCATTAAACGGAGGTTACTTTCAAATAACTCTAATGCTCCTAACTCAATTATTCAGTTGTAGGTCAAGCAAGTGCTTCTTATATTTATGTTTATTATTTATTTAATGTAGTCAACTTGACAACATTTCAAACTATGTAATGATGTCTAATTCAAAAACCATTTCGGTAATTATGTTACCTGTAGCTCTAGTATAAGTTTTATCAATACATATACATTTTCGAACGCGTTTGCGTTTAGTTTCAATTTGTATGGCAACGCGTAGTTCCTCATAGTTTCCACCAGAGGCGCTGTTCGCGTTGCCATACAAATTGAAACTAAACGCAAACGCGTTCGAAAACGTATTGTATCGATAAAACTTATACTAGAGCCTCTGAACGTAATGTAATTATTTACGTGAAGTTGTTTTCAGATTTCATTTCTCACCCGTTTTTATGAAAACCGCGAAATTGTATAAATGTGGTTTAAGCCGTGTGTGACGTCAATACTACGACTGTCATATGAAAGGTGTGCAAGGCTGCAAGCTGCCATACAGAGCCGTAACGTTGACGTCATAATTTAGTTACGACCTTCTGGAATTCGCTACTTTTCAAAATGATATTTCCAAATGAAAATTACAATTTAGGGAGATATCAAAAAAAACGAGCCGCCTAAAATAACATTTTCTGGCGAAATAAATCATAAAATGGCCCACTTGAAAAAAATAAATGTTGTCAATTTTAGCTATGTAGTTTCTTTTCTCAATGAAGAAAAAAAATGGTTGTCTATAAAGTCGGTTTACGGACGATAATTTTACGTGATGATAACGTTATAAGAAAACATTGTGCTGCCATACAAACTTTGGATCCCCATTTCACCACTTAGAGGGTGAATTATGAAATAGTTATTTGTTATACAAGGGTGCAAAGTTGTATTTTAACCGCGAGTGTGGAATTGAAACACGAGCTAGCGAATGGATTCTAGGGTTGAACCACGAGCTAGCGAACGGATTCTATGGTTGAACCACGAGCGAAGCGAGTGGTTAAAAAATAGAATCCTGAGCGAAGCGAGTGGTTCAAAAATAGAATCCTGAGCGTAGCGAGTGTTGCAACACACGAGACGTCAAAATAACTTGCACCCGTGTGTAACACAAATCTTTTCACCTCACTAAAGCGAGGAAAAAAAACAAAAAAGTAAAGTAACGAAAACATTTAAAAAATATATTAAAAAGGGGGAAAAAACATTAAAAATGAGAAAAAAATATTAAAAACATGAAAAACGAAACAAAATATTACAAAATTAAAAAAAAAACATTTAATAAAGAGGAAAAGAGAAAAAATATTGAGAAACAAAAAAAAATACATTAAAATAAAGAAAACCTTTTAAAAAAGGCAAAAATAATTTAAAAAAAACATTAAAAAAGACTGATAAAAGAAAAACGAAGCAATAAAATAGAGACAAAAACATATAAAAAAGAAAAAAGTTACAAAAAACATAACATTAAGAAAAAAAACGTAAAAAAAGACAAAAAAAGACAAAAAAAGACAAAAAAACAAAACAAAACATGTAAAAAGAAAAAAGTTTAAAAAAACATTATATTAAGAGTAAAAACGTAAAAAAAGACAAAAAAACAAAAAAAAACATGTAAAAAGAGTGGATTTTTTTTTAATATAATGGAAAAAGAAAAAAACCTTCAAAAACACATATAAATCAATAAAAAATTAAAAATAAAACATTAAAATATGGCAAAAACATCAAAAAAATATAAGAGAATTTCAAAAAACCTTGAAATAATAAAAAATAAACATTAAAAAAAAGGAAAAAAACGTATAAAAAAGAGAAAAAAGACCGAAGAAACATAAAAAAAAAAAAAAAAACATTCAAAAAGAAACAAAACATCTAAAAAAAGGAGAAAAAAGCAAAAATCATTGAAAAAAGAAAAACAAAGCAATAAAATAGAGACAAAAACATAATAAAGGAAAAAAAAGTTACAAAAAACATTAAAATATGAGAAAAAACGTAAAAAAAAGATAAAAAAAGAAAAAAAACTTACAAAAAAAAACATTTAGAAAAAGAAAAAAGTGGAAAAATCACAAAAATAAATCAAAAAGAAAAAAATATTAAAATTTTTATTTTTTTTTAAAGTGGAAAAAATAAAAAACCTTGAATTAACACATTTAAATCAATAAAATATAAAAAAAAACATTAAAATGTAGACGAAAACATCAAAAAAATAAATAGAATTTCAAAAAATATTTAAAAAAGAAGAAAAGAATTAAAAAAAAGGAAAAAAAAACGTATAAAAAGACCAAAAAAACATTAAAAAGAGAAAAAAAATACAGAAAAACATTCAAAAAGAAACAAAACATTTAAAAAGAGAAACAACATTTTTAAAAAGGAGAAAAAGAAAAAAGATTTATAAAACAAAAAATCATTTAAAAAAGAAAAAAAGAATTAAAAACATTTAAAAAAAGAATAAAACATTTAAAAAAAGGTACACAATTAAAATAAATCTGATGGGCGAAAAATGTCCTGTCTGGACTGGCCTTTACATGTTATTATGTTTAAGAAAGTAACTAATAACACGTTCGGATTTCAAATATTCTTTGCACTCTTGTGGATAAAATGCAGTTTTGCTATCTGTTTTTAAAGAATAAAAATGGGCTTTCCGAGCTAGTGAGGTGAAAAATCCTTTCTTAGTGCACAAATTTGGAATCTCTAGAACCAGCGGTTTGGGCTGTGCGTTGATATTTCGTGCGCGCAGCCGGCGTTCGGAACGGGACAATGAGTCACACTTTTTCGTGCGTGCAGCCGGCGTTCATCGATTTATAAGACGTTATCACGTCAAAAATGATATGGTATTCTCCAGCAAGAGATAACATATCAAAATGGCCGTGCACGGAATTCCAATAAAACAAGTGAATGTCTGACAGTCATAATCCGAAGAGAATGTCGCTTGAGCGTCATTTTTCTGACAGATAATTCTATTCATATTCAATATACAGGGTGTATTTTTTAATATTACCTCAAATTGTAACCAGATTGTGTTAGGGATATGAACCGATTTTGCAAGAACTTTTTTTTAATTAACCATTTTTTTTTTTCTTATAAAATAATTCAGCACGCAATGTATCACTACTTTGTCTAACTGACGTGACGACACAACTGTCACAAGTGATAATTACATAAATTCTATTATATGTGAATAGAGTACATTTTTAGTATGCGGTGGCCAGGTATTGAACGGTGGCCAGTTACTGGCGGTTTAGCCTACATCGGTTTGGTTACGTTATATCCTGATATATCTAAAATTCCTTCAGTGGAATATGGTTCAATAAATTATGGAATTGGGAAAAAAAAAGACTTTCGTACAAAGGCCGTGCCAGGATAAGCTAGGTGATTCTGCCCCACTCGAGTTTGGGCTTTAGTGCAGGCTCTCATATTTGCAAAAATAGCGCACCGCAATCTGACTTCTGATATATATATATATATATTGTATGGATCCCAGACATCTAATAAACGGATGTTGCCAACCAGTTTTGTGGTGCAGCCCTCCCCCCACTCCCAAATATTATTAGTAATTTACGAAAGATTTTGGGTTTTAATTATGGAATTTCATTCAAAAATTTGTACTGACGGGTGCCTATATCCATACTTAATATTATAAATGCGAAAGTATTTCTGCCTGTCTGTCTGTATGTCTTTCTGTCTCTCTGCCTGTTACCTCTTTAGGCCTAAACCAGGTATAGAGATAGTTTTAATCTCGGGAAATGACAAAGGATAATTTTTATCCCGGAAATCATCCCCAAAGTGGTGAAATCGGGGGTGAAACTTTGTATGGAGCTACGATATAAACTAGTTCCGCGGGGACGGAGTCGCGGGCAGAAGCTTGTGAAATATAATTTAAAACTAATTATTTACACAATACTTTGCGGCACCATACATTTTCAAAAATGAGTTATACGAGTACTTTGTTAGTTAAGACTAACTAAACATTTTCTTGTAATATCTGTTCATAGCCCTATTACCGACATCTGGTTACAATTTGAGGTAATATTAAAAATGCAGGCTGTATTTTCAAGAATGCTCCAGATGGGTGTTAAGTCCAGGCAATAAACTGACAGCTTGTATGGAAAATATGTCAAATTTGGAAATAATTTATAATAGCAGATATTTTTTATGTAATGGATATATTATCAATTAAATAGTTACTTAGTGACAAAATACAACAAAATTTCAGACATCAAAAAAATGATAACTTAACTAGCTTCTGAAAAGTCAGAAAAAAAATTAATAAATGGTTTTATCTTTATTTTGGTTCATTTACATTTGCTCTATAATATTCAAGATAAATAATTAAAAAAAAACAATTCATTATTTTTTAAAATCTATATAACTAAATACTTCCGGATGGAAAGTTTGTTGGATTCTTGAATAAAGCATCTTAGATCAATGTTTTAAAATGATATAAAGAAAAAAAAACGCTATTATAAATTAATGTTTTTCAAAACCGTATTTTGCCTGGAATATGTGGAATGAGCCGAAAGTCATTATTTCTCTTAAAAGTTCTTCAAAAAAGGATTGATTACTTTTTATGGTCAACATCGTGCATGCAGCACTTCTGAAGTCGTAAGCTTCAATATAATAACAACCTATCGACCTGACTGGCCATGCTGTATTTAGCCACCGTGTTATCACGTTTTAGACCCAAAGTAGAAAAGGTTCATGCTGGTGTGGTTAAAAATAACCAAGCAGGATAAGCAGGCCATAAATAGGATGGAAAGAGACGGATGCTGTTATCTCCATGATGAACGTCGCCCCAGTCATACGTAATGTGAGTATAAGTGTAAAGGATCTGCTAAAGGCAGGGGGTCGGTAGTTTGGGCCGTAACGCACGATTAGACCCGTCATCCGTCCGGACCCCAGATTTGTCCTCGTTTACCGGATCCAGGAATGTCCTAGTGTAGTCCGGTTGTTAAATAAAAATTGAAAAATACAAGGTTTTCAAGTGGATTTAATACGGATGTGAGATACTTGGTCAATCAATTTTTCCGTGCAGCAAATAGCCATGCTCAGCAATTGGTCCACTTAATTAATAATGATAACATTTAACATTGTGTGTCGAAACTTTACCTTTGCAAGTTATAAAAAAACAAGGTCCTACAAATGTAGGAGAAATCCGAATAAAGCTTTAAAAATCATACCTAATATATTTTTTTAATTTCTTCCTTATCAATTAACGAGTAGGTATACACGCATTTTCAGCAAAAAAGGGTTATCTTCTTGCCAACTCTATTGGACTCAATGTTTGTGTCGAACAAGCAACGCTTGGGCATGGGCAAGCCTAGCCAAAGCCTCGGACATATTGACAGAGCTGGGAACATTGCCGGTACGAATTAATTAATTGAAGCTTGGTTAGCCTAGTGGTTCAAGCACGCGGAAGCCACGCGGCGGTCGTAGGTACGAATCCCGGCTCGTACCGCTTAGAACTTATTTTTTTGGTGAAGGACAACACCGTAAGGAACCTGCATACATTTGCGAATAGATCCAAAGATGTATGTGAAGTCCCGAATCCGTAATGGGCCGGCTTGGGGACTCCTGTGTTCATCCATGAGAGCATCAGGCCTGTGCCCAGACGTTTACCTACCTATAGGCTGATGATGGTGAATTTCGCAAAAGCAAATTTATTTATTTACAAACATTACCAAACACATCTTTGGGATATGCAAATGTCTTAGGAAATGCTTGCAGATAATACACTCAGTAAACGTGTGAATGCTCGCGGGTCCATTTAAACATGTCAGTTCAAAATTACCACAGCAATATCTCACTTATTAGATTTGATATCTATATAGAAAAATCGTTATCTAATGGGAGATTATGTATAATTCTAAACGCAAAACTTAACGTATGCGGACTGAAATTTGCACAAAGTTTTAAATATGTACAATGTTTAAAAAAATCGAGACAGCAATTGCATCTTACGGTTTATTTAAAGACTACATATCTGTCAATCAATCTGGTAAATTTCATGCACATTGGATTTTTTTTCTTGAAATTATGGCAAATCGAGAAGAACGACGTCGCGAAACTATTTTTAATTTCTACAGTACACATTCCCTACGGCCGAAACTGAAGATAGTGAAACATTTTGTGCAAATGGGTGAGAGCCGAAGCTCTGTTTATATTATTTTTGTGTCCTTTTTTTTGAGAAAAAGTACTACTAGAAGGACTGGTTCAGAGAAACATTCCAGCTTTAGCCAGTTTTCTGAGGGGGCTCGATTAAAGAAAAATACGGCCGACCGAGTCGCAAAATCTTACAGAGAGCTCAGAGGAAAATCAAATATGACAGCAAAACTTTAAAAATCATAAGTCACTTAAAATGGAAATTCGTGGCAAGGTAACTTTTATTTTGAGAACACCAATAGTCCAACGGACGACAACGTGAAATATGTCGAGCATACGAAGTTTCCTAAAAAAGTTTTCTTAAGAAGGATAAAATTGCACCTAAAATGCTTATATCTGTATTTTCGACAGCGATGGACAAAGTACCACAAAACTGACGTAAATCAGTTCGCATTGGAGTAAACTCTTTTTAGCATTGAACGTCGTGAAATACACTATTAAAAAACATTAATATTTATAAAAATAACCATGTGTTTTTTTATTTAATACGACATTGAACTTTGTGCAAATTTCACTCCGCATACGTTAGCATACTTATACATCTGATAGGTACAAACAGTACCTACGAGTATACCTACTTTTGTTGCTCTTAAGTATATTTTACCAAGATTATAATCATAATAAAGTTAATAAATTATTACATTGCATTAAATCCTTTGTATTGCTAATTGAACGAGCGAGCGAAGCGAACGAATTTCTCCGTTTCAGTTTCGGCTAAAATTCTTTCGTATGTCCGAATGTCCGCCTGTTCTCCTCTACAGATCGCATTTTTCGACCTATTCTCGTGAAATTGTACGTTAATTATATCGTTGTTTTGCCAATACAATTAAAAAAACATTTTTTTTTGATGATATTAGATCGATTTGTACAACTCACAGAGCCACTAATATTTGATTTATGGGCATTTTCAATAATTCGTGCACCCAATTAGCGTGAGTTGTTAAACAAAAATTAACTCAGTGTCAGTTTTGTGACGACAATTAACTATTCAATTTGTATAAAAAATAACTTTTTCTTTTCTATTCATACATGATATGCATATACACGTTATTTAAATGCGAAACAAGTTCATTTCATCAACTTTCGTCACAAAACTGACACTGACTTAATGTTTATTTAACAGCTCACGCTAATTGGGTATACGATTTACGATGATTGAAAATGCCCTTATACCGGCCATTGAGCAAACTGATTGTAAACAATAACTCGCCTTGATTAGTATTATTTTGTCCGGCGACAATGTTCACTAAACACAACACCGCAACGTGGTACCACCGCATTTTGGCAAACTATCGACTGCCCGCGACGTTGAGCGACTGGCCGAGCGCGCGACCTAGAGGCTACCTAGTTAGTTGGGTGGTGGAAACTTCGACATTTCCGAAACCACCTGATATTTACAACGCTTGCCGGCAATTCCAAACCAGTTATTGGAGCTTCGTTTACAAGTAGTTGAATGTGTTGAAAGAGAGAAGTTCTCCGTTTCAGAGCTTGGGTGCAAATTCTTTCATATGTCCGGCTATCTAGCTGTACTCTACAGGTCGCATATCTCAACCGATTCTTGTGAAATTTTGTGAGCAGTTTCAATAATTATATCGATTTATTTGTCGATTCAGCTTTTCGAAAAATAAAATATTTAAAAAAAGACAGACTCGCTATTTTTACAGCTCATTGAGCCACCAGATGTTACGAGAAGTGACGGTGAGGCGAGTCGAGTAGGGTTGTATGTTGACTACCATGATTGGCTACAATAGGCAACTAGCCTGATGCCAACCAGACGGGAACCTCAATACGAAATTTGAAAACGATGAATAGGGAACATTACTGCAATGTTCTGCCGCCAGAGGCAGCACTACCACTAGTAGTAAACCAGTATAGGAATATAGTGATTCACACACACATGCACAATTGATTGTCAAATGAGTGACAAGGATGCTTGCATAGACAATACCGCAAGTGGGAACGAGATACAATGTCAACGCTGCTAGTGTCGCCACCTACGATGAGTTTTGCGTAGTGTTCCCTATTAAATTAATAATAATTAAAACTCACAAAAAATATTGTATTTTTGATATTTTAAGAGTAGTTTATGTGACTACATAATGAAGGGCATTAAACACTTCGGCTCGTTTCATAATAACATCACACGAGTGTTTTAATGCCTAATTATGTACAGTTACATACACTACTTTATCTATCCACATATCATAAGCCTCCATGATACATTCAGAGACAAACTAGAGTCAGATCCAACCATCATATCGTTCGATATCTTACTTACGTGCGACATTTGTCAAATTTGTATGCAAATTGACAATTCATTTCGAACTAAACGTCAACTCGACTGATATTAGAAAAGAGGTTAAATCAAATTTCTTTGTTTTTGAGACGTTCGAAATTTGAATGAAATAATACTATCGAAATCGATGTTATTATTTAGCAATATTAACATTTTCACCGATAAGAAATTTGTTCTAACAAAACAGCCTATTTTTATGGTGGTCATAATGTGCGGTTCTTGAACGCACCATGGAGGGTTTATGATATTTGGATAGATAAATATTATTATATCAATAAATAAAGACCAAAAATGGACGCTGTTTGACCATAGAAAATCGTGATGTCACAACACATTATTTTCCTACAAACTTCATGCTAACTTTCATAAAAAGTTGAAAGTCAGTCAAATGCCTTGTTTAGGCCTAGGCCTGATTCGGGAATCACACAGACAAGGCCTGCGATAATTCAGGCCTTACGCGTAGTTAAATATTACAAATCCTGGCTTTAAGATAGAGGCGAGAGTGAAGTGTCACGTGTCGTGAATAGCTTAGTTTTATTTATTACGACGGTGGAAAATAATGCATACGGCCTCCTGCCTGACGAAAAATGGTCACTGTAGTCTATGAACGCTCACGACTCCAGAGGTACGTTGAAAGAAACAAACCGCAATATTTTATCAAAATTAATTGAAAGTTCGAGAAAGTTTAGAGTGAATAGTTGTTTTTGAATAAATAAACTTATTCAATTAGGATATTTGAGTCACACAATTCAAGTATTAGAACTAGTAATATTGACCTTGCGTTACATTATGATTGTCAAATATGGTTCATTCTGTAATGAAATGGCTCTTAGATATAATTTAATTATGAAGCCGTCATCAGGTTTTAAAGTTCGGCTTTGTTAGCGTCGTCGTCGGAAACTCAAACAATTAAGAACACTTTGAACAATTATTACGAAACCTAACACTCCAACCGTGGCCTAAGATGTTCACGTTTATCGTGTGATAAGGACAAAATAATGTATTACTATACGGTTTGAGCGGCTGCAGCTTGGACCGATCTGACCCACCAAAAACTAGCGAAAACAGGGTTTCGTAGTACCCTATTTTCTCTTCCAATTTGCACCAGTTTTAGTTTTTCTTTCACTTATATTATTAAGAGGGCCTTGGCTATGTCTTTACGTTTTCTGTTTTTCATTTGTATTCGTTAAATTAGTTTACTGAGCGTGTGTTTATGGTTTCGTAGATTTGAAAGGTCTCCAATTATTAAAATAAACAAATAATTAGGTAAAACGAAACATAAGGACATGTTAGAGGTCAGTATATACTTATTGTATGAATACAAAATATTTGCTCTCTTGTTATTATCCAGGGAGGAAACGGGGGATTACGTTCGTATGGAAAAATGGCCACCCGCGCTTCGTCTTAAAGGAAAAGATAACAAAGAGACGCCATGAAACTGACCGAAGGGTTGCATGTGTAATGGAGTAAATAGCTACCATTTGTTTTATTGTTTGTGCGTAATTGTTTTCCAGCCCTACTTGGAGATAACAATTAAACATAAAATAATTATTAAAAAATAAAAAACACAACTGCCATTGACAAAAGCATACTAAAAAGTAAGAAACAAGTTGTTAATGAAGTAAAATATTCTTTCAATTACTATGTAAACTTATATATTAGTACATATCTGGACACTCTATCTCTTTTTGGAATATTATATTTTGTTTGCAGCCGGGGGACCTTTTACATACAAAACCTAAAGAGTGACCCCCGACTGCAAACAAAATATAATATTCCAAAAAGAGATAGAGTGTCCAGGTACTAATATATAAGTTTACATAATTTAAAGAATATTTTACTTCATCAACAACTTGTTTCTTACTTTTTAGTACGCTTTTGTCAACGGCAGTTGTGTTTTTTATTTTTTAATAATTATTTTACTTTATACTTTTTAGTTATTGAACTTGTACATGAAAATACTTATAATTATGAAGAATCCTTGATCAATTTAAGTCTTCTATGTGTAAACACTTATTTCCCTGACCTGTTAGCACAGTCATATTACATTAAAATCACAAAGCGCGATGTAAACCTGTTTTTTAGTATGTTATTTGGGGAGTGTGAAACAACGTTTTGTAAGCAAAAAAAAATAGTGCTACCTGCGTACTAGTAATACGTAAAAAACTGCCACATTTTCAGTATTTGCAGTTTCATTCAAAAACTATGGGCTTTTGTCATTCAATTGTTATGATCATTTTGAAAGTACGAGTATATTAAATTTGAAACAATTGAATTCGAACCATAGCTCCGAATCTCTAATAGTTTTTGAGATATGATGCTTGTAAAATTTACATGATTTTCAGAAATGCCAGTGTCTTGAAGTCAAAATATACGACCACTTTGTCCAGTGTCGTTTCATGCAATTGTTGCTTGTTGATCGAGCCGAGTAAACAGGCCACGAATATTTTATCAAATTTGAGAAGAAATGCAATTATATACGGGCTTCCTTTTAAGTTCTGTCGTTTGCAAACCTCCCGTGATTGCAGAAAAAAGAACTAGTGTCATCTTAAAATTTAGTTACTTATTTGAATTTAGAATTCGAAAACAAAAGAATGACTCGAAATCGGCCCAACCGTTTTAGTACAGCGTTCGTTCAAAGTTGACAAGTCAGTTGTGAAAATGGAAATTTCGAAGGAAAATTTACGTGCGATAATTTTTTACAACTTCAAAAGGGGGTTTAACGCGACTTCAGTGCTTCGAAGAGTTGACTACGGTTTTCAATGATAAAGCACCATGCCTCCGGACTGTGGAACGCTGGTATTTAGAATTTCAACGTGGTTGCTCTAGTCTTGGTGATATACATCGTGAAGGTTGGAAAACAGCCGTAACCCAGGAGAACATTGATGCTGTACGGCAACTGATCGTCGAAGATCGCCATGCGACATACCGTGAGATAGAAGCTTCGTTAAGTATTTCAGGGACCAGTGTTCACAGTATTTTGCATGATCACTTAGGCGTAAAAAAGTTGATCTCACGCTGGATACCACATTTACTCAGTGAAGACCAAAAAACGGCTCGCGTTCGATGGTGTCGCAAAACTCTGCGGCAATTCAACCGAGGAAACTCGAAACATGTTTACGACATTATCAGTGGTGACGAATCTTGGATATATACCTACGATCCCGATTCTAAACAGCAGTCGACTGTTTGGGTGTTCCAAGATGAGCCAAAACCGACCAAAGTAATACGCTCACGGAGCACTTCGAAAAAAATGGTTGCCACGTTTGTGGCGAAAAGTGGCCACGTAGCCACCATCGTGCTCGAGGATCGTAAAACGGTTAATGCTGACTGGTATACCACTGTCTGTTTACCAGAAGTCATCGGCGAGTTTCGAAAAAATAACCCAAGACGTCGTATAAGACTGCACCACGATAATGTGTGCTCGCACACCGTCCGGCAAACAATTGCGTTTTTGAAAGAGCAAAACGTCGAAATTCTGGAACACCCGCCGTACAGTCCAGACTTAAGCCCTAACGATTTTTTTACTTTTCCAAAAATCAAGCAACAACTTCGTGGTCAACGGTACCAGACGCCTGAAGAAGCGGTTGAGGCATACAAAACGGCTATTTTGGAGACCCCGACTTCGGACTGGAATTAGTGATTCGAAAACTGGTTCGATCGAATGAAAAAGTGTATTACATATCACGGCGATTACTTTGAAAAACAATAAATACCATTTAACACTTAAATTGTCTTTAGTTTTTCCAAACGACACAACTTAAAAGGCAGCCCTTATTAGTAAAAGGGTGTGGACTGTGGAGGCGTTATAGTGTTCGCATGGGCTAACCCTTTGGGCTTTCGGCCATCGGGCTGGCATCGAAAGCACATTCAAATGGGACGCTTTAAGCCTTTGGCCCTACGTGAAGCTCGGCCTCCGGCGTCGCGTGCCTCGTCGCTCACGGCCAATCACTTGAAGATACGAAGGCTCAAACAGTCCCGTCAAAGCAGAGTCCCTAAGCTAACCCTAGTGCCGAAGGCCCATAGGGCGAGCTCAGGTAGACACTCAGTATCACAGATTATCATAGTGAACATGAGCGCCGAAGGCCGAGCTCCGCGTAGGGCCAAAGGGCGTTCCTTAACAGCGTGTTCACGACACGGGCCAGAAGGCCGAGTACCTAATCTAGTCGAGTCACTGACTACGCGAACCCACGCGAAACCTTACTATCCTTGAGTTTCTCACTAGCGTGTGACGCCTGAAAATCCGAAGAAACAGGTGCTCGTAGTAGGGTCGAAGGCCAAAAGTGTTCTATCAGAGTGCGCTCTCCCCTGTAGGATGAGCCCATGCAAACACTACTTACTAGCTGTTTTGAATGTCTAACAGTGTCTTACAGTAAACGTCCCATCAGAGTGCGTTGTCCTTTAATCGGGCTTGAGTGGTCAGAGGGTGAGCCCATGTAGAAATTCGCTACCTTGACAACAAACACACAAACAAACTTGACTCCCATCAGAGCGCGCTCTCCCGCTTGAACCCGATAACCGGAGGCCCATAGGGTGAACCCACGCTGACATTGACTACTCTTGTGTATGTTACAAGTGAATCTGAGGGCCGAAGGCCCGAAGGTGAGTAGTGAGGCAAGCTAGGCCGAAGGCCGAGCTACGCTTAGGGCTGAAGGGTCATAGCGTCCCTTCAAAGCGCGCTCTCTAAGTGTTTTACCAGCGAATCTGAGGCCAAAGGCTCGAAGGTGAGAGGTGAGACAAGTGAGACAAAAAGGTCGAACTCTGTGTAAGGCTGTGCCGCGTACATTCACTATTCCTGTTTTTTTTACAATTACTAGACCTGACGCATCCTTTCAAAGCGCTCTCTCGATGTGAGCCCGAGGGCGAGGCCACGCGGACGTTAACTATTCCCGAGTGTCTAACAAGCGAACTTGAGGACCGAAGGCGGAGCGGAAAAAGATGAGTGGCGAGGCAAGTGATGACCACGAACCCGAAGCATCCATTCAGAGCGCGGTCCCAGGGACGAAGGCCCACGTGGACACTTATTATTCTTACTCAAGTGAACATGAGTGCTAAATTTCGATTTCCGCGTAGGGTCACATGCCTGAAGCCTCCCTTGAGCTTGGGCCCGATAAACCTTTAACAAACTGACACTTCTAAGGCAGAAATTTTCGAATATTTTTAGGGTTCCGCACCTCGTTTTAGTCATTTACTATGCATCCATTATCGGGCTTGCAGCGGATAGGAGCACTCTCTTGTAAGGGTATCCACGGAAGATCAGCGTCAATGTATTTACATGTTACCTTGTCATTAAGCTGAGTGGAGTCCTTTTCTCTGACGCTTTTGTTGAAAATGTCTACTGTTCTGTTGTTATGTGTTAGTCTAAGCGTCTTGAATAAATATTTTTTCTTTCTTTCTTCTTTCTTTCTTTCTTCGAAAAGAAAAAGCGGAACGTTTATAGGATCACTTTGTTGTCCGTCCGTTCTTCTGTCAAGACCCTTTTTCTCAGGAACGCTTAAAGGTATCAAGCTGAAATTTATACTTAATACTCAAATCTACTGTCCCTTGGAGCTGTGAAAAACTCAAACTTCTAAGCCAACGCAATTAAAAGATACAGGCGTTTATGCCGCAAATTTTCGAAACTCGCCAGGGAATCAAAACCCATGAACACAGAATCTTGAAATTTGGTACGAAGCAACGTCTTATAGCACAGATAAAGGAAACATTGCAAAACCGTAAATTTTTAATTACATCACTGCAAATTTATATCCAGTATAAACTGACACGCAACTACGCACTAAGTATGTGATTATGTACTCACATACTTAGTGCGTATCAGTTTATGGTGGATTTATTTCTATTTTACGGGGTGGTCCGGAACCCTCGGTGCGCGAGTCTGACTCACATTTGACCGGTTTTTTATTTATTCTCTCTCTGATATCTTTTAATTTTCTTTCACGAGAGTGCGCTGTGCACTTATATTTACGTATGTCGGTTTTTGTTTTGCGTGACCCGTTTTCCTAAAAATATACGTAAAAGTCGCCATCAATGGACTATGCTAACTATGTAAACAAACCGCCATACTGAAATTGACATTAAATGTCAATTTCAATACATTGTTTGTTCACATATAGTTGGTAAAGTCCATTGACGGCGACTTTAATTACAATTAGCTATAACGTACAGCCAAGGAATTTAATTTCCAACCCACCTAAGGTTCAATATCGTATAGCAAACCGTCACCATAAGAGCTAGCTAGAGCACGGCGGCGTTACTTTGACATATCGCATGTATTGTGTTTTGTTAGTAACTAGGCAACAGATTAACTACGTTGACATGGTGAACTGTGGTCAACTGAACTTTTGAACGTGTTATCTCATGAATCCCTATTCTTTCCTGGTGTAACTCCACTATTAGAGCTCTTAATAGTTTGCGGTTAGCGGAAAGCATTTTATTTTTCAAATGAATAACGAGAAATTTATTTGACAATTGTCTCGATTGACACTGACACATGACAAATGTAGAAAAAAAGCTAATGTGAACTTTTCGCAAAAAGGTTATCTGTAATGTGAAGTGACAAATAATACTTATTGACATTTCAATACTATTAAAAATAGAGATTTCGACCTTATTGCATTGCGAATGTCTAACGACATTTTAAAGAAATGGGCAGGGAATTAAGTTCCTTGACTGTACCATGGTAGTCCTCTTAGTATGCGCAGAAAAAGCAATTATTTGCAGTTAATAAGGTCGTAAACGCCGCGTGACTTTTGTATTATCTTTGTTATCATTACTCAAAGAGTTTATATTTGAATTTCAGTCAAATGTCAATACTGACCAAATTGACAGGACTGGCGTTCAACGAGAGAAAATTTAAATAGCGCGATGTAGAACATTTTGGATTTTCTCTCCGGACTCTTAATCTCTTAAACATATAAGATGTATTCCATTAATGATAAGCTTTAAAAATCTTTTCTTTTGATAGATAATTCAATAGCCCCGAATGGTTATATTCTTTGCAATTCGCGATTCTATTTTGAAAAGTCTCATTTAATACAATTGAGTTTTAAATACTTAAGTTGTATATATTTTTGAAATCGCCTTTTCAAACTCCTCATTTTGATACCCCACTTGATGGGAAAGGAAAAAAAAAATCTTTAGTTCACATATTATTGATCATATAATCCGCCATATTATTTTTGTTGTGACGTCATATATCCTATGTCACCCTGGTTGACGTAAGGATTCTAACGATACCCCACTCATCAAAATCGGTCAAGGCGTTGACTAGTTCTGGTGGATTAAAGAATAAGACATAGGTACATGTACATTAAACCTGAAAACATTACACTCCTTTTCGTTGGGCAGTCGTGTAAGAAGATGGCGGTAATGGTTGGTTTTAAGTACTTTTCGTCATTTTAAACAAAACTATATAGTTTATTGTTTACCGCAACAAACATATTTAAGTCACTCGTCGGCTTTAGGTATTACAGAAACTGTTACGTGTTCTTTTAATTTTTACTCGGGGTCCTTTAGCCCTGTAATTTACATTGTAAGTTCACTTGCATATTACGTGAATATTAGTTTCTGTTTAATACCGAAACCTTCATTCAATTTTGTGACTTGTATTTTTAGGGTTCCGTACCACAACGGTAAATACAAAAAACCGGCCAAGTGCGAGTCGGACTCGCGCACGAAGGGTTCCGTACCATTATCTATAAAAAACTATGTTATTCTGTGTTTTTAGTATTTGTTGTTATAGCGGCGACGCGGTTGAAATGCGAACTCGTTATTAGGAGCATCGCGAGGACACGAGGTTCCCATGGGTGAGCTGAAGCGAATGGTGCTGGAGGCTGTTGTTAATCGAGTGAGTAGATTTCATTTTGTTACTACGAGTACTGCGATGCAAGTTTGTTCTGAGTCCTTTGAAAATAGGGAACCGTTTTTAGGGAAATGTACAGGCAAATTAAGAGAGTAAAGACAGACCAGAGTTAATTAAATTAAAATCATTTTCAAAGTTTGGTACAATCCGAAAATGATATGTGCAGTTAGCCAGTTACGGGAGTAATTTCATTCATAATTGCCGGATAAGTCATTTTATTCAATCTCCATATGTTTTCAAGTTGTTGCTGGTATATTTCTAGAATAGGATACCACACCAAAAGTGTAAGAATGATTGACCCTTTGAACGCCAAGAACCTATAAAGTGGTCGTGTGTCGTCGTGCCCACCACGCCAAGAACCCATATAGCGTTTATGACGTCCGCTTTCAAAGAAACCTTCAGTCTTTCATATATTATAATTTATAATATAAGGTTCATAGTCACTCTCTTATGGACTTTTTTTTTTTATACTACGACCGTGGCAAACAAGCTTACGGCCTGCCTGATGTTCAGCTGGTACCGTCGGCCGGCACCCGAGGAGCAGGCGAGTCCATGGTGACCAAAGCGATCGACCGCGGCTCCACACGAGACGCGATGGTGGTCCACGCTCAACTCCAATGCGGAGAGCAACTGCAATTCGGAGTGTGCCCGGATCAATAAAATTACCTAAGTTAGGTGATGGGTAGACGTGAAGCTAATGCTCT
Source organism: Epinotia brunnichana (assembly GCA_963854355.1). Taxonomy (NCBI): domain Eukaryota; kingdom Metazoa; phylum Arthropoda; class Insecta; order Lepidoptera; family Tortricidae; genus Epinotia; species Epinotia brunnichana. Next base: position 39,675,330 of record OY977937.1, on the reverse strand, counting down.
GACTCTGGCCTAGATGCTGCCAACAGCCTGGTTCGGTCTCAGCCGGACGAAGAGTCGATCAAAGAATTTATAGTAGCGGCGGAAGCTAACGAGTCCCATGCCCTTTGTAATTTTGGTTTTGATGGCAAAGTTGGGCTCGGTCCAGCTAGCCAGGCGTTCCTAGCTTCAACTGAGCACGCGATCTCGCAGTTTGTAGTCATTGAGACTTTAAGGATTCTACCTGCGAGATCTTGCGTGCTGTGAGTTGAAGATAAGAAGGCCGGCAAAGCCACCCTCGATTATTTATATTATTATACTAGCTTCTGCCCGCGACTTCGTGCGCGTGGAGCTCGTTTATATCGTGGCTCCATACCCCCGATTTCAGCCCCTTAGGGGATAATTTTCGGGAACAAATCTATTCTATGTCCTTTCCCGGGACTCAAATTATCACTAATTTGTACCAATTTCGTCTAAATCGGTGCAGCGGTTTAAGTAGCTCCATACAATTTTTCACCCAGCATTTTACTCCTTTGAGGCTGGAATTTTCCAAAACCCTAAAATTATATTTATTGTATTCTAATAAGGAGTCCATACACAAAGTTTCAAGTCTCTCACCTAAATTTTTACTCCCTCATACAAACCTTCAACCCCCTTTTTACAATGCAGCAGTTTAAGTAGGTCATACAAAATTTTCACCTCCCTTTTTCTCCCTTAAGGTGGTTCGATTGCCATACAAAACGTTATTTGACATTCGCAGGCTAACGGCGTGGTATTTTAAGAAACTTATGTAATAAACTTTCATCAATTGGCTTCCCATTTGCGCCAAATTCCCCCTTTCCTAGAATAAACTTGTATAAACTAGATTAATTTGAGAAATTGGTTTGGGACGTGATATTTTGGGAAAACTATTTTTCTCAAATTAATCTAGTTTATACAAGTTTATTCTAGGAAAGGGGGAATTTGGCGCAAATGGGAAGCCAATTGATGAAAGTTTGTTACATAAGTTTCTTAGAATATCACGCCGTTAGCCTGCGAATGTCAAATAACGCTTAGTATGGCAATCGAACCACCTTAACGGCTGATTTCTGCCATAAACACTATCCTTTGTCGTTCCCCGGAATTCAACCTATCTCTCTATACCTACCAAATTACATCTAAATGGGTTCTTTCCAAATTGTCACCTCCTTAGGGGATCATTTTTGGGATGAAGTCTATCCTATGTCCTTTCCCGGGACTCAAACTATCTCTTCACCAAATTTCATCTTAATCGGTTCCATCCAAATTTTCACCCCCTTAGGGGATGATTTCTGGGACCAAAACTATCCTATGTCCCTCCACGAGACTCAAACTAACTATACCAAATTTCATCTAAATCGGTGCAGTGGTTTAAGTAGCTCCATATACATTTTCACCCCACATTTCATCCCCTTAGGGGATGATTTCCGAGATAAGAAATATCCTGTGTCCTTTCCCGGGACTCAGACTATCTCTATACCAAATTTCATCTAAATATGTTCCATCCACATGTTCACCCCCCATTTAAACTCTTAGGTGATGATTCTCGCAATGAATCTATCCTATGTCCTTTCCCGGGACTCACACTATCTCTATACCAAATTTCGTCAAAATTTGTGCAGCGATTTAAGTAGCTCCATACAAATTTTCACCCCCATTTTTCCCCCTTGAGGGTGGAATTTTCCAAAACCCCAAAATTACGTTGCTTGTATTGTAATAAGGAGTGCATACAAAAAGTTTCAAGTCTCTCACTTAAAATTTTACTCCATAAATACAAACTGTCAACCCCCTTTTTACCCCTTTGAGGGTGGATTTTCAAAAGTCCCTTCTGAATGGGTACTTACGTTATATAAACTACCCATTTTGAAAAAAATCCGCTTTCTAGGTTCAACGGTTTTGGCTGGGCGTTGATTTAAGTGAGTGAGTGAGTGAGTCAGTCAGGACTTTGCCTTTTATATATAGATTAGCTATTGGTCTGAAACTGGATATTTAAGTGCACCCGGTACAAATGGCAGCATTGCCAAAATGTTGCGGCTCATCCGTCACCTTCAAGTAAGCTAATAAACCCAAGTAAAAGTTGCGCAGTGTCACGCACTTCGCACCGTTTTAGCAAGCTCACGGTGACACAGTTTTTAAGAAAACATCTTTCCGACCTTGACCGTACTAAATGGCTGATTTTTTCGCAAGCGGAGACTAAGAATACTTAAGGCTTGTACACCCGCTAACGTCCTTGAGTCGTCGTCCGTATGGGCCAGCGCGCGACTGATCGGGCCTGTCGAGCCTCCGCGCTCGCGCATTTTGTAGGTATTTAAACATAGTAATTAAGATAATCATGTTATCTATTCAAACTCTGCGAATTTGTCTATAAATATTTAATAACTTTATTTGAGTACAAAAATTTAATTTAAAATATCTATAGTTTAGTCATAATATTGAATAAACTTTACAAAAAGAGGTAACTTTGGGATTTTTTTCTATCGAGTGAAGTTCATTATATCGCGTAACTGAATGCGACTTTGACTAGATTAGATCCTTAAGTAATACGTATTTTTTTTTTAGATTTTTGAACCCTATTTTCTACGTCTGAGATTGTTTTAAAAAAACTCGAAAACGCTGCCCCTGTTGACTGTCGAGCCTTAAACCAGATTTCAGGCTAATATATTCGTGCCTAACCAAATGTGGTGTAACCCTAAGTGGGCGAACCAACTTTTTCTGTCGCTAGTTGTCATGGTTACCGTGTTATACTTTCAACGAATCAAAATAATTTATGAAATAATTTTTGCTTTGTGTTAATTTAACGTGTCTACTGGGTCACTTTGTAGAACTGTGATTTTAGGGGCTTATCCACCTAGTACCCCCCTAGCCTAGTAACCCCTTTATCACAGGCCATCTTCTAAGCATGTTTAAAGTCCATGTCCATGCATGTTTAAAGTCTAAGAAAGTCTGCCTTGGTCTCTTTGCTTACGGAACCCTATCAGTATATACAGTCAGCAATAAAAATTTGTACCAAAAATGAAATTTTTGACAGAAATTTTTTTGTTCTAAACTAGTGCTCATTTTGCCATTCAATGAAAAAGATATTTTCCGTGTGGAGCGAACATCGGGAAAGCAAAAAATGTTCATTCAGCAAGATAGTGAAAACGCAGCTTAAGGCTGGCCTCGCACAGGCCGGAATTCAGTCACTGAATCATAATATCATATATATATTGTTTTACCTGTTATTGTGTACAATAAAGTGCTTACATACATACATAATCTGAATCGCTCAATTGCATGTAAAACGGTACAATGTGCAGAATTTCGACCAAAAGGTGTATCTGTTTTTGCTCTTGAGTGGTCCAGATATTCAGTGCATCTATTTAGACTGTGTGAGCCCTGCTTAACAGTGTTGGGCAAAACGTAATTGAATTACTAATTAATAATTACAATTACAAAAAGTAATTGCAATTACAAATTATAATTACAGGGAAAATGTAATTGTAATTATAAGTTTCAATTACAATTACAAAATGTAATTATTAATTGAATTATTAATTACATTTTGCAATTAATTACTTATTAAATTACAAATTACTTTTGTTTTATTAAGAGTGTATGAGTGTAATAACTTTGTTTTCGAAGAGCTTTGCAAGGTTTAGCTTGAAATGAAAAAAAAAATTATACGTGTTGTATGCAACTAATTTTACATTTTTATATCTGTCCGGTCTAACCTAACAACAGTATTAGTTTTGTGGTTCAGTCAATTCAAATACATATAAATATAGGTACACACATTTATTGTTTTGATTATTACATCATTGCAATCAGACCAAGTAAACACGTATGCTTCTCATTGTTTATAAAAAAAGTTGACTCAAAGTAATTTAGTAATTTAATTTACAAATAAATGTAATTACAATTACAAATTACAAAGTAATTTCAATTAAATGAAATTTTAATTACATTCAATTTAATTAACGTAATTGAATTAATAATTGTGTAATTTGTAATTAAATTACAAAAAGTAATTAATTACGCCCAACACTGTGCTTAACAATGACGATATTTTACCGCATCTAAAGATGAGAAGACTATAAGAAGTAATATTTTTATATCGACATTTGTCCAAAAAACCCATTCCCGAAGATTACTCTTACACGGGGCGTGGCTTACGAGAATCTAGGAAGGCCCGTAATGAAAAATGACCCGTTTTCTTGTTCGCCACGCTACGTTTCGCGAGCGCCTACGTTTTAACTTGTAGTAAAGTGTTACAACGCATTTGGAATTAACCAAAGAGTTAGGCGTCTGGGTACTTTGTACAACAAAACTTTATACATTTTATTACAAACGGGGATCGACCAATGTTTCTCGTATCGGTATAGTGTTTATTTTTTATTTATATACGTGTAAACACCATACCTGATTTGATATTACTAGGTGTCTAAGAATAGGCGCTATACCCGATCTAAGAATACCCGAATGAAATAATTTGGATTGGATCCACCGTCTGTGCAAACTGCAAAGTAAATAAGTATCCATCAATAACCATTAATCAATTAATCAAGTAGGGACTAGGCTAGTCACACAGTGGGCCGTTTACTTTTTATTACTCATGTGTTTTCACAAATAAATTCGTCCCTGAAAACACCATAAAACATACGGCCAAATAAAGAACAATATGCACGACTATTTCACGTTAGCTAGTGGCAAAATGCTGCAGAAAATGAGCTTGAATATCACTGCATTCAAAAGTTAGTGTGTGCCAGCATTGAAAACAAACTTACTTTGTAGTGAACAACACAAATGCAGTGGCACAATTTCGGAACGAGTTTTTGATGTAGGTACTGAAATGATTATACGAATCATCTTGGTCCATGAGCTTTCTCTTGCGTTAGGTTGTAAAGATAGACTTTTCAATCTATGTAATGTGGCGTTAAGCATATATTAATGATCTGCGTGGATAGCAACTTAATCCACGACTCGACGCGAGACGAGGAAATCTATCTTTCTCTTTCTAATTTGCACAGGTCGCCTGAGACCCAAATTAATAATGGGGCGCATTATCGCGGTTCGAATAAGCCCAGGATAAAATATAGCGTTTGATACTCCATCATAAAGGCCTAATCCATATGCTGGTGAAATAATTTTTACAATGCACTTGCTCTGAATGTGCCCCTTTATATGGTTCAACATTTCCACGGGAAGTGGTCTATGCCTGCACGGCGTCGCCGAGCGGGACCTGCCCGTGCGGGAATGGATTTCAGGCCAAAATTCCCGCATACTGTGCGATAATGAGATTTCATGACAATTAAAATTTCACATTTTATGCATATTTTTTTATAAAAAAAGTACAGACTTTCAAGAGCAAATATCTCGAAAACTATACAAGATATCGAAAAACTTAACAGAATAAAAAATCTTTTGAGCAGTTAGGTTTCATTTTACGAGTCGGTAAACCATTAAAACATTCTTCGACCTATCGAATATTGTACAACAGCTATGTCCGTAGTCGTCTTGAATTCGCGTGTGCCGTTTGGAAGCCTTTTCATACCATCCATAATATCCATATCGATAGAATTGAAAGGTTACAAAAGAAATTTATGAGGTCGTTATTTTTTAGAACTGGTAATAATTACGTTGATTACGCCAGCTCTTTACAACGCCATAAAATGCAGTCACTTAGTGATTAACGCGACTGCGTAGATTCCGTCCTACTCTACAAAATACTACACTCAAAACTTGAAACGCCTTACTTACTTCAAATGGTGAATCTCAAGGTCCCTCGTGCTCGTATGCGTCGATGTCGAAAAAAGGAATTATTCGCTGTCCCTCTCAGCAGAACATGTTATGCTCGTAATATGTTTTTCACCTCACTTGCTCGGAAAGGCCTTTTTGTATGTTTGATATCTATTGAGAAAATCGCTTTTTATCCACATGTGAAGAAAGTAGACGTAGAACGTTAAAAGTACTATGACGTAGAACGTTAAATGTTTATTTTTGGTTTTTTGTATATTTTATGTGATATATTTTTTTTTTACTTTTTTTAAACTGTTTTATTAAAAAAAATATTAAACTTTTTTTCAATATTTTTATTTTATAACTTTTTTTAAACTTTTTTTTAAACATTTTTTTTGTAAACTTTTTAAAAAAAAATTTACCCTTATTTTCCTCGCTGTAGTGAGGTGAAAAGATTTGTGTTATACACGGGTGAAAAGTTATTTTACGTCTTGTGTGTTGAAACACTCGCTACGCTCAGGATTCCATTATGGAACCACTCGCTTCGCTCGTGGTCAATCATAGATTCCTTTCGCTAGCTCGTGTTTCAAATGAACACTCGCAGGTAAAATACAACTTTCCCCCCTTGTATAACAAATAACTAGTTTATTAGACGTGCCTGCAGACTTTTTAATGATTGTGTAAAACTAACACATGTTGATATTTTTAATTGCAGTATAGGTTCATTGAAGAAAACCTTTTCCATGTTTAGCAAGCATTAACCTCTAGATCATTTTTGCATTATGTAATTGAATTAACTTTATTTATCAATAGGTACTGGCATGTATTATGCATTCATCTTTACACCTAAGTAGGTACTAAGCTTACTTGCCAAGTTCCATGCAAATACTTATTTTTAGTAAAATGTTATTAATGTCTAATGTTTATTTAGCACTAGTGTAATAATTAAGGAAACTGTAGGTCTGGTGTTATTCTGAATAAAAGTGTGTAAACATTTCCTGTATGTGACCGTTTGTTTCTCAATAAATAAGTAAATAAAATAAAACATGTAGCAAATTTAATCAGCTTTAATTTTGTATTAGTAGTCATGTCGCTTGGACGCATAGTTTCCGAGATATAAGCGAAAAACCGAAAAATGGGACCTCACCCCCTCCTGTAATGTGACCCTCGTAGCAGATATTGTTGTCCGCCCAACGTCTAGGCAACATACTTGTGCGCCACTGTTTCCCACAATGCGCCCATCACGAATGATGTCCACGACACGACACCCAAAATTGGCTTCCATCTGACGAGAAACAATGGAGTGAAGGTTAACGGAAACAAATGACAACAAAGAAGTTATTAAACATCTGCTCAGCGACGTGGCAAGTAATTTCTTTTCCATGAATATTAACGCGAAGCTCCAATTACGATGTACGCTGCCACTGCAGTCGAATAAGAACAGTAGGTGCAGACGATTTTTAAAGGTTTACAAATGAACTAAAGCATTACACCGGTTAAATATCTGAATACCAAAAAAAAAAACACCAAAAAACAACGACGCCTAAGGTGGAAATACAATTTCTTTGTAAATTCCTAACGAAAAAGCGTTTTTCAAAAAAGTGTACATAACAACTTTTTTTTCATAATATTTTTTTTTGTTTTTCGTACTCAGAATCTTTGATACTATCGATCCTCATACAAGAAAAAAAGTGTCCTAAATATTCCATTCCAGATCGTCACATTTTTGTATGCAGTCTTTTTTTATTTATATGGTCGTGACGCACTGGATGAAAAAACTTACATAGTAAAATGTGGGACACTTTTTTCTTGTATGAGGATCGATAGTATCAACGATTCTGAGTAAGAAAAACCAAAAAATTTCGAATTTTGAAAAAAAAGAAGTTTTGTACACTTTTTTTGAAAAACGCCCGACTTATTTCATCACTTAACACATTCAGTGACGGGGACCCGACAATCGGGTGCCTTCGCCGTAGGCACTTTCCGCTACAAACGAGGAAAACCAAGGGATCAGCTATACGAGCGTAGCGCATAGTGATTCTTGGCAGTGAATGTTTCAATTGTAGTAATCCTTAATATACATAATACTCCAGGCAAAATACGGTTTTGAAAAACATTAAGTTATAAATAATAGCGTTTTTTTTCTTTACATCATCTGGAGAATAATTCTGGCAATGTTTGCAGGCAGGTTGGATGGTGCCTACCTAAACCATTGCAGTGCACTGCATGTAATGGGAAATAATGTCTACTAACAATTTAGATGTAAGATTAAATTTATCTACTAACCCTGTCATGTAGTTTTATTTTTTATGGTCTGTGTATAGTATTTAAGTGTATGATCCAAGTTGGTTGAAATAAATGAATTATATATATAAAGTACGAGTACTATTAACACATTAATGGATACTAATACCCACTGAGGGGTGTATTTCTATAGTACTAGCTATTGTCTCTGGCCAAGTCTCTACTCTACCATAGTTATTTGTTATACAAGGGGGAAATGTATTTTACCTGCGAGTGTTTCAACACAGGAGACGTCAAATAACTTTTCACCCGTGTATAACACAAATCTTTTCACCTCACTATAGCGAGGAAAATAAGAAGGGTAAACAAAAGTTAAAAAAAGGTTAAAAAAAAAGTTAAAAAAAAAGTTAAAAAAAATAGTTACAAAAAAGTTAAAAATAAATATGTCACATAAAATATACAAAAAACCAAAAATAAACATTTAACGTTCTACGTCATAGTACTTTTAACGTTCTACGTCTACTTTCTTCACATGTGGATAAAAAGCGATTTTCTCAATAGATATCAAACATACAAAAATGCCTTTCCGAGCAAGTGAGGTGAAAATAAATGAACCTTCGCGTCGCGTGTTATTTCATCGGCACCGTTTGCTTTATTACTGTGGCATGTCTGTTAATATTTATGGGGAAGTATATCACTCGTGGCGCGTGGCTCTAGGAATTTTTACAATTTTGTGGGTTATTGGCCGTAATTAAGTTTTATACTGTTAAAAGTCTGTTTATTCTACACACAGATTTGAGTAAAAAATGCCCCTTAAGACGACTTCCTGGTCTATCAGTGGCGGTAGCGGTACGATCTCAGTAATCTGTCAGCTGTCAGTGTTAACTGTTGTTCAAGACAGAACAGATTCTTTTCCCCTCACTTCCTCGGAAAGCCGTCTTTTATCCTTTAAAAAATTGAGAAAAAACGCATTTTATCCACTAGTGGGCAAAGTAATTTGACCTTGGAGCGTATCTCATGAACAGTGATAGTTAGATAGTTGAAATTTTCACAGATGATGTATTTCTGTTGCCGCTATAACAACAAATACTAAAAAACAGAATGAAATAAATATTTAAGGGGGCTCCCATACAAAAAAAACTTTTCAGAATTGCTTGTTGCCTTCATCAGGCGCATATGGGAACACTAAAATCCGACTCGCACTTGACCAAAATTAAAAATAAACTAGTTTTTGTTATATATTTTTATACAAGGGTGCAAATGTATTATTTACATTAAATAAAGTTGTTTTGCATGTTGCACTTTCCTCGCTACAGTGAGGTGAAAAGTTTTGTGTTACACACGGTTGCAAATGTATTTTAATTCGCGTGTGTTGAAACACTCGCTACGCTCAGGGTTTTAATTTAGAACCACTCGCTTCGCTTGTGATTCAACTACAGAATCCTTTCGTTTGCTCGTTTTCAATTCCACACTCGCGGGTAAAATACAACTTTGCACCCTTGTATAACAAAATAAGTATTACAGTGCGCCTACATTAAGAAAAATGTCTGCTTTCTGACTGGCACGGGGTGTGCGGAAGCGGGGCGGTATGAATGCAGTAGGTACTTACTTACTTATTGCAAGCGTACCGCCTCGTTCCCGCGCATGATATCACTACTGAAAAAATATGATACTGGCAGTATATATAATATCGCGTACCTACCGATCCCAACCCACCTAGAAATAAAACGAGTTAGAGACCTAAGGGCGCGGGTTCACTTTACAAAAACCAAATCCTAACAAAGTCTAGTTTCCCCTGTGAGTTGGAAGGTAAGATAGCTTCCACAAAAAAGTGCCTCATCATCATCATCATATCAACCGAAAGACGTCCACTGCTGGACATAGGCCTCCCCCAAAGAGTTCCAAAGTGACCGGTCCTGCGCCACCCACATCCAGCGGACTCCCGCGACCTTTACCAGGTCATCAGTCCACCTTGTGGGAGGCCTACCAACGCCGCCAAAAAGTGCCTAGGTATGTTCAATCTTGGGATTAGGTAGCGGACCTCGGGGTCCTTTAGGATGCAACTGGGATACGACAAAGATGATAAGAAGGAGTGTAGATCATTTCTTTCCAAAGGCCCCATTACCTACTTATCATTGCGTATTGCTTATATTATTATACTAGCTTTTACCCGCGACTTCGTTCGCGTTGAATACGTACATACAATGGACAACCCTATTAACTGACCATTTGTGAACCTTGTTTAGCTTGCAAATTGGCGGTGATCAAGTTGACGGGTTATTAGGGATGGTATTGTGGTTAGAAAAAAAAGTAGGGGTAACCTGTATTTGTATAGGCTTACACACGAATATAAAACCTACGAATAAAAATGCAAGAAGCAATCGTTAAGTAATTATGTATTTGTGATACGGTTTCGTCTTTTAAACACACGATTAGCCTGCACTGTTGCAGAAGAGCACCACGACTGCTGCTTTTACTAATGCTGCATGTAGGCGCTTCTTTGCTCGCCAGATTCAGTGGCAATTTAAAAGTTGAATGTGCCGTCCGCCCACCGTTAAGTAAAGTTGCAGCGATTCCTGACGACGCCATTGCTATGTTGTGGTCCTAGCGAAGTCAGGCCCGGAGTAAATTGAGCACATATGTCTTGCCGGCACCCCCCGGTGCGTCAAGGAAGAAGAGGCCACCACTGCCATTATTTACACGCTGTACAATTAGGTCATACACTTGCCGTTGCTCGGGAAGCAAACGTGGTGCCATGTCATTGACATATGTGTCTAAGACTGCAGTATCATAATTTAGTTCACGTAGAACCTCGCTTGATAGCTTGCAGCTTCGTTGTGGTGTAGGTAAACCGAAATCTGCCAACTATTTTCCAGTCAAGGACAATATTTTGTCCTCTATTAATATTAAAACCTCGTTTGTGATCATGTCTGCGTGTAGGCCCGGTAGTCTATGTGCGACATCCTCTGACAGTGCATCTTTGTGTTTGTTCCACAGCTGGAGAGGGTTAGACAGCCCGCATACGCTAACTAAAATGGCAAATAACTCTCTGAGTTTAGCAGCTGAGCGACACAGCACGGCTTCCTCCATCGTTAAGTCCCAATGGTTGTCATTTTCTAATAGCCCACGTGCCTCACATGCTTCCCTGAATGTTACTCGCTCTAGCCAATCAACCGTTTTTAGCACCTGGAAGTTGGTCTGACCTCGCACTAACATGTACACACACGTAACATGCGCAAACAGTAGCATTCTAAGTTGCTAACAGGCACGGTGTATATACGGCCCAGTGCGTCCCCGCCTTCACGCCCGGCCAGCCCTATACAGGAACTCCCTGCACACGGCGCTTCCATTGTTTCATTGTCGAATTCCACGTATAATATTATGGCAGTTCAGCATATAATAATGTTTTAGCGAAGTTGTCACTTTCACAGAGTTCGAAAAAAGCCCGCAGTGTTGTCTTCGGAGGCGTCGATACTCTGTGGTGAAAGTTTTGCTCCGTGAAATAAACTCGTTCACCATTGGGTAGGTGCACCGCTAGGTGGGTGACAGTTGAATGTCGTCCGTCAAGCGGCAAGCCAAAGATTCGCCACGCCGCTTCATTGCTGCTTCGCCCGCCCTAAGCGTTTGCACCTCAACACCAGCTTGCCTGACGTTGAAGACCGCCTGATCGTTGCCCTTGTTGATATATTTGCATATGTATTTGATAGCCTGTACTGAACTACAAAATTCGACATTAATATGGCCATCGAAAATTTTGATCAGAAGCGGAGAATATGGCACAATCCACCGGTTATCTAACATGACGCTTTCTGCACCGCGACCGCGAATTGAATTAGTAACATTGCGTCCTCCATCGTCAGGTGCTCTTCGCCGGTATAGTGGATACCCATTTTCACTCGTCTGCGTGTCCTTTAGTAACGCTCGGGGGTACTTCTTCTTCTGTACACTTCCCATCCTTCATGCACGGAGATGACATATTGAGTGCACCGCATGGACCGTGGATCATGTTTTTGACGACAGTGTCGTGTAATTTTTTTTTCAACATTGACATCAGGATGTTCTGCACTAATTACGTCATTGATTTGACAGAGACGTAATTTCTCCTTTAGCCACAATAAAAGGTGTACATGGGGCAGCCCTCGCTTTTGCCACTCTATGGAATACATAAAACACTGCGATTCTCCAAATATTTGACCTTTAGTGAGCAGGGCGACCAACTTCTGTACTTTAATTCTAATAACCCTTGCAATGAGGTCGTGCCTCTCAGTGGCCATTTGTCCAGGCATTAGTTCATTGGTAATCTCCGGCCATGCCGTGTTGTATATAAGCGTGATGAACAGATCTGGACGGCCGTAGCTCTGAACGTACGCAAACGCATCTTGCGTGTACTCGTGGAGGTATCTCGGGCTATTCACGACAGAGGACGGCAGTATCACCATCTGCCCCACATCGTTGGCGTTAACTTGCGCGTCATTCCTTACAGCAGCATCTTGTAAGTGAATGTAATTTTCTGCTCGCAACTTGCGTTGGTTTAGTGATATGTACCTAAGGCGTTCGTTTTCAACCTCCAAGTGTTTCGAGTGAATGTTTGCCGCCGTTGCGCCAGTCTCTCAGCAACAGTTCGACTTCGAGCTTCCGCTTGCTCCGCAGCTCGCTCGCTGGCAGGCCAGATAGTGGGCATGCTGTTGAAGTCGGTGTTTGTGCTGCTCTGACGTTTCTTCAGCCCTCACACTTGCCTGCCGCTGAGCTTGTTCTTCACGCCGCGCCTGAGACTGGCTCGGTGACTCAGCAGCTCGTTGAGAGGCCAGATAGTGGGCGTGCTGTTGAAGTCGGTGTTGGTGCTGCTCCGACGTATTCGAGTGATAACGAGGAAGATATAAACACTTTGAACCCCTGACATAAATAGGTAGTTCGTTTGCAAGGTTAGCACACTGAGAATATGACAGCGAGCGAAATAGGCTACCCGTCTCTTTCTAATTAGAGCAGTTATAAAGTGACGGCTACATAAGTCACGCACCATCACGTGCTAGCCATGCATCGATAAATTATTGTCGGTAAGTTTTGTGAATACATCCTCGATACTTGTATATCTCCATCTCTACCGCTCTTATTTGAGCGACAGAAAAAGATATACGCAAACCTCATTGCCGGTCTTTAAAAAGACTTGAGTGCTGGCAGCTGACATTTCATTTAGAAACATTACATAAGAACTGCACCTTTTTGAGTCAAAATAACACAAATCGATTATATTCTGCACGCGATTGTATTTCTTAACATAAGGGACGTGTGTTCTAGAATAGCATAAATATTTCAATGGATACGCGACTTTGTCTTTGAGATACATAAACATCGATATGCCAAAATATACGTCAATGTGCATGATACATGTAGTTATTTCGTTTCAAGCCATTATACTGCTTATTGCTAGTAACTTAACACCTAAAATGGCGTAAATATCTAAATGAACTTCAAAATCATGAATTTAATATGAAATGTATACCCTAAATTGAAATTCGGCGAAAAGTAGCGAAACAAATCGAGATAAAATGTAGCCTATGTGTTAATTCGGGTTATAAACTATCTCTATACCTAGTTTCAGCGATAGCCGTTCAGCCGTTTTTGCATGATCGAGTAACAAACATCCAGACATCCAAACATCCAAACTTTCACATTTATAATATTAGTAGGACTAAAAGGCCTCCACACACCGGTCGCGTGCGCGGGTCGGGCGCGCGTCGGGCGCGGGCCCGCGCAAGTTGTAAAACATTGAAACTAAAAAACTAAAAAACTACACTCGCGTTCGATGTGTGTTTGGAGTGTAGTTTCAATGTTTTACAACTTGCACGGGCCCGCGCCCGACCCGCGCACGCGACCGGTGTGTGGAGGCCTTAAATGCACTATAAAATTGACGGTGGATATGGAATACTTTGAGGGATTTAACAGTAGTATAACCCTGGGTGTCACATTGACTGGTTAATTATTACATACAAAGCCCGGTTTGTATGTAACAATTAAGATGTAGTGAGTTACTAAAACATCAGATGAAATTTTAGCAGCTCACAATTTTTTTTGACATTTACAGACAGGGTCTAACGGATCTTTATAAAACCAGGGGTTACAGTAAAGTGTCCAATCAATATGACAGCTACGTCATTTATTTATTTACTTTTATTTATTTATTCCGTTCAATTTCACAGCATTACAGTAGGCAGGACGGTAATTACGCAATGCTCCGGTACAAGGATCGCCGACCTAGCACCGACGTCAACCGCGACTCCACGAGGCGGCGGATCAGCAGAACGTGGCTGACCCGCGTTTACCTTATTAGGCCAATGCAAGACACCTTCACTTTTTGTTCACACCTCGAGCTATTGTCACTCCTATTAATTGTAATATTTTAATCATTAATTAAATAAATAATAAATAAATAAATAAATAAATAAATATTACGGGACAATCTTACACAAATCAACCTAGGCCCACGGTAAGCTCAATAAGGCTTGTGTTGTGGGTACTAGGCGATGATATATATAATAGATACATACATATAGATACTTATATACATATATAACATCCATAACTCAGGAACAAATATTCGTGATAAACACACAAATAAATGCCCTGACCGGGATTCGAACCCGGGACCTCCAGCTTCGTAGGCAGAGTCACTACCCACTGGGCTACGGAGGCCGTTATTTAATTAAATAAATAAAATTAATTAAATTAGTTTAAATCATTTTTGGTTTTTTTTCGAGCCTCCGACTGCAGCTTTCGTATTTGGCGCAGTCGTGCGGATTCTTGAGGCTTTCGCGATCGCGGCAGCTGGCTTTTCAAAGCTTCATCAAGAAACCAGAAAGAAGAACCTGAAGACTGCAGACCCGAAGGTGAATCCAGAAATCGATTCAAGAAAGAAGACCAGAGATGACTCTTATGTAAGTGCACTTGAATTGCTCTCGTGTTGCTTTATCCCCTCATTTATCCATAGTTTTTATGTCTAGAATCTTTCACCCTAGAAATTCAGGTGACCGGGAACCTACATCGCGACAGGCTCGCCGGGAATTAGTAGATTTAAATAGAAATTTAGACGATTCAGATTTAGTTATCAACGTAAGCAGGCTATTTGAAGTAGGAATAATGGCACAGGATAATTCAGAGGCTATTTATAAAGCCCTGCGTATGGTCCCGGAATTTGATGGGAATCCAAATATTCCCTTCTTTTAACTCGGGCCCTAAGCCAATGAGTGGGGTACAGCATTTTACCCCGAGGGAATTACCCAGTGCGAGTAATAATTTTTAGAAGTCCCAAGAAATGCACATAAATGAATGTGCACCCTACGATTACGAATCGTGTTACAATGGCTACTACGCGGAACCGGAGTACTATCCCGGCGCGTGCCATGATGACGGCGACAATTTTAATTATTACTATGCAATGGAGCCTTATAATGTTGTTGACCCAGTTAATAATTGCGTAATGGGCGAGGAAGACGAACCTCAGCCTAGCACTAGTTCGAATGGAGGCCGTCCTTATTTTCGGAAGGGTCCGAAATCACGAAAGCAAAGATAGAGTTAAATTTGCAATCACAGAGGCGGTTACCCTTTATTCAGATCCAGAACCCCCCCCTTAAGCTTCTTATTGATACGGGCGCTAATCAGTCTTTTATTAGTCCTGAGGCGGTAGAACGTTACTTTCCCTATCACCCACTTAACTATGACCCTTTCGAGGTAGCCAATGTTCATGCGATAAGTAGGAGTAATCATTCCATAACATTGCCTTGCTTCTCGGAATTTCAAGATACCGTTGACATGAAATTATTCGTTTACCACTTCCATGACTACTTTGACGGCCTCATAGGTTTAGATTTGCTCACGAAATGGGAGGCAAAGATTGATCTTAAGGAAAACAACCTAACGACCCGTACATCTAGCAACCCTATACAAATGTATAACTCGTGTAACGTTAATTTGTACGAGGAAATCATCCCAGCGGGCGCTTCGAAAATAATTAGAGTCCCAATTAACTCCCCTGATGGCGAAGTATTAGTAAGGGAACAAGCCATTGGTAGTTGTCTAATACATGAGTGCTTTACAACTGTTAGGGAAAGCCGCGGATACCTCGAAGTCCACAACCCATCTCCTAATGACGTAATCTTTTCGCTCGACCGCCCAGCGCAAGCTGAGCTCCATAGTATCGAGTGCATGCGCACTGATAAGCTGACGGCGCGTTCGCGCGACGTCATTTCGAGATTGCGGACTGAGCATTTAAACGAGGAGGAAAAGGCTAACTTGGTAAATATTTGCTCCCGTTATGCCGATATCTTTTATATTGAAGGCGAGCCTTTAACATTTACCAATCAAATTAAGCACCGAATTAGGACAATCGATGAGGTACCAGTGTATACAAAAAGTTACCGCTATCCTTTTGTACATAGGCAGGAAGTCAGAGACCAGATCACCAAGATGTTGGATCAGGGTATCATTCGACCCTCAGACTCTGCCTGGAGCTCGCCTATATGGGTAGTACCCAAGAAAGCTGACGCTTCCGGTAGGCAGAAATGGCGATTGGTAGTAGATTTCCGCAAGTTAAACGATAAGACGATTGACGATAAATATCCAATTCCGAATATCGCCGATGTCCTAGATAAACTGGGGAAGTGTCAATACTTTACCACGTTAGATTTAGCAAGCGGGTTCTACCAAGTGGAAATGGACCCACAGGACATCCCTAAGACTGGATTCAACGTGGAACAAGGACATTTTGAGTTTCTCCGAATGCCTATGGGTCTCAAGAACTCACCAAGTAGTTTCCAGCGTGTCATGGACAATGTACTGAGAGGTCTTCAGAATGAAATTTGTCTCGTCTACCTGGACGATATAATAGTTTTTAGTACCTCGCTCCAGGAGCACATGGTCAACCTCGAGAAGGTTTTCCAAAGGCTGAGGGAGTCCAATTTTAAAATCCAGATGGACAAGTCCGAGTTTTTGAAGCTCGAAACTGCCTATCTCGGACATGTCATAAGTAGTGACGGTATCAAACCGAACCCCGATAAGATAGTTGCAATTCAAAAATACCCCATACCTAAAACTTCCAAGCAAATTAAACAATTCTTGGGTTTACTTGGTTACTATCGAAAGTTTATCCCGGATTTTGCCAGAACAACCAAGCCTCTAACGTCTTGTTTAAAAAAAGGTAGAAAAATCATTCTTAATTCAGAGTACATTCATTGCTTCGAAAAGTGCAAAACACTCCTGACGAATGATCCTATTTTGCAGTACCCGGACTTCTCTAAGGAATTCCTGGTAACTACAGATGCCTCCGATGTGGCGATCGGCGCCATATTGTCTCAGGGTCCCGTAGGGTCCGACAGACCTATATGCTATGCATCTCGCACTCTTAATGACAGCGAACTTAATTATAGCACCATTGAGAAGGAGCTTCTTGCGATCGTGTTCGCGACCAAATACTTCCGCCCCTACCTCTTTGGCCGACCATTTAAAATACTGACTGACCATAAACCTCTACAGTGGCTGATAAACTTAAAAGAACCCAATTCACGACTGACTAGATGGCGTTTGAAGCTTAGTGAGTACACCTATGACGTTATATATAAAAAAGGGAAATTAAATACTAACGCCGATGCTCTATCCAGAATTGAGATCCATAACGAGGAAACCGAATCCGTTGTAATTGACGAACTTTGTTCAATCTTGCCGAACCCCACGGTGGGACCCCGTTCCGTAGCAAACTCTTCCACAGCCACTGCACATACAAGCCAATAGCACCCTATATTAGAGGTCCCAATTACTGACGAGCCCCTTAACAAATTCCATACACAGATAGTTCTAACTCTCGTAGATGATGTGAAGAAGAAACCCAAGGTAACAAAACCATTTGACACACACACCCGCGTAGCAGTCCAAATCTCTTACTCCAATCTGGAAAGTGATGTAATAAACGCTTTCAAAGAGTACGTTACTCCGAAATTTAAAACCGGAATTATCATCCAGCCTTCCCTAGCTATGTATCAGATTATACCAATTATACAGGATAAGTTCAAAAGCTCCAGTTTGAATCTTATGTTGTCAAAAGTCGAATTGGAAAACGTTAAGGAATATCTCCGACAGCAGGAAATAATAGAACATTATCACGAGGGCATAACTAATCATCGCGGTATAACCGAGTGCTATCTAGCCCTTTCTCGTAAATACTACTGGCCTAAATTAAAAAATGACATTTCAAAATTCATAAACGAATGTATTATATGTGGGCAGGCTAAATACGATAGAAATCCCATCAAACCCAAGTTTAATATCGTCCCTCCCGCAACCAAACCCTTCGAAATAGTTCATATGGACTTGTTCACAGTACAAAACGAAAAATATGTAACCTTTATGGATGTTTTTACGAAATACGGTCAAGCCTACCATTTACGTGATGGCACCGCCGTTAGTGTACTTATGGCGTTGTTACATTACGCGACACACCACGGAGTCCCCCTGACCCTTGTCACGGACAATGGTACGGAATTTACCAATCAATTATTTTCAGAATTTGCGCGACTTCACAAGGTCAATCATCATAAGATATTGCCTCACTCTCCTAATGACAACGGAGCTATCGAGCGTTTTCATTCTACATTACTCGAACACCTCCGCATCTTAAAGTTAAAACAGAAAGACGAGCCCATTATTAACCTTATGCCCTATGCACTTATAGCTTACAATAACTCAATACACAGCTTCACTAAATGCAGACCTTTTGATCTAATGACGGGACATTTTGACCCAAGGAACCCTCTTGACATTGATATGACAGAAAGACTGCTACAGCAATACGTACAGAACCATAGGGAACAGATGAAACAGGTATATGACATTATAAATGACTCCTCACTTGCTGACCGAATAGCTCTCATAAAAGCCAGGAATAAGAATCGTGAAGACGAAATGCAATACTCTCCTCAGCAACAGGTATTCATAAAAAATCCAATAGCAAGCCGCCAGAAAACTGCACCGCGCTATACGCAAGACATTGTGCAAGCAGACCTTCCTATACATATTTATACGTCCAAAAAACGCAATCCCGTAGCCAAATCACGACTTAAGCGTGTCCCTAAAGGAACCCAATTGTTGCAGGATTCTTTTGCTGATGATCGTTCATCTGACCCACACGACGGAGATAAGACTTGAGAGCCTAGCTGACGGACCTGGACTACTACCGTATAAACTTGGACCCATGCGACTTACGACTCACTACCATACCTACTTACAATATATTCAATTAGACGACATCGAGAGTAAAATTAACATGATTTCCGAGCAACTACGTTCCTATAAAATAAAATTAGTTAACGATACTTACCTCCTATTTGAAAACCAGATAGACTACCTTTTATACAATTTAGACGGGATTTTAGACCAGATTCATTCTTTGGAACCTGCAAGAGCTAAAAGAGGTCTTGTAGACGGAATCGGTTCCGTTATAAAAAGTATCACGGGCAACCTTGACCAATCCGATGCCATCTATTATAGTAAACTGATAAAAAATTTGCAATTAAATCAAGATAAAATCGTATCGGAATTTAATAGTCATACTAGTTTCAGCAAAGATTGGGTGAATCACCACACGCATGTATTAGAAACATTAGTAGAGAACCAAAAGAGAATAAATTCCACATTAGAAATCATACTGACCCATACTTATAACCAGGATAGCTTAATTAGGTATACCAATTTTGCTCAACTTTTGGCAATTTCTAATGAAAATGTTGAGAACCTGAGACAGGAACTTATTAGAATAGAAAACTGTTTAGCTTTTATTCGCACTTCTACCACTCATCATTCTATGATAGATATTAATGTGTTAAGGAAAATGATAGATAAGCTAAAATCAATCTATGGGAAGGATAGAATTTTAGATTTAGATTTAAGGGAATATTACGATATTATTCAACCTAGTTTTTACTTTATAGAACAGAAGATAGTTATAGTATTTCAGTTCCCTATTATTTCAATTGACATTTTTGATCTGTTTAGGCTTTCAGTAGTACCCAACAAAAACAGTCAGGTCCTTATCCCTTCCTATCCTTATATAGCAACACACGAGAATGCGTTCGTGTACATGGAGGCTGAATGCCCGAAGTATAGTCACTGTTATCTCTGCAAGAAAGAGATCAATCTTCAGCTACGCACAACCCCAGACTGCATTCATCGACTTATCACCACTCAAGCTCTACTAGATTCCTGCCAATTTATAACAGCATCACTGTCGAGACCCGCTATGGAAGAACTGGACAATCAACACTACGTGATATCATTCCCGCAGCCTACGAGAGCTCAGCTAACCTGTGAAAGAGAGGACTACAACTTGCTGCATGGAAGCTATTTCGCGACAGTTCCACTCAACTGCTACCTACGGACAGAAGAATTCACCATCACTAATGACAATGATGACGTAAAAGGACATCCCCTGAAGCTTGCCATGATCCCGTATGACGTCACGAAACCAACTGTAACTTCCACGCACGTCAAACTAAAATCTATAGACCTGAAGGAACTACATAGCGCTCAGAATAAACTCATGCTCGAGCCCCCAATCAAACTCGACACGAGTTCTCCCGCCATGTTATATCATACAACCATACCTCTATACATGATTGTCCTCGGTGCCTGCGCGTTCATCGTTATAATAATGAACCGGAAATATCTCATACGAAAGTCACAGAAGCCCAGATTAATTCAGGAACCGGATAATCCAGAAGAGAAGCACTGTACTGCTATCACTAATACTGATGAAGTTCCAGCCATATTTTCACTAAGCGTTGGAAAATAGTTGCTGGTCTGCGGGGGGAGGAATTACGCAATGCTCCGGTACAAGGATCGCCGACCTAGCACCGACGTCAACCGCGACTCCACGAGGCGGCGGATCAGCAGAACGTGGCTGACCCGCGTTTACCTTATTAGGCCAATGCAAGACACCTTCACTTTTTGTTCACACCTCGAGCTATTGTCACTCCTATTAATTGTAATATTTTAATCATTAATTAAATTAGTTTAAATCATTTTTGGTTTTTTTTCGAGCCTCCGACTGCAGCTTTCGTATTTCGGTAGTACCAAAGCACTGTGAAACAAAAAATAATACGCAAAAGATACGAATAATAATAATTACACAGAAGGAGGTCGTGCATCCAGGCATCTTCTTGCAGAACGTCAAATATTCATCACACATCTACGGACTGATTTATATGCCCGGTCACCCATCATGAATTCTGCAAGTTATAGTTTGCTAATTAATATGTGGCCTCTACTATTACTCGACTATCGAGTCTATGCGCGAGCGCGACAGCGGTCGGGTGTTGAAAAATGGCTACGATAATATTAAAGTGTAATCAGTGCAATATTGTCATAAATGAGTTGTTATGTTTCGTACAAAACAAAATAGACATAATGGATGAAGAATGTTTAACTAAATTAGTTGTGAGTGCTTTTGTTTCGTCGGAAATAAGTGCGGCTAAGGAACTTCTGTTCAAGTCGATATCTACGACGATACGAAATGTCTCAAGACGTAAGAACAAGGACCAGAAGGATATAGAGGATATCGTTTGTGCTTTCAAGAACACTGATCCGGACCAAACCCCTATCTTTGTGGCGAGAGAACTGCAAAAATTACCACCGATTACGTTCGATCATTTGGATGCTTCAAAGTTGTTAAGGGATATTGTTTCACTGCAATGTCAAGTAAAAACTATAAAGGAAACTTATGCTACAGTTGAACAGTTGAATTACATTAAATCAAACGTGGATAATATGAAATATGATTCATTAGTAAGTTACGGTCAACACAATAACGTAAACAAACGACGAGGTGGGTACTTATTGGAGGATAGCGGGCCGTACGGCATCCTCAATTTATCAACTACCCACACTGCAAATAGTACACAAGAGGGGCAAAAAACTCTAAATAGTTGTCATGAAATACAAGAACAACAGTCTCTCTCACACGCTAAACCAATAAATATGCAAAGTAAATGCATCACTCCCGCAACAACACCGCAGCGGCAAGCGGGTGACGTCACCGGGCATGCTCTTATCGCGGAGCGCGCGGACCGGTCGGATACGAAGGAACAGCCGAGAGCGGCCGCCTATGACACCGTAGTGAATGCGGTCAGTGAAATTGGTATTAGTAACAAGAAAACTATGGCCGAGGTTGTGAAGCAGCAGGCAAAGTCGAAGCCTTTACAGCTTGAGGAAGAGTATACATTAGTGGAAAAGAAGCGACAGAGTAAGAGGAGGGAGGAGAGTATCAGGGGGAAAGCAACAATCAAGCCTACTGATAGGTTTAAGCCTGCTGATGTTAAAATATCAATGTTCGTATCCAATGTACACAAAGATACATCAGAAAGTGATATAAGTGAGTATATTTTATCTAAAACGAAAGAAAAAATTATGCTTCAGAAAATAAAGTCAAAAACAGACAAGGGCTATCATTCCTATAAAATGATGGTGTCGAGAAGTAAAATTGATGTATTCTTAAGCGATGAACTTTGGCCAGACAGTATTACTTGCCGACGATTTATGCCGTATAGAAATTATGGGCTCACGGGCGAACAGAAAAGAAGCGTTCCGGTGTAAATTAATGGATAATACAACTATTATCACTTATAACTGTAAGAATATTAAGCGTTCTTTGGACGGCGTCAAGCAACTATGTCTTTCTGCGGATGTGATCGCTCTCCAGGAAACGTGGCTGCTGCCGTGTGACCTGCCGGTCCTGGCTGATATTCATGAGAATTTCGGAAGTACCGGAACCTCGGCAGTAGATACAAGTTTGGGGATTCTGAAAGGTAGGCCATACGGTGGCGTTGCATTGTTGTGGCGTAAATCAGTGTTTCAATGCGTATCGGTGGTCAAGTGCGCGAACCCACGTATATCAGCGATACGAATTGTGACAAGGGATCGGCCAGTCCTTATAGTTAGTGTTTACATGCCGACTGACTGCGCTGAAAACGTAGTGGAGCTTACAGACTGTTTGAGCACTATACATGCTATTATCGAGGAAAATGACGTAGAATGTGCGTTAATACTAGGGGACTTTAATGCGCATCCGCACGAGCGTTTTTATAAAGAACTGTTAAAATTCTCAGTGGATCAGGACTGGACCTGTGCGGATATTGACAGGCTAGGTTTATCGTCCGATACGTTCACATTCGTCAGTGAAGCGCACGGATGCGCTAGGTGGTTAGACCATTGCGTTGTCACGAAGGCCGCGAGGCAGTGTGTTGTAGATGTTTATGTTAAACATGACGTATATTGGTCTGACCACTTTCCTTTGGTAGTTAAATGTAATCTTAACGTGATAAGTCAAAAAGTTGTTTTAAAAACCTTAGTAGTTAACAAAGCAAGGTGGGGTGAGCGAAATGCACTGCAAACAGATACTTACCAGAAAGTTTGTCATGATCACTTAAGAAATATAGATTTTCCATTAGAGTGTCAGAAATGTTGTGGCTATAGTTGTTGTAACGCTAGTCATAAAGATATCATAAATAAATTGTACTCGAATGTGACAAATATTTTATGTAAGGTTGCAATTTCCACCTACAGCAATAAAAACAATAGTAACAGGAAACAGACCATGGTGGGCTGGAACAGGCACGTAAGCGAGGCTCACGCGATTGCAAGGCTCAGTTTCAACACGTGGGTGCTACACGGAAAACCTACTGGCGGTTCTGTCTACGGTGACATGAGCCAAGCGCGTAAGATTTTTAAAGGGAAGCTGAAGTGGTGCCAGAATCATCAAGAACAAATAAAAATGGACATGATAGCATCACTTCACTCGAAATCAGACTTTAAAATTTTTTGGAAATGTACTAATAAATTGAATCCCAAGCCTAGTACACCCGTGAGTGTCGCAGGTGTCTCAAACCCGAGTGACATCGCGAATATATTTAGAAATCACTTTGCAGTGCAATCACCATTGGGACCGCCATGTCGGGAGTTCGGCGCTGATGCCCATGGTGACAAGATAACTACTATATTTGTTGCCAAGGATGTTAATCATGCAATCCACAAAATGACTAGGGGTAAGTCGCCAGGGCACGATGGGCTCAGCGTGGAACACTTGCGGCACGCCGGTCCCCACCTTCCACGAGTACTCGCCATGCTTTTTAACCTTTGCTTAAGTCACTCGTACCTGCCTCCGGATATGGTGAAGACACTGGTGGTACCTATTGTCAAGAGCAAGACAGGAGATGTATCAGACAGGTCGAATTATAGGCCCATCTCATTAGCCACAATAGTAGCAAAAGTACTCGACAGTGTGCTTAACTCGTATCTGATGCGGTATGTCAAGTTACATGATGCCCAGTTCGGGTTCCGACCTGGGCTATCAACAGAGACTGCCATACTTAGTTTAAAGCACACTGTCAAGTATTATACCGATAGGCAGACTCCGGTTTACGCCTGTTTTATGGACCTCTCAAAGGCCTTTGACATGGTCTCTTATGACATTCTCTGGCGGAAGTTACGGGAGACAGGGCTTCCGTCTGAACTAACTTCCCTTCTCAGGTCTTGGTACTTGCATCAGGAGAATCTTGTAAAATGGGCAGATGAGGTTTCGGATCCCTGGAGGTTGGAATGCGGAGTGAGGCAGGGAGGATTGAGCTCACCGTTGCTTTTCAACTTATACATTAATGCGCTGATTGAGGAACTCAGGAGCACGCATGTCGGCTGCTTTATTGACGATGTGTGTGTCAATAACATCAGTTACGCGGACGACATGGCTCTCCTGGCTCCTTCAATCGGCGCACTTAGAAAACTAGTTGCAATCTGTGAGTCATATGCATCATCTCATGGTTTGACTTACAATGTGTCTAAAACAGAATATATGGTCTTTAAGGCGGGAACCAAGTGCCCAAGTTTTGTTCCACCTTTAATACTTAATAATATCACTCTTAAACGTGTCTTCTTCTTTAAGTATCTTGGGCATTTGGTAACTGATGACCTTAAGGACGATTTAGATATGGAGAGGGAGCGCAGGGCGTTGTCAGTCCGGGCGAACATGTTGGCCCGCAGATTTGCTCGATGTACAGATACCGTGAAAATAACGCTGTTCAAAGCGTATTGCACATCACTGTACTCGGCAAGTCTGTGGTTCAAGTATACCCAAAAGGCATACAATGCTCTGCGCATCCAATTTAATAATGCCTTCAGGGCGCTGTTGCGGCTGCCGCGCTTCTGCAGTGCGTCTTTTATGTTTGCCGAGGCGCGTACAGACGGTTTTGACGCCGTTTGGCGCAAAAAGTCTGCTTCTCTCCTGAATAGAGTGCGCGGGAGCAGCAACAGTATCCTGAAAATGATAGCTGGTAAGTTTGATTGTCCCTTGACAAAAATACTTACTGAACGTACCAAATCCCTTTTTACCATTAAGTACTAACCTAGACTAAGAATAAATAACACCAGTGGACCTCATAGTTGTCTTGTAATT
The DNA here is from genome assembly GCA_963854355.1 of Epinotia brunnichana. Classification (NCBI taxonomy): domain Eukaryota; kingdom Metazoa; phylum Arthropoda; class Insecta; order Lepidoptera; family Tortricidae; genus Epinotia; species Epinotia brunnichana. The sequence goes on along the minus strand of OY977937.1, from coordinate 39,649,895 downwards.
AATAAATAAATAAAAAAAAATTACTAATAATACTAATTAATTTATTCTTGTTTGATCCTAAATCAACATTGCTTTGGAAACTGGTGTTCAGTTTTTAGTCGTAATCAATTATTTCAGTAATATTGGAGGAGTTTGATATAAATTGTTTTATTACCACACTGATGACTGCTAATGGAGCGCGGCCCAAGTTTCCGGAGCTATTAAACTCAGGGGCTTAGTGCTGTTACTGGGCTCAACCCCAATGAGTGTAATGTATTGAAGATGTAGTAAGAATAAGAGAACCCATAAAAACATTCCATGTAAAAAATAGGCCAAGTCTCGAAACGCTTTCACAGTAAAAAGGGGTGAGATATTTCGTAGAGCCAAGTCAGGCATTCTTATTAATCTTTATTTGCTTGCTTAATAAAATTCTGCAACCTGGGAATTACACAACTTTACTGCATTTACAAATTTTTGCATAGGTACCTAAAACTATGTAAGTGTGATTGCCAAGTCACTATTTTCTACATGGGATGTTTTTTATGGGATCTAATTTCTTTTTGTAGACTTTGTATGGGAATATTATTTTACCAACTGCAAATAACGTTTGTATAGTTTTGCAGGAAATAATTGCAATCGCATGTATTTGTATAGGATTACAAACTTTTTTATGCAGTTTTTATATCTCTGAAACGTGACTGAAATTGCAATATTTTTAGATTTTTTATGAGTTATTAGGCTAAAAACTAATTACATTTGAAATTTGGAGCTTGTAGGTCCGCTAGAAGTACCTTAGAATTAGCGTGATCATTATCAGTAGTGAGTATGTCAGTGACAAAACTAACGAACTTTGACGGACAATAGTTCTTAAACTGAAAATTCAAATTGAATGTTATTGATACTGTATGTTAGCCATATTACGCCCTACATGTTGCTGAAAATTCAGGGTTCTAGCTTTAGCCAGCTCAAAATTACAGGATGTTGAAAATGGCCTGAATGGCTTCGAGAAAAGGATGGTACGGCTGTGCCTATTTGTTTTGCTCGACTTGGCGGGGGCACCGCCGTGCCCCCAGATTCGTTATTCAAGTGCCCGGTAGATGGCGCTGTTACGGGCGGAGCAAATCCTACATCGCGTACGCGGGAAACTTGAGCTTATAATAGTTGCGTAACACGAGAAGAAATTTGAAGGTATATCTGAGGTTCCCTACCCGAACCGGGCCAGCGTGGGGTACTACAGTGAGTGGGTCGTGGCTAATGATGTGAATATGGTGGTTTCACAAATTGTTATAGTTGTATAGTGATTGTAGTGGCGGATTGGGTAAACGTTACGGTGTCATTTTCATACAAACGTTTTTCAGCTTACATTTGCATATGATTATTATTTCCCTATTTAATTACCGCAAAATTCATAATACTTTATTTTACGATTTAAAAATTAAAATATAGTACCTAACTACACAATTCTCTCAAATAATGTGATTGGCTAAATTGAGCCATTATAATATGAATCGCAAGACGTTTGCATGGAAAGCAGCCTGAAACCTTCCTCCTTAAACTTGAGTTCTGCACGCCTCAAAACTTAGCATCCGTTTCCCGTCACTAAATTTCTCCGACAAGGACTAATTGCCGCCTAAGTTTCATGTGGACAAATGTCATTTAGAAACTAATGGCGTCATGTCTGCAAGTTGTCGAGGCGATGGTAATTAGTTAGTGTTCAAAAAGTATGCACCAACCTCAATACCAAGGAAAGGTAGACCCGTAGATAGAGGATTTACCTGGATTTACAGATAGCGTCCTAGTGTATACCCGTGGGACGATGGTAAATTAACCTTAGTAAATTGAGAAGTATCAGAAGACTAATTTTAGGTAGGTACAGCTAAAAGAGTTAGGTTAGGTTAGGTTATAACAATCCTGAAAAGTTTACCGATTCTGAAAAAAATGCTTTTTGATGAAATGAAAATTCTGCGAAACATAGGTACATACATACGATGGAACATTTGTCGGTAAAACAAGGTTACAGATAATTATAACACCACTAATTACTCTGTAGGTATGTGGTGATGTGTTCCTGGTGGTGAGTAAGGTTACCAGAGCTCCCAAGATGCTGTGTTGAGAGTGAGGGACCAGCAGGTGATTGTATGTATGTACGTCGGGTAGATCTATGTCCCTTTTTTATGGGATAATGACAGTTGAGTTGTGCTAACGTCCGTTCGAGAAGTTACGTGATCACCCCTCTGTATAACACAGTGAATTCTCAAATCAATAAAGAGATGACAACGACCTTAAGATTGTCTGGAATCTGGAATCGTAAGGCTACGGTGTTGCCATACTTGTGGTATTATAAATAAGCTCCAAAAAGTAACAACTGAATTTATTCGCATTCATTCGACTGAATTTTCCAGCGCCTTGGTGCAAACTATAATGCTGTGTAAACTTGTGATAGTAAATACATTTGACATAAAAAGTGAATTGCAATTAAGGTGCTGTGACAAGTCCTGTAATAATGGCGGTTCTGTCGCCGAGATCAAGCGAGACATAGCGGGATTTCATATCGGTTGCGATAAATTGTCAGTTATTTTATCGCAGGCTTGCCTCAATTCCTCGCCTTGCCGCTCCTGAGGAAACGCGATTAATGTTTTCAAAATCACCATCCTGATCATTGATCCTGATTGGGGTCCTGTCACATGAATTACTAACTTTTGCGTTTTGCCCTGATTCACCTAATGCATCTTTCTTCAAAACAGTGAACTTTCGGTTTTCTTTGAATACTATCAAATATCCTAGAAGTCATTAGCATAACCTAGTGACTTCTATATTTGAACTTTTAAGTTTGTTTTTAAAAAAAAATGCATTAGGTCTAATGAAACATTTAAGGCTAAAGTAGTTAGGTCTAACAAAAGAGAACTATCCTGATTCACCTTCTTATTAATTTTAACAACAAAAACAAGAAAATTCATCACATTTTACATTATGATCAACGAAGTGGTGAAACGTTTTTGTTCTAATATGTAGACGAAGTAAGTAAAATACTCACCACTTTTACTTACTTCGTCTAAATTTTTTACTTTTACTTACTTCGTCTAATTTAGGGACTGCAGATCTGTATTAGCTGAACCCCTGATGCACGTTTTCAATATGTGTTTGAAGAATGAAGTGTTTCGTGGAAAACAACCCGGGTAGTACCAGTCCCGAAAGCAAGGGCGTTGCAGAATGTTATTTACAACCAATTACGGACTCAGCTGTCTGACGCACAGCACGGTTTCCGTCCAGGTTGCAGCACAACTAGTAACTTGCTTAGTTACGTGACTCAAATCATACCAGAAGTAGATGATGGGGGGCCGGTTGACGCTGCTTATTTCGATTTTTGAAAAGCGTTTGACGTAGTCGACAACGATATCCGACTGGGAAAATTTGTAGGTGCCGGCTTTACCCCTCATCTTTTAAAGTTCTTCGTAAGTTACATGAGTGAAAGGCGTTAGTTTGTTGATTACACGGGATATAGGTCAGAAACTTATTTTGTAAGATCTGGAGTAAGTCAAGGAAGCAACCTTGGCCCGTTGGAATTCATTATCATGGTCAACGACTTACCTCAGGTTATCAGAAACTCCGGATGCTTATTATTTGCTGACGACTTGAAACTATTTTACCTATCAAAAGTAAAGCAGACTGTGAACAATTTCAGAAAGATATAGACCGAGTAGTTTCATGGAGTGAAGTTAATAAACTAAATTTTAATACGTCGAGCGCACAACCACATTGTACATGATAACGAAATTAAGGGCACAAAATTAAAAAGAGTGACGGAAGTTAAATATTAAGGAGTTAAATTTACATATGATCTGAGGTTTAGGGATCATATCAACAATATGTGTAAGAAAGCCTACATAATGCTTGGATTTGTACTCCGTAGTTTTTCTTTCTCTCTGGTTACCGCGTGAGCTGTGAGAAAAGCTTGAATATATAATGTATTAAGTAAAGGTACGACGTAAAACTCACATATCAACGCGTCTCCCCATCGGAAGTCGAGGAGCGGAAACAGGATGCCGGCTTATCTGCCTTTCGCTCTAGCACCGGAGCAAGCCATGCGAGTGAGCGGGATGAACTAATTAACGCCAAGATTTCGTTGTACATGTTCTGGTTAACGAACATAATGACATTAGGGTTTCAAATAGAACGGTTAGCTGTACATATGTCAGGTAAAACTTGCAAAAATTTAAATTCGAATTCATATATATATATATATCTCCATTTCTATCGCACTTGCGTATTGTAGGTACTCATACGGATGGAACATTACGAACTTCGAATTTCGTGGTAACGGCCCTGTCTCGACTCGTACTCGAAACTCGAACCTCATACCTCAGGGATGCGATGATCACGTATCTTTCCGAACGTACGTTAGGACAATTCAACTGTCATTTGCTCATAAAAAAAGTAACATTTAGATCTAGCTGATGCACGTAGTACAATGCGTTACGTAATCGACCAGCTGAGGGGTAATCACGTAACGTTCCCAACGCGCTATAGGACAATCCCCTGATATTTTTCGATAAAAAAATTGACATTTAGATCTACCTAACGTGCGTAGGTACAATGCGTTACGTAATCGACCAGCTGATGTAAACTGACGCTAAGATTCGTAAAAACTAAGCGTAGATGTAACAACTATTAGAATCACCGACTACAAGATAGTACAGTCGGCCTCATAACTATGTACATCATATATAAGTACCTAGTCGTTTTCACTCGTTTGACAACTTCATATGGCAGTTTAACATGACGTTTAATGCGACACGGTACAAAGGTGTTAATGCCCTTGTGAGGCTGACCGTACTAGTAAATTTACTGGATTTGCACGAAATGTGGCGCTTACACTGGTTCATTTACTTGTACATACATATGTATAATGGCAAGCGAGCCTTGAAATACCATGTGAATCATGCGATAGAGCGAAACATTTGGATTTAAGGCGCCGTAGGTTCATGGTCTTCTCTCCCTCTCACCGAACATAAGCGTGAGCGTGATGAAAGTGCGTGTTCGGAAGCGCGGATATCATGTTTTTTAATTTTCATTTTATGTGCGTTTAAATTATTACTTACATAAATAAATAAAAAAGTAATCACTAACTTTAGTGAAGGCAGTTATGAAGTTTACCCAAAAAAAAATTGGGGGTGCTTGCCTTGAATCCGCAAGATTTGTTTCAGGGTAGGCATTCCAGGCGTCAAAGGCACTCTTTTTACCTCTCCCATTAAAAGAAGACACCGTGTCGCATCCTGTCAAGGCATGGAAAATTGGCAGTACCTTTTTTTTTTTTTTTTTTTTTTTTTTACTTGGGGAAATGCCTTTACGCATCCCACCTAGCCGAGGTACTAGGATGGGTATGACGGGCTCCCGGGAACCCCCCGGACTACCGTCTGAAACCACCAAGGTATGCCCTCTCTGCCGTGTAGTAGGGGCGTCATGGGATCGCGAACATTTCACCACGACGCCCCTCGGCAACAGCCGCAGCTGCCCTCACTACTGAGGCAAAAGCCCCCCCTCCCGTCGTCAGCCACACGCTTCCCGACCCGACCAAAGGACCTCTACGCCGGGAGAGGGTGATAGACCTCGGATTCACCCTCTCAGGTCCCCTTGTAACTTTTTATAGAGGTTTTCTCCCTTTCAGCCACAACTCGGCCCCGGCCTGGCAGTCGCAGCCCCCGCGCCTAACATGAATCCTCTGATAGCAGAGGATTTGTCAGGGTTCCGGGTCCGTTATTTATTATAGAGGCAAACGGCAATGGCCTCTCCCTCAAGCCGCACCTGGGGAATCTTGCGATTCCCTGGGCGGAACCCCCCGACCCCCCCATGTCGGGTTATTGGTAACACCAGCAAGCGATAACTTAGGGTTAAAAAAATTGGCAGTACCTACCTCGGCTCTTTCTGAAGACAATACTGCATTAAAAAAAAACTTAGTGTACACAATTTTTCTGCTCAACTAGCTGCTGCTCGTTAATACCTACTAAATGGTTGTAAAGGCGGAAGTACACAATGAGCCAAGTACGTTGGCCCAATGTGTATATGTGTAACCTACAAACGCCTTAAGTCGAATGGCCTGCATTAGTAAGCCATTTTTGCCTTGTTGCCACAAATGGATTTTTATGAAAAAAAAATATTTCATACAATATTATATTGTGCATTAAATACCTAAAAATTGAGGTTGTCGCCCTCTCGTAAATAAAAAAAAAAATTAAAACAAAAAAAAATTTTTTTAGGCCTTTGTAAATAAGTTAGAACCTTGATTTTTTTTTGAAAATGAATTGCTATTTGTGCCATGTATAATCCGAATTTCAAAGAAATCTAACCATAAGTTTAGCTTAGAAAAATTAAAAAAGATTTTTAATTTTTTTAAATTTTTATCCAAACCAAGGGGAATCCAGGCTTGAAATATTGTAAAATGATATCTTATAATGATACCAATTAACGCTTCTAAGAAAGGTATGCATTTCAGCCAGGGGCAGTTTCACTATAGGATTGCGGCTAGACCCTTTGGGTTATGTATGGGAGCGATGCATAACTTCCTCCACTACTTCCCTCAAACATGATATTGCCGATTTTTAGAACCAATTTTAATATGTTTATCTTTTGTGCATAATTTGTTATACTTAAATGTTTCAAGTTTATTTTAGACCTATGTTCGTGATTTTTTTCTATCGAGTGAAAATTACTAGTAATCATAAGTATTTCGAATCATAATGCACAATGCAGAAAATCCTCAAGATTGCTATTCACATTTCTTTGGAAACATATTACAGACGCATTATATTGTTTCAAAAACTCTGTTTGCTTAACTTCGCTGAACCTACGGCGCCTTGTTTAGGTAAATTTAGGTTCAACAAGGGGCATGTGACACCCCTGGAGTTGCAAGAGTCCATAGGCTTGGGAGAACCCTCGATTTCATGTCATATTCGGGACAGGAATATACTCTATTAGTCACTAGTGGACCTAGTGGTATTAAATTTATGCTTCCGATAAGTTTTCTTCTTAGACCATACATTACAAATGTTGTCGACATGTTCTTATTTCCAAGTTCAGCTAGATTTAATAACGCAATTATTAACTTACTAGCTGTTGCCCGCGACTTCGTCCGCGTAGAACTTTTTATCGTCTTAGAAAATGATTTCTCTCAATACAAAATTTTAACCCTCTTTTAGGGGATAATTAAAAAAAAAGTTGATGTTCATTTTCTAGTTTGTGAACAAACAGTCTAAAACCAAAGTTAAAAATCTCATACTTTAAAAATGCCTTGAAATACTCAAACTTTGAACCAATTTTAACACTCTTAGGGGATGAATTTGGAAAAACTCTGAAATCAGTTTTGTAGTCTTTTAACGTACAGAATAAGACCGAAGTTAAAAATCTCTTACTCACACTTTAAAATTTTATTGCTCGCCATTTAAAATTTGAACCCCCTTTTAAACCCCCTTAGAGGTTGAATTTTTCTAATCGCTGAAAGAACTTTTTCCGTAAACTTTTAAGTCTCTAGCTCAAAAAAAGTGTTGCCCATACAAAGCTTTCTTAACCCCCTTAGGGGTGGAATTTTCTAAAACTCTGAAAGTACTTTATTATTAATTTTAATAAGTAACATTTTGAATAGTTTTAAGTCTAGTAAAAAAAAAAGTTTTTCCCACACAACACTGGCTACCCTTCTTAAGGATCTTAAGGATACCCTTAGTGATGGAGTTTTCTAAAACGCTGAAAGTTCTTTTTTAGTGTTCTAATAAGTAATCTTTTTGCAAAGTTTTAAGTCTAACTCAAAAAAAAGTGTTGCCCATGCAAAGCTTGCTCTCCTTTTTAACCCTATTAGGGGTGGAATTTTCTAAAACGATTTGTGTTCTTTTTTTTGTATTTTAATAAGTAATCTTTCTACAAAGTTTCAAGTCTCTAACTCAAAAACATAAACTTTCCCTGATAAAAACTTTGCACCCCTTTTTATCCCCCTTAGGGATAGATTTTTTCAAAACGCTGAAAGTTTTTTTTTTGTATTTTTATAAGTAATCTTTCTACAAAGTTTTAAGTGTCTAGCTCAGAAAAAGTGTTCCCCATACAAACTTTGCACCCTTTTTTAACCCCCTTAGGGAATGATTTTTGTAAAACTCCGAATGTAGTATTTTTCATGTTCTAATAAGTAATTTTTCGTCAAAATTTTAAGTCTCTATTAAAAAAAAATATGTTTTTCCAATACAAACTTTGCACCCTATTTTACCCCCTTAGGGGTGAAATTTTCCAAAACGCTGAAAGTACTTTCTTTGTATTTAAATAATCTTTCTACAAAGTTTTAGGACTCTAGCTAAAAAAAAATAGTTTCCCACATACAAACTTTGCACCCCTATTTTAGCCCCCTATTTTTAGGGGTAGAATTTTCTAAAACGCTGAAAGTACTTAATTTGTATTCTGATGACTAATCTTTCTACAAAGTTTTAAGTCTCTATTTAAAAAAAATATTGTTTCCCCCATACAAAATTTGCACCCCTATTTTACCCCCTTAGGGGTAGATTTTTTTAAAACACTGAATCTAGGTACTTTATTTGTATTCTAATGAATAATTTCTCTACAAAGTTTTAATCCCTATTTAAAAAAAAGTAGTTTTTCCCATACAAACTGCACTCTATTTTACCCCTTTAGGGGTAGAATTTTCTAAAACCCTGAAAGTTCTTTATTTGTATTCTAATGACTGATCTTTCTACAAAGTTTTAAGTCTCTACTTAAAAAAAAAATGTTTCCCCCATACAAACCTTGCACCCCTATTTTACCCCCGTAGGGGTGGAATTTTCCAAAACGCTGAAAGTGTTTCATTTGTATTCTAATAACTAATTTTTCTACAAAGTTTAAGTCTATAGCTCAAAAAAAAAAGGTTCTCCCATACAAACTTTGCACCCCCATTTTACCCCCTTAGGGGTAGAATTTTCAAAAATCCCTTTTTATCCCTAGCCCACGTTATAAAAGCAACATACTGTGCAAAAAATCAACTCTCTTAGATTAGCAGTTTCGGCTGTGCGTTGATGAGTGAGTGAGTGAGTGATTGAGTGAATAAGTCAGTCAGGACATAGGCATTTATTATGTATAAATAAATAGAAGATAATGAAACTCCCATTCAAATATCTCAAAAAATTATGAAGCTACATCCGTTTTAATGTCGCTTGTTAGAGTGAGAAAACGATGAGGGACTGTGACGTCAATATACTCGAGCGTCATAGTAAAAAACAATCGTTTCATATGAAGGTGCGTTTTGCGGAAAAGGGACAGAACATACCCCCTCTTAAAACTTTGGACTCTTATTACTTAATCATTACCTATATAACCTCTTGATTTGTTTTTTTCTTCATTTGACTATATTTATTTTAAATTCTTTTTCGAGTAAATACAGTATGATTATTTACCATATTTTCGATTCCTGAGCTATAACCACGAACTTCGGAATTCGAAAATATTCGGGTATCTCTATCGCACTAACCATACTCGAGTGACAGGGATGCAAATATATGAACATTGAGTATCGGTTTTCGTGGTAGCGCCGCAGGTACTTTGGCTGAATGCGCCGAGCGCGTGCCATTGTCATTCAAAAAAAACAAATTCGTGTTAATTATATTGTTCAAATTTGTTGATTTCATTTATTGAAATTACGACATAAAACGACATTTACGCATATAAGTTCTCATATCAGAATCGAATATTTTTGAATGGTTTATATTTTAGCATTTGTCTCGTAAAGGTCTATCGTAGACGGGATTTAAATTATTAATAAGTGAAAGGCAAAGCAATTCCGCCATTTTGACGAAAATTTGACGGTTCTTATAGCTGACAGTTGGAGCAGCGTTTGATTTCAATAAAAATAAATGAAAAATTAAATGAAGTCGTATATTTCGGAAAATTAATTAACTGTCGCAGTCGGATAAAAACTATCCTAAGTTGCAGCTAGAATAATAATGTACCTATATAAAATGTTTCATATTTTTCCGTTCATGGGATGCTGAGAACATTCGAACCGCGCAAAGCTTAGTTTCAAACTGGCTGATTCTTTTTTTAATTTAGAGATTTATTATAAGTGGAGATGATGGTGTAAACGGGGCACTCTGTTTGATTTAGAGTGATGTCACGTTTTTAGGATTCCGTAACAAAAAGGTAAGTTTTTGTCAGAAATTTCATTTTAAGTACAAGCTTTTATTGCCAACTGTACTTTTCTGCATACATCATCAACTACTCATTGAGACGATTCTAACGAGCCCAAACTCGATGGGGTTGTGTCGTTTTATTGCGGAGTTCCTATGGCCACCTTCCAGCTCCAGCATCAGATCAGCTCCAAGTTATCATAATATTGTATTGTTATGTGATATACATATGCTTGCAAAATTTCAGCTCAATTGGATAACGGGAAGTGACTGAAAAATGGATTGCAAATTTTGACGGACAGCTTACTTATAAATTATAGATACGTACATTACGAACAGTGCAAGTTAATATAAAGCTTGTAAAAAGGGCTTATGGTGTGACTCTGTCCGTCTGCCACAACGTTAAATATCTCAGAAACTTTTTATGCAATCAATTTGAAATTTGGAACAATTGTAAAGGAAGCTAACACACGTGTAAGCAAAATGTAAAATTTTCAAAAAAAAACATTTCTTTACTAATTTTGTAATGTAATAATAAGCTAGCAACATGCTGAGCAGTGAGCAGGGTCCATTTCGTGACAAAGCGTGTTTTATATTATTTCTTATGCATGTGTTTTTGCTGTCACGAATAAATGTTTGAATTTGAATTTTAATACTTTTGTATGTAGTTAAGCCGCAATTTAATTTCAATACTTGCCAGTGTAAAAGCAGTTTAATACCGTAAATTAACCCTTGCTTGCCCGCTAAATAGATCAAACACAGCCTAACCGAGTTAAAAGAACCAAAGTAGAACTTTCAACAACATAAAATGAATTTCTGTTAGACGATGTAAAGCATTCGCCGTTACAACTGTATCTTTAAGGTTCATAATGGTTACACCTGAGTACAAAACGTGCGTAGTTAGACCCTTTGAAAGTTATCGTAGTTTATAAACGGTTTAGGCATATATGACGATTTGCTAGGACGCGTCGACGCACAAATTGGATTAAAACGCTCCGTGGGAATTAGTATTAGCACAGTTTAAAATAAGTGTACGGCCAAAGCGGATCCCGAACTTTAGGGAACTTCCAGGAAAAACGCTAGGAGGATATGTCGAGACCACAGATGTATGAATATAAGGAGATCGGACATGGCGGCCGAATTGTTTAGAGTGAGCCTGTCGCAAGTAGGTACATTAACCCACACAACGCCCAAGTAATTGACAAGACAAAGCACGCACACATCTAAAACACACACTCTTGTATACCTACACGCTTATCTCCACTTATAATAAATCTCTAAATTAAAAAAAGAATCAGCCAGTTTGAAACTAAGCTTTGCGCGGTTCGAATGTTCTCAGCATCCCATGAACGGAAAAATATGAAACATTTTATATAGGTACATTATTATTCTAGCTGCAACTTAGGATAGTTTTTATCCGACTGCGACAGTTAATTAATTTTCCGAAATATACGACTTCATTTAATTTTTCATTTATTTTTATTGAAATCAAACGCTGCTCCAACTGTCAGCTATAAGAACCGTCAAATTTTCGTCAAAATGGCGGTATTGCTTTGCCTTTCACTTATTAATAATTTAAATCCCGTCTACGATAGACCTTCACGAGACAAATGCTAAAATATAAACCATAAAAAAATATTCGATTCTGATATGAGAACTTATATGCGCAAATGTCGTTTTATGTCGTAATTTCAATAAATGAAATCAACAAATTTGAACAATATAATTAACACGAATTTGTTTTTTTTGAATGACAATGGCACGCGCTCGGCGCATTCAGCCAAAGTACCTGCGGCGCATCCACGAAAACCGATACTCAATGTTCATATATTTGCATCCCTGTCACTCGAGTATTGTTAGTGCGATAGAGATAGAGATACCCGAATATTTTCGAATTCCGAAGTTCGTGGTTATAGCTCAGGAATCGAAAATATGGTAAATAATCATAATGTATTTTCTCGAAAAAGAATTTAAAATAAATATAGTCAAATGGAGAAAAAAACAAAGCAAGAGGTTATATAGGTAATGATTAAGTTTTAAGAGGGGGTATGTTCTGCCCCTTTTCCGCAAAACGCACCTTCATATGAAACGATTGTTCTTTACTATGACGCTCGAGTATATTGACGTCACAGTCCCTCATCGTTTTCTCACTCTAACAAGCGACATTAAAACGGATGTAGCTTCATAATTTTTTGAGATATTTGAATGGGAGTTTCATTATCTTCTATCTATTTATACATAATAAATGCCTATGTCCTGACTGACTTATTCACTCACTCACTCACTCACTCACTCATCAACGCACAGCCGAAACTACTAATCTTAGAGAGTTGATTTTTGCACAGTATGTTGCTTTTATAACGTGGGCTAGGGATAAAAAAGGATTTTTGAAAATTCTACCCCTAAGGGGGTAAAATGGGGGTGCAAAGTTTGTATGGGAGAACCTTTTTTTTTTGAGCTATAGACTTAAACTTTGTAGAAAAATTAGTTATTAGAATACATATGAAACACTTTCAGCGTTTTGGAAAATTCCACCCCTACGGGGGTAAAATAGGGGTGCAAGGTTTGTATGGGGGAAACATTTTTTTTTTAAATAGAGACTTAAAACTTTGTAGAAAGATCAGTCATTAGAATACAAATAATGAACTTTCAGGGTTTTAGAAAATTCTACCCCTAAAGGGGTAAAATAGAGTGCAAAGTTTGTATGGGAAAAACTACTTTTTTTTAAATAGAGACTTAAAACTTTGTAGAGAAATTATTCATTAGAATACAAATAAAGTACCTAGATTCAGTGATTTAAAAAAATCTACCCCTAAGGGGGTAAAATAGGGGTGCAAATTTTGTATGGGGGAAACAATATATTTTTTAAATAGAGACTTAAAACTTTGTAGAAAGATTAGTCATCAGAATACAAATTAAGTACTTTCAGCGTTTTAGAAAATTCTACCCCTAAAAATAGGGGGCTAAAATAGGGGTGCAAAGTTTGTATGTGGGAAACTATTTTTTTTAGCTAGAGTCCTAAAACTTTGTAGAAAGATTATTTAAATACAAAGAAAGTACTTTCAGCGTTTTGGAAAATTTCACCCCTAAGGGGGTAAAATAGGGTGCAAAGTTTGTATGGGAAAAACATATTTTTTTTTAATAGAGACTTAAAATTTTGACGAAAAATTACTTATTAGAACATGAAAAGTACTACATTCGGCGTTTTACAAAAATCATTCCCTAAGGGGGTTAAAAAAGGGTGCAAGGTTTGTATGGGGAACACTTTTTCTGAGCTAGACACTTAAAACTTTGTAGAAAGATTACTTATAAAAATACAAAAAAAAGACCTTCAGCGTTTTGCAAAAATCTATCCCTAAGGGGGATAAAAAGGGGTGCAAAGTTTTTATCAGGGAAAGTTTATGTTTTTGAGTTAGAGACTTGAAACTTTGTAGAAAGATTACTTATTAAAATACAAAAAAAGAACACAAATCGTTTTAGAAAATTCCACCCCTAATAGGGTTAAAAAGGAGAGCAAGCTTTGCATGGGCAACACTTTTTTTTGAGTTAGACTTAAAACTTTGCAAAAAGATTACTTATTAGAATACTAAAAAAGAACTTTCAGCGTTTTAGAAAACTCCATCCCTAAGGGGATCCTTAAGATCCTTAAGAAGGGTAGCCAGTGTTGTGTGGGAAAAACTTTTTTTTTTATTAGACTTAAAACTATTCAAAATGTTACTTATTAAAATTAAAAATAAAGTACTGTCAGAGTTTTAGAAAATTCCACCCCTAAGGGGGTTAAGAAAGCTTTGTATGGGCAACACTTTTTTTGAGCTAGAGACTTAAAAGTTTACGAAAAAAGTTCTTTCAGCGATTAGAAAAATTCAACCTCTAAGGGGTTTTAAAAGGGGGTTCAAATTTTAAATAGCGAGCAATAAAATTTTAAAGTGTGAGTAAGAGATTTTTAACTTTGGTCTTATTCTGTACGTTAAAAGACTACAAAACTGATTTCAGAGTTTTTCCAAATTCATCCCCTAAGAGTGTTAAAATTGGTTCAAAGTTTGAGTATTTCAAGGCATTTTTAAAGTATGAGATTTTTAACTTTAGTTTTAGACTGTTTGTTCACAAACTAGAAAATGAACATCAACTTTTTTTTTAATTATCCCCTAAAAGAGGGTTCAAATTTTGTATTGAGAGAAATCATTTTCTAAGACGATAAAAAGTTCTACGCGGACGAAGTCGCGGGCAACAGCTAGTTTGACAATAAACGCGCATCATATCAGGCATTTTGGGAAAAAAACGTAATATTCTCTGCGATCAGCACGCGTGCATAGTATGGCAGTGTATGCCCATTGAGCATACAGCTGCGACACGGCCGCCGGCGGCTTGTCCTCTCTCTAGTATTCTATGCTCTGAGGTCGAGACTGTCGAGTCGCGTGTAGCATGCGTGCGTGCACACGTGCGGTGTGCATGGTAGACAGGACACATATAAAACGCTGACACCCCCACTGTACACTCCGCTTCGAGCGGGCATGAGTACCCGGCGTACCCGCGGCCTGAGGGCTTGGCCAAATATCTGCGGTGCGGCGCCGCAATACCCGTAGTTTCTCAGTACTAAAACGGGTTTCTGCGGCGCCGCAGACATGTGGCTGGGCACACACTAATAACTGAATTACAGCGGGATTTCCTCAACATTGGTTCTATTCTGTCCATCGAGCTGCACAAGTAAAAACAGAGCCTTATCGAATTATAAAGGATTTATGTTTGATACATGTGAACGGAACATGTACCCTTTTTCACGAGAGTCACAGAATTGATGCAGATGTGAGAAAATATCCGTTCTTTGAAACGCCGTTTTGACTAGATTAGGAAAGGATTGTTTATTTGTTTTAATCAACAGTTCAACACACATGATTGCTTAAAATCTTCTCGATAAAAAAATAACCAAAGTTGGGTCTTTATTTTTATTTTATAACTTAGCCTGTTCAATCAATACATTATCGTACGACACAGTCGAGTTTACACGATCGTATTTTAGCTCATCTAACATCTCATTTAATGAAATATGAATAAAACTTCACTAAGTTAGGCATTTAGCGAAATCTGTCCAAAGCAGATGCGACGCTCTCATAAGCGTGTCTCTCACAAGGAGGCGTGATTTTCACGCATCGACTAGGATCAAGGCACCCCCTTAATTTTGTTATATTTCAGCAAAACAGCGAAAGTGCAGGATAAGTGACAAGATAGAGCATCCGTCCCTGGCTGACACCGTTCGATAGAACGAGACGACGCTCTTATCCTGTCACTTATCGCGTGTAAAGGCCATCCATGCTACGGGGCCAGGACCTGTAAGTAGGGGAAGCCCCAAAGCAGATATGCTAACAGTAAAATTATACAGTGATTAAACTAAGATTCTTATGCTAACAGTGTCTGTAAATATTTTGAAAGTATTGAGCAGTGTTTTTCAACCTGTGGGTCGCGGCTGCTTGGACTCTTACCGTTAGAACTATTATATAATCTGTGCTCTTACTCTAGGGGGGTCGAGCCACGAAAAAGGTTGAAAAACACTTAAGTAAATTTATACTTTACCTTATTACCTATGGATCTTACGTAACCTTCAGTGAGCGAGTCGTACTCGCATTTGTCCCGATTTTTTTTAAATCGATAGTCTTGTCTGTCGAGATGATTCTAAGCTATCTTCGATGTGTTGGGGGTGTTTTAATTTATTTATTTTATTATGTGGGATTTTAAGCTGAAGCTGGATAAGAATTAGGAGGATTTCAATTCCTTACAAGACTCTTATTAACATTAGCATAAGGTATTATACTTACCTGTTGATTATATATTGGAATTGTTGTCCGGCTGGCACCAAACTATGTTGGTAATTTGGCACTACAACTTTCCGTCTCTGGTCGAAGATCCAGGGGCAGACCCAGAACAAGATGGAAGGATGTAGTGCTAAAAGATATAAGAGAGAGCAAGTTATCCGAAACTGATGTCGAGGACAGAGCGAAGTGGAGAAGTAAGACGAGGAAAGCTGACCCCACCACCATGTGGGATATATAGCTGGGAAGAGAGAGAGAGTTGTCACCCTCCCTGACCTGAGGCTGCACTTAGGCCCCGCCTCACTGCCAATGCCGATGGCACTCTAGGATAGACTTTTTAATAGGTAATGTTTTATATTTTACTTTTAAGAATTTACCTAAGTTAAGGAAATTATTGAAATAATGATGATTGATATTATGCCCATTTCCTCTGGTTGGATTGACACGAATTTGGTGAACATATGAAATTTAGCTGTCAGTAGGTTTGATGAACGTTTTTAAACTATTGCACTAGAGTAGATACTTAATTTACTTTTCAAAACAAAGTTTTAACCGACTTCAAATCAGTCGCCAAATTGCTACAAGTTTGCCTATAAAATTTGAAGAGTTCCCTCGATTTCTCCAGGATCCCATCATCAGAACAGGATTTTGATGACAACGGGACCAATCTGGAAGTATATGCTTCCAAACAAAGAATTATTTTTTCAAATCGTTTCGTAGATTACCGAGTTATCGCGTAACAAACACACATAAAGAAAAAAACATTGAGACTAAAACGGTTAACGGTTAAAAATAATAAGGGATCTGCATTTTTCTCTATGTATAACTGTTTAGCAAAGCGCTTGTATTGGATTAATCTGGACTTGCAAGCGTCCATAGTTTACGAGTGTCTGCTTACCACAAGGCAGGCCATATGCAAGTTTATCACTGCCGTGGTATAAAATCGGTTTAGCAAAAATCTTGATTAATATTCGATATTCTGCGGCTTCGATTAGGTAGGTCTGTTCCGAATATTGTATCATGTACAAATCTCATCTATATCATAATAATCATAAGTAAGATATAGTTATGATTATGACCTCACTGTTATCTAGTTTCACGGTCACTGATTTCGACTAATCAGCGAGAAACCCGAAAATCAAACACGATATCCCAATTAGAGCCAATAGCCATGTGCATCCGACTGTACACATTGGACTCGTACCCCGTCGATTGCGCACTGTCCGATCTCATAAACTTTAATCCCCCTATTATGTAGGTACATAAGGGTGGAGCGATTTATTTTTGTTTTAAATAGGTTGTACAGGCGGTTAAATGGCCATTTTCTTTTCAAAGTACCCTGGCATCCTTATCCTAGCCTAAGTATCCTCATTTTCCTTATACTCTAAAGGAGCCCGGGGTCTGCAAGATTTGGCGTAGGAACTAGTTTTAGGAAAGCGACAACCATCTGACCTTGACAAAACAAGCAAAATTTTTGGGTAAACCCCTAAAGGTACGAGACGGCGTTCGAGCCCATGACCTCTTTGAAAGGCACAATTGTGTTAAAATGTCCACTTATAGAGCTTTATTTCATTTTGACTCATTGTAGATAACATTGAAATACGTTAGGATCTTTCTTAAATTATATTATTTCAGAGTTTTAGTAGATATTCATTACCAGAGGCTTGACTTTTTGAGATCGTTACGTTTTGGGATATATTTATTATACTCTAAAACCGGGGACCGAAAATTTGCGTCTCATGACCGACCTGATGAAAAAAACCGGACACGTGCGAGTCGGACTCGCCCACCGAGGGTTCCGTACAAAATTACAAATGTATTGTGTGGGTGATATAGCTAAGTATATGTAGGTACTAGTTAAACATGTAATTGAGTAGGCGACTTAGTAATAAATCTATCGTGAATCTAGTTTTCAGATTGTTCCCTGGACTTGTAGTATACAACGACATTACTTGCCAAATTTCATAGTTTTAGGTCAACGGAAAGTACCCTATTGATTCCTCAGTTAGAGAGTGTCAGCCGTATCCTTTTTTAACCGACTTCAAAAAAAGGAGGAGGTTCTCAATTCGGATGTATTTTTTTTTATTTTTAATGTTTGTTTCCTCAGAACTCCGTCATTTGTGAACCAATTCGTACAATTATTTTTTTAACTGAAAGTATATGCTTCCAGATTGGTCCCATTGTTTCCAAAACCCCAGTTGGATGATGGGAACCATGAGGAATTGAGGGAACTCCTCAAATATATTAGGCACGCATGTAGTAATTTCGGTATTTTCTATTATAACTCGTGTATTTACACCCGGAAATCATAAATTTGGTGAAGTGGAAGTGATGATGAAGACCACAGATGGCTTGTGGAACTTCTCAATGATGTACTTCAAACTATATAAGTACGTCACAGATTCTGATATTATTCCGTTGAAATAGCAAACAATGAAGTGCCAAAGGTAATTCTGAGATCCTTGAGGAATCGACGGAAGTCCTCAAATATTATCAGCGATTTGGTTTATTGGTCTAAAAATCAACGCTTTTGTTCTCGAAAATCAGTTCATGTGGTAAATTGGAAAAAAAAATGTGGAAATGTTAATGTGGCTTGGTTAATTATTTCGTTAACTTAGAACTTTCATTTTTTTCACAGCTTCAAGGGACTGAAGACTTAAGTAGGTATATGGTTTTAATTTCAACTCGATTCCTCCACGTGTTCCCGAGATAAAGGGTATTGACAGACAGATAAACGGACAAAAAATGATCCAAAAGGGTTTTTCAATAGGGACGCTCGCACTTTGCCAGCGTAGGTATACCGGCCATCTTGGTAAACCCATATCTGTCAAATTTGGCGGGAATACACATTTAGTCGTGACATTTCACTATGGAGCTCTACAGGCTTCTACAACGCGTAGAACTTGTAAAAATGTCATCATCAATGCTCTGTTCAAAATCAGTTCTCTGTTGGCCTACCGCGTAAAATTTATGGCATTCACGACCGTCCTACTGAGTCCACAATCCGTCGTTTAATTAATAAATTTGAGACAGTCGGAGCGACAAAAATCCACGGAAGCTTTAATCAAGTGAAACTCCGAAAAATTCACTGTTTGGTGAGGATTCTGGTCTGGCGAAACGAGTATCATTGGCCCTTTTTCTTCGAAGATGCGCAAGGAGCAGCGCTCACTGTCAATGGCGGGCGATATCGGACGATGATAACATTATTTTTGGCCTAGGATAAATGCCAGGGATCTCACCAACACGTGGTTCCAACAGGACGGCGCAAGTAGCCAATAGCCATACTACACGGGAAACAATACATTAATTGGATTAGAAGTTCGAGGGCTTCGTCACATCGCGTGGTGGCGACATCAAACTGGCCAGTGGCCACCGAGATCGTGTGACAACACCGCTTGACTACTTTTGTGGGGCTACGTGAAATCTCTGGTCTATGCAGACAAACTATTGGCATTTTCCGCTCTGAAGGTCAATATAATTCGTGTTATTCATGAAATTGAGCCCCATTTATGCGAAAATGTAGTCCAAAATTGGTCCGCCAGGATACACCACCCACAGCGGAGTCGCGGCGGCCATTTGCCTGAGATTATATTCCATATAAAACGTCATCAAATGTCCTTTAAAATGAAATACAATTTATGGCAAAATCACTTACACAGTTTGTTATACTTTATTTCAAAGTTATTCGAGCGCTCTTAATCAAACACTCTTTACAAGGGTTCCGTAAAACGAATAAAACATTGCTTTCAAAATGAAACATGTAGCCCGAACTAGCGTGCTACATGCTTCCATCTTGTTCTGGGTCTGCCCCTGGATCTTCGACCACGTCATTAAGGTACACAGCATACAAACAACTTGATGTTGTTTATATGTTGTGTAATAAAACTAATAAACAAAATTAAAAAAAGCAAAACCTAGGTATGTATTGTACTATAGGTAGTTAGGTAACAATTTGGAGGAGGAAGCTTTTGAATTTCAAAATAACCTTTCTTGTTCCCCCGGGAAACTGTCCATGAGAAATCATTGAAGGGTATATACTTTAAAAAAAGAAAAGAAAAATGTTCTGGTACGAACGACAGGCCACGTTACTGTCTTCTTAATGAAAATTGTTTTCATCATATTATTAGATACTAATAAGTAAGGTAGGGTAGAGGAACCAAAAGATGAACACCACCCAATAGTTGAACGTTTTGTCGTAAAATTTAAATAAAAAAATCGCGATACATTTTACGCCTTCGGGATATTTTTTTCCTAACGCATCATCCCTTTGCCGAGGCTGGCATTTAAACTCCCATACAGTTCCCACACACACACGGCTGTGAGCGGTTGTCGCGTCGAGGTCTCGTGCCAAAATCACCGTTTGTATGGAGATTTACTTAAGGAAAGCGCTCTTAAATTTAAGCTCTAAATTATGTATAAAATTGAATAAAACGTCTACATGGATTGTTCTGCGTGATATAGATTCTTGATTAATGGATTATTTATCACAAATTGCGTATTTATTGTTAATTTAAGAGATATTTAGCGTTCAACTAACGGTTCCAACTTTTTGTACCTGAGCCAATAGATGAACGGCGTTCATCTACTGGGCAAGGTATAGTTTATTCAAATCTCCACTTATAATAAATCTCTAAATTAAAAAAAGAATCAGCCAGTTTGAAACTAAGCTTTGCGCGGTACGAATGTTCTCAGCATCCCATGAACGGAAAAATATGAAACATTTTATATAGGTACATTATTATTCTAGCTGCAACTTAGGATAGTTTTTATCCGACTGCGACAGTTAATTAATTTTCCGAAATATACGACTTCATTTAATTTCTCATTTATTTTTATTGAAATCAAACGCTGCTCCAACTGTCAGCTATAAGAAACGTCAAATTTTCGTCAAAATGGCGGAATTGCTTTGCCTTTCACTTATTAATAATTTAAATCCCGTCTACGATAGACCTTTACGAGACAAATGCTAAAATATAAACCATAAAAAAATATTCGATTCTGATATGAGAACTTATATGCGCAAATGTCGTTTTATGTCGTAATTTCAATAAATGAAATCAACAAATTTGAACAATATAATTAACACGAATTTGTTTTTTTTGAATGACAATGGCACGCACTCGGCGCATTCAGCCAAAGTACCTGGGGACCGATTTTTGACTTTCGAGCGCTCGACTCTTTCACTCGAAAACTGTCAGAAACGATGAAATACTATTTTTGAAATCCGAGGGATAGAAAATTCAAAAACGAGTGGTATTGACCACTCGTATTCTATTCTATCGGTAGAAAATAAGTGCCGACAATTTGGACACTTCACTTGTATTTAATTTTGGACTGACAATGAACTTAGAAAGAGATAAATAAAGATTAATATATTTTATATTATTTTTCTACCGAATTTTGTGAACTTAGTCTTTTGGCGGGTTTGTTTTAAAATTAAATAATTTAACTTGTCTGTCTCTCTCTCTCTTTGCACAGGTTAAAAAGAGACAGAGATATAGTAATATGTAAAGGCCTGGCAATGATTCACAACAACTCGCTATACTTAGAATGAAAAGTATGAATTGCTGTCTCATTCTATCTAAAGAAAGTTGTTGTGACAAATTGTATCATTTGTAATTTGTATTAAGCCGGGTCCGCTGCACCAATGTTTTCCATGTTTTTAAACAACTAACATGTTTCCGTCAGTTTCGGCAAACAAATAGGGTATTATTTTGATTGGCAAAACATGTTTGACGTTTAAAAACCACGAAAACATGGCGCAGCGGACGCGGCTTTACTTTTATAACAGGCGGGAAACGAAACGTTTCGTTTACTAGGTATTATTTACTACGTTCTTAGTTTTTTCTGTTATGTAACGCATAAAACACAAAAAAAACACTTAAACATTAATATTATAGCCTAAAATAGACCTTCTAATGATGTTTTATTTTTATTCCATGTGTAGAATACAATTTTAAATAACCAGTACTTATCGAATTTCTGCGTACAACGAAGCGCAAAAGTATAAATAGCCAAACCACTAGCTTTCGAGTGATGAATTTCAAAAATACCTATTATTGGGTTCATGCGAAAATAATCGTGACAAATTTTCGCATGCGATTATTTTCTACCGCTCGCTTTTGATTTCGAGCGCTCGAAAGTCAAAAATCGGTCCTCTGCGGCGCTACCACGAAAACCGATACTCAATGTTCATATATTTGCATCCCTGTCACTCGAGTATGGTTAGTGCGATAGAGATAGAGATACCCGAATATTTTCGAATTCCGAAGTTCGTGGTTATAGCTCAGGAATCGAAAATATGGTAAATAATCATAATGTATTTTCTCGAAAAAGAATTTAAAATAAATATAGTCAAATGAAGAAAAAAACAAAGCAAGAGGTTATATAGGTAATGATTAAGTTATAACTGACTTATAAGAGTCCAAAGTTTTAAGAGGGGGTATGTTCTGTCCCTTTTCCGCAAAACGCACCTTCATATGAAACGATTGTTTTTTACTATGACGCTCGAGTATATTGACGTCACAGTCCCTCATCGTTTTCTCACTCTAACAAGCGACATTAAAACGGACAAAAAAAAATATTTGAATGGGAGTTTCATTATCTTCTATCTATTTATACATAATAAATGCCTCCTGTCCTGACTGACTTATTCACTCAATCACTCACTCACTCACTCATCAACGCACAGCCGAAACTACTAATCTTAGAGAGTTGATTTTTGCACAGTATGTTGCTTTTATAACGTGGGCTAGGGATAAAAAGGGATTTTTGAAAATTCTACCCCTAAGGGGGTAAAATAGGGGTGCAAAGTTTGTATGGGAGAACCTTTTTTTTTTGAGCTATAGACTTAAACTTTGTAGAAAAAATAGTTATTAGAATACCTACAAATGAAACACTTTCAGCGTTTTGGAAAATTCCACCCCTACGGGGGTAAAATAGGGGTGCAAGGTTTGTATGGGGGAAACATTTTTTTTATAAATAGAGACTTAAAACTTTGTAGAAAGATCAGTCATTAGAATACAAATACAGAACTTTCAGGGTTTTAGAAAATTCTACCCCTAAAGCGGTAAAATAGAGTGCAAAGTTTGTATGGGAAAAACTACTTTTTTTTACATAGAGACTTAAAACTTTGTAGAGAAATTATTCATTAGAATACAAATAAAGTACCTAGATTCAGTGTTTTAAAAAAATCTACCCCTAAGGGGGTAAAATAGGGGTGCAAATTTTGTATGGGGGAAACAATATTTTTTTTAAATAGAGACTTAAAACTTTGTAGAAATCATCAGAATACAAATTTAGTACTTTCAGCGTTTTAGAAAATTCTACCCCTAAAAATAGGGGGCTAAAATAGGGGTGCAAAGTTTGTATGTGAGAAACTATTTTTTTTAGCTAGAGTCCTAAAACTTTGTAGAAAGATTATTTAAATACAAAGAAAGTACTTTCAGCGTTTTGGAAAATTTCACCCCTAAGGGGGTAAAATAGGGTGCAAAGTTTGTATGGGAAAAACATTTTTTTTTTGATAGAGACTTAAAATTTTGTCGAAAAATTACTTATTAGAACATGAAAAATACTACATTCGGCGTTTTACAAAAATCATTCCCTAAGGGGGTTAAAAAAGGGTGCAAGGTTTGTATGGGGAACACTTTTTCTGAGCTAGACACTTAAAACTTTGTAGAAAGATTACTTATAAAAATACAAAAAAAAAACTTTCAGCGTTTTGAAAAAATCTATCCCTAAGGGGGATAAAAAGGGGTGCAAAGTTTTTATCAGGGAAAGTTTATGTTTTTGAGTTAGAGACTTGAAACTTTGTAGAAAGATTACTTATTAAAATACAAAAAAAGAACACAAATCGTTTTAGAAAATTCCACCCCTAATAGGGTTAAAAAGGAGAGCAAGCTTTGCATGGGCAACACTTTTTTTGAGTTAGACTTAAAACTTTGCAAAAAGATTACTTATTAGAATACTAAAAAAGAACTTTCAGCGTTTTAGAAAACTCCATCCCTAAGGGGATCCTTAAGATCCTTAAGAAGGGTAGCCAGTGTTGTGTGGGAAAAACTTTTATTTTTACTAGACTTAAAACTATTCGAAATGTTACTTATTAAAATTAATAATAAAGTACTTTCAGAGTTTAAGAAAATTCCACCCCTAAGGGGGTTAAGAAAGCTTTGTATGGGCAACACTTTTTTTGAGCTAGAGACTTAAAAGTTTACGAAAAAAGTTCTTTCAGCGATTAGAAAAATTCAACCTCTAAGGGGGTTTAAAAGGGGGTTCAAATTTTAAATGGCGAGCAATAAAATTTTAAAGTGTGAGTAAGAGATTTTTAACTTCGGTCTTATTCTGTACGTTAAAATACTACAAAACTGATTTCAGAGTTTTTCCAAATTCATCCCCTAAGAGTGTTAAAATTGGTTCAAAGTTTGAGTATTTCAAGGCATTTTTAAAGTATGAGATTTTTAACTTTGGTTTTAGACTGTTTGTTCACAAACTAGAAAATGAACATCAACTTTTTTTTAAATTATCCCCTAAAAGAGGGTTCAAATTTTGTATTGAGAGAAATCATTTTCTAAGACGATAAAAAGTTCTACGCGGACGAAGTCGCGGGCAACAGCTAGTGCTTATATAAATTCTTATTGAAAAGGTACATAAAACTTTTATGGCTCAAATTCATCGTTTTTTAACTGTTGAAATAGAAATAGAAATAGAAGCTTTGTTTTACTATGAAAAGCACGATTGTTCAACAAAGAACCGCTGCCCAGAAGATGAACGAATAAAATTAGTTCGTTCAACTTTTGGCTTCGATTCCAATAAGTGAACGCTCTGTTAAATTTAGTCCGTTCATTCCTTTGCCATCGTGCCCAATACATGAACGAACAAAATGTATTCGTTCAAGTTTTAGGCAAGGGTTAGTACAATGAACATCTTAATAACAAAGATACGTAATAAATATGAAATCTGACTTATACATATAAAACCCAACAATTTATCTTTTTTAATCCAATGATAAATTAATAAAAAAATGTTTTAATGATTAATATGTAAAAAATAATCTCTTATAATTGTAACCATATGAAAAGGGTACATTTGAACTGTTTTATTCTGTGTTTAGTATCAATATTGTGATTGTTAACTAGTATAAATTGCTATAACAATGATTATATAATAACTAGACCAAAAGTCAGAGGCTGCGCGGTGTTACGTTTTTCTTCGTTCAACTATTGGTGTCAAAATGTTCAACTATTGGGCACAGTGTTCACCTTCTGGGCAAAATTACATACTTCAGCATAAAACCATTTTTAATAAAATACTGTATTGTAATAGGATGGTTTAAAATAGTCATATCTAATCTCGACTATATACGAAATCGTATAAAAAAATTTAATGTAAGCAAACTAAATCACCACTACTCGAAAAAAAATTGTAAAGTGGGGATAGTCGCTTAAACGTTCATCTTTTGGTTCCTCTACCCTATGTTTAAAGAAATAATCCTAACCTGTAATACTTATATGTTGAGTCCCTAATTCAAACAAATAAGTACCTACGTATTCGATAAGTACTTGATTTACTTAGGGATTGTACAGTCGACGCCAAAGATACGTTTTGTTTCCGACGTAATAAGGCGAAAAATGTACACATAACTTGGACGCCGACAGTATGTAACGTACAGTGTGAGGAGTGTGTCATGTTTACATGCATTGATAATAGGTACTTGATACACAGTATTAGTTTTACTAATCAATTCTATTGATCGTGTCATTACACGATCATTATGCGAGAATGTCAACAGTTCAAGCTCCTATAGAATTGTTATAACGCCCAACCGATAGCTCCTCATGTAGTATCCATGGTCCCTAATATAGAGCAGGCTCTATAGAGGTATGTATAATATAGGCCTACGCTATACTTATACTCATTTATTTATAATATTATAAAAATATTACATGTCGCATAATTATTCACAATTTCATATTATAATCATTTCATTGTTTGTGTTTTCGTATAAACTGATGTACGGTTTCCTAGTTCAAACAAATCGCCCCTTGAAAAGTTCCACAATTCTTTTTCAATTTATTTTCTTAATGAACCTGTTAATGTATTTACTTTATTATATAAAATTTTTAATTTTTTTTAGTACTGGGGTAAGTTTATTTAGTAAAAACAAGAAAACAACATCATAAATAAAAATAAACTAACAAGCAAATAATTATCTCCATCTCCACTTATAATAAATCTCTAAATTAAAAAAAGAATCAGCCAGTTTGAAACTAAGCTTTCTGTGGTACGAATGTTCTCAGCATCCTATGGACGGAAAAATATGAAACATTTTATATAGGTACATTATTATTCCAGCTGCAACTTAGGATAGTTTTTATCCGACTGCGACAATTAATTTATTTTCCGTAATATACGACTTCATTTAATTTTTCATTTATTATTCTTAAAGTATATCGCCGCCACATCTGTCAGCTAAAAGAAACGTCAAAATCACAGTAATAAGAAATACTACGGACAAAATGGCGGAATTGCTTTGCCTTTCTTTCGCCTATTAATAATTTTATTCCCGTCTACGATATACATTGACGAGACACATAGGTACCAAAAGCAAATATAAAATTAATCGATTTTGATATGCGAACTTATATGCGCAAATGTCGAATTAAGGCGTAATTTGTACAAATGTAATAACAAATTCGAACAATATAAACTTGGTTTTTTTGAATGACACGCGCGCGCGCTCTTTGCGTATTCAGCCAAACCACGAAAACTGAAACTCGAAGTTTGTATATCTGAGGGCCTACCGCGAACGGCATGCGAAGTTTTCTCTCTCTGTCGCACTTATGTACGAACTTGTAAGTATGACAGAGAGGGGAAACTTCGAATGCCTTTCGCGGTAGGCCCTCTGCATTCCTGTCATTTGTTAGTGCGATAGAGATAGAGATACCCGAATATTTTCGAATTCCGAACTTCGTGGTTTAAAAGAAAATACGGATGTCGGATAGATCTAAATTAATATTTTATGTGTGAATATGGTTAAAATTATTTGGAAATACTATTGTTGTTATTGTTTTAGTATATTTGACTAGCTTTAAGTTTAATATTGTACGTCCGAAATGGGCAAGCTGTTGGACTTTATTTTACCCAAAACAACTAAATGTACACAGTTCTGATAAAGAAATCTTATTTTATCTTATCTTATCGAAAATAGGGATGTAGACACTAAACAAAATAATCATAATGTTGTATTATCTCGAAAAAAAACAACGCAAGAGGCTATATAGGTAATCACTAAGTTATAAGTGTATAAAGTTTTAAGAGGGGGTTTGTTGCGTCTCTTTTCCGCAAAACGCACCTTTATAATGAAACGATTGTTTTTTACAATGACGCTCGAGGATCGTGACGTCACGGTCCCTGATCGTTTTCTAACTCTAACAAGCGACATTAAAACGGTTGTAGCTTCGTAATTTTTTGAGATATTTGAATGAGTTTTTCGTTTCTTCTTTCTTTTGAAGTGAGTCTACAGCTACACCTCTATTTGGAAGACAAGCGGAAATAATCCATACTATCCATACTAATAATCCATACTTCCATACTAATATTATAAATGCGAAAGTGTGTCTGTCTGTTACCTCTTCACGCCCAAACCGCTGAACCGATTTAGATGAAATTTGGTATACAGATAGTTTGAGCCCCGGGGAACTGCTTGCTTACTTACGAATGATCAAAAATAGCTTTAAATGTATAGTAATAATTAAATATCTGACACTTTTGTCAAATATTCGTAGAACTCGTACGCGGTCAAATTAGTTAAATATTATCACCTGCGCTACATCTAGGTTTGAGAAATATCCAGCTTTGCTAATACAATTGAACAGGCGCTGGACACAATTGAATTTAGAATGGACTGAGTTATTTTGTAACAACAACAAGAATATGCCTACATCGCATAGTGCTTAAGGCGCTCTTATTAGACGATGTTTAGGTATTTGCGGAGGTGAGGCAGACGGAGCGGGGGACGCGCGTCCCGCGCACCCCGCTAACGGCCTTATTCTGTTGGCATCCGTATTCGTTCTCGTTTTTGCGGATCATACGATCAAATGTTTTTCATCTTGAATTAGTTTTATTTTTCAAATCTTGGTTGATTTGTATAAGATTGTCCCCAAATATTTATTATTTATTTAAATCTATTATTTTGGAAAATAAGGAATAATAGGTAGTTACAGTTTATAAGTGTATCGTAGACATCAATTAGGGACACTTACTTTCCAAAGATATGTTAGTACAGATTTCTTCATCATCAATCATCTTAGCATTTTCCCAGTTCCTAGGCGGGTGCTTCCGTTTTACAAATACGTAGAACTGATAAAATAATAGTACAGTCGACGCGAAAAATACGTTTACAATTTTCGCCTTATTACAATGGAATAAGGTACAAAACTGTAAACATATTTTTGGCGTCGACTGTACATCTTCACTTGCTAAGGGTGAACGTCACCAATTATGGATTGTACTAATATATTACAGTTTTTTTAAACCTTGACATACGATTTCTCTGAAACTATCATAAACTGATTTTTTATATTATCTTTCCAGTATTTATAAATACATAAATATCCATAAAAACTAAATTTCCATATTTTTTCCTTTTCGATTTAAGGGTTAAGGAAAGTATAAGAAAGTAAAAGATTGAAATCAACAATGTGTCCCAATTACATCTACTATTCAAAAAGCAATGTACCTATCTATGTAACTTTCGACCAAAACCAGGCGCGGCTCACTCGCGATTTGTGTTTATCGCTACAAGTACATGCCGGTCGCCCCTCCGAAGGGGCTCTATTCAGTGGCTGCCACGTGTTGGTACAGGACGCTCGCACGGGTCGCAGCGCGTTGCATGCGATAGAACGGGATGGCCACATTTAGGCACGTTTGGCGTACCTAAACAGGGAATTTGTTAACAGAGAACCTTCCGTACGTAGTACTATTACTTATTCTGTGCCAAAACGCACTTTTTTCGAGTGTATAAGTTTTAATTAAATTTTATTCTTATTGCCATTTTGAGTAATTGCTGTTTTTCAACATGATTTTTGAATGGTTCGTTAGCTAAATGTATGTAAATTATGGGCTGATCAATAAGTCCATACCGACAAAAGGTATGTTCACTTCGAATCTATAACATCACATTTATTTGCTTTAGTGGGCTTATTATATTTTTAAAGGGGCGTGGCGGGGAAGGCTTTCTTGGTAGTTATTTAGAGAAGCAGCGGCGGCAGAGTGAGTGCGAGATGTGAAACGGCATACTTTAGTGTTTTGTGATGGGTATCATGTGCACAAACAAACAGCTGGCAAAGTTTTGCAGGTGTATAGGGGAACAGCCTGTAGTTCTTTGTACCCGACTGCCTCAGAAGGAAGTTTATGTTTTTCGAGCATCATCATCATCATATCAGCCGAAAGACGTCCACTGCTGGACATAGGCCTCCCCCGAAGAGTGCCACAATGGCCGGTCCTGCGCCACCCGCATCCAGCGGACTCCCGCGACCTTTACCAGGTCATCAGTCCACCTTGGGGGGGGGGCTACCCACGCCGCGCCTTCCGGTACGTGGTCGCCACTCGAGAACCTTTCCGCCCCAACGGCCATCGGTTCTACGTGCAATGTGCCCCGCCCACTGCCACTTAAGTTCAGCGATTCGGAGGGCTATATTGGTTACCGTAGTTCTGCTGCGGATAGCCTCATTTCTGATGCGATCGCGCAGAGAAACTCCCAGCATAGCCCCCTCCATCGCCCTTTGAGTGACTTTGAGCCTTCTTATGAGGCCCATAGTACGCAACCACGTTTCCGTTCCATATGTCATCACTGGCAACACACACTGGTCTTGAGACACTGCGGAATATTGGACGAAAATATGTTCCGTAGTGTATGTATGCATGTATGTATATGACGAAGATGAGGAAGGGCCGTGGCCTGCTGCTGGTGGAGTGGCAGGATCTTTTTCCGCACTCGTTTTCAATAGAATCTACTAAAAAGCAAGTAAATGTACTTCAATTCACCAACTCGTGTAATAGCCCTAAATGCTTTTGATATATTTCTGAATGAATAAATAAATCTATTATTCGTACAGTCCATAATTGGTACCATTACCACCACACCCCCCTTTGTGTTGCTGTGTGCTCGTGTCCGAATCCGATTTACACCCGACTACTTACTACCTAACAGTTCTACGTATTCAGGATAGTAACTGAAGATTTTTATTGACATCTTGTCAATATGCTCCAGCTACCTATTAATACGTTTTAGCTGCGGATGTAGAAACGCTTTACTGTAGTAAATATCGCATAACTTATATTTGTTATTCTATCATTTCGAATGCGTTCTCCAGCATGTATTAGCGTTTCCTATTCATTTATATATTTTTATTTACCGTGATAACTCGAAATAATTGATGGAAAAAGGCGTATTTGCGTGCCAGGTAAACATTCACAGGTCCGTCGTCGGCAGTGGCCACGGGCGTACTAAATCGTATTCGCCACCGCGCATGCACGACGCGGACACCCGGTTTTTCAGCCAAATGACCAAATGTATTGATTTATCAAACATATTGAAATTCTAAGAAGCAGGTAGATAGATCTATTAAAAAGCTACCTATCACAACAAATTTTATTGTAATATTCCAAATAACTTTTGAGATATTTAGAGTTTGGTGGTAAAAAAGCACTGTTTTGAAAGGCAAAATCTATCGAGGTTTTTGTAAGCAATCTTGATTCTACGAAGCACGAACATAGCCAATGAATTGAAGATATACATATCAAAAATTTGGATCTCTAGCAATAGCATAAGTATACTAATAATCGGTTTGGAAAAGGCACTTTTTCGATGCGCAGCTGCATACAGCGCCTTAAATGACTGAAAGGATTCTAGTGTTGCCTCAAAAAAGTAGTCCACTCAGCATGGGTCAAGACACGGAGTACAACGACCCTGGTTTTCAGTAGATCTGATTACTTAAAATTAAGGTATTAACACATACTAGTATACATAATGATGCAACACATAAAATTAGATGCAAAATTTCCAACCCAAACTTTAAGTTTAATAATGTTCATAAAAACCTTAATTGCCAACGACTTACCAAATTAAATTCAAACAATGTTAACTTCAAGCATAAGATGGACATGCATAAACTTTATAAACTCATAAGAGGTCTTCATAGCCACATCAGGGGTGAACATGAATGTAGGGTTCAGAAAGATAATGTTGTAAATATCTACCTAACGTGACCGACACGGGAAAAATCTAGCTAGGATATCCTAGCCAAGGCATGTGCTTATACATGTGATATTGTGACTATTTAAGGCTTATTGAAAAACGCTATAAATAACTTTACCCGAAAGTCATTCAAAGTCGGTATTTACAATGCCAAATAATAATATGGCTTCATATCTTTTATTTTCTTTGTAAAGAATACAATGTTGGGAACCAAAATAATTGTGAAACAAATACCTATGATTTACTGAAATTTTAACATTTTTGCTAAAGCTGCCAGGCGGCACGATTCAATTCGTAACACGGTTCTGAAAAACTAAGAAAAACACGCTGCCGGATTTCCCTCAATTGGGACACTACTGGAGCTAGGGTGTCCTTAAAATCGGATTAAATCGAAGTGGAATAATACGGCAAATTTCCCCAGGGTACAATTAGGAGGCGTGTCCCCGGCGAGCTGTGGTCAGCCTACGGCGATAGTTTTAAGCTATTCCAACTTCGGGGTTTTGACTGGTTGGATTGTGTCTAAATGTGTGCAGACAGTTTGTAAGTAAAACGTCCATCCTGCGGTTAGGCCTTACCGTGCGTAGATTGTTCATAATATTTGAAAGATACCAAGGAAAGAAATAAGGTATATAATAATACGAGTATTTAATTCCCATTTAAAGTCCCAGTTCAATTCGAAAGTCAGTACAGAAGACTGCTCTGAAGCAAACGGGGAACTACTTCAAACTTATCCAGATAGTACAGATATAATTGCAGTCTGGTAGATAAAGCAAGTTTGCGGCGGGACAACACAACACAAAGCGCCTCAATCTGTGCGCACAGCAGACAGTAGGTACAGCGAGTACACTTGATTTATATGAGGTAAATTTGGAACGGGTCTTTGATGTATTGAAATTATTATTCAGCTAGTGGCTGTTCCGGGCTGATCTATTGTGATCGCCACTTACTACAAAATAGCAAAATTGATAAGTAGTTTTGTTAATCTGTTCTCTGTTACGTTTTTGTGATGCCGAAAAGGACAAAAAAAGAAGCGGGTTGTGTCGGAGATACAACCGTTAATTTAAGTTTAAGTGGATACTTCTTTGTTGGCTTTGGAACCCTAATATATCTGAATTAATTCACTAAAAACTGAATAAGTACAGACAAATCGGTATATATGGCAACATTTACTGACGTAACTCATTTGTCTCGCGATACATTGAAAATAGCGGTCATGTCAGCATTACTTTCATGTCCGCCACATAAACTAAATAACATTTTGTGATTACTGATTACCAACTAATGGCAAATAATGAAGGATTAAAACATGTAACAAGCAATTATTTGCATTCAGATCAGGTTTCTCTAAAAAAAAGTTATTCCGGAAGTCACGTGATACATTACCTACCTAATTGAAGACAAAATGTAGATATTAAGTAATGTCGCTTCAAATGTCTCAAGTAGTACCGGTCTTGTCCAACGAATTAGTGCTAATGCTAGCCCAGTTGCTAGTGACGGCCTGAATTTATTTTTGGATGTTCGCCAGCGGTAGCCAGGGAAGGTTACTTAACCTTTCGGAAGCTTTGGCGCTGAAATTGCTGAAGGATTATACATTATTCGTGTCGGTCAGTGCTAAGACATATGAAGGGGGTTAAGTAGTATTCATTGTGTACACCACACAATTACATTTTTAAATCTGGAAAGTTACAAAAAATTGTGACGGTTGTATTCCTTTTACTATGTTCAAGACGTTAGAAACGGTAAAGAATATATATATACAGAAGGTAATCTTTAAATTATAATAAACATAATACCTAAGTGTAGGCAGCGGTCCTACGACCTACGACGGCGAAAATTACACACATGTTTTCGATTTTATTTACACGTAGTAAGTAGCACAATATACATGGACACAAGTTCACTATTTACAAATATGGAGAAAGCAACAGAATATTTACAAGCTTCACTATTTACACTAAGTTATTAATTAAGGCAATATACATATATTAATGCTAAATCAACAACAACAGAACAAATCTCTCAGAAAAATCAATAGTAAAAACTAAAGCCTCTGCTAGACGGTCGCCAACACGCCCCTCCGACCGGGCTCCGACGGGGACAGTTGTTTGCAGCAAATGTTCATACTACAGCGGTCGGTGCCGACCAAGGTCGCTCGGTCGGAGGGGCGTGTTGGCGACCGTCTAGCAGAGGCTAAGGGACGCACGCTGGCAGCGGTGGCCGCACCTGCCAGCATGCCATCTCAGCCTACCAGAGCGCGTGCACCGCGGAGGTTGGTGAGCTCGTCGTCCACACTAGGCACCAGTACACAATGGCGTATGCTGGCCCACTAAAGGCGATCGCCATTGTGTACAGGGGGTAATGGTATATAGTGGCCATAGAGGTGGAATAGATAGAGGGACTCACCCACACATACACATATACACACATGAGTGACAAAGAGGCAACACCGCAAGTGGGACCTGGGGGTCCCTTCGGGACCCCCCGGCGAACACCCGCAATAATTGGAGAGACGCTCCAGAATTGCTTCCACAAGAAAAAAAAAAAAAAAAAAAAAAACCGCAAGTGGGAACGAGATACAGTGTCATATTCTCTGTCCCTCATCGCGTATACGGATTTTTTGTTTGCCACCAGCTTGTTAGCCACCACTCCTGTCAAAATTTTGTACTGACACCACCATGACGTCACTGATATAATACGACTAAATTATAAATGACATTGGACGTCAAAAATGTATTAGCTTCTGATACTTCTTAATTTAGTATGGTAAATTTACCATCGTCCCTTTTGGGTATACGCTAGGACGTCATCTATATATCCTCTATCTACGATAGTGGCGGACAATTGTCAATCGTGGCGCGCAATCGGGTTTTTGTCGGTTTTTGGGCACACTTCAAAGGAATCGTGGCGTAGCGTGGCCTGTGGTGTTCACACAATCGCCCATTGTTTAGTTTGTCACCGACCCCTGACCGGGATAGTAAAGGATTCCACATCCATCGCAAGTGTTTTGCCAGGCAGCAATGAGCCACGCGCCATTGTGTGAACACCAAGTGATCGTGGCCTACAGTTGTGCATTGCAAAGCATGGCCCATCACGGGCCATTGTGTACTGGGGCCGATTTGTACTCATCATCATTATTCAGCCTATTTATACGTGCCACTCATGGGTGAGAGGGAATTGGCAGTAATCCCCACGCTGGCCCAGTACGGGTTGGGTGCTTTACATGCACCTTTGAATTTGTCGCAGATGTATGCAGGTTAGGTTTATATATCTAAGACGAAGAATTCTGGTCAGTATAAAAACACTTATGTGAGAAGATAGAGCTCTGTCCGCTGCGTTATATTCTGTGGTAAGTGTGCAACTGCAAGTTTCAGCGCATATTATGAAGATACGGCTTCGGGGAGCCAACTCAAAAATTAGAACACCGTGCAGCATACTAAACAGTACTAGGGGGTCAATCAGAAATTTACGTTCCTCATTAAAATTTTATATCAATTATCAATGTGTATCGCGATCTCGCATGTTAGCTCGGCGCACGTGAAAGGGAGCGCGTGGAACAGGTTGGTATTGCATTGAAACGCGGACCGTTAGTCTGATCGACCCTGAGGAAAACTTTCAACTAGTCGCGCTGGGACACTAAATGTTGGTAGGAATTGCATGCAACGCGGCACGTAAGTACAAACTTTAAATTATTTCATGTCAGTCCGTCTACGTATGTTTCATGTACAGTCGCCATCACATACATCGGTATCACTATAGGTGTCCAAAAATATCGGCACATGCACCCTAATGCCTTGAAAATAGAGGTGTGTTCCGATGTTTGTGACGTGCTTGTTTGCTCCGATGTATGTGATGGCGACTGTAACAGCGGTGCTACCACGAACTTCGAATCTCGAACTTCGTATATCTCCGTCTCTATCGCACTCATGGTGTATGGTACTCGAGCGACAGAGACGGAGATATACGAAGTTCGAGATTCGAAGTTCGTGGTAGCGCCGCAGGGCTGTTATTCGGAACGCTTAACGAAACTATATAGACCTACGCTTAGTTACTACGAATAGCGGCGTCAAGATATATTTGTGGGTGAACGGAGAGGGCATTTAAGTAACTGAAGATGCCTAGTAGACCTACTTGTGCCAAGTAGTATGTACAGAGGAACCTCCCCTTATTACAACAATAGCGTCAAAGCGTAAACACATCCTTGGCGTCGTCTGCACATAAATTATAATAAATTAACATCAATGGAACAGGCAGACCGTAATATATCAACCGAGTAAAAAAAGATTTTGTATTTGTTGATGTGTATTTTTTTTTCTTTTTTCTATACGAAGATTTCGTGATCAATTATGAAATATTTATTGGAATTTAGTTATGATACGTAATCTTTAATAGAAAGCGGTAAGAAGAGTGAGTCTCTTGTATTTTGTTTTGCTTATTTGATTACGATAGATACCTGTACAAAACTACAGAGCACATACACGTATAGGTACATAAATCTACTCAAAAGAAAATAAGGGCCACTTAAATATTTCTGTTTTTGAGTAAACTTTTAGATGTAAACTAATTAATAAGTGACTAATTAATGATGTCCGGCCTCCTTCAGTATCCAACCTCTTTAATGCTGGTGTTTAAGTCTTACAGCTGGCCAGAAATTGAAGCAAATAAAAAAAACGAGTTTCAGGTCAAATTCCTTTCAGATGGAATCACAATTTTATTCTGTTAAAAAACTATTTCTGTCCATCTTTTGCTTCTTTTAACATCTTTTGTTAATAATGCCACGTCAACGAAGGCATATGGATACCATTACTGCCACCAGAGCCGTTACATTGATTGCTGAAGGTCATTCACAGCGAGCGGTCTGTAGCTTTTTCGTTGGGTTTCTCTCGCCGAGCCATCCAAAATGTGTGGGATCGGTTCCAAGAGACTGGCAGTGTTGCAAGAAGGCCTGGATCGGGCAGGGTGCGAGCGACTACGGCACAAGAGGATCGCTACATCCGATTGAGTGCCCGTCGAGAGCGCTCTGTGACGGCACGTAAGTTACAAAATCGCCTACGGTTGACAACGGGGACTCGTGTTAGTGACCATACGATACGTAATCGACTGCATGAAGACCAGCAAAGGTCCAGACGCCGAGTAGTGCGAATTCCTTTATCTAGGGTTCAACGTGGAAATCGTATAAGTTTTTGCCGCGAACATTCAGATTGGAGCATGAATCAATGGGGTATGGTGCTCTTCACAGATGAGTGTAAAGTAAAGTTTTGTAGTGATGATCGGCGGATTAGAGTATGGAGACGACAGGGTGAGAGATTTTCCGATGTCTGCATCAAGGAAATTGACCGCTTTGGAGGTCCTAGTGTGATGGTTTGGGCTGGAATTAGCTTACAAGGCAAAACTGAGCTGGTTTTCCTGATGAAGTCATCAGGCCTCATGTGATTCCATTCAGAGAGTGGGGCCAGGGTTCTGGTTAATGCATGCCAATGCCCGCCCACACACAGCTCGGGCCACTCAGACTGTACTGGATGACTCCCATATTCGTGTCCTACCATGGCCAGCGTATAGTCCGGATTTAAATCCAATAGAGCATATGTGGGACCAATTAAAACGAAGGGTTAGGGAGCATGAGCAAGAGGTTCACAACCAGCAACAGCTTATGGATGCTCTGAAACGTGCGTGGGAAGAGATACCTGATGAAAACATCAGAAACTTAATCGAGAATTATTCAAGGCTCCAGGAGTGTGAAAACAGGAGAGGAGGACACACCCGTTACTAAACCATTAAAAAAAACAGCTTGTGTCAGTTTTTGTTTTGTTTTGCAAAGAGTTTTTGTTTAGTTTTTGCTGTTGACAATGGACTAATTTCATGTTAATTGAAATAAGTGAAACAATTGACTACACAATTAAATGGTTATTAGCATAAGTTAAAACAAAAGCCTTGTTACATGTTATTTTAATATATATACATTACTGTTTACTATATTTTTCACGTAGCAATCAAAATACTTAGTGGCCCCTATTTTCTTTTGAGTAGTATATTATAAGTAATACGAGTGTAACCCACTTCGTAAATCGAAATCTGCCACGGTTCATTTACTGGAACAAATGTATTAACTTAGGCAATAACATATTTTCGGTGCGGAATCCAAACAAACGCTTAACATGATATATTGAAGTAGGTACCTGCCGTGTACATAAGTCCTAGTATTAAAGAGATAGGTAATCTCCACTTATAATAAATCCCTAAATTAAAAAAAGAATCAGCCAGTTTGAAACTAAGCTTTGTGTTGTTACGAATGTTCTCAGCATCCCACGAACGGAAAAATATAAAACATTTTTTATAGGTACATTATTATTCTAGCTGTAACTTAGGATAGTTTTTATCCAACTGAGACAATTAATTAATTTTCCGTAATATACGACTTCATTTAATTTTTCAGTTATTATTCTTAAAGTATATCGCCGCCACATCTGTCAGCTAAAATAAACGTCAAAATCACTGACTAATATGAGATACTACGGACAAAATGGCGGAATTGCTTTGCCTTTCTTTCACCTATTAATAATTTTGATCCCGTCTACGATATACCTCGACGAGACACATAGGTACCAAAAGCAAATATAAAATGAATCGATGTTGATATGCGAACTTATATGCGCAAATGTCGTAATAAGGCGTAATTTCAACAAATGTATCAACAAATTCGAACAATATAATTTGTTTTTTTTGAATGGCACGCGCGTGCGCTCTTTGCGTATTTAGCCAAACCACGAAAACCGAAACTCGAAGTTCGTATATCTGCATTTCTGTAACTTGTTAGTGCGATAGAGATAGAGATACCCAAATATTTTTGAATTCCGAAGTTCGTGGTTTAAAAGAATGGAGAACGGATGTCGGATAGATCTAAATGAATATTTTATGTGTAAATATGGTTAACATTATTTGGAAATACTATTGTTGTTATTGTTTTAGTATATACTAAAACAATAACAACTAAATTTGACTAGCTTTAAGTTTAATATTGTACGTCCGAAATGGGCAAGCTGTTGGACTTTATTTTACCCAAAACAACTAAATGTACACAGTTCTGACAATAAAGAAATCTTCGTTTTTTTCTTATCTTATCGAAAATAGGAATGTATACACTAAATAAAATAATCATAACATAATGTTATATTTTCTCGAAAAAAAAACAACGCAAGAGGCTATACAGGTAATCACTAAGTTATAATTGTCCAAAGTTGCAAGAGGGGGTTTGTTGTGTCTCTTTTCCGCAAAACGCACCTTTATATTGAAACGATTGTTTTTTACTATGACGCTCGAGGATCGTGACGTCACGGTCCCTGATCGTTTTCTCACTCTAATAAGCGACATTAAAACGGTTGTAGCTTCGTAATTTTTTGAGATATTTGAATGAGTTTTTCGTTTCTTTTTTCTTTTGAAGTGAGTCTACAGCTACACCTCTATTTGGAAGACCAGCGGAAAGAATCCATACTATCCATACTAATATTAACCTCTTCACGCCTAAACCGCTGAACCGATTTAGATGAAATTTGGTATACAGATAGTTTGAGCCCCGGGGAAGGACAAAGGGTAGTTTTTATGTCTGAGGGGCTGAAATTGGGGGTGGAAATTTGTATGGAGCTACTTAAACCGCTGCACCGATTTAGATGAAATTGGTATATAAATAGTTTGAGTCTTAGTAAATTTGGTATAAAGGTAGTTTGAGTCCCGAAGAATGACATTAGATAGTTTTTATCCTTTTTAGGGTTCCGTAGCCAAAATGGCAAAAACGGAACCTTTATAGTTTCGTCATATCCGTCTGTCCGTCTGTCCGTCTGTCCGTATGTCACAGGCATTTTACTCGAAAACTATAAAGTGTATTTGAATAAAATTTGGAGTATAGGTGTATTTTATTAGCCTCTACATAGTTATGCAATGAAATGACGAAATAGTTTTTTTTTTCGGGTTGCACTCCATACATGTAATTGCAAGTAAAAAAAAATTAAATCATTGTAAGTCCACATGTGGCACATCAATCGATAGGTCTTTCAAAATAAATATAATGTTTCTCAGCAATTTTTTTGATTAAGTGAATATAGTCGGAGATAATCACCCCGAAAGTCACAAACATTGTGTCCCCCCCCCTCTAACTTCCGAACGGCGGAAGTGAAAGATCTAAAAAAAATCATGGGCATAGTGCTTTTTAAATACTTTTACCGAAAAGTATTTTGAACAAGATCGGTTTACAGGTTTTTGAGCTTTGGATGTTTAGATAGTTGAATGATTGTTACTCATTCACGCAAAAATAGCCTAACGGATTAAGATGAATTTTAGTATACATATTGTTAATAGCCTGGATTAACATACAGAATACTTTTTATCCCGGAAACCATCCCTCAAAGGCATGAAATCGGGGGTGGAATCTAGGGTCAACGAACCGCAGTTTTTCAAATCCATGCATGCCATCTAGGATTTAACCGTCAAGCAAATAGTACTACAATGGCTTAAACAATATGCCTTTTTTATGCAGATGTAATGAAGGCAAGACGTCATTTCTTTATATCGAAACCAAAGTGACCCAAGTCCATTTGAATATCGTTCTAGCGATTAGGTGTATAATCGTGTGTAAAATAAAATAGCCCCTATTGTGTCAAAATTAAGAAAAATAGATACTGATAGGTAAAACGCCCTCTCTTGAGGAATAATGACCATACTAACCCACCTCGGTAAACAACGCAACTGAGTATAAGAGTTACCTACTTCAAGGGCCGTGTGAAATCAAACTTGTATTATAGTGCCATTTCACGGGGAAATTAGTAACCATTGACTGAACCAAAAACAGTTCCTGCCTAAGATACGTCCGGACAAGCCACCATGATTAAATAATTGAACATTATAAGTATTACGATATAACATATATCATAAATAAAATGCTATTTATACATAGGCTACTCCGTACGAAACATTAAATAATGAAGCTGTTAAGATCCCGTTCACAAGGTATCGTTAAATTGAAATAAACTCAATCATTTACCAGTGGCACTAGTGAGCACGTGAACGAGCTCTTGCAGGATGGACGCCGCCTAAAAGTAGTAAGACTGCAGTGGATTCTTTTCAAAGCACAGGTCCTTACGGCCTGCAGGTAGGTAGGTAGTCGTACCAGCGAAGCTATATTTGTACGCGAATTCCGCTGATGTCAAGCAATTTTAAGCGATTGCAGTTTCCTGTGCGCGTCTTCTGCTTCTCCATGACACGTTACTCGCAGAGCTGACGCTCCGCGCCGGCGGGGTCGATCTGCCCACGCTAGTTTTTGAAGATTTTAAAGAAGATTTTCTTTTTGAAAGTCTTTTAGATACATTTTTACGAAATGCTTTACTTATACTTCTCTTTGCGGCAAGTCTGTAACCACGCGAGGAGGAATACACTGTGTTTGGTAATTTAAACCTACTTATTAAACTGTAGAAGTGAGATTTTAATGTAGCCAGAATCTGAAGCTATAGGTAGGCTGACCTGCTGTGCATCGGAATTAGGGTGAATTGCATCAAAAACGGTGTTCGTTAAAATCTGAATGTAAGTATATGGAAAATTCACCATATTTAACGTTGATCGCTCTGTTATTGTAAGGGGGTGCAACCCGCCCTTACTGATTACATGACGACGCTAGCAAATTCCTTATTATTTATTTTATTTATATATAATCGTTCATTATTTGTATGTACGTATACATGTTTGTTCGATGATATTCGGGTGTAAGCAAATGAATAAGACAACAATATTTTATTAGTCAAGACGTTCACAGTTTGGAGAGAACCACTAGTCTTACTTAATACAGGTTGTAGTCACTGTACATAGTTAGGCACGGAACCCTTCGTTGTGCGTGGTCCGACACGCACTTGGCCGCTTTTTTATCATTTATATAAGGGGGTGAAAGTTTGGATAAAACCCATGTACCTAGATGAAATTTGGTATAGAGATAATTTGAGACCCTTCGAAGGATATAGAATAGATTTTGCCTCGGAAATCATCCCTTAAGATGGTAGAAGTTTGTTTGCAATATTTTTTCTAAGGCGATAACAAGTTCTACGCGGACGAAGTCGCGGGCAACAGCTAGTAAATAATAAAGACTAGTGGCTCTGTGAGCAGTGGAAATGGCGAGTCTGACTTTTATTCAAATATTTTTGTTTTATTTCGAAAAACGGAATCGACAAAAAAAGCTTTATATTTATTGAACCTCATGGACATAGGATACTCTGGACAGGCTATGGTAATAATAATACCACGAGCGAGCGCGACAGTGCTATACCAAACGCAATAAGTGTGACAGAAAGAGATATATCATTCGTTGTCCTTGTCATAGTTCCACTTTTTTTTGTTGGGCACAATTGATTAAGTATGAAGTTGTGCCCAACAAACCATTACCCGTCCAATTTAAGTAGGTTGTTCATGGTAAGCCATCAACCATTTTAAGACCAGTTTTTAATTTAGCTGCATAGACTTTAACCCATTCGAGGCCAACCAACGTATGCTACGCCGTAACGAGTAACAGCATCTTTCCGCCATGTACCTAGTGGAAATAGCGCGTAGAGCCATGACTCATTTGTGGGTCACGGCCTGAAATGGGTTAAGTACCTATTTATGAGAAATAAATACTTCATCTGATTTATTTGTAAAAGATATATAAAAACATTTTTTTAAATAGGTGTAGAATTGATTACTGAAAGCGTAGGTACTCGTACTTACACAGAGATCATGTCAAATGTCCATGTAGTACCGTACCAACTCCTATTACAAACGGAGACGATTATTATATACCTAGGACAGACCGTCCAGTTTGACGTTTGTCTGTCTGTCTGTATGTGTGTCTTTCTCTGGCATTGTAGCCGCTAAACGAATGAACTGATTTGAATGCGGTTTTTCGAAAGCTGACGTGATCGAGATGGTTCTTAGCTACGTTTCAACAAAATAGGTAAAGCCTCATTTGAGATATTGAACTTTGAAATGAAAATGTCGGGGGT
This sequence comes from Epinotia brunnichana, assembly GCA_963854355.1. Classification (NCBI taxonomy): domain Eukaryota; kingdom Metazoa; phylum Arthropoda; class Insecta; order Lepidoptera; family Tortricidae; genus Epinotia; species Epinotia brunnichana. The sequence continues at coordinate 39,607,699 of OY977937.1, read as the reverse complement.
TTTAGTTGTTAATTATTTACATTGTATGTTATCGGCTCCCGCGACCTTTACCAGGTCATCAGTCCACCTTGTCGGGGGCCTACCCACGCCGCGCCTTCCGGTACGTAGTCGCCACTCGAGAACATTTCCGCCCCAACGGCCATCGGTTCTACGTGCAATGTGCCCTGCTAACTGCCACTTAAGTTTAGCGATTTGGAGGGCAATATCGGTTACCTTGGTTCTGCTGCGGATAGCCTCATATCTGATACGATCGCGCAGAGAAACGCCTAGCCTAGACTCCATCTCTGGATGCAGGTGGCACAGGACCGGCCATTGTGGCACTCTTTGGGGGAGGCCTATGTCCAGCAGTGGACGTCTTTCGGCTGATATGATGATGATGATGATGTTATCGGCTACGAGCGTAGTGCTACGAAATTGTTGGCAGTGAATGTGTTAACAAGGATATTCCCGTGGGCTTCGTTAACCTTGCCGTTATTACCGGCAGCAAACATTTTGCTAAACGCTTTGTAATGACTTGAAGCGTCTCATTTCCTTCGAGCGACAAGTCAAAGGATGTGGCAACTGCGTTAATAACATTCACGTCACTGTCTAGCTAAACGTATATTATATGATGTTGGAGGGGACGACGAATAAGTAGGTTAAAACAAGAAAGTCGCTGCCGTAGATTGGTATAACTTTGCGTCAGCACTAGCCTTAGCAGCAGGTCGACAACGTAACGCATTGTACGAACGTCGGGAAGGTCTACGAGTAAATGTCACTTTTTATATTGAAAATTTACAGTTAAATTGTACCGACGCGCGTTCGGAACGTTACGTGATTGGGTGATTACCCCTAAGACTATGCGTACCTATAATTAGAACACTTAGAAAGAGACCGATAGTCTAGTTATCTCGCGACGACACAGTTCACCGTGCTGGAGCCGAGCTAGGGTAGGCTACCTTAAATCTGTTTTCTGTCAAATTGCTGTTACATCTGCTGCTAGGAGCTTTATATCAGCTGCAAGGAGAAATACGAGCAACTATTGGGTGAATGGGAATTTTCAAAAATGTTTGTCAATTAGCGTGAATTGTTAAACAATAATTAACTCAGTGTCAGTTTAGTGACGAAAATTAAGCATACAAATTATCTGAAAGTGAACTTGTTTCAGATTTGAATAACGTGTTTATGCAAATCATAAATAACTGAAGACTTAATTGTCGTCACAAAGCTGACACTGAGTTAATTTTTGTTTGACTTCACACGCTTTTTGGGAACACGATTTTTTGAAAATATGAGACTCAACTGGGAGCACACTAGCTATAAAGTAAGATACGAAATATTGCAGTTTATAAAACAAACGAAATACTTACAGCAAAAACAAGTTTTGTATGAAAAACTTTTTGCTGTATATTTTTTGCTATGATATCTGAAGCTAAATTGTAGACTACTTACAGACCTAAATAGATGGTACTTAACTTATTCTAAGTACAAAGTTTCAGAGCAAACTAGCTAGTTGTTTTAAAATGAGATCGTAACTACGTTTGTATGGAGAATCGAGCTTACTGCGGACTCTTAAGGAGGACACCTTGTATGTATGTAGGTACAGTTCACAAAACCTCATAATGTAATCATGACAAATATTGAAATGCATCATAATGAAAATTTTATTTTAAGTGTCCGGTCAGATGAAAGCAAATCGTAAACTCATTCTTGAATTTGGGCCATAATAACAATACATTACAATACAAAAATACTCTTTTTAATACAGTTGCTCAAAAAGTGGTACTTTTTGTAGCTGCAAATCGTGCGCAAAGTTGTATTTTGTGCACTAGTGCTTTTTACTTTTCCACGTGTATCGAACGACGTTTTTTAATACAGTTGCGAAAAAATAAGAAAAACAACAAATAAGTAATTTGAAACTTTTATATATTAATTCTGTAACATCATTGTAATGCAGTTGAAAGTAATGAAGTTGTTAAAAAAATATTTTTTTCATCAAGTGGATCTATGGATAGGTCTTCAAAAATGAAATTGAGGTTTCTATAATATTTTTTTTCTCAACTGAATAGTTTGCGTGAGAGACACTTCCAAAGTGGTAAAATGTGTGCCCCCCCCCCCCCTGTAACTTGTAAAATAAGAGAACGATAAAACAAAAAAAAATATATGATGTACATTTACCATGCAAACTTCCACCGAAAATTGGTTTGAACGAGATCTAGTAAGTTGTTTTTTTTTAATACGTCATAAATCGTAAACCGCAATTAATTTTACGGAACCCTTCATGCTTTGGCCGCTTGCCTGCCTGCCTGCCTGCCTGCCTGCCTGCCTGCCTGCCTGCCTGCCTGCCTGCCTGCCTGCCTGCCTGCCTGCCTGCCTGCCTGCCTGCCTGCCTGCCTGCCTGCCTGCCTGCCTGCCTGCCTGCCTGCCTGCCTGCCTGCCTGCCTGCCTGCCTGCCTG